>OX465427.1:0-1383323 GCA_950005045.1 Agrotis exclamationis
AACCTAACCTAACCTAACCTAACCTAACCTAACCTAACCTAACCTAACCTAACCTAACCTAACCTAACCTAACCTAACCTAACCTAACCTAACCTAACCTAACCTAACCTAACCTAACCTAACCTAACCTAACCTAACCATCGATATTTTCTTTGTTACAGGTGCGATTTTGAAGCTGTTTTCAGCTCATTAGACCTAAAAAGGCGGACGCCTATCTTTTGACACAAATCGCAACCCCTCAAAACCAACCCTTATCCGTATTTTGCATTTTTTGTATTTTTCTTCAAAATTTCAACATACTTAATTCAATAACTTCGCCATTTTCAGATCAATTTTAACAGTTTTAACTTTATATTAGTCTCAGCAACCGTCCCCTACTAATCCCGTGATTTGGTCTGCGTTCCGCGGCCCGACTTCCGGAGTGGGGGTAAAAAACACCAATTTTCACGTAAAATAACTGGTTTTTCGGCCATAACTCAAAATTTTGCTTCCGGTCGTGGGAAATTTTATTGCATATTCGACTAGCCCGCGCGGAGCCGAATCTTTCGACACCCCGCACGTGCGTCTAGCTCGCAAAAAATTTCCATACATTTCCATACACTCAAATTTTCTTTATCAAAGGTGCGATTTTGAGGCTATTTTAAGCTCACTAGACCTTAAATAGGCGGACCTCTACCGTTTGACACAAATCGCAACCCCTAAAATTCAACCCTTACTCGTACATTGCATTTTCAAAATTTCACCATATTTAATTCATTAACTTCGCCATTTTTAGATCAATTTCAACCGTTTAAATTTCATTTTAGTCTCAGCAACCGCCCCCTAATAATCCCGTGATCGGGTTCGCGTTCCGTGGCCAGAGTCCCGGAGTGGGGGTGAAAAACACATATTTTCACTTAAAAAACTGGTTTTTCGGCCAAAACTCAAAATTTTGTCTCTTGTCGTTTTTTATTTTATTACATATTCGGCTAGCCCGCGCGGAGCCCTATCCAACGATACCCCGCACGTGCGTCTAGCTCGCAAAAAGTTACCCTTCATTTTTTGGAATTTCGTCTAAGTCCCAAAATAAACTGATGTACCTGGGTAGGCTGTTGAAAAAAGTATCGATATTTTCTTTGTTACAGGTGCGATTTTGAAGCTGTTTTCAGCTCATTAGACCTAAAAAGGCGGACGCCTATCTTTTGACACAAATCGCAACCCCTCAAAACCAACCCTTATCCGTATTTTGCATTTTTTGTATTTTTCTTCAAAATTTCAACATACTTAATTCAATAACTTCGCCATTTTCAGATCAATTTTAACAGTTTTAACTTTATATTAGTCTCAGCAACCGTCCCCTACTAATCCCGTGATTTGGTCTGCGTTCCGCGGCCCGACTTCCGGAGTGGGGGTAAAAAACACCAATTTTCACGTAAAATAACTGGTTTTTCGGCCATAACTCAAAATTTTGCTTCCGGTCGTGGGAAATTTTATTGCATATTCGACTAGCCCGCGCGGAGCCGAATCTTTCGACACCCCGCACGTGCGTCTAGCTCGCAAAAAATTTCCATACATTTCCATACACTCAAATTTTCTTTATCAAAGGTGCGATTTTGAGGCTATTTTAAGCTCACTAGACCTTAAATAGGCGGACCTCTACCGTTTGACACAAATCGCAACCCCTAAAATTCAACCCTTACTCGTACATTGCATTTTCAAAATTTCACCATATTTAATTCATTAACTTCGCCATTTTTAGATCAATTTCAACCGTTTAAATTTCATTTTAGTCTCAGCAACCGCCCCCTAATAATCCCGTGATCGGGTTCGCGTTCCGTGGCCAGAGTCCCGGAGTGGGGGTGAAAAACACATATTTTCACTTAAAAAACTGGTTTTTCGGCCAAAACTCAAAATTTTGTCTCTTGTCGTTTTTTATTTTATTACATATTCGGCTAGCCCGCGCGGAGCCCTATCCAACGATACCCCGCACGTGCGTCTAGCTCGCAAAAAGTTACCCTTCATTTTTTGGAATTTCGTCTAAGTCCCAAAATAAACTGATGTACCTGGGTAGGCTGTTGAAAAAAGTATCGATATTTTCTTTGTTACAGGTGCGATTTTGAAGCTGTTTTCAGCTCATTAGACCTAAAAAGGCGGACGCCTATCTTTTGACACAAATCGCAACCCCTCAAAACCAACCCTTATCCGTATTTTGCATTTTTTGTATTTTTCTTCAAAATTTCAACATACTTAATTCAATAACTTCGCCATTTTCAGATCAATTTTAACAGTTTTAACTTTATATTAGTCTCAGCAACCGTCCCCTACTAATCCCGTGATTTGGTCTGCGTTCCGCGGCCCGACTTCCGGAGTGGGGGTAAAAAACACCAATTTTCACGTAAAATAACTGGTTTTTCGGCCATAACTCAAAATTTTGCTTCCGGTCGTGGGAAATTTTATTGCATATTCGACTAGCCCGCGCGGAGCCGAATCTTTCGACACCCCGCACGTGCGTCTAGCTCGCAAAAAATTTTCCCCACCCACCCGCCCTCTGGCCTATAGCTAGGAGGGCAAACCAGAATTTTGAAAAAAAAAAAATAATTAAAAAATTTCTTTAATTTCTTAGTGATTTATTTTCGTCGTTGTTTTAGAAATTTTACTGTTTCTGTTAGCGCGGACAGGGTTCGATTTCAAGGAATCTACTCATTTTTTGTATTTTAAGTTTTATTGACAATTGATAATAATAATAATAACATAAATCGTGTTCACAATCTTGACAATAACTAGAATTATTTAATTTATGCTGTGTTCCCCTTTTACAGGGACATAGCATTGACGCAATTTGACGACGCTTATATATTCGATTAGAAGATTGTTAGTCATATTTGATTTTATATTCATATACTCTGTGTCCCCCCTTTACAGGGACTCAGAATCCAGTGTCCCATGAAACTCTTTTTCTCCACAGCAATCAGACCTGCACGACCCTCCTTCTACAAGGGTATGTCTGTTTGCGCCCAAATGGTCACCCCCGACCCACATGACGCTCCGTACGAGCATCGGTCGACGGGTGAGTCCATGGGGGAGAAGCTGCTTTCCCCGAAGGAACGCGACGAGGTCAAGCGAAGGATATCCTTCGGGGACGCCACCCCTCGTGAACACATTGAGATAGTATCAACGCCAAAGGGGCGCCGGCCTCCTGTAGCCGCCACCGGATCGCTCGGAAGGACTGGGGCCGAGCACCGCAGTCGTCTTGAGGAGGCGAGAGATTGCCTACAGAAGGCAAAGCTCAACCTGGGCAACTCTCGCAACCTCAAGACGAACATAAAAAATGCGGTGCTGGAGGCCCTGGAACGGCTCTTCGAGCTGGTCGAGGAGGCGGAGATGGATCGAAACCGGGCCCCTGCCGCACCCATACCTGATCCGGTACCCGCGTCCGCCGCCGAATGTGGTCCCCAGCCCAGTCCCATTGAAATCCTTGTTGGTCAGACTGAGCTCCTTAATACACTGAAGGAGCATATCTCGGAGTTGAAGGACAACTCCGAGAAGCTCGAGAAGCTCCGAGACAGTCTGGCTGGTAGGGAAACTGTGGAGAGGACAACCTACGCCAGTGTAGCGTCTGGAAGTAAGAGCCATACTGGGGCACAGGCCCTGGGGCGAACGACGCTGCACTCCGTGGTTGTCTCCTCCACGGATGAAATGGATACCGGGGACCAGGTCCTCGAAAGAGTCAGGGCGGCAGTGGATGCGAAGGATGGCTGGGTGCGGATAGAGCGCGTCCGAAAGGCCAAGGACAGAAAAATAATTATGGGGTGTGCAACAGAGGAGGAGAGGTCCAAGGTGAGAGAGCGTTTGCGAGCGGCCGGAGGGAACCTCGTCGTCGAGGACGTAAAGAATCGGGACCCGCTTCTGGTTCTTAAGGAGGTACTCGTAGTACATAGTGACGACGAGTTATTAAAAGCCCTTAGGAACCAGAACCGGGAGATATTTTGCGGCCTCGGCGACGGAGAAGACAGGATGGCGGTCAGGTACAAAAAGAAGTGTCGAAACCCACACGTGAATAGCGTTGTGCTCAGCGTATCCCCCATGATCTGGAGGCGCGCACTCGAGGGGGGCAAGCTACGCATTGACCTGCAACGAGTGCGCGTTGAGGACCAGACTCCTCTGGTGCAGTGCACCCGCTGTCTGGCTTTCGGTCACGGGAAGCGCCTGTGCTCGGAGCCAGCAGACCTCTGCAGCCACTGTGGCGGTTCGCACCTCAAGGCGGACTGCCCGGAGAGGCGAGACGGCACAGTGGCTGTGTGCGTGAACTGCACCAGGGCCAAACTGGGGGCCACTGAGCACAACGCATTCAGCAGTGAATGCCCGATCCGCAGGAAGTGGGATGAATTCGCCAGAGCAGCGATTGCATATTGCTAAGGTTCTGGGTGGTCCCACTTTCTGCTCAGTGAAAACCGGTCCGACACAACCAGATAGCAGCCGCATTGAGCGAACCGTTGGGGTTGGCTTAATGGAGGGAAGTAACTGGAGCCACTTTCATGAGAAAGTGGCTGCAATTATACAGGCTCTTAAGTTAACTCCAGCGGAATCGTCAAGTTGTGTCGGACACATAACTGATACTATACTGTATATTGAGTATACAGGAATGAGTGATCAGCGAGAAAATTACTGGAGGGTATAAATGAAAGGGGCAAACAAATTTATTTTTTTGGAAAAGTCGCAATTTTGAAAGTTAAAGTCAAAATATTACAGTTAAATTAAGTTAAGATAAATAATTGTTACAATAAAATTAGTGAATTGGGCACATAAATAAAAATTTGATAAATATCTTAAAGAAAATATAAACTAAGTAAAACTGCATAGATTAAAGACCGTAAACATAAATATATTATTATTATTATTACTACGCAGAATATCAGAACCTGACCGTGCTGAATGTGGTCTCTCCGACCGCCGCAGACGCCTCACACAAACAACAAGATCGCAAGGTCTCTGCCCATGACAGAGGGACACTGGCAGGGCAGGAGTGGGTTTTAGCGGGTTCGAGTCCCGCACTACCTCGACTGTCTCACGGTCTCTGTGAGACGGTGAGACAGCCGAGGTGTCCGTGGGGATTTCCCACTCCTGCCTCAACAAAAAAAAAAAAAAAAAAAAAAAACCTAACCTAACCTAACCTAACCTAACCTAACCTAACCTAACCTAACCTAACCTAACCTAACCTAACCTAACCTAACCTAACCTAACCTAACCTAACCTAACCTAACCTAACCTAACCTAACCTAACCTAACCTAACCTAACCTAACCTAACCTAACCTAACCTAACCTAACCTAACCTAACCTAACCTAACCTAACCTAACCTAACCTAACCTAACCTAACCTAACCTAACCTAACCTAACCTAACCTAACCTAACCTAACCTAACCTAACCTAACCTAACCTAACCTAACCTAACCTAACCTAACCTAACCTAACCTAACCTAACCTAACCTAACCTAACCTAACCATCGATAACTTCTTTGTCATAGGTGCGATTTTGAAGCTGTTTTCAGCTAATTAGACCTAAAAAGGCGGACGCCTATCGTTTGACACAAATCGCAACCCCTAAAAATCAACCCTTAACCGAATTTTGCATTTTCTCAAAATTTCAGCATATTTAATTCATTTACAACGCCATTTTTCGACCAATTTCAACCGTTTAAATACTATATTAGTCTCAGCAACCGCCCTCAATTAATCCCGTGATCAGGTCCGCGATCCGTGGCCCGAGTTCCGGAGTGGGGGTGAAAAACACCAATTTTCACTTAAAAAACTCATTTTTCGGCCAAAACTCAAAATTTTGTCTCTTGTCGTCACAAATTTTATTACATATTCGGCTAGCCCGCGCGGAGCCCGATCCGACGATACCCCGCACGTGCGTCTAGCTCGCAAAAAGTTTCCCTTCATTTTTTCAAAATTTCGTCAAAGTCCAAAAATTGATATACCCCGGTAAGCCGTTGAAAAAAGTATCGATAACTTCTTTGTCATAGGTGCGATTTTGAAGCTGTTTTCAGCTAATTAGACCTAAAAAGGCGGACGCCTATCGTTTGACACAAATCGCAACCCCTAAAAATCAACCCTTAACCGAATTTTGCATTTTCTCAAAATTTCAGCATATTTAATTCATTTACAACGCCATTTTTCGACCAATTTCAACCGTTTAAATACTATATTAGTCTCAGCAACCGCCCTCAATTAATCCCGTGATCAGGTCCGCGATCCGTGGCCCGAGTTCCGGAGTGGGGGTGAAAAACACCAATTTTCACTTAAAAAACTCATTTTTCGGCCAAAACTCAAAATTTTGTCTCTTGTCGTCACAAATTTTATTACATATTCGGCTAGCCCGCGCGGAGCCCGATCCGACGATACCCCGCACGTGCGTCTAGCTCGCAAAAAATTTCCCCACCCACCCGCCCTGTGGCCTATAGCTAGGAGGGTAAACTATAATTTTGTCAAAAATTTTTTCTTTGTGTTTAATTTTTTTCGTCTGTTTACAATACTGACTGTTGCTGTGAGCGCTAACAGGGTCTGTTTTTTGAAGAACCCACATTAGTTTTTAGTATTTTAAAATTTTATGTGACTTAAAGACATCAATTGTGTTCCCCTGTTTACAGGGACATATTTTAAACTCCATAGTGACATTTTTGAAATTTTTTAATTATAATAATTTATTTCTTTTCTGACTGGATCCCCTCTTTACAGGGATTCAGTTCTATTGATTTTTATCTTTCCCCCTATACAGGAATACAGAAGGTTCCAGAGTCCCTCCCTCTTCTAAGCGGATAATCAACGCCAATCTGACATTACAGGGTACCGCACCAAACAATGTACCGCACCCCAGTCGTTTCCACCAAGGCTCAGAGCTCCGGGGGCTCGCCGCGATCGGTGGAGAGGGCGGGGCCGCCTCCCACGGAGGCCAGGAGGAGAATCTCGTTTGGAGAAGACAGTCCTCCTGTGTCTCAGGTCGGCCCCGTTGTTCCAGCGACGCGGCGAGTTGCTGTGACAGCTTCAAAAACACTCAAGGAGTCTGTGATCGGGCACCGCAGTCGTGTCGCGGAGGCGAGAGCTTGCCTAAATAAGGCAAAGGTCAATTTGGGCAACTCTCGCAACCTTAAAACCGACATTAAGGCTGCGGTGCTCGAGGCCATAAACAGGCTCTTTGAGCTTGTTAAAGAGTCGGAGCTTGACCGGGCTCCCTCCACCTCTACGGTCATACCGGTACTTGCCTCCACTGCCAACCATAGTCCGGACCCCGTTTCGAGTAACGTTCATACTGGTCAGACTGAGCTCCTAAACGCCATCAAGGAGCATATCTCGGAGCTAAAAGACAACTCCAAGAAATTGGACTCACTCCGAGACAGTCTGACCAGCAGGATGAATGTGGGGGAGACAACCTACGCGGGTGTAGCAGCCCACATAAAGAGCCATACTGGGGCGCACGTCCCGGAGCGAACGGCGCTGCACTCGGTGATTGTCTCCTCGACAGTCGAGATGGAAACGGGGGACGAGATCCTCGAGAAAGTCAGGAAGGCAGTGGACGCAAAGGAAGGCTGGGTACGGGTGGATAGAGTCCGGAAAGCCAAGGACAGAAAGGTGATACTGGGGTGCGAGACAACGGAGGAGAGGGCAAAACTCCGAAAGCGGCTTTGTGAGGCTGGAGAGAACCTCGTCGTCGAGGAGGTGAAGAATCGGGACCCGCTTCTGGTTCTTAGGGACGTGCTTTCGGTCCACAGCGACGACGAAGTGCTTCAAGCCCTTAGGAACCAGAACCGGGAGATCTTTCACGGCCTCGGGGACGAGGACCAGCGAATGTGTGTCCGATACCGAAAGAAAAGCAGAAACCCTCATGTAAATAGCATTGTGTTGAGTGTGTCCCCCGCGATCTGGGGGCGGGCACTCGAAGGAGGCAAGCTTCGGATTGACCTCCAGAGGGTGCGCGTCGAAGACCAGACGCCTCTGGTGCAGTGCACCCGCTGCCTGGCTTACGGGCACGGTAAACGCCTGTGCACGGAGCCTGCCGATCTGTGCAGTCACTGTGGCGGCCCGCACCTTGGAGTGGACTGCCCGGAAAAACAGGTCGGTACAGCAGCGGTGTGCGTAAACTGCACTAGAGCCAAGCGGGGGGAACACTCGCACAATGCTTTTAGTAGCGAGTGCCCAGTACGTCGTAAGTGGGACGCATTCGCGAGAGCTGCAATATCTTATTGCTAAAGGCGTCGATGCCCCCACTTCTGCGTATAGAGAAAAGACCAACTCGGCACCTCAAAAAAGCAGACGCACGGAGCGAGTCATCAGGGTTGGCCCTGAAACAAGCATTAATTGCGGTCACCTTCGTGGGAAAGTGTCGGGAATTGTGTTGTGCAGGGGGCAAAATCTGACTGAATCGCCGAGTTGTGTCGAGTTGGAACTCCTGTTTGACTGGTGGCTGCTTTGTGCCTGTCCCAAAAGTCGTACAAATCCGACTCATATATTGAAGTATATACTGCGGATATTGACAGCTGGAAGGACGACACAAGACAAAAGTAACAGCGGGCAGTCAAATAGAAGCCGAAAAATATGGGTAATAACAAAAAGCGTAAAATAGTTAAATGTCAATAGGGTAAAGAAATTAAAGTACAAAACTAAATAGTTAAAATTTTTAGGAAATAATTATAAAAAACCGAAACAAGAAAGTAAACTAAATAAAACAACAAAAGCTTAATAAAAATTAAGATAAAATAAGATATTATAGACGATGAGAAATAAAACTTTAAGATCGGAAACCACATAGCATGGTCTCTTCGGCCGACAACAAACAAAAACGCAAAGAAGCTGCAGATCCCAGAAACCTAAGGTCTCTGCAAGCTTATAGCAGAGGGACACTGGCAGGGCAGGAGTGGGTTTTAGCGGGTTCGAGTCCCGCACTACCTCGACTGTCTCACGGTCTCTATGAGATGGTGAGACAGCCGAGGTGTCCGTGGGGATTTCCCACTCCTGCCTCAACAAAAAAAAAAAAAAAAAAAAAAAAAAAAAAAAAAAACCTAACCTAACCTAACCTAACCTAACCTAACCACCAAGGATGAGTACTCGCCAGTACGGATTCATGCCCCAACGAAGCACCGAGGACTCCCTCTATGCACTAATGCAACACGTGCGCGGTAAACTACAGCAAAAAAGAATAGTAGTCGTAGTATCATTGGACATAGAGGGAGCCTTCGATAGCGCCTGGTGGCCAGCTATAAGAGTCCGTCTGGCTGAGGAAAAGTGTCCAGTCGGCTTGAGGAGGGTCATCGACAACTACCTCGAAAACCGAAAGGTCAGAGTCAGGTACGCGGGTGAAGAATACTGCAAGGCCACGAGCAAAGGCTGTGTCCAGGGTTCCATAGGGGGACCCATATTCTGGAACCTCCTGTTGGATCCGCTACTCAAAAGCCTGGAAGCTAGAGAAGACTATTGCCAAGCGTTTGCTGACGACGTGGTGTTGATATTTGATGGAGAAACATCGTTGGAGATCGAGAGACGTGCCAATGCCGCTCTTGCACATGTTCAGGCGTGGGGAGCGGCAAACAAATTAAAATTTGCCCCGCACAAAACCAATGCCATGGTCATCACGCGGAAATTGAAATATGACACTCCGCGCCTGAGCATGGGCGGGGTCGACATTGCCATGTCCAACGAGATCAAAATCCTGGGTGTTACCATCGACAAACAGTTGACCTTCAACACACACGTCGCAAACGTCTGCAGAAGGGCAATAGGAATCCATAAACAGCTAACTAGGGCCGCGAAGACCAGCTGGGGGTTACGCCCTGAAGTTATAAGGATAATATATGTGGCCACCGTTGAACCAATTATCCTGTACGCCGCCAGCGTATGGGCCCCGGCTGTTGAGAAGCTCGGCGTCAAAAAGCAGTTGGGGGCAGTACAGCGCGGCATTGCACAAAAGCTGTGCAAGGCATACCGAACGGTCTCCTTAAATGCCGCTTTGGTGCTGGCTGGGATACTACCTCTGGATCTACGAGTCCGCGAAGCGGCATCGTTATACGAAGCCAGAAGAGGGGTACCCCAGCCAGTACTTGGCGACAGGATGGTCGAACGTCCTGCCTCAGCTATGGAGGCCCCACATCCTGCGGAGCGCGCTGAGCTGGAGCTCGTAAGCCTGGTAAACCAAGAGCAACTTGATGCTCAGAACGAACTTGAAGTTCGCATCTTTACAGACGGGAGCAAGATTGGGGGCAAGGTTGGAGCGGCACTGTCCATCTGGAATGGCGAAGCCGAAACCAAAACCCGCAAACTTGCTCTACCACAGTACTCCTCAGTTTATCAGGCGGAGCTTTTAGCAATATGTGTGGCAACCCAGGAGATCGGGAAGCTCAATGCACAATCGTTTGGTATCTTCAGCGACTCTATGGCGGCCCTCCAAACTATCCAAAACCACAACAGGAACCACCCCCTTGCAGTGGAAGCCAGGGCAAATCTAAAGTCTTTGTCAACCCAAAACAAGGCTGTTACCTTGTTTTGGATAAAAGCTCATGTGGGGTTGGAAGGAAATGAGAGGGCCGATGAACTAGCCAAGGCTGCCGCTGAGGGTTCCAAACGAAAGCCCGACTACGATTTATGTCCGGTTTCATACGTCAAGAGATGCATTCGTATGGCAACTCTTGATGAATGGAACCGGAGATACACTACGGGAGAGACAGCGTCGGTGACCAAACTGTTTTTCCCAGATGCGGTGGCGGCCTACAGGATAGTCAGGAAAATTGAAATTAGCAGCGTCATAACTCAGATCATGACGGGGCACGGCGGGTTCTCGGAATACTTGAATCGCTTCAAGTGTAAAGGAAACCCGTCGTGCATCTGCGATCCTGAGATCGCTGAGACGGTGCCACATATATTGTTCAGCTGCCCTATTTTTGACAGGGAGAGACTCGAGGCCGAGCACCTACTGGACACCAAACTTAAGGCCGAAAATATTAGAATAATAATCGCAGGAAAGAAAAGGAACGAGTTCTTGGAATATTGCGTAAAAATTTGTACAAAAGTCATAAAAAGAAATAAGTAACTAAGCAAAAATGTTTACATAATATTATACAAATATTAATGTCAAGCATTGGACACAGAGAAAAGAAATAACAAAAGAACACAATTAACCTTGCAAAGCGATACCTAAAGCCTCCGAAAGATAATGTAAGATAAAGCAATTGTAAGATCTATGCTAGAGTAAATAGAATTTAGAAATAGAAATTTAATAATTCCAAAACATATAACAAACAAGAAAAAGCAATGGTGGCTGCAAAATGAAAACCCTTATATATGCCAGAAAAACAAAATAAGAACTAGCTTAAGGAACATGTTAATTGTAAAAATAGGCACATAAGATAACTGTGTAATTAAAAGTTAAAAACCCATAATGTAATAGAAATAGGAATATAAAAATAAGAATAAACCTAAGAAACATGTAAAAGTCATAAGAATAGATATTATAAGATAGAAAAGTAAGAAAATCCAACAATGTAATAGAAATAAGAATGTATAAATTAGAATAAGAAACCTGTAAGAGACTAATAAAGTTGACACAGTGTTGGCGTCCTTCCCGAAAAACAAAGATAAAACAAATAAAGAGTAGAACAGCAGTAGAAGGGAGTCCTACCCTTATAGAAAGAAAGATGAATGAATGTAAGAAAGATAAAGTATGCAGAATGAAAGTGCGAGAGGAATAAAAGCGAGAACTGGTATGAATGAGTAACCTAGCTTAGTCTAGACTCCGATTATGTTGGAGATGAAGGAAAAAAAAAAAAAAAAAAAAAAAAAAACCTAACCTAACCTAACCTAACCTAACCTAACCTAACCTAACCTAACCTAACCTAACCTAACCTAACCTAACCTAACCTAACCTAACCTAACCTTTTTTTTTTTTTTTTTTTTTTTTTTTTTTTTTTTTTTTTTTTTTTTTTTTAACGTGTGGAAATCCTCATGGACTTCCTCCGCCTGGGGAAGACGGAGGGGCATGTCAGACTCGACTGACTAAAACCACACGGTGTCCTCTGCTGCCTTTAGCCGGGGGTGCGGGTCCACTTGCGCATTCACCGCTCCCCGGCAGGCCTTGACCCGACTACATCGCCGGGTCCCTCTCCTCGGTGCGGCCGTTCACTAACGGCCGCACCTCTCTTCGAGTGGCGACGAAGGACACGTCGCCGCCAGCTCGGGCCTGTATCCGGTCGGGCGGCTGACTGCCCCAAGTCAGCCGCCCGCAGGCTACCTCTCATGGAGGTCGCAGATCGGTTTGCGCCCGTCGGCGCCCGGTGCGTCTGCTGCGGGAACCTTTTTTTTTTTTTTTTTTTTTTTTTTTTTTTTTGCGCTGGGAAAAAATGCATTACGCATACCCTCCCATCGGGGGGATGGGAGGGTTATGTGGGACTCCCCGGTCTGACCCGGTATACCCACTAAAACAACCCAGCGGCATTCCCGCTTCGTCTGAGTGGCGGGGACTGGGAAATCACTGGCACAGCCATCACTTCCAGTCCTCCGCCGACGAATGCCCTTCAGGCCGGGCCCTCACGCGGGCCCGGGAATGTCTGACAAAGGTGGTGACGGGTGCAATGCAGGCGAAGGCGCCCCCGCGCCTGTCGCCCGCCCGTCGCCTCCATGAGGAGGGAGAGGACGGCGCCTTCTTCGACCTCTTCGTCTGCGGAGCGGCGCCGCGAGAGGATCGTCCTCCCGCACGCGCTCCGCCTCCTCCTTTTGCGAGATTACGTCCTCGCAAAAGGAGGCAACCGCTGCCCAGGCCTCCTCGCTCTCCACCATGGCTTCGACCACAGCGGGAAGCGAGAGGTCCTGCCCAACCTCCGCGGTCAGACCGCGGCGCAGTTCGGACCATGCCGGGCACACCTCGAGGGTGTGCTGCGCCGTGTCCTCCGCTGCGCCGCAGTCGTGGCACGCCGGGGTCTCCTCCCTCCCGATCCGGTGCAGGTGCGATCCGAAACAGCCATGGCCGGACAACACCTGCACCAGACGGAACGAGAGGAAACCGTGGGACCGCTCGAGCCAGCTCTGAAGAACCGGACCGAGCGCGTCCAACGTCCGGCGGCCAAAGGCGGCGGCGGCGAGGTCCTCCGTCCAGTGGAGGACGATGGCGTCCTTCGCCTCCCGCCGCACGGCCTCCCGCTCTTCGGCGGCGGGGCGCTCCCCGAGCGCCTTCCGGCGCGCCGTCCACTCATATACTCTGGCAAGCACCCAAGCCTCCAACTCCCAAGGAGGGGTGCCGGCCAGAGCGCACGCCGCCGAAAAGCCCACTGAGCGGTAGGCCCTTGCCACCCGCTGTGCAATGGCCCTTTGGGGCCTGCGGATGGCAGTCGCGTTCTCCCTCCTGTGGAGGGAGTCCGCCCAGATGGGGTCCCCATATAGGGCCATGCTCCGCAGGATGCCGGCGTACAGGCGCCGGCATTTCGCCTTGGGCCCCCCGAGGTTCGGGAGAAGCCACGAGAGGGCGTCTGCGGCTTTTAAGAGGCGCGTCGACAGCCCGCTGAAATGCGGGCCGAAGCGCCACCTCTCGTCCAGCACCAGTCCCAAATACTTCATTTGGGGCTGGACCCCTATTTGGACGCCCTCCACGACAATGTGGGCATCGGGAGGAGGGCGGCGCTGCCGAGGCCCGCGAAAGAACACGGCCTCGGTTTTGTGCAGCGCCACCTTCAATCCCAGGCGGCGGATCCTCTCTGCAACCAAGGATCCGCCAGCCGAGGCCAGACAGGCCGCCTCCCCAAAGTTCCTCCCCCGGGCAGTGAGAAGAGTGTCATCCGCGTAGCAGATGACACTCGTGCCCTGGAGGAGGGCTCCCCGCAGAAGCCAGTTGAACCCGATGTTCCACAGGGGAGGGCCAAGCACCGACCCCTGCGGAACACCGGACTCTGCGCCGTACCGCCTCACCATGGCCGTCCTGTCCACGAGGAGGACTTCTCGGTCCTCCAGGTAGCTGGCCAGGAGGTCCCGCAGGTATTGGGGCACTCCGTGATACCGGAGCGCCTCCAATATCGTCGAGTGGGGCACGGAGTTGAAGGCGTTGGAGATGTCGAATGACACCGCCAACACTCCGTCCCCCGCCTCCACTGCCTCCTTCACCTGGCCCTTGAGTAAGGCCAGCGCGTCGATCGTCGAACGCCCACGGCGGAAGCCAAACTGGGCGTCCGACAGGTCCGGCCCTACCCCCCGCAAGTGGCTATCAAGCCGGGACGCGACTATCCCCTCGAACATTTTACCGACCTCATCAAGCAGGACGATGGGTCGGTATGCCGAGGGGGAGTCCACCGGGCGTCCCTCTTTACGGAGGAGGCATAGCCGCCCCTCCTTCCACAGTTTCGGGAACCTCCCAGCCGTAAAGCACGCGCTGAAGAGGTCCCGAAACCTGTCCTCCATTTGAGAGGCGGCAATAGCCACCACCCGTGCGGGGACGCCATCTGGTCCGGGGGCCGTCTTCTTCTGGCGGAGGTTGAGAACCCCCGCCCCGATCTCCGCCGCCGTCACCGGGGGGATCTCCTCCTCCGGCGGGGCCGCCCCTTGCGGGGGATCCATGGTTGGTGGGGTGAAGTCGGTCCTGCGCGGGAACAGGGACCGGACCACCCCATCCAGCAACGCTGGCTCGAGGGTCTCCGACAGTGGGGGGCCACAGGGGCGTAGTTGGTTCCGCGCCGCCCTGTATGGCCTTCCAAAAGGATCCCTGTCGAGACCCTCCAGCATCTCGGCCCTCGCCGAGTCCTTGGCGGCCCCCATTGCGGACTTGAAGGCCGCCGTCGCCTCCCGGTAAGAGGCGTATAGGCGGTCCTCTTCGGCCTGGTGGCGGGTGCTGCGCCGTCGGCTCCGCGCAAAGGCCCGTCTGGCCGCCACGCAGGCGGCCCGGAGCCCCGTCAGCTCCTCCGTCCACCAATAGACGGCACGACGGGGAGGCGGACGGCGAGACCGGGGCATGCTGGAGTTGCACACCTCGGTCAGGGACTCCCTCAGCCGAACCGCTGCGGCGTCCACGTCCCGGACCTCGCCAGGGGGCGACAGCCAGTCCTGGAGGAAGGCCGCCTCCTTGGCTGCCTCCCGGTCCAGGCGGGTGAGAGCCCAACGCGGGAAGGGGGATTGCCTAGCGCGGGTCACCGCTCCCCCCCGGGTAGACATGTCGAACCGCACATATCGGTGGTCCGACAACGTCTCCACCATCTCTACCCGCCAGTTTACGACGCGGGCGGCCAGCGCGGGGGTGGCAAACGAGACGTCCACCACCGACCCACCCTGTTGTCGCACACACGTGTGGACCGCCCCCCTGTTGAGGAGGGACACACCGCATGAGGCCGCCCAAAACTCGACGGCGCGTCCCCGGACGTTGCAGCTGGTGGCTGGGTTGCCCCAGGCCACCGACTTGGCGTTCAGGTCGCCCAACACCATGGCCTGGCGTGGCGCCGCCCTCCCTACGACTGCGGTGAGGACCTCAAGGAAATCCTCAAAGTCCGAGAGAGGGCGGTTTGGGGAGAAATAGACCCCCACCACCGCTATGTCTCCCCACGCGGCGGCCACGTATCCCGGTCCCCTCTCTAAGAGCGAGAGGGGAGGGGAGTCTGTGGAAGACCGCGTCATCAGCGCCACGAGGCCGTCTCGGTCGCCCAGCCAACGACCAGGGACCGAGTAAGGCTCGGCGACCACCGCCAAGTCCACCAACCACTCAGCCATGGTCTGCATCAGCAGATCCTGGGCTGCCCTGCAGTGGTTGGCGTTCGCCTGAAGGATGCGATGTTCGACCCTATCCATCAGTCGGACATCGCACCCCCCTCCACAGCCGCCGCAGGAACGACGGCGCCAGCAGCAGTAGCAGGCCCGGTTGGTGCCTGCGCTTTGCCCCGCTTAGGGGGAGGATTGCAGTTCCTCCCCTTCATGACGTGGGCCGCCGGGCGGCCACTGGCGGCACAGACCGCGCAGTGCGGCGTGGCGACCTTGCAGGAGGCGGCTTTGTGGCCCTCCTTGCCGCAGCGGTAGCACGTGTCCGTCCTGTCTGCCGTGGACGGACACAGGGGCCGGGTGTGTCCGATGCCGAAGCACCGGAAACACCGCAGTGGCTGTTCCTCGAGTGCCCGTACTGCACCCGAGCTGAACCCTACTGTAAGCCGTCCCTTCGCAAGGACGGCTTTGGCAGCGGCGATTGGGCACTCGAGGCGAATGGTGCCCATGCCGCCGCGACCGGGTCTTATGTCCCGGCCTTGGACCGCTACGACGCCACAGCCCCCTATCGCTGCGACCGCCGCCACCACCTCCTCCTTGGTGACGGAGTCATCAAGGTCCGTTACCTCTATGGCCGCCAACTTCACCGGCCGAGCCACCTTGGCCGAATCTGCGATGACCTCTTGCAGCTTGGCTGCAAAGAGGTCCGCATGGGCACTCCCCTCTGCCCCCGGGAACTCGAAAATTCGAGCCCCGGCTTGGGTCCGCCGGCAGGAGACACTGCCGATCCCCAGTTGGGCGGGATCGGCATTTGGACGCGCCCGCACCAGAAGGGACGCGTACGTCTCCCCTCGCCCCGCGGCCTCCGCGGTGAGCGTCACTACGACGGCCGCGGTTTTTGGGGGGACTAGCTTCCCCTTTCCCCTCGCTTGTCCCTTCCCCTTCCCCTTGCCGGTCATTTGTGACTGGCTGGGAGCGGTGGGAGCGGTAGTGGCCGGGACGGCAGGGACGACTGTCGCCGACTTTTTACCCTTACCCTTGCCCTTCCCCTTGCGGCTGACTACCGTCCACTCGTTGGTCGGTGTGGTCGAAGGGAGAAGGGCATCTTCCGCCTGGGAGGAGGACGGCCCCGGCTCGCACTGCCGTTTATCCGCCGCAAGCGGCGGTCGGAGGCGTTTCTCCGGCAGGAGCCGGTCCTCAATACCTGCTAAGCAGGACCTTGTGAAGGCCCTCTCCTCCATCACAACCTTGCGGATAATATCCTCAAGGTTGGAGGTGGGGCCCTCTCTCGAAGGGCTCGTCTCGGCTTGTTGAGGCCGGCCCGTGGCTTCGGCCAGCTTCTTGTGAAGCTGGCTGACCTCCGACTGCAGGCGATCGACCTTCGCCTGCAGTTGCCGCGTCTCGTCGGTGGCCTTACGCCGGACCAACTCCGCGACGACACCGCGAAGGCTCGTGGCCCGGCACTTGAGGGCCTTTTGGAAGGTCCCCTTTAGGTGAGACGACTTCGTGGCGACCTCCACGATCTCCCCCTCGTCCTCCTCCGCCAATCTCTCCAACTCTACGAGGGAGAGGTCTGCGTATACAACGCGTGACGCGCCGTACCCGGCTTTGGCACGTGCGGCGTGTGCCCGTTCCTCGCTCGCCGCAACCCGCTCCTCCAGCTCTTGTTGGAGCTGCTCCCGCCGAGCCAGATCCAGCCGGCGTTGGGCGTCCGCGAGCCCAACGACATGGGTGTCCGCTACGGCCGTCGGCTTTTTAGCCTTCGGCTTCGCCCTACCCGAGGCCGAGGAGCCCCCGGACCCACCGCTCGGATAGACCCGCTTTCGCGAACGACGAGAGTCGTCCGTGTCCGACACTTGGACAAGAGAGTCGTCAGACGACTCGTCCGCCTCTCCGAAGAAGCTAGCCGCAGACGGCGCGCGGCTAGCCTCTGACGCCACAGCGTCGGAGTGGCCCTGAGAAGGGCCTTTGGGTTGGCCCTGAGAAGGGCCTTTGGGTTGGCCCTGAGAAGGGCCGTGGAGTTGGCCCTGAGAAGGGCCTTTGGGTTGGCCCTGAGAAGGGCCGTGGAGTTGGCCCTGAGAAGGGCCTTTGGGTTGGCCCTGAGAAGGGCCTTTTTGTTTAAAAAATCGCCCGCAGGCATCCCGCTCAGGTTTTTTAGGCATAATCCGCAGGTCTCAGCAACAAGGCAAGATAAAAGAGCTTCGAGCACAGTGTACTTTGGCCAACCCAGTCTGCCACTCCGTTACGGTGGTCAGAACTGGGTCGTTTCCAGGGGACGCGACGTGGACGCAAACACTGTGGGGTGGTCCCCCAACCTAACCTAACCTAACCTAACCTAACCTAACCTAACCTAACCTAACCTTTTTTTTTTTTTTTTTTTTTTTTTTTTTTTTTTTTTTTTTTTTTTTTTTTAACGTGTGGAAATCCTCATGGACTTCCTCCGCCTGGGGAAGACGGAGGGGCATGTCAGACTCGACTGACTAAAACCACACGGTGTCCTCTGCTGCCTTTAGCCGGGGGTGCGGGTCCACTTGCGCATTCACCGCTCCCCGGCAGGCCTTGACCCG
Source organism: Agrotis exclamationis (assembly GCA_950005045.1). Taxonomy (NCBI): domain Eukaryota; kingdom Metazoa; phylum Arthropoda; class Insecta; order Lepidoptera; family Noctuidae; genus Agrotis; species Agrotis exclamationis. Next base: position 18,254 of record OX465427.1, read on the forward strand.
ACTACATCGCCGGGTCCCTCTCCTCGGTGCGGCCGTTCACTAACGGCCGCACCTCTCTTCGAGTGGCGACGAAGGACACGTCGCCGCCAGCTCGGGCCTGTATCCGGTCGGGCGGCTGACTGCCCCAAGTCAGCCGCCCGCAGGCTACCTCTCATGGAGGTCGCAGATCGGTTTGCGCCCGTCGGCGCCCGGTGCGTCTGCTGCGGGAACCTTTTTTTTTTTTTTTTTTTTTTTTTTTTTTTTTGCGCTGGGAAAAAATGCATTACGCATACCCTCCCATCGGGGGGATGGGAGGGTTATGTGGGACTCCCCGGTCTGACCCGGTATACCCACTAAAACAACCCAGCGGCATTCCCGCTTCGTCTGAGTGGCGGGGACTGGGAAATCACTGGCACAGCCATCACTTCCAGTCCTCCGCCGACGAATGCCCTTCAGGCCGGGCCCTCACGCGGGCCCGGGAATGTCTGACAAAGGTGGTGACGGGTGCAATGCAGGCGAAGGCGCCCCCGCGCCTGTCGCCCGCCCGTCGCCTCCATGAGGAGGGAGAGGACGGCGCCTTCTTCGACCTCTTCGTCTGCGGAGCGGCGCCGCGAGAGGATCGTCCTCCCGCACGCGCTCCGCCTCCTCCTTTTGCGAGATTACGTCCTCGCAAAAGGAGGCAACCGCTGCCCAGGCCTCCTCGCTCTCCACCATGGCTTCGACCACAGCGGGAAGCGAGAGGTCCTGCCCAACCTCCGCGGTCAGACCGCGGCGCAGTTCGGACCATGCCGGGCACACCTCGAGGGTGTGCTGCGCCGTGTCCTCCGCTGCGCCGCAGTCGTGGCACGCCGGGGTCTCCTCCCTCCCGATCCGGTGCAGGTGCGATCCGAAACAGCCATGGCCGGACAACACCTGCACCAGACGGAACGAGAGGAAACCGTGGGACCGCTCGAGCCAGCTCTGAAGAACCGGACCGAGCGCGTCCAACGTCCGGCGGCCAAAGGCGGCGGCGGCGAGGTCCTCCGTCCAGTGGAGGACGATGGCGTCCTTCGCCTCCCGCCGCACGGCCTCCCGCTCTTCGGCGGCGGGGCGCTCCCCGAGCGCCTTCCGGCGCGCCGTCCACTCATATACTCTGGCAAGCACCCAAGCCTCCAACTCCCAAGGAGGGGTGCCGGCCAGAGCGCACGCCGCCGAAAAGCCCACTGAGCGGTAGGCCCTTGCCACCCGCTGTGCAATGGCCCTTTGGGGCCTGCGGATGGCAGTCGCGTTCTCCCTCCTGTGGAGGGAGTCCGCCCAGATGGGGTCCCCATATAGGGCCATGCTCCGCAGGATGCCGGCGTACAGGCGCCGGCATTTCGCCTTGGGCCCCCCGAGGTTCGGGAGAAGCCACGAGAGGGCGTCTGCGGCTTTTAAGAGGCGCGTCGACAGCCCGCTGAAATGCGGGCCGAAGCGCCACCTCTCGTCCAGCACCAGTCCCAAATACTTCATTTGGGGCTGGACCCCTATTTGGACGCCCTCCACGACAATGTGGGCATCGGGAGGAGGGCGGCGCTGCCGAGGCCCGCGAAAGAACACGGCCTCGGTTTTGTGCAGCGCCACCTTCAATCCCAGGCGGCGGATCCTCTCTGCAACCAAGGATCCGCCGGCCGAGGCCAGACAGGCCGCCTCCCCAAAGTTCCTCCCCCGGGCAGTGAGAAGAGTGTCATCCGCGTAGCAGATGACACTCGTGCCCTGGAGGAGGGCTCCCCGCAGGATGCTGCGGGAACCTAACCTAACCTAACCTAACCTAACCTAACCTAACCTTTTTTTTTTTTTTTTTTTTTTTGTTTGCGCTGGGAAAAAATGCATTACGCATACCCTCCCATCGGGGGGATGGGAGGGTTATGTGGGACTCCCCGGTCTGACCCGGTATACCCACTAAAATAACCCAGCGGCATTCCCGCTTCGTCTGAGTGGCGGGGACTGGGAAATCACTGGCACAGCCATCACTTCCAGTCCTCCGCCGACGAGTGCCCTTCAGGCCGGGCCCTCACGCGGGCCCGGGAATGTCTGACGAAGGTGGTGACGGGTGCAATGCAGGCGAAGGCGCCCCCGCGCCTGTCGCCCGCCCGTCGCCACCATGAGGAGGGAGAGGACGGCGCCTTCTCCGACCTCTTCTTCGTCTGCGGAGCGGCGCCGCGAGAGGATCGTCCTCCCGCACGCGCTCCGCCTCCTCCTTTTGCGAGATTACGTCCTCGCAAAAGGAGGCAACCGCTGACCAGGCCTCCTCGCTCTCTAGCATGGCTTCGACCACAGCGGGAAGCGAGAGGTCCTGCCCAACCTCCGCGGTCAGACCGCGGCGCAGTTCGGACCATGCCGGGCACACCTCGAGGGTGTGCTGCGCCGTGTCCTCCGCTGCGCCGCAGTCGTGGCACACCGGGGTCTCCTCCCTCCCGATCCGGTGCAGTTGCGATCCGAAACAGCCATGGCCGGACAACACCTGCACCAGACGGAACGAGAGGAAACCGTGGGACCGCTCGAGCCAGCTCTGCAGAACCGGACCGAGCGCGTCCAACGTCCGGCGGCCAAAGGCGGCGGCGGCGAGGTCCTCCGTCCAGTGGAGGACGATGGCGTCCTTCGCCTCCCGCCGCACGGCCTCCCGCTCTTCGGCGACGGGGCGCTCCCCGAGCGCCTTCCGGCGCGCCGTCCACTCATACACTCTGGCGAGCACCCAAGCCTCCAACTCCCAAGGAGGGGTGCCGGCCAGAGCGCACGCCGCCGAGAAGCCCACCGAGCGGTAGGCCCTTGCCACCCGCTGTGCAATGGCCCTTTGGGGCCTGCGGATGGCGGTCGCATTCTCCCTCCTGTGGAGGGAGTCCGCCCAGATGGGAGCCCCGTATAGGGCCATGCTGCGGAGGATGCCGGCATACAGGCGCCGGCATTTCGCCTTTGGCCCCCCAAGGTTCGGGAGGAGCCATGAGAGGGCGTCCGCGGCTTTCAAGAGGCGCGTCGACAGCCCGCTGAAATGCGGGCCGAAGCGCCACCTCTCGTCCAGCACCAGACCCAGATACTTCATCTGGGGCTGGACCCCTATCCGGACGCCCTCCACGACAATGTGGGCATCGGGAGGAGGGCGGCGCTGCCGAGGCCCGCGAAAGAACACGGCCTCGGTTTTGTGCAGCGCCACCCTCAATCCCAGGCGGCGGATCCTCTCTGCAACCAAGGATCCGCCAGCCGAGGCCAGACAGGCCGCCTCCCGAAAGTTCCTCCCCCGAGCAGTGAGAAGAGTGTCATCCGCGTAGCAGATGACACTCGTGCCCTGGAGGAGGGCTCCCCGCAGGAGCCAGTTGAACCCGATGTTCCACAGGGGAGGGCCCAGCACCGACCCCTGCGGAACACCGGACTCTGCACCGTACCGCCTCACCGTGGCCGTCTTATCCACGAGGAGGACCTCTCGGTCCTCCAAGTAGCTTGCCAGGAGGTCCTGCAGGTATTGGGGCACTCCGTGGTACCGGAGCGCCTCCAATATCGTGGAGTGGGGGACGGAGTTGAAGGCGTTGGAGATGTCGAATGACACCGCCAACACTCCGTCCCCCGCCTCCACTGCCTCCTTCACCTGGCCCTTGAGTAGGGCCAGCGCGTCGATCGTCGAACGCCCTCGGCGGAAACCGAACTGGGCGTCCGACAGGTCCGGCCCTACCCCCCGCAAGTGGCTATCAAGCCGGGAAGCGACAATCCCCTCGAACATTTTACCGACCTCATCGAGCAGGACGATGGGTCGGTATGCCGAGGGGGAGTCCACCGGGCGTCCCTCTTTACGGAGGAGGCATAGCTGCCCCTCCTTCCACAGTTTTGGGAACCTCCCAGCCGTAAAACACGCGCTGAAGAGGTCCCGAAACCTGTCCTGCATTTGAGAGGCGGCGATAGCCACCACCCGTGCGGGGACGCCATCTGGTCCGGGGGCCGTCTTCTTCTGGCGGAGGTTGAGAACCCCCGCCCCGATCTCCGCCGCCGTCACCGGGGGGATCTCCTCCTCCGGCGGGGCCGCCCCTTGCGGGGGATCCATGGTTGGAGGGGTGAAGTCGGTCCTGCGCGGAAACAGGGACCGGACCACCCCATCCAGCAACGCTGGCTCGAGGGTCTCCGACAGTGGGGGGCCACAGGGGCGTAGTTGGCTTCGGGCCGCCCTGTATGGCCTACCAAAAGGATCCCTGTCGAGACCCTCCAGCATCTCGGCCCTCGCCGAGTCCTTGGCGGCCCCCATTGCGGACTTGAAGGCCGTCGTCGCCTCCCGGTAAGAGGCGTATAGGCGGTCCTCTTCGGCCTGGTTACGGGTGCTGCGCCGTCGGCTCCGCGCAAAGGCCCGTCTGGCCGCCACGCAGGCGGCCCGGAGCCCCGCCAGCTCCTCCGTCCACCAATAGACGGCACGACGGGGAGGCGGACGGCGAGACCGGGGCATGCTGGAGTTGCACACCTCGGTCAGGGACTCCCTCAGCCGAACCGCTGCGGCGTCCACGTCCCGGACCTCGCCAGGGGGCGACAGCCAGTCCTGGAGGAAGGCCGCCTCCTTGGCCGCCTCCCGGTCCAGGCGGGTGAGAGCCCAACGCGGGAAGGGGGATTGCCTAGAGCGGGCCACTGCTCCCCCCCGGGTAGACATGTCGAACCGCACGTATCGGTGGTCCGACAACGTCTCCACCATCTCTACCCGCCAGTTTACGACACGGGCGGCCAGTACGGGGGTGGCAAACGAGACGTCCACCACCGACCCACCCTGTTGTCGCACACACGTGTGGACCGCCCCCCTGTTGAGGAGGGACACACCGCATGAGGCCGCCCAAAACTCGACGGCGCGTCCCCGGACGTTGCAGCTGGTGGCTGGGTTGCCCCAGGCCGCCGACTTGGCGTTCAGGTCGCCCAACACCATGGCCTGGCGTGGCGCCGCCCTCCCTACGACTGCGGTGAGGACCTCGAGGAAATCCTCAAAGTCCGAGAGAGGGCGGTTTGGGGAGAAATAGACCCCCACTACCGCTATGTCTCCCCACGCGGCGGCCACGTATCCCGGTCCCCTCTCTAAGAGCGAGAGGGGAGGGGAGTCCGTGGAAGACCGCGTCATCAGCGCCACGAGGCCGTCTCGGTCGCCCAGCCAACGACCAGGGACCGAGTAAGGCTCGGCGACCACCGCCAAGTCCACCAACCACTCAGCCATGGTCTGCAACAGTAGATCCTGGGCTGCCCTGCAGTGGTTGGCGTTCGCCTGAAGGATGCGATGTTGGACCCTATCCATCAGTCGGACATCGCACCCCCCTCCACAGCCGCCGCAGGAACGACGGCGCCAGCAGTAGTAGCAGGCCCGGTCGGTGCCTGCGCTTTGCCCCGCTTAGGGGGAGGATTGCAGTTCCTCCCCTTCATGACGTGGGCCGCCGGGCGGCCACTGGCGGCACAGACCGCGCAGTGCGGCGTGGCGACCTTGCAGGAGGCGGCTTTGTGGCCCTCCTTGCCGCAGCGGTAGCAGGTGTCCGTCCTGTCTGCCGTGGACGGACACAGGGGCCGGGTGTGTCCGATGCCGAAGCACCGGAAACACCGCAGTGCCTGTTCCTCGAGTGCCCGTACTGCACCCGAACTGAACCCTACTAAAAGCCGTCCCTTCGCAAGGACGGCTTTGGCAGCGGCGATTGGGCACTCGAGGCGAATGGTGCCCATGCCGCCGCGGCCGGATCTTATGTCCCGGCCTTGGACCGCCGCGACGCCACAGCCCCCTATCGCTGCGACCGCCGCCACCACCTCCTCCTTGGTGACGGAGTCGTCAAGGTCCGTCACCTCTATGGCCGCCAACTTCACCGGCCGAGCCACCTTGGCCGAATCCGCGATGACCTCTTGCAGCTTGGCTGCAAAGAGGTCTGCATGGGCACTCCCCTCTGCCCCCGGGAACTCGAAAATTCGAGCCCCGGCTTGGGTCCGCCGGCAGGAGACACTGCCGATCCCCAGTTGGGCGGGATCGGCATTTGGACGCGCCCGCACCAGAAGGGACGCGTACGTCTCCCCTCGCCCCGCGGCCTCCGCGGTGAGCGTCACTACGACGGCCGCGGTTTTAGGGGGGACTAGCTTCCCCTTTCCCCTCGCTTGTCCCTTCCCCTTCCCCTTGCCGGTCATTTGTGACTGGCTGGGAGCGGTGGGAGCGGTAGTGGCCGGGACGGCAGGGACGACCGTCGCCGACTTTTTACCCTTACCCTTCCCCTTGCGGCCCACTACCGTCCACTCGTTGGTCGGTGTGGTCGAAGGGAGAAGGGCATCTTCCGCCTGAGATGAGGACGGCTCCGGCTCGCACTGCCGTTTATCCGCCGCAAGCGGCGGTCGGAGGCGTTTCTCCGGCAGGAGCCGGTCCTCAATACCTGCTAGGCAGGACCTTGTGAAGGCCCTCTCCTCCATCACAACCTTGCGGATAATATCCTCAAGGTTGGAGGTGGGGCCCTCTCTCGCGGGGGTCACCTCGGCTTGTTGAGGCCGGCCCGTGGCTTCGGCCAGCTTCTTGTGAAGCTGGCTGACCTCCGACTGCAGGCGATCAACCTTCGCCTGCAGTTGCCGCGTCTCGTCGGTGGCCTTACGCCGAACCAACTCCGCGACGACACCGCGAAGGCTCGCGGCCCGGCACTTGAGGGCCTTTTGGAAGGTCCCCTTCAGGTGGGAGGACTTCGTGGCGACCTCCACGATCTCCCCCTCGTCCTCCTCCGCCATTCCCTCCAGCTCTGTTAGGGAGAGGTCCGCGTATACAACGCGGGACGCGCCGTACCCGGATTTGGCACGTGCGGCGTGCGCCCGTTCCTCGCTCGCCGCAACCCGCTCCTCCAGCTCTTGTTGGAGCTGCTCCCGCCGAGCCAGATCCAGCCGGCGTTGGGCGTCCGCGAGCCCAACGGCATGGGTGTCCGCTACGGCCGCCGGCTTTTTAGCCTTCGGCTTCGCCCTACCCGAGGCCGAGGAGCCCCCGGACCCACCGCTCCGGTGTACCCGCTTCCGCGAGCGTGAGTCGTCTGTGTCCGACACTCGGACAAGAGAGTCGTCAGACGACTCGTCCGCCTCTCCGAAGAAGCTAGCCGCAGACGGCGCGCGGCTAGCCTCTGAAACCTAACCTAACCTAACCTAACCTAACCTAACCTAACCTTTTTTTTTTTTTTTTTTTTTTTTTTTGTTTGCGCTGGGAAAAAATGCATTACGCATACCCTCCCATCGGGGGGATGGGAGGGTTATGTGGGACTCCCCGGTCTGACCCGGTATACCCACTAAAACAACCCAGCGGCATTCCCGCTTCGTCTGAGTGGCGGGGACTGGGAAATCACTGGCACAGCCATCACTTCCAGTCCTCCGCCGACGAGTGCCCTTCAGGCCGGGCCCTCACGCGGGCCCGGGAATGTCTGACGAAGGTGGTGACGGGTGCAATGCAGGCGAAGGCGCCCCCGCGCCTGTCGCCCGCCCGTCGCCACCATGAGGAGGGAGAGGACGGCGCCTTCTCCGACCTCTTCTTCGTCTGCGGAGCGGCGCCGCGAGAGGATCGTCCTCCCGCACGCGCTCCGCCTCCTCCTTTTGCGAGATTACGTCCTCGCAAAAGGAGGCAACCGCTGACCAGGCCTCCTCGCTCTCCAGCATGGCTTCGACCACAGCGGGAAGCGAGAGGTCCTGCCCAACCTCCGCGGTCAGACCGCGGCGCAGTTCGGACCATGCCGGGCACACCTCGAGGGTGTGCTGCGCCGTGTCCTCCGCTGCGCCGCAGTCGTGGCACACCGGGGTCTCCTCCCTCCCGATCCGGTGCAGGTGCGACCCGAAACAGCCATGGCCGGACAACACCTGCACCAGACGGAACGAGAGGAAACCGTGGGACCGCTCGAGCCAGCTCTGCAGAACCGGGCCGAGCGCGTCCAACGTCCGGCGGCCAAAGGCGGCGGCGGCGAGGTCCTCCGTCCAGTGGAGGACGATGGCATCCTTCGCCTCCCGCCGCACGGCCTCCCGCTCTTCGGCGACGGGGCGCTCTCCGAGCGCCTTCCGGCGCGCCGTCCACTCATACACTCTGGCGAGCACCCAAGCCTCCAACTCCCAAGGAGGGGTGCCGGCCAGAGCGCACGCCGCCGAGAAGCCCACCGAGCGGTAGGCCCTTGCCACCCGCTGTGCAATGGCCCTTTGGGGCCTGCGGATGGCGGTCGCATTCTCCCTCCTGTGGAGGGAGTCCGCCCAGATGGGAGCCCCGTATAGGGCCATGCTTCGCAGGATGCCGGCATACAGGCGCCGGCATTTCGCCTTGGGCCCCCCGAGGTTCGGGAGGAGCCACGAGAGGGCGTCCGCGGATTTTAAGAGGCGCGTCGACAGCCCGCTGAAATGCGGGCCGAAGCGCCACCTCTCGTCCAGCACCAGACCCAAATACTTCATCTGGGGCTGGACCCCTATCCGGACGCCCTCCACGACAATGTGGGCATCGGGAGGAGGGCGGCGCTGCCGAGGCCCGCGAAAGAACACGGCCTCGGTTTTGTGCAGCGCCACCTTCAATCCCAGGCGGCGGATCCTCTCTGCAACCAAGGATCCGCCAGCCGAGGCCAGACAGGCCGCCTCCCCAAAGTTCCTCCCCCGGGCAGTGAGAAGAGTGTCATCCGCGTAGCAGATGACACTCGTGCCCTGGAGGAGGGCTCCCCGCAGGAGCCAGTTGAACCCGATGTTCCACAGGGGAGGGCCCAACACCGACCCCTGCGGAACACCGGACTCTGCGCCGTACCGCCTCACCGTGGCCGTCTTATCCACGAGGAGGACCTCTCGGTCCTCCAAGTAGCTTGCCAGGAGGTCCCGCAGGTATTGGGGCACTCCGTGGTAACGGAGCGCCTCCAATATCGTGGAGTGGGGGACGGAGTTGAAGGCGTTGGAGATGTCGAATGACACCGCCAGCACTCCGTCCCCCGCCTCCACTGCCTCCTTCACCTGGCCCTTGAGTAGGGCCAGCGCGTCGATCGTCGAACGCCCTCGGCGGAAACCAAACTGGGCGTCCGACAGGTCCGGCCCTACCCCCCGCAAGTGGCTATCAAGCCGGGAAGCGACAATCCCCTCGAACATTTTACCGACCTCATCGAGCAGGACGATGGGTCGGTATGCCGAGGGGGAGTCCACCGGCCGTCCCTCTTTACGGAGGAGGCATAGCTGCCCCTCCTTCCACAGTTTTGGGAACCTCCCAGCCGTAAAACACGCGCTGAAGAGGTCCCGAAACCTGTCCTGCATTTGAGAGGCGGCGATAGCCACCACCCGTGCGGGGACGCCGTCTGGTCCGGGGGCCGTCTTCTTCTGGCGGAGGTTGAGAACCCCCGCCCCGATCTCCGCCGCCGTCACCGGGGGGATCTCCTCCTCCGGCGGGGCCGCCCCTTGCGGGGGATCCATGGTTGGTGGGGTGAAGTCGGTCCTGCGCGGAAACAGGGACCGGACCACCCCATCCAGCAACGCTGGCTCGAGGGTCTCCGACAGTGGGGGGCCACAGGGGCGTAGTTGGTTCCGCGCCGCCCTGTATGGCCTTCCAAAAGGATCCCTGTCGAGACCCTCCAGCATCTCGGCCCTCGCCGAGTCCTTGGCGGCCCCCATTGCGGACTTGAACACCGTCGTCGCCTCCCGGTAAGAGGCGTATAGGCGGTCTTCTTCTTCCTGGTTTCGGGTGGCGCGCCGTCGGCTCCGCGCAAATGCCCGTCTGGCTGCCACGCAGGCGGCCCGGAGCCCCGCCAACTCCTCCGTCCACCAATAGACGGCACGACGGGGAGGCGGACGGCGAGACCGGGGCATGCTGGAGTTGCACACCTCGGTCAGGGACTCCCTCAGCCGAACCGCTGCGGCGTCCACGTCCCGGACCTCGCCAGGGGGCGACAGCCAGTCCTGGAGGAAGGCCGCCTCCTTGGCTGCCTCCCGGTCCAGGCGGGTGAGAGCCCAACGCGGGAAGGGGGATTGCCTCGCGCGGGCCACCGCTCCCCCCCGGGTAGACATGTCGAACCGCACATATCGGTGGTCCGACAACGTCTCCACCATCTCTACCCGCCAGTTTACGACGCGGGCGGCCAGCGCGGGGGTGGCAAACGAGACGTCCACCACCGACCCACCCTGTTGCCGCACACACGTGTGGACCGCCCCCCTGTTGAGGAGGGACACACCGCATGAGGCCGCCCAAAACTCGACGGCGCGTCCCCGGACGTTGCAGCTGGTGGCTGGGTTGCCCCAGGCCACCGACTTGGCGTTCAGGTCGCCCAACACCATGGCCTGGCGTGGCGCCGCCCTCCCTACGACCGCTGTGAGGACCTCGAGGAAATCCTCAAAGTCCGAGAGAGGGCGGTTTGGGGAGAAATAGACCCCCACTACCGCTATGTCTCCCCACGCGGCGGCCACGTATCCCGGTCCCCTCTCTAAGAGCGAGAGGGGAGGGGAGTCTGTGGAAGACCGCGTCATCAGCGCCACGAGGCCGTCTCGGTCACCCAGCCAACGACCAGGGACCGAGTAAGGCTCGGCGACCACCGCCAAGTCCACCAACCACTCAGCCATGGTCTGCATCAGCAGATCCTGGGCTGCCCTGCAGTGGTTGGCGTTCGCCTGAAGGATGCGATGTTCGACCCTATCCATCAGTCGGACATCGCACCCCCCTCCACAGCCGCCGCAGGAACGACGGCGCCAGCAGCAGTAGCAGGCCCGGTCGGTGCCTGCGCTTTGCCCCGCTTAGGGGGAGGATTGCAGTTCCTCCCCTTCATGACGTGGGCCGCCGGGCGGCCACTGGCGGCACAGACCGCGCAGTGCGGCGTGGCGACCTTGCAGGAGGCGGCTTTGTGGCCCTCCTTGCCGCAGCGGTAGCACGTGTCCGTCCTGTCTGCCGTGGACGGACACAGGGGCCGGGTGTGTCCGATGCCGAAGCACCGGAAACACCGCAGTGCCTGTTCCTCGAGTGCCCGTACTGCACCCGAGCTGAACCCTACTAAAAGCCGTCCCTTCGCAAGGACGGCTTTGGCAGCGGCGATTGGGCACTCGAGGCGAATGGTGCCCATGCCGCCTCGGCCGGGTCTTATGTCCCGGCCTTGGACCGCCGCGACGCCACAGCCCCCTATCGCTGCGACCGCCGCCACCACCTCCTCCTTGGTGACGGAGTCATCAAGGTCCGTCACCTCTATGGCCGCCGCTTTGACCGGGCGAGCGACCTTTGCCGAATCCGCGATGACCTCTTGCAGCTTGGCTGCGAAGAGGTCCGCATGGGCACTCCCCTCTGCCCCCGGAAACTCGAAAATTCGAGCCCCGGCTTGAGTCCGCCGGCAAGAGACGTTGCCGATCCCCAGTTGGGCGGGATCGGCATTTGCACGCGCCCGCACCAGAACGGACGCGTACGTCTCCCCTCGCCCCGCAGCCTCCGCGGTGAGCGTCACTACGACGGCCGCGGTTTTCGGAGGTACCAGCGTCCCCTTTCCCCTCGCATTTCCCTTCCCCTTGCCGGTCATCTTTGACTGGCCGGGAGCGGTGGGAGCGGCAGTGGCCTGGCCGGCAGGGACGACCGTCGCCGACTTCTTACCCTTGCCCTTCCCCTTGCGGCCCACTACCGTCCACTCGTTGACCAGTGTGGTCGCGGGGAGAAGGGCATGTTTACGCATGACTGTCCCTCATTTCATGTTCTTTAAAATAAGGATGCGCAATATTAATTAGTTATAAGTTGTAGCTATTAGAATATTATCAGGCGTTTTACTTAATTCATCAATTTTTGTCTGTCATTCTCACTTACAAAATTATACTTGTTCACTACGCACTGCTGAGAAAGTTTTATTCCCGAAAATCCTCTGGAAGTCCCTTTCAAATTTATACATGGCCCTTACGAACCGGATACCAAAGGATTACCAGTAGAAGAGGAATTAAGGATATTATCTGGAATATAATTTAAAAAATTATCGCCGTGTACCGGAGTGACGAGGTCAAAGTGCGACACGAGTTTTTGGAAGGAAAAAGTGGCTTGGACATTAGTGTTTCAATGTTAATAACGGACAGTGTTCAACATTTATATAATATTTATTAATTTCCACCCAACGCTCAATAAATTGGTATATAATATTCAGGTAATCTAAAACTTTCAACAATTAGGTATTTAGGATTCATAAGGTTAGTAACGTGTTTTTATATTTTTATTTTACAAGGTTATTATTTAAATTTATTTACAAGCATTATATACACAATAATTAGGAATTTTCATTTGTATTCTCAGTATAGTTAGCCAGTACTTATTAAATACAGTACAGTAACATTAAGTGTTATATGTTACATTATTTAGTTAACTATTTAGTTATTTCAAATACAATTGTTATTAATTAACACCTTTTAGTGTATGCATTGTAAATCTTTGTAGAATTAGTCATTTTAACAGTTACATTATTTTAAATTATACAAATACCTTATATTCCTACCTGCAGCAGTTCATTATTAAATTAGTAGTGATACAATTTTAAGTCAAACTTATATCTAGTTATTAATTGACGCCAATTGTTATTAATTATAGTCTCTTTACGATTAGTTTTTGTAATAAATAATTATTGTTATATTGTTATTTAACATTTTTATTATATAATTTCAGGGTCAACGACACCCACCTTCAAAATGACTGATATTAAAGATCTTAAAAAGAAGCGTAGCAGTTATAAGGGAAGATTAACAGTATTCGGAACGTACTTGAGTGTATTAAAAGATACTGAGTTATCCCCCTGTCAGGTAATGGAGTTACAGTTGCGTGTCGATAAATTGGAAAATTTGTATGATGATTTTAACGACATTCAATTAAAAATAGAATGCCTTTCTGACAACCTTGACGCTGAAGCTCTCGAGAGAACCTCGATTGAGTCGCAATATTATGGTTTGATGGCTCAAGCAAAAATTATGATTAGTAACCATTCAAAATCTGAACAAGATGAAATTAAATCTAGTCACAGTAGTTATAAGCGTCAATTCGTCAAATTACCAACCATCAAATTACCAAAATTCTCGGGATCTTACGATACCTGGCTCGAGTTTCACGACACTTTTTCTAGTCTTATTCACGAAAATGACGAAATAGACGAGATTAATAAGTTCCATTATCTGAGATCGTCATTGGAAGGATCTGCTGCTATTTTAATTAATTTAATTGAGTTTTCTGAACAAAATTACAAGGAAGCATGGGAACTCCTTTGTGATAGATTCGATAACAAACGGTTATTAATTGAAAATCACGTTACGGCGTTGTTCAACATCGAATCAATCACTAAGGAGTCCTCAACTGCATTAAAAGGTATTATCGACAATGTCAACAAAAATATTAGAGCACTAAAAACATTAGGCGAACCTATTCATAATTGGGACACGTTATTAATTTATATAATTCGTCAAAAATTTGACGGCAAAACATTTAGAGAATGGGAGGAATACAAAGGACATAATTTAGATAAATCAAAGCGAATCACACTTCAGAATATAATCGAATTTATACAAAATCGTGCTGATTTCATGGAAACACTGGAGAAATCACGTCATTCTACAGTTAATTTAAAAAATAATATCAAAATTAAAGCTATGGTTTCAACTGAAAACACCAATTCAAATAGCAATTCATCATCACAAAGTTGTCCAAAATGTAACGGCGATCACAATCTTAATTCTTGTCCAGAGTTTCTAGCACTGAACGTCAACGATAGAATGTCGATACTGCCTCGTTTTAAAATTTGTTATAACTGCTTTCGTCACGGTCACTATCCCAATAATTGTAAGAAATCCGGTTGCAACATCTGTAAGCGCAAACACCACACGCTAATACATAACACAGATTTCAAATCAAAACCAGTTTCAAACAAATCAGCTGACGGGATGACCGATAACGATGAGGTCGAGGCATGTTCCACCGCGGACAATAATATTCACGTTGCGCTCTCAGCTAATGTCACAGCGCATTCGCATGCAAGCAGCCCAGGCGACATCTTGTTGTCCACTGCATTAATCAGGTGTTATGATGCCAATAATAAAGAGCATATTGCACGCGCTCTTCTCGATTCTGCCAGTTCATCAAGTTTAATGACAGAACAATTATTCAAAAAGTTAAATCTGCCATATTCAAAAACTAATAAGTCCATTCAAGGCATCAATAATTCTTTCTCACACGTGAATAAAATGTGTCGAGTTCACATACAGTCCTTGAATGAAGCTTACACGAACGATTTAACATGTTTTGTGTTGCCCACAATCACAGATAACGTTCCCACTAGGCAAGTACACGTTAACGTGCCGCCAAATATTCAGTTAGCTGATCCGTATTTCCATACACCCGCGCCGATTGATATCATTCTAGGTGCTGACGTATTTTGGACTTTATTACTATCAGATAAAATTATATTAGGTGATGGGAAACCAACACTTCAACAAACTAGACTTGGTTGGCTAGTATGTGGCCCAATTAACGGCGGCTATCATCATTTTAGGTCTCACTCATCAGCCATTAAATGTAATTTCATTCATTTAAAAACTAATTTTAAAAAATCTTCAATTTCTAGCGAGTTAGATGTTACTCAAAACCAAAAGATGCGTTTTTCGCAGCTCGAAAAAGCGTGTCGAAAATCATCTACTCACATCACTAAGAACAGTGTGAAAACCACTTTATAATAAAATACAACATTTATCAGCTAGTCGCTCTAAAGGTAAAACACAATTTGACCAATCATCAGGTAGTCGGGGTAATTCATTCCGTCGCGCGAAACGATGTTTTCTGTCACTTATGAGCAGAAATCTTAAAATACCCTCACCTGACAAAATGTATAAAGATTGTGCGTCTGAGTACATTTACTTAGGTCATAATAATATCGGAATGTGTAACTCATGAATTCATGTTTTGTTCCTCATTATAAATTTAACTAAAAATCATGATCTTTAATTTACATTCATTTAAAAGACTGATCGAGTTAATTCGGTCATCTAAGTTCATGATAATTATTACCGCGTTTCGTTTTTATTTTGTTAAGTATACTTTTTCGTTTTATTACGTCACGCGTGTTAAGACGTTTCACACAAACGTTGCATTTAAGTTCTGAGGAACAACTAGATGATTTTTATTATTATTCAGTATTGTTGTTGTATTGTATGTCATTCAAAATTAACTTATCCGAATGACTTTTATTAAAATCCCTTTATTCATTTATAAAGATTATCATTTCATTTTATTAGAATCATTATTAAAATTAAATGTGTTTCTCGATAAAATTAAAGTTATTCATCAGTGGAAGACCACATTTCAATTCGAGAAGATCATAAAATTATTTTACTACAGTCCACTTATAAGCTTACATAGCTATCATTTACTCAATTATTAGGTTATTAAAATAATAATTATTAAATACAATAAGAGACATAAAGACCTCTTTGTGGTCGTAATCACCAGAGCTTGTTGTCGTCAAAATGTTAGATGTCAGCTACTTAAGGGACAAACAATTATTGTTCCCCATATGGGTAATCCATCATTGAGCAGACTCTCACCAGCTGATGACTCACCTTTCCAAAACGTAGCAGTTGACTACACATGTCTTATAATCTCGACTAGTTGTCATAGTCGTGGATGTAGATTGGAAAAGGTATTTTCGTGTGCTTTATAACTAAGGTCATTTATTTGATTTTAAAGTTGGTGATTTGACGAATAATTATTATTACAGGCATTACGTCGGTTTATGTCTCAGAGAGGAAACCCTCTCAACATTCATTCTTTTTGCAATGAACTTGCAAGTTCTTAGTTGTTCAACTGTGACTCCTTAACTGAAGGTTACTTCCTTTATTTTTGCCTAATCTCCACATTTAGGTGTCATTAGGAGGCGGGTGTCCAATTGACCAATCTTCTAATGAGTGTTGGGAAATTGTTATTCGACGTTGGAGCTTAACTCCAAATTATTTTAGATGTAAGGTAGATATTTTTAAATTTTCAGCCACTTACACCCTTATCGTCGAATACAAAAGACTTGTTGCCTGTCACTCCAGGTCATTTTTGATTAAACGGTCATTAACGTCTCTTCGGCGAAGTACATTACTCTGACCATCACTTCAAGCTCGATCAACGTGTCGACAAGTTACGACATCATTTTGGTTCAGATGGGGCAAGGACTGTCTCCAGCAGCGATCTAAGTGGCACACTGGCCAAGGACTAGTTGAACCTGAACTCTCTCGTTATAATGAGGGACGATAACCTGCCGTCTTCGAAGGAAGAAGATGGCTGTTTTATTACTCATCCTGGCATTGACAGTATTATGGCAGATCTCCGATGTCAAGACGTCAACAGGAGCCATTAGGAGATCCTTTCAAGGATTTGTCCGTCACCTGACTGGACGTCGTTGGTTGAAAGGCGAGCTTTCAACGGCCGGGGGCATGTTTACGCATGACTGTCCCTCATTTCATGTTCTTTAAAATAAGGATGCGCAATATTAATTAGTTATAAGTTGTAGCTATTAGAATATTATCAGGCGTTTTACTTAATTCATCAATTTTTGTCTGTCATTCTCACTTACAAAATTATACTTGTTCACTACGCACTGCTGAGAAAGTTTTATTCCCGAAAATCCTCTGGAAGTCCCTTTCAAATTTATACAGGGCATCTTCCGCCTGGGAGGAGGACGGCCCCGGCTCGCACTGCCGTTTATCCGCCGCAAGCGGCGGTCGGAGGCGTTTCTCCGGCAGGAGCCGGTCCTCAATTCCTGCGATGCAGGCTCTAGTGAAGGCCCTCTCCTCCATCACAACCTTGCGGATAATATCCTCAAGGTTGGAGGTGGGGCCCTCTCTCGCGGGACTCGCCTCGGCTTGTTGAGGCCTGCCCGTGGCTTCGGCCAGCTCCTTGTGAAGCTGGCTGACCTCCGACTGCAGGCGATCAACCTTCGCCTGCAGTTGCCGCGTCTCTTCGGTGGCCTTACGCCGGACCAACTCCGCGACGACACCGCGAAGGCTCGCGGCCCGGCACTTGAGGGCCTTTTGGAAGGTCCCCTTCAGGTGTGAGGACTTCGTGGCGACCTCCACGATCTCCCCCTCGTCCTCCTCCGCCATTCTCTCCAGCTCTGTTAGGGAGAGGTCCGCGTATACAACGCGGGACGCGCCGTACCCGGATTTGGCACGTGCGGCGTGCGCCCGCTCCTCGCTCGCCGCAACCCGCTCCTCCAGCTCTTGTTGGAGCTGCTCCCGCCGAGCCAGATCCAACCGGCGTTGGGCGTCCGCGAGCCCAACGGCATGGGTGTCCGCTACGGCCGCCGGCTTTTTAGCCTTCGGCTTCGCCCTACCCGAGGCCGAGGAGCCCCCGGACCCACCGCTCCGGTGTACCCGCTTCCGCGAGCGTGAGTCATCTGTGTCCGACACTCGGACAAGAGAGTCGTCAGACGACTCGTCCGCCTCTCCGAAGAAGCTAGCCGCAGACGGCGCGCGGCTAGCCTCTGACGCCACAGCGTCGGAGTGGCCCTGAGAAGGGCCTTTGGGTTGGCCCTGAGAAGGGCCTTTGGGTTGGCCCTGAGAAGGGCCTTTGGGTTGGCCCTGAGAAGGGCCGTGGAGTTGGCCCTGAGAAGGGCCGTGGAGTTGGCCCTGAGAAGGGCCTTTGGGTTGGCCCTGAGAAGGGCCTTTTTGTTTCGAGAATCGCCCGCAGGCGTCCCGCGCAAGGTTTTTCTCAGGCATCATAAAATCAACCTAACCTAACCTAACCTAACCTAACCTAACCTAACCTAACCTTTTTTTTTTTTTTTTTTTTTTTTGCGCTGGGAAAAAAATGCATTACGCATACCCTCCCATCGGGGGGATGGGAGGGTTATGTGGGACTCCCCGGTCTGACCCGGTATACCCACTAAAACAACCCAGCGGCATTCCCGCTTCGTCTGAGTGGCGGGGACTGGGAAATCACTGGCACAGCCATCACTTCCAGTCCTCCGCCGACGAATGCCCTTCAGGCCGGGCCCTCACGCGGGCCCGGGAATGTCTGACGAAGGTGGTGACGGGTGCAATGCAGGCGAAGGCGCCCCCGCGCCTGTCGCCCGCCCGTCGCCACCATGAGGAGGGAGAGGACGGTGCCTTCTCCGACCTCTTCTTCGTCTGCGGAGCGGCGCCGCGAGAGGATCGTCCTCCCGCACGCGCTCCGCCTCCTCCTTTTGCGAGATTACGTCCTCGCAAAAGGAGGCAACCGCTGACCAGGCCTCCTCGCTCTCCAGCATGGCTTCGACGACAGCGGGAAGCGAGAGGTCCTGCCCAACCTCCGCGGTCAGACCGCGGCGCTGTTCGGACCATGCCGGGCACACCTCGAGGGTGTGCTGCGCCGTGTCCTCCGCTGCGCCGCAGTCGTGGAACGCCGGGGTCTCCTCCCTACCGATCCGGTGCAGGTGCGATCCGAAACAGCCATGGCCGGACAACACCTGCACCAGACGGAACGAGAGGAAACCGTGGGACCGCTCGAGCCAGCTTTGAAGAACCGGACCGAGCGCGTCCAACGTCCGGCGGCCAAAGGCGGCGGCGGCGAGGTCCTCCGTCCAGTGGAGGACGATGGCGTCCTTCGCCTCCCGCCGCACGGCCTCGCGCTCTTCGGCGACGGGAACCTAACCTAACCTAACCTAACCTAACCTAACCTAACCTAACCTAACCTAACCCAGTTGCACTCGGTCTGCCGAGCAATAAGGCACGAAAAACCACGCGCTCCGCACTTAAAAATTCAAAAAAATAGGTTTTTGTGAAGCTATCATCTCGTGTGAAGTGTCTCTCTACGCGGAAAATCGAGCCGCACAAAGTGCCACCTAGAAATTGTGTCTGTGATCAGTGCCTGAAGAGTTACACCTGAAAAACCTCTTTCTTAGAGGTTAAGTGTACTTTGGAAAATTTTCAAACTCGAACGCTGCGCAAACGAGATCGACGACCCCCCTCTTTTTCTTTGCATCGTGGTGGATCTTTTGGTCTTCTTTCATCTGGGCCACTTCAGGACGTTGGGACTCATCGCTCTGGCGAGTTATCCTGAAAAAACCGAAAACCACGTGCTCTGAAAAAGCTGAAGGAGAGGAGTTATCACCACAAAATTCGGCACCAGCGAAGATCATCACAATTTTCACGTAATTGGCTCATTTTATATAGCTAATTGAAAATATTGACCACCATATCTCCGGAACTACGAAGAAATTCGAAAATCTTCAACTGCAGTCTGGTGCGCGCTTAATAGAAGACCCTAGATTTTAAAATTTAGATTTTTTGGACAAGCCGTTCTGACGTAGTAATTAATTAATTTAAAATTTTTTAAAATATAAAAATTTATATCAAAATATACTTCTAAAAATTCAACTTTTTGATATCGGATAGAAGACCATTTGTAGTTAATTATAACATTTTTTTCAAAATTTTACACCCCCTAGTTTCAAAGTTATTGATTTTTAAGTGTTTTTTGTAAATAACTTCGTAAAAATAGCAAAAATTGAAAATATTATTTATTGATAGTGTTTAGATAGCCCAGCTGGTCCCAAATAAGCCCAAACACGGGCTGTATATCTTTTAAATTGGCAGTTTTAACAAATTCCGCCATTTTGGTTTTTCTGGTTTAAGTTTTCAGACAGTGATATCTTGGGAACCGCTGGGCCCAGAAGTCCCGGGTTTTCGACTTTTAGCTTGGCACATATTATATTTTATAACTAGTGGGTTTTCAGGAGTTTTCAGGCAACTGAAATTTTGCTCCCTGAAAACGCACTCAGGTGATACCAGAGGTGACGCCAACCTGTATACTCGAAACCCCGACTTTCTACGGCAAGGGGTTCCGGAGTTACGACAGGTTTAATTCGGCATTTGACAGTTCGGCGGCCATTTTGTTTATTTTTAAACCGTGATAGCTCCTGAACCGGTTGTCGTTGGAAGTTGCGGTTTTCAGATTAATAATCTAGGGCACATTGTCTGCCCTGCCCTGCGTTTTCAGGTGTTTCCGAGCTGGGAAATTTCAGGGTCCTGAAAGCGGTTTTACGCGACGAAGCGGGACAAGCTAAGCCAGGGAAGTCCAAACACGGGCGTTCTGCGACTTGTGGGGGAGAAGTTGTGCTGGGTTGAAAATTGACTTTGACAGTTCTCGAACTGTCAAATCGATTTTCAAACCCGGATATCTCTCCAACCGGGAGTCGTAGAGGGACCGGGTTTTGTCTCCGGACACTGGCCAGCTCTACTCTACCCGATCGAAGCCTTTTCGAGAACTTTCGGGAACTCAAAATTTTTCAGCCTGAAACCCTATTCAGTGGATAGGTCTCATCGGGCCAATTTCGGAAAGCCCAAACACGAGGGTGTTTGGACTGATAGTCTCGGAGATATCCACTTGTAACCACTTCTGGTTGACACACCACCGATAAAAACCACATTTTTAAATCAAGATATCTCCGTGACCCCTTGGCGTAACTGCACCGAGTTTGGAGTCCTTTGAAAGGGCTCGAGGAGAGCTATCCATTGAGAATATAGAACTGACTCTACATAGAGCCGAAAAGTTTTTCGCCTATAACTCGGAGCCCAAAGGCCTTAGAACGCTCGTCTTTCCTTAGGCGGCAGATTTTTGTATACACTATTAGAATAAGAACTGAATTCTACTAGATTGCCCTGGTAGAGACTGCCCGCCCAAGAGGCAAAAATTTTAACTTCTCTAAATTTTAATTTCTGTGTACAGTGTCTCACGGAGGCTTTATTGAGCCTAACGATTGTACTCTCTCTATGACCTTTGACTAGCGGTTGCTAGTTATAGTACATCCGTTTTGTTGTTGTTGTTTTATTGTTTTGTTTTCTATTTTTACCTTATTACTTTTATTTATTATATTTCCTGCGCTGCACACACCTTCTACACTGTGTGCAGACCCTTCGCTAAATTACTCGGACTGTCTTTTTGACGTTAGCGCGCACTATTGTGCAAATAGTACTTATATTTTATCAAATTCTGACGCACTCCACTAACTATGTTGGCAAGAACTCCAGCGAAACCTATGGACGGCATGGGGAAAAAATCCCCTTCTGGGACCCAAACGGTCACGCCGAACACCAAAACCAGCGCTGAAAAACCAAAGTCTCCTCCGAAAACGCAGACGCTGTCTACCAATGTGAGGCGCAGCGTGGAGTGGCTGGAGGCCGCCGGATCGGAGGCCCAAAATCTAACTCCATCGACCAGTAAGCTGGACATTCCGATACTTCCTAGACAGGCAGTCAACAGTCGCTTGGCGGAAGCGAAATCCAGCTACTTCAAAGCCAGGACAAATATCGGTAACTCACGTAACCTCAGGACCGATATAAAGACCAGCGTTCTGGAAGCGATTGAAAAACTCTTCCAGCTAATAAAGGAGGCGGAAGCTGAAATTAAAATATTCAAAAAGAATGGAGAGACGCCTAACAATACCAAAATGTCGCTCGATATACCAGAAAGTACGCCCCAAGAGCAGGCCAACGGGAACGATGGCCAGATTATGGAACAGCTCAAGGAGCAAAGCCAACTTCTCTTGGACAATGCCAAGAAACTGGATGAGATGAAAATTTTATTGGACCAGCAGCACCAAATTATTTGTTCCAAGACATACGCGGAAGCAACCTCAGTCCGACCCACCTCGCTTCCATCTCCACCGAATGCGCTACACTCTGTCATCGTAACGTCGCAAGACGGAGATGACACAGGCGACCAAGTCCTCACAAAGGTAAGAGAAGCGGTAAAAGCCAAAGACGGATGGATTAAGGTGGAAAGGACTAGGAAAGCAAAGGATAGAAAGATCATTCTGAGCTGCAACACAATCGAGGACAGACAAGAGCTGAAGCAGAGGATAGAAAACTTCGGGAAAAGCTTGAACGTGGAAGAGGTAAAAAACAGGGACCCCCTCCTGAAATTTGCGGATGTCCTCTCAGTTAACACTGACGAGGAGATTCTGAAGGCATTCAGGAACCAGAACAGGGGCATCTTTCACGACCTCCCGGAGAAAGACGACAGAATTCAAATTAAATATAGGAGAAAGGCCCGGAACCCTCATACGAGTCACATCGTCCTCAGCGTCTCTCCGACGTTATGGAGACGAACAACCGAGGCTGGCGCGGTCTATATAGACCTACAAAGTATACGGGTGACTGACCAGTCGCCCCTGGTGCAGTGTTCACGGTGCCTCGGGTACGGCCACAGTAAAAGATACTGCACAGCTCCAGTGGATCTCTGCAGTCACTGTGGAGGGCCGCATCTTAGGGCACAGTGCCCAGACTGGATGGCAGGCAGTACACCTACATGTCGGAACTGCACTGCAGCTAAACTAGCGCGGAATGAGCATAACGCATTCAGCGCGGAATGCCCGATCCGCAAAAAGCGAGACGCAATAGCTAGGCTATCTATTGCGTACTGCTAAAGTTGTCCCGAAAGATACTCCAGCGTCATCAGCAAGACCATACTGGGTGGCCCAAGCAAACTTACAAAGGAAGGAACTGGCAACCACCGAACTCTTTTTAGAGGCCAGTGAGCGCAAGCTAGCATGGGCACTGATCCAGGAGCCGTATGTGGGAGGAGCGAGAAGTATGAAGAGCTACCGAGGTTCGCGAATCTACCAGAGCGAGGTTGATGGAAGTGGGAGGGTAAAGGCGGCAATCGCCGTTTTTGATGATGACCTAGACGTTATCCCCTACCCGAAACTCACCACGAACAACATCGTTGTGGTGGGGATCCGGACCAAAGCCTGGGAAATCGCAGTAGTCTCTTATTACTTCGAGCCAGACCAACCCATAGGGCCCTACCTGGACCAGCTGACCCACATCAAACGAGAAGTGGCCACCAGTAGATTGCTGATAGGGGGCGACGCAAACGCGAAAAGCAGCTGGTGGGGTAGCACTGTAGAGGACCCTAGGGGTGAGGAGATGCTTGGGACCCTTGACGAGTTAGAGCTTCAGGTACTGAACACCGGTGATACGCCCACCTTTGATACCATCAGAGGGGGGAGAGTGTTGAAGAGTCACGTCGACGTCACGGCATGTTCGCTCGACCTTTTTGACCTGGTGGATGGCTGGCGAGTTGACACCGGAGCAACGAGTTCGGACCACAACACAATTTTCTTCCATATCAAAATAAAAAGAGAAAATGGGACAAGCATTATTAGAAACACTAGAAGGTACAATAGTAAAAAAGCAGACTGGGAGAAATTTAGAGAAGAGATAAAAAATTTTAAATTGGAAAATAATATTCAGGTAGAAAATATCAATAGTATAGTCTGTAAGAATAAATTAGAAGAATTAATAATAAAATACCAAAAGGGAATTGAATTAGCTTGCGAGAGAACAATGCCTAAAATCAAAAACAAAGTAAAACTTACTGTCCCGTGGTGGTCCGAAGAGCTCGCTGCCTTGAAAAAGGAGTTCACCAAGCGGAAAAACCGCATCCGCAACGCCGCACCGGTCCGGAGAGCGAAGGTCGTCGACGAGTACCTGAAAGCCAAAGAAGAATACGAGTTGAAAGCCAAACAGGCCCAAACCGCCAGCTGGAAGGAGTTCTGTAGGAAACAGGACCGCGAAGGAGTATGGGAGGGCATATATAGAGTAATCGGGAGGACCGCCAGGAGGAAAGAAGATCTGACCCTACGTAACGATGGTGCATTCCTAAACCCAAAAGAATCGGCAGCCCTACTTGCCGACACGTTCTATCCCAAGGACACAGCGGAAGAGGACAATGAGGACCACAGGCTCACGAGAGAAGCAGCCCGCCGGGTAAACGAGTGGAAGCATGGTGAATACCATGACCCACCGTTTACACCGCTAGAGCTGAGGACAGCCGTGGTAGGATTTAACCCGAAAAAGGCCCCCGGATCGGATGGACTTACGTCGGACATCTGCTGTCGAGCTATCAACCAGGACCCGGACGCATTCCTTGCCCTACTCAATAAATGCCTAGAGCTGGCACACTTCCCGAATATCTGGAAGGAGGCAACGGTGGTTGTCCTCAGGAAACCAGGCAAGGATGACTATTTGAACCCCAAGTCCTATAGACCGATAGGTCTACTGCCGGTCTTGGGGAAGGTCCTGGAGAAGATGGTAGTGGCACGAGTCAAGTGGCATCTGGTACCGCGGATTAGTACTCGCCAGTTTGGCTTTATGCCCCAGAGGAGCACCGAGGACGCCCTCTATACGCTAATAAATCACGTGAAGGACAAGTTGAGGCTGAAGAAGCTAATTGTCCTGGTGTCTTTGGATATAGAGGGCGCCTTCGACAGCGCATGGTGGCCAGCTATCAAAGTCAGGCTGGCAGAGGAAAAGTGCCCGGTAAATATCAGAAGGCTACTTGACAGCTACCTCGACGGCAGGAAAGTTAGGGTTAGATACGCCGGGGAGGAATGCACACGAGAGACAAATAAAGGCTGTGTTCAAGGGTCAATTGGCGGTCCAATACTGTGGAACGTGCTGCTGGATCCATTGCTCCAGAATCTAGAAAAAGAGGGATATTTTGTACAGGCCTTTGCGGACGATATAGTACTGGTAGTGGATGGTGACACAGCCAGCGAGGTAACCAGGGCAGCCAATGCAGCCCTCGCCCATGTTCAGAGCTGGGGTGTCCGAAACAAGTTGAGGTTTGCACCGCACAAAACCTGTGCGATGCTCATAACCAATAAACTTAAGTACGACACCCCAGCCCTGCGCATGGCCGGGGTCGACATTGGCTTGGTCAAGAGTATGAAGCTGCTGGGGTTGACTATAGACGATAAGCTCACCTTCAACGAGCACGTGGCAAATGTCTGCAGAAAAGCTGCCGATATTTATAAGCAGCTAGCTAGGGCGGCCAAGGTTAGTTGGGGATTAAACAGAGAGGTGATCCACACCATCTACACAGCCACTATAGAACCTATCGTCACCTACGCGGCTGCTGCCTGGGCTCCCGCTACGAAAAAGCTGGGAATACGGAAGAAGCTTAGCTCTGTCCAAAGAGGCCTCGTCCAGAAGCTCTGCAAGTCTTACCGCACTGTCTCCTTAAACTCGGCACTGGTACTATCTGGAATACTTCCTCTAGACCTACGCATACAAGAGGCAGCCGCCCTGTATGAAGCTAGGAGAGGGTCGTCCCAGTTTGTGCCAGGAGACCGGGAGATTGAGGGTATGGTAAGATTTGCAGAAGCCCCTCATCCAGCAATGCAAATGCCCCTGGAGTTCGTGTGCCTAGCTGATCAACAGCAGGTAGACGAAAACAATGTGCAGACAGTGCGAATCTTCACTGACGGCAGCAAGATTGAGGGGAAGGTTGGAGCCGCATTATCCTTGTGGGATAATGAAGGCGAAATCCAGAACCTCAAACTTAGCCTCGCCGCGTACTGCACAGTCTACCAGGCGGAACTCCTGGCCATCTGCAGAGCGACGGACGTGGTCCTCAAGCGCAGAGAGACGAGCTATGGTTTGTACAGCGACTCAATGTCAGCATTGCAGACGCTTGCAAACCATGGCTCTCTCCATCCCCTGGCAGTCCGCGCACGAGCCAATCTGGCTCAGGCTTTGGACCAAAAGAAAGTTGTTTCCTTGTTTTGGATCAAGGCACACGCGGAACTGCCGGGGAATGAGCGCGCGGACGAGCTGGCGAAGGAAGCAGCATTGTCGTCACGGAGGAAGCCGGACTATGACCAATGTCCGATTTCATTCATACGAAGTCAGATCCGCATGGGATCACTCGATGAATGGAATCGGAGATATGTGTCAGGCGAGACGGCCTCAGTGACGAAAATGTTTCTTCCGGATGCCAAAGCAGCATTCCGTATTGTGAAACAGGTGCAGCCAACAGGTGTACTTACGCAGGTCCTGACGGGGCACGGTGGGTTCTCCGAATACCTACACCGTTTCAGGTGTAAAGAGAGCCCATCGTGCATCTGTGACCCAGGAGTAAGTGAGACCATCCCACACTTACTCCTGGATTGCCCCGTATACGCCGTCGAACGCTACAAAATAGAGCAAAAATTGCAAACTAGGCTATGTAAAGAAAATATTGCAGAAGTATTTAAAGGTAAAAGCAGGAAACTACTCATAGATTACTGCTTAAAAATAGCAGAAAAGGTCATAGAAAGAAACAAAACATAGGAACAAAAGCTATGTTTCATAGAATATTTGTATATATTTATGTGTTAACATAGAGATTTTGTAATAGAATTAGCAGTAAAATAAGTAGTTTAAGATTATAGTATTAAAAATTTATGTAATAGCAATAAGATTAGCAATAAGGAAAAATGTAAGTATATTTAAGGCAAGGTCTAAATTTCGGTAAAACTGTAAAATAGGAATAGTTACAAAATAAGGATAGGCTAAGAACAAAATGTATCGATAAAATATGATCTGTGAGAAGTCATTTCCCCGAAATAGAATTTAAATAAAGATTCATAGCAGAATAGATAGAATAAATGGGCATCCCACCCATAAGATTGATAGCGGAAGAATGACAGAAAGAACCAGTATGAGGAATGAAAGTATGAGAGGCATAAATGCGAGAACTGGTATGAATGTGGTTGAGAAAATAGGCGCCAGCTTTGTTGGTGGAGTAAGTTAAAAAAAAAAAAAAAAAAAAAAAAAAAAAAAAAAAAAAAAAAAAAACCTAACCTAACCTCTCTCCCCGTTGGAACGTGACGAGGTGAAGAAAAGGATTTCTTTTGAGGATGCCACCCCCCGCGACTTCATTGAGGTCTTCACCACGCC
Organism: Agrotis exclamationis; assembly: GCA_950005045.1. Classification (NCBI taxonomy): domain Eukaryota; kingdom Metazoa; phylum Arthropoda; class Insecta; order Lepidoptera; family Noctuidae; genus Agrotis; species Agrotis exclamationis. Next base: position 44,876 of record OX465427.1, read on the forward strand.
TAAGGGGCGCCCGCCCCCTGTTGTCGCCACCGGTTTGCTCGAGGGGGCTGGGGCCGAGCGCCGCAGTCGTCTTGAGGAGGCGAGAGATTGCCTACAGAAGGCGAAGCTCAACCTGGGCAACTCTCGCAACCTCAAGACCAACATAAAAAATGCGGTGTTGGAAGCCCTGGAACGGCTCTTCGAGCTGGTCGAGGACGCGGAGCTCGAGCGGGCCCCCAACGCGGTTGTGACCGTGCCAGAGCTGACGACCGCCGCGTCCACCGCTGTCCATAGCTCCCCACCCGTCTCGGTCGAAATTCTTGCTGGCCAGGCTGAGCTCCTCAACACCCTCAAGGAGCATATCTCGGAGTTGAAAGACCACTCCGAAAAGATGGATAGACTCCGAGACAGTCTGGCCAGCAGGGAAAGTGTGGAGGGGGTAACCTACGCGAGTGTTGCGTCAACGACTAGTCGCCATACCGGGACTCAGGCCCAGGAGCGAAAGACGCTGCACTCCGTGGTTGTTTCCTCCACACGGGAGATGGATACAGGGGACATGATTCTGGAAAAGGTCAGGAAGGCGGTGGACGCGAAGGATGGCTGGGTTCGGATAGAACGAGTTAGGAAAGCGAAAGACCAAAAGATCATCATGGGGTGCGCGACGGAGGAGGAAAGAAACAAGGTCAGAGATCGACTGCGGACGGCCGGGGAGAACCTCGTCGTCGAGGACGTGAAGAATAGGGACCCGCTTCTGATTCTGAGGGATGTACTCTCAGTACACAGTGACGAGGAGGTGCTCGCAGCCCTCAGAAGTCAGAATCGGGAGATCTTCCGCGGCCTCGACGACGGGGAAGGGAGAATGAGTGTCAAATACCGGAAAAAGTTGCGCAACCCGCATGTGAACAGTATTGTGCTGACCGTGTCCCCCATCATCTGGAGGAGGGCACTCGAAGGAGGCAAGCTCCGAATTGACCTCCAGAGAGTGCGCGTCGAAGATCAGACGCCTCTGGTGCAGTGCACCCGCTGCCTAGCATTCGGCCACGGTAAGCGTTTCTGCACTGAGCCAGCCGACCTCTGCAGCCACTGTGGTGGTCCACACCTTAGGTTGGACTGCCCAGTCAAGCAGAGCGGCGAGGCAGCGACATGCGTGAACTGCACCAGAGCCAAACTGGGGAGCATCAGCACAATGCTTTTAGTGACGTTTGCCCGATCCGTAGGAAGTGGGACGCCTTCGCGAGAGAAGCAATAGCCTATTGCTAAGGGCCTCGATGCGTCCACTTCCTGCGCCACAGCGAAAACAGGTTTGACGCAACAAGATCGCAAACGCATTGAGCGAACCACTAGGGTTGGCTTAATGAGGGGTGGGAACTGGAGCCACTTTCTTATGAAAGTGGCTGGAGTTGCGCAAGACCATGAGTCAACACTAGTGGAAACGCCGAGCTGCGTCGAACCTGGCACAAGGTACCGTTGTCCTTGCTATGCGATATTTTACCTTATAATAAGTATACGGATACTATATCACACAAGCAAAGAAGCAAGAGAACAATTGCAGTGCTTTACTTTCGTAAAAATAAGGGCAAGTGTCGCAGCATGGGGGAAAACTAAAACAACACATATGGCATTAGACAAATTAAAATGAAGAAAATAAAATTAACAAATTGAAACAAAGTAAATTAGAAACTAATAATACTCTAAAGAAATTACTTTTAAATAAGTAAAGCAGAAAATACTTCTAAATAATATGAAAAACGTAACGAAATTGCATTAGATAATTTAAAGCGAACCATTAGTAAATATAAACAGTTAAAATAGCGTATGCAAAAAAGGAAACAAAAACGTAAAAGACAGCACTTACAAAGCGGTCTCTCCGGCCGCCTGAAGACGCCACACTATCAGCAAAAGTCAGAAGTTCAAAGTGGCCTCATCGGCCGCCTGCAGGCGTAACAAGGACATTGAAAATAAGGTCTCTGACGTTGTTAGAGGAACACTGGCAGGGCAGGAGTGGGTTTTAGCGGGTTCGAGTCCCGCGCTACCTCGACTGTCTCATGGTCTCAGTGAGACGGTGAGACAGCCGAGGTGTCCGTGGGGATTTCCCACTCCTGCCTCAACAAAAAAAAAAAAAAAAAAAAAAACCTAACCTAACCTAACCCGGAAGGTTATTATGGGGTGCGCGACGGAGGAGGAGAGAAGAAAGATTAGGGAGCGACTGCAGGCGGCCGGAGAAAACCTCGTCGTCGAGGACGTGAGAAATCGGGACCCGCTTCTGATTCTGAGGGATGTGCTTTCAGTACATAGTAACGAGGAAGTGCTCGCGGCCCTCAGGAGTCAGAATCGGGAGATCTTCCGCGGCCTCGACGACGGGGAAGGGAGAATGACCGTTAAATATAGGAAGAAGACGCGCAACCCGCACGTAAACAGCATTGTGCTGACTGTGTCCCCCATCATCTGGAGGAGGGCACTCGAAGGAGGCAAGCTCCGAATTGACCTCCAGAGAGTGCGCGTCGAAGATCAGACGCCTCTGGTGCAGTGCACCCGTTGCCTAGCTTTCGGCCACGGCAAGCGATATTGCACAGAGCCAGCCGATCTCTGCAGCCACTGTGGCGGTCCACACCTTCGGTTGGACTGCCCAGTAAAGCGGGACGGCGGGGTGGCCGCATGCGTGAACTGCACCAGAGCCAAATTGGGGGAGCATCAGCACAATGCGTTCAGCGAAGTTTGCCCGATCCGTGGGAGGTGGGACGCGTTCGCGAGAGAAGCAATTGCCTATTGCTAAGGTCCTCGTTGCGCCCACTTCCTACGCTACAGCGAAAACGGGTTCGACGCGGCAAGATCGCAAACGCATTGAGCGAACCACTAGGGTTGGCTTAATGAGGGATGGGAACTGGAGCCACTTTTTTATGAAAGTGGCTGGAGTTGCGCAAGACCATGAGTCAACAGTAGTGGCATCGCCGAGCTGCGTCGAGCCTGTTAAAGGTACCGTTGACCTTGCCCTGTATTATTTAACCGTATACTAATTATACGGTTCATATAACACACTAGTAGTTAATAGCAAGAGATCAAACGTAGTGCTTGACGCGTGTAAACATGCGAGCAGGCACGTTGCGTGCGGGATAACAAATTAAAGCAATAGCGGGAAAATCCCAAAAAATTAATGAGTGAAGCATTTTATTTAGAAATTATTAGTTTATTAGGACAGACTACAGAATTATTAGCTAATTAGGCATCCTTTATTAATCTAGTAGATAACAAATGGGGAACAAAATAAAGAACGAGCATTTTATTAGTACGGAAATAATATATATTTTGTATTTATTTCTTTTCTTTTGTAAGTAATAACAACTTGATTACTACTGTGAGAAAACATTGGTCATAAAAAATAAGTAAATGACAGCACCACAAAGCGGTCTCTCCGGCCGCCTGCAGACGCCAAAAAGAAATGTGTGAAAAGGTCTCTGACTTTGTCAGAGGGACACTGGCAGGGCAGGAGTGGGTTTTAGCGGGTTCGAGTCCCGCACTACCTCGACTGTCTCATGGTCTCCGCGAGACGGTGAGACAGCCGAGGTGTCCGTGGGGATTTCCCACTCCTGCCTCAACAAAAAAAAAAAAAAAAAAAAAACCTAACCTAACCTAACCTAACCTAACCTAACCATCGATAACTTCTTTGTTATAGGTGCGATTTTGAAGCTGTTTTCAGCTCATTAGACCTAAAAAGGCGGACGCCTATCGTTTGACACAAATCGCAACCCCTAAAAATCAACCCTTAACCGAATTTTGCATTTTTTCAAAATTTCACCATATTTAATTCATTAACTTCGCCATTTTTCGACCAATTACAACCGTTTAAATTTTATATTAGTCTCAGCGACCGCCCTCAATTAATCCCGTGACCAGGTCCGCGATCCGTGGCCCGAGTTCCGGAGAGGGGGTGAAAAACACCAATTTTCGCTTTAAAAACTGGTTTTTCGGCCTAAACTCAAAATTTTGTCTCTTGTCGTAATTAATTTCATTGCATATTCGGCTAGCCCGCGCGGAGCCCGATCCGACGATACCCCGCACGTGCGCCCACCCACCCGCCCACTGGCCTATAGCTAGGAGGGAAAACTTTTTTGACAAAAAATTATTTTCGGTAATTTGTGTTATATTGACTAATCTGACATTTAGAAAGTGGTGGACCGTGATAAAGGTTGTTTTCGTGACGAAAGACTGTCATTTTAAACATTCTTATACATTTTTATATTTTATTGACCTTTTGTGCAGACTGTGTTTACAGGGATCCATACATTTTAGCCAATTAATAACATTTATTGACCCCGTACAACCTTAATTTTAGTTATTTATATATTATACAATTTTATTTCATTTTCATTTTACGTACTGAATCCCCCCTATACAGGTATTCAGTGCCGTTGATTATATTTACTATATTGCCCCCTGACATTTTAGAAATTCCAAAGTCTCCCTCAGAGTCTCTGCAATGTTCGGAATCAGGACTCCGGTGGTTAAGGCAAAGCCCGCGGAGGCGAATTTGGAGGTGGAGGGATCAAGTCCAGTACAGACGGGCCCATCAGTTCGGCGAAGCATCGATGAGTGGGAGGCGGAGAGACAAACATCGGGACCATCCCGGAAGCCCCTAACACCCCCTGAAGTGGTACCCGCCTCCATTCTACTAAAAAAGAATCTGGCTCTTATACCCTCCAAACTCAAATCCACCGCCAAAGTCACAACGTCACAGCCAGATTCCCAAAAGCAGCCGGAGAGTTCCCTTGAGAGCTCGCTCTTGGAGGTGCCACCCGTGAGGTACGCAAATAGAACCACGGAGGCAAGGGCGTGTCTCTCGAGGGCTAAAAATCTGCTCAATGCTTCCCGGAATCTAAAGAAAGAGATCAAGGAAGGCATGGTGAGCGCGGTGGAAAGACTGTTTGAGTTAGTCAAGGAGAGCGAAAGCGGGAAAAGGAGAGCCTCCGGAGCAACGGAACCCGGGAAAGTCTCCAAGGACCTGACGCCGACCCCGGATGCCCCGACAGAGCTCATGAAACAGCTCATGGAGGACCTCCGGACCCACAACAAGGCCCTGGAGGAGTGCCAGCAGCACACACGGGCTCTGTCGGAGCAACTGAACCAGGCCCCTCGCTACGTCGCCGGTCAAGGCCCCTCGTTCGCTGAAATGGCCGCCGCCCCGAAGCAGCAATTCCAACCACCTCTTCACTCGGCGGTGATTTCATCGACTGACGAAAAAGACACCGGTGAAGAGGTGATTGAGAAGCTAAGAACGGTGGTAGACGCCAGGAACGAGGGTACTCGCGTCGAGAGACTGCGGAAGGCGAGGGACCGTAAGGTAGTTGTCGGATTCAGGACCAGGGAGGAACTAACCCGGGTAACCGAAAGAATCATCAAGGCCGGGAACCTCACAGTGGAGGAAATTAAAAACAAAGACCCTCTAGTCATATTGCGCGATGTGCTCTCCTGCCATACTGATGTGGAGGTCATCGAGGCGCTTAAGCGCCAGAACAGCCACCTGATCGGGGACCTGCCAGTGGATGGCTCACGACTGGGGGTGAAGTACCGCCGCAAGGCGAGGAACCCCCATCTGTGTCATGTCGTCTTGCAGGTGTCCCCGACTATGTGGCAGAGGTTGACGTCTGCGGGTCGAGTGCACATTGACTTGCAGCGGGTGCACTTTCACACACATTCAGTGCACCCGCTGCCTGCGCTACGGTCACAGTCGCAAGATGTGCACTCAACCTGCCGATCTTTGCGCTCATTGCGGTGACCCCCACATGAGTGTGGACTGCCCCTCTCGGCTGGCTGCGGAGCCCCCAAAGTGCTGTAACTGCGTCGCCTCAAAATTGGATAGGACCGAGCATAACGCCTTCGACAGCGAGTGTCCAACCCGCGTAAAGTGGGACGCATTGGCGCGGCTGTCGGTGGCGTACTGCTAAGGTCCAACCAATGGCAACCGGAACTAGGGACTCTTCCAGGGACTCTCGAACACGCGGAGGCGTCCGTACAAGTTACCAGGTAATCCAAGCGAATCTGCAGAGGAAGAACCTAGCAACCCAAGAGCTCATGCTTGTTGCTAGTGAACGGAGGGTTGCGTTCGCATTGCTCCAGGAGCCGTATGTGGGCGGGGTCAAAAGGATGCGAGACTACCGGGGAGCGAGAATCTACCAGTGCGCTGAACAAGGAAATGGGACTGTGAAAGCAGCAATAGCCGTCTTCGATCACGACCTTGACGTGACGCAGTGCCCAAAACTCACCACCAACAACATCACGGTGGTGAGGATCCGAACCAGCGCCTGGGAAATCGCAGTAGTCTCCTTCTACTTTGAACCAGACAAACCCATACAGCCATACCTGGAGCAACTCATGCAGATTCGCGAGGAAATCGGCCCCACTATGGTGCTAATGGGCGGAGACGCCAACGCCAAGAGCGCCTGGTGGGGCAGCCTGGTAACAGACGCCAAGGGTGAGGACATGTCGGGATCCCTGGAGGAAATGGGCCTGCAGGTACTCAACGTCGGCAACACCCCGACTTTCGACACCGTCAGAGGTAACACCTTGTACAGCAGCTTCGTCGATGTAACCGCTTGCTCGACGGAGCTTCTGGACTTGGTGGAGGACTGGCGGGTCGAGGAGGGCATCACGAGCTCGGACCACAACGGTATTGTTTTCAAAATTAACCTACAAAAAAGCAAAAGTATTAGCATAAATAGCACCACAAGACTCTACAACACAAAAAAGGCAAACTGGAGCCAATTTCATGAGAAATTGGCCCAATTGAATGCCGAATCAAATCTTTGCCCCGAAGAAATAACAAACATTCATGATAAAGTAGATCTGGAAATTAGTATTAATAAATATATAGAGAATATAAAAGAGTCTTGTGGAGAATACATACCTAAAATCAAAATTAAAAATAAACATACCGTACCGTGGTGGTCCAATGAGCTCGCTGCCCTGAAGTCGGAGGTGAACACCCGGAGACGCCGCATCCGATGCGCTGCACCGGTCCGGAGGCAGAAAGTCGTCGATGAGTACCTGCAAGCAAAAGAAAAATATGAGTCCCTGGCAAGAAAGGCGCAGACAGAAAGTTGGAAGGGCTTCTGTGAAAGGCAGGACAGGGAAGGAGTTTGGGAGGGAATTTACAGGATTATGGGTCGGACCGCCAAAAGACAAGAGGACTTGCCGCTGGTAAAGGACGGACAGCCACTCAACGCCACAGAGTCGGCCAGGCTGCTAGCCGAGACCTTCTACCCGGAAGACTTGGAAGAGGGGGAAACTCAAGACCACCGTCGGACACGAGAAGCGGCCTGTCGTGTAAACGACTGGGCGCATGATGAACAGCATGACCCACCGTTTACACTTCAGGAGCTGAAAACCGCGGTGGAGAGTTTTAACCCCAAAAAGGCACCCGGGGCAGATGGTCTCACAGCCGACATCTGTGCCCAGGCGATATCCCAGGACCCGGGGGCGTTCCTCGCGCTGGCCAATAAGTGCCTGGAGTTCGGGCACTTCCCCGGGGCCTGGAAAGAGGCCACAGTGGTAGTCCTCCGAAAACCCGGCAAAGATTCCTACACCACCCCGAAGTCTTACAGACCGATTGGTCTCCTACCGGTCCTAGGAAAAATCTTTGAAAAGATGATAGTGGCGAGAGTTAAATGGCACCTGATACCGCGGCTTAGTACTCGCCAGTTTGGTTTCATGCCCCAGAGGAGCACCGAGGACTCCCTCTATAACATGATGCGACATATCAAAGGGAAGCTAAGAGAAAAGAAGCTGATCACTGTCGTGTCGCTTGATATAGAGGGAGCCTTCGACAGTGCATGGTGGCCAGCCATTAGAACCAGACTGGCTGAGGAAAAGTGCCCGGTCAACATACGTAGGGTGCTAGACAGCTACTTGACCGGTAGGAGCGTTCGTGTTAGGTACGCGGGCGCCGAGTATCGACGTGATACTAATAAGGGTTGTGTTCAGGGATCTATTGGCGGTCCGATCCTCTGGAATTTGATCCTGGATCCCCTATTGAAGGAGTTGGAAGCGCGAGGGGTCCACTGCCAAGCTTTTGCCGATGATGTGCTAATGATCTTCGACGGTGACACAGCGTTGGAAGTTCAGAGGCAAGCCAATGCCGCCCTCGAGTATGTTCGGGGGTGGGGCATCCGAAACAAGCTGAAGTTTGCACCACAAAAAACTTGTGCAATGGTGATTACCAAGAAGCTGAAGTACGATGTCCCACTTCTGAGCATGGGCGGGGTAGACATTGGCATGTCTAAGGAACTGAAAATTCTGGGGCTCACCGTCGACCACCAGCTCACTTTCAATACCCACGTCGCCAATGTTTGCAGAAAAGCTGCAAACATTTACAAACAGCTGGCACGTGCGGCCAAAGTGAGCTGGGGCCTTCACCCGGAGATCATTCGCACTATCTACACGGCTGCAGTGGAGCCGGTGATCCTGTACGTGGCGGCCGCCTGGGCGCCGGCAGCCAAGAAGATCGGAGTGCAGAAGAGCCTAAACACGGTCCAACGAGGATTCGCCCAGAAGCTCTGCAAGTCCTACCGCACCGTCTCGCTGAACGCGTCTCTGGTGCTGGCTGGGATACTCCCACTCGACCTCCGAATCCAAGAAGCAGCTGCTCTGTATGAGGCAAAGAGAGGGGTGCCTCAGCCAGCGCTTGCGGACAGGGAGGTAGAACGGGTGGTGGGATTTGCAGAGACTCCGCACCCAGCGAAACATACGGCTATGGGGTTCGTGTGCCTGGATGACCGGGCGCTTGTGGAGTCCCACAACCGCCAAGCACTGAGAATTTTCACCGATGGCAGCAAGATTGAGGGCAAGGTCGGAGCAGCGCTGTCATTTTGGGACGGTGCTGCCGAGATCAAGGCCGTCAAACTTTGCTTGCCGTCATACTGCACGGTCTACCAGGCGGAACTCCTGGCCGTATGCGTAGCCACGCGGGAAATCCTCAAGCGCGGGGAGGGAACCTTCGGTATTTACAGTGACTCGAGGGCCGCTTTGGAGACGGTCACAAACCAGGGTTCCCTCCACGCGCTGGCCGTGGAGGCGAGGGCGAATGTTGGCGCGGCTCTGGCCCAGAGCAAAGATGTCTCCTTGTTCTGGGTCAAAGCACACGCCGGTCTCGAGGGCAATGAGCGCGCCGACCAACTCGCCAAGGAGGCTGCACTCCGATCAAAAAGAAGGCCGGACTATGATCGCTGCCCGGTTTCATTCGTCAAACGAGAGATCCGCAAGGGGTCGCTTGACGAATGGAACCGGAGATATCAGGCGGGGGAAACAGCCTCAACGACAAAAATCTTCCTTCCAAATGCTACCGACGCCTACCGTATCGTAAGGAAAATGAAACCAGAAGGCACGCTGACACAAATCTTGACGGGGCATGGTGGGTTCTCCAAATACCTGCACCGATTCAGGTGTAAGGGGAGCCCATCGTGCCTCTGTGACCCCAATGCAGAGGAGTCAGTGGAACATCTCCTATTCGAATGCCCGATTTATGAGAGGGACAGGTACGAGACCGAAAGTAAATTGGAGTCGAAAATTAATAAAGAAAGCGTTAGACAAATTTTGGAAAACAAAAAATTAAGGGAACTGTTTTTAGAATATGCCAACAGAGTCGTGACACAAGTGATAAGGCGAAACAAGGATGCCTGATGATTTTGTGTTTTACCCTATATGAAATATTTCTATCTAGAAAGGATATGGAGGTTAAAGCACAAAATCATCAAACATGACAGAAAAACTTTTTATATTCATTCAAAAAATTAAAATTGAATATCCTTAATCTAAATAAAATCAGTTTATTTTTAAAAAATTTTAGACAGTAAAACAAAAACTTGATTAAAAAAGTAACAAAATGCCTTAAAAGATCTCTGACAACGTCAGGGGAACACAGCAGAGCAGGAGTGGGTTTTAGCGGGTTCAAGTCCCGCACTATCTCGACTGTCTCACAATCTCCGTGAGATAGTCGAGATGTCCGAAGGGATTTCCCACTCCTGCCAAAACAAAAAAAAAAAAAAAAAACCTAACCTAACCTAACCTAACCTAACCTAACCTAACCGGAGTATCGATATTTTCTTTGTTATAGGTGCGATTTTGAAGCTGTTTTCAGCTCATTAGACCTAAAAAGGCGGACGCCTATCTTTTGACACAAATCGCAACCCCTCAAAACCAACCCTTATCCGTATTTTGCATTTTTTGTATTTTTCTTCAAAATTTCAACATATTTAATTCAATAACTTCGCCATTTTCAGATCAATTTGAACAGTTTTAACTTTATATTAGTCTCAGCAACCGTCCCCTACTAATCCCGTGATTGGTCCGCGTTCCGCGGCCCGATTTCCGGAGTGGGGGTAAAAAACACCAATTTTCACGTAAAATAACTGGTTTTTCGGCCATAACTCAAAATTTTGCTTCCGGTCGTGGGAAATTTTATTGCATATTCGACTAGCCCGCGCGGAGCCCAATCTTTCGACACCCCGCACGTGCGTCTAGCTCGCAAAAAATTTTCCCCACCCACCCGCCCACTGACCTATAGCTAGGAGGGAAATTTGTATTTGACAAAAAATTATTTTTGCAAATTTGTAATTTATTGACCAATTCGACAATCAGCAACAGATTGACGTTAACTAGGGTTGCCTTATTGACAAAGGACAGTGTGTTGAAATTTTATTTATATTGACCTTATAGCATGCATTTTAAAAAATTGTATTTAATTATTTTTTGACTGGATCCCCCTTTTACAGGGATTCAGTACTACTGATTTCTCTATTTATATTTCCCCATTTACAGGAACAACAATATTTCAGTGTCCGACCCTCTCTCCGAGCAGATAACTTGTTATCAATTTGACCCCCTCTTTACAGGGGTCCATATTTTATATATTATCTGCTCCATAAAGCGAAACTATGTTCCGCACCCCAGTCGTTGTCGCCAAGACTCAGAGCTCCGAGGGCTCGCCGCGATCGGGGGAAAAGACGGGGCCGCCTCCCACGGATGCCAGGAGGAGAATCTCGTTTGGAGAAGATAGTCCTCCTGCGTCCCAGGTCGGCCCTGTGGTTCCGGCGACGCGGCGGGTTACCGGAGAAGCCACCAAAACCCTCAAGGAGTCTGTGGCCGGGCACCGCAGTCGTGTTGCGGAAGCGAGAGCTTGCCTAAATAAAGCAAAGCTCAATTTGGGCAACTCTCGCAACCTCAAAACCGACATTAAGGCTGCGGTGCTCGAGGCCATAGACAGGCTCTTTGAGCTGGTAAAAGAGTCGGAGAAAGACAGGGCCTCCTTCATGCCTATGCCCGCATCGGAACCGGCATCCACCGCATCCACCGCTGTCCACGTTCCCCCCTCCATCCCCAGCGAGATCTTTGCTGGTCAGGCTGAGCTCCTCAGCACTCTCAAGGTGCACATCTCGGAGTTGAAAGACCACTCCGAGAAGATGGATAAACTCCGAGACAGTCTGGCCAGCAGAGAAAACGTGGAGATGACAACCTACGCGAGTGTTACATCAGCGACACGCCGCCATACCGGGATCCAGGCCCTGGAGCGAGCGACGCTGCACTCCGTGGTTGTTTCCTCCACTGACGAGATGGATACGGGGGACCAGGTCCTTGAAAAGGTCAGGAAAGCGGTGGATGCGAAGGAAGGCTGGGTGCGGGTTGAACGCGTGAGGAAGGCCAAAGATAAGAAGATTGTTGTGGGGTGCGCGACGGAAAGTGAGAGGCGTAAGGTGAGGGAGCGTCTGCGGGCAGTCGGAGGGAACCTCGTCGTCGAGGACGTAAAGAATCGGGACCCGCTTCTGGTTCTTAGGGAGGTACTCGTAGTACATAGTGACGAAGAGCTGCTAAATGCCCTTAGGAACCAGAACCGGGAGATCTTTTGCGGCCTCGGCGACGGGGAAGACAGGATGGCGGTCCGATTTAAAAAGAAATGCCGAAACCCACACGTGAATAGTGTTGTGCTCAGCGTATCCCCCATGATCTGGAAGCGCGCACTCGAGGGGGGCAAGCTGCGCATTGATCTCCAACGAGTGCGTGTTGAGGACCAGACTCCTCTGGTGCAGTGCACCCGCTGTCTGGCTTTCGGGCACGGGAAACGCCTGTGCTCGGAGCCCGCCGACCTGTGTAGTCACTGTGGTGGCCCGCACCTCGGTGCGGATTGCCCTGTGAAGCAGGTTGGCACGGCGGCGGCGTGCGTGAACTGCACCAGAGCCAAACTAGGAGCCGCTGAGCACAATGCATTCAGCAATGAGTGCCCTGTACGCAGGAAGTGGGACGCATTTGCCAGAGCGGCGATTGCTTACTGCTAAAGTTGTGGGTGCCCCCACTTCCTGCTCAGTAAAAAATGGTCCGACGCAACCAGATAGCAGCTGCATTGAGCGAACCACTGGGGTTGGCTCAATGGAGGAAAGTAACTGGAGCCACTCTCATGAGAAAGTGGCTTCAATTATACAGTCTCGTACGTCAACTCCAGTGGAATCGCCAAGTTGTGTCGGACCCACTACTGATACTATACTGTATCGTGTGCATACAGCTATGAGTGATCAGCATAAAATTACTAGAGGGTCTAAACTAAAGGGTTAAAATTCTGAAAAGCTGTTTGTGAAATTTAAACTTAAAATAATTATTAAAGTAAAAAACTTGGTAAAAAATTAGTATTAGAAACAACGAATTAGTAACTAGGCAAATAAATAAAAAAATGATAAAATAACTTAAAAGTAAATAAGCGTGTTAACATATTTAATAAAGTAAATCTGTTTAGATAAATATAATTAATCCGTAGATTACCACAACCTGACCGTACTGAATGTGGTCTCTCCGACCGCCTCAATGCGCCAAAATAAAATTTGACATTAAGGTCTCTGCGAGTTATGGCAGAGGGACACTGGCAGGGCAGGAGTGGGTTTTAGCGGGTTCGAGTCCCGCACTACCTCGACTGTCTCATGGTCTCAGTGAGACGGTGAGACAGCCGAGGTGTCCGTGGGGATTTCCCACTCCTGCCTCAACAAAAAAAAAAAAAAAAAACCTAACCGGAGTTAAAAGACCACTCCGAGAAGATGGAAAAACTCCGAGACAGTCTGGCCGGCGGGGAAAACGTGGAAGGGGGCACCTACGCGAGTGTAGTAGCCGCTAATAAAAGTCACACCGGACCAAAAGCTCCGGAGCTAACGACACTGCACTCGGTCGTTGTCTCCTCCACGCAGGAGATGGATACGGGTGACGAGATCCTGGAAAGGGTCAGGAGAGCGGTGGATGCGAAGGACGGCTGGGTTCGGGTGGAACGCGTGAGGAAGGCAAAGGACCGGAAGGTTATTATGGGGTGCGCGACGGAGGAGGAGAGAAGAAAGATTAGGGAGCGACTGCAGGCGGCCGGAGAAAACCTCGTCGTCGAGGACGTAAGAAATCGGGACCCGCTTCTGATTCTGAGGGATGTGCTTTCAGTACATAGTAACGAGGAAGTGCTCGCGGCCCTCAGGAGTCAGAATCGGGAGATCTTCCGCGGCCTCGACGACGGGGAAGGGAGAATGACCGTTAAATATAGGAAGAAGACGCGCAACCCGCACGTTTCTGATTCTGAGGGATGTGCTTTCAGTACATAGTAACGAGGAAGTGCTCGCGGCCCTCAGGAGTCAGAATCGGGAGATCTTCCGCGGCCTCGACGACGGGGAAGGGAGAATGACCGTTAAATATAGGAAGAAGACGCGCAACCCGCACGTAAACAGCATTGTGCTGACTGTGTCCCCCATTATCTGGAGGAGGGCACTCGAAGGAGGCAAGCTCCGAATTGACCTCCAGAGAGTGCGCGTCGAAGATCAGACGCCTCTGGTGCAGTGCACCCGTTGCCTAGCTTTCGGCCACGGCAAGCGATATTGCACAGACCCAGCCGATCTCTGCAGCCACTGTGGCGGTCCACACCTTCGGTTGGACTGCCCAGTAAAGCGGGACGGCGGGGTGGCCGCATGCGTGAACTGCACCAGAGCCAAATTGGGGGAGCATCAGCACAATGCGTTCAGCGAAGTTTGCCCGATCCGTGGGAGGTGGGACGCATTCGCGAGAGAAGCAATTGCCTATTGCTAAGGTCCTCGTTGCGCCCACTTCCTACGCTACAGCGAAAACGGGTTCGACGCGGCAAGATCGCAAACGCATTGAGCGAACCACTAGGGTTGGCTTAATGAGGGATGGGAACTGGAGCCACTTTTTTATGAAAGTGGCTGGAGTTGCGCAAGACCATGAGTCAACAGTAGTGGCATCGCCGAGCTGCGTCGAGCCTGTTAAAGGTACCGCTGACCTTGCCCTGTATTATTTAACCGTATACTAATTATACGGCTCATATAACACACTAGTAGTTAATAGCAAGAGATCAAACGTAGTGCTTGACGCGTGTAAACATGCGAGCAGGCTTCGTTGCGTGCGGGATAACCAATTAAAGCAATAGCCGGAAAATCCGAAAAAATTAATAAGTGAAGCATTTTATTTAGAAATTATTAGTTTATTAGGACAGACTACAGAATTATTAGTTAATTAGGCATCCTTTATTAATCTAGTAGATAACAAATGTGGAACAAAATAAAGAACGAGCATTTTATTAGTACGGAAATAATATATATTTTGTATTTATTTCTTTTCTTTTGTAAGTAATAACAACTTGATTACTACTGTGAGAAAACATTGGTCATAAAAAATAAGTAAATGACAGCATCACAAAGCGGTCTCTCCGGCCGCCTGCAGACGCCAAAATGAAATGTGTGAAAAGGTCTCTGACTTTGTCAGAGGGACACTGGCAGGGCAGGAGTGGGTTTTAGCGGGTTCGAGTCCCGCACTACCTCGACTGTCTCATGGTCTCCGCGAGACGGTGAGACAGCCGAGGTGTCCGTGGGGATTTCCCACTCCTGCCTCAACAAAAAAAAAAAAAAAAAAAAAAAAAAAAACCTAACCTAACCTCGAACCGCACATATCGGTGGTCCGACAACGTCTCCACCATCTCTACCCGCCAGTTTACGACACGGGCGGCTAGCGCGGGGGTGGCAAACGAGACGTCCACCACCGACCCACCCTGTTGTCGCACACACGTGTGGACCGCCCCGGTGTTGAGGAGGTACACACCGCATGAGGCCGCCCAAAACTCGACGGCGCGTCCCCGGACGTTGCAGCTGGTGGCTGGGTTGCCCCAGGCCACCGACTTGGCACTGACGATCCCCAGTTGGGCGGGATCGGCATTTGGACGCGCCCGCATCAGAAGGGACGCGTACGTCTCCCCTCGCCCCGCGGCCTCCGCGGTGAGCGTCACTACGACGGCCGCGGTTTTTGGGGGGACTAGCTTCCCCTTTCCCCTCGCTTGTCCCTTCCCCTTCCCCTTGCCGGTCATTTGTGACTGGCTGGGAGCGGTGGGAGCGGTAGTGGCTGGGACGGCAGGGACGACCGTCGCCGACTTTTTAAAAGTCATTCAAGGAAACAGGTCGTACCTATGTATCGTCGTACCATCATATCCCATCGTATCCCATCTTATCACATCGTATACCATCCTATCTAATCCTCTCCCATCCTATCCCATCCTATCCCGTCCTATCCCGTCCTATCCCGTCCTATCCCGTCCTATCCCGTCCTATCCCGTCCTATCCCGTCCTATCCCGTCCTATCCCGTCCTATCCCGTCCTATCCCGTCCTATCCCGTCCTATCCCGTCCTATCCCGTCCTATCCCGTCCTATCCCGTCCTATCCCGTCCTATCCCGTCCTATCCCGTCCTATCCCGTCCTATCCCGTCCTATCCCGTCCTATCCCGTCCTATCCCGTCCTATCCCGTCCTATCCCGTCCAATCCCGTCCTATCCCGTCCTATCCCGTCCTATCCCGTCATCATCCTACCCCATCACATCCTACCCCATCCTATCCCATCCTATCCCATCCTATCCCATCCTATCCCATCCTATCCCATCCTATCCCATCCTATCCCATCCTATCCCATCCTATCCCATCCTATCCCATCCTATCCCATCCTATCCCATCCTATCCCATCCTATCACATCCTACCCCATCCTATCCCATCCTACCCCATCCTATCCCATCCTATCCCTTCCTATCCCATCCTATCCCATCCTATCCCATCCTATCCCATCCTATCCCATCCTATCCCATCCTATCCCATCCTATCCCATCCTATCCCATCCTATCCCATCCTATCCCATCCTATCCCATCCTATCCCATCCTATCCCATCCTATCCCATCCTATCCCATCCTATCCCATCCTATCCCATCCTATCCCATCCTATCCCATCCTATCCCATCCTATCCCATCCTAGCCCATCCTATCCCATCCTATAATATTAGGTTATTATTAGGACTAGCTTCCGCCCGCGACTCCGTCCGCGCGGATGTCGGTCTTTGCGTGGATGGTTTATTTCTCCATTTTGAGTAACTCTGATAATGACATCTTATAAATATCCATTGTACCCAAATACGGCTAAGCCTGTAAGGTCCTTTCGTCTCTTACCACCAGCTGCCAGCGTAGATTGCCATGAGACTATGGGTTCTGTTCGCATGAGGTGTTGATTGAAATAAAAGAGATACTTCCGTCTTCTCAGCTATTTAATATGTTGGTGCACACTTCAATGACACAGGAACATAGCATTTGTCAAGCTTCCTTATAATGTTAGGTTATGGAAATAACACTTACTTTAGGTAGGACATACTACCATCTATCCAGGTCGATCAGTTGATGTGCAACGAAGACGGCATTGGAGCCTGTGTGATTTGCTGATTATAACACGTGGCTTAGAACCAGAGCTTGTTCTAGATTACTTCATGTTATGTGCCATGAGTTGAGAAGACGTTTATTATATATTTATTTAATTAAGTTTAAATTAATGTTTGAAACCCTGAAAGTATCAGAAAAGAAATCTATGAGCATTTCAACACACAATCATGGTGAAAGAAAGTGTCATGTAATTGCAACAAAACAGGAAATAATTATCAATACATACGCTTATGCGGTTCCCTTATATTAATGCACTTTCATTTTAGCCGCTGTACCACGCCTTGTCCGCGTCATTAATTTATTTAATTAAATTATTCTTTGTCTAATTAGCGTCTTAATCGCGTGTTCCGGTTCTAAGAGGAAAAACTAACCTTCAAGTTATACGTCAACCTTTTAATTTTTTTTCAGATCAGCTGCTAGGCTTTCGTGTCCTAGAACATGCTGTACTTATAATTAAACTTAATTCAACTGAAATCTATTACAATTAATTATTATTTAATTTTTAGCTATGTAATTATTATATTTTATTTAGAATTCAGAAAACAAATATGTAACACTGTAACGCCATCTATTTTATTTTTTTCAGAATCAACTGCAACTATTTCCCATTAGTTCGCGCCTTTGTCAATAGAGGGCGTTACCCGTCTCCAATATTTCCAATACTTTTATTCCCGTTACAGTACACCTTTCCCCAGTTAAAAAATTTTTGCTGACAAAAAATTTTTTTTTTCATGTGTGTTGAAAGCTTGAAATCATTCTATTGAAAACTGAGACAGTCTGAAACCAAATGCTTTAGACTTACAGACTAAATTGCTAAATGCTAATGGCTAGTAGCACAATTCCGAAACAAAACCTATTTGACAAATTCGTACATTGATTGCTCCTGCCTTAAACTATCTAAGTACTAAACTAAATATATTAATAAGCGCATGTCTGCCTATCTACATATAGCACGTAGCTACTCTCTGCAGACATCAACTAATTAACTAATTTTTTATTGACTAATCATGCCTTAGTCTAATTAATTTACCAATTAAGTTAAGTTTTAAGTTAAATAAACACTATCCTTGAAACCTAGATAAGTGTTATCTAGAAAGTATCAAGCCAAAGTATAGGCAAATACTTATTTAAGTTCTTAAAATTATTAAGTAAACCCTATCTCCAATTGATGTAGATAGGTGTTTTATTAAGTATTAAGTTACAAAGTATAGGTTATTATACTTGGTAAGTTTTTAAGTAAACACTATCTTTAATTAATGTAGATATGTGTTTTATTAAGTGTTAAGTGGTGATACTTTTAAGTCCCATTCGAATACTACTAAGTTTAACAATCATTGTGTTTTCTTTCTTACATCTGCAAACATTCCTTATTAATAAAATTGCTATAGCTATTTAATTTTGAAAAAAAAACCTTTTACCCTACCAACATGCATCCATCCCTCTTCAAGTTAAATATTTGCACGTCTATTGCTAATTTCGTGCAAATATTGGATTAACAACAACAATGTATAAAAACTAGGAGTCTTCATATTTTAAGATGTCTTTAATGTGAAATTTACCTAAGTCTTTGTCCTGCATGTCTTTTAAACTATACACTACAGGTGAGTGTTTCTTTGAAATAACACATCTTATAAAGCGCGGTGCTAGCTTTGAAGTAAAGTTTTTACTAGCATCCGACAAAGTAAATGTTCTTTTATAGACAATTTGACCTACTTTAAATTCTAAAGGTCGCTTTCTTAAGTCATAGTGCTTTTTATTTTTATCGTGCACAAGTTTCAAGTTTTTACTAACCTCCTGGAAAATTGATTTAAGTTCTTTTAAGTCATCACCATGAATTCTAGGGTCTACAGTTGATAGATCTGAATCAGGCTGTGGCACTTCAGAGTCTTTATGTAACTTACCATCTACAAACATCTCTCTCCCATGTACGAGAAAGTAAGGTGAGAATTTAGTTGACTCGTTTACTGAGGTGTTCAGTGCACACTGAATTTCTGGAATGTGATCGTCCCACTTCCTGTGATTTGTTTTCACATATGAGGCAATCGCATACAGAACATTTCTAATGGCTCTTTCTGCCTGATTAACCTGCGGGTGATACCTAGGATTATAGTAAATATTAGGCACATTATATTTGCACATTAAATCTCTAAATTGTTTTGAAATGAATTGCGGACCATTGTCTACATAGACAAATTTCGGTATCCCATGCACCAGAAACACTTTTTCTTCCAGAATTTTAACAATAGCATTGCCTGTTGCGTTCCGTATAGGAAACAACATAACATACTTACTAAAATAATCTGAACATACTAAGAGATTCGTGTTCCTTTTAGTGGACACAGGAAAGGGTCCTAACAAATCGCAACAAATCGCTTCAAATGGTTTTGTAACCTGTTTAGGGTTGCCCATTAAACCAGGTCTCGACGAGTTTACCGGCTTGTACTCTTTACACGTTTGACAATTATTAACATAATTTTCGACATCTTTATACATATTTTTCCAAAAATAATGTAATGCTAATCTTTTATGGGTTTTAAATATACCAAAGTGGGCGCCTGTGGGATCATCATGAAATTGTTTTAATAGAGGTCCCACATCATCACTTGGAATCACTTGTTTCCAAGTGAATTGTGATGTTAAATTATATTTATTTTTTGAATGTCGAAACAATTTACCATCTTTAAGAGAATAATTTGGAAATTTATGGGGAAAGTTTTCACAATTTTCTACCATTTTTAAATACCATTTATCTTGGATATTGTCAGATATGTCTAACGATTCAATTTTAATTCTTGAGAGTGCATCCGGTAAAACCATCTCTTTACCCTTCCTATGAACGATATTAAAATCAAATTGGCTTAAGCGAATACTCCACCGAGCTAACCTGCCTGTGGGATTCTTTAATTTATAAAACCATTGTAGTGATGCATGATCAGTGACTATATTACATTTTTGACCCTCAACATACATTCTAAACTGCTCTAAAGCAAACAAGACCGCTAATAATTCACGTTCTGTAGTAGTGTAATTAACCTCGTGCTTATTAAGTAATCTACTACAGAATGCTACAGGATGGTCAAAATTGTCATATGACTGTGTCAGCACGGCACCAATAGCATATGCTGAGGCATCACATTGAATTGAAAATGGTAAATTAAAATCTGGACATTTAAGAATTGGAGCTGAGACTAAGTTTGATTTTAATTTATTAAAAGCCTCTTCTGCTTCCTCTGTCCATTCAAAGTTTATATTCTTACAAGTTAATTTACTAAGTGGTCTACTAATTTTAGAAAAATCCTGTATGAATCTACGGTACCAACCAGCCATTCCCACAAATCTTTTAACTTCTTTGGGTGAGGTGGGTGTGGGGTAATTGAGAATAACTTCCACCTTAGAGGGATCGGTACGAAGACCCTGCTTATCAACCATGTAGCCAAGATATTTAAGTTCCTTTCTACAGAATTGAGATTTACTCATATTAATTGTTAAGTTTGCGTCTGCTAAACGTTGACATACTTTTTCCAATAACTTAACATGTGTATCAAATTCACTGGAAATGCATATAATATCATCCTGAAAAACAAATACTTTATTATCAAATTCAGGACCAAACAATTTATCCATAAGTCGTTGCATAGTGGCAGATGCTCCTACCAGACCAAACGACATAGTTGTATAGTGGAAGAGACCACGTCTAGGGACTGTAAATGCAGTTTTTTCAGCAGACTCCTCACTATCATATTCAATTTGCCAATATGCAGCACTCAGGTCAATTGAAGTTAAATATCTTGCATCTCTCAGGCTATCAAGTATTTGATGTATGTAAGGCAAAGGATAAGCATCAGCCTTAGAAACGGCATTAAGTTTTCGACAGTCTAAACAAAGCCTTAGTTTACCATTAGGCTTGGTTACCATGACAACTGGGGAATTCCAAGGTGAGTTAGAAGGCACTACAACTCCAAGTTGCAGCATTCTATCAAGTTCCTGTTCCAGTGCTAATTGTTTGGAAGGTGACAAAGGATAATATCTTTGTTTAATTGGTGGGCTATTACCTGTGTCTATTTTATGAGTAATTAATTTTGTCCTACCTAAACCTACTTTTTCAGTATTAATCTTATCAAATTTATCAATGACCTTCTGTAGAATTAATTGTTGTTCAGAAGTCAATGAATCAAAACATTCTAAACCTTGGTCCAGGCTAACTGAATTAATATAATTGTCAGGTATATTAAAAATTTTATTATTATTTAATGTGCTGTCTAAAGTTATCAAAAATGCTTTGCAAAAATCCATACCTAAAATGATTGGAGTAATTATGTTGGGAACTATGTAGAATTTTATAACTTTAATTTTATTTAAATAATTAGTGGGTAACTGCATAAAACCTAAACATTGAATTCTTGAACCATCTGCAGCCCTTACATTTTGACCTTTTGGTAATTTAACTAATTTAAATCCATATTTCATAAATAGTTTATGTGAATTATCCCCCAATATTGAGCAAACCGCTCCAGTGTCTAGCAAACCATAAACTTCCAAATCTAAAACTTTTACCAATAAATGTGGTCGAATGTCATGTGTCTTAGCTTCAAAGTGAGCCACATCAATATGTGATGGAAAAGATGTTAAATTAATCACTAAGTTTTTGTGACTCACGTTAATTAGTTTTTTGAGCACTTAGGACAGTTAGTTCTTTTAACGCCTTTTTCACCACATTTAAAACAGACCAAATCCTTTGATGTTTTACACTTGCTTGTGAAATGATTTGTGCTGTTACACCTAAAACATTTTCTCCCTTTTGCTTCTGAAGTAGAAGGAGCGTTAACGACAGCAACTGGTTCTCCAGACCTATCTGACCTTGGTTTATGATCAGTTTTCTTCGTAGGCTGAAAATCCTGACTAAGTTTCGCTTTTGAGAGATTAGGTTCTACAAATTGTTCTGACCTAGCACGAGCAAGTTCTAATTTCTTACCATACAAAAGTAGATCTTTAATGGAATTAATATCTAGTAATGCCATTTCCCTCATATACTCAGGTCTTATGTTGTGCATTAGGATTTCTAATTGTTCATCGTCAGAGAGAGGTCTAGACAATCTATTAAACATACCCTGCATAAGTGACAAATATACTATTATTGTCTCTTGCTTCGCCTGCGTACGGGAGCGTATTTCCTGAGTCAACCTATAATCAAGATCAGGAATGTCGAAATCTTCCCTTAAACGAGCAAGTAAATGTTTATATGACGTAAAGGTGTGTTTGTATGATCTAAACCAATGTAATGCAGACTTATCTAAAAGATCTGAGAAAGCAATCAATGCACGATCTGCAGATATACTTCGAGCCTGTCTCAACTCTTCTAAACGTTCAATGAAACTCCTAACACATGTAGTACCATCATACTTTAAATTTAAAGAACACAGATTAATTGGTCTATCTTTAACAACAACTAATTGTGTTTTTTCTGCTGATTCATTTTCAGAGGAGGGATCATGAGTAGACTGCATCTCCTCTTCATCAGAGCCATCCTCTAAAGATGTTATCAACGTTACCAATTTATTTTTAAGTTCGATTAATTCCGGTGATTTATCATTCACGCGTGAAATTCTCATCAAGTAATATTGCGAACGAGCTAATATTCGCTTAACAGTGGAGCTATCTCCCTCGGTTATATCCTTATGTAATAGGCACAGCTCCTCAATAGGTTCCTTGCATAAGCGTACCTCATCTGCACTCGCTGGGGTTGCATAATCCTCTGGTTTAATGCTACCTCTCCTAAACAAACCACACAGACTGCGATACCGCTTGCGAAGCACATCCCTGGTCGCCTTTACATCTGTGGATATATTAAAATATTTAAGCTCATGTAACAATTCTTCTTTACGAAGATAGTCAATCCAAACTGTCTTATCCATATTGAATTTAAAATATTTAAACAGTCTTTGATAAGTATTTTAAATCTAATTTTTAAGTTAAGTGAATGTAAATAGTAATTTTACATTAATCAAGGTGAATTAAATTAAATTAGAGTCAATCCATTCAAGTAATTTACAAGTTTACAATGTTAACATGACATGTGGCATAACCTTAATTTTTAACACAAGGTGTTCAGTCGCATATTTTAGTTCTCAAACGCTCGATAGATGGCGTTGTGCATTTGCGTTAAATCCTGAATCGCGATGTTAAGTTTCGCTGCCGATGAACGACGTCTATGTGATTTTAAAAATAAATTAGTACTTGCTCAAATGGAACGACTTTGTTTGATTTCTATAATCCCCGGGCTGTTGTCGAGTGCAGTACAAAAGTTGGTCCTTTCGGGTCGGATCGCGCTATAGTAAAATCGCGTCGACTAGTGAAGTGACGTTCTGGTGAGGCATAGAAACCAGTGGTGGATCGCCCTGAAGTGCCTGTAAAATCCCCGTGAGTGTGGGTGATCAGCAAGCAGAGCAGCAGCGAGGTTCCGGCCGGCTCCGCCAGGGGGCGCCACCAGTATCGAGGTTCACTTCATGCGGCAACGGCGACAACAGCAGATTCTTCGAGCGACGAGACAACAGCAGAGTCTTCGAGCGACGAGACAGCAGCAACGTCATCAAGAGTGACGTCACGGCCAGTGACGACACACTCTCAGCAGTACCAGCAGGAACATCACGACGTGTTTGGAGAGGTTTGGCAGATAAAACCGTGAGTTACAATCCAGTGTTTTTATTTTGGTAGACTTTCAATTAATCAGTGAATTTCGAAGATCAGTTGAGTGCAAATACAAGTGTTCGAGACTTTAAATATTTAGTAGTAGACTTAGAATAATTACAAATAAGGTTCCTACCAATTTTGTCTATATTGAAACTTGTTTGAATTTAATACGTAATTAATGTTCGATATTAATTAACGTATAATTACTTTGTATTTTTTTACTGTCTGTGTGTGTACTTGTAATTTTTCATCGGTTGCATTGAATCACTTTTGTGCACAATGGAATCATTAAGCAAATTGCAATTTAACAAGAAACAGGTTATTGAAAAAAGTAGAATTAATTTCAAAAAATCACCCAAAGAGCGTCTCACTCAAAGTTATATTGAGACTAGATTAGAATCTTTAGAGGTGCAATGGAAACTTTTTCTTGAAACACATATGCGCATAATAGAAAAGGCAACCGATGAGGAATTAAACAAGAATCCTTATTTTACGTCAGAAATTTATGAATCAACTGAAGAGCTATATATAACTTATAAGTCTGAATTGAAAGATCAGCTGATTCAAAGTTGTCCGCCTGAAGTTGTAAACCCCAGTAAGAATAACCAGTCTTCTCAAAATAGTTCAAATGTAAAATTGCCACAAATTAGTTTGCCTACGTTCACGGGCCTCTATTCAGAATGGGTCACATTCCGTGATTTATTTACGTCACTAATTCATAAAAACCACACATTAGATGACGTTCAAAAACTCCATTATCTAAAGGGTCATCTGTCAGGCGAGGCAGAACAATTGCTTCGACACATACCCGTGACTGCATCTAATTACGATGAGTGTTGGTCAATCTTAAACAAGCGATTTGATAATAAAAGATTTTTAGCTAACTGTATGCTCAAACGGCTTGTCCATCAACCGTCAATTAGCAAGGAATCGTCGACAAATGTTAAAACGCTGTTAGACACGACGGTTGATTGCTTGCATGGTTTACGCAGTCTAGGTATTGACGTCAGTACATGGGATGCAATTGTTGTGTACTTAAGCTCCGAAAAATTAGATGCCGAGTCCCGTAAATTATGGGAACTAAGAATTAGTTCAAGTTCTAATGATGACTTACCAAAATTTGATGAGTTCAAAACCTTTATGGAGTCTAGGTTTAGAGCTTTAGAGTATTTAGACCCTAAAGTAAATAAACAGAACAATGTTCGTGACAATAATGCCAAATCTTTTCATGTCGCATCTCAAAGTTGTGTATTATGTTCAGGAGATCATAAATTATGTCATTGTAAAACATTTGCTAAGAAAAATTGTGATGAGCGTCGTGAGTTTGCCCGAGTCAGTAAGCTTTGTTATAACTGTTTAGGAACAAACCATTCAGTTTATGCCTGTCGTCAGCATACTAAATGTCACCTTTGTAAGAAGAAGCACCACACACTACTTCACCCAAAGGCTAATGATAGCTCCGCTGAAAATGTCAATGGTTCAGCAGAATCAAAGGTGGTAGCTGCTAATGCAGCCACCTCTTCCAGTCAAACCGATACCAAACCCATTTGTTGTTTTGCGGATGTTCACAACCACGGTCTGCTAGCCACTGCCTTGGTCAACGTAGAGTCGAGGACTGGCACTGCTCTTGTGTTAAGAGCTCTGATGGATCAAGGCTCTCAAGTCTCTTTTATCACAGAGGCTGCGGTACAGTTGCTCGGACTGAGGAAGGCACCTGCTCACACCGACATAATGCGACTAGGCGATGACGAAGGAAACTCAATGCCTTCTAAGTGGATAGTTCGGTTTAAACTACAATCACGTGTAGATCCCACCTTTGTCTTATATGTCGATGCTTATGTATTGAATAAACTCACATCTCATCTACCAGAAAAGAAGATCGTTCAGGTCCCGGCCTTGTTCTCGTCCTTACAATTAGCCGATCCAACCTTTGATACGCCAGGCAAAATTGATTTACTGTTGAGCACGCGTGTAGTCGGAGAAGTTTTGTTGGACGGTTTAGTCAAGGGTCCACCGGGATCTCCAGTCGCTCAGAAGACTCAACTGGGCTGGATTTTGTCTGGGGAGATCCCTTCGTCAGCAGTATCTAGGCCAGTATGTTATCATACTGTAGTACAGTCAACGGATGTCAATGACCTTTTACGCAAGTTTTGGGAATTGGAGTCAGAGCCCTCAGTTCAAAGCATTATCCTTAATGAGGAAGAAAAAAAATGTGAAGAGCTCTACTCCAAAACGACCAAACGCGACGCTACTGGGAGGTACGTTGTAAAACTACCTTTTAAAACTGATTCGCCCAGTTGCACGTTGGGTGGATCAGAGGTCATTGCCCGTAGGCGTTTTATCAACCTGGAGAAACGATTAGTGAAGGATTCGACACTTAGGACACAATACAGTGCAGTTATAAATGAATACATTGAGCTGGGACATGCTGAAGTTGTCCCACAAATTGAACTAGGTAAGGATGCGTGCTACCTACCACATCATGCGGTTGTGCGTGAAGATAAAAGCACCACTAAAGTTAGGGTAGTCTTCGATGCGTCATGTGTAGGCCACAATGGGGTATCGCTAAATGCTGAGTTAATGGTCGGCCCAACCCTACAACCTGAGCTGCGTCAAACTATCATGCGGTGGCGCTGTCACCCAATAAGTTTGGTTGCAGATATTGAAAAAATGTACCGTCAGGTAAAGGTTGCAGATGAGCATGCGGATTATCAGCGCATTTTATGGCGTGACAATCCAAACGAGGAATTGAAGCACATTCGATTGTTACGTGTTACATTTGGAACGTCGTCTGCACCATACCTAGCGGTCCGGTCTCTGCAGCAACTTGCACGAGACGAAAAATGTGATTTTCCTCTAGCGGCAAACAGAGTCCTTACATCATTTTATGTAGATGACCTGTTAACAGGTTGTCAGTCTGTCGCTGAAGGGGAACTTATTTATCACCAGCTAAATCAATTGTTAGCGCGTGGGGGATTCAAACTCCAAAAGTGGTCTAGCAGCAGTGACGAATTGTTAGCAAAAATGAACGAGGATGCTGCTGGTCAGGACAGTCTGGAGCTTAAAATGGACGCGTGAAACATCAGAGCCAAAGTTGGGTGACGTAGTGTTGGTGATGGAGGATGATCTTCCACCAGCAAGATGGCTGTACGGTGTTATTGCCGAAAAGCATACTGGCTCGGACAAAATCACAAGGGTGGTTACCTTGCGCTGCAGGGGTTCATTGATAAAGAGACCTGTTTCTAAATTAATTATATTGCCTATTACCCATTAATTGTTTTGTTTAGCTGGACATTCTGTCCATGGTGGGCGGGATGTTCAGTCGCATATTTTAGTTCTCAAACGCTCGATAGATGGCGTTGTGCATTTGCGTTAAATCCTGAATCGCGATGTTAAGTTTCGCTGCCGATGAACGACGTCTATGTGATTTTAAAAATAAATTAGTACTTGCTCAAATGGAACGACTTTGTTTGATTTCTATAATCCCCGGGCTAAGTTGTATGACTTTATTTAAATTAAGAGGAGTCTATACATTTAAGCTTTATAACATCAATTATGTGGAAAGATTTACCTTTTAATAAAAATGTTAACATGTGCTATCAACTAATTTTGAAAACTCAAATTCACAAAAATGTACTAAGTTAAATGACTCTAATTACTAATCAATAAGTTAAATCAAATTAAGTCAGATCAAGCTCTTAATCTTGAAGTGAAGATTCCAATCTGACCTCATGCGACACGTAGGGCGTCCAATTGTAAGGTCCTTTCGTCTCTTACCACCAGCTGCCAGCGTAGATTGCCATGAGACTATGGGTTCTGTTCGCATGAGGTGTTGATTGAAATAAAAGAGATACTTCCGTCTTCTCAGCTATTTAATATGTTGGTGCACACTTCAATGACACAGGAACATAGCATTTGTCAAGCTTCCTTATAATGTTAGGTTATGGAAATAACACTTACTTTAGGTAGGACATACTACCATCTATCCAGGTCGATCAGTTGATGTGCAACGAAGACGGCATTGGAGCCTGTGTGATTTGCTGATTATAACACGTGGCTTAGAACCAGAGCTTGTTCTAGATTACTTCATGTTATGTGCCATGAGTTGAGAAGACGTTTATTATATATTTATTTAATTAAGTTTAAATTAATGTTTGAAACCCTGAAAGTATCAGAAAAGAAATCTATGAGCATTTCAACACACAATCATGGTGAAAGAAAGTGTCATGTAATTGCAACAAAACAGGAAATAATTATCAATACATACGCTTATGCGGTTCCCTTATATTAATGCACTTTCATTTTAGCCGCTGTACCACGCCTTGTCCGCGTCATTAATTTATTTAATTAAATTATTCTTTGTCTAATTAGCGTCTTAATCGCGTGTTCCGGTTCTAAGAGGAAAAACTAACCTTCAAGTTATACGTCAACCTTTTAATTTTTTTTCAGATCAGCTGCTAGGCTTTCGTGTCCTAGAACATGCTGTACTTATAATTAAACTTAATTCAACTGAAATCTATTACAATTAATTATTATTTAATTTTTAGCTATGTAATTATTATATTTTATTTAGAATTCAGAAAACAAATATGTAACACTGTAACGCCATCTATTTTATTTTTTTCAGAATCAACTGCAACTATTTCCCATTAGTTCGCGCCTTTGTCAATAGAGGGCGTTACCCGTCTCCAATATTTCCAATACTTTTATTCCCGTTACAAGCCTATAATAATTAAGGAGATCTATTGAGCTACTGCTGTTGAGCTCGCGTTCTAATAATAATAATATAATAATTAATAAGATTAATAATAAGAAAAATAAGATTTTTAAGGGATGTTAGTCACCGTTGCCGGCACGAAGAGAAGTTCGGTTTCTTGACAAAGATTTATTGTCCACAACGTACAAATTATTTATATAAAATAGGACAAGTCCCGACCACCTTTTCCCAGGGAGGACGAAGGCAGGGGTTTTTGGTCCTCTAAACCAAAAATAACAGAATTGAATTACTGTTTAACTTTATGATAAAACTTAGTAGCCGAGTCTTGTGTAGCTATTCCAATTAGGACGTAGCCCGCAAGTGCACTGCTAGTTAAGTCACACAGAAATAATAAAGTCGCGGTAGTCATTAACTCTCGGAGAATCTTAACACCGCGATTCAGAAATGCGCGTCATAGGCACAACGCCATCTAGTGGTGAGTGGTGGAACCTTTTTAGAAATCAATGGAGGCAGGCGTGGCGTAATGTTATACTTGATAATAGGTGTCGCCAGTGGTTCCATAATAAGGTTTGTTACAGATTTTTTTTTCTACGTATTTTTCCAGGATGAAAAGTATCCTATTTTATGCCCAGGATAATAAGGTATAATTATACCAAGTTTCATCGAAATCGAACCGTTAGTTTTCACGTGATGCCTGCACATACAGACAGACAGACAGACAGACAGACAAAAATTTTTTTAATCACATATTTGGGTTTGGTATCGATCCAGCAACACCCCCCGCTATTTATTTTTTCAATATTTTCAATGTACAGAATTGACCCTTCTACAGATTTATTATATGTATAGATATACCTATATCTTTTTTATGAAATTCATAATGTTTACAGTCCATTCTTTTGATTTGCGTGTGATGTATTAGTATACAAAGAGTAGTTATTTAAAACTAATGTTTTGGTGGGCAGTATGTCCAATTCATATATTAATGCATGCAGGATTATGTAGAAACAGTCGAAATTAAATCATCATTGAGTAAAGACGTTTGTTATTTTTTCTAAAACACCGTTCCATTGCACCAAAGTAAAGTGAACCTTAAAGACATAACCACTACCAATGCTTATCTCCTGGCAATTGTGGAAAAGAGATAGCGACCTTCAAAGTTAACCTCTCATTTCTCTCGTTAGTTTTGCCAGAAAAAAAAGGAAATCTAAAACGTGAGTAATAAGATTCATTTTTGTGTGGCAAAAAAACTTGAAGAACGTGGTCTAGATTATTATAATATGTCTATGTCTCCATGACCAGTCTCAAACTATTTTTGTCTATGAGTGATTCGTTCAGGAGTGGAGTGAACAGTTCAGAACAGTTAGGTAGGTAGTGAACAGCAACAGGATTCAATTTGGCGGGAATACTTTTCTTGCCGAAAAGTGTTGTGAATTATTATCTTGATCTTCATAATTATAATTAAGCTATCAATATTAACAATGGATGTGACTGATATTGGGAAAGTCGCTAGTAGAAAAAGGATGAGCACGGATGCCGAAAAACTTAGAGAAAAAGTATCGCGAGAAACCGCCAAAATTATTAAACTGAAGGTTTGTAATATTTTATTTTGCATTAAGTAGACATTATTTTTATAGATTGCGCCTTATTGCGCTTTAAATATTCATAAAGATAGGTATAACCTGGAGCATTGAAGAAAAGATTTTATAATGGCGGCGCTTATCGTGTTCTCTCGCTCGCGCACTAGTGCCGTCTATACTCACTTACGCGCGTAGCGTAAGCAGAAAAAAAAAATTATCTTGATGTCTTGACGCGCTCAGTGATCCTTTTTACGAATATTTGCTATAGTTTTCAAATAAAAAAATCTACACCACCTTTTGGGGTCAGCGCAAACCGAACTGCAAAATGCTCGCGCATGGTCGACCAAAATTTTTACTGCTCGAGCATGCAGGCGGCATGCTCGACCATGCGCGAGCCATCTCTGTTAAATATGATCTGGGTTGCCCAGCCGGCGTGCTTGATAGGTTGATAGTCATACGTCCGAACGGTTTTCCCGCTGCGGCAACAGTGACTGACTGGCGCGAGCTGCGCGCCGCTGCTCGAGCGCGCTCGCGAATGTAGCATGCATACTCGAACACGCAGTCGGCTTGCTCGAGCATGGTCGAGCATCAAATTTGGGCGTGTATTCAATTTTGCGAAGTATGATAATTATTATAACATAATAGTTAGTATAGATTTTAAAACGATGAAGCATCTATAGGCATTTAAAATTATGTGTTTTATTTAACCCATTATTTTTAGTTGCTAAAAGTTTATTTTATTACCATTAAAATCCCGAGTCTATCCAAAAACTAAAATGGCCTCACATAATATAGTAGTAACAATTTTATTGACAGAATTGAATAATCTTCATCCCCTTTGTGCCGACCGAAAGCAGACTCATCTATCTATACTTAATACCTACTCATTACTGAGATTAAAGAAATGTGAGTGCAAGTGGTGCAAAACTATGCAGGATAAGTTGATAATTGTCGGGCGTAGTGCTGGTTATTAACGGTAGCAACATTCAGGTGGCGCAGGACACGGCGTACTGGGACCTGAAGGAGAGGCTGCAGCAGCTGCAGGGCGCGCACGAGCGCCTGCAGCAGAACATGGTGGACGTGCAGATGCAGCACGAGGCCGCGTCCGCGCGCTACACGCAGGAGCTGCGACTGCGCCCCGACACCTTGAACAAGTAACACAAGGACTCAACGTGCTACAAACTAGCTTGGCACGTCTGGACTGTCCATTGACCCCCCTGCATGCAGAGTGGCGGGCGCGCGCGGCGTGTGCGACGTGCTGGAGGAGTACGGCGCGCGGCTGCGGCGCTGCGTGGCGCGGGGCCGCGCGGACGGCGCCGCGCTGCAGGCGGCGTACGGGGCGTGCGGCGCGCGCGTGCGGCGCCTCGCCAGCGAACTGACGCGCGCACGGGACCGCGCCGCCGCCACGCTCGTCGCCGGTAGGTCGCAGCCGCCAGCCGCTCATATCCCACCAGTCGGATACCTAATAATTATACGAGTTATTATGTATTACGAGTACACAGCTATTTCTAGATCAGAGTAACGATGGAATGAATGTGTCCATCTTGCGTCTGCGATGAGTAGGAGAAACAATAACACGTAATGAATGGGAAGTGCCACGTTGGCGCGACCTGCGTGAGCAACTGGCTACCGCTACCAGCAGAAGAGATTGTACTAGTTCGCGCGTCTTGCAGATTTTTGAAATGTGTTGTTTTTCCAAGTGATTTGCTAATCAATTACTTACAAAAACAGACACGGGGACTTGTATTAGTAAAAGCATGTGTTGATCTGCAATAAAGTGTACACCGTATGCTCCACCGTGTCCTCCGGGGGATCCTCGCAGTGGTGACACCCAGGCGATTCTTCCTTATCCCGCACAGGAAGCTCCCGGCCGACGGCTTAGGCCTGCTCTTGTCAGCATCCATGAAAAGTATATACATTTTTTTAAATCGTGTCCATCTATCCGACTTTCACAGTCAATTTCCTCCGAACCTACCTACTTGACTAATTAAGTTGGGTGTGTATTAATACCTACAGATAAAGGTAGGGACAAACTGAACTCACGTACGGAACGTATGCAACGCGTTATTAAATCTAAACGGTTGAATTTGTATGCCTAGAAACACACTTATCAGTGACAGTATTGCGTATGATAAGTGTGTTTCTAGACATACAAATTCAACCGTTTAGATTTAATAACGCGTTGCATACGTTGCGTACGTGGGTTCAGTTTGTCCCTACCTTAATAGTCTTTTGCCTATAGATTACGGAAAAATATTACAGAACTTCATGATCTTAAACATATTTTTCTTCTACCTAGTTATAGATAATGGTACGAAACCTTTCATGCGCGAGTCTGACTCGTTCTTGGCCGATTTTTGTAATTTGTTTTTTTTTTAGTTAGAAAAGTTGAAGGAAATCTTATTTGTGACGCATTTGCGGTGTACAGCTCGGGAGAGCGGCGCGCGCGCGACAGACGTGGCGCGGCAGCTGGCAGACGCGCGCGACCAGCTGGCAGCCGCGCGCGCTGCCGCCGCCGAGCGCGGCGCGCGCCTGCGACAGGTGAGTGCACGGCGCCGTCGGCCGGCGAGCGCTCGCCGCCGCGCCGCTCCACTCACGACGCACGCTTGCAGGCGGACGACGCGGCGGCGGCCATGCGCTCGGAGCTGGCGCGGCTGCTGCAGCAGCTGGAGGCGCGCGCGCTGCAGGCGCAGCAGAGCGGCGAGCGACAGGAGCAGGAGGCGCGCGCGGCGCGAGAGGAGGCCGGGCGGCTCGCGCAGGAGGTGGCGGCGCGGGCGGCGGAACTGCGCGTGACGCAGGCACAGCTGGAGGTACGCTCTGGCTCCACATCTGTTTCGAGCTCAGTTATACAGTTGAAACTTTCACAGATAATGTATTGTAGCCGCTATAACATATAATATAGAATTGGGCCGCAAGGAGATGCTGGAGTCTCTGAACGGGGACCCATGGGGCCTGCCCTACAAGTGGGTGAGAGAAAATCTCTGCCCCTGGGCTCCCCCGTTGACACAGAGTCTCCAGCCTCAGCTTGTGGAGGACGTGGTGAGCACCCTGTTTCCCTCTCGAGGGGAGTATACTCCCTCGTCTATGGCTCCACCTTCGACGGTGCCTGACGCTGGCGCAAACGCTGGCTACACCGACGGCGACGACTACGACGCTCCAGGGGTGGCCGAGGTAGATCTGAGAGTGGCGGTACAAAGGCTTAAGGCCAAGAACACCGCCCCAGGACCCGACGGCTTGCCAGGAAAAGTCTGGGTCCTGGCCTCTGGGACTCTCGGGCCTCGACTGGGGGGCTCTTTAGTGCATGTTTGGAGAGGGGCCAGTTTCCACTCCGTTGGAAGACGGGAAAGCTGGTCCTCATCAGAAAGCCGGGGTGCCCCGCGGACTCTCCGTCGGCATACCGGCCAATCGTGCTGCTCGACGAGGTGGGCAAGCTCTTTGAAAGAGTTATTGCAAACCGCCTCGTCGGGCACCTGATGTGGGTGGGGCCGGATCTGGCGGACGGTTAGCTTGGCTTTTGCAGGGGGCGTTCTACGGTGGACGCCATCATACGCGTGAGAGCCCTCACGACGGGGGCTGCAGTATCCCGGGGCAGGGTCGTCGTGGCGGTGTCATTAGACATCACCAACGCTTTCAACACCCTGCCCTGGAGTTGCATTAGGGAGGCACTCTGGTATCACCGGGTGCCGACCTACCTCCGTCGAATAGTTGAGGACTACCTGACGGACAGAGCCGTCATCTACCCCGGCCACCGGGGAGACTGGAACCGGCGAGAGATGTCGTGCGGTGTCCCACAGGTTGGGTTCTCGGGCAGTACCTGTGGGACATCGGGTACGACTGGGTGCTGCGTGGCGATCTCCCTGACGGCGTCAGCGTAGTTTGCTATGCTGACGCCACGCTTGTCCTGGCGCAGGGAGAATCGCATCAGGCGGCGGCCGACTTGACGACACAAGCGGTTGCGACCTTGCGACAGTCGTTGACAGGATCCGGCAGTTGGGACTCGAAGTGGCGCTGCATAAAACAGAGGCCATGTGCTTTCATGGCCGTCTGAACGCGCCACGGACAGACAGAGTCCCACATAACGGTGGGGGGGGGGCTCTCATCGGCGTCGAGTCGACGATGAAGTACCTGGGACTTCGTCCTCGACAGCCGGTGGAGCTTTAAGGAACATTTCCTTCGTTTGGCCCCAAGGCTGAACCGGGCAGCAGCCGCCCTCAGGCGACTCCTGCCCAATGTCGGCGGGCCAAACGCCTCCTGCCGGAGGTTGTACGCCGGTGTCGTGCGGTCCATGGCCCTCTACGGGGCCCCCGTGTGGGCCCTGAGCATGCGGAGGCGACCAGTAAAGCTGGTCGCATGCCAGAGGGTCATGGCTATCCGGATGATCCGAGGATACCGCACGATCGCCGGCGAATCAGCCAAACTCCTTGCCGGATTGCTGCCCTGGGATCTGGAGGCGACTGCTCTCCAGCGCGTCTATGAGTGGCGCGTGGAGGCGCAGCGCCGGGGCGAGTCTCTGCTGCCTCGACAAGTCGAGGCGCGGCGGGAAGAGCTCCGACGTGATCTCAGGGCAGTATGGAGGGAACGACTGTCGCAACCTAGGTTCGGGCACGCCGCAATCGCGGTGGTAAGACCCGCTCTTTGAGGAGTGGCTAGAGAGGCGTCACGGCGTCCTCACCTTCCGCTTGACGCAGGTCCTCACCGGGCACGGATGTTTCGGGAGGTTCCTGTGTCATATGGGCAAGGAGGAAACGCCTGGGTGTCACCAGTGCTCAGATCGGCCGGAGGACACGGTGGAGCATACGGTGCAGGACTGCCCCGCGCGCGGCAGAGCACCGCCGTGTCCTCACGGAGGAGATAGGCGGCGACCTCGCGCCCGGCACTGGTCGAGGCCATGCTGCGGGGCGAGACGGAATGGGAAGCGGTCGCCTCGTAATGCTAGCAAAGAAGGAGGCGGAACGCGTGAGGGAGAGGACAGCGTCCACCTCACGACCCAGCCGCCGCGGGAGACGCTCACGGCAACGGACATCGCAAGACGATCTCCGGCCACTGTAGGCGCGGGCATGCGGGCGGCGAGTAATGGGTGACTCGCCGCCGATCATGGACCATGCCCGGGTCGACGGCGCGTTGTGTTCCACGCGCGCCTCAAAGAGCTGTCAGCAATCTGACGGGGCCCCCTAAGAGGGCCAAAGCCTGCCGGGGTCGCGGGACTGTCTCACCTGGTAACCGTGACCCTGGTACGTAAAGGGCTATTGAAGGAACACCGTGGATTTTAGTCAGTACAAGTCTGACAGCCCCTCCTGCCCCACCTTAGGCGGGAGGACTCATTTGATTATTATACCACGCAAAAAAAAAAGGCTCCCATATAACAGACATTTTTTTTTGTCGTTTTTATAGATAATAATACAGAACTCGCAGTTGGCTGGATTTTGTAATGAACTGTTATCACATAACATTAGAACTGTTTAACCGAATGCCCAAATGCGATATGTATGAGTGATCCCTGTACTGTTTAGGAGGCTCAGAATGCAATCGAAGTCATGAAACAGACGGTGGCGACGCATCTTAAAGAGATTAAGAATCTGGAGACAGTGATTCATGATAAAAACGAAGTAAGTACAACAGACAATTATTATTTTAAATGGAACTCTCTGAGCGGTTTTCGAGTCCTTCTTACTAAGGAAAACTTGGTGGGCCAATTAAACTGTACGCTGCAATCGTGCGGTCCACGGTAATGTACGGGACCCTCGTATGGACCCTGTGCATGCGCAGGCGATTGGCTAAGCTGGTAGGTGCCGTCCGATCATGGACCATGGAGCTGTCAGCAATAGGACCTAACGCCTGCTGAGGTTGGGGGACTGTCTTATCAGGTAACCGTGATCATGAAATGTAAAAGGCTATTGAAGTAACATCGTGTAGGTATTTTAGTGAGATCTTACTAAAATACACGACGTCCTCCCGCTCCCTCCCCCACCCTGAGCGGGAGGAATCGTGTGATGATTCTATAACCTGGAGCATTGAAGAAAGGATTCTAAAATGGCGGCGCTTATCGTGTTCTCTCGCTCGCGCACTAGTGCCGTCTATACTCACTCACGCGCGTAGCGTAAGCAGAAAAAAGAATTGTCTTGATGTCTTGACGCGCTCAGTGATCCTTTTTACGAATATTTGCTATAGTTTTCTGTTATTTTTTTCGTTGTTACCTGTTTGTTATTGTTGTTGAATTTTGTTTTATTGTTAGGTTAAATTTGAGAAATGATTGTGACCCAGTCTTGTTTTTATTATTTTTATTTGAAAAAAGCTTTAACTTGAAATCTTTTATGCTGACTGTACTATCTGTCAACGCAAGTACAAGCCGCCATTTTCATATCCTTTCTTCATTGCTCCGGCTTATATAAAAATAAAGCGCGTCGGACTGGGTAGAAATAATTTGAAACAATGCCCAAAAAAACAGCTTTCTAATAAAATTTGGAACCCGTGTACTGAGTAGGATGTGGGTGAATTTTGATCCTTCTTTTTATGGTGCATAAATATTGAAGAAAATTCTGTCTACTAAAAATTACAAAAAAAAAATGTAACCGCCTTCAAAACCAACCACAAAAAAAGGGTAAAATAACCTACAAAATAACTTTTCTTTCGGATAAGTCGGTGGTTTTGTATTTTTTTTTATTTCATTGTCTTTTTTGTCACCGACTTCCGAAAGAAAAGTTTATTTGTATATTATTAATACCCTTTTTGTGGTTGTTTTTGAAG
The DNA here is from genome assembly GCA_950005045.1 of Agrotis exclamationis. Lineage (NCBI taxonomy): Eukaryota > Metazoa > Arthropoda > Insecta > Lepidoptera > Noctuidae > Agrotis > Agrotis exclamationis. The sequence goes on from OX465427.1 coordinate 81,343, forward strand.
GCATTTACATTGGGCATTGACATTATTTTTTTGAAAAAGTTTTTATTTTACTGTTTTTTTATTTTGTATTCAACCCAAATACTTTTTAAATACTTTCATCATTTTCTTACATGTGCTCTAGAATTTTGTAATCCGTAGCACACCGGTATTAACATCGCTCATTTACACAATAAGCTAACAAAATTCCCTATCACAAAAACTTCTTAACCGATTTTGATGAAACTTACAATATTCCCAAAGTTGAACGATCCCTAGTGCTAAAAAAAATTACTTAAATCGGACTTATAGTTCCGGAGATATGTGAAATCAATCGATGCCTACTCCTTACTGTTAAGGACCTGTACCTTCCATCATCAGCCCAGCTACATGAGATGATGATTACCATACGCAAGCACTTAAATTTCTTCATAAGATTTCGGAAAAATTATGTATGGGCCCATAAAATTTTAGGGTTGCCCTCGATTTCTCCAGGATCCAATTATCAGATCCTGACTTGGTGACTAGGGACCACTTCAGAAGTATCCGTTTCAAAATTCTTTCGAACATAAAAGAGTTTTGAAAATCGGTCCACAATTGGCGGCGTAAACCCTACGCGTTTACTCCAAACGTGACAAACACATAAAAAAACATCCAGTCGAATTGATAACCGCCTCCTTTTTTTAAGTCAGTTCAAAATACGTACTATTTAAATAGTATCGTATTTATTCGCTTATTAATTAGTAAACCATGAATTACTTAATTACTCTTTGTAATTTAAGTACGAGAAGAAAATTGAAGCAGAAATGAGTCACATTAAAGAACGCTTGGGACAACTAGAAACAGAAAACCTCCAAGCAAGCGAACAGCTGGTTAAGAGCGAGCAGGAGTGCGCAGCACTGCGCGCCGCGCTCACCGAGCTCTCGCGCGACGCCGAGCAGCTGCGCGACACACTCACCGCCGAGCGACTTGCGCAGCGAGCGGAGCGGTACGTATAGCGCGCCCCGCCACGCACGCCCGCTGACCGAGCTCTCGCGCGACGCCGAGCAGCTGCGCGACACACTCACCGCCGAGCGACTTGCGCAGCGAGCGGAGCGGTACGTATAGCGCGCCCCGCCACGCACGCCCGCTGACCGAGCTCTCGCGCGACGCCGAGCAGCTGCGCGACACACTCACCGCCGAGCGACTTGCGCAGCGAGCGGAGCGGTACGTATAGCGCGCCCCGTCAACACCAATAATGACCAGTGCACCTCCACAGAGACGCTGACGCCGCACGCATCGACGAGCTGGGAGCGGCGGCCGCGGCCAAAGACCGCGAGCTGGACGCGAACACCGGCACCATCGCGCGCCTCATGACCGACCTCAAGAGTGAGAGCGACGCTCGCGTTCGTGCCGACTCCGCACTGCAGGTCGCGCGTCGACAACACGACGCCGAGCTACAAACTGCACGCTCGCAGCACCACAGTGAGCTGCAAGCCGCGCGACTGCAGCACGACGCCGACATGCAGGCCGCGCACGCCCGCGAGCAGCAGCTCTGCGACAACGCCGCGCGCCTCGACCAGGCAGTCAAGGTGAGGCCGCGCTCGCCGCCCGCGCCCTCCGCCCTCCGCCCTCTAACCCGCCCTCTGCTTGCAGGCCAAGGACGACGAGCTGGGTGCGCAGATGACCATCATCCTCGACATGAGGACCGAGAAGGTGAGCGTGCGCGACGACCGGCGCCGCGCGGCCGGCCAGCGCACTACATAGGAGCATGTTCGCAGGAGAGGCTGCAGGAGCGCATCCAGGGCATGCAGAACACGATCGACAATATACAAAAAGAGCTGACGGGCCGCCTCGCCGCGCCCCGCGACTGCAGCAAGGACTGCGGCGAGGAGCCCGAGCAGGACGCCGCGCCGCGCCAGCCCGAGCTGTACAGCTTCCTCAGCGACGGCAGCGTGGAGGGCGACGCGCTGGACGTGAGTGCCGGCTCGCTCTGCTCCTGCTGACTGCTGACTAGTGACTCAGGACTGTCCACTGACTGTGTGTTGCACTGTTGCAGCCGAGCGAGGTGGGGCGGCGCTTCGCGGCGCTGGCTCGCGGACACGTGCGCGAGCGGCTGCGGGTGCAGGCGCGCGGTGGACTGACGCAGGTATGTGTCGGCTTGTAGAAGGTACTGTTGTGTCGGCTTGTCGCAGATACGTGTCGGCTTGTAGAAGGTACTGTTGTGTCGGCTTGTCGCAGATACGTGTCGGCTTGTAGAAGGTACTGTTGTGTCGGCTTGTCGCAGATACGTGTCGGCTTGTAGAAGGTACTGTTGTGTCGGCTTGTCGCAGATACGTGTCGGCTTGTAGAAGGTACTGTTGTGTCGGCTTGTCGCAGGTACGTGTCACACTTAACAGTGGCAGAGAGTTACTGTTATAATATCGTTAAAAACATTATCTTTTATCATTTTATGGGTTCCTCAAAGAAAAAAAAACGAAACCCATCTAGATCACTTCCTTATCCGTCTTTCAAGAAGAAACGCGTGGACGTATCAATTTGCAACCTCCATACGTTTTTCCAAAATAAAAGTATTAACTCATGTGTATAGTCTCTTGGGGCAGAGAAGAGCATAAAACTTCTAACTCAACATAATCAAAAGAGTTCGCCTTTATGCTCCGTTTTAGCGAATATTTTGACGCTTACGAATTTAATCAAAACCTATAGGATACTACCCGTTGACTAGGGCTTTCAATACCGTGATTGCGGGACCCCGTAATACCGTGATCAAGGATATATTTTTTGGCTCGTTTCTAGTCTGTACGCATTTTTCAATTACACAATTAAGTAGATATTATTTATGTCATTTTAGCTCCTTCACCTATGACAATTTATTACTTTTCCTCAATGTCACATCTCCACATCAGCCGATGTCGTCCTGATATCGTTGACGAGCGAACGACATTGTCGTTACCGTTATCGTCTCATGTAAAAACGCCCATACACGACCCACGCATCAGCTTAACAGGAATTCAAGTCCGACGATGACATCGATGAAATGGTGGCCGAGTCTAATGTTGTGTACAAACGTACCTACTTAGTACTTAGGTACTGTGCGTGCTGCGTGCGTCTATCTCTATACCGTCTTTACTATGAAGGTAGGTTAAATAAAGTCTTATTGGTGAAATATATTTTTCTCAGGGATCTATTTCGCTGTCGCAACTGAAAGATGATTTAAAGATGAAGAGCCGAACATTTTTTAAAAACAAACGGTTTGATAGTAAATCTAAGAAGTTGAAGTAGATGAAGAGGTTCACTATGCACTAGCACAGTACGGAGGCGACAGTGCCTCGACCACCTTTAATTTGTTTGTTTCATTTCTTGCCCAATACATACCGGATTGTTTGTGTTTTCAGTTTCTTGTACTACTTTTATGCAATAAATGTACTTAATCCTATTTCGAGTTGCTGTTATTTGATGAACTTCTCCTGTTGAACTTCAAATAAGTGACAAAATCAAATTTTGATTGTGCTTCGTAAACATAACACGATGAAATGTACATTTTGATGCAAGTGGGAAAAGGTGGTCATTGTATTCAAGGCAATTAATATCAGCTTAGCCCTGCACAAGTTGGTGTCCTGACCTAACGCCTGACGCAGGTCCTCACCGGACACGGATGTTTCGGGAGGTTCCTGTGTCTGATGAGGAAGGAGGAAACGCCCGAGTGTCACCACTGCTCAGATCGGCCGGAGGACACGGTGGAGCATACGGTGCAGGACTGCCCCGCGCGCGGCAGAGCACCGCCGTGTCCTCGTCACGCAGGCGATAGCTGATGAACTGACGACCTCTCGCGCCCGACTTGGTCTAGACCATGCTGCGGGGCGAGACGGAGTGGGAAGCTGTCGCCTCTTTCTGGAAGCGGAAGGAGGAGGTGGGACGTGCGATGGAGAGGACAGCGTCCACCCCTCACCCACGCCGCAGTGGTAGACGCCCACGGCGACGGACGTCGCAGGACGATCTCAGGCCACCGTAGCTAGGCGCGGGCATGCGGGCGGCGAGTAATGGGCGACTCGCTGTCCTACCATGGGTCATGCCCGGGTCGACGGCGCGTTGTGTTCCACGCGCGCCTCAAAGAGTGTCAGCACAATGACGGGGCCCCCTTTAGAGGGCCAAAGCCTGCCGGGGTCGCGGGACACACGTATACCGCGACTCTGGTAAAATTTTTGTCAGTACGAGTCTGACAGTCCAGTCAACATCGCCCGTGCACACAATAACCTAAAAATGCTAAAAACTACTGAACGAAACTAAATGATTTTTATGGGACCAAATGGCAGGTATACTGCATCGAAAAATAACCCATATGGGTGCAAAGTTCTCATCAATTTAAATAAATGAAGTCCAAACACAAGGTAGCTACCTGTAAACCGTTAAGGAACTCCTTTACGGTGAAGACGAAGGACAGTTCAGGGAACTCCCTGAACTGTCCTTCGTCTTCACCATCAGACCCTTAATAACAGTTACAACCCTAAAATCATCGTTTTTATTTCACATAGGCCCCTGAGGGCACTTTACGCACGTTTTATAGTATAAAACGTCGACAACAGGTGCTCGGTTTGGGTTGGTCGATTCCATGAAGAAGAACCGGCAAGAAACTCCATGGTTACTCTTTTAAAATATGGTATATTTTACAAACTGATTGTTACAATTTTTGAATAGTTACTTGATATGTGAGAAAAACGTAGGCCTGGTAACAAGGGGGAAGTCCTTACAAAAATTAGCACTACAAACAATTATAATATAGGTACACACAGCCTACAATGTTCTCACATTCACAAACAAGGACTATGAAAGAATCTAGACATATAAAAAAAAGCTATATAAGCTGGGCTACTTCTATATTGTCTTACAAACTGTAACAAATCTAAACAAAAAGTGTAAAAGCTAAGGCAATATAATATTGTAAGACGAACACAAAAATAAAAATATAACTATGTATATACAGGAATAAAATAAAATAGAAGAATCTTATCGTAAACACACGTAACAAACGTGGAATGGAGAAGTTAAAGACTACAAAATAATAAGGGCTGCTGCTGAGCTGCCAAGGAAGCCACAGGTGGTCAGGTGCAGAAGGAACTATTGCCACACATCCTGGGGTGCGTCTCATTTCATATAAAGATATTTGATATATTACTTCTCAAAACAAAATAAGGGCCACCTGGTTTTTATCGATTTATTAAATAATGTTTAAATATTACTAGTTACAATGACTGAATCTGAATAATATTAATGGTTTTAGATGGAAATACACAAAAATTAAATATGTATTCCAATAAATCGTTAAAATAAACCAAATTGAATGAAAAGTGAAGAATTGCAACACATTTTCTTTTGGGATACTCTACCAGCAAGTTTTCAGATAATTTATGAGATCCAGCTGCGTGTTGATGGGAATTTTACTTTCGTTTTCACTCTTCTTTAACTCATCTCTTAAATGCTCAATAGAACTCAGTTAAAAATTCTGACTGTCCACTGTAACATCGTAATTCGAGCGTAAGGGAATGTGTGCACTGTTAGTCGCGTCGTGTCCGCTCGAGCATTATCCTGCTTCAAGAAGAACTCAGGTATTCCTTGCTGTGCGAATGGGATAATGTGGAGTTGCACCACATTCTCTTCGCAATTTTGAGGAGTTACAGCACCCTCGTTAAGAAGTGCGAGCTCAGTTTTGCGTGATAGAGATAACCGCCCCAGAGCATAACTCAGAACTCGCCAGAACAGTCTGTTTTAAGAGTGCAAGGATCTGAAAAGATCGTGTTAGATCGTGAAGAAGTGCAAGATCTGTTGTTTAGATCTTCTCTACACTCTTATGAATCAGTTTTTATTGAAAAAATAACCCACCAGTCATCAATAAAAAGCAATGAAGCCCAATCAAAACAGTTCAATAAATGCACCATACGCTGCAGTTAACTGGAGGCGAACCAAGCATCTTCTTGAGTATTGTTAGTCTTTATGGAGTCGATTCGGAATAATGTAGTCAATTATAGGGGTGCCTGTAGCTCGACGCAATGGAGTTTGTATGGTCCGCGCAGTAGATTTTCGCTCTATTTGCGCGGTTAAACAAACTTATTCTTCTTGGGCTTTACTTACTTACTTTCTTCCTTGATCACGGCGTCTGGTGATATTACCCGTCTTTTAAGACCAGTTTCAAGCATTTTAAACCACTCGTACCTCTTCTGGCTACGGGCCCCCTGGATTAAGGTGACACCCCAAGTGGCTGTCCATATGTCTCCGAATACATGACATTATGAGATTGAAAGATCATTATAGCCTGCTTGCTGTATTAGTCGAAGAAAACTCCGTTAGAAGTTTGAAAATTAAAAAACACCATACCGTAAATTCTAAGTAATCTCAAATATCTAATTTAAAAAAAAGTTATGAATTTCCAATTATGCAGTAGAAACAATATTACTTGAAAGAAACCATAACAAGATATTTAGTATTTATTATGTACCCAGAATAAGAGCAATACTTGTTTAAAGTGCAATTTAAAAAGTGGCCCTTATTTTGTTTTGACGAGTATATTTTCATTTCAATAACGTTCACATGATATAATCAACGTGAGATATATCAACGATTGATTTATTTTCTTTACACATAATGTTATAATGTTATCTAGGTGTAAAGTTCTTATCAATACAAATTAATCAAGATGTTCGCGCAGAACTTCGTCGTTTATGAACCGATTTTAATGATTCTTTTTTGTTGGAAAGAATAGGTATTATATTTTATACAAAGCCACCGACTTCCGAAAGAAAATTTATTTGGCAGGTTATTTTACCCTTTTTCGTGGTCAAAATTGAAGTCGGTTTCATTTTTTTCCCTTCAGCTGCTATTCAGTCTATTTTAATATGAGCATAGAAACTTTTCATAATTATTTTTTAATTTAGAACACAAATAAATGGATATTCCCAAAAAGTGGTTCAAAATGTTTGAAACCGGTCTCAAGACAGGTAATATCTCTGCCCCGGTTGGTCTCGTGCTCCCAAGCTTGACTGCTGAGCGCCCCACGCTCAGGTTTGATTCCCGGGTCGGGCAAAGACTACTATTTAATCTGGGGCCACGGTATTGGCCCCGCCAAGACGAGCCAAGCGAAACGCAAGGGCACTACCTACCTTTTCTCGAAGTGTTTCGTCGTTTTTTTGAACCCTCAGAGTTGGTTTCCGATGTACCAGATAGTTCATATTCTCAGGATATGATGTCATTAATATACTTATTAAACATACAAAGTTTCAATTGAATAGCTCTAATACTTTAGATTTTATTGATATCTAAAATACACCGATTTCGTCACTGAACACTGATGATCATCAAAATGTTTGGCTGCTACCTGTAGTGCTAGAAAGCTGAAGTAATCTCAGTTTAGTATACAACCAACAAAAAATTCATAAACTTATAACTTTCGCTCCCCATCCCCTAAAATGGGGGGGGGGGTGGAAGTTGGAATGAGATTTTCACCAATTTTATGAATTAGGACATGAAAGTTTACACGGTACTGTAGACAGTACACTGGCACTCGGGGACTGCCGCGGTAAAGCTATTGCACAGCATTTTTATCAACTTATGCAATTATAATAATTTATTTTGTAACACTCACAAAGACATTAAACTATATACGAGCACTCAGGAATAATGGCGTGGTAAATAATTGTAGACGGTATAAATGCAATCATTAGGTATATTTCCTTTCTTTAACAAATTATGAAGAGTCTCATGATAGGCACAACTCTTATTTTCCATGGCTGACGGCTGACTGACAGGTAACCATAAAGTTACATGCTCTGTGTTAACAACTGTCACATCATTCCCTGTAAATAAGACTCCTTGGTCACATCCTCTCACTAGCTGATCTCGTGCAAGGATGTGACGGCATGGCTAGCGGCTTAGCAGGCTTGCTAAAAGGCTTTTGGCATTGGCTGGCTGGCTGCGGTTAACTGGCTATGGCGGTCCGGCCAAGGCTGAGCTGCAGAGGCGATATTGCTAGGCGTTACATCTAGCTGGCTCCTGATAACTAGCTATATTTATATATAAACCATTTAGGGTCAGTTCAGACCGAGACGTGAAGCGACGCGACGATGCGTGAGGAGGCCTGTCATTTCACGCTGCGTCGCGCTACGTCTCGCGGCGCCGCGATGCGTCTCGCTGCGCCGCGAGACGCATCGCAACGTCGCGAGGCGCATCCAGACGCCGCGCGGTGCAGCAGAACGTGTCTAGATTTTCCACGTGCTGCCGCCCCGCCCCGCATCCTCCCGCAGTCCCATTTGCAAATGGCGGCCTCAGCTACATAGTCCAGGGGCTAGAGGTAGTTGAGTATGCAAAATCCGAGTAACGGCAACTATGACCGAATTCATAAACATAATATTATTATGCGCTTTATCTGTCCCGCAAAAAGCTATGATCTGATTTTTCTATAAATTATTACGGAAGTAATCATTAAAATGATTTTAAATCATGTACTCAATACATTCCGTTTACGATTAAGAGAAGAGGGCGAAAAAAAATGAAACGAAATGTGTATCTTTTGGTGTAGAAAATAAAGTCGTATTTTGAATGGCTCTTAAAAGAGTGCGCGCATCGTCGCGTCGCTTCGCGTCTCGGTGTGAACTGACCCTTATTATCAGGTAACAAAGACCCATAGATAAATACCTTAACCTAAGTATACATACGTTTTATTACACTTGTATTAGTAAAAATATTTTAAAACTATGTTAGTATCACTAATTTGCACTAAGTCTTTGTGCGTTCTGGTGGCACTTATAGCGGCGTTCTAGCGGCGGAATACCAAATCCTGTGGCCAAAAACTTTCTTCCTTCACCTGATGCAGGTAGCATGTTGGTACGCGCACCACAAACGCCTTAAAGTTGACGTTGCGATGCGACTGCAGCAACTGCACTCTCGGCGAGTAATTCAGCCTTTGGCGCACGTACTTCACGAGGTCTTCCGCGTCAGTGGTGTAATGGAGACGCGAAATATACACCGGAGTATTCGGCTTTGCAGCACGCAGTTCCATGTAAGGCTCTATGGGAGCCTTGCCGCAGCGGTTCTTACAGCTACTCTGTCGGCGCTTCCTCCTTTGCACCGTCACAAAGCCGTCATCAGCCCGTTCCGTGTCCTTTGAAGACATGGACTTTGTGGGGGGAGCAGGGGGTGTGACCACCGGGTTTGATGGTCGCATCGGTCGGGCAGAGCTGCGGGGAGGAGCACACTTGTAGCGCTCTTCACTGGCTCAGCAATCGGCGCCGGCGACAAAACTGCTGACGCAAAACTTGTGACCGATGTATCGAGGCAGCCGACACCTCGGCGCGTGTTTTAACGTTCTTACACACGCCGCCGGTGACCCAATTGCAACGAACCCAACGCCACTGAATTGCGCAACTCGTCGAGTTCTGAGCGCAGGTCCACGACGGTATTCTGGGATGTCTCCAACTTCCTCTGTACATCAGTCAGACTTACCTTTAAAGAAACAATGTCCCTCAACAGGCTCGTAATGTCGACGTGGTCGAATGTGACTGGGGTTAACTTGTTCAGATCCCTCGCCACAAACGTCAGCACGTCGTCTGGATCGGTAGCCTTCAGAAGCGTGATGATGTCTTGCACACTTTTCTTCGTCCCGTCGCGCCGACGAGATACCATCTGGTCGACTTTATTAAGTGACCGAAACAGCAGCTTTGCAGCAGCAATATCTTCCTCGCTGAAGTTCAGTGACACAGATCTGGATAGCGGACACCTCGTCCATCACGTCCAGCTTCTGCTGCAGGAACGCCAGCAGTTCGTTTGGCACAAGTTTATCACTCATGGAAATACAATTTCGTCTTGCGCCGCGCTGTACGATATTAAAAATAATATGCACCATGTTGCAACGTCCACCTCGCAGCGCAGCTACGGACGGAATTTTGATGTTGTGATGTGTTAACTGGCTATGACTGACTGTCCAAGGCCGAGCTGCAGAGGCGATATCTTGCTAAGCGTTACAATTTATTATATTTATTACTGTACCTACTAATTAGGCTATGGTCAACCACGTCAATCAAGTGAAACGTCAAGAAACGTTCTCCTCCTCCTCCCTCTCCCTCTCGGTCTCCCTCAATAAAATTGCCCCTTGCTCAATAAAAGCATGCTTTCGTGCTAGTAATGAGCACGTCTGTCCGTACCTTTATGAGCACGTCTGTCCGTACCTTTATGTGCACGTCTGTCCGTACCTTTACGATTGCCGAAGTCTCCCGAACTGAAACGAAGTTAGACGATGCGTGGTGTCAGGTATTTTCCTTAGGCTTTTTCGTTAGGTATTCGAGGATTCGGTCGCCGCGCCGCGCCGCGGTCAGAGCCCGCGATAAAAGCTATGCAATAGCTTAAAAAAGAAACGCATAAAGTGAAAAAGAAAAATACAAGATTTGATCCTGAGAATCGAACGGCATTAAAAAAAATTTAGCAACTCATTTTATGGACAACTCACACTTGACCAAAAATTAATACGCCAAAATTGTTTACATAAAAAAAGCTAAAGATTCCTAAGATAGTTTTTCTGTCCGGGTCGACGGCGCGTTGTGTTCCACGCGCGCCTCAAAGAGCGTCAGCAAGATGACGGGGCCCCCCTCTAGAGTGCCAAAGCCTGCCGGGGTCACGGGACTTATACTATTACCGTGACCCTGGAACGTAAAGGGCTAATGAAGGACACCGTGGATTTTAGTCAGTACAAGTCTGACAGTCCCTCCCGCCCAGCCCTGGGTGGGAGGATCGCGTCGTACCTGCCGGAGAAGCGACGCGTGTAATAGGTACATCGACCCCTAAATGTGCCTATTCTACAATTGTCGCCAAGACGAAACCTGCTGCGTCGGAAACAAAACGACAAGCAGAAAAAACAAAAGGGGGTAAGCAGAGTCGCTCAGTATTGAGCGCGACTAAAGGCGCTGTGGTGGACCACAAACAGCAAGGACCACCGAAGCACACATGCGATGAGGACGGTTTCATCAAGGTGGAGAGAAAGAAGAAGAAGCCTACTTATCGCAACCAGTGCGGGACAGCGCTGGCAGGACCTAACATGCTGCTACGTCCTGCATTACCGACGACGCAGCTGTACGTGTCCCGTTTACACTACTCTACGAAGACGGAGGATATCGTCGAGTACATACGGGTGAAGACCAACTGGGACTTGAGGGTGGAGAAGTTGGAGGCGCGCCATAACACCAATTTTAATTCGTTTGTGGTGCGCGTTCCGACCCAACATTTGGCGACCTTTCTCAAGGAAGAGTTTTGGCCGAAAGGTGTGCTGTATCGGCGATTCCGAGGCCGGCTACGCGACACCTCGCAGCGTAACACGACGCCGTCACTTCGTGAACAGTAAAAAAAACTTTTTCAAAAAAAAATGTAACCGACTTCCCACAAAAAAGTTCTAAATAACCTACAAAAAACTTTTCTTTCGAAAGTCGGTGACTTTCTTTTTTATTTCATTGACTTTTTGTCACCGACTTTCGAAAGAAAAGTTTTTTGTAGGTTATTTAGAACTTTTTTGTGGGAAGTCGGTTACATTTTTTTTTGAAAAAGTTTTTTATTTTATCCTTTTTAGTTTCAATATTCAACCTTCTTACATGTACACTAAAATATTGTAATCCGTAGCACCGGTGATAACATCGTCCATGTATGTACTCTTACACAATGAGCTAAAAATTAAAACTGCTGCACCAAACTAAATGAAAATTTTATGGGACCAAATGGCAGATATACTGTATCGAACAAAAAAAGAATCATCGAAATCGGACCAGAAACCTCGGAGTAATCGGTGTAGACAATGTTGAAAACTTTTTAGGTTTTCGTTGTTTTTTGTTGTTTTTTCAAAAAGTGCTAGTCCGATTTCGATAAAATTTTAATGGGACCATTCGGGAAGTATACCCTTTCCAACAAAAAAAGATTTTTTCAAATCGGTTGGTAAACGACGGAGTTATGCCCGAACAAACATAAAAAAAAATATATATATAAACATCCGAATTGAGAACCTCCTCCTTTTGGAAGTCGGTTAAAAATACGATTTTTAATTCGAGTCAGTAAAATGACATTTCCAATGTTCCTGGTTTGTTTCATTTTGTATGTATCAGTGACAGTTGCACTTGTCATTTTACTGACTCGAATTAATAATCAAACGTTTTAAATATATTGTTTAGGCTGCTTTTCCACCAGAGATGCGCTATGCTACGTTGCTGCGGATGCGTTTGATATCCACCAATCATATTCACTGGTTTACATAGCACAGCACTGGTGGAAACGGATTCAACTAAGATGTGTTTTTTATATGTAAGGATGCGTGCTACGGCTGCGTGCTGTGGCTGCGTGCTATGGCTGCGTGCTGTGGATGCGTGCTATGGGTCGTTTTCCCTAGTATCGATACATCGCATAGCTCGAGCTGCGCATCTTCATAGCACAGACAGTGATAGGACACGCAATATATGTATATTGACTATCTATAATTTTCGACCTTATTGACATTTTTAATTTGGTTTGTTTTTTCTCACATTCTCGTTCGCTAACATTGCTCCTTCATTAAAGTCAGGTGGTTGAATAAATGTCAATAAGGTCGAAAATCGCTTGAAGTTGTTTTTTTTAACTTGCTATCGTTAAGCAATTGAAAAAACAGGTTCAAGCGATTTTCGACCTTATTGACATTTAAAATTTGGTTTGTTTTTTCTCACATTCTTGTTCGCTAACATTGCTCCTTCATTAAAATCAGGTGTTTGCATAAATGTCAATAAGATCGAAAATCGCTTGAAGCTGTTTTTTTGACTTGCTATCGTTCAGCAATTAAAAAAACAGGTTCAAACGATTTTCGACCTTATTGACATTTAAAATTTGGTTTGTTTTTTCTCACATTCTTGCATTATTCTCATTAAGCATTAAGCAAGTGATTGCCTTAAAGCAACTTTGAACACCACGAGCACATCTTCGTAGCGCAGCTACGCATCTTCATAGCACAGCTACCTTGTGACAGCACATCTTCGTAGCGCAGCTACGCATCTTCATAGCACATCTTACCGCACAGCTACATAGCGTAGCATCAGTGGAAACGGTCACACAGTTTCGTAGCTCAGCTTTTACATCCTCGCAGCACAGCTACATAGCGCATCTCTGGTGGAAAAGCAGCCTTAGAATATGTATTAGTTTATAGTTATTGTTTTATATCTATATGTGTATTGTGTTTTATGGGCCTTTAGATGCCTGAAATAAAGAATAAATAAAAAAAAATTAAAAAAAATTTGATGATTTTACCACGCTAAAAAAAGGTAGTTTTTCTGTAGCTCTTAGGGATGCGGTTTTCTCCTTGGTTAACTTAAAAGTATGACCCTGAACATGTACCTAATAATTATAATCTAGGATGAGTTTCGGAGCAATTTTACTGCTCCCTCGGTGGGAGGAAGACAAAAAATATCAAGCTTGATGGTGGCTACCGACTTCAAGAACTACTTATACCTGTGGGCAATAGTGGGCATTGTAAGAGCCCCCTTTAGCTGGAGGCTCACATCACCTCAAGATGCAGGTTTCACTTGCGTTTGTTCATTATAGGTGGTTAAGGGAGGGTCTGACAAGACTGCTGCTGTTTTCTGGATCTTTGACGCTATCAAATACAACTTTTCCAATGTGAAAAGGTAAAAAAGATTTTTCCCAAATTACAGACATTCAAGAGCAGATACCCCGAAAACTATACAAGATATCGAAATGCTCACTAAAATACGATTATTAATTCGAGTCAGTAAAATGACATAATTTCCAATGTTCAGGTTTGTTTCATTTTGTATCTCAGTTTTGTATGTATCAGTGACAGTTGCACTTGTCATTTTACTGACTCGAATTAATAATCAAACTATAGATAAAACTTATAGTGTGTTTATTCAGCTATTATTTCGCTCATGCATGGTTTCCGAGATATAAATCCGAAAAACCAAAAAATGGTACCTTCAAACCTCCCTTACAGATCATAGATACATCCATTTGATTTTTTATCTGTGGCTGCGCGCGCTGTGGCCCATGCGCGGTGATAACGGGAATTTTGGCGCCGTAATACTGTGTCAATCTTTATCTTTTATTTGATAAATTCGTGTTCAATGAAAGTAGACAAAGTAGTGTATGAAACTGTACATAACTAGGTATTATACACTCGTGTGATACTTTTAAAAAACTCACTTCGCTCGTTTTTAGGGTTCCGTAGCCAAATGGCAAAAACGGAACCCTTATAGATTCGTCATGTCTGTCTGTCTGTCCGTCCGTATGTAACAGCCACTTTTTGTCGAAAGTATAAGAGCTATCCTGTTGAAACTTGGTAGGTAGATGTATTATGTGAACCGCATTAGGATTTTCACACAAAAATAAAAACAAAACAAATTTTGGGGGTGCCCCCCATACTTAGAATTGAAACTCAAAATTTTTTTTTTCACAAAACCCATACGTGTGGGGTATTATGGATAGGTCTTTAAAAATTATATTGAGGTTACTAATATCATTTTTTTCTAAACTGAACAGTTTGCACGAGAGACACTTCCAAAGTGGTAAAATGTGTGTCCCCCCCCTGTAACTTCTAAAATAAGAGAACGATAAAACTAAAAAAAAAATTCATAATGTAGACCTCAACAAAAACTTCCAACGAAAATTGGTTTGGATGAGATACAGTGAGTAGTTTTTGAGATATAGTACATTTTCAAAAACCGCAAATATAACTTTGCCATTCATACAAACACTATGAAAAACAAAGTTATTTTTATTGTTTGTGTATATTACTTACTAATCTCAATATAATTATATCCCTAATCTATGCTTGCTACTACGGAACCCTTGAGTCCAACTCGCGCTTGGCCGGTTTTTTAAACTCACACTCGTGTATAATACCCCTCATTATGTACCAGTTTCATAAACTACTATAGATTACTATTACTCTGTGCTATATATTACTGGCGTATGACACTTATAGCGTATCATAATAACTTCTTGTAGGCGATTATAAGTGTAACTTACTGCATCAAGTTTTCTCAAGTGTATTTACACTTATGAAATATATTTATAGGCCATCTTAACCTATAATTTTGTTATGTACACGACTATAAGTCAACTTACTTTTATAACAACAGTTGTACTATAAACCCAAACGCACTCCGTTTAACCTGTTATAATAAGCTTTTTAGTGAAACTTGGAACCACTAAGAGAGAGGTACTAGTGCTGTGAGCCTGTAAGATGTTGAACTTTGTTACTTAGGATGCTTGCTTGACGTCCACAAGCGTTACTGTTCGTGTTCTTAACTGACTTCAAAAAGGAGGTTCTCAATTCAGATGTGTCTTAAGTTTGCCGTTTATGATTATTTCCCAGAATTTGATCCTTATTAGCAACACTATCGATTGAAAACAGGTATGATTTTTTTTTCAAAATCAATGGGTTCGATTCCTCGCCAGGAATTTATATTAATTAATTGGGTTGAATAATAATATGTAAAGTAAAAAAGTAAAATAAAAAAGTCAATGTCATAAAAACAATAAAGCCACCGACTTCCGAAAAAGTTATTTTTTTATTTCATTGACTTTTTTGCCACCGACTTCCTCCAATTTTCAATTGTTTATAGCAACGTAAGGCCCGGTATCCACCAAAGCGGAGAGGAGAGATGTGTTTGAATAACCAATCAGAAATCCACATCTCCTCCCTCTCCTCTCCGCTTTGGTGGATACCGGGCCTAAGTGCAGTATTTTCTTATGACGTTGTCACGTTCAACTATCGTCAGTAAACCGACTTTACAGACAACTGATTTTTTTTTTAAGTTCTTATTATCTTGTATAAGTAACTGTTTTGGTAAATCCGCTTTGTATCATATTTAATAAAACACTTAAGGAAGGCACTTTTCCGGTGTTATGGAAGATATCTAAAGTCACACCAATATATAAATCAGGAGATAAAGAAGATGTCGCAAATTACCGTCCTATCTGTGTCCTTAATTGTTTCGCCAAAATATTCGAAAGTTTTATCTATAAGCATATATATTATCACTTTAAAACCATGTTAAGTCCGAAACAACACGGATTTGTCACTGGTAGATCTACAAACTCAAACCTCCTATATTACACGAATTATATTTGTGAATCTCTCAACTGTAAAAAGCAAGTCGATTCGGTATACACAGATTTCTCCAAAGCTTTCGATCGTGTTGACCATTTTATACTACTTGCGAAGGTTGAAAGCATAGGAATTCATGGAGATCTGTATAGATGGCTCAAGTCTTACTTACTAAATCGGTCACAATTAGTCACACTCAGTGGTTATGACTCCATTCCGTACTTAGCAGTCTCGGGTGTTCCGCAAGGTTCAAATTTGGGTCCGCTTTTGTTTTTGTGAATGATTTGTTAAACTTAATTAAGAGTGAATGTTTGGCTTATGCCGATGATATAAAAATTTTTAGACAAATATCTGACCGTAATGATTGTGCCATTCTACAAACAGATGTCGATAATATGGTAAGCTGGTGTGATAAGAATTTCATGTCATTGAATATAAAAAAGTGCCAAGTCATTTCATTCACGAAAAAGAAAAAAAATATAATACAACATAATTACCACATCAAGGGAACTATTATTGAGAGGGTTACAGAAGTGCGGGATCTGGGTGTGATGTTTGATTCCTCCTTATCTTTTAGAACCCACTATGATGTTATATGCAGTAAAGCTAATCGCATGTTATCATTCATACTTCGGACTGCTAAACCATTTAAGCAGGCGAAGTCTCTTATAATTGTTTATTGCTCATTAGTGAGGAGTATATTGGAGTATTGTTCAGCTGTTTGGTCTCCAATTTATAACGTACACACGGATCGTATAGAGGCAATCCAGAGGCGATTTATCAGGGCTCTGTGTTCAAAATTTGGGTTACGACGTAAGATACCGTAGTATGTAGACCGAATTCGAAAATTCTCTTTGACAACTCTAGAACATAGAAGATGGATGAGCGATTTGTGCACCTTACACAAAATTGTAAATGGTTCACTGGACGGCAAACTTCTCGAATATTTGGATATAAAAGTGCCGACTCGATCTGTGCGCATACCACAATTGTTTAGTATTCCCGCAAGTAATAACAATGTATCTCAAAATAATCCTTTGCATAGAATGTGTAAGAATTATAACGCTATTTGCTCACAGGTAGACATTTTTCACGATAAATTTAGCTCTTTCAAGTCATTTCTACTGAATTATAACTATGTAAATTATATCACTGCATGATTTTATAGATCGTTCAAGTCTTATTTGTAATTATTTTGTTCATAGTTGATTTGTTAAAAAAAAATATAATACGTACTGAAATTTAATTTCGACCTTTAAAAACGAGGCTTTGTTATTTTTGAGTGTTGTGTATAGTTGTAACTGGACTTCAGGTCCACTTAATTTATATGATTAAGGATATTATTTTGCACTGTTTTGATCTGTTGTCTGTATCTGTACCTATTGAATAAAATAAAATAAAATAAGTTGTTTATAAGTACGTACTTACTTACTTTAAGCCCATGAAAGGTTTATAATAAAAAATAAAATAAAGGAAAATAATTTGCAAACTTTGTTATTGCTACAACAACATATAGATGACAGGCGGACAGTATGGGGCGCTGAGGGGCGCACGAGTAGGAAGTTTTCTTCTGGCCGATGCGCGCCGCAGCCACGTCGGGTGCGGGGGGGGCGGGCAGCGCGGGGGGGCCGGGCGGCGGCAGGTCGGTGGGGGCGGGGGCGGGGGCGGGGGGCGCGGCCGACGTGCTGCTGGTCGTGGAGCTCGTCGTCGGCGGCGGCTCCTCCCCGCCGTACTCGGCCGCGTTGTCACCGTACTCGCCCGCCTTCAAGCACACGCGTGAATGTCGCTCGAGTCCACACTATGTAGAAACACCACACACCAGCTCACTGCGGCGCGGGCGGGCGCCCGAGACGTGGCTCTCGCAAGGGCGCGCAGCTTTTGATTATGTTCATTTCAATAACGTTCACAAGATAGAAACAAAGTGAGACGCGACTCCGTCAAGCTATCTTGGTATATGGTAATCAGTAAATTGTATAAGGATGCAAGAGCGAGCGATGTGAGCTCGGGTCTTGGGGCAGGCCGCCTCGGACTCGGTTAGGTTAGGTACTTCAAACCTTGCACGCAGAAATAGGAGCCCCGATTCTGTCGAGCCGACTTGGCAGGTGGTATGGCGGCATATGGAGGTGATATAATTATCTACTCAGAGTCAGGTTACTAAATAAAGCAGAAATAAAAAAGTAGGCTTACCAGGTTTTATATCTTTTAAGTGTTATATCAAAGAAATATGGTACATTAAACGATTTTATAATCATTGATTGTTATGCTTATATTCAGAATGTCCCGGGGAGTGTCAGTGATCAAATTGAGCGTGAGGGTAGAGGTGATTGCTGCCCTGGGATCTGGAGGCGACTGCTCTCCAGCGCGTCTATGAGTGGCGCGTGGAGGCGCAGCGCCGGGGCGAGTCTCTGCTGCCTCGACAAGTCGAGGCGCGGCGGGAAGAGCTCCGACGTGATCTCAGGGCAGTATGGAGGGAACGACTGTCGCAACCTAGGTTCGGGCACGCCGCAATCGCGGTGGTAAGACCCGCTCTTTGAGGAGTGGCTAGAGAGGCGTCACGGCGTCCTCACCTTCCGCTTGACGCAGGTCCTCACCGGGCACGGATGTTTCGGAAGGTTCCTGTGTCGTATGGGCTATATAGGATGACTGCTAATTAGTGACCGATACTTAAACACGTGATTGTTCTCATGATTACAAACAACTTTCCCAAAGAAACTTTTTTTGTAAACTCATTAGTTTTATTTTTATCACTATAATAAAATTACTGGCGCGCGTGAAAAGTTCAAACTTCGCGCGCGCGCCGTCGCCCGATCAGCTGTTAGCGGCAAAACCCCGCGCAACCCGAGAGACTAGAGAGCCTCATGCCGCCTCCCCTCGCGCCCGTTTTCCCCCACCCGCAACGCGCCCCTTGCCATGCAGCAGTGACGTGACGTTGGTAAAAAACAGTTGCTCCGGGGAGCGTGTCGCATGCGCATTGTTTTGTTTTTTTTTTTATTTTTTACGCCCCGCCCGCGCGTGCGATTCCGTACATCTACACCGCGAGTGAGTACAGTGATGAAATATGGTGATGTGCTACTATTCGGAAGGGGGTAATGGCGTAATTTATGGAGAAAGGTGGATAGGTCGAAGGGATCCAGTTGCTTGGCCACCGCGGTCACCCAATCTAACACCGCTGGACTTTTTTTGCGGGGGCATGTGAAAAACCTAGTGTATCGTACTGGGCCAGTCAATACTTCCGATGATCTAAAAATTAGGATCGAAAAGTGTTTCGAAATAGTGAAAAGTGATACTAACACTGCGGCGAGTGCAGGCTCACATTAAAAAACGTACCTACGAATAAGTGTGTTCAAGCGCAAGGTGAACACATCCAACAATTAATGTGAGTTAAAACTTATTGATTAAAATCATAATAGGTATCTGATTTAGTAATAATTTATCGTTGTAAAATAGCCATGTTGATTCCAATTTTTTAAACAAACCAATTTAATACGAAGTTAAAACAACGAGAGTAATAAAATACCTAAGTTTTGCTTGTAGACTACTCATCCAAAGCCTAGAGAAGTGTGATGGAAACTTGCCCAGTGTCGAGTAGGTATCGAGTCAGTGAATAATGTAGTGGTATCTTTTAAGCCGTTTCTAAACATCCATCGTTTAAGTAACAAAAACAAACGCAATTCCTGAAGTTAGTTTGTAAGTAGTAGTAATTAATTAGTTTGTAAGTGGAGTCTAAGTTAGAAACATTATTATTGTAGCGCGTGCATAAACCACCAAAACACTAGTCTTGGATATTACTTTATCGAAACATGTAGGTGCATTGCCTACGTCATTCACAATGCGGGCGCGGGGTGCGCGGGTCTCGCCGCTAACAGCTGATCGGGCGACGGCGCGCGCGCGAAGTTTGAACTTTTCATGCGCGCCAGTAATTTTATTATAGTGATAAAAATAAAACTAATGAGTTTACAAAAAAAGTTTCTTTGGGAAAGTTGTTTGTAATCATGAGAACAATCACCTGTTTAAGTATCGGTTACTAATAAGCAGTCACCCTGTATATTCGATCTCCGGCCACCGCAGGCGCGGGCATGCGGGCGGCGAATAATGGGTGACTCGCCGTCCGATCATGGACCATGCCCGGGTCGACGGCGCGTTGTGTTCCACGCGCGCCTCAAAGAGCTGTCAGCAATCTGACGGGGCCCCTAAGAGGGCCAAAGCCTTCCGGGGTCGCGGGACTGTCTCACCTGGTAACCGTGACCCTGGTACATAAAGGGCTATTGAAAGAACACCGTGGATTTTAGTCAGTACAAGTCTGACAGCCCCTCCTGTCCCGCCCTGGGCGGGAGGACTAATTTGATGATTTTGCAATTATTAAGTCATGAAAAGAGCGAGCGTAAAACTCGTAGAAGACTCAAACAATTTCATCTTTTTGGACCGCGAAAAGTCAAATCTTCATTTAAGAAAGAGCTCGAAAATTAAGAGCTTTCTAAAACTTTGAAAAATGATACTTATTTTGTAAGATGGTTATAAAAAAACACTTTTACACGTCACAACCAATATTTTAAAGCTAAATGAGGCGGGTGTTTCGTACTTGACAAGATAAATTTTAATTTAAAAGCAAGCTCGAACAGCTTTAAAAACTGAACGAGCGCAACGAGCTCTATAAATTCGCAAGACAAGTTTAATTTAAATCAAAAAGTGAACTGAAATTTGAGTTCTCTGTGTCATAAAAGTCTCGTTTGAAGAGCGCTAAGCCGCTGACGAAATCGAAAACTCAGAGCTTTCTTTGCTGCGACCTGAGGCTGCAATTTTTTTTGAAGAGCGGGCGTACTGAGCCCCAAAAATTGGAACCTTCTGTACTATGACGAGACATGCTTTATTTGAAAAGTGATCTCAAAAAAATAAACCTTTCTGTACGGTACTTGACAAGTACTTCCTAAAGAGCATAACTAAAGAGCGAGTGTAGCGAGCTCGAAAAATTATAAATTTTGGACCGCGACAAATCAAACATTCATTAAAGTGAAGTAAACTCGTAATGTTTACGGTTATTGGACCGAAGTAATTCAATCCTTTTGGCCGCCCCTTATAATATTTTCATCAAAAGAAGAAAGAGTAGAGGCTAATTTTAATTTGATGAAAGGACTTTATTTCGAGGAGGAGGTATGTGCCCCTAGACGTGGCGGTGCCCCTAGGCACTTTGCGGTAGGCAGGGTTTATCCCTCAATTTTAGGTTAGCTCCTGCTCAATTAGACCCACGCTTCCCGGGACACTTTGAAGAAATCAGTTATTTCAAATCATCGTATTAAAATAAAATTGTAGATTCAGCTGTTATAATATCTTTTTAATATTAAAGATTTTGTATTTTTTGTCATATATTACTTACCGCGTGGCTCACCTTAAAGTCGGGTCGGTTAGGCTCAAATTCGAACGCTGGCCGCGCCGACGACTGCGGCGACGGAGGCAGCGCTGTGGTGGCGGAGGACGCGGCTCGGCTGCGAGTGGGCTTTGCGCTCGACAGGCGCGCCGGACGCGGCACTATCGGAGAGCAAAGAATACAATCAATACATCTAAGAAATTTGTTTTTTTTGAAGATACTTACAGCCTCTTTGCAATCAAAACTAAAATAAAAATCATAACGAAATGGAGCCCAAACAGACTTGTCTGATGTACAACAGTATCAATATACTGTTTTAATTATTTCTATGGATGTCCAAATGTACATATTGGTAAACCAAACCTAACAATATTATCAAACGGCCAAATTTGGTTGGTTGTCCACGTAAAAAGAACGCTGGCGCATATGCGATTTATCGGTCTATTTGATGGTATGAGCAGAGTGCGGGGCGGGAGAGCCACGCGCTGCATGTTGGCCAAAAACATTAAACTATACGAGCAATAGACGGGACATCACGAAGAAAGTTGTGATCCATAAATTTTTACCACTAGGTAAAAAGTCGATTAGTCTATTTGGAGACGTCCGCCTGACAGGTCGTGTGACCGTGCGTCACAATTTAAACTTCGATGGACGATTATAAGAAAATATGCCAGTTGCGCTTTGCGTAACTGTAAATCAAGGTATGTATAAGAAAACATTAAAACAAGTGGATTTGAAATCAATTTATTTTCGTAAATATTTTTTATTTTTACCTGGTTTATAAGAGTTTTTAAATATTTTCTGATATAAGAGTTTTTAAATATTTTCTGATAACTTTGCAAAAGAATTAGAGTTGTCTGTTTATCGATATGTGTTATCGATATTTATTAAGTCGAAGAGTAATTAAAATATCAAATGGGTAATTTCGTATACTGACTTGTTTATGAATGAAAGAGATACCTTTTGAAATATTTTTATTGTGGTCAAAGGCAAACTGTCCACAAAAATTAATTATCAAAACATTTTTTTTATGCCGTTCGTCACATTTAATGCAAGGATTTTTTTTTTTTTTTAGGGTGGCAAAATCATCAAATTCGTCCTCTCGCCCTGGGTGGGGCGGGAGGGACTGTCAGACTCTTACTGACTAAAATCCACCCGTGTTCCGTCGGATGCCCTTTACGTTCCGGGGCTACGGTATCCTGGATTAAGAAAAATCCGCGACCCCGGCAGGCATTTGGCCCCATAAGGGGCCCCGTCGGTGACGCGTGAAACACGACGCGCCACCGACCCGGGCTTGGTCCTTGGTCGGACGGCGAGCATACCCATTACTCACCGTCCGCAAGCCCGCTCCGCCGCTGTGCCCTCTGCTGTTCAGAGGGACACGCGTTGGAGCGTCCACCCGACAGGCTATTTGCATACGGGCAAAGAAACCCCTTAGGCACGCAGTGCCTAAGGAGAGTTTTTGCCCGCATCCCAGGGCGCACCGCCCCGAAAAACTGGTCTTCCCCCCGGACGTATCGGAGAGGGAACTCCAGTCCACGGGCGCACGTGGAGGTTTCCTGTCTTAGCACCCCATCATTTTATGACATGGGAAAAATATAATCGAGACGGTGAAAGTTGGTCAAAAGCAAAAGACGTTTTTATACAAATTGTATGAGCGAAAAAAAAAAAATTTTTTATGTTGTTCATTGAAGAAGTTAATGACAATAATAATATAATAACAATACTGTTGAACATAATCGTCAAATCCATGATATAGGATTGTATTAATAACTAATAATTTTATTTCTCTTCTGCACTTACACACTTTTTAATTGTTTTCTAATATTTAAATCCTAGTTAACTTTATCGATCTTTATGTATCGATAATTTTACCATTCTAAAATGTTGCACCCCTATCACAAGATGCTCAGTTCTGCCATCTATTGTGTAATGGCTGAAATATATTCTGATGAATTATTTTAATACGTGGTTTTGCTATACAACGCTAGATAGCGCTACTGACGCCCGACATCAACATTTTTGTATGACAATATTCCCAATGCCCGCTCTATAGTTCTTTTAAATCTCTTTGGCCGGTGCGCTATTGGTTCGTCAGTTGAGCTTCGCTTCCCGCGCAGTATCCACGTTACGTTCCTTTTAAGCCTGCAATACATGTTGGTCGAGCTTAGGCCAATGCGAGCGTGGGCACAAGGCAATTGCTACTGCCTATACGTTCGGCAAGTTTATCGAAAACCAATGCAAATGGCCAATATAGACGAATGGGGAAGGCAAGTGTCAAAGTGACAAGTGACATTTGTGTCCCAAAACAACTGTCAAATCAAAGGAATTTTCTGAAAAATGTGCGGGAAAAAAACTAAACTAAAAATAATTAATCCACCATTTTCTTATTGTACGAGTATCACTAGCTGCTGTTGCCTACGGTTTCACCCGCTACAACAACTCGAAAATTATCCCATAGGAATATATAAAATTGGGATAAAAACTATCTTACGTGTTAATCCGGGTTATAAACTCTGTGTACCTACTTACTAAATTTCATCCAAATTCGTTCAGTGATTTAAGTATGTGAGAAAGAGTATCAAACATATATCCAAAGAAACTTTCAAGTTTACAATATTAGTAGGTAGGATGGACCCAGTGGGTCGATTCCATGATGTCCAGTTTTAAATTTTATTTTTATATAAGATCTATGGCGTAAGTGACGTGTGTGTGATGCGTCTGTAAATAATGTTTTTGTGTAAACAATATAATTTTGAATTGCAACTATCATTTCATGGATGTTCTATGTATGATACCAACAGAAAGAGAAAATAAAACAAAGAAATCCGACAATTCACACTATCAAGAAATAATGGGTAGCTGCTATGACTGTTGTGAGAACAAAAATTGTATTATCAATAAGGAAAAGCTATATAATAAACAAATATCTACCCTTGCGAAGCCGGGACAGGCCGTCAGTTGAATTTATTAATGAAATTCTATGATTATACCATAACTAAACAATCGAATACACCTTTCAAAATAATATCTACTTTTCTATTGGAGGTTAAGTATTGCATCGCTCTTTATATCATGAAATGGTTCGTCTGGTGGAAGAATTATCACCGGGACCGAGATTTGTGATAGTGCAAGTGGTGGTGTTAGGAAGTAAAAATTCTTATCATATTGCTCCAATCTATAAAATAGATGTAAAATTAGATGAAGAAGACAAACACAAAACTTGATGACATTTTTCTCAATATAGAATGTCAGAAGCAGTACTATATTCTTTGTAGAGGCTAGCACATGTAATACCTACTTAAAAATTACAATTTTAAATAAATGTGTGTTTAATTTAGTAGAATCAAATTTGTAGCCTCTCAACTAAATCACTTTTTTTTCCTCTTGTAGATGCACCGCGGCGTCTTAGTTCTGGTTTTAGTATATTATACACTTGCATTGACGAATAATTTCCCATATTTGTTTATTAGAATAAAACTCAAATTTTATAACACAAAATACGTGTTTGTTTTTGTACAAGCTATAAGTACAGTAATCTAACATATGGGACAACGATCGCAGCGACATCTACGAATAGCTTTGAGTTGCCATCCCCATTTTGACGAGATGTCCACATGTTGGGCTCCGACAGTTTGTATTGTGAATTGCAACAAGATGAACAAGATGGATGACGACGTAGAAGTTATTGCAGCTGCTGCTAGCGATGGGTAGCTATAGCCATAACTAGCCAAATACCGGCTATGAGCAAAATAGCCACGGCTATGATATCCGTCAACACGATAGCTAGCTATCGGCTACTGGTTGGCTAGATAACTGACAGGTTATGATATAGCCGCGTAGCCGCTCGTAACCGCGTAGCCGCTCGTAGCCGCGTAGCCGCCACGGAGTGTAGCTAACTGCTACGTTTTATAGCCGTCCCGGTATTCGGTAGCCGGGTAGCTAGAGTAGCCAAAATAGCCGATAGCTGTGTGCGCGCTCACTGCGCTACGCGTGTACGATCTTCATTGGTATCGTCGATCTTTTTCTCACAATATTCACAAAAGAGATTAGACAAAGAAAGAGCATTATACTTAGTAATTTCGTTCGTTTAATGAACGAACTTATGAAATACGATGATTATAAAGCTGGTTAGTTACCGTCACGTTTAAAATAAATAAAAAGGACAATGTCCAGAATGGCCCTATGCAACAAAATGTATTGGAATACACGATAATTAACTGTCTATCAGCAGCGAATCTCTAATACAAAACGATTCCTATCGAGTTCCCTTCCGAAATATGACAATTTGGCAAATACTAATCTTTTCAATTATCATTAAAACAAATTAATTACCTATTCAAGTTACTTTGCAGGTATAACATTATTGCTTATGAAAATAACAAAGAAATAAATAAACGCCTACCATTTTTATCCGAGCAATTTCAACTCGCGCAAAACAGCAAGGAAGCCGCAACGCGAACCAGGAATTCAGTCTATCTAATTCCATTGCATTTCTTTTAGCGACCGTGAGCTCATAACTCGACTAGTTTAAGTAAGTTATAACCCGCGATTTTACGGCTTACGATAAGGACAGAGATATGTAATGCGTACGCCAGAATGAGATGGAATGATACTGGACTTCGTAATTCGTTTAGATAGTATTATTTGGATGACAGATTCACATTAGTTTTTTTCGCGCTTACATATTTATAATTTTGTATGTTATTGTTTTCATCTGTACATTTGCATTTGATTTGGTATTATTGTTGAAATTGATGAGTTTTGCGTAGTGAGTGCAGTAATAACAAGGTTAGTTCAGTTCAATTGTATTCTTTGGTAAATGTTCACCGTAAAACGGTGTTATGTTAGTTTCGAAGTTTAAACTAGATGGCGTTGTGCAATTACGTCACGATCCTGAATCGCGGTGTTAAGATCTGTAGGCGATTAGTATAAGGTTTTGTGAACATGAATTTTAAATTGTGTTCAAAAATAGCGTCCAATCTGTTAACCGGCCACAAAAAAAAAGAGGTGACCCACACCCGTTACGTACACCCAGTCCGGTGTACAATGTTGTTTTTTTTGTTTGTTTGTTCCTTGTTCGCGATATAACTTCGTCGAATCGTCGTGAACCGATTTTGATAATCTTTTTTTTTTGTTGGAACTTGGAAAGAAGATATTCCAAAAAAATGTGGTCCCATGATAAGAAAATCAGAGTTTGATGATGCAAGACCAGAGAAATCGAGTGGATCTTTTCAAAAATCTTAGGGGCGACTAGTGTGTTTGTAAGTTTTTTCATTAAGTATTTCAAAGCACCACAATTTAATATAGGTCTGGAGTATAATATCTGATGATGGAGCCGAGAGACAGCTGATGGAACTCCTCAACGATTCACAGCAGCTACCTTGTGTTTGAGCTTGATTAATTTGTATTGATAAGAACTTTCCACCTAGACGGGTTGCAACTGTCATTAGGGGTCTGATGGCGAAGACGCCTGCCATTTGGTCCCATAAAAAATTATAGTTTGGTTCAGTAGTTTTTATTTTATGAGCATTTTTAGCTTATTGTGTTCATGGGCGATGTTATAACCGGTGCTACGGATAATTAAATTCTAGTTCATATGTAAGAAAGATATGTAGGTATTTGACAAGAATGTGGGTTGAATATTTAAACTAAAAGGGCTAATATTAGGCCAAAGCTGTAGTTACTGGAATTCACGTTTTGGTCCGGCTTCACTTTCAAGAATATTTACCCTACGCCACTGCTGTCTATTTTATTATATTAGTTGCAAATACTTTTGTAACACGGACTAGCTGTATGCCAAAATGAACAATAAAAAGTATTTTACGAGACTAATAACATTAATGGCCGCCATCTTCACCAAACGTCATGTCGTGTCGATAAATAATAGTGATGGCCAATTGATTGTAATCGATCTACTGAATTTTTAATTTCCTTAAAGTATAATTTAAATCGATTCGAATCGTAAGC
Source organism: Agrotis exclamationis (assembly GCA_950005045.1). NCBI lineage: Eukaryota > Metazoa > Arthropoda > Insecta > Lepidoptera > Noctuidae > Agrotis > Agrotis exclamationis. Next base: position 108,741 of record OX465427.1, read on the forward strand.
CAATGTATCGACTTACAAAAAAATCGTGATCTAAAAGATCGGTTTCTAAAAAATCGATTTTATTTTTCAAGTTTACATTTATACTTAATAAAAATATTATCCATTTCATGAAAAACAAGAAAGATCATTTACTGATCAAGATGATCAGTAAATCAGATTTTTTCGATAAAATGAAATCGATCTACTGAACCTGAAAAATCGATTCTTCGATTAATCGATTTCAGATCGTCTTCCCTAGTCACTTGTCACTGTCAGTCTACTGATGATTACAATAGCGTCGCTTGCTGTTTGTAATTGTTTGTATCGGTGTGTTTTGGTGACTTTTAAACTGCATAGGTACCTACCCAATTATCTAGGGAGGTTCTTAAAATAGCCAAATATATTATGATATTACTTTTCAGTTTCTAAAAATCACTAAGCTATGAAAAACTATGCCTAACATTCGTTGTTATGGTTCGATTATAACCTCAAAATCTGATTCTTTTTTTGGAATATATCTATTCTGCAGCTAGTCCGCTATAAAAATAAGATCATATAGGAGTTTACTAATGATCGACAACACAAAATATAATTTTCCGATGCTCTTGGCTCCAGGGCGAACAATGTATGGGCGCAGAGCAATCTCCTTTGATTGTTAGTATTTTGGTTATTGTGACCTCAGAGAGGAAATCATTTCTTTTTGATTTAGGATCGAATTCAGATCGGGCTGTTGATGTTGCGTTATTTAAGTCCTACCTAGCTACACCGGCGCCGCTTCATTGCGCCGCTAGTTACTAAACGCTATTGTTCAATAGCCAAGTAGCCAAATAGCTGGCTAGCTAGCTGGCTATTACACCACAAATAGCCGGTTAGCTAAGCTATTGAAATTTCGGCTAGTTACCCATAGCGATGGGTAGCTATAGCCATAACTAGCCAAATACCGGCTATGAGCAAAATAGCCACGGCTATGATATCCGTCAACACGATAGCTAGCTATCGGCTACTGGCTGGCTAGATAACTGACAGGTTATGAAATAGCCGCGTAGCCGCTCGTAACCGCGTAGCCGCTCGTAGCCGCGTAGCCGACACGGAGTATAGCTAACTGCTACGTTTTATAGCCGTCCCGGTATTCGGTAGCCGGGTAGCTAGAGTAGCCAAAATAGCCGATAGCTGTGTGCGCGCTTACTGCGCTACGCGTGTACGATCTTCATTGGTATCGTCGATCTTTTTCTCACAATATTCACAAAAGAGATTAGACAAAGAGAGAGCATTATACTTAGTAATTTCGTTCGTTTAATGAACGAACTTATGAAATACGATGATTAGAAAGCTGGTTAGTTACCGTCAGGTTTAAAATATATAAAAATTTGATAGTATTTTAGTATTTGTGACCTCAGAGATAAGATCATATAGGAGTTTACTAATGATCGACAACACAAAATATAATTTTCCGATGCTCTTGGCTCCAGGGCGAACAATGTATGGGCGCAGAGCAATCTCCTTTGATTGTTAGTATTTTGGTTATTGTGACCTCAGAGAGGAAATCATTTCTTTTTGATTTAGGATCGAATTCAGGTCGGGCAGTTTATGTTGCGTTATTTAAGTCCTACCTAGCTACACCGGGCGCCGCTTCGTTGCGCCGCCGCCGCTCTAGTTACTAAACGCTATTGTTCAATAGCCAAGTAGCCAAATAACTGGCTAGCTAGCTGGCTATTACACCACAAATAGCCGGTTAGCTAAGCTATTGAAATTTCGGCTAGTTACCCATCTCTACGCTATTTATTTAATCAGCTCTTATAATTATTATGTCGGTGTATACCGCACTTAAGTTGTGAAGAAGAAAGAACCGACAAAGACGCCAACCGCGTGTTGGCGCGCTGACAAACATGTGGCCACTTTGGCCGAGTCACTTTCATTTGTGCTGAAAAACTGCGAAAAACCGACAGCGCTCCGAAGTGAGGCCAACGGCGGATCCAGGGGGGGGGTCATGGGGGTCATGACCCCCCCCTGGGCTAAGGGCTGGGTCATAGGTGGCCACTGCAATTTTGTCTAATTTTATTTATATACGTTAACAAATTATACGTGAAAGACGCAAATAATCATAATAATACAATTCTGTGCTGTTATTGGTTATATTATAGCAGGGGTGGCCAACTTAATTAGACATAAGATTTACTGTTTATTAACGAAACCCTGTGCGATCTCCCAATTACATACTTCTTGAAATATTAAATGAAACAGCATAGTTTAGTACACAATCAATCATGTAGTATTTTTATTGACCAGTCTTAGGAGTTCCTTTTCAAATCACATGCAGTACTATTAAGTATTCTGTGTCACATGTGAGATCCTTGGATTTGAAGTCTGAGTTGATGATGTTTAATCAACATAATACAGGGTCTTTCTTTTAAATTGGTCAAAAGGGAGAAATCCGAATCAATAAGTGATACGGAAGAACTTCTTAGGAACCTTTAGCTCTTTTTTGGTGTTTACAATTTTGGAGTCGTTATTTTTTTGGTCAAGTGTGAGTTGTCCACAAAAATGAGTGAAGTTGGGCAATTTTTTTAGTGCCATTCGACTCTGTTGCATGTAAAAATCATTTCATTGTATCGGAAGAAAAAAATCGGGACGGCCGGCGGAAGTTTGTCAAAAGCAAAATATTTTTTCATACAAATTGTATGAACGTTACCCATTTATTATTAGTTTTGGCCAACTTCTACTGTCCAGATATTTTTCTGCCCATACAATTATCTCATCCTTACATGAAAGTAAGTCAAACATCATAATAAAAAAAAAAATTGGTAATTTTTATTTGTATGAAACAATATTTTGCATTTGACCAACTTTCACCGTCCCGATTTTTGACTGAACGACGAGTGAGAGACGAGTGTTAGATTTTTTTCTAAGACATTTTCGTTACGGAATTTCTTGATTCGGTCGCCGCGCTCAGAGCCCGCGATAAAAACTCATTCTTGTAGACCAGTCTCAGCACTCATTTTCGTAGACCACTGAAACTTGACCAAAAAAATAAAAACGCCAAAATTATCAACATCAAAAAATATAGCTAAAGATTCGTAAGAAAGTTTTCCCGTCTCTTATGGATGCGGATTTTTCCCTTTTGGCCAATTTTAAAGAAAGACCCTGTATAGGTCCTATAGCATTATTTATATTTTTTGCCTTTCCATGATCGACTTGACTAATGGTCGCGATCGACCGGTTGGCAAACCCTTTTTTTAGCGTGGTTAAATCATCAAATGGGTCCTCCCGCCCAGGGCAGGGCAGGAGGGACTGTCAGACTTGTATTAACTAAAATCCACGGTGTTCTTTAATTGCCCTTTACGTTCCGGGTTCACGGTATTCGAGTTGGCCAACCCTGCTTTATAATATTAAGTAGGTATAGCAATATCTATCCGAACTAGACTACGGAGACAAGTTGTCTGCGACATGGTGACCCCCCCCTGAAGCAAAAGCTGGATCCGCCCTTGAGTGAGGCAACTGAGGCAAGTGGTCACGAGCGACCGCAAGTTGTGACAAACTATGCCAAATGAGTTCTATACATGTTGGCGTTTGACTTCCTCAGCTAACTAGGCGAGCGACACCTAGCGATGGCAAGACAACGCAAATATTATTATTACTGTCTACACGTTGGTATTGGCGTTCACTCGGTGTCGCTCGGCCAACATGTATTGCAGGCTTTAAAAATACCATTGCGCACAACAGTTTTAAATTACGAAATGATTTTACATAGAGAAGTGAGAAAAATGATTTATGATGTATACTGTTTTATGAAGAGGGAAGCTGATAATTATGCAGTTAATAATTTAAACTTTGATTAAAATAAAATAGCGGTAGATATGTTACGTTCTTACGTTAAGTATTCAAACAGTGACTCTTATACGTACACAGACACATTTACTCGCACAAACAATCATTGTTATTACACGCCAACAATAAAAGAGACAGAATAATGCACAAAGGTGGCGTACGTACGACCAAGACGGAGCATCACCGCTCTTCGTATTAGTTCGTTAGTAGTGCCAGTATGTTTCTATCCCGCTCTTCAAAATTGAAATATACACGCACGCACGTCTCAACCGAAATCTACTCGTATTGCGACTGAGGACTGTTAGGCCAATTTAGCCTAATTTATGCGGTCCATGCGCTATCGTGTAGTGACATATCTACCGCTATTTTATTTTAATCAAAGAATTTAAAACAACGTATGAAACCTACCGCTGAGGCAACAAAATGTTCCGAGTCGACAGTGAGACGAATAGTAAAGGGTTCAAAAGATTCGGAATTTCTTACTTTTTTCAAACTACCGACAATAATAAAAGAAAAAAAAAAACAAATAACAGACATTGACAGCTTTGATCAGGGTGTTATAAAAAGAATCATCCATAATTTTCACGTTACGTACTGAAAAAGAATATACAATATCCTGGGTCCTTTATTGTTTCTGATTTATGTAAACAACATAAGTAAAATAGGTTTATCCGGACATGTTACTTTATATGCGGACGACACATGTCTTTTTTATTTTGGTCGAAATCTGTCTGATATAGTCAATGAAGCACAAAGTGATTTACATAAATTTAGTATATGGTGCCAGAGTAATTTGCTAACAGTGAATACCAGCAAAACCTCCTATATGTTATTTACAGCCAAAAATAAGAAAATCCCACAGTATCCTTCATTACACATTAATAATGTCTTAATCCATTGCTCCCATCAGGAAAAATATTTAGGTTTGCGACTTGACGATAAACTCACCTGGAAAGGCCACATTTCTAACGTCAAGTCAAAATTGTCATCACTTACTGGGATTCTTAGAAGAGCTACGGGTTGTATACCTCATGCAGTACGTATGACTTTATATAATTCTCTGGTAAGGTCTCACTTAGAGTATCTTATAGAAATATGGGGATGTGCCGCGAAATCTAATTTAAAAGACCTCCAAATTTCCCAAAATAAGGTAATTAAATCTTTGTTTAACTACAACCGTCTCACTGATACGCGTCAATTATACACAGAAACACAAATATTTAACCTGCGACAGACTTACACTTACACCATGTGCATACTAGTGAGGAAAATACTATCTGGCCAAATTCGATCTGAAATAAAATTTACTAAAAGAACTTTCTATCATTGCCTAAGAAATACAAACAAAATTAAACTAAAAAGACACAGAACAAATTACGGTAAGAGAAGTATTACGTATGAAGGTGCACAATTATATAACGATTTACCAAATAACATTAAGGAAACTCAATCGATTGCTATGTTTAAAAGATTACTTAAAAAACATGTATATGATAAAATCTCGTTTTGTCTCTGTTGACACACCGTTTGATCTCTGTACAAAATTAAAACATTGTAATAGCTATAAGTAGTTATAATTAGTCATTTAAGCTCATTGTAAGTGAACCGAGTTCTTTATGAGTAATAAATAATCATTAAACCTAATATACATAATTCAAACATGTTTTTAATGATGGAGGAGTGAAAGGCTATTTGCTTTAAGCGACATTTTTGATACTTTACAGGAGAGCGATTTAAAGTTTAAGAAAATCGAAAAAATATCATAACAAAAAAACAACTTCAGTTATTTGAATGGGGTAAACTAAATTGAAATTCATTTATAAACGTTGATTTGTTGATGCTTATACCAAATAAAACGGACCTTTTAATTACAAAGATAAATGGCGCTTAATACAAATTGCCTTAAGCCCCTATTTTTCAGAGAAAGGAAAAACGATTTAAGCGACTCTGCAGTATATTTTCAGAATAAGCCAAGCAGCATGAAGTGACGCAGCCCTAAATGAATAGTAGCAAGCTATTTATCTCAACTGCCAATTGATATTATATTTAATGGCAGGCTAATAGGTATATGTAACATAATAGGATTGAAGTGTAACGTTTGATCTTATATTATCAATGGCTGTTGAAACAATCTGAATAATATATCGCCATCACCATCTCAGGTGCTTATATTAATAAATAAAGAAATATACACAACATAAAATCAGTTCAAGTATTCATTTAGAATTAAATAAAGTAGAACTATCTCAATGAAGGAACGTCAATAATTTGATCTATCAAAGGCCTTTGATCTTGTGTCACATAACATATTGTTGCAAAAATTAGAGATCATCAGTATTAGAGGATTGCCACTTCAGTGGATAAAGTTGTACCTGACTAACAGACAACAAAGTGTCATCATCACGAAATTAAATAAAATGAGGGATATGACAGACTACTCGTCTGAATATGCAAATATAACACGCGGTGTACCCCAAGGTAGCATATTGGGACCCATCTTATTTCTACTCTACATAAATGGCATTGTTAAAGTAACCTTTCTTTTTGCTGATGACATTTCCATAATTGTTACTACCGATAAAAAATATAAATCAATTACTGATCATGAAGCGGACATAAATAATACTATCTATACATCTATATCTATACATACAATAAAATAGTAGGAAAGTCAAAACTGTACATTGAATATTTTTTTAAAAGAAGACTTGGGGTGTGATCTACAATCGATACCGAAGCCAAAAATATAGTTTTTAGAATTTTTGTCTGTTTGTCTGTATGTATGTCCGGAATAAACTCAAAAAGTACTGGACGGATTTGTATGATTCTTTTTTTGTTGTATAGGTATTAAGTCTGGCCAACATATAGGCTATAGTTTATCTTGAAAACTTGAACACCTGGTGCAGAACTGCAACAGATCAGCTAAACTATAAGAGATAAAAAAATGGTGCCAAAGCAAAAATTGTTTCTCGCGATGAGCATTTTCTGCGGAGACAATAAATTTGAAGATCTGGAACACCTGATGTGGAACTCCAAGAGCCCAGCTGCACTATAACATATACAGTAATGACATCTTAGCAAGAGTTGTTCAGCCTGATAAGAACTCTCTGTTGCAGTATAAAAATTGAAGATCTGGAACATCTAATGTGGAACACCAAGAGCCCAGCTACACTATAACATATACAGGAATGACGTCTTAGCAAGAGTTGTTCAGCCTGATAAGCACTCTCTGTTGTCGCCGTATAAAAATTGAAGATCTGGAACACCTGATGTAGAACACCAAGAGCCCAGCTACACACATATATAGGAATGACGTCTTAACAAAGTTGTTTAGCCTGATGAGCACTCTCTGTTGACGTATAAAAATTGAAGATCTGGAACACCTGATGTGGAACTCCAAGAGCCCAGCTACACTGTAACATACCTATACAGGAATGACGTCTTAGCAAGAGTTGTTCAGCCTGATAAGCACTCTCTGTTGACGTATAAAATTGAAGATATGGAACACATAATGTGGAAATCAAAGCTTTCACTAATTTCACTGTATAATTTTAAAATAACATAAGCTGGGAGTACCTCCACGCAGTAAAGGCGGTAACAGTTTAGAACTAATTTTCGATGACGATGAATAAAATGAATAAAAATTTGACTCTACAGGCCAAAATTCCCATTTATTTTTTTACCCGGGCTCTTGAAATTGGACATCAGACTTATCAGATGTTCGATTTTGACGACCCGGTGTCGCTGGCATAAGCAACAGAATCCGCGTACGAAGTCGCGGGCAGAAGCTAGTCAACAATAATTTAATTAAGTGGTTAAATAATAATAATTTATCACTTAATCTAAATAAATCAGTATATATACAATTTAATCAATCTTATAATAATCAATTTAATTTTAAAATGGACATACCAAAAATTACGCAAGTGGCCCTAACTAAGTTTCTAGGAGTCATCATTGATGAACAACTTCATTGGAAAGCTCAGGTTGAAAGTGTATGTAACAAAATTAATAAATTTGTTAATGCTCTAAGACAAATTAAAAAAGTAACTAACACAAAAACGGCTGTGATGTCATACCGCGCATACGTTGAGTCTTCTCTGCGGTATGGACTAATAAAGTGGGGAAATAATACTGATAAGAATAGAGTATTTTTCACCCAAAAGAAATGTTTACTAGCTATATACGGGATTCCGTCTGATGAATCTTGTCAACCGGTGTTTAAGGAGCTTGGTTTGTTACCATTGCCTGCATTATACATTTACGAAGCATGCATGTTTGTTCGGAAATATACTACTCCAAAACAAAATAAGGGCCACCTGGTATTTTTTCGATTTATTAAATAATGTTTAAATATTACTAGTTACAATGACTGAATCTGATTAATATTAATGGTTTTAGATGGAAATACACAAAAAGTAAATATGTATTCCAATAAATCGTTAAAATAAAACAAATTTAATGAAAAGTGAGGAATTGCAGGAATGTATCAAGTTACATAAAACATAAAAAATCGAAAAAATAACGTCTTTAATGTTCCAAAGTGTTCTTTTAAGCTTCTCTTTTAACTCTGTTCTCTCTGTTCTGCTCATTTTATGGAAGGTGGAATTGTCTGGATTAAATACCGAACATTTTCTTTTGGGATACTCTACCAGCAAGCTTTCAGACAATTTATGAGATCCAGCTAGGTGTTGATGGGAATTTTACTTCCTTTTTACTCTTCTTTAACTCATTTCTTAAATGCTCAATAGAACTCAGGTAAAAATCCTAAGTGTCCACTGTAACATCGTAATTCGAGCGTAAGGGAATGTGTGCACTGTTAGTCGCGTCGTGTTCGCTCGAGCATTATCCTGCTTCAAGAAGAACTCAGGTATTTCTTGCTGTGCGAATGGGATAATGTGGAGTTACACCGCATTCTCTGCGCAATTTTGAGGAGTTACAGCTCCCTCGTTAAGAAGTGCGAGCTCAGTTTTGCGTGATAGAGATAACCGCCCCAGAGCATAACTCAGAACTCGCCAGAACAGTCTGTTTTAAGAGTGCAAGGATCTGAAACCTGTTGTTTAGATCTTCTCTACACTCTTATGAATCAGTTTTTATTGAAAAAAAAATAACCCACCAGTCATCAATAAAAAGCAATGCAGCCCAGTCAAAACAGTTCAATAAATTTTCTCCTTCGCAAATGTTTCACGATTTGCACCATACGCTGCAGTTAACTGGATGCGAACCAAGCATCTTCTTGAGTATTGTTTGTCTTTATGGAGTCGATTCGGAATAGTGTAGTCAATTATAGGGGTGCCTGTAGCTCGACGCAATGGAGTTTGTACGGTCTCCGCAGTAGATTTTCGCTCTATTTGCGCGGTTAAACAAACTTAATGGTCTTCTTGGGCTTTACTTACTTACTTTCTTCCTTGATCACGGCGTCTGGTGATATTACCCGTCTTTTAAGATTTCTTTTAAGTCTTTTAAGACCTGTTTTAAGCATTTTGAACCACTCGTTGGGAATATTCCACCATTAAACCTTTCTCTTCTGGCTACGGACCCCCTGGATTAAGGTGAGACCCAAAGTGGCTGTTTTTGCGTCCATATGTCTCCGAATACATGACATTATTAGATTGAAAGCAATATATAATATCATTATAGCCTGCTTGCTGTATTAGTCAAAGAAAACTCCGTTAGAAGTTTGAAAGTTAAAAAACACCATACCGTAAATTCTAAGTAATCTCAAATATCTAATTTAAAAAAAAGTTATGAATTTCCAATTATGCAGTAGAAACAATATTAATACTTGAAAGAAACCATAACAATATATTTAGTATTTATTATGTACCCAGAATAGGGTAAGTAATATATGATATAACTACAAAATCTCTAATATTTACAAGAGATAACAACTGAATATATAATTTTATTTGATATAACGATCTCTTAATATAATAAACGATTAACATAATTTTGTAATGACTAATTTCTATAATCATAACAATCAATGAATATAAAATCGTTTTGTATACCACTCAAAAGATATAAAACTTATTTGGGCTATTTTTTTTTTCCTGTAGGTAATCTAACTCTAATGTACCTAGTAATAGTACCACCTACCATGAATGCTCGACGGAGCACCGCTTCACGGGGCTCCTATTTCTGCGTGCAAGGTTTAAAGTAACCTAACACGACGGGAATGGCGGGGTCTTTCAGACCCCGCCATCCCCTTCGAACCTAACCTGTCCGTGTGGGGGTGCCCCAAGTCCCGAGCTCGCTTCGCTCGCTCTTGCATCCTAGGTCAAATAACTGATTACTATCTGTCATGCTGGCTCGACGGAGACCCGCTTCGCGGGGCTCCTATTTCTGCGTGCAAGGTTTAAAGTAACCTAACACGAAAGGGATGGCGGGGTCTTTCAGACCCCGCCATCCCCTTCGAACCTAACCTGTCCGTGTCGGGGTGCCCCAAGTCCCGAGCTCGCTTCGCTCGCTCTTGCATCCTAGGTCAAATAACTGATTACTTCCTGTCATGCTGGCTCGACGGAGCCCCGCTTCGCGGGGTCCTATTTCTGCGTGCAAGGTTTAAAGTAACCTAACACGAAGGGGATGGCGGGGTCTGAAAGACCCCGCCATCCCCTTCGAACCTGACCTGTCCGTGTCGGGGTGCCCCAAGTCCCGAGCTCGCTTCGCTCGCTCTTGCATCCTAGGTCAAATAACTGATTACTACCTGTCATGCTGGCTCGACGGAGCCCCGCTTCGCGGGGCTCCTATTTCTGCGTGCAAGGTTTAAAGTAACCTAACACGAAGGGGATGACGGGGGTCTTTCAGACCCCGCCACCCCCTACGAACCTAACCTGTCCGTGTCGGGATGTCCCAAGTCCCGAGCTCGCTTCGCTCGCTCTTGGATACAAAATTTTTCTAATAACAATAGCATTCGTGAAGGCAAACAATCAAAGTCCAAAGGATAAGCCAAAGGGTACAAAGAAAATGGTTTAAACGTTAAATTATATGCTTCAAACGTTATCATAACGATTTTCGATTAAATAAACGTTATATCAAATAAAATTATTTTTATTTATTTATTTAAAGACTATGGAAGACTTACAGCTAAATACAATAGTAATAAATAACAGTACGATAATCTGAAATGATATTATATGAAATGAGTTTTAGAATAACACAAACATTATGTGTAAAGAAATTATATCAATCGTTGGTATTTCTCACGTTGATTATATCATGTGAACGTTATTGAAATGAAAATATATCAAATAACTTTATATGAAATGAGACGCACCCCCAGAATAAGAACAATACTTGTTTAAAGTGCAATTTAAAAAGTGGCCCTTATTTTGTTTTGACGAGTATATAAAGACATTTTCAAAACAGCAGGAGAAATAAACTCTAGAAGTCGGCGTGACCAATACAGGCTAGTGCTAGGTGAGCTGCCCAGATCAGCTAAATATAATAAAAATACTTCTGCTATGTGTGTAAAAATTTATAATAAACTAGCTGACCGGGCAAACTTCGTACCGCCTCACCTTTTAAACCTTCCCTGGACTTCCATAAGTAATTCAAAACCAAAATAAGCCAAATCGGTCCAGACGTTCTCGAGTTTTAGCGAAACTAACGAACAGCAATTGATTTTTATATAATAGAAGATTACCAAATATATTAAAAGCATTAAATTTTAAGAAATTTAAAACAAAATTGTACGAATGGCTCTATAATAATAATATTTTTTATAATATTAATGACTTTTTGGAATTTAAATAATTTAATTGCATTCTATGTCAAATTGTATTATAGTTATAAGTACGTAAGTTTGCATGCTTTAGAATTAAGCAAAACATGTTGATCTAAAATGTTTAATAATACCCTGTATACCGTGTTTTATGCAAATAAACTATCTTATCTTATCTTAAAGTAAGTATTACCCGCTTCATCATCATCAGCTGGAAGACGTCCACTGCTGAACATAGGCCTCCCCCTTAGACCACCACGCTGAACGACAATTCCACCTAGTGGGCGGCCTGCCTACGCTGCGTCTTCCGGTCCGTGGTCGCCACTCGAGAACTTTTCTTCCCCATTGCCACTTCAACTTGCAAATTTTACGAGCCATGTCGGTGACTCTGGTTCTTTGGCGAATATCATTGTTCCAGATTTCATCCCGCAATGAAACTCCGAGCATAACTCTTTCCATTGCTCGTTGAGTGACTCTTAGTCTCTCTAAAAAGCCAGCAGTCTACGACCACGTTAGTTACATAGCTTAATGCAATCACTGGCAACACACACTGGTTAAACTCCTTAGCCATCTTAAGACACCGTGGGATTCTCGACGAGAGATGAGATGTGAAGATATCAAATGGCTTCCTAACGCTGCACATCTGAATTAGATTCTTAGGACCTGTTTGACGCTAGACATAATGGTCTGTAATGGACTAAATAATGTAATGGTCTTCTGTAAAATCTGGCAGAGCATGTGTATAACTTTCCGTATAACTTTTCAAGCACTCTCAGAACCTCCGGTTTCAACGAAATGATACTGCCGTCGTCAATTTTCAGCTTTGTCATTTACCATAATAACTGAATTCTTTACGAAGACTTGGTTCTGCTCGATTGCATCTCTGATCCGTGCAGCATTATAGGCAAGCAGGTCACGTCGCATTGATTTAGAGATTCGTCTATTGAGTTTGCCATATTCCGACATATCAGCTGAAGATGCAGCCTCATCTCAATCCGATCTTGGATCAACTTGATGGTTCCGTTCGAGAGCTTTTGAGGCTTACTCCGGGGTCTTAAAGAAATTGGACTCCACTGCTGGTTGATCCGGACAATTTCCACCAACTGGTTGTTGATCGCGTCCACAGTTTTGCATTCAGTGCCTAACGAAAGCGATTTATGCAGTTCGAGTTGTAAGTCTTCGAAGTTCTGGATGTGAGCAGGACCAGGTCGGAACGTGGACTTCACAGACGTGACCTTTCAAGATTTACATATACAATTTGATTCTTAAGATTCGGTGATCGCCACAGGTTTTCACCTTGGCGATCAAAGAGGCTGAATATTCGCTTCTTGGACGTCAGGATGAAGTCAATCTCATTTCTGGTTGTACCATCGGGGCTTATCCACGTCCACCTTTATATAAATAGGAGTTCAATAAATAGAGTTCTCCCTTTTTCATAAAGTCGTCTAGGCGCTGGTCCCTATGGATTTGCTACCCATACCCATATGGCCCCACTCTTAACTGTGGACCACCTTCGAGCTGAATTCCCCTATAACAACGGTAAACTATGTTACGGAGATATGTATGGCCTCGGATATCTCCTCATACAAAGCCTCTGCTTCGTCATCAGAATATTCCAAGGTCGGTGCATGTACCTGTATGACCTTCAACGAAAACCGGTTGGTTTTTCTGAGTATAAGGTATGCTACCCTACTCGACACACTGTCGACTTTCACAACGTTATTAATGAGGGACCTGTGGACGATAAATCCAACACCACTCTGGGATTTATGGCCTTCTTCCAGGAAGAAGAGAATGTTCTCGGAATCTAGAACTATCGTATCCTAACTCATCGATATCTCACCGTAATTATCTCAATTCTTCCTCCAGTTCGACAATCGGTCATAGAGTCGGTGACTGGGGGCCGTGCGCAAAGGTTGTCAGTCTAACGAATTTGGGTTCCCTGCCTGACCTTTGATGGTTGGTCATAGTTTAAGGACGTACCCGGGTCCATTACCCGCATATTCATTTTCTCTCTCAACCAGTCTTACTCATTGAACCACTATCATCCACTGAATACCTACGTCTCTTTTTGACTTGAAAACCCTAGCGGTTGAGAGTATGTCATGCTCACTCAAATGTCTCGCTGATGGTGGCGCGTGTGTCGGATCATTTAGCTCCCTTCAAAATGGTTGAGCTGAATGGTGCTGATGATTTTATGTCTTGTGACTGGGACTGTAGCACCATAACTTTTTAGTTGTTTGACTTTGGAGTTAGACTGAAGCGACCAAGCGATGCAGTCTGGTTGAATGATTACGATTGTTAACTAACTCCCGGGAGATGGAATAAAGATGGTATTTTATGACATTAATGAAATGTAATGTAATGTAATGTGTAGAATTGAATGGTTTAAAGGTCGACTTTTCTTTTTATCCATACTGAAAAATAGTTTTCGAATATGCAAAATAGCTGAAACTAAACGTCTATTTGGTCTAAGAAGCACCCTAGATAGAAAATAAATGCAGCTGAAAGAGCTTAGCGACACTCCATGTCGTATTTGGTTGACGGACAAATGATTTATGCGACACCACAACGTGGAACTGGTGGAATTCCAAATGATTTAAGTAACATGTAAATAAGAAAAAGAAACTTGAAAAACGCTTTAACGGATATAGAATAATTTATCTGAGAAAGGGTAACTGGTTTATGTCTCGTTTTTTTAAATCATTGTATAGTTCAAGTACATTACTGAAGAAAAAATGCAAATTCGACGTCGGATAATACACTGCCACTTTGGAAGCAACCCAAAAATAGTGCTGTTTCAAACGCCAAAAAAGTGCTCTGATTTTAATGAAACCGGCATCATTCGACGGAGAAAAAATCGCTGATTCCATGTATATAACTCAATATCGCCCAAGATGTCGCTTAAAGCAAATAGCCTTTCACCCCTTAGTCTAATAATAATTTATTTATTTATTTATTTACTTTATTTTACAGAAAGCTTACAGACTAATAACAAAGTTGAATCATTCTTTATGTTTGTGGACAGTTGCTAATTATAAGCTTCCACATATATGTTAGTAATTAGCAAATCTCAACTAATAAATAATGATATACTTATAGAATAGTATATTAATTAATAATAATCATCATATCAGCCGTAAGACGTCCACTGCTGAACATAGGCCTCCCCTTTAGACTTCCAATAGGACCGGTTGTAAGCGGCCTGCATCCAGCGTGATCCTGTGGCCTTCATAAGATCGTCTGCCCACCTAGTGGGTGGACGTCCTACGCTGCGCTTGCCAGTGCGTGGTCTCCATTCGAGAACGTTACGGCCCCATCGGCCATCAGTTCTGCGTGCTATGTGGCCTGCCCACTGCCATTTCAACTTGCTAATTCGTTGGGCTATGTCGGTTACTTTGGTTCGTCTACGAATCTCCTCATTTCTGAGTCGATCGCGCAGAGAGACTCCAAGCATAGCCCTCTCCATAGCTCGTTGGACTATACTGAGCTAACTAATGAGGCCTACAGTAAAGGACCACGTTTCGGCACCATACGTCATCACTGGTAACACACATTGGTCGAAAACTTTCGACTTGAGGCACTGAGGTATTTTGGACGAGAAAACGTTACGCAGTTTCCCGAACGCTGCCCAGCCGAGTTGGATTCGGCGGTTGACCTCCTTCTTGAAGTTGGACCTACCTAGTGCGACGGTTTGTCCCAGGTAGACATACGAGTCAACAACTTCTAGAACCGAGTTCCCAACCGACAATGGGGTGGGCACAACATGGCCATTGCACATTACCTTTGTCTTGTCCATGTTCATTTTAAGACCCACCTGTTGGGAAACTCGATTGAGGTCGCCAAGCATCGTGCATCGTGAGATCTTCCATAGATTTTGCCATGACAACAATATCGTCGGCAAATCGAAGGTGGGTGATGTACTCGCCATTAATATTGATGCCGAGTCCTTTCCATTCCAGGAGCTTGAAGGCGTTTTCCAAAGTGGCAGTAAACAGTTTCGGAGATATCACATCTCCCTGTCTTACGCCTCTTTTCAAAGGAATCGCCTTCGAACTCTGCTCCTGTACTCGGACCGACATAGTGGCATTATTGTACAAGCACCTAAGCACTTCGATGTACCGATAGTCAATCCGGCATCGTTGGAGAGATTCAAGCACTGCCCATGTCTCCACCGAATCAAAGGCTTTCTCATAGTCCACAAACGCTAAACATAAGGGCAAGTTATACTCTTCGGTCTTCTGTATAACTTGCCGCAGCGTGTGTATGTGGTCTATGGTACTGTAGCCTTTTCGGAAACCGGCTTGTTCGGGAGGCTGGAAGTCATCAAACCTGCGGTCGAGACGGTTCGTGATGACCCTCGAAAACAACTTATAAACATGGCTCAAGAGCGAGATGGGTCTGTAATTCTTCAATAAGGTGTTGTCACCCTTCTTGAAGAATAGAACCACCACGCTCTTGTTCCATGCTTCTGGCGTTGTACCCTCGAGCAAGACGGAGTTGAAGAGCTTCTGAAGGACTTTAAGTAATAATAATAATAACAAATAATTATGTAGGTACGAACCTACGACTCGCGAGCGAAAGCCTAGTTCAAAAATAAAATAATAGTCACATAACTTTCATGCGAGATTGCACCCATGCGCAAACACACCCGCCACCACTTTCTTCCAGCGTTCTTTTTACGTGACGCGTACTGTACTCATAACCAGTAACGAGCCAGTAACGCAGTAACATTCTTAAACGTCGCTTTACTCTTGTCTGATCCATCCATCCCTGTCGGCTGTGACTAGCGAGCTAGGGCTGCTAAGTATAACTTTCAGCCCGCTCCTCCCTCAGGCATTTGTTATGACATAATAATATACTTTCAGAGTATGAGTAATGAAAAAATAATGAACGCCAATTACAAACCAAAACTTCAGATATTATTACAACAATGCGTAATTGTATGGTATAGAAGCGTTTACCAGAAAGAGCATAAGTGAGCTTGGACGAGTGGAGCTCAGCCAACGACGTCTCGGTGACTGCCGTAGTCTCGTCAGTTTCCGCGGGTTCAGCTAAGGTGGCTTGGCGCGTCGTTGAGCCGCCCTCTTTATCCGCGTTGTCCGCACTGCCCGCACCGCCCGCGCTGCCCGCACTGCCCGCGTTGTCCGCATTGTCCGCTGTGTCTGTCTCCAGTAGGCGCCGCTCGCTGCACAGTTGCCCACAGTCGCCTCCGCTGTGACACAATAATACATTCTTAGACGTGTGTCTCTAGGCGCTTCTATAATGGCTTGGCAAGCACGTGAAGTTTCCACTTTGCAAACAAAATAAAACTTAAGCTAAACTTCACCGTCCACACACACGTAACGTGTGCGCGCAATGTAGGAACCGGCGGCGGCGCGCGACGCTCTGCGCCACGTGCGTGTCACCGCACGACGCGTCGGCCGCATCAGCCGCGCTGGCGCCCGCGCCTCTCGCCGACTGGCCCAGCACGCCGCACAGCTTGCCGTCGCACACCACGCCGGTACCCCAGTCGCTCTGCGGACATACGACCGTCACTGCGTGCCCGACCGCGGCCGGAGTGCCGGGCTCGACCGACAGCGCAGTGCGCACCCACCGTGCACAGCGTCGCTCCCGCCAGGCACAGCGCAGAGTCCCGCAGGCCGGGCGAGGCCGGCCAGCGCCGGGCGCACTCGTCGCCCGCCACCAGCGTGGTGTCCACGATGCGCAGACGCGCCGGGCGGCCCAGCGCGCGCACCACGTGGCACGTGGCGCCGGCCGAGCACTCGGAGGGCTGCGTGGCCATGAGGATGGGCCGCGTGCCCGCGCCGCCGCCGAAGGGCGCCTCCAGCTCCAGCAGCGCCAGGTCCATGGCGGCCTCGGTCCAGGCGTCGTCGGCGCGCACGACGTCGGCGCCGGCCGCCAGCGCCACGCGACCCACGCGCCGCTTCTCGCCCGCGCCCGGCGCCAGCGCCGTGAGCTCGGCGGGCGCGGCGCCGGCCTCGTCGCTGGCGCACCACGCAGACGTAAGCGCGGTACGCAGCGACACTAGCGACGCGCCGCAGCGCCGTCCACTTGTATGCTCCACCACGATCTACACACAACTATTATTGTAGCAATTTCATTTTATCTATACTAATAAATATTATAAAGCAAAAATGGTGCCAAAGAAAGAAAGAAAGAAAGAAAATAAGTTTATTTGACACGCCTTAGGCACACAATTACAATGAAAAATTACAGAGACAATGGAAAAGGAAGAACACAAAAGTAGGTACCGTGTGCCTCACGGCTGTGCCAAATAGGCTCAGTTCAGCAAAATGCCAGGCCACAGGGTGCCTGACGCTGGTTTTCAACTGAGCCTTGCGAGACGTCACAGATGTAAATCAGCTTTTAAAGTGTGTGAGTTAAAATAATTAAATAAGAAATATGTGTAACAGAGTAAAATAAAATAAAAAAGTTAAGGTATAAATAAGTAGGATATAAATATAGTTATATATATGTAGGTGTGAAAAAGTGTATAAAATTTGTACCGTTTAGAAAATTATGTAACTGTCAGAAAGACGAATCAGAGATTATATAATGCACTATACCCTCTTCCAATGCGTTGCAGGCAGCCAAGCGCGCCTTCCTTTCCGTTACATAACTGTCCTAGAAGTACAATGCCATAATGCGAATTTACGAATAAAACTTTTATTAAGTTTACCTATCCGTGTACCACATTAAATTTACAAGTAACTATAAAATAATTCATTAAAATCATTGGTGAAAGTGAAATCATAATGCATAAATTAAAATAGAATAATAATAATAATAACTATATTGCTTCAGGGAGGAAAATACACGACCACGTGTGATGCGCTTTGTGAGACGGGCATTCTCGGGGACTGGGATTGGTCCTCAAGATTACATGTCCCGTGTCACAGAGCGCATCGACTTCCTGAAGCAAAAAGTTTGTGCATGGGCAAGCCGTATTCGGCGGTATAAGCGACGGGTTGATCGGTACTCGCAGAACCGCATGTTCCGGAGCGATGAGAGGTGGGTATATAGAGCTTGGGAGCGACCCGAACAAAACATAGCTGACCTGTGCCGTCCAGATGACAACGCCACGAGTTCATTCTGGCGCAGCATCTGGTCGGTGCCCGTCAGTCATGCTGAGGCTGACTGGATGCGAGATGTCGAACGAGTGTGTGAAAATATTCCTGTAATGGAACCAATTTCCATTACGCCAACAGATGTGGCAAGAGCAGTCCGTCCGTTACCAAACTGGAAATCACCAGGACCGGACGGACTGCATAACTTTTGGCTCAAATGGTTGATTAGTTCACACACTTGTCTCGCATCTCAATTGCAGTCCTCCTTGGAGTCTGGGTCGCTACCACAGTTTCTAACAACAGGGGTTACCCACCTTCTCCATAAGGCTGGTAGTACCGCGGAACCGCGGAAAATTATAGACCGATCACGTGTTTGTCGACGGTTTATAAACTTCTTACATCCATTTTGAGAGTGAAAATTAATGCACATATTGAAAGTAACTCAATAATGTCCGCCTCTCAAAATGGATGTAGGAACGGGTCCCGTGGTACTAAGGAGATACTCCTCATTGACATGGCCATTAGCCAACAGGTTCGTCGATCCCGCAAGGATCTGTCCACATGCTGGATAGATTATAAGAAGGCCTGCGACTCGGTGCCACATACATGGCTCATGAGGGTGCTGGAGTTGTACAAGATAGATGCAACCCTACGCACCTTCCTTGAGTCGTGTATGGGGCAATGGAGAACAGTCCTTCGCTATCCGGGATGTCGACAGATCCAGGCGAATGATGAACCTGTATGGATCAAGCGGGGAATATTCCAGCACGCGTAGTATGGCGATTCTATCTCTATTCTACGAAGAAAAGACAAAGTTATTTCATCGTTATTCCTAAACAAATCGACTGTTTTTTTGCACAAATATAACACCATTCGTACACTATTGAAGAATAGAACGTTTATTTTTTATATTTTTTACATTACCATGCTTAAAACGCTAAAATTATTTCTACGTTCTGTCATTTTGTCTATTCTTCCGTCGACAAAACCCCTTTCTACGGCGCCATGCTACGCCTGCAGGGCGACAGTTTAGGTCCACTTTGGTTCTGCTTAGCTCTGAATCCTTTAAGCACATTGCTGGAAGATTCAGGTCTAGGCTATCGGTT
The DNA here is from genome assembly GCA_950005045.1 of Agrotis exclamationis. NCBI lineage: Eukaryota > Metazoa > Arthropoda > Insecta > Lepidoptera > Noctuidae > Agrotis > Agrotis exclamationis. The sequence goes on from OX465427.1 coordinate 128,444, forward strand.
GAGGAGAGGTGGTCAGGTCATATCTCACCTCTTATACATGGACGATCTGAAACTCTTTGCCCCCAACAAATTGCGACTGATGGAGCTACTGAAGGTAACTGAAACTTTTAGTAGAGCCATCAGGATGGAATTTGGTGTGGACAAATGTGCAGTAATTCATGTAAAGCGAGGGGAGATTATGGAATCTGAAGGGATTCAGCTTTCAGATTCCATACACCTTAGATCACTTTCCTCATCCGAGACCTACAAGTATTTGGGTATGTCGGAAGCGTTAGGCATTAATGTACCGGACGTGAAACAATCGTTGAGGGACCGCTTCTTTGGACGCCTGAAAAAGGTTTTAAATAGCCTTCTTTCAGGCGGAAACAAGGTGCGCGCCTTCAACGGTTGGGTCATGCCGGTTTTAATGTACTCTTTCGGCATACTCAAATGGACTCAAACTGAACTCGACGCCTTGGATAGACGAGTCCGTACGCTGTTGACTGCAAATCGGATGCATCGCCCACGATCATCGGTGATGAGGCTGTACATCCCGCGGAAATGCGGGGGTCGAGGCTTTTTAAATGCTAAGACCCTCCATAACCGTGAGGTGTGCAGTCTCAGAGAATATTTTTTGAAAATGGAAGTGGGTATGCACCGAGATGTGGTCACAGTGGACAAGAGACTCACCCCGCTGTCCATGGCTAAAGAGAACTGGCACAAACCTGTGATACTCAGTACCGAAGACCGCAGGGAGGTATGGCAAAGCAAGGAGCTACACGGACGCTTTTACCGGGCCCTTCATGGGCCCGATGTAGATTTTCTAGCGTCCGTGTCCTGGCTACGTTTCGGTGACCTCTTCGGGGAAACTGAAGGTTTTGTTTGTGCGATTATGGACGAAGTTATCTTGACGAACAACTACCGGAGACATATTATAAAGGATGGGACGATTGACGTGTGTCGGGCTTGCCATCGTCCAGGTGAATCCATTAGACATATTATCTCTGGTTGTTCTCGTCTTGCTAACGGCGAATACTTGCATAGGCACAACCTAGTAGCCAGAATCATCCACCAGCAACTTGCGTTGAAATACAAACTTGTGGAATCTGAGGTACCGTATTACAAGTATGTGCCCGACCCAGTTCTCGAGAAAGACCATGTCACGTTGTACTGGGATCTGCCTATCATTACTGATAGGACTATTGTCGCCAATAAGCCTGACATAGTAGTGATAGACAGATCAGCGCGCCGCGCAATGATAATCGATGTTACCATCCCGCATGACGAGAACCTCGTGAAGGCTGAGAAAGATAAACAAATCAAATATATCGACCTAGCGCGCGAGGTTGTCGACATGTGGAATGTGAGCTCGGCTATCATTGTGCCGATTGTCGTTACTGCCAATGGCCTGATGGCAAAGAGCCTCGACGAACATCTTTCGAGGCTCTCATTAGGGGGTTGGATCAAGGGCCTGATTCAGAAGGCAGTGCTCCTCGATACGGCTCGCATTGTGAGGAGGTTCCTGTCTCTGGAGCCCTAACCACCGGTAGCTTGGACCCTGCTCCCACACCGGTGGATCACTATTTTTATATTTTTAAATGTTTTTTTTATTTCTTTTTTGTAAAAATATTTAAAAATGTATTAATAAGATTGTAAAAATGAATAAACGACATAATAATAATAAAAGGCTGAAACAAAGAAGATCGAGGAAAGAAATGGTAAATATGACCTTAATTTATGAGCTAACCACAATAATCCTACATAATTTGTACCTATCATAAACATGTCGAATGATACCCATGTAACTTCTGTATCCTGCTATTCCAGAATATGAACGTTTTTGCACGACACAAACATGGATTCAACACAAAAACGCTAATGGGGAAAGCAAAAATTGTTCCACGTGATGAGCAGATGCTCATCACGTGGAACAATTTTTGCTTCAGCAGATGCTGAGAGAATAAATTTGATGATCTGGAACACCTGATGTGGAACTCCAAGAGCCCAGCTACACTATAACATATACAGTAATGACGTCTTAGCAAGAGTTGTTCAGCCTGATAAGCACTCTCTGTTCCGGTATAGAATTTGAAGATCTGGAACATCTGATATGGAACACCAAGCAGGGCCGCGCCGACCCCTTGCAGCGCCTGTGTGCAAAACCTGTGAAGCGCCTGTGTGCAAAACCTTTGAAGCGCCTTTTGTGTAGGGTAGTTCTTCAGAGACAAAATTTTCGATGTCTGCGGGTATATTTCCGTAACCAACTAACAAAACGGCATGTAATATTTTTTTCTGTATACTTTAGCTTTAGATCTAACTAGGACAAATTATATTTTTTTAATAGTAGCTATCTAGATGCAAAATAAAAATTTTTGAAGTCTGTTCTCCTGATTCATATGGGGCGTCCGTTTCCCATTTTCCGGAACAAAATGGTCAGTGTCGCATTTTCCCTTTGATTCATCAATATAAATTAAAGTTATATCGAAAGGTAATGAATTGACCTCTTACAAAAAAAATATGTAATAGTTGTAACTACGTTAGTGTGTTTATAATTAAGTAAATAAGAAGTGTCCGGCGTAAAATACTGATTAATATGGAGTAAGCTTTGCTTGACCGTACTTGGTCGAGGAATGATAATGAGAGTCTGGGATCCCGCATGGGGGGAAGCCTGTCGTACAACGGACATGCTAGAAAGCGGACGTGAGGCTGGTTGGCTTAGAACCCGGTGAAACAAAGGTAAATATCTGATTCATCTGTGCAGGGCCGCGCCGACCCCTTGCAGCGCCTGTGTGCAAAACCTGTGAAGCGCCTGTGTGCAAAACCTTTGAAGCGCCTTTTGTGTAGGGTAGTTCTTCAGAGACAAAATTTTCGATGTCTGCGGGTATATTTCCGTAACCAACTAACAAAACGGCATGTAATATTTTTTTCTGTATACTTTAGCTTTAGATCTAACTAGGACAAATTATATTTTTTTAATAGTAGCTATCTAGATGCAAAATAAAAATTTTTGAAGTCTGTTCTCCTGATTCATATGGGGCGTCCGTTTCCCATTTTCCGGAACAAAATGGTCAGTGTCGCATTTTCCCTTTGATTCATCAATATAAATTAAAGTTATATCGAAAGGTAATGAATTGACCTCTTACAAAAAAAATATGTAATAGTTGTAACTACGTTAGTGTGTTTATAATTAAGTAAATAAGAAGTGTCCGGCGTAAAATACTGATTAATATGGAGTAAGCTTTGCTTGACCGTACTTGGTCGAGGAATGATAATGAGAGTCTGGGATCCCGCATGGGGGGAAGCCTGTCGTACAACGGACATGCTAGAAAGCGGACGTGAGGCTGGTTGGCTTAGAACCCGGTGAAACAAAGGTAAATATCTGATTCATCTGTGTTTGGTTTAGGTACCTTGCTGATTACAATGCCTAATATATGTTATTTATTAATTTAATTTTGCTGTTTTAAGACTTTAATCTGAGTTTCGTGTGATGCTTTTGGGTTATAGATTCGTGTAGAAAAATGGTAATACTGAAGTCTGTATGACTTATGAGTTAAGCATGAATTTAGGCAAAATCATGATTCATCTGTGCCTGATTGATATGTTCAAAAGCCCATATGAATCTGAAAATAAATTAGTTTTCCCATTTTCCAGCAAGAAAGGAAAACTTTTGTTACGTTATTTTACTTTTCCAAGTCAGTAGAGTGTGTGTGAGACAATTTTGACATTATTCTTCGGTATTTATTCAGAAGTCAAACTTTATCTGTTTGTTTTTATTTAGATATTGCAGTTCACAACAATGCCACTATCAACAATAGAAAAGAAGGAGAAAAAGAGACTCTTAGAACGTACGAACTTTTTAATCCTGCTAGGATGGAAATTGGAAAATAAGAAAAGACCCAGACGAGTATGCTGCGTGGAAATTAAAATAATTATATTTGAAAAGAAAGGGAGAAAACCAAAGTAAACTGAGAGAATATTATAATGTAGCATTAAAATGACTATCTGGTACCTATTTATAACAAAATTCTCGCATTTCTGTAAGTATTTATTAGTGTATAAATATTATTCTGAAAAACAAGAATTTTATTGTTGAATTGACCAGATTTTTTCCTTGATATGATCACTGATGATTGTTTTTATAAAAAAATGTTATTGTTGTTATAATATTTCGATTATTTTCTTAATACAGAGCCCATTTTTATTTAAAGTTTTCCATTTTTATTTCTGTTCCTGATTCATCTGTATAAAATTCTGATTCATCTGGGCACTAAATTTTTAAACATCGATATCTTGAAAACTACTTTGTAAAAACGAGTCCCTCATACAAATATATGTTATTTGGAATATCTATTTTCATATGAACATGTGTTACTAAGCTGAAAGTGAAATTAAAATTTGACCATATGAATCAGTCAAAGAATCGAATTTCGAAGAACTACCCTGTAGTCGTCTTTCAATTTTTTTTTCATAAATTCAAATTTTTTCCTGAAATATTTTCATCAGTTTTATCAATTCATCAGTTTTCCGCCAGTACGCGCCGTACTCGCGACTCCACTAGCTAATACCCATTTCGATAGAATGTTTGTAATTGTTTTGCATCGGGTTACGTTTATAAACTAATAATAATAGTCGGCTATCATAACGAATGTGACGCAACCGGCGGTTCTTTTGATTTTAAAGCAGAGCTCGTAATTCATGTATACAAAACAAAACCCAAAATATAAACAGTGGGTCAATTCAAATAGTTTAGATAAGTATCATCTTGGGCGACTTGTATCTACTTACTTATCGATACTCAAGTATTAATATACCTATGTTCTAATGTGACAAAATTAATTTCAACAACTAGCACTGGTCATCCGGCGCCTCTGTAGCCCTGGCGCCTGTGTGCGCCGCACACTTCGCACATAGGGGCGGCGCGGCCCTGTATGTAGATACTTGCAAGGAATTAATAAAAGCTTTTTTTATTTATCCTTTGTGTATAAGCCTTATAATATAGCTAAATGTTGTATTAGAATTTGGACTCGTAAAATTCTTAATGTAGGTACCTACCCATATTTGTACTTTTTTTCTTTAAACTTAATAATTAAGACATGTTAGACAATTATACAAACATTATTAAGTATTACGCGTTCTACGTATTATTATGCTGAAAAAAAGTCCCTATGGAAGCATTTTATCCAGTGGCGTAGCGTGCCTTGGAGGGGCCCCGTATAAATATTTGTTTGGGGGGCCCCTTTGGTAGGGTAAAGAATTATTACTCAAGAAAAAAAAATGCATTTCTCTGTATCTACGCCGAAATATAAACAAAAAATTGGACAAAAGTCATCAAAAAAATTCAAGATGCGACTGATCAGTCCAGAAGTCGGAATTAGGTAGAGTTATTTTAATACTTGCATCGAAATGTTGATATTAATATGGATCTTCCCGGGATTTCAAATAGACAATCTCGTGCTTAAAACAGTATTACATATATAATTAATAATAATAATAAAAACACCAGAGATAGATTATACAAATAAATTGTGTAAAAGTAAATAACTTTTTTATTTAATAAATCATTAAGTTTTTGTTAATTTTTGTTTACGCACGTTGGGGGCCCCTGTGGCCCGGGGGCCCCGTATAATTGATACGGCAGATACGGCGGTAGCTACGCCCCTGATTTTATCTGAATAATCATAATCAGTATTGCTATTATTCAATAATTACTAAGCTAGTAGCGTTTGATTCAGCTTATTGCTAAATAATGTAAAACAATCTGAATAAAGGTTTTAGATAGTGCTGTTTTACAGCTTGATACTGAATAATTGTAAAGTGAACTTAATTAGTCCCTACGGAAGCATGTATCTGAATAATCATAATCAGATTTGCTAATATTCAATAATTACTAAGCTAGTAGCGCTTGAATCAGCGGATTGCTGAATAATGTATATCAATCTGAATAAAGCTATTGGATAATGCTGCTTTATAGCTTGATTCTGAATAAATGTAAAGTGATCTAATTATTTTATGCTTTATGCATAACAGTATGGTTTAAACTAACTTATTCAAATTAAAGACCACAGGTACGTTTATTAGCCGGATAACTTAATATCGGCTCTATGAATACGTTAGGAAATATCATAGTTTCATAATAAGTAATACCACAACAAAATAATGATTGCCTGAGCATGTCATAATTGCAGCGGTAAGATCCCTCTTTGAGGAGTGGTTGAAGAGGCGCTACGCCTTCGGGCGTCCTCACCTTCAAACCGACGCAAGTCCTCCCGGGCACGGTTGTTTCGGGAAGTACCTCAGGGATTCGGCGGCATGCAAGGGTAATGCTAAGCAGTCGGAACGCGTGAGGGAAAGGACATCCTCTACCTCTCGCCCCAGCCACCACCGAATCATTTATTTGCATAGAGCGGGTATTATTTAGGATAGTCATAAGATGAATCGCCGCCGCCACCACCGCCACCCGAAAGGGCGCTACTAAAACCTAAACTATAAAAGATAATTTCTTCAATAATAAATTCTGTTTTTTGCAACTTGTTCTCTAATTAATCCCCTAGGAACGTATTTTGAATTAAGTATTGGTTCTAAAGTGTGGCTGTGGTGGTAGAAGTGTATGGTGGTAGGTAACGTTACCATGAACGGTGCAGAGTCACTGTCTTCTTCCTGCTCCGACTCGCGGTCTTCTCCCTCCGACGACACCTTCACCGCGCTGCTATCTGTCGCACAAACAATCTCATGTAGGTGACGTGTGATCTTATAGGTACCTTTTCTTTTAGCGTGGTAAAATCTTCAAATGAGTCCTCCCACCCAGGGCGGAGCTGAAGGGACTGTCAGACCGGCCGCGGGCGCCTCCCAAGGCGGCTGGCTCGTTAGGTGGACGCTGTCCTTTCCCTCTCGCGTCCCGCCTCCTCCTTCGTTAGCAATGACTGCTTCGCAGGAGGCGACCGTTTCCCATTCCGTCTCGCCCCGCAGCAGGGCCTCGACCAATGCCGGGCGCGAGAGGTCGCCGCCTATCGCCTCCGTGAGGTGAGGACCCTCACGCGTCCCGCCGCCTCCTAGGCGACATTTTACTAATTTTTTGATGATGAAGAAGAGACCAAATGTATACTGCATCGAACAAAAAAAAGAATCATCTAAATCGGTTTTAAAAACCAGCCTTAGAACGTCCGCGCGATCTTGCTCGTAGCCACCGCGCTAGGCGCCCGCATTAGCCGTCGGCTACGCTAAAGCGTCTGCGGAGAGCGGCAGCGACCAGCGGGAGAAACAATAACATAAAATGAACGCGGACGCCAGTTGTGCCAGCGAGGCGCCACTCGTTCCGTCTCATGTTTTTGTTTTTCCCGCTCACCGCAGAGGCAAGACGCGCCTTCCTCGTCCTGCGTCTTGGGTCAATTCACACAACGCTGCGCGCACATTTAAAAATGCGACTCAAAATACTCGTATAATACTAAAAAAAACGTAGGTACTTTTTGTACGACATGTTGTTAACATAGGTAGCTCAATAAACTAAAGAGGAGGACACACCGCTCGCGGCGAGGGCTGCGGCCGCCGCTAGCAGAGCCGCCAGCAACGCGCTCTTCATGACATCGTCTGTTTGCACCGCTTGCAATCACAATTTTTACTTTCTATTACAGACACGTGTATAATAATATAATAAAAAAAAAATCGCAAAAACTAAAAAAATCTTTCATGTGATTTTGTCACATGTCACACACTTGATAGAAGTTTATCATTATTTTTTCAGACTGCAATATTTATGGTGCAACTTTTCCAACACCCTAAGAAGTTTATACTGCATATTGTGCAAATAGTGTAATATACTCTGTCCGGCTCTGACGTGATTAGTTCACAGTCCTCGAATCAAGGCCGGATTAACCTTTTTTTTACCCGACTACGGCAAAGCCAAAAGGAGGGTTATGATTTTGATCGGTATGTATGTTTGTATGTTTGTCTGTTCCCTCATAACTTCTAAACTACTTATCATTACTTGACAAATGAGGTGTCGTTAGAAGCGTCTCAGTTGTCCGCTGGTTATAGTTATAGTGTAGGTGACGTGTCACCAAATCCAATATGGCGCCATCTAGGGGATGAAAAGTCGTAACCGAAAAATAGTATAGTTTGCAACTAGTGAATAAAGAGCGGATTTAAAGCCAGGGCCATTATATGAATCACGAGCAAGCGAAGGATTTTAATGACTGAATCACGACCGTAGGGAGTGATTCATGATGATTGAATCACGAGCGGAGCGAGTGATTCAAATATTTAAATCCTGAGCGACGCGAGTGATTTAGGCCCTCGATTTAAATCCGTTTTAATCAAGAGTTGCAAACGATACTTTATACCATGACTACGAGAAAAAGAAAGATTTGAGCGATAATATATAGGTATGTAACGAAAAAAGTTTTTTTTTATTAATACTGCTCCACACACACGTGGGTGCGTTGCCAAACATCTAAATTCACAATACACAAACACCCACACCCGAAACAAATAATTGTAGATCATAGTACGAATATTTGCTCCGTGCGGGAATCGAACCCGCTTCACGTAACGAAGTAGTCCAATCGCTCAGTCAACAAATTAATATTAAAATCGGAACAATGACTTAAATTAAGAGTAATATTTTACTAATAACACGGGGGTCGACCGCATCAATGTGTTCTAAATTCAAACACCAAAACAGTGAGTAAAAGAGCTTTTGATTCACTGTTTTCAGTGAGTAAAAGTAACTTTTTAGAGTAGGAATGGTATATTATGCAACTAGTGAATAAAGAGCGGATTTAAAGCGAGGGCCATATATGAATCACGAGCAAGCGAAGGGTTTTAATGACTGAATCACGACCGTAGGGAGTGATTCATGATGATTGAATCACGAGCGAAGCAAGTGATTCAAGTATTTAAATCCTGAGCGACGCGAGTGATTCATGGCACTCGATATAAATCCGTTTTATTCACGAGTTGCATACGATACTTTATACCATGACCACGAGAAAAACAAAGATTTAAGCTATAAATATTTTAAAAGATATTAAAGAACAACAAAAAAAAGTTTATTTTATTAAGACTGCTCCACATTATTCGTTTCTTCTGTACCGTGAGTACGTTTAAAAAAAACCGGCCAAGTGCGAGTTGGACTCGCGTGGAGAGGGTTCCGTACGATGTTTCCTACCACGTTTTTTACCGACTTCAAAAAAAAGGAGGTTATCAATTCGACCCGTATGTATGTAATATTATCAGAACTGCCCAGTTTTCATATATGTTAGTCTATATCAGCGTCTGAACAAATGTGCCAAATTTCATAAGTGTATGTATGTATGTGTGTATGTATATGTATGTTTTTATGTTTGTGCACGCATATCTCCGGAACTATAAGTTCGATTTTTAGAGATATGGATTTTTTTATGTTGTGACGGATTACAAGATTAGTGCATTTATGTAAGAAAATTTTGTATTTTACAAGAATTTGGGTTGAATATGTAATAAATAAACTAAAAAGGGTAAAATAAAAACTTTTTTTTTTAAAAAGTACCGACTTCAAAACAAATACAAAAAAGTTTAAAATAACTTTTCTTTCGGAAGTCGGTGGCTTTGTTTTGTTGTGTCATTGACTATTGCCACCGATTTCCGAAAGAAAAGTTATTTTAAACTTTTTTGTATTTGTTTTGAAGTCGGTACTTTTTTTAAAAAAAGTTTTTATTTTAAATCTGACCCAAATTGGTACGCACAATATTGAGTGGTTTACCATGTTATTTTAATATCATGGACTTCTTATAGGTTTTCCTATAATCTATAAGTAGAAAACTAATTTCTGTATTTAAAAAAAAAAATTAGGTTGAGTAGTTTCGGAGATAAGTGGGGGGGGTGAATGGTCAAATTTCGTCTATTTTCTTGAATAACTAGGAAACTATTTATTTTAAAATTACAAAAAAAATATATTTAAGATTGTCTCAACAAGACCTTTCATTTGATATGTCACACGATGCAGTTTTCAAATATTTTTTTTAATTTTCCCCTTCCTCCCCAAAAATTACCTCCCATATACAGATATGGACTTTTTATAGGTTTTCCTATAATCTATAAGTAGAAAACTAATTCCTGTATTTTTTTCAAAATTTTAGGTTCAGTACTTTCGGAGATAAGGGGGGGGGGGAATGGTTAAGCTTCGTCTATTTTTTTTGAATAACTTGGAAACCATTTATTTTAAAATTACAAAAAAAATACTTTTAAGTTTGTCTCAACAATACCTTTCATTTGATATGTCACACGATGCAGTTTCCAATATTTTTTTTTAAATTTTCCCTTTCCCCCCCCAAAAATTACCTCCCGTATACAGATATGGACTTCATATAAGTTATCCTATAATCTATAAGTAGAAAACTAATTCCTGTATTTTTTTCAAAATTTTAGGTTCAGTAGTTTCGGAGATAAGGGGGGGGGAATGGTCAAGCTTCGTCTATTTTTTTTGAATAACTTGGAAACTATTTATTTTAAAATTACAAAAAAAATACTTTTAAGTTTGTCTCAACAATACCTTTCATATGATATGTCACACGATGAAGTTTTCAAATATTTTTTTTTAAATTTTCCCTTTCCCCCCCAAAAAATTACCTCCCATATACAGATATGGACTTCTTATAGGTTATCCTATAATCTATAAGTAGAAAACTAATTTCTGTATTTTTTTCAAAATTTTAGGTTTTGTAGTTTCGGAGATAAGGGGGGGGGAATGGTCAAATTTCGTCTATTTTCTTGAATAACTTGGAAACTATTTATTTTAAAATTACAATAAAAATATATTTAAGATTGTCTCAACACGACCTTTCATTTGATATGTCACACGATGCAGTTTTCAAATATTTTTTTTTTAATTTTCCTGTTCTCCCCAAAAATTACCTCCCATATACAGATATGGACTTCTTATAGATTTTCCTATAATCTATAAGTAGAAAACTAATTACTGTATTTTTTTCAAAATTTTAGGTTCAGTAGTTTCGGAGATGAGGGGGGAGGGGGAATGGTCAAATTTCGTCTATTTTCTTGAATAACTTGGAAACTATTTATTTTAAAATTACAAAAAAATATATTTAAGATTGACTCAACAAGACATTTCATTTGATATGTCACACGATGCAGTTTTCAAAACTTTTTTTTTCATTTTCCCTTTCCCCCCCAAAAATTACCTCCCACATACAGATTTCATCTATTCACGTCACACCTCTGTGCTTGGGTCACAGGAATTGATATGTGTACCAAATTTCAACCCAATCGGTCTAGTAGATTCGGAGATAATTGACTGTAAGCGACAGACAGACGGACACACGAGTGATCCTATAAGGGTTCCGTTTTTGTATTCGGACGTACGGAACCCTAAAAACATATAAATTCACACACACAACCACCCAGACCCGAAAAACATAAATGTACATCATATGAATATTTGCTCCGTGCGGGAATCGAACCCGCGACCCACAACGCAGCAGTCCAATCGCTCAGTCACTGCGCGACAAACAAAACAACATTAACATTAAAATCGGAACAATGACTTAAATTAAGAGTAATATTTTCCTAATAACACGGGGGTCGACCGCATCAATGTGTTCTAAATTCAAACACCAAAACAGTGAGTAAAAGAGCTTTTATCTACTCTCATATCGTTAAATTCAAAATACAAAACTCAAAACGAGTTTATAATGACGTACTTTACACACAGTATATCGAAATGAAATTAAAAAACCGGCCAAGTGCGAGTTGGACTCGCGTGAAGAGGGTTCCGTACGATGTTACCTATCACGTTTTTTTTTAAATCTGACCCAAATTGGTACCCACAATAGAGTGATTTACCATATTATTTTAATATCATGGACTTCTTATAGGTTTTCCTATAATCTATAAGTAGAAAACTAATTTCTGTATTTTTTTTTTAAATTTAGGTTCAGTAGTTTCGGAGATAAGGGGGGGAATGGTCAAATTTCGTCTATTTTCTTGAATAACTTGGAATCTATTTATTTTAAAATTACAAAAAATATATATTTAAGATTGTCTCAACAAGACCTTTCATTTGATATGTCACACGATGCAGTTTTCAATTATTTTTTTTAATTTTCCCCTTCCCTCCCAAAAATTACCTCCCGTATACAGATATGGACTTCTTATAGGTTATCCTATAATCTATAAGTAGAAAACTAACTCCTGTATTTTTTTCAAAATTTTAGGTTCAGTAGTTTCGGAGATAAGGGGGGGGGAATGGTCAAGCTTCGTCTATTTTTTTTGAATAACTTGGAAACCATTTATTTTAAAATTACAAAAAAAATACAATTAAGTTTGTCTCAACAATACCTTTCATTTGATATGTCACACGATGCAGTTTTCAATTTTTTTTTTAATTTTCCCCTTCCCCCCCCCCAAAAATTACCTCCCATATTCAAATATGGATTTCTTATAGGTTATCCTATAATCTATAAGTAGAAAACTAATTCCTGTATTTTTTTCAAAATTTTATGTTCAGTAGTTTCGGAGATAAGGGGGGGGGAATGGTCAAGCTTCGTCTATTTTTTTTGAATAACTTGGAAACCATTTATTTTAAAATTACAAAAAAAAATACAGTTAAGTTTGTCTCAACAATACCTTTCATTTGATATGTCACACGATGCAGTTTTCAATTATTTTTTTTTAATTTTCCCCTTCCCCCCCCAAAAAATTACCTCCCATATACAGATATGGACTTCTTATAGGTTATCCTATAATCTATAAGTAGAAAACTAACTCCTGTATTTTTTTCAAAATTTTAGGTTCAGTAGTTTCGGAGATAAGGGGGGGGGAATGGTCAAATTTCGTCTATTTTCTTGAATAACTTGGAAACTATTTATTTTAAAATTACAATAAAAATATATTTAAGATTGTCTCAACAAGACCTTTCATTTGGTATGTCACACGATGCAGTTTTCAAATATATTTTTTTTAATTTTCCCCTTCCCCCCCAAAAATTACCTCCTATATACAGATATGGACTTCTTATAGATTTTCCTATAATCTATAAGTAGAAAACTAATTACTGTATTTTTTTCAAAATTTTAGGTTCAGTGGTTTCGGAGATAAGGGGGGAGGGGGAATGGTCAAATTTCGTCTATTTTCTTGAATAACTTGGAAACTATTTATTTTAAAATTATAAAAAAATACATTTAAGATTGTCTCAACAAGACATTTCATTTGATATGTCACACGGTGCAGTTTTCAAAACTTTTTTTTTCATTTTCCCCTTCCCCCCCAAAAATTACCTCCCACATACAGATTTCATCCATTCACGTCACACCTCTGTGCTTGGGTCACAGGAATTGATATGTGTACCAAATTTCAACCCAATCGGTTTAGTAGATTCGGAGATAATTGACTGTAAGCGACAGACAGACGGACACACGAGTGATCCTATAAGGGTTCCGTTTTTGTATTCGGACGTACGGAACCCTAAAAATTAAATTATGACACTATTTCTCTAACAAAATAATGTTATAATATTTTTTTTTTCATTACGATACAGAACAGATTACAGATCATAGATACATCCATTTGATTTTTTATCTGTGGCTGCGCGCGCTGTTGCCCATGTACGGTGATAACGGGAAGTTTGGCGCCATAATAGGTACTGTGTCAATCTTTATCTTTTACTAGCTGACCGGGCAAACTTCGTACCGCCTCACCTTTTAAAACTTCCCTGGACTTCCGGGAATAATTTAAAACTAAAATTAGCCAAATCGGTCCAGCCGTTCTCGAGTTATAGCGAGACTAACGAACAGCAATTGATTTTTATATATAAGATTTGATAAATTCGTGTTCAATGAAAGTAGATAAAGTAGTGTATGAAACTGTACATAACTAGGTATTATACACTCGTGTGATACTTTTAAAAAACTCGCTTCGCTCGTTTTTTAAACTCACACTCGTGTATAATACCCCTCATTATGTACCAGTTTCATAAACTACTATTTATTCACTGTTTTCAGTGAGTAAAAGTAACTTTTTAAAGTGGGAATGATATAATAGTATATTATGCAACTAGTGAATAAAGAGCGGATTTAAAGCGAGGGCCATATATGAATCACGAACAAGCGAAGGATTTTAATGACTGAATCACGACCGTAGGGAGTGATTCATGATGATTGAATCACGAGCGAAGCAAGTGATTCAAGTTATTAAATCCTGAGCGACGCGAGTGATTCATGGCCCTCGATATAAATCCGTTTTATTCACGAGTTGCATACGATACTTTATACCATGACCACGAGAAAAAGAAAGATTTAAGCTATAAGTAATTTAAAAGATATTAAAGTACAACAAAAAAGTTTTTTTATTAAGACTACTCCACAAATTATTTTCTCCTGTACCGTCGCGTGGGTACGTTTAAAACATCTAAATTCACTTACACAAACACCCAGACCCCAAAAACATAAATGTAGATCATATAAATATTTGTTCAGTGCGGGAATCGAACCCGCGACCCACAACGCAGCAGTCCAATCGCTCAATCACTGCGCCAACAAATTATCGTTAAAATCGGAACAATGACTTAAATTAAGAGTAATATTTTCCTAATAACACGGGGGTCGACCGCATCAATGTGTTCTAAATTCAAACACCAAAACAGTGAGTAAAAGAGCTTTTTACTCACTGTTTTCAGTGAGTAAAAGTAGCTTTTTAAAGGGGGAATGGTATAATAGTAGTTTACTCAAAAAAAAATTAACCGCCTTCAAAAACAACCACAAAAAAGGGTAAAATAACCTACAAAATAACTTTTCTTTCGGAAGTAGGTGGCTTTGTTTTTTTTTATTTCGGGATCTTTTATGGCACCGACTTCCGAAAGAAAAGTTATTTTGTAGGTTATTTTACCCTTTTTTGTGGTTGTTTTTGAAGGCGGTTAAATTTTTTTTTATTTTACTCTTTTTAGTTTAAATATTCAACCCAAATTCTTGTCAAATACATCATTTCTTACATGTGCACTAGAATTTGGTAATCCTTAGCACTGTACCCTGAGCACGACTTTTCAGTATTTGAGACGTAAAGTAAACTAGAACTTTGACAATTTCAAATTGACAATTTTCAAGGAAAAAATTAGTTCCTTCTTCGCACACCAGAGGCGCTGTTCTATTTTTTCATACAAGAAACGCTGTAAATACCGAAAAAACGCTGTTAAGTAAAATAGTGAAAACTAAGGGTTGCTAAGGGTACTGGTATTAACATCGCTCATGTACACAATAAGCTAATAAAATTCCCTATCAAAAACTGCTGAACCGATTTTGATGAAACTTGCAGTGTTCCCTAAAGTGAACTATTCCTCGTACAACAAAAAAAGAATTTTGAAAATCGGTCCACAATTACTCCGCCAGTAATAAAAAGTAAAAATCATCACATCATCCATCAATAAAAATGCTCACAAAATAAAAATTACTGAACCAAATTGGATGAAATTTTTATGGGACCAAACTGCAAGTATACTGCATCGAACGAAAAAAGAATTACACTAATCGGACCAGAAACCTCGGTGTAATCGGTGTACATACATAAAAAAAAAAAACATACCGACCGAATTGAGAACCTCCTCCTTTTTTTGAAGTCGGTTAAAAATGCATGTAATGTAGTCATTATTTTGACAACCTTGTTTGAGCAAAGTCGACCTTGCCGTTCTGTTTCAAGGAGCGGCCAGCAAAGTTTTGCCGGCCGCTCTAACAGGCCAGCAAAACATTGCCGGCCGCTAATTTGACGTTTCAACGTTTTTAAAAAACAAATGCAAAAATATTTTATTTAAAACACAGCTGTTTGTATATAAAGAGATAGGTACAAAAAGATTTTATTCCATATTTGGCTGTATAGTTTCAACTGCCATTGCTAAAAAAAAACAAAGAAGTAACAAAAGCGCGGTTCAGCGAAAATTTTGTTTTTATTTAGTGACTATTTCTCAGAACAATAACTAAAGGACTATTTTGCTAAAAATAAGCTCTCAAAGCGAAAATTCTTCCAATTCAATGTGTTTAACACCGCCAGACATTACAGATGAAGCTAAATTAGTGGTTGAAAATTTAATACTGCGAAACTCAAAGGAAAAATATACGCTTGCATACGATTTGTGCAGTACTTTTCATAATTGTCATTTTAAATTTTCTAGTTAATAAATATATATTTTATTTCAATTACTTGCTGGTTTTATTTAGGTTAGGTAGGTACTTGCATTTTTGAGTAAAGCACTATACAAGCCTTGGCCCACTATGACTGCTTCGCTGGTCACGCTATGATTGCCTCGAGCTAGCCTAGCTACGCTCTAGACCTTCCAGCTTGGCCATCATTGCAGCCCGCGCTGTCCTCGCTGTATCGGCCTCGACCTCCGGCCTCGGCCGCCATCTCAGCTCGTCCATCAAGTGCTGCACGCTGACCGCGCTGTGTCGGTCTGGAGCTGCGCTGTCGGCCATCATCAGCGCGACCAGCAAAGTAGTCATTATAGACCGCGGCAGTAATGTACTATTATGAAACTGGTATATAATGGGGGGTATTATACACGAGTGTGAGTTTAAAAAAAAAGCGAAGCGAGTTTTTTAAAAGTATCTCACGAGTGTATAATACCTAGTTATGTACAGTTTCATACACTACTTTATCTACTTTCATTGAACACGAATTTATCAAATAAAAGATAAAGATTGACACAGTATTATGGCGCCATAATTCCCGTTATCACCGCGCATGGGCCACAGGGCGCGCAGCCACAGATAAAAAATCGACGATTAACGATATGAGAGTAGATAATAGTAGTTTATGAAACTGGTACATAATGAGAGGTATTATACACGAGTGTGAGTTTAAAAAACGAGCGAAGCGAGTTTTAAAAGTATCACACGAGTGTATAATACCTAGTCATGTACAGTTTCATACACTACTTTATCTACTTTCATTGAACACGAATTTATCAAATCTATATAGGGTGTTAAAAAATTAACTGCAGGAATTTCGTGTACGTACTCTGTATCGAAAAACAAATATAATTCCAAAAGAAAAAAAATTTCGAACGTTTTTATTTTTACATAAAAAAAATCAATTTAGTAAAACATTTTGATGTTCACTCAAAGAGATTTAAAAGAACTATAGAGCGGGCATTGGGAATATTGTCATACAAAAATGTTGATGTCGGGCGTCAGTAGCGCTATCTAGCGTTGTATAGCAAAACCACGTATTAAAATAATTCATCAGAATATATTTCAGCCATTACACAATAGATGGCAGAACTGAGCATCTTGTGATAGGGGTGCAACATTTTAGAATGGCACAATTATCGATACATAAACATCGATAAAGTTAACTAGGATTTAAATATTAGAAAAAAATTAAAAAGTGTGTAAGGGCAGAACAGAAATTAAATTATTAGTTATTAATACAATCCTATATTATCAATCTATCGTCATTAACTTACTCAATGAACAACATAAAAAAAATGTTTTTTTTTTTCGTTCGTATGATTTGATGAAAACGTCTTTTTCTTTTGACCAACTTCCACCGTCTCGATTTTATTCTTCCCATGTCATAAAATGATCCTAACATTAAATGTGTCAAACGGCATGAAAATAAATGTTTTAATTAATTTTTGTGGACAGCTCGCCCTTGAACAAAATAAAAATGTTTCAAAAGGGAGCTAGTCTCCTAAAAAAGTTTTTCCGTAAGTATCTCTTTCATTCATAAACAAGTCAGTATACGAAATTAATCATTTGGTATTTTAATTACTCTTCGACTTAATAAATATCGATAAGGGTCAGTTCAGACCGAGACGCGAAGCGACGCGACGATGCGCGCACACTTTTAAGAGCCATTCAAAATACGACTTTATTTTCTACACCAAAAGATACACATTTCGTTGTGAGAATTTAGAATACGTTGAGATGCGCAGCGATGCGCCGCGATGCGCCGCGCGACGCCTCGCGGCGCAGCGCGACGCATCTCAAACGGCGGTGCTGCGCTGCGCCTCTCAAGGCCTCACGACGCAGCGCGGCGCCGCTTGACGCCGCTCGCGGTCGCTCCACGATGCGAGGTGAAGACCGGGAGCTAGAGGTGACTAAGTATGCATTATTGTGAGTAACGAATTTCGCCAACCGATTTAAGTTAAGAAAAGGTCAAAGAATAACAATGTAGAACTTGCCGGTCAATTTTTTGGTTCATTTTTTTTTGCCCTCTTGTCTTAATCATAAACGGAATGTATTGAGTACATGATTTAAAATCATTTTAATGATTACTTCCGTAATAATTCATAGAAAAATCAGATCACAGCTTTTTGCGGGACAGATAAAGTGCATAATAATATTATGTTTATGAATTCGGTCATAGTTGCCGTCACTCGGATTTTGCATACTCAACTACCTCTAGCCCCTGGACTATGTAGCTGAGGGCGCCATTTGCAAATGGGACTGCGGGAGGACGCGGGGCGGGGCGGCAGCACGTGGAAAATCTAGACACGTTCTGCTGCACCGCGCGGCGTCTGGATGCGCCTCGCGACGTTGCGATGCGTCTCGCGGCGCAGCGAGGCGCATCGCGGCGCCGCGAGGCGTAGCGCGACGCAGCGTGAAATGACAGGCCTCTTCACGCATCGTCGCGTCGCTTCGCGTCTCGGTCTGAACTGACCCTAACACATATCGATAAACAGACAACTCTAATTCTTTAGCATATTGTCGTACAGCTACTGAGCAACAGATGGCGTTTATTTAAAAAATGCAAGAGTTCTAGAATAATATCAGACAAACTCTTAAAAACCAGGTAAATATAAAAAAATATTTAGGAAACAAATTGATTTCAAGTCCACATGTTTTCTTATATCTTGATTTGCAGTTACGCAAAGCGCAACTAGGCATATTTTCCTATAATCGTCCAACGAAGTTTGAATTTTGACGCACGGTCACACGACCTGTCAGGCGGACGTCTCAAACTAGACTGGTCGAGTTTTTACCGAGTGGTAAAATTTTGTGGATCACAACTTTCTTCGTGATGTCCCGTCTATTGCTCGTATATAGTTTAATGTCTTTGTGTTCACTGTACGTAGGGCTTCGTTCGTAGCTCTCTATCGCACTGTGCCGTGCGCGCAGCGTCGCATGAGTAGATAACAGCGTCTCCCCCGTCCCGCAATTCCCGCTCTCACCATCTCCGTCACTCTCCGCACCCACTTTAGATTTGCACAAAACAAAGAACGGGGGCGTCATAATCAGCACAGAGATTAAAGAAGACATTGAAAAACTTAGGAAATCATGCCAGCTCAGTAATTCGGGCCTAAAAGTGGAAGAGCCCCATAAGAAAAGGCCAAAAATTGCAATCATAGGAGTTCCAACAGTTTTAAGTGATCAGGAAGTGTACGATTGCATCTATGAGCAGTGTTCAACCTTGAACATGGTCACTAACAACAGCAGTGCAGCATCAGCGACATACATTCGCTCCATGCACGGCAACACCGACACACCGTCAGCGCTAAGAAGTGACCTACTAGATCTTCGCCTCATCGGCTCAATACAGATACAACACACATGTAAATAGGCATCAATGTGTATTGACCACAAAACCTGTATATAATAAGAATAATAATTGTAATAAAGTAGTCATCAAGTTGGAGCCGAGTTTGATTCATCTTCCGTTACTCCCTCACTGTGGCCAAGACACCCTTAGCCGTAATCAATCCTATGAGTCTGTGGGATTGGCAGTGAAAATCATTTCCTGTGTACATTGCACTACGTACACAAACCCTATTCCTACCCAATTCCGTCTGTTACCGTAGGTCTCCTTGTAACAGACTTCCTTCTGGTAAATTGGTATGGTTTGTATGGTAGGTTAGGGAACTAGGGTAATTAGATTGCTAGGGTATCGCGATTGGGCTAGGTCGGGTCAGTAGGGTCTTAGGTAATTCAAAGTACCAGGCTCAATTGGTTTGAACGTAGCCACACTGTGCGCATTAGGAATAACGGACGTTACAAGCCTTAGTCCGGATGCGTACAAGCAGAATATTGTCGACAAGTTGCCTACTTTATCCAGTGACACGTTTATGGCCTCCATAAAATTAAGTCACAAGTCAGGTCAAAAAGAAAGACCTACCTGCAACTTTATTTTAGAAGTAACTGCAAGAAAGACCCTTATAAACCAAAACAGAGTGTACATTAACTGGACATCCTGTCCAGTGAGGGACTACACACTTGTGACCAGGTGTTTTAAATGTCAGCAGCACGGTCATGCCACTAAGACTTGTCGGGAGACTACCTATAACATAAACATTATTGTACATCAATTAATTCAATAAACAAGGCTTTTGCATTTGCAATGAAACTGGTAAATGTAAATGTTCCCTAAAATAAACTATTCTAACGCTCTTGCGGCACTCCACTCCTCAACTTAACCTCATAACAGGTGTCAAACCATCCAAGTTCAGGTTGACAACTGCTGGTCAGTGACTATCAAGTTAGCCAATAGCCCTGCTGGGCGGTTGAAATTGGTCAATTTAGCAAAACTGTATATTTTTGGTTAATTTTCGGCCTCCCCCCTATTTATAGATTCCATAACCTACATAAATGAGTTCGTCGAGAACGTAACCCTCAATAGGGATTGAGCTGTGTTAATGTGTGGTTGTTATGAGTTTGGTTGGTTCGAAGAGGTTTAAAAAAAACGAATGTTCACGTTCAGAAGATATTTATTGAATTCAGTCATGTTGCGTGCGGCGGCGGTAGCGGCGCTAACTCTTCCAGCAGCGAGTGCGCGCGCAGTCCGCGCTCTAACAGCAAGTCACCCAGCGCCGCCGCCTGCGCCGGCACCCACGCCGCGCCGCGCACCGCCAGCCACTGCAACACAGGCAGCTGCAGAGAGTGTGTGAGAGTGTGTGTGTGTGTGTGTGAGTGCGGCGTACCTTGTATTGCGGGTAGCGGTCCAGCGCGGCGTACAGCGCGGCGGCGGGCCTGGCCCGGGCGGCGCGCGCCTCGCTCTCCAGGCGCACGGCGTGCAGCAGCACGTGTGTGTGTGTGTGTGTGTGTGTGTGTGTGAGTGCGGCGTACCTTGTGTTGCGGGTAGCGGTCCAGCGCGGCGTACAGCGCGGCGGCGGGCCTGGCCCGGGCGGCGCGCGCCTCGCTCTCCAGGCGCACGGCGTGCAGCAGCACGTGTGTGTGTGTGTGTGTGTGTGTGTGTGTGAGTGCGGCGTACCTTGTGTTGCGGGTAGCGGTCCAGCGCGGCGTACAGCGCGGCGGCGGGCCTGGCCCGGGCGGCGCGCGCCTCGCTCTCCAGGCGCACGGCGTGCAGCAGCACGTGTGTGTGTGTGTGTGTGTGTGAGTGCGGCGTACCTTGTGTTGCGGGTAGCGGTCCAGCGCGGCGTACAGCGCGGCGGCGGGCCTGGCCCGGGCGGCGCGCGCCTCGCTCTCCAGGCGCACGGCGTGCAGCAGCACGTGTGTGTGTGTGTGTGTGTGTGTGAGTGCGGCGTACCTTGTGTTGCGGGTAGCGGTCCAGCGCGGCGTACAGCGCGGCGGCGGGCCTGGCCCGGGCGGCGCGCGCCTCGCTCTCCAGGCGCACGGCGTGCAGCAGCACGTGTGTGTGTGTGTGTGTGTGTGAGTGCGGCGTACCTTGTGTTGCGGGTAGCGGTCCAGCGCGGCGTACAGCGCGGCGGCGGGCCTGGCCCGGGCGGCGCGCGCCTCGCTCTCCAGGCGCACGGCGTGCAGCAGCACGTGTGTGTGTGTGTGTGTGTGTGAGTGCGGCGTACCTTGTGTTGCGGGTAGCGGTCCAGCGCGGCGTACAGCGCGGCGGCGGGCCTGGCCCGGGCGGCGCGCGCCTCGCTCTCCAGGCGCACGGCGTGCAGCAGCACGTGTGTGTGTGTGTGTGTGTGTGTGTGTGTGAGTGCGGCGTACCTTGTGTTGCGGGTAGCGGTCCAGCGCGGCGTACAGCGCGGCGGCGGGCCTGGCCCGGGCGGCGCGCGCCTCGCTCTCCAGGCGCACGGCGTGCAGCAGCACGTGTGTGTGTGTGTGTGTGTGTGTGAGTGCGGCGTACCTTGTGTTGCGGGTAGCGGTCCAGCGCGGCGTACAGCGCGGCGGCGGGCCTGGCCCGGGCGGCGCGCGCCTCGCTCTCCAGGCGCACGGCGTGCAGCAGCACGTGTGTGTGTGTGTGTGTGTGTGTGTGAGTGCGGCGTACCTTGTGTTGCGGGTAGCGGTCCAGCGCGGCGTACAGCGCGGCGGCGGGCCTGGCCCGGGCGGCGCGCGCCTCGCTCTCCAGGCGCACGGCGTGCAGCAGCACGTGTGTGTGTGTGTGTGTGTGTGTGTGTGAGTGCGGCGTACCTTGTGTTGCGGGTAGCGGTCCAGCGCGGCGTACAGCGCGGCGGCGGGCCTGGCCCGGGCGGCGCGCGCCTCGCTCTCCAGGCGCACGGCGTGCAGCAGCACGTGTGTGTGTGTGTGTGTGTGTGTGTGTGTGAGTGCGGCGTACCTTGTGTTGCGGGTAGCGGTCCAGCGCGGCGTACAGCGCGGCGGCGGGCCTGGCCCGGGCGGCGCGCGCCTCGCTCTCCAGGCGCACGGCGTGCAGCAGCACGTGTGTGTGTGTGTGTGTGTGTGTGTGAGTGCGGCGTACCTTGTGTTGCGGGTAGCGGTCCAGCGCGGCGTACAGCGCGGCGGCGGGCCTGGCCCGGGCGGCGCGCGCCTCGCTCTCCAGGCGCACGGCGTGCAGCAGCACGTGTGTGTGTGTGTGTGTGTGTGTGTGTGAGTGCGGCGTACCTTGTGTTGCGGGTAGCGGTCCAGCGCGGCGTACAGCGCGGCGGCGGGCCTGGCCCGGGCGGCGCGCGCCTCGCTCTCCAGGCGCACGGCGTGCAGCAGCACGTGTGTGTGTGTGTGTGTGTGTGTGTGTGAGTGCGGCGTACCTTGTGTTGCGGGTAGCGGTCCAGCGCGGCGTACAGCGCGGCGGCGGGCCTGGCCCGGGCGGCGCGCGCCTCGCTCTCCAGGCGCACGGCGTGCAGCAGCACGTGTGTGTGTGTGTGTGTGTGTGTGTGTGTGTGAGTGCGGCGTACCTTGTGTTGCGGGTAGCGGTCCAGCGCGGCGTACAGCGCGGCGGCGGGCCTGGCCCGGGCGGCGCGCGCCTCCCTCTCCAGGCGCACGGCGTGCAGCAGCACGTGTGTGTGTGTGTGTGTGTGTGTGTGTGAGTGCGGCGTACCTTGTGTTGCGGGTAGCGGTCCAGCGCGGCGTACAGCGCGGCGGCGGGCCTGGCCCGGGCGGCGCGCGCCTCGCTCTCCAGGCGCACGGCGTGCAGCAGCACGTGTGTGTGTGTGTGTGTGTGTGTGTGTGTGTGAGTGCGGCGTACCTTGTGTTGCGGGTAGCGGTCCAGCGCGGCGTACAGCGCGGCGGCGGGCCTGGCCCGGGCGGCGCGCGCCTCGCTCTCCAGGCGCACGGCGTGCAGCAGCGGCCCCCCTGCGCCGGCGCGCGCCGCTCGCGCGGCAGCTCGGGCCACGCGCGCGGCGGCAGTCGGCTGCCAGTTGTCCGCCTGCGCGCGCAGCAGTGGCGGCAGTACGTGCGCGAGTGCGGCGGTGTGTGAGCGAGCGCCGCTGAGGGCCTGCAGCCTCTCCTCCTGCGTGCCGTCCTTGTCCCACGCCCACAGCGGGGCGCCGCTGCACGCTGCGGAGGTGATATTTTTAGTCAATCTTTGGTATTGTTTGCGGTGCGTTAATAGCGAGCAATCTTCTGTGCGGGAACAGCCCCGCCAGCCGGTGCTCGCGCACAAGAAAGTCACACGGGCATACCTAAAGCGAGCAGTCCGTTGTGCGGGAACAGCGGCGCCAGTGCACGCGCCGTGTGCGCGAGCCGGTGCTCATGCGCGCTCTCCAGCATCAGTGCGCACGCGCTCTGCTCCCAGTAACGCGCCAGTGTCGTGTCCTGCAACGAGACGCGTCAATGAAAATGTTATCAGCAGTGAGCAGCACGGCGCCCACAGCTGTGCGGGGAGGTACTCACCGGCGGCGCGGGCGGGCCGCCGCCCACAGCTGTGCGGGGAGGTACTCACCGGCGGCGCGGGCGGGCCGCCGCCCACAGCTGTGCGGGGAGGTACTCACCGGCGGCGCGGGCGCGGCCAGCGCGGCGCGCAGCTCGAGCAGCAGCTCGGCGCGGCGTGCGGCCGGCGCCAGGCGCGCGCGGGCCGCCGCCCACAGCTGTGCGGGGAGGTACTCACCGGCGGCGCGGGCGCGGCCAGCGCGGCGCGCAGCTCGAGCAGCAGCTCGGCGCGGCGTGCGGCCGGCGCCAGGCGCGCGCGGGCCGCCGCCCACAGCTGTGCGGGGAGGTACTCACCGGCGGCGCGGGCGCGGCCAGCGCGGCGCGCAGCTCGAGCAGCAGCTCGGCGCGGCGTGCGGCCGGCGCCAGGCGCGCGCGGGCCGCCGCCCACAGCTGTGCGGGGAGGTACTCACCGGCGGCGCGGGCGCGGCCAGCGCGGCGCGCAGCTCGAGCAGCAGCTCGGCGCGGCGTGCGGCCGGCGCCAGGCGCGCGCGGGCCGCCGCCCACAGCTGTGCGGGGAGGTACTCACCGGCGGCGCGGGCGGGCCGCCGCCCACAGCTGTGCGGGGAGGTACTCACCGGCGGCGCGGGCGGGCCGCCGCCCACAGCTGTGCGGGGAGGTACTCACCGGCGGCGCGGGCGGGCCGCCGCCCACAGCTGTGCGGGGAGGTACTCACCGGCGGCGCGGGCGGGCCGCCGCCCACAGCTGTGCGGGGAGGTACTCACCGGCGGCGCGGGCGCGGCCAGCGCGGCGCGCAGCTCGAGCAGCAGCTCGGCGCGGCGTGCGGCCGGCGCCAGGCGCGCGCGGGCCGCCGCCCACAGCTGTGCGGGGAGGTACTCACCGGCGGCGCGGGCGGGCCGCCGCCCACAGCTGTGCGGGGAGGTACTCACCGGCGGCGCGGGCGGGCCGCCGCCCACAGCTGTGCGGGGAGGTACTCACCGGCGGCGCGGGCGCGGCCAGCGCGGCGCGCAGCTCGAGCAGCAGCTCGGCGCGGCGTGCGGCCGGCGCCAGGCGCGCGCGGGCCGCCGCCCACAGCTGTGCGGGGAGGTACTCACCGGCGGCGCGGGCGCGGCCAGCGCGGCGCGCAGCTCGAGCAGCAGCTCGGCGCGGCGTGCGGCCGGCGCCAGGCGCGCGCGGGCCGCCGCCCACAGCTGTGCGGGGAGGTACTCACCGGCGGCGCGGGCGCGGCCAGCGCGGCGCGCAGCTCGAGCAGCAGCTCGGCGCGGCGTGCGGCCGGCGCCAGGCGCGCGCGGGCCGCCGCCCACAGCTGTGCGGGGAGGTACTCACCGGCGGCGCGGGCGCGGCCAGCGCGGCGCGCAGCTCGAGCAGCAGCTCGGCGCGGCGTGCGGCCGGCGCCAGGCGCGCGCGGGCCGCCGCCCACAGCTGTGCGGGGAGGTACTCACCGGCGGCGCGGGCGCGGCCAGCGCGGCGCGCAGCTCGAGCAGCAGCTCGGCGCGGCGTGCGGCCGGCGCCAGGCGCGCGCGGGCCGCCGCCCACAGCTGTGCGGGGAGGTACTCACCGGCGGCGCGGGCGCGGCCAGCGCGGCGCGCAGCTCGAGCAGCAGCTCGGCGCGGCGTGCGGCCGGCGCCAGGCGCGCGCGGGCCGCCGCCCACAGCTGTGCGGGGAGGTACTCACCGGCGGCGCGGGCGCGGCCAGCGCGGCGCGCAGCTCGAGCAGCAGCTCGGCGCGGCGTGCGGCCGGCGCCAGGCGCGCGCGGGCCGCCGCCCACAGCTGTGCGGGGAGGTACTCACCGGCGGCGCGGGCGCGGCCAGCGCGGCGCGCAGCTCGAGCAGCAGCTCGGCGCGGCGTGCGGCCGGCGCCAGGCGCGCGCGGGCCGCCGCCCACAGCTGTGCGGGGAGGTACTCACCGGCGGCGCGGGCGCGGCCAGCGCGGCGCGCAGCTCGAGCAGCAGCTCGGCGCGGCGTGCGGCCGGCGCCAGGCGCGCGCGGGCCGCCGCCCACAGCTGTGCGGGGAGGTACTCACCGGCGGCGCGGGCGCGGCCAGCGCGGCGCGCAGCTCGAGCAGCAGCTCGGCGCGGCGTGCGGCCGGCGCCAGGCGCGCGCGGGCCGCCGCCCACAGCTGTGCGGGGAGGTACTCACCGGCGGCGCGGGCGCGGCCAGCGCGGCGCGCAGCTCGAGCAGCAGCTCGGCGCGGCGTGCGGCCGGCGCCAGGCGCGCGCGGGCCGCCGCCCACAGCTGTGCGGGGAGGTACTCACCGGCGGCGCGGGCGCGGCCAGCGCGGCGCGCAGCTCGAGCAGCAGCTCGGCGCGGCGTGCGGCCGGCGCCAGGCGCGCGCGGGCCGCCGCCCACAGCTGTGCGGGGAGGTACTCACCGGCGGCGCGGGCGCGGCCAGCGCGGCGCGCAGCTCGAGCAGCAGCTCGGCGCGGCGTGCGGCCGGCGCCAGGCGCGCGCGGGCCGCCGCCCACAGCTGTGCGGGGAGGTACTCACCGGCGGCGCGGGCGCGGCCAGCGCGGCGCGCAGCTCGAGCAGCAGCTCGGCGCGGCGTGCGGCCGGCGCCAGGCGCGCGCGGGCCGCCGCCCACAGCTGTGCGGGGAGGTACTCACCGGCGGCGCGGGCGCGGCCAGCGCGGCGCGCAGCTCGAGCAGCAGCTCGGCGCGGCGTGCGGCCGGCGCCAGGCGCGCGCGGGCCGCCGCCCACAGCTGTGCGGGGAGGTACTCACCGGCGGCGCGGGCGCGGCCAGCGCGGCGCGCAGCTCGAGCAGCAGCTCGGCGCGGCGTGCGGCCGGCGCCAGGCGCGCGCGGGCCGCCGCCCACAGCTGTGCGGGGAGGTACTCACCGGCGGCGCGGGCGCGGCCAGCGCGGCGCGCAGCTCGAGCAGCAGCTCGGCGCGGCGTGCGGCCGGCGCCAGGCGCGCGCGGGCCGCCGCCCACAGCTGTGCGGGGAGGTACTCACCGGCGGCGCGGGCGCGGCCAGCGCGGCGCGCAGCTCGAGCAGCAGCTCGGCGCGGCGTGCGGCCGGCGCCAGGCGCGCGCGGGCCGCCGCCCACTCGGCGGGCGCCGGCAGCTGTGCGGCCAGCGCGTCCCCCTCCCCCTGCGCCGCGCCCCGCTCGCTCGCTCGCTCCAGCTCGGCGCAGCGCTGCTCGCACTCGGCCAGCGCTCGCGCGGCCAGCTCGCGCGGCGGCTGCTCGGCCAGCTGCTGGTCGGGCGGCAGCGGGTGTTGCAGCGCGGCGCACACGGTGGCCCAGGCTCCTACTGCGGGCCCGCACACCTCTCCCGCCACCCTGTGCGAAAGTACACGCTACCATGTTAATTTTAATTAAATGCCTCAAAGCAGCGCAGTAGACCTCATAAGCTTGGTACTCACACACAAATAGGCCTTGACAATTTTTCTATTTCGCAGCTTAGACGTCTTTACCGAAAAGCAACGACCATTTATAACTAGACAGGGCAATTTACCAGCTGGGTTCGCGGGTTTCTCTGAGAGATTTGTTTAAAGAGATTGGCATCCTTACAGTGGCATCTCAATTCATCTTTGCCAACATTATGTATATTAGGCAGAATTTACATCTGTATACTAAAAACAGTGATATTCACAATTTTAATACCAGAAATAAGCACCATCTACGTGTTCCCTTTCATCGGCTTCACAAAGTTCATAGCTCATTTGTAGGGCTCGGTATAGTTTTTTATAATAAACTGCCTTCATCTTTGTTAGACTTGCCTTTTAATGCCTTTAAATCTAAAATCAAATCCATCCTTTGTTCTAAGGCATATTATTCGATAAATGACTACCTTGACGATAAGAGCAGTTGGTCGCTCGATTGAAATAATGACTGCGTTCATGCTCTTTCTCCAGATTCATTTATTTTCCGACAGGTTATATGAGTTCATATAATTGTTTATTTTATTTTTTTACTTTTGACTTGGTTAAGTCATTTAGTTTTATTTTATATATATTTTGTGTATGTTTTTTTGTCTGTTTTTTTGTTTTATATTATTTGATCAGTTTTTTTTTTTCAATATTTTTTTTTTAAGCAGTTTTTTTTTTGCTCTATGATAAACTAGCGACCACGAATTTGAATCTCATTTTAGTAGTGTTTTGACTGAGGAACCGGCAGCAAGTTGTCTGACTTGCTGACCTTTGGTTTTGTTATATGTAATTTATTTTCTTTTCTTTATTATTGTTATTTACTGCGATGGTCCTAGTTTATCTTTTTGTGCCTTCTAGTCACGGTTGGGATGTAATTTCGAATTGATGTATGATGTGAATGTTCTATTAAATTGTATAAAATCTTGGTTCTTCTAACCGTACAGACAGATGTGTTGCTGGGGAGTTTGTTCCGCCACTTCTTCTTCCCAGCCAAAACACTAGGAAGTGTCGAAGGGGGGGCGCTTTGGGGGACTGTCTTATGTAAAAAATTGACCTTCAAAAAGTGCTGATAAATCAGCCTAATTTGAATAAATGACTTTTGATTTTGATTTTGAGACGCCTAATGCACGATCTGACTAACGAAATTTATTCTGTCAAGTCGCTGAGGTACGACGTAAGCGAGGGAGACGGGGTACTGCGTTCTGATTGGCTAATACTGCGTTCTGATTGGCTAACTCAAGGTCAGTGCGACACGGGGACTCACAGGAGTGGTCGAGTCACGACGGTTATAAGATTTTTTTACCTAATGTGTTGACAGACATCGGTCGCCTGTGATTAGGAGTCTAGTTATTTATGGTCGTTGCCGAAAAGGGACCTGCAACGTGGTTCAATAGAAGCACAAGAAGCGCCGTGATTTTGAAAACGAGCTGATGGGGTATAAAAGCGGGGGCCGTTGGCAAAAGATTGATTCTATCTCAGACTTCTGTCCAGTGAACAGTCTCATGACTCAGCCCTTTGTGGAGTCGGATTCTATCGCAGTCTGTTGAGCTGTGAACACTCTTATGTGCAGTGAAGACTCTATCTTAGTCTTTGTGCAGACGTCAGTCTACCTCAGCCTTCTTGGCAGAACACTGTAACTTGCTTGAGTCTATCTCAGCCTTTTGTGGAGTCTACTACAGTTCACAAGGCATGTACTTCTGGACAGACTACTTCTGACTTCTCCCTACCTGCTGCAGTCCTGCCTGTTGGGGCCACTGCATCGTTTTTGAAAATGTACTATATCTCAAAAACTGCTAACTATATCTCATCCAAACCAATTTTCGTTGGAAGTTTTTGTTGAGGTCTACATTATATATTTTTTTTAGATTTATCATTCTCTTATTTTAGAAGTTACAGGGGGGACACACATTTTACCACTTTGGAAGTGTCTCTCGTGCAAACTGTTAAGTTTAGAAAATAATATATTATGCAACTAGTGAATAAAGAGCGGATTTAAAGCGAGGGCCATATATGAATCACGAGCAAAGCGAATGATTTTAATGACTTAATCACGACCGTAGGGAGTGATTCATGATGATTGAATCACGAGCGAAGCAAGTGATTCAAGTATTTAAATCCTGAGCGACGCGAGTGATTCATGGCCCTCGATATAAATCCGTTTTATTCAAGAGTTGCATACGATACTTTATACCATGACCACGAGAAAAAGAAAGATTTAAGCTATAAATAATTTAAAAGATATTAAAGAACAACAAAAAGGTTTTTTTTATTTCTTAATAAAAAAACCTTTTTGTTGTTCTTTGATATCTTTTTCTGCTCCACATTATTAATTTCTGCTGTACCGTGGGTGCGTTTGAAAACATCTAAATTCACAAACACCCAGACCCGAAAAACATAAATGTAGATCTCATAGTTATGAACATTTGCTCCGTGCGGTAATCGAACCTGCGACCCGCAACGCAGCAGTCCAATCGTTCAGTCACTGTGCCAACAAATTATCGTTAAAATCGGAACAATGACTTAAATTAAGAGTAATATTTTCCTAATAACACGGGGGTCGACCGCATCAATGTGTTCTAAATTCAAACACCAAAACAGTGAGTAAAAGAGCTTTTTACTCACTGTTTTCAGTGAGTAAAAGTAGCTTTTTAAAGGGGGAATGGTATAATAGTATATTTTGCAACTAGTGAATAAAGAGCGGATTTAAAGCGAGGGCCATTATATGAATCACGAGCAAGCGAAGGATGACTGAATCACGACCGTAGGGAGTGATTCATGATGATTGAATCACGAGCGGCGCGAGTGATTCAAATATTTAAATCCTGAGCGACGCGAGTGATTCAGGCCCTCGATTTAAATCCGTTTTATTCAAGAGTTGCAAACGATATTTTATACCATGACTACGAGAAAAATAAAGATTTGAGCGATAATATATATATTAGGGATGCATCGATACACCTTTTCACCGATACGATACCGATACCGATACTCTTATAAAAATATCGACGATACCGATACCGATACGCTTATTGTGAATCAAAAAATTAAGATAAAATAAATAAATCACAAGTCAGATTTTTTTTTTTACATAAATAGTAGTGATATAGGTTGATATTAGATAATTATACATTTTAGTTATTAAAATTAACATTAATAAGATTTTTTTTTAAAAAAAAAAAACAAAGTAAACTTAAATTTCTCGGGGAAAGGCGATTTCGCAAGTCTGTTTGGCAAAGGTTTCCCCGGGCATATTAGTTCGTGCCTCGTTTGCAACTAAATAGACGAGACAACACGCTCGTTTATACTACATTTTTTAATTAAAAAGTATCGTTGTATCGGTCATAAAAATATCGTCGATACCGATATTTCGGCTAACCCGAAGTATCGCCGATATATCGGTATCGGTATCGGATGCATCGCTAATATACACCGTGACTTTTTAGTCGTCTTACAAAAGTGGTCCACTTAATGTATCCGACATAAAATACCTCTAGGCGCGATTATTATTTTTTTATCATTAATTAAGATAATAGGTACGAAAAAAATAAATAATACATTAGAAATATGAAACACCCTGTTAAAAATGTTTACGTATCAAACTGTACGTAGAGTATACCTACCCTGCACGATTCGAGCAGATCATTCCATCTCCATTTTCAATGAGACAAAATATCGCAAGCCAATCTAACATAGTCCACGTGGACTGTCGTCCAATCAGATTGTCCAACGCTATCCCTACAAGTGCAGCGCGTGCGACGCCCCGCCCCTTTCACTTAAAAGTAGGTGAAGGTCAGTCTTGCTTACTTTAGTTGCGTCCGAAACCCCGGAAGTGGAAGTGTGCGCGCGCGCTACCGGGAGTCAAGCGTTGTTGTCCGCGATCGATACTTAGTGAAACGACGAGTAGGTAAACCTACCTAATAATAAGTGATAGTAACTATCGGTACTCGAATATCGAGTATCGACAAATGTTGCACCTGTACGCAATAAGTGGTGACAATTTACTCGAAATGTTACTACGTAAGCGTGAGAGTGTAAGAGTGACTTTAAATAAATACCTAATTAAAAGACAACATCCAAAAACGTGCTCGTTTGTGCATCGAACAAGGTGGTAGACAGTTTGAACAGTTGCTACAATACAGGTAAAGCCGCAGGTCTACTTATGACAAATAAAAAGTGATCATTAATTGTAAATACGAAATTAGTAATTAGTGTAAAATATCAGTTGATTCCCATTCTCTCAATACACCGCAAACAACTTACATACTACTTATTTCAATAACCATCTTTTTGATTGCTAGCTAGGTATTTATCACGTTATTAATAGTAGGTAATTCTGGATTTATTTTAAATGTACTCGTAAGTAGGATGTGTAGAAACAGTCGAATTTTATCTTTTCTTCTTTTTATCAAATTTTGATCAGTGTTGTTTGTTACTGATATCGAACATTTTTTGTTAACGCTAAGACGACCCACTGACCTAATCTCCACTTATTAGGTAGGTACTTACGTACCGTACATCACTTTGTTTCAGTTTACGAGTAGGATTATGAAAAATGTGTTTGACGGTCCTAAGCCCGTAAAAGAATGAAGGAAGAATTGGAATTAAGTGGCTTTTAATGAACAAACTGCTACATACTTACTGAGAATATTAAGACTGCAATAGGCAATAGTAAGAAACCTATTTTGCGCTAGGGCACATGGCTAGGGTGAATGAACTGTGATAATACGCCGCGCCGCTGCCGCTCGACAGTGCGCAGTGATACAAGGCTCGGACCGCGCTCGCTATAGGGTGTTTCTAAAACTGCGCCTTGCGTCATAATAATGAATAATATTTTTAATTTTTATTTATTCAAATCTCATAAATACCTATTTTTTTATCATGAACGTTTACTAGTCATTGGATACATGAACTGGGCTGCTTTTGTAAGACGACTAAAAAGTCACGGTGTATATATATGTAAAAAATATTTAACGAAAAAAAAAGTTTTTTTTTATTAATACTGCTCCACACACACGTGGGTGCGTTTCCAAACATCTAAATTCACAATACACAAACACCCACACCCGAAACAAATAACTGTAGATCATAGTACGAATATTTGCTCCGTGCGGGAATCGAACCCGCTTCACGTAACGAAGTAGTCCAATCGCTCAGTCAACAAATTAACATTAAAATCGGAACAATGACTTAAATTAAGAGTAATATTTTCCTAATAACACGGGGGTCGACCGCATCAATGTGTTCTAAATTCAAACACCAAAACAGTGAGTAAAAGAGCTTTTTATTCACTGTTTTCAGTGAGTAAAAGTAACTTTTTAGAGTAGGAATGGTATAAAAATGATATTAGAAACCTCAATATCAATTTTTAAAGACCTATCCCTAGATACCCCATGTTCAAGAAAAAGGAAAATAACTGAGCTATTCTCTATGGCAAAGTGACACCTATCATATATTTTATTGTTTTTTTTTCATACAGTCCACGAATACAAGAATCTTTTACAAATGTGCTTTTTAATCAATATTTTTATAACTCACTCAAAATAACGCATACACATTAAACATATTGGTCCAAAACAAGCCGGATTGTGTTCAAACTATAGAGAAAAACGACAACTGTGAGAACAAACGAACACATTTATTGGAGAGATTGAGTGAGTAAAATATTTGAGAAAAAGGCTGATAATCTTATGGAGTGATTCAGGTAACTACGGTTCTTGAATAATAAATACAATGGAGGTGCATTTAACATTACAACAAGAGTTGACGAACAATTTGCTTAAAGCTGAACGAAACTTTAAGAAAACGCCTAAAGAAAGGATAAAGAGATCTTATTTAGAAACACGTTTAGAGGTACTAGAGCTACAGTACAAAGAATTTAAAGAAGAACACAAAATTATCCTTTCAAAGGCCTCGAAAGAGAAGAAAGAGCCATACTTCACCGAAGGTTATTACGAGCAGTTTGAGGAACTTTATGTTCAATATAAAACGTCTTTGCGAGATGCTTTGCAGCCGTTTTTGACACCGCCATGTACTCAAACACCAATTACTACGAGAGCGGATAGCAGTAATGAGAATAGTTATGGAGATATTAGACTACCGCGAATTACACTACCTACGTTCACGGGAAGATATGAAGAATGGCAAACATTTTATGATATGTTTTCGTCATTGATTCACAACAACAAAACCATAACGTCAGTTCAAAAACTTCATTATTTAAAAAGTAATTTAGCGGGTGAAGCCTTAGATCTTCTACGGAACTATTCAACTACTGAAGCAAACTATGAGGAGGCATGGAATCAGTTAAAAAAACGGTATGATAACAAGAGATATAATTGCAACGCTATTTTGAAAAACTTGTTTTCTCTTAAGAAAATAACTACTGAGTCGGCGTCTGCAACAAAACTATTACTAGATACCACATCCACGTGCCTGAAGTCATTTAAGAGTATTGGAATAAACACGGACGGCTGGGATGTAATTATTGTTTATTTAACCGTTGCAAAGTTGGACAATGAATCAATAAAACAGTGGGAACAAAAGCTTAATGCGTTAAGCGATGAACTACCTACCTGGTCACAGTTGAGAGACTATTTAGAGTACAGGTTTAGGTCTTTAGAGATGATTGATTCGAATACTCAACGATCGACGCATACAGTGAAACCTACACTAAAAACAAAAACATTTCACACATCAGCTGTTGAAAACAAATCTAAAACTAAAGAGGTTGAGTGTGCCATGTGTAAAGAAAACCATTACGTATACCACTGCAAACGTTTTGGTCTTATGACAACCAAAGAGAGACAAGATTTTGTGCAGAACAGCAAGTTATGCTTCAATTGCTTGTCACCCACACATAGTGTAAACAAGTGTCGTCAACCTTTGAGCTGCAGAAAATGTGGTAGAAGACACCACACTTTGTTACACTTCGAGAGAGAATACCAAGAGACCAAACCAGCGAGTGAGGTAACAGTGTCATCGAGTGAACAACATGAGAAGCCAAGCACATCACGAGGTGACACGCACATTACTACTACGTTTACTAGGAAGGAGCTGCAGCCCACCAGAGTGCTGCTCGCCACGGCTAGACTTAAGGTATTTAATTCAAATGGTTGTAAACAAATTATTCGAGCTTTAATAGATCAAGGGTCTCAAGCCTCTTTAATTACCGAGGCTACTGTTCAATTACTTGGGTTAACGCGCATACCTGTAAATGGTTTTGTGTCAGGGCTGGGAGATGGTCATACGAGAATAAAACACAGAGTTTCACTTCAAGTGGAATCACGCTATAATCCAGTTGACATAATCCAAATTAACGCTTATGTAATGCATTCTTTAACATCTTTGCTTCCTACAGCCAATCTGAGTTCTCATGAATGGGTTGAAATTAATAAATTACCTTTAGCAGATCCTACATATACAACGCCAGGTAAGATAGATATACTACTGGGTGCAGAAGTGTATGGTGAAATATTGCTTGATGGAATGTTTAGGCAAACTCAAGGTACTTTAATAGCGCAAAACACAGCTTTAGGATGGATTGTTTCAGGAAAAGTAACAAAAGGATCTAACTCGTCAGCGGAAACTAATCTTTCTAGCATGCATGTTCATTTGGAAGAGGATGATTTGCTTAAGAAATTTTGGGAAATGGAAAATGAACCTAACACAATACGAAGAGAAATGACTAACAGCGAGAAGAAGTGTGAGAGTTTGTTTGATTTAACTACTATTAGAGATGATACTGGCAGATTTATTGTAAGATTACCTTTTGCCACGGAAGATCCGAAGTGTCAATATGGTCATTCAAAGGAGAAAGCTATCAAGATGTTGGAGTATTTAGAGAGAAGGTTAACACGAGATCCCAAATTAAGAACAGAGTATAACAAAGTACTTGAAGAATATTTAAGTATGAATCACATGACAAAACTGAGTGAAAAAGAGATAGAGAATACTCGAGCTGTCTATCTTCCTCATCACGCTGTTGTGCGGGAAGAGAGGGAAACAACCAAGGTGAGAGTAGTTTTCAATGCGTCAAGCAAAGGAAAAAACAATGTGTCATTAAATGATGATTTACTTGTTGGGCCAAAGTTACAACAAGATCTGAGGCACATTCTAATGAGATGGAGAAATCATAAAATATGCTTGGTAGCAGACATTGTAAAATTACTCTCACCTTGGTTGTTTCCCTCTCTTCCCGCACAACAGCGTGATGAGGAAGATAGACAGCTCGAGTATTCTCTATCTCTTTTTCACTCAGTTGTGCGGGAAGAGAGGGAAACAACCAAGGTGAGAGTAGTTTTCAATGCGTCAAGCAAAGGAAAAAACAATGTGTCATTAAATGATGATTTACTTGTTGGGCCAAAGTTACAACAAGATCTGAGGCACATTCTAATGAGATGGAGAAATCATAA
Organism: Agrotis exclamationis; assembly: GCA_950005045.1. Taxonomy (NCBI): domain Eukaryota; kingdom Metazoa; phylum Arthropoda; class Insecta; order Lepidoptera; family Noctuidae; genus Agrotis; species Agrotis exclamationis. Next base: position 164,152 of record OX465427.1, read on the forward strand.
AATATGCTTGGTAGCAGACATTGTAAAATTTTATAGAATGGTACGAGTTGCAGATGAAGACACTGATTTTCAGAGAATCGTGTACAGATTTGATCCGTCTGAATCCATACAGCATTTCAAGCTAACGAGGTTAACGTTTGGTACAGCATGCGCGCCATATTTAGCTGTAAAATCTTTACAGAGACTAACTGAGCTTGAGGAACATAAGTACCCATTAGCTGCAAAAATAGCCAAACAGGACTATTATATGGATGATCTAATGTCAGGAGCGGAAACAATAAAAGAAGCGTTACAAATACATGAGGAGATGAACAAATTGATGAAATCAGGTGGGTTCGAACTTCAAAAGTGGAACAGTAACAGTGACGTATTTCTGAATAAAATTGGTAAAAATGAAAAAGATGAACAAAAAACAAGTATCAAAGTCAATAATTGTATAAAAGTACTTGGAGTAAGTTGGTGCCGGCAATCTGATAACTTTGAATATGTTCTTAAATTACCTCAAACCGAAGAGCCGGTCACTAAAAGACACGTACTGTCTGTTATAGCAAAACTGTATGATCCATTAGGCTGGATTGCCCCTGTGGTAATTGTTGCTAAAATCTTTATACAGAAACTTTGGAAATCAAAACTTAAATGGGATGACTGCTTAACAGAAAAGCTACTTCAACAATGGTTAAAGTACAAGAGTGATCTTATGGACTTAAAGGAACTTACCATTCCGAGATGGTATAATGTCACGCGAGGTTCTAAAACCGAACTGCATGTTTTTTCAGATGCCTCAAAATCAGCATTTACAGCAGCAGTTTACATAAGAGTTACCGATGAGTCTAATAATGTACATGTACATTTAGTAACTGCGAAAACCAAAGTTGCGCCTATTGATAAGGAAATTTCAATTCCGAGATTAGAACTGTGTGGGTCAACTTTGGCTGCCAAACTAATTTTTGAAGTGTCACAGGTAATGGAGATACCTAAGGAACATTTATACGGTTGGACAGATTCTACAATTGTTTTAGCATGGCTCAAAGGAGGTTCAAGCAGATGGACTACGTTTGTGAGTAATCGAGTGTCTACAATTTTAAATATTTTAGATTATGAGCAGTGGGGTCATGTGACTACGGATACAAACCCTGCAGACTGTGCGTCACGAGGTTTGCAAGCACGAGATTTAGCCAATCATGTATTGTGGTGGAGAGGACCTCAATGGCTGTCAAATACAATCATACAAAAAACAGCTACAAATGTCACAGATACACATGAAGAAGAAAAAGTCAATTCTTTAGTGGTATCAACTAATATTCACGACTGTGTTTCGTTAAGGTTTTCATCACTGTCGCGATTATTAAAGGTAATGTCATACTGTAGAAGATTATTGAATTTTAAGTTACCTAAAAATGAACGTCCGAGTTTACCTAGATTTATTACCACAACCGAACAAGATGAAACTTTATTGGCATTTATTAAACTAATTCAAAATCGTGAATTTTCAGATGATATAAAACAACTTAGAACTCGAGGATGTGTACCTAAAAAGAGCCCTTTACGAACTCTTTGTCTGTTTTTAGATAAAAAAGGGATATTAAGAGTCAGCGGTCGTATAAATCAAGCAGACACGTGTTATGATACGAGACATCCGATTATAATGCCTGCTAAAAATCATTTAACCATGCTCATAATTGTCGATGCTCATCACAAAACACTACACGGCGGTCCACAGCTTATGTTAAATGTCTTGAGAACTAAGTATTGGATTTTACGTGCTAAAGAACGAGTTAAAAAGTGTTTTAGAGAATGTGTAACTTGTCTAAGGTACTCCTCAAAGAAGTCTGTACCTTTAATGGGTCTACTTCCAGAGGTGAGATTAAAACCCAGTAAACCATTTAAATCCACTGGAGTGGATTACTGTGGGCCTGTGAATATCAGATTCTCACCAGGCAGAGGAGCGAAGTCATACAAAGGATACATATGCCTTTTTGTTTGCATGGTGACCCGAGCAGTACACTTGGAAGCTGTCACTGATTTAACTGCTAAAGGTTTTATAGCAGCTTTCAAACGTTTTATAGCTAGAAGAGGACACTGTCAAGACTTGTACAGTGATAATGGTACAAATTTTGTAGGTGCTGACAAACAATTGCGAGACATGTTCAACAGTGCTAAATCAGCTCTTCCCAAGGAAATAGCGGAGTTGCTGACGTTAGAGAGAACGACGTGGCATTTCATACCACCACATTCACCAAATTTCGGAGGGTTGTGGGAGGCTGGCGTTCGAAGTACCAAAACACACTTGCGGAAGGTTGTAGGGAATACTACACTGACGTATGAGGAAATGGCGACAGTTTTGGCTCTAGTGGAAGCGTGTTTAAATTCTCGACCTATAACTTTACTTAGTGACAACCCGAATGACCCACTTCCTTTGACACCAGGCCATTTTTTAATAGGTGAACCGATAGTCAATGTAGCTGACCAGGATTGTTCTAAATGTAATGTAACAGGTTTAGACAGATGGCGACTGACTCAAAAAATTGTAAATGATTTCTGGAATCGGTGGTCAAGTGAATACCTTGTAAGTCTTAGTCAAAGGTATAAATGGAATTCAAAAGGTGCTGAACCAAATATAGGTGATATTGTCATACTCAAAGAGGATAACATTCCTCCTGCTAAATGGTTGCTAGGTAAAATTGTTCAAAAACATATAGGCCCGGACAATATAACACGGGTTGTGTCAGTTAAATGTAAAACCGGAGAATTTAAGCGCCCACTTAGTAAAATTTGTGTTATCACAAAATAAAATGTAGGTACTTTTGTGTTCTGTTCGTTAGAGATTTAAATATTTTGTTTGAGTTTAACTACTGTTTTCATTGTGTTTTTTTTTTAATATCTAATTGTCAGATATTTCTACCATTGTAGGTACTTGAGTTTTTTATTACACATTGTGTTGAGCTATTAATACTTATGGTTAAGAAAATGTAACCTAGTTTAGTTTTCATATAAGAGTTTACAGTTGTATTATTAGGTTCGGTAGCGTGTCAAGCCAAGTTTGTTTATTAAAGAACTATGTTCTTTGGTGGGCGGAATGTACAAGAAAAAGGAAAATAACTGAGCTATTCTCTATGGCAAAGTGACACCTATCATATATTTTATTGTTTTTTTTTCATACAGTCCACGAATACAAGAATCTTTTACAAATGTGCTTTTTAATCAATATTTTTATAACTCACTCAAAATAACGCATACACATTAAACACCCCACAAATATGGGTTTGGTGAAAAAAAATTGTTGAGATTCAATTCTAAGTACGGGGGGTACCTCCATTTGTTTTGTTTTTATTTTTGTGTGAAAATCCTAATGTGGTTTACATAATACATCTACTTGCCAAGTTTCAACAGGATAGCTCTCATACTTTCGAAGAAAAGTGACTGTGACATACGGACAGACAGACATGACGAATCTATAAGGGTTCCATTTTTGCCATTTGGCTACGGAACCCTAAAAATTATACATGTCGAACTGAGAACCTCCTTTTTTTTTCGTCGGTTAAAAATCTATTCGGGCCAAAGTAATATTAGGAGAGAAATGGTTTTTCAATTAGATTCGTACTCACCGGGCCACGTAGAGCCGCTGGTGCGGCGCCTGCGCAGGGTCCCGCAGCGAGGCGTGCAGCGCGTGCAGCGCAGCGCGGGCAGCGGCCTCCAGCGCTCCCGCCGCCTGCTCCACGCGCGCGAACATCGCGAACGGCAGCGGCGACGTGCCCGCGAAGCGCTTCAGCGCCGCGCGCGCCTCGCCGCGCATGCGCCGCGCCTCGCGCCGCCCCACCTCCTCCTGCGGGTCCAGCAGCAGCAGCAGCGCGTGCAGCCAGCGCAGGCGCCAGCACAGCACGGCCAGGCGCCGCTCGCCCGCCAGCCACTCGCACGCCGCGTCCCACAGCGCGGCCAGCCACGTGAGGTAGCCGGCGTCGTCCGTGAAGTAGTGCGGCGGCTCCAGGAACAGGGCCACGAGGCGAGCCGCGGAGGCGGGCGAGGGGCGCGCGGGGTGCGCGGGCGGCAGGCGGCGCGCGGCACGCAGCAGCGGCAGCAGGCCCTCGGCGCCGTCCGCCTCGCGCTCGTCGCCCAGCGCGTCGTTGGCGGCGTGCGCGGGCCGCAGCACGTACCCGGCCGCGGGCAGCAGCGGCACCTTGGCCAGGCGCAGCGCCTGCAGCAGCAGCAGCGCGGCGGCGGGCCCACTGGCCGGCCTGAGCAGCTCGGCCACGTCGGCGGGCTGCGGCGCGCGCTGCGGGTCGTCGCCGGCCGCGGCCGCAGCTCGCCAGTGCGAGGCGGCGCGCGCTCTCTCCACGCGCACCCACTTGGTACTGAGCGGCAGGCCGCTGTTCATCACCTGCGAGGAAACGTTACTTTATTCCAGCAAGTTCCACTCTCCAATAACAAAATTTCAAAACTGTTACATAAAGTTATATGTTTGTCATATTACCTGGTTGTCTATTAAAACATATGCTGAATTCGCGGCGCGTCGCGGTAACCCCGCGCAACCCGCGCCTCCTGTGTCGTACCAGCAGCACCAGCCGCTCCCACAGCCACATGTTACGAACCTTGTCCTCGAAGATCTGCAGCTGCAGCTCCTGGTCCCTGACGCGCTCGGGCGACACCGGCGGCGGGAAGCTCGCCGGCGGGAAGTTCATGCTGAGCGCCAGCTCCAGCAACAGCACCAGCCGCTCCCACAGCCCCGCCGCGCGCAGCACGCCGCCTGCACACCACACGCCTCAACTTACATCTAGTGACCGAGCAAACGATCGTCCTCTGATTCCGGATACAATTACCAATTTGATCATAAACAACGACTTTTATAATTACTGGTTCTGGTTTTAAAAACAAGTTTGTAAATACAAGTAAAAGTATAGTAAACGGAGGTGGTGTACAACAATATATTTTTTTTAAGAATAGAAATATTCATATTGAAAATAAAATGCTTAAGTAGGTAAGAAATAAGTTCGTTCGTTGTGTTCGGCGGGCAGGGTGTACACGGGACTCACCGTACACGTAGAGCACGTGCGGGTAGGCGAGCGGCGCGGCGCGCGTGGCGGCCAGCGCGGCGGCGGCGGCGGCGTCCAGCTCCGCGCCCGCGCCCGCCCCCGCGCCCGCGCCCGCCAGCACGCGCAGCCACAGCTCCGTGAGCTCGGCCGCGTCGCCTGCCTCACCGCCCGCTCCTGCGGAAACCGACTTCATATAATTATATTCAAACCAAATTCATATCATTTACCTACATCATTTTCTTCTACGTGACTGACGTTAATAACAAGCAAAAAATGCTCATTAAACGAAAACATATCGATACCGGAAATTTCAATTGTCGTAAAGGACATTTTGCCAAAAATGAGTTATATATGTCGGAGATATTTATGCCTTTAAGAAATGTTCAAAAGGCTTGAGGCCATGCCATGACGTTGGACTTGTCTAGATGCACAGTTTACTACAGTTGGGTCACTTCCCAAAAACAATCAAATAAATGTAAAATCTATACACGAGAGAATAAAGTACATTTTTACTAGCATCGGCATCGCCCACGTACTTTTATAATAGCCTAAACTTCCCATGCGCAAGCAAAAATGTACTATAATAATAATATAATAATAATATTCCACAACTATCACACAACGCCATCTAGTCCCAAGCTAAGCAGAGCTTGTGTTATGGGTACTAGACAACTGATAAACATACTTATATATTTCTAAATACATACATATTATATATAAATTACACCCAGACACAGAACAAATGATCGTGCTCATCACACAAACATTTGTCCTGGGTGGGAATCGAACCCACGACCTCCGGCATAGCAGTCAGGGTCACTAACCACTAGACCAACAGGCCAGTCAAAGTACTGAATGGTTACGCGCGATTATATTTTTTGCGCGCGGTTTTATTTTTGTTTATCTGACGCTAAAGACATTACAATGTGATTACATTGTTGCTATCCGTGAATCTCAATAGGGTTGCGACTTACGAGTTTAGGAGGCACAATAAGGTAGGTAGGTGTATTTTATGCATTTGTTAAATTACACTATTAACATAAATGTTCTTCAGGGATTTTTTTTATCATCAGCCTATATCTTTTTGGCTTCGTTACTACATTCTACATACATTATCGATTGGTAGCACAGAATGTTAATACATAGTACCAACGGCACTTTACATTAGAACCTATTATTGTAATATTTTTAAACATTTCATCTTACAAAAACAAAAAAGAATATTATTTAAAAATATGAAATGTTAGGCTTTGTTGTTTATAGGCTTTATAATTTATTAAATGTATTTAAATTAGAGTTTAAACAATAAACAACTAAATCTAAATATTTACAAAGGATATTAAATTAAAATTAAAACTAAAATACATTAAATGTATTGGTTTACAATTACTTAGTTATTATTACTTAGTTAGGCACTGGGTAGGTAGGCATGTGCGTACTGGCGTACATGTTGCCAATTAATTTTAAGCTTTTTATTTTTATGTACTAACAATAGGTTAAGATTTTACTAACACTATATGGATCAATGGTCTGAATTAAATAAATTATTATTATTATTCTGCAACAAACACTACATAAAAATCAGTATTTATTTTGCTTTACGACACACAGATTCTAAAACAACAAACAAATGAATTTTAATGAATGATGATGACGTAACAAGAAATGCCAGTCACAGAATACAAAAAGAAAGTCAAAGATTACAAACAAACGTTACTTTTTTAGGGTTCCGTAGCCAAATGGCAAAAACGGAACCCTTATAGATTCGTCATGTCTGTCTGTCTGTCCGTGTATGTCACAGCCACTTTTTGTCGAAAGTATAAGAGCTATCCTGTTGAAACTTGGTAGAAAGATGTATTATGTGAACCGCATTAGGATTTTCACACAAAAATCAAAACAAAACAAATTTTGGGGGTGCCCCCCATACTTAGAATTGAAACTCAAAAAAAATTTTTTCACCAAACCCATACGTGTGGGGTATCTATGAATAGGTCTTTAAAAATGATATTGAGGTTACTAACATCATTTTTTTCTAAACTGAACAGTTTGCGCGAGAGACACTTCCAAAGTGGTAAAAAGTGTGTCCCCCCCCGTAACTTCTAAAATAAGAGAATGATAAAACTAAAAAAAATATATAATGTAGACCTCAACCAAAACTACCAACGAAAATTGGTTTGGATGAGATACAGTTAGCAGTTTTTGAGATATAGTACATTTTCAAAAACCGCAAATATAACTTTGCCATTCATACAAATACTATGAAAAACAAAGTTATTTTTATTGTTTGTGTATATTACTTACTAATCTCAATATAATTATATCTCTAATCTATGCTTGCTGCTACGGAACCCTTCATGGGCGAGTCCAACTCGCACTTGGCCGGTTTTTTTTATTAAAGAGAGGCGAAGGAATTCAAACATACAGCCATCTCGCGAGTTTTTGAATAATTAACCCTTTCTTATAATATGGGTACATTCAATTAATTGTAAATACTTTTATGGTTTATAGCAAAAACTAAAATCGAATGTCGCGTTTCAAGGGTGAAGTATCGATTCACTGAATCCATTCAGTACTACACACATCAAAAGTGTCTAGGGATCAAGCATTTTTATGCGGATTTCTTGAGATTGAGATGTGGCTTTGTAATAAATTTATGATTTTATAAATTTATATGGATCCTTTTTGGTGCATTTCATAATTTGAATCAGGAACTGTGAATCAAATTCGAGTAAAAGATGAAAATCAGCTGTCAATATTTTCCCTATAAAAACATACAACGCATTGAAGACATTATTAGTGCTACTGTTTCCCTACTACTGATTAAAACCAACGTTATTATGGAGCGGCGACGTCATTTAAGCAGGGAAGAAATGCTCAGAGCCGTGGGAATGATAGAAGCTGGTTCCCGGCAACGTACTGTGGCTTTAGCTCTGAATACAAGTCAGAGTGTTATCAGTCGACTTTGGACACGTTACCGAAGCACTGGTACCGTGGCTGAGCGCCATGGAGGACGGTATCGCTGCACCACACGGAGACAAGACCGATACATTCAAATCTTAACTCGAAGAGCTCCAACAATAACCGCCATGATGTTAGCCGTGAGGCTTCATCACTCTTCAGGGAACTTAATTAGCGACCAAACAGTCAGAAACCGCTTGCATGAAGTGAACCTTCATTCCCGAAGACCACTACGGGTACCACCTATAGCAATGCACAATCGTAGGATTCGATATCAATGGGCTCTTGAACACAGAAATTGGGCATAAGAACAATGGCGTTTCGTGTGCTTTTCTGATGAGTCTCGTTTCGGTATGAGACCGGATACAAGACGTATACGACACTGGAGAACCCCTGGACGCCAACAGCGATTAAATTCCTGCCAGGAAGTCCATCCTTATAGTGGTGGAACCATCATGGTATGGGCGGGTATTTGGATCGGCGGAAGAACTGAGTTGATTTGGATCAGAGGCTCAACGCTCAAATTTATGCTGAGACGATTGTATCAGACGTCATCGTTCCTCTACAAGTGCAAATCGGTCCCTTATTTCAGTTAATGCATGATAATGCACGACCGCACACCGCAAGAGTTGTAAGACAGACTCTCGCCGCAGCTAACATCAATGTCCTGCCCTGGCCTGCTCAGTCGCCAGACTTGAATCCGATTGAGCATGCATGGGATATGCTACAGAGAAGAGCTCTGCCGAATATGGTGGGTATCCAGTCGCAAGAAGACCTTTTTTTGTTGTTGCAACGAACATGGGCGGCCATTCCACAGCGTGATTTGGATGAACTTATTTTGAGTATGCCAAACCGATGTTCTTGTGTTGTTAGTGTTCGCGGTAGAAACACGGATTATTAATTGTTTAAGTTACCCAGTAAAATTTTAAAGAAAACTGTTATTTCAGTCTTTTTTTCGAACTTTTGTGTTAGTGGTTCAAATGTCAAAAATCCCTTTATTAGGAAAATGGCAAATATCTTTATTAATGCAAAGGTGACTTGGTTTATCGTTACTGTGACAAACGAAAACACTTTATTTGATGAATCCTTAAAGAAAATTTTAATTAATATCAATCAGGAGAAAAGTTATTGCAAAAATATATGTTGATCCCTAGACACTTTTGATGTGTGTATATACACCGTGTTCTTCACGTTATCCATAAACTTTAACAAATACTTCTATGGCTTTTACAAATCAAATCCAACAAAGGAAGTAGTACTTAAAAAGGCTTCGTTACAAAGATATTTGTAATTTCATTTAATGAAATTTAATTGAGCTATGCAGTGAGAAAGTAATATCTTAATTTGAAATCTATCAAATACTATTTGCATTTCATTTGTTTCAGCCCGCCAAATGTTATGAATGACGTTGCCAATTCGGATAAAGAGGCATGCATATCGGGTTATTTACGTCTAGGTATTTAGTTTGTATGAAAATTAACAAAAAATAAAAAATAAGAATTTATTAATGTGTCCATAATGAAAAATGCTTACTTCCGTGGTTTGAACATCTGGTCGAAGTTTATGTATATCGTCCGGAACACGGTGTATAGATTTTAAAACATCGATATTTTGGCTCCAACAATCGATTCTTCGATTAATCGATCTCAGATCTCCATCCCTACGTCACAGGTTCTGCGTTGCGAGTCTTTGTAAATGGTAAAAAAGTCGCGCAACCAATTACGATCGCTGACCTTGAATGCGTAGCTGCTATTTTCTGAGTTTGAACGTGGTCGATATTTTCACCTTTCGACGTGACGCGGTAGTTTATGAAACGTGAGGCTCTTATCACTATTGTCGTTTAAGCAACCAAAAGCTATGCAGTATTTGCTTTTCCTTATATTTTATAACTAATATATATAGGTATAAATTTATTTCACACAGTACCTAATTAATAATACTACTTTTTATTTTGGTTATTTTCTCTTTCACATACGTAAACGTAACAAAAATATTAAGATACGGAACGCGTGCGAGACGGGCGGCCGGGCATACGCACAGTGTTTTATGAAGACCATTTTTCAGACATGGCTTTTTTATGTAAAAATCTGATAGTTTAAGTTATTTAGATGCATTATTTTGTATCCCCATTTCACTAGCATGTTTAGTTATTGAGATAGAATTTTTTGAAAATCGTCTTTTTTGCAATCAGCTATTTAGAAAAAAAATCATTTCTCTGAAACTAAATATGATACGCAATTATGACCTTAGAAACATCGACGGCGTTTTTTATGCTGCATATTTTATAGTACAAATAAACTTATTAACTTCCATAGATCCGAACTTATACAAGGTTTTTACCCGACTACGGCGAAGCAATAAAAAACTTTATAAAAAAAATGTAACCGCCTTCAAAAACAACCACAAAAAAGGGTAAAATAACCTACAAAATAACTTTTCTTTCAGAAGTCGGTGCCTTTGTTTTTTTTCATTTCATTGTTTTTTTGCCACCGACTTCTGAAAGAAAAGTTATTTTGTAGGTTATTTTACCCTTTTTTGTGGTTGTTTTTGAAGGCGGTTACATTTTTTTTTTAAAAGTTTTTTATTTTACTCTTTTTAGTTTAAATATTCAACTCAAATTCTTGATAATCTCTAAAATCATTCTCTCTCAAGTGCACAATAAGCTAATAAAATTCCCTATCTCAAAAACTCCTGAACCGATTTTGATGAAACTTGCAGTAAGTATTCCGTAAGTTAAACAATACTTAGTACAACAAAAAAAGAATTACTTAAATCGGACTTGTAGTTCCAGAGATATGCGAACACAAACTAAATCTCGATACTCCAAGCCGTTGAGGAGTTGTACCTTCCATCATCAGCTCATCCACCTGAGATGATGATTATCAGATGCAAATACTTGAACAGCTTTAGAAAATATATGAAAATGGTACTATGTTCCTATAAAATTTGAAGGTTGCCCTCGATTTCCCTGGGATTCCATCATCAGATCCTGACCTGATGATCATGGGACCAATTGGAAAGTATACCCTTTCAAACAAAAGAAAAATTTTCCAAATCGGTCCAGGCGTCTTCGAGAAATCGGGGAACATACATATAAAAAAAAAAAAAAGATTCCGACGAATTGAGAACCTCCTCCTTTTTTTGAAGTCGGTTAAAAAGGAGGGTTATTACCCGACTACGGCGAAGAAAAAAGGAGGGTTATTACCCGACTACGGCGAAGCAAAAAGGAGGGTTATTACCCGACTACGGCGAAGAAAAAAGGAGGGTTATGATTTTGACCGGTATGTATGTATGTTCATCTGTTCCCTCATAACTTCTGAACTACTTATCACTACTTGACAAATGAGGTGTCGTTAGAAGCGTCTCAGTTGTCCGCTGGTTATAGGGTAGGTGACGTGTCAAACCAAATCCAATATGGCGCCCTCTAGGGGATGAAAAGTCGTAACCGAAAAAAAAAAATTTTCGCACAGTATCGACATGGGTATCAAATTAAAGGACTTGATGAGCACATTTGAAATATATATACATTATATAGCTTTTACTAGCTACTTTGCCTGTTTCTAACAGTGTCAACATGGGTATCAAATGAAAAGGCTTAATAATGAGTACATTTTAAATTCACTCGCTGCTTTGCTTATTATATCAAATAACCCCAAAATAGTGTAAATAAAAAATAAGTTAAAATAACTAAAACCCGACTACTAAAAAATCGCGCACTAAAAAGTATAAAACAAGAACAATCCGTGTTACAGAAATTTTTAATTAATAACCGTGGTCGTATGCCACCTGCGGTTGTTTCACACAATCTTTATTGGCTAGGTGGCATACGACCACGGCTATTAATTAAAAATTTCTGTAGCACGGATTGTTCTTGTTTTAACCGACTTCAAAAAAGGAGGAGGTTATCAATTCGACTGTATTTTTTTTTTTATGTTTGTTACCTCATAACTTGCGACTGGGTGAACCGATTTTCATGATTCTTTTTTTGTTTGAAAGCTGGTGCTTCCCGTGTGGTCCCATTGTCACCATTTCAATATCTGATGATTGGATCCAGGAGAAATCGAGGGAAACCCTCAAGTTTTATAGGCCGACGCACCGTTTTTCGCAAATATTATGAAGTAATTTAAGGACTTGCGTATGGTAACCATCATCTCATGTAGCTGAGCTGATGATGGAAGGTACAACTCCTTAACAGTAAGGAGTAGGCATCGACTGACTTAGTAAATTATTTTTATCATTAAGTATTTCAAAGCACTACAATTTAATAAAGGTCTGGAGTATATCTGATGATGGAGCCGAGAGACAGTCGAGGGAACTCCTCAACGATTCACAGCAGCTACCTTGTGTTTGAGCTTGATTAATTTGTATTGATAAGAACTTTACACCTAGATGAGTTGTAACTGTAATTAGGGGTCTGATGACGAAGACGAAGGACAGTTCAGGGAATTCCTCAACGGTTTACAGTAGCTACCTTGTGTTTGGACTTAATTCATTTATATTGATGAGAACTTTACACCTAGATGGTTTATAACTGTCATTAGGGTTCTGATGATGAAGACGAAGAACAGTTCAGGGAACTCCTCAACGGTTTATAGCAGGTATCTTGTATTTGGACTTAATTCATTTATACTGATGAGAACTTTGCACCCATATGGGTTATTGTTCGATGCAGTATACCTGCCATTTGGTCCCATAATTTTTTTTTATATATTTAGGTGTTCTTGCTTATTGGGGACATGAGCGATGTTATAACCGGTGCTACGGATAATAAAATTCTAGTGCATATGTAAGAAAATTATGTATTTGACAAGAATTTGGGTTAAATGTTTAAACTGAAAAGGGTAAAATAAAAAAGATTTTAAAAAAAATCTAACCGACTTCTAAAAAAACAACCACGAAAAAGGGTAAAATAACCTACCAAAAAACTTTTCTTTCGGAAGTCGGTGGCAAAAAAGTCAATGAAATATAAAAGCAAAGCCACCGACTTCCGAAATAAGTTTTTTGGTAGGTTATTTTACCCTTTTTCGTGGTTGTTTTTTTAGAAGTCGGTTAGATTTTTTTTAAAAACTTTTTTTTTATACTTTTTAGTGTGCGATTTTTTCGTAGTCGGGTTTTAGTTATTTTTCTTTTTTAGATTTTATTTTTTCTTCTCAGTAATTTTGTCGAATTTGGAAAAGTTATTTATACTGAAGTTATGCACTTTATCTTCCCTACGCACCACAAAAATACCACATCCCAATTGCGTGGAATGTAGAAGTTCTTCTAAATAAACTGTTTTTGCTTGGGTTTTCACTTTCGAATCGGAATTACAATGAATAATTTTTTATTTGATGGGATGGATTAGAATTTCAACTATTAAACTTAGGCTTCTTTGAAAGTCATTATCAGATCATAACAATATTTTTATGGGACCAAATCGAAAGTATAACCGTTCAAACAAAAAAATGTTTAAAATCGGTCCATAATTGACCAAGAAATCGGTGAAAATACAGAAAAAATAAAAAACACATCCAATCGAACATAATTAAAACCTTCTTCTCTTTGAAGTCGGTTAAAAAAGAAACCATTTGCTAAATTTCATATTCCTAGGCCTGTATTTTTGTTTGATTTGGTATAACTTCTACATTCCACGCAATTGGGATGTGGTATTTTTGTGGTGCGTAGGGAAGATAAAGGGCATAACTTCAGTATAAATAACTTTTCTAAATTCGACAAAATTACTGAGAAAAAAAATAAAATCTAAAAAAGAAAAACCTCGTATAAGTTCGGATCTATGTAAGTTCTTAAGTTTATTTGTACTCTAAAATATGCAACATAAAAAACGCCGTCGATGTTTCTAAGGTCATAATTGCGTATCATATTTAGTTTCAGAGAAATGTTTTTTTTTCTAAATAGCTGGTTGCAAAAAAGACGATTTTCAAAAAAATCTATCTCAATAACTAAACATGCTAGTCAAATGGGGATACAAAATAATGCATCTAAATAACTTAAACTATCAGATTTTAACATAAAAAAGTCTGAAAAATGGTCTTCATAAAACACTGTGATACGGCACCGTGAATGGTGTGCGCGTGTGTGCGTGCCGTTTCATACCTACACCGCATAGAGACCCCTCTGTAGTACTCTGTGTGTTCCGGACCAAATGTTCCGGACCAAACGTGAAACGAAACGTACTTTACGAACGCATCCGCTTCTTGACGTTTTGACGTCTGTGGTTGACAGTTGACTGTCCCCGTTTGATTTTGTTCGGAACCTCTTGAGAACAACGTGTCGGGTCCTCTTGTGGCAATTATTATGGGAATTACTTTGGGTCCTTTGGGATAATCGCCCCGATCATCACCTGTTCACAGTTATTTGGTTGTTTAAGAGGGCTATTACAATATGAAAGAACACAGTTTCTGTCAATCTGACATCGTGATGCCCCACGAATAGAAACAAAACACAATCAAAAGAACTGTGCCTCGTATACCAGGAAGAAAACAACATGAGCTTTTGCCACTTTTCTTTCGAATAAACAGAGTGAGATCCCGGGGCTTCCAGACACTACTTATTTTCTTAGTTACGAATGGATAATACGATAAATGTCCTCAAACTATTCTATAATAAATATCTTGTTATGATATATTTCAAGTGTTAATATTGTTTCCAGTGACTAATTGGAATTCATAACTTTTTTTTTAAATTAGATTTTTGTGATTATTCAGAATTTACGATATGGTATTTTAAACTTTTTCTTCGACTTATACAGCAAGCAGTCATTTATGTCATGTATTCAGAGACATAATTATGGACGCAAAATTAGCCACTTGGGGTAATTAAGGTGACATAGATAAGGAGATATAGCCAGAAAAGTTGGGTTTAATGGTCGAATGTTCCCAAGTAGTGCTTCAAAATGTTTGAAACCTGTGTCAAGTGACGGGTAATATCACAAAACGCCGTGATCGGACAAAAATGAGCAAGGCCCAAGAATCAAGTTCGTTGAACCGCGCAAAGAGAGCGATAAATCTACCACGTGGACCCTACAAACTCTATTGCGACGAGCCACAGGCACCCCTATAATTGACTAGCCTATTTTGAATCGACACCATGAAGATTAAAAATATTCAAGAAGCTGCTTGGTTCGCCTGCAGTTAACTGTAGCGTATGGTGAAAAATTTATTGAACTGTTCTGACTGGGCTTCAGTGCTTCCTATGGTGGGTTACTGCTGGGTTATTTTTTTTTTAATAAAGTAAGATCTATTAGAGTGTAGAGAAGATCTTAACAACAGGTTTCAGATCTTTGAACTCTTGAAACAGACTCTTTCGGTGAGCGCTAAATAAATTATGCTCTGGGGTGGTTATTTCTATTTTGCAAAACTGGGCTTGCGCTTCCTAACGAAGATATATGTAACTGCTCAAAATTGCGTAGAGAATGTGGTGCAACTCCACATTATTTCATTCGAAAAGCAAGGAGTACCTGAGTTCAACTTGGATCAATTTGATGCTCGAGCGAATATGACGCGACTAACAGTGCACAGATTCGCTGATGCTCGAATTACGATGTTACAGTGGTCACTCAGAATTTTTATCTGATTTCTATTGAGCATAGAAATTTTCGGTATTTAATCCAGAACATTTCACATTCAATCAAATAACACAGGGTAAAAGAGAAAGAAGAACTCTTTGGAACATTGGTAACGTTATTTTTCGATTTTATTATTTTATATGAAACTTGATACATTCCTGTAATTTCTCACTTTTTATTTAATTTCGTTTATTTTAACAGGCCAATCTCACTTCTGAGCCATGTATACAAGCTGTTCTCAAGAGTCATTACGAACCGTCTCGAACGGAGGTTTGATGACTTCCAGCGACGAAAGTCATGTCGAATGTCCATGTGGCACCCGTACCGGTTGTTGTTGGGAATGATACTCTCGAAGTTGTAGACCATTACACTTACCTTGGACAGATTGTTCAGTTAGGTAGGTCCAACTTCGAGAAAGAGGTCGCCCGAAGAATCCAACTCGGATGGGCAGCGTTTGGGAAGCTACGTGATATCTTCTCATCGAAAATCCCACAGTGTCTCAAGACAAGGGTGTTTAACCAGTGTGTGTTGCCAGTGATGACATATGGCTCTGAAACGTGGTCTCTAACTGCTGGCCTTTTAGAGAGACTAAGAGTCACTCAACGAGCAATGGAAAGAGCTATGCTCGGAGTTTCTTTGCGGGATAAAATCCGGAACATGGATATCCGGCGAAGAACCAAAGTCACCGACATAGCTCATAAAGTTTGCAAGTTGAAGTGGCAATGGGCAGGCCACATCGCTCGTAGAACTGACAACCGATGGGGAAGAAAAGTTCTCGAGTGGCGACCACGGACCGGAAGACGCAGCGTAGGTAGGCCTCCCACTAGGTGGACCGACGACATCGTGAGGGTCGCGGGCAACCGATGGATGCAAGTGGCGAATTGTCGTTCGGCGTGGCGGTCTAAGGGGGAGGCCTTTGTTCAGCAGTGGACGTTTTCCGGCTGATGATGATGATGATGATTTTAACGATTTATTGAAATGCTAACTTATTTTTTATGTATTTTCATCTAAAATCGTCAATGACATTTTAATATTTTGTTTTGAGTGGTATATTCATGAATAAAATTCACAAATATCAGGCGAAAGAACCATGGTCGCCCAAGCAATACGTAAAAATTAAACACCAATTAGCAGTTTATAGCTGCATTACATCTGTAAAAAAGCTGACGTGATAGCTTTATCTTGAATAATACAGTATTTAAACTTTAATTACACTGAAAGCTTGATAAGTTCTGCATAAGATTGTTTTTTTTTTACTTTATGCAAATAAAAGTGACTGAGACAGCTAGTAGCTACATAACAGCGAAAAATTCAGCTTTGTGCTGAACAACTTTGCAATATATTTCAATTATACAGCTTGATTCTGAATAGTTTATTGTTTAGTTTCTTTAAGCTGCATAACCCGGCAAACCGTACTCATTTATTCAGAATATGGATACTGATTACTTTTTAGCGTTTAAGCAGCTAACTTCTGCATAAATGAAGATGACTACGATCTTATGACAATCTTATAGCAAGAGAAGTGCACTAATCGTTTTTTATGCAGCTCAACTCCTAATAATCTGAATAAGAGTACTGAGACGGGCAGCTTTAGAATCGGTTATCACTGTTACTGACAGTTACAAGTGACCTGTTACACAGAAATTGTAAACAAATCGTCTGTGTGAACAGCTTATATTCAGAATCAACATCGTCGCCATTATTAATCCTAACATAACCTCTTTTCTTAAACTAAACGATGTTATTACAAATAATAATTCGATGTTTTTATTAAAAAAAAACATCTGGGTAGTATTCTAATACCTACCTGATTGTTTTCTACCACTTTGATTAGTAACAATTGAATAAAATATTTTATCTGTCGAAAAGGGTTACTATAAGTCAATTGTTTATTTTTTTAAAACTGGTTTTATCTTGTGGCGCTCGAAAATTTTACTATAAACTTATATGTATTCATTTCATTTTCATTTATTTTCATTTATTCATTTATTCTCACAGTAAAGTAGCATGCGTTGTAATAATTGTATTGTTAACAAAACATTTTACCAAAAATAATATACTTAGCAATATTTATAATTTCATCCAGAGAGCGATGCCACCATCACTTAAATTGAATAACAAAATGCTGATATTGTACATTTAATTACATACCTTCTTTACAAAACAACGAAAAAGATCTGAATTATGAATATTGTCTGTATATCAGAGTTTGATATTTTCATCTGCTTAATAGAGTTTTCAATCAATTCTGAACAAAGGTTCGATGAGCTTTTATGCAGAAGTTAACCAAACGTTATTCAGATTTAAGCGATTAATTATGTGCCCAAATTGCTTGAATATTGACTGTATAAGCATTTATATAAACTTTATCCCTAGATCTTTTACAGCGTTTAGTCATCAGAATTGCTATTATACAAAAGTTAGTCAGCTAGTTTGTGTTGCTTGGGCGGTTGAGTGCTTGAACTTGTCTTTGGAGGTAGTCTCCGATTGTGCCAATTTAGTCAGGATAAATGCCGCTAAGACGTGACTTTTTCCGCAAAACGGAGCTAATTCCACCCGGTTCTATCTTTCTGAGTTGTAACCATAAAAATGACAGACCATCTTGATCTTTTTGGGGTGCCGTTGACATCGGCCCTCAATTTTTGTCCACTTATTGAGTTGGCTGCAAAAAAGTAAGGGATCCTTGTCAAGATGAGAGGGTATTTCACGCCTCAACAGTTAATGAACTTGTATAATGTTCAAGTCCGGTAAATGGAGTACTGCTCCCACCCGTGGGACAGATATGCTAAATCCCAACTTGATGCACTTGAGTCAATTTATCAGCTCCCGGCACTGATCGAGGTCACGCTGCGGGACTAGACGGAATGGGAAGTAGTCACCTCCCTATGCAAGGCAGCCATGCTAGCGAAGGAGGAGGTGGAACACGTGAGGGAGAGTACAGCCGGATGACCTACGACGTCGCGAAGCGATTTCCAATCAGAGAGGTACGCCTTAGAGGGCCGGAGCCCGACGTGGTCACGGGATTGTCTCATCAGGTAACGGTGACCCTGGAACGTCAAGGGCTATTGAAGGACACCGTGGATTTAAGTCATTACAAGTTTGAATGTTCCGCCCGTCCTTCCCTGGGTGGAAGGACTGATCTGATGATTTTACCGCGTAAAAAAAAAACATACCACCAGAGGCATAGCCAGTGGTATGGTGGGTCCGCAGCGAACTATACTATACAAGTGAACTGGCATGTTTGGGAAGTTGGCAAGTCTGAAATTACATTCAATTATCAATTCAGAAAAAGAAGCTATCAGAATTATTAACATTTATAATCTATAATTACATTCACATTCGAATATAGTAGGAAAATACAATCAACACATTTATTAATTTACATTGCAATCTGATCAGAATTAAATTAATTCAAAATATTAACTTGTATCAAGAAAGGTTGGTTACGCTGTATTCTTGGCGATTGGAAAAATTCCTGGCCACCGCTTATGACCTGCGGAAAATTCGAGGTACTACATTTTTCAAGTGCAATTTGATGTAATGACAAAGACACTAGCGCCGCGTCTAAAGGTCATGAATGGTGGCGTGTATTTTAAATTTTAATGATTACGTGACTAATGTCAAAATGGTTGCGAGCGATACGTCCTCCCTCAGAAAGCGCTCCGCGCTGTCTAAATCAAAGACCAAACCGTTCTTGGTTTTATATTGAATTTTGTCATTGCATATTATAATTGTTTAATATTATTATTTTACTTTTAAATGAACTAATTATTTTTTTCATGCAAGCTAACATAGTAACCTTCGTTATTCAATACTTTTTGATTGAATATCCAGTAAAATATTGATAGATAAAAAATGTAATTTCGAACGAAAAATTTTCAATATCTTCCTGTTTTGCGGAATTATTTTTGGTGTATTTCTGAATGAAAAATAAAAAACTGATTAATACAGTCCAAATATAAACATTTAGTTGTACCACGGATATTTTCAAATATTATTTTACTGTTATAACTTCTATGTAATGAGGTACCAAACATTGACAAAATGTAGAATTTTATGAAACATCTTTTGTAGAGACAAGGTTTTTACTCATGTACGTAAACAAATCTAAAAATTTGTTTAATACAGTCCACAGAAAAATAATCAAGCTTTCTCAGGTATATATTTTTTTTAAATTTGTGGCCATATCTTTCCCAGAATCCGGTTCCAAAGTTTGCACAAATTTAAGGAAACGTGTGAAAGCCCTCTTAAGTGCAATTTGAACTATACTTCGTGTTGGGTCTGATCGAGACTAGATCAGATTGAGTTGGACGATTGATCACGCAAACGTGAAAATACATTGGAATCGTTGGGATAATTATAAATCCAAACCAATCCGGGCTTGTGTGCGATTAATTGTTGATAATTGTCAGATTTGTAGGGGTTCACATATTGAAATTTTGTGCACCAGCGCGAACCGCTCCGGTAGATCGGACTCTGAAGGGGGTTCGCGCACGGGGGGGTATATTGAAGATGAGGCCCGGGCTCCTCGCTCGCCGGTTCAATACCAAGGAGGGGCCTGCTCTTTTGACCGCCGTACTCCACCCCCCGCGCCAGTTGATCGGGAGCCGCGCGACCGCCGTTTGGTCTCCCCTCGTGAAGGCGATTGTGCAGCTGCTGGTGAACGACATTGGCCAGACCAGCACCGCCTTTCCTCCCCTCCGTTGGCAGAACGTCCCCGCTTGGAGTCGCGCCCCCCGCCTTTCAGGCGCCCAGTGGGATATACCCCTCCAGCGATGGCGCGCGGCTCGGGACATCGCGCGGACGAGCAGTTTGTTTGTTGTCCTCGTCTTGAGAGACCCCAGCCTGGTTGCGGCGATCGGTCGCCGCCCAGGCATTGTTAGGAGGTTGGCGCCTGCCCCGCTATCGTACCTCCCCAGGTCGACACGGTTTGTTGCCAACGGCGTCTGTCAGGGTCTGGGGACCCACGGAAATCGTCCGGGCCTCACGGCGGTTGATAATTAGGTGAAATTCGCCATATTTTCCCTGTTGGGTTGTTAAAACCGGAACATTTTTGAGGTTACGTTTGCCGGCACCGTGTGAACTTTGATGCCGTGAACTGCTTAACATTTTGGTACAAGAACATTATTTGGGTGCTTTTGAGTGAGTGAACATTTCGTGACCGTGCGTTCCTGTTGGAGAGCATAAGCGCCTAGGAGGCGTGGCCTTGGTGACCCTTGAACCGGCCGCGTGTTGGAGGCCCATCGTCGTTCGGTTCTATACTGCTCACACATTACTTTACATGATTACTCACCCCACTCATACATACATAATAGCCGAGGGGACATCGACCTCTGGAGCTTCTCATCCCTGAAGACAGGTAAGTGTAGAGATATAATTAGTTTGGTTATTAACGGCGGGTGGCACACTTGGGTGTTATTGAATTTGTTCTCTGCGAATCGCAGAAAATACGTTCAGTCCTTTCTCGCCAAGGCTGGTACGTAACACTGTGCTAGATGTCAGTTTATATGTCTGTGATGTCTGTCAGGGGTGCGTTTAAGTCGATTATCCAGGCTAAAATTTATACTGACTAATCGTCAAACACCCCGTTCAAGCACACCGCGAGGTGAAAAATTAAACTGACTAAAATTTAATCTGCCCCGTTCACGGTCGTCCGCTGGTATAAGTTTTCGCCTGACTGGGATAAAAGTTTTGTTGTTAATTGTCGATTCGCGTCGTAAAAACGAATATTTTTATTTTAGAGAGTACCTAATTCATCGTCTCGGTGAATATTATTTGTGGATCATGGATATAATTAATATAACACCGGCACATTGATTTTTCATGTTCCGGTCCATTTTTAATGTATAATAATTTCGAGATCACAAGTTAAATCCTAATTTTACGGGGATTACAATAAAATATTCGGACTGTTGAGTTGAATTGAATTGTTACTTTTTTGATAAACTGAGCTGTCAATTGAATTTGACAGCTAACATTGACAGAAACCTATGACTCCGTTCAGCGAACCCTCGCTAGTTTAATTTTTATCCGGCGAAAATTTCGCCAGCGTACTTAAACGCACCCCAGTAGTGCGCTCGTTCTAGTGGTAGAGAGATGACGCATGGTGTCAGTTGTGCACACTGATTGATAAAATAATACCCTGGGCAGCAACCGACGATGGAATCCGCTCGATTCTGCGATATATTTGGAATCAGCGACGCAAACTCTATCGATTGGTAGTTTAAAAAAATAAACTATTTCTAAAAAACCGCCCAAATGCGAGTTGGACTCGCCCATGACAGGTTCCGTAGTAGCAAGCATAGATTAGGGATATAATAAAAAACTTTTTCAAAAAAAATGTAACCGCCTTCAAAAACAACCACAAAAATGGGTAAAATAACCTACAAAATAACTTTTCTTTCAGTACCTCTACCATGAGTTAGTACAGTAAAATTGGGTGACGTAACTAATCTCGTTACGTAAAATCCGTTTCCACAATAGTAAACGTTAAATCGGTACCATGGGTTTCACTTAAGTTTTACGTTTACTGTCACGTAAAAACCACATTGACTACAGTAAAAGCTAACTTCAGTGTAGTTACGGATGCAGTCTGTGGTGTGGTACCTATCTACTCTGTGGTATAGGTCTTTGACAAATGTTTTTGTTTATTTGGTCTGTGATACAGATAATGAGATAACTATATATTAGTCAGAGAGTCTGTGACACTCAAAGATGAATGCAATACGACAAAATGAAAATAGTATATTTTGCAACTAGTGAATAAAGAGCGGATTTAAAGCGAGGGCCATTATATGAATCACGAGCAAGCGAAGGATTTTAATGACTGAATCACGACCGTAGGGAGCGATTCATGATGATTGAATCACGAGCGGACCGAGTGATTCAAATATTTAAATCCTGAGCGACGCGAGTGATTCAGGCCCTCGATTTAAATCCGTTTTATTCAAGAGTTGCAAACGATACTTTATACCATGACTACGAGAAAAAGAAAGATTTGAGCGATAATATACAAGGTGTTAAAAAATCAACTGCAGGAATTTCGTGTGCGTACTCGGTATCAAAAACCAAGTACATTCCAAAGAAAAAAAAAATTTTTCGAGCATTTTTTTTTTTAAAAAATTTTTTTTTCAAGCATTTTTTTTGGTCATGTTAATGAATTTGATTGCTCTTTGAGGTCGTTCACCCGTATGTAGCGTTCACAGCTGATCCCAACTTTCCCATCACATTTTGCAGACTTTGGACTGGCAATTTATCGAAATACTTACAAATAACTTATTTTATTGGCCATATTAATAGGCCAATAGAAATATGCTTGAAAAAAAAATTAATAATTTTGTAAAAAAAAAAATTGAAAAAAATTTTTTTTTTTTTTTAAAGTGCTCAAGAACAATTTTTTTTTTTGGAATGTACTTGGTTTTTGATACCGAGTACGCACACGAAATTCCTGCAGTTGATTTTTTAACACCCTATACACCGTGTTCTTCACGTTATCCATAAACTTTAGCAAATACTTCTATGGCTTTTACAAATCAAATCCAACAAAGGAAGTAGTACTTAAAAAGGCTTCGTTACAAAGATATTTGTAATTTCATTTAATGAAATTTAATTGAGCTATGCAGTGAGAAAGTATCTTAATTTGAAATCTATCAAATACTATTTGCATTTCATTTGTTTCAGCCCTCCAAATGTTATGAATGAAAATACGACGTTGCCAATTCGGATAAAGAGGCATGCATATCGGGTTATTTACGTCTAGGTATTTAGTTTGTATGAAAATTAACAAAAAATAAGAATTTATTGTGGTTTGAACATCTGGTCGAAGTTTATGTATATCGTCCGGAACACGGTGTATATGAAACGAAAAAAAAAGTTTTTTTTTTATTAATACTGCTCCACACACACGTGGGTGCGTTTCCAAACATCTAAATTCACAATACACAAACACCCACACCCGAAACAAATAATTGTAGATCATAGTACGAATATTTGCTCCGTGCGGGAATCGAACCCGCTTCACGTAACGAAGTAGTCCAATCGCTCAGTCAACAAATTAACATTAAAATCGGAACAATGACTTAAATTAATAGTAATATTTTCCTAATAACACGGGGGTCGACCGCATCAATGTGTTCTAAATTCAAACACCAAAACAGTGAGTAAAAGAGCTTTTTATTCACTGTTTTCAGTGAGTAAAAGTAACTTTTTAGAGTAGGAATGGTATAATAGTATATTTTGCAACTAGTGAATAAAGAGCGGATTTAAAGCGAGGGCCATTATATGAATCACGAGCAAGCGAAGGATTTTAATGACTGAATCACGACCGTAGGGAGTGATTCATGATAATTGAATCACGAGCGGAGCGAGTGATTCAAATATTTAAATCCTGAGCGACGCGAGTGATTCAGGCCCTCGATTTAAATCCGTTTTATTCAAGAGTTGCAAACGATACTTTATACCATGACTACGAGAAAAAGAAAGATTTGAGCGATAATTTATATGTAACGAAAAAAAAAAGTTTTTTTTTATTAATACTGCTCCACACACACGTTTTGGTTTCACGGGTGCGTTTCCAAACATCTAAATTCACAATACACAAACACCCACACCCGAAACAAATAATTGTAGATCATAGTACGAATATTTGCTCCGTGCGGGAATCGAACCCGCTTCACGTAACGAAGTAGTCCAATCGCTCAGTCAACAAATTAACATTAAAATCGGAACAATGACTTAAATTAATAGTAATATTTTCCTAATAACACGGGGGTCGACCGCATCAATGTGTTCTAAATTCAAACACCAAAACAGTGAGTAAAAGAGCTTTTTATTCACTGTTTTCAGTGAGTAAAAGTAACTTTTTAGAGTAGGAATGGTATAAAGGTTATTTTTCTATTGCTTAGTGCAAGAAATTAGCATTGGATCTTTATTAAGAAATTTTACTTAGTTGGCTGACGTTCAAAGAGCTTTGAGAGAAATTATTAAGTAGGTACATACCGTTGCTTGATGAGATCCCTTTCATGGCGAGTGGTGGGGAGTTTAATTTTGTTTATTACATCGGGACTATTAAGCGCATCGACAGGCCTGTTGGTCTAGTGGTTAGTGACCCTGACTGCCATGCCGGAGGTCGTGGGTTCGATTCCCACCCAGGACAAATGTTTGTGTGATGAGCACGATCATTTGTTCTGTGTCTGGGTGTAATTTATATATAATATGTATGTATTTAGAAATATATAATTACGTTTATCAGTTGTCTAGTACCCATAACACAAGCTCTGCTTAGCTTGGGACTAGATGGCGTTGTGTGATCGTTGTGGAATATTATTATTCGTTACTTCCTCAACGTAACAACTTTATCGTTTCTTGCGAAAAGTGGTTGGCTTCCTCGACCACGCATTGGTTATCATCACCTTTCTCGTAAAAGAGTAAAGCACATAAAACCTGAAAATGTAGATCATAATGAGACTTGGTTGGTTTGAGTAGGTTTCTCAAAAACCCATAACCTTAATAACTCTACATACTTTTGTTTCCAAGGAAACCCTTTGAGAAGACTTTAAATTGCTATGTTCTCTGAGAACATTACACAGGTAAGCGAAGGCTTCTTTCGATAACCTATTTTATTTATTTATAGTGCGAAGCGGTGTTGGAGGATACCGATACAATCTTTTATATAAGCTATAGTCCCCGCCAAATAAGTCTGGAATAAAGGTCATTGATCCTAATAATGCATCGTTCGAATTTCATACCACCATCGTTCAAACAAAATAAAATATAAGGTCAAGATCGCGTCTTACCACGATGCGTTGCTTTTGGTCGTTCTACATTTTTTCGAATGGTTTTGAAATATTGCAAAATACGGGGGTCAACGTATCTTATTTTATTTTATTCCATACTTATCTGGCGGAACTATAGTGCTTATTTAATATTAACATTATTGTGAACAAATTAACACAGCTGTGAACCATCATTCTGGAGCGTACATAAATATCCTGTCCCATCCTGTCCCGTCCTGTTCCGTCCTATCCCGTCATATTCCATCCTGTCCCTTCCTGAACCGTCTTGTCCCGTCCTGTCCCGTACCGTCCCGTCCCGTCCCGTCCCGTCCCGTCCTGTCCCGTCCTGTCCCGCCCTGTCTCGTCCTGTCCCGTCCCGTCCCGTTCCGTCCCGTCCCGTCCCGTCCTGTCCCGTCATGTCCTGTTCTGTTCCGTCCTGTCCCGTACTGTCCCGTCCTGTCCCGTCTTGTCCCGTCCTGTCCCGTCCTGACTATCCTATGATTCCATAAAATCGCTATAATTAAATTACGTTTTTTATAAGATGTAAACTGATTACGATGAAAAAAAAAAGAATGTTACCTACTTCAATTTAAACACCTCTATTTCAGGTTTTATTTTAACGCCATCTACCGTTTTATCGTTGAAGTACATATGTTTAGATGAATTATTTGAATATGTAGTTTTGCCATTCTAAGCTAGATCGCGCTACTGAACTGCACGTCTTGGTGTGAACTGACCGTAATTTTACTTCTGAAACACTTTAAATTCAAATAACTTTTGATAGACTGAACCGATTTCGATAAAACAAAAACTAAGTTAAACCTCAAGTTGCGTATAATTTTTGTATATAAACATTGTCAGCATTGAATTCGTAGATTTTACATGATGTGCGCACAAACAAAGAGACAAACCGACAAACAGACAAACCGACAAACAGACAAAAATTTCAAAAATGATGGAAATGGGTTCTGTTACTTATCTTTTCACACGCTGGCTATTTTTTGTTTCAATTTCTTCAATGTACAAAAATGATATTTCTACAGATTTATTATATGTATAGATTGTATCTAATAATCTATCATCTATATAATCTTATAATCTATTTTCATCTGCCGCTTGGCCTTCGGCAAACATCCTCCAAGCGAAATATTGTCGCGCAGACATTTTTTATAAACGAAAAAAAAACTTCTCACAATAAAAATGTCGGTGAGAGAAGTAACCACAGTAGTTACAGTAATTTACTGTGACAACCACGTGACATCTGACAAATCAGTGACTCATGGTACCGATTTGTATGCAAAACGCTACGTAAACTACACTCTCTACGTAAACTGAAACGAATGTGGTAAAGTAAATTTTAGCCTTCAACTCATGGTACGGATTTTAGTTCCGCTACTGCCCAATAGAGGCGCTGTACAGATTCTCGTACAAATTGTTTTACGTTTACTGTACCGTAAACGTAAAAAAAAACTCATGGTAGAGGTACTGAAGTCGGTGCCTTTGTTTTTTTTTCATTTCATTGTTTTAACAGGCCTTTTGGTCTAGTGGTTAGTGACCCTGACTGCTATGCCGGAGGTCGTGGGTTCGATTCCCACCCAGGACAAATTTTTGTGTACAGCACGATCATTTGTTCTGTGTCTGGGTGTAATTTATCTATAATATGTATATATTTAGAAATATATAAGTATGTTTATCAGTCGTCTAGTACCCATAACACAAGCTCGGCTTAGCTTGGGATTAGATGGCGTTGTGTGATAGTTGTGGAATATTATTAAATATTAAAATTGTCTGTTTTGCCACCGACTTCTCAAAAGAAAAGTTATTTTGTAGGTTATTTTACCCATTTTTGTGTTTTTTTTTTTTTGAAGGCGGTTACATTTTTTTTAAGTTTTTTATTTTACTCTTTTTAGTTTTAATATTCAACCCAAATTCTTGTCAAATAAATCATTCTCTTACATGTGCACTAAAATTTTGTAATCCGTAGCACCGGTAACAACATCGCTCAAGTGCACAATAAGCTAATAAAATTCCCTATCTCAAAAACTCCTGAACCGATTTTGATGAAACTTGCAGTATTCCGTAAGTTAAACAATACCTAGTACAACAAAAAAAGAATTACATACTTAAATTGGACTTGCAGTTCCGGAGATATGCGAACACAAACTAAATCAGTCGATGCCTACTCCTTGCTGTTAAGGAGTTGTACCTTCCATCATCAGCTCAGCTAAGTGAGATGATGATTATCATACGTAAGTACTTATATTACTTCATACAATTTGCGAAAAACGATGTACGGGCCTATAAAATTTGAGGGTTGCCCTCGATTTCCCTGGGATCCCATCATCAGATCCTGACCTGATGATCATGGGACCACTTGGGAAGTATACCCTTTCAAACAAATGAAAAATTTTCCAAATCGGTCCAGGCGTCTTCGAGAAATCGGGGATCATACAAAAAAAAAAGTTTCCGACGAATTGAGAACCTCCTCCTTTTTTTGAAGTCGGTTAAAAATATGTATTATTATGTCATTTAATTAATACTTATGAATGTCATTTTTTGAGTTTTAACCTTTTGAGGACATTGTTATAATAACTTTATTATTATGTTTAAGTCCGTTCTGTCGTTTGAGTTTTATTAATAACTAGCTTTTGCCCGCGACTTCGTCCGCGTGGAATAATTACTTTG
Source organism: Agrotis exclamationis (assembly GCA_950005045.1). Taxonomy (NCBI): domain Eukaryota; kingdom Metazoa; phylum Arthropoda; class Insecta; order Lepidoptera; family Noctuidae; genus Agrotis; species Agrotis exclamationis. The sequence continues at coordinate 192,159 of OX465427.1, forward strand.
GGCTAACGTTAAATTTAACCCGGATTTTGAAGATTTCTTCAATGGCGCTCCGCTCCTATTGGCCTTAGCGTGATGATATATAGCCTCCTCGTTCATATTGCAACTTGTTCATTGTTATTTTTTTTATTTTTTTTTTATTTCTGTGTTATGCTTTAATTTTAATTTTGGACGCAACCGCAAAAGTTGGAATGTCATCTACCAATAGGAAAGCGCGGTTTGACACTTGCAATATAGTCACTTACAAAATAAAAAGTTCTGAACCAAATTGGATGAATTTTTTATGGGACCAATCATGACCAATGGGAAGTATACTGCATCGAACGAAAAAAGAATTCGACTAATCGGACTAGAAACCTCGGAGCGATTACTCCGAGGTTTCTAGTCCGATTAGTCTAATTCAGTGTACATACATTTAAAAAAAAAAAAACAAAAAAAAACATACCAACCGAATTGAGAACCTCCTCCTTTTTTGAAGTCGGTTAAAAATTACGTTTCCTTGACAAATTTGAATGTGTAACAAAATGAAATTGAACATAGTTTAAAATTCACGAATTATGAAATCAAATGAAAAAGCTTAGGTATGTAACGAATGTAATGGGAAAATTGCATACTAATTATTTCGTTCATGAGGACAGGCTACAGGATCTGAACAATTATGTTCCAAGGAGTCATAAAAAGGGTGATAATCTTTAGGAATCAGCGGTTTTAACTCTTGTAAATGTATAAATTTTGTGGTGTCAATAGGGAGATGCTATTGGTAAAGGGCAGTATTGTGAGTTCGTGCGTAGTTTTTGTTAGAGCGTCGTGGTAATTCTTTGAAGTCATCATTGAAGTCCAACTGATACCGTATGATCCCATCTGGATTATATTGCAGGCTTACAATGTCAACTACAATTGGATCGCCTTTTTTAGGGTTCCGTAGCCAAATGGCAAAAACGGAACCCTTATAGATTCGTCATGTCTGCCTGTCCGTCCGTATGTCACAGCCACTTTTTGTCGAAAGTATAAGAGCTATCCTGTTGAAACTTGGTGGGTAGATGTATTATGTGAACCGCATTAGGATTTTCACACAAAAATAAATTAAAACAAATACCAAGACAAATACCCATACTTAGAATTGAAACTCAAAATTTTTTTTTTCACCAAACCCATACGTGTGGGGTATCTATGGATAGGTCCTTAAAAATTATATTGAGGTTACTAATATAATTTTTTTCTAAACTGAACAGTTTGCACGAGAGACACTTCTAAAGTGGTAAAATGTGTCCCCGCCCCCCCTTTAACTTCTAAAATAAGAGAATGATAAAACTAAAAAATATATATAATGTAGACCTCAACAAAAACTTCCAACGAAAATTGGTTTGGATGAGATATAATAATAATAATAATAATAATAAAAGCCTTTATTTCCCAACTTGTTAAATAAACTTGACACAATCAGAGATCCTAATAAATAGATTAAGGAATTGACATTGGTTAGAATAGTGAAAATATTCGCAGTACTAAAAAGATATAAATCGAATAGAAATTATCAATACAATCAATCAATCAACAATTCATAACAATTAGGTTCAATAAACATAATCACTTCATACAAATATTAATAACATTCAAAATAAAACCTAAAAATAAAACATTCATTAATAATCATTGTCATGCATATTAAATCATTATTAACAAAATAAATAATAACATCTTTCAATCGTGGTTAAATTGAATTTCACTATCAAATAATTAGGTAATATAATACTAAAAGATCACTAGAATTTAATAAGTTAACAATTTTATTCGTTTGGTTTGGGTACCCATTTACGGGTGAAGGCCTCCTCCATCAATCGCCATTTCTCTCTATCTTGAGCTAGTCTCGTCCAGGTATGACCAGCAGTGGCTATAATGTCGTCACACCAGCGGCGCCTGGGTCTGCCGCGGGGGCGTGGTGTATCTCGAGGTATCCAGTGAAGAACCCTCTCACTCCACCGTCCATCTGTGGCTCTCGCTATATGACCTGCCCAACGCCATTTTAGCCTACATGCTAGTTCGGCAGCATCAATAATGTTTGTATGCGTGATTTAAATATCTCTTTGAGCGACCAGTATCGTTTCCAAGTGTTTTTTATCCTGCGATCTATCTCATTTTCTATTAAATTGGAAAAACAAATGCTATGTCCAAGATATATGTAGCTGTCCACGTACTCTATTAGTGTGTTTTGTATTTTAGTTGGTACTCTCTTACTGTTAGTTAATAGACACGTTTTTTCAGCATTCATATGAAGGCCACATTTGCGACTCTCCTTATCGAGAGTTGACAACATGTATTCTATCTCTGCGTGTTTTTCGCTAATAAGGATTATGTCGTCTGCAAATCTGAGATGGTTCAAATACTCGCCATTTATTTTGATGCCCAAATTGTACCACTGGAGCTGTCTAAAGATGTTTTCCAAGACTGCGTTGAATAATTTTGGTGATATCGGATCGCCCTGCCTTACTCCTTTCTGAATGTTAAATGACTCTCCTTTTTTCTCAAGTTTAACCACTGCTTTGCTATGCTTATAGATTTCTTTTAAGACATTGATGTATTTTTTATGTACACCTTGTTGTTGTAGTGAATGCCATAGAGAGTCATGAGAAATAGAATCGAACGCCTTAGAGTAATCTATAAAAGCTATGTAGAGTTCTTTATTATGTTCATTATATCTCTCAATTATCTGTGTGATGGTAAAAATGTGGTCATTAGTAGAGAATCCCGCTCTAAATCCGGCTTGTTCTCTAGGTTGATTTTCATCCAATGTCTTAGAAATTCTCTTAAGTAATAAGCTGGTAAATAGTTTGTAGAGCGATTGTAACATACTTAGTGGCCTGTAATTGCCTATATCACCAGGATCACCTTTTTTGTATAGCAGCGTAATAATTGCAGTTTGCCAATCAGATGGTATAGATTCCTTTGCCAAAATTTCGTTGAATATGGTGGTTAGGATAGGTGTGATGGGCTCCATAATGGCTTTTAACATGTCATTTGTTATACGGTCTTCTCCTGGACATTTTGAAGACTTGAGTTGTTGTATTGAGTTGTTTATTTCACACTCAAGAAAAGGAGGAACGGTTTCCGAATTAACCAGCTCTAGTTCCTTCCATACCGCTTGCCTTGGTTCCGAATATTCGTAAAGTTTTTTGTAGAATTCTGTTGCTATTTTTAATACATGGTCTCGGTTAGTTATTTGTTGCCCATTTTTTGACAGTTTTGCTATCCATTTCTTGCTGGAGTCTAGTTTCTTGTAAGCTTTTTTAACCGAGGCCCTTTTTTCAAGATTTTCTTCAATAATTTTGTATCTATGTTCTTTAATTCTGTGCTGGATTTGCTTTCTTATTAATTTGTATAATGCTGACAATTGTTTTTTTTCTATAGCAGTTTTATTTTTCTTTTCTTTTAATTCAGTTCTTACTTTTATCAGTCTCGCAATGTTTTCTGAAATTATGTCTGGTTTATGCTTTAACTTCTTTGTTCCCTTGTGTTGACTTTCTCTAATTTTTGTAATTAGTGTTGAGTAGGCGTATTCAATATTTGTATATTTTAAGTCTTTCACCGCTTGACTGAACGTTTCCTGTAAATATTTTAAGTCAAATGGTGTCGGTTCGGTGGTAATTTTCTCTCCAAAATATTTTCTAGTCACTATACGGTCATAGTTGAGTAGAAGCGCTGCCCGAACCAGTCTGTGGTCAGTAGGATGCGAGGTTGATATTATATCGACGTTGTGGATGTTGTTATGGTTTCTTGTTATAATGAAATCAATTTCGTTTCGTGTAACGCCATTTGGGTGTGCCCAAGTCCATTTGCGGTTGTATTTCTTCTTGAAATAGGTGTTTGCTACATGTAGTTGGTGTTCGAAGCAAAAATCGATTAGGATCTGACCTCTTGGGCTTCTTTTTCCGCATCCCCATGATCCCATGACATATTTTTCCTCGGCAGTGGCTAAACCGATCTGTGCATTGAAGTCACCAATAATAATTGTGTCTTTGTTATTGTTTTTTAACGCCATTCGTAGGTTCCTGTAAAACTCATCAATTTCTTCTTGTGGTGACAGTTCAGTAGGCGCGTAAACTTGTATTATATCCACTGTTCTGGAATCTATTTGGATTATTAATTGTACTACTCTATCAGAGAACGTAACAAAATTTTTGATATTGTTTTTCAATTGCTTTTTGATTAAAAACCCGACACCGTTTCTATTATGTTTTTGACCATAATACATAAAAATAAAATCTTCATGTTCTATAATTTCTTTGCCCTCGAGTTTTACCTCTGACAGTCCTATAATGTGCCAGTTAAGTTTTGAAATAGAGTTTTCCAATTCTAAAAATCTTGATTTGTCTATAAGTGATCTTACGTTTAACGTAGCAATGTAGAGATATTTGTTATGTCTTTTATTCAGAAAAGTTTCATTTTTGATTATTTATTTATTAGGTATGTAACGAATGTAATGGGAAAATTGCATACTAATTATTTCGTTCATGAGGACAGGCTACAGGATCTGAACAATTATGTTCCAAGGAGTCATAAAAAGGGTGATAATCTTTAGGAATCAGCGGTTTTAACTCTTGTAAATGTATAAATTTTGTGGTGTCAATAGGGAGATGCTATTGGTAAAGGGCAGTATTGTGAGTTCGTGCGTAGTTTTTGTTAGAGCGTCGTGGTAATTCTTTGAAGTCATCATTGAAGTCCAACTGATACCGTATGATCCCATCTGGATTATATTGCAGGCTTACAATGTCAACTACAATTGGATCGCCTTTTTTAGGGTTCCGTAGCCAAATGGCAAAAACGGAACCCTTATAGATTCGTCATGTCTGCCTGTCCGTCCGTATGTCACAGCCACTTTTTGTCGAAAGTATAAGAGCTATCCTGTTGAAACTTGGTGGGTAGATGTATTATGTGAACCGCATTAGGATTTTCACACAAAAATAAATTAAAACAAATACCAAGACAAATACCCATACTTAGAATTGAAACTCAAAATTTTTTTTTTCACCAAACCCATACGTGTGGGGTATCTATGGATAGGTCCTTAAAAATTATATTGAGGTTACTAATATAATTTTTTTCTAAACTGAACAGTTTGCGCGAGAGACACTTCCAAAGTGGTAAAAAGTGTGTCCCCCCCCGTAACTTCTAAAATAAGAGAATGATAAAACTAAAAAAAATATATAATGTAGACCTCAACCAAAACTACCAACGAAAATTGGTTTGGATGAGATATAGTTAGCAGTTTTTGAGATATTTTGAGACATTTTCAAAAACCGCAAATATAACTTTGCCATTCATACAAACACTATGAAAAACAAAGTTATTTTTGTTGTTTGTGTTACTTACTAATCTCAATATAATTATATCTCTAATCCATGCTTGCTACTACGGAACCCTTCATGGGCGAGTCGTACTCGCACTTGGCCGGTTTTTGCCATAGAACTAATTGCAATATGAACGACGAAATTGTATGAACGAAAAAATTACCAATTTTTTTTTTATTTATTTTTTATTTACTGTCATGTAAGGATCATTTCATTGTATGGGAAGGAAGATGTCAGGAGAGTGGAGTTCGTCAAAAGTACGGTAATATTTCTTCTTACAGCATAAAGACGTATTAGTAGTACTCAGTCTTTCATTAGATTTGACCCTCTTCTGTTGCCCTGACATTTTCCTTCCCGTACAATGAAATGATCTTTACATGACAGTAAATCAAAAAACATCATTAAAAAAACTGGTAATTTTTTCGTTGATACAAATTGTATGAAAAAATATTTTTCACACCACCTGCTCGAAAATGTCAAATTATATGTCAAGCAACCTTAACCTAAAGTGAGTCATTAGTGGCCGAGGGCACAGCCGGTCAATAATGTTGTACTGGATTTCATTATTACCCGCTGGTCAATAATGTGATTTGAATTTGGAATATGTTTATAAACAACAAACACCCTTTGGTGCCAGAAAGATTTTTTTTTTTAACCGACTTCAAAAAAAGGAGGAGGTTCTCAATTCGGTCGGATTGTTTTTTTTTTTTTTTTTTTTTATGTATGTACACCGATTACTCCGAGGTTTCTAGTCCGATTAATGTGATTCTTTTTTTGTTCGATGCAGTATACCTGCCATTTGGTCCCATAAAAATTTCATCCAATTTGGTTCAGTACTTTTTATTTTGTGAGCATTTTTTTGATTTCTTCTACATGGATGATATAATTGTCTTTACTACGGATAACAACTATTGTGGACCGATTTTCAAAATTCGTTCTTTGTTCGAAAGGAGATACTTCTGAAGTGGTCCTATAGTCACCAAGTTAGGATCTGATGATTGGATCCTGGAGAAATCGAGGGCAACCCTCAAATTTTATCGGCCCACACATCGTTTTTCGCAAATCTTATGAAGTAATTTAAGTACTTGCGTATGGTAATCATCATCTCATGTAGCTGAGCTGATGATGGAAGGCCTTTACATAGTAAGGAGTAGGCATCGACTGATTTAGTAAATTATGTTTGTGTTCGCATACCTATCTCCAGAACTACAAGTCCGATTTAAGTAATTCTTTTTTTGTTGTACTAGGTATTGTTCAACTTAGGGAATACTGCAAGTTTCATCAAAATCGGTTTAGTAGTTTTTGAGATAGGGAATTTTATTAGCTTATTGTGTACGTGAGCGATGTTACGAGTATTACCGGTGCTACGGATTACAAAAATCTGGTGCACTGAAAATGATGCATTTGACAAGAATTTTAGTTGAATATTTAAACTAAAAAGAGTGAAATAAAATTTTTTTTTTTTAAAAATGTAACCGACTTCAAAAACAACCACAAAAAAGGGTAAAATAGCCTACAAAATAACTTTTCTTTCGGAAGTCGGTGGCAAAAAAAGATAATGAAATAAAAAAAACAAAGCCACCGACTATTTTGTAGGCTATTTTACCCTTTTTTGTGGTTGTTTTTTTAATTTTCTTTTCCTTTTTGGGAAGACAAAGGGATCTATCTAGCCCATGCAGCCTAGATTTTTTTTTTTGGTTCTTTTCGTCCCTCTTTGGAGCAGGCAAAGGGAGCTGAGCCCATACAGCCAAGTCTGATTTAGTGTGCCAGAAAGAGGAAAGCTATTCTCGAAACCCTTACTACGCGTGGATGATATTCTCGATTTCCTAAAAAATCATAACGATTGCTTCTTCATATCGTTGCCATGTTTTCGAAGACATAATATTGTAAGAATAATTAGATAACTACCTACGAACCATTTTTTAAAAGGAATGAAATAACATTAAAACTGGCATTAATAATAACAAATACCGTACCGCGCCGTAATACCGTAGGTAATAGTAATTGGCTGTAACATTAGTTAATTTATTTTAAATAAACTGCACTAAGATTGATGTGGATTTTGTAAATAAATAATAAAACCTATCTATAATATAGTCGATTTATCACATTTTATCAAAAATACTCTATTTTCACGAGCGTCTCCAATGACGTTCTAAATTCAAAATGCATACAGCCAATCATCCAAAACCATTCTACCAGCCCTGTATAAAACTTAGTTTACACAAACGCCACATCCATGAGAGTGATATCATTAGGACAAACACGACAAAACCATAGAAGATACTTTTTTTTTCGAAAATCGAATTGATCGTGTCTTGGCTACTTATTGGTAGACGCAATAAAGGCGCGAATTTTTGGCATTTAAAGAATCATGTCCAATAATGACCTGTCAAACATTTTGACAGAAGATTGTGTGTATAGTGATGTTATTTAGCGTATTAAATAAGTAATTTTTTGCTTTGTACGTAGTACTAACTTATAACAGAATTAGTAATGCGAAAAAAAAGGTATGGTAATTTTAAAACGACCACCAAATAAAGCGTTGTTTTTAATATAGAACGCAGCCATTTCAAATATATTGAAGTACCGTTCCGTTATAAGTTGAGTTTAACATTTGACGCAGTTTTAGCACTGTTAACATTTCTCGATTTATTATTTCGTTCATAGTTTTATAAACAATTGATTTTACTTAAATTATTTACAAGGTTGCTTAGTAGTAAACGTATTCCTAGGTTGTCAATTCGCGGTTTTGAAGTTACTAAGTGAAGTTATAACTGTAAAACGAAACGTTTTTGCGTGCTGTCAGTGTGACATCCCGACATCCCTGACGTGATGGCGTCGTTTGTTATGTCGTTGTTATGTTCCATCTTTGAGTCCATCGCATGAGACCGCTGATGTCGCAGCGGATACATTATATCAATTGCAATATATGTATATGTGTGAATTCATCGAACAGTTCGAATACACAAAGCCGCTATCTCGTCTTCGAACAAAATGCAAGAGTCATCTCTTTAATCAGCAACTGGATATCTCTCAACTGGACATTGTAAGTTTAAAAACATATTTATTTAATTCCAGCTTCAAGGCCCATTTAAAATACTATAAGCCATCTATAAGCTCATTGCCAAAAAAGAAAAAAAATACTATAATACAAACATGACTCAATACAATACATAAACTATACGAAAACACACAAAAATAAAACTAATTCACACGAAGAATCGTGTGTCGCGACACGCACGGTGTCAGGTATCCTACCTACCAAGCTTCTAATAGCTTCATTGTTGAATGTTAGGAAGTACTATTTGAAATACTTTTTTTTTTCTTCTTTGGCAACGAGTTGCTTGACTACTCTGCCAGTGTCATGTGGCGATACTTGTTTATCTGTAGGTGTTTAATGTGTATGCGTTATTTTGAGTGAGTTATAAAAATATTGATTAAAAAGCACATTTGTAAAAGATTCTTGTATTCGTGGACTGTATGAAAAAAAAACAATAAAATATATGATAGGTGTCACTTTGCCATAGAGAATAGCTCAGTTATTTTCCTTTTTCTTGAACATTCCGCCCACCAAAGAACATAGTTCTTTAATAAACAAACTTGGCTTGACACGCTACCGAACCTAATAATCTCTTACATGAAAACTAAACTAGGTTACAATTTCTTAACCATAAGTATTAATAGCTCAACACAATGTGTAATAAAAAACTCAAGTACCTACAATGGTAGAAATATCTGACAATTAGATATTAAAAAAAAAACACAATGAAAACAGTAGTTAAACTCAAACAAAATATTTAAATCTCTAACGAACAGAACACAAAAGTACCTACATTTTATTTTGTGATAACACAAATTTTACTAAGTGGGCGCTTAAATTCTCCGGTTTTACATTTAACTGACACAACCCGTGTTATATTGTCCGGGCCTATATGTTTTTGAACAATTTTACCTAGCAACCATTTAGCAGGAGGAATGTTATCCTCTTTGAGTATGACAATATCACCTATATTTGGTTCAGCACCTTTTGAATTCCATTTATACCTTTGACTAAGACTTACAAGGTATTCACTTGACCACCGATTCCAGAAATCATTTACAATTTTTTGAGTCAGTCGCCATCTGTCTAAACCTGTTACATTACATTTAGAACAATCCTGGTCAGCTACATTGACTATCGGTTCACCTATTAAAAAATGGCCTGGTGTCAAAGGAAGTGGGTCATTCGGGTTGTCACTAAGTAAAGTTATAGGTCGAGAATTTAAACACGCTTCCACTAGAGCCAAAACTGTCGCCATTTCCTCATACGTCAGTGTAGTATTCCCTACAACCTTCCGCAAGTGTGTTTTGGTACTTCGAACGCCAGCCTCCCACAACCCTCCGAAATTTGGTGAATGTGGTGGTATGAAATGCCACGTCGTTCTCTCTAACGTCAGCAACTCCGCTATTTCCTTGGGAAGAGCTGATTTAGCACTGTTGAACATGTCTCGCAATTGTTTGTCAGCACCTACAAAATTTGTACCATTATCACTGTACAAGTCTTGACAGTGTCCTCTTCTAGCTATAAAACGTTTGAAAGCTGCTATAAAACCTTTAGCAGTTAAATCAGTGACGGCTTCCAAGTGTACTGCTCGGGTCACCATGCAAACAAAAAGGCTTATGTATCCTTTGTATGACTTCGCTCCTCTGCCTGGTGAGAATCTGATATTCACAGGCCCACAGTAATCCACTCCAGTGGATTTAAATGGTTTACTGGGTTTTAATCTCACCTCTGGAAGTAGACCCATTAAAGGTACAGACTTCTTTGAGGAGTACCTTAGACAAGTTACACATTCTCTAAAACACTTTTTAACTCGTTCTTTAGCACGTAAAATCCAATACTTAGTTCTCAAGACATTTAACATAAGCTGTGGACCGCCGTGTAGTGTTTTGTGATGAGCATCGACAATTATGAGCATGGTTAAATGATTTTTAGCAGGCATTATAATCGGATGTCTCGTATCATAACACGTGTCTGCTTGATTTATACGACCGCTGACTCTTAATATCCCTTTTTTATCTAAAAACAGACAAAGAGTTCGTAAAGGGCTCTTTTTAGGTACACATCCTCGAGTTCTAAGTTGTTTTATATCATCTGAAAATTCACGATTTTGAATTAGTTTAATAAATGCCAATAAAGTTTCATCTTGTTCGGTTGTGGTAATAAATCTAGGTAAACTCGGACGTTCATTTTTACGTAACTTAAAATTCAATATTCTTCTACAGTATGACATTACCTTTAACAATCGCGACAGTGATGAAAACCTTAACGAAACACAGTCGTGAATATTAGTTGATACCACTAAAGAATTGACTTTTTCTTCTTCATGTGTATCTGTGACATTTGTAGCTGTTTTTTGTATGATTGTATTTGACAGCCATTGGGGTCCTCTCCACCACAATACATGATTGGCTAAATCTCGTGCTTGCAAACCTCGTGACGCACAGTCTGCAGGGTTTTTATCCGTAGTCACATGACCCCACTGCTCATAATCTAAAATATTTAAAATTGTAGACACTCGATTACTCACAAACGTAGCCCATCTGCTTGAACCTCCTTTGAGCCATGCTAAAACAATTGTAGAATCTGTCCAACCGTATAAATGTTCCTTAGGTATCTTCATTACCTGTGACACTTCATAAATTAGTTTGGCAGCCAAAGTTGACCCACACAGTTCTAATCTCGGAATTGAAATTTCCTTATCAATAGGCGCAACTTTGGTTTTCGCAGTTACTAAATGTACATGTACATTATTAGACTCATCAGTAACCAACTTTGGTTTTCGCAGTTACTAAATGTACATGTACATTATTAGACTCATCAGTAACTCTTATGTAAACTGCTGCTGTAAATGCTGATTTTGAGGCATCTGAAAAAACATGCAGTTCGGTTTTAGAACCTCGCGTGACATTATACCATCTCGGAATGGTAAGTTCCTTTAAGTTCATAAGATCACTCTTGTACTTTAACCATTGTTGAAGTAGCTCTTCTGTTAAGCAGTCATCCCATTTAAGTTTTGATTTCCAAAGTTTCTGTATAAAGATTTTAGCAACAATTACCACAGGGGCAATCCAGCCTAATGGATCATACAGTTTTGCTATAACAGACAGTACGTGTCTTTTAGTGACCGGCTCTTCGGTTTGAGGTAATTTAAGAACATATTCAAAGTTATCAGATTGCCGACACCAACTTACTCCAAGTACTTTTATACAATTATTGACTTTAATACTTGTTTTTTGTTCATCTTTTTTATTTTTACCAATTTTATTCAGAAATACGTCACTTATACTGTTCCACTTTTGAACTTCGAACCCACCTGATTTCATCAATTTGTTCATCTCCTCATGTATTTGTAACGCTTCTTTTATTGTTTCTGCTCCTGACATTAGATCATCCATATAATAGTCCTGTTTGGCTATTTTTGCAGCTAACGGGTACTTATGTTCCTCAAGCTCAGTTAGTCTCTGTAAAGATTTTACTGCTAAATATGGCGCGCATGCTGTACCAAACGTTAACCTTGTTAGCTTGAAATGCTGTATGGATTCAGACGGATCAAATCTGTACACGATTCTCTGAAAATCAGCGTCTTCATCTGCAACTCGTACCATTCTATAAAATTTTACAATGTCTGCTACCAAGCATATTTTATGATTTCTCCATCTCATTAGAATGTGCCTCAGATCTTGTTGTAACTTTGGCCCAACAAGTAAATCATCATTTAATGACACATTGTTTTTTCCTTTGCTTGACGCATTGAAAACTACTCTCACCTTGGTTGTTTCCCTCTCTTCCCGCACAACAGCGTGATGAGGAAGATAGACAGCTCGAGAATTCTCTATCTCTTTTTCACTCAGTTTTGTCATGTGATTCATACTTAAATATTCTTCAAGTACTTTGTTATACTCTGTTCTTAATTTGGGATCTCGTGTTAACCTTCTCTCTAAATACTCCAACATCTTGATAGCTTTCTCCTTTGAATGACCATATTGACACTTCGGATCTTCCGTGGCAAAAGGTAATCTTACAATAAATCTGCCAGTATCATCTCTAATAGTAGTTAAATCAAACAAACTCTCACACTTCTTCTCGCTGTTAGTCATTTCTCTTCGTATTGTGTTAGGTTCATTTTCCATTTCCCAAAATTTCTTAAGCAAATCATCCTCTTCCAAATGAACATGCATGCTAGAAAGATTAGTTTCCGCTGACGAGTTAGATCCTTTTGTTACTTTTCCTGAAACAATCCATCCTAAAGCTGTGTTTTGCGCTATCAAAGTACCTTGAGTTTGCCTAAACATTCCATCAAGCAATATTTCACCATACACTTCTGCACCTAGTAGTATATCTATCTTACCTGGCGTTGTATATGTAGGATCTGCTAAAGGTAATTTATTAATTTCAACCCATTCATGAGAATTCAGATTGGCTGTAGGAAGCAAAGATGTTAAAGAATGCATTACATAAGCGTTAATTTGGATTATGTCAACTGGATTATAGCGTGATTCCACTTGAAGTGAAACTCTGTGTTTTATTCTCGTATGACCATGTCCCAGCCCTGACACAAAACCATTTACAGGTATGCGTGTTAACCCAAGTAATTGAACAGTAGCCTCGGTAATTAAAGAGGCTTGAGACCCTTGATCTATTAAAGCTCGAATAATTTGTTTACAACCATTTGAATTAAATACCTTAAGTCTAGCCGTGGCGAGCAGCACTCTAGTGGGCTGCAGCTCCTTCCTAGTAAACGTAGTAGTAATGTGCGTGTCACCTCGTGATGTGCTTGGCTTCTCATGTTGTTCGCTCGATGACACTGTTACCTCACTCGCTGGTTTGGTTGTCTCTTGGTATTCTCTCTCGAAGTGTAACAAAGTGTGGTGTCTTCTACCACATTTTCTGCAGCTCAAAGGTTGACGACACTTGTTTACACTATGTGTGGGTGACAAGCAATTGAAGCATAACTTGCTGTTCTGCACAAAATCTTGTCTCTCTTTGGTTGTCATAAGACCAAAACGTTTGCAGTGGTATACGTAATGGTTTTCTTTACACATGGCACACTCAACCTCTTTAGTTTTAGGTTTGTTTTCAACAGCTGATGTGTGAAATGTTTTTGTTTTTAGTGTAGGTTTCACTGTATGCGTCGATCGTTGAGTATTCGAATCAATCATCTCTAAAGACCTAAACCTGTACTCTAAATAGTCTCTCAACTGTGACCAGGTAGGTAGTTCATCGCTTAACGCATTAAGCTTTTGTTCCCACTGTTTTATTGATTCATTGTCCAACTTTGCAACGGTTAAATAAACAATAATTACATCCCAGCCGTCCGTGTTTATTCCAATACTCTTAAATGACTTCAGGCACGTGGATGTGGTATCTAGTAATAGTTTTGTTGCAGACGCCGACTCAGTAGTTATTTTCTTAAGAGAAAACAAGTTTTTCAAAATAGCGTTGCAATTATATCTCTTGTTATCATACCGTTTTTTTAACTGATTCCATGCCTCCTCATAGTTTGCTTCAGTAGTTGAATAGTTCCGTAGAAGATCTAAGGCTTCACCCGCTAAATTACTTTTTAAATAATGAAGTTTTTGAACTGACGTTATGGTTTTGTTGTTGTGAATCAATGACGAAAACATATCATAAAAAGTTTGCCATTCTTCATATCTTCCCGTGAACGTAGGTAGTGTAATTCGCGGTAGTCTAATATCTCCATAACTATTCTCATTACTGCTATCCGTTCTCGTAGTAACTGGTGTTTGAGTACATGGCGGTGTCAAAAACGGCTGCAAAGCATCTCGCAAAGACGTTTTATATTGAACATAAAGTTCCTCAAACTGCTCGTAATAATCTTCGGTGAAGTATGGCTCTTTCTTCTCTTTTGAGGCCTTGGAAAGGATAATTTTGTGTTCTTCTTTAAATTCTTTGTACTGTAGCTCTAGTACCTCTAAACGTGTTTCTAAATAAGATCTCTTTATCCTTTCTTTAGGTGTTTTCTTAAAGTTTCGTTCGGCTTTAAGCAAATTGTTCGTCAACTCTTGTTGTAATGTTAAATGCACCTCCATTGTATTTATTATTCAAGAACCGTAGTTACCTGAATCACTCCATAAGATTATCAGCCTTTTTCTCAAATATTTTACTCACTCAATCTCTCCAAAAAATGTGTTCGTTTGTTCTCACAGTTGTCGTTTTTCTCTATAGTTTGAACACAATCCGGCTCGAAGGACCAATATGTTTAATGTGTATGCGTTATTTTGAGTGAGTTATAAAAATATTGATTAAAAAGCACATTTGTAAAAGATTCTTGTATTCGTGGACTGTATGAAAAAAAAACAATAAAATATATGATAGGTGTCACTTTGCCATAGAGAATAGCTCAGTTATTTTCCTTTTTCTTGAACAGTAGGTATTATATAAGTATTTATTCTACCTACCTGCATTATTCAATCAATTTTTTTTTAGGTTACTGCAGAGGACTTTATTTGCGAGGCATGCTTTTATTAAGCAATGCAAAGTGTCACGGATGAGCGTCACGGGAATAATTATCAGTTGCAGGCCCATCTCATCGTGGTCTCAAAGAAGCTTGCTTGCTGTGTGGACGATCATTAGTCAAACTGCAAAGCCACTTGATTCTGAATGTGACTACATCTTCGCATCATAATAAAATAATTCAAATAGTTGAGAGTAAAATAATACCTCGACAGGTAAATATAAACAATAGTTTTACTTGTTGTTTACTAAAGTTACTTTTTTGTAGTTATTTAGTTTATACATACTTATCATTAACAAAAAGTTGTATGAAACTAACCCTGGAATGTGAAGAAAAAAATAACTGCATCCATATATTTACAGTTGCATAACTCGATGATCGAGTGTTTTCATTTACTGTTGTATTCTGGTTACTGCATTCAACACTTTTAGAAGTTACAGTACTACCACAGATTAATTCAAATGTAGATATTACACATATTTTATTATAATCTACACAACTGGATAATAAATCTTTGCTTTTTTTACTATTTAGATTAAAGAGAAGTTGCTAAAAAATTGATAACTTAGTTACTTATAATGTTGTTTTGTTTGTAGATATCGCCATCTGATAGCCTGTGCCATGCAGGTGAAAAGAGACACCATTCGTAGTGAATCACATGACGAAACAAGAAATGTGTTTGCAAATCTTGACAACATGCAACCTGGGAGTTCAGGACTTCAATCCCAATCTCTGGAACTACCTGTGGAATTGTGGATGTTGTGCCTCCTGCAAACCTAGACCTGTTGGTTGTTGTGCACATGTGATGACATTGGTGTGGTACCTTGGATGGGCTAGTGTTGTGTATGTGAGCTGCGCACCTCCCCGCGATCCCTAACCGCGTGCTACCCCAGCGCCATCTTGTCTAGTCTGAATAAATCAGTGTGTTGCCAACCTGCAGTTGTTTCACTCGTCCCGCGCCGCTCCGCGGACCGCGACCCCGCCCTTGTATTTATCAGCTAGGTATCAAAGCAATAAAGAACATTCAGCAGCATGATGATGTAATAGTAAGAGAAGATTTAGAATAAAAAATAGGTAAAGAAAATAATAAATGTGCTGTTTTATTTTTATTTTATTTTCCAACTTTTTG
Organism: Agrotis exclamationis; assembly: GCA_950005045.1. Lineage (NCBI taxonomy): Eukaryota > Metazoa > Arthropoda > Insecta > Lepidoptera > Noctuidae > Agrotis > Agrotis exclamationis. Next base: position 208,151 of record OX465427.1, read on the forward strand.
CTATTGTTTTTCAACGAGTAAGAACAACCAATAATACTACTTATTATTCAACCAATAATAAAAGTAGGTTCTTTAATTCATGAAGGTCGATACTTAGATATTAAGGAATAGTTCTAAAACTGATTGTAGGTACTAATGTTCACTTGACAGTTATGTAGGTAGGTACACCTACATAACCTCAAATATTGTTTTCGTTGTAACATTTTTTCCTCATTGTAAAATCAAGCCACGTTTTTACCGTGGCATATTTAAGACTTAATCGATAATTTGATATAATTCACATCACTATACATCATGAGATAAAAAATTTCATTGACAGGTCATCGCATGTATGGGTCATTGTTCTTTTTTTATCAACAAAGTATTATAAAATGTCGAGTGATGAAAGTGATTGTACTCCTGGATTCATTACAACCGAAGCTAATAATATTTCCAATGATTTACTGCCGGAAAAGTCAAAGGAAACTTATATAAAAGCCTATGACAATTTCCAAAAATGGAAAAGTACGAAAGGCGTCAAGTCCATTTCGGAACCAGTTCTATTAGTGTATTTTCAGCATTTATCTTGTACTCAGAAGTCAAGTAGCCTATGGTGTACTTATTCAATGCTTAGGTCAACAATAAGCATGAAACACAATATAAATATCAAGACATACGCTAAGCTATTAGCATTTCTAAAGAGGAAATCGGAAGGTCACCAATCAAAGAAATCGAAAGTTTTCACACCTATGAATATTGAAACTTTGTTAAATGAAGCTCCTGATCATAGCTATCTTGCCGTAAAAGTAAGTACATCATTTTATTTACAACTAAATAAAATACCACATGGTAGCAAATAGCAACAAGAACACATAAGTATACTTACTGAATTTACGTATGTTGTTAGTAAAATTTATTTTTATTTTTGTTACAGGTGGCTTTAATTATTGGAGTGAATGGGGCTTGTCGTTGTCAAGAAATGGTAAACATGAAGGTCCAAGATATAGAAAAACACTCAGAAGAGTTGTTATTGATTAAGTTGCCAGACACTAAAACCAAAAAGGAAAGGTCATTTGTCATCCGCGGAGCATATGTAAAGGTTGTGGAAAAGTATCAAGCTCTGCGGCCTCCTAACATAAACACGAACCGATTTTTTGTAGCGTTCAGTAGTGGAAAATGCACCCGTCAAGTGATTGGGAAGAACAAAATGAGTGCCATGCCGAAGGAAATTGCCAAATACTTAGGATTACCAAATATCGAGCTCTATACGGGTCATTCTTTTCGTCGAACGTCAGCTACACTGTTGGCGGATGCGGGAGCAGATATAACCCAAATAAAACGACATGGTGGCTGGAAATCGGATACAGTAGCAGAAGGATACATTGAAAATTCTGTACAAAACAAAAATAAAATAAGCTGTCAAATTGGTAACAGCATCACTTTAAAAACGTCATCTGATTCTTTTTCACCACAACCTTCAACATCACACCATCACATTCCATCTTTCCCTGAGCCTCATTCACCACCTTCACCAACTTTCACCACCCAAAATGCTTCTCTGCAAATACAAGATTCTGAAGCATTGACGAGCAATACTCAAATAAATTCCACATCAACATCTATAAACGTACCAAATAAAAACATAACTATATCTTTGCACAACTGGACTAATGTCTCAAATGTTACAATTAACTTGAATTAATATATAAGTGTATATATTAATTCAAGTTAATTGTAACATATACCTATATATAACCTATATAAGGTCAACCGAGGCAAGTGTGACATAAATTCATTTGCACAAAAGTTTGTTTATCAATATTTCTATGTTGTGCTAGTGTAACACAAATAATTTAGTTTGTATATGTTAATTATTGATTTCTTTGATGTTTCATCAAATATTTCAGTATTTCCCACTCGTTTTTAATGACTTAAAATAAGTAAAATGTTTCAATGTTGACGACTGACACAGTTTCCCCACCAATGGGGCAAGTGTAACAATACAATAATAGTCAATTTATTTCTTGTTTTAAAGCCTCGAATCCATTCTTCCCCAGGAATTCCGTCTGTGAAGGGAGTGACAATATTATTTCTGCGGACGTATTGCCCAACAAGAGCTCTGACTTCTCGTTGAGTCAAACCGAAACCATGCCGTTCCATAGTATGTAACATTGAAGCCATATCTTTCTCAAATTCCATCGTAAATACTGTCGGTCTCCCATGAGTTTTCGATTTAATACCCCGATCACCATTTAAGTGTGAGATTATTGTTGATCTAGGAACACCATAAACTGTAGACGCCCTCAACGCCGTCATCTGCTGCTCCCGTACTGCTTTAACAGCTGCCAGCAGAGTTTCTCGAGGGTATTTGTCAGTCGTTTTTCTTTTATAATTTCGTACCATCTAAAACAGAAAAAAAGAAATGTTACAATGAAAAATGGCATAGGTACGTGCAATTATTTATCTTGACTCTGAGATAATAATTTGCTCTCACGATAGACAAGACATTATAATTATTATTTCACAAAAAAATACGAATAAAAATTTCACATAAAAAATACGTTGTCCCATCACTAGTCATGGTATGCGTATACAAGACGACTGGGGTAAGCGTGACACTGTCACACTTGAACATGTTAGGTATTAGGCGGGGTAAGTGTAACAGTTCCCGTATTTGAACAGATAATGGACATAATGTCACAGAAATATATTAAACTTCAAGTATCAGTATTATTCTTTACCGCTTACCTTAAATTTTGTTAAAATAACTTGAAAAACAACACAAAAACACTTCAAACATCGCCTCACGTATTGTCGAACGCCCGTCGCCAGTCGATTAGTTATTCAATATGGCGTGTGTCGATAAAACAGTTCAAGTTTTGCCACATAGCGCTGTTACAAACAACGGCGTAAAAGTTCCTCCGTTGTTTGATAGATGGCTCTTACACAAAAAACGTGTATATGCCGCGTAATTTGAAATTGTTACACTAGCCCCATTGTCACACTTGCCTCTGTTGACCTTAACTAGTTCTAAATGTTATTCTTACTGTTTTTTTATTTAATAAATACTTTGTTTTTCGTACTATGGCTATTATTTTCTCACAGTAGGTGTAAAAAGTAGAGTATCCTCCTCTGGGCTAAAGGTGTCTTTGCCTTGGGCTAGCTTGAATCCCTCGCTGCATTCAGGATTCTTGTATTAACTCCCTCGCTTCGCTCGTGAGTTAAACTCTTAACTCCCTCGCTACGCTCGGGAGTTAAATCCCGAATCCTTCATTGCGCTCGAGATTCAATATGACGCCCGTGACATAAGACACAACTTTAGCCCCTCGGTGCATAATCTACTATTATACCATTCCTACTATAAAAAGTTACTTTTACTCACTGAAAACAGTGAATAAAAAGCTCTTTTCGTACCACTTGCTCAAAAAAGTGACATTCTATGCCACAAAAAGCGAACATAACAATAGTCATTATTAATCTGTTAAAAACAGGGAAAGAAAATTGTACTGAATTTCATTCATCCTCTAGGGGGAGAATGTGATTTAAATTTGGAATACATAATACTGAACTTTACACCATTGAGTTTGTATGTAAAGCATTATACATCTTTTTGAAAAAGGAATACGCATTTATTATGCAGTTATGATTATTAAATAAAATTACGAAAACCGACGAGGCCGTATGAGCTTGATACTTTTGCTTTTCCGACAAAAAAATATTAGTCTAGGAATTTGCAGCGTTTTTGTTTTCTTCAAATACATAAACATTAAGTTTATTTTAATTGTCATTATTTTTAATAAATGCTTATCTCATATTATTATTGTGTTAATTTTTTCGCAAATGGTACGAAAAGTAGAGTATTTTCCTCGGTGATAAAGCTGTCTTAGTCTTGGATGAACTTAAATCCCTCGCTACACTCAGGACTCGTCTTAAATCCCTCGCTTCGCTCGTGATTTAAGTTTTTAACACCCTCGCTACGCTCGGGAGTAAACCTTGATTCCTTCGTTACGCTCGCGATTTAAATCGTCACCCGCGACAGAAGACACTGCTTTATCCCCTTGGTTAATAATCTACTATTTACTCACTGTTTTGGTGTTTGAATTTAGAACACATTGATGCGGTCGACCCCCGTGTTATTAGGAAAATATTAGTCTTAATTTAAGTCATTGTTCCGATTTTAATGTTAATTTGTTGACTGAGCGATTGGACTACTTCGTTACGTGAAGCGGGTTCGATTCCCGCACGGAGCAAATATTCGTACTATGATCTACAATTATTTGTTTCGGGTGTGGGTGTTTGTGTATTGTGAATTTAGATGTTTGAAAACGCACCCACGTGTGTGTGGAACAGTATTAATATTAAAAAAAAAAACTTTTTTTTTCGTTACATATTATATTATCGCTCAAATCTTTCTTTTTCTCGTAGTCATGGTATAAAGTATCGTTTGCAACTCTTGAATAAAACGGAGTTAAATCGAGGGCCTGAATCACTCGCGTCGCTCAGGATTTAAATATTTGAATCACTCGCTCCGCTCGTGATTCAATCATCATGAATCACTCCCTACGGTCGTGATTCAGTCATTAAAATCCTTCGCTTGCTCGTGATTCATATAATGGCCCTCGCTTTAAATCCGCTCTTTATTCACTAGTTGCAAAATATACTATTGTTAAATTTGACCAACTTCCACCGTACCGATTTTTTTCTTCTGATATAATGAAATGACCCTTACATGAAACAGAGTCGACAGGCATTAAAAAATATTTTGGCCAATTTCACTCATTTTTGTGGACAACTCACACTTGACCAAAAAAATAAAAACGCCAAAATTGTCAACATCAAAAAAGAACTAAAGTTTCCTAAGAAAGTTTTTCCGTTTCTCTTATGGATAAGGATTTCTCCCTTTTGGCCAATTTGAAATAAACACCCTGTATACAACGTGTTTTTTTTTTATTTCCCATAACTCTAGGGTATGAAATGAGGGCACATAAAAGAATCAATTGACATAATTATGAAACATTTTTCAATATTGGTTTTTATTTTGTTTTCATTTTTCATACAAAATAATTCGACAGAGTCACAATATTTAATGTAAAACACCCTTACGTGAAATGTGACAACGTCGCATTTTCTTAGCTTAAGGCTGCTTTTCCACCAGAGATGCGCTATGTAGCTGTGCTGCGAGGATGTAAAAGCTGAGCTACGAAACTGTGTGACCGTTTCCACTGATGCTATGCTATGTAGCTGTGCGGTAAGATGTGCTATAAAGATGGGTAGCTGCGCTGTCACAAGTAGCTGCACTACAAAGATGCGCCGCCACAAGGTGGCTGTGCTATGAAGATGCGTAGCTGCGCTACGAAGATGCACTGTCACAAGGTAGCTGCGCTATGAAGATGCGCCGCCACAAGGTAGCTGCGCTATGAAGATGCGTAGCTGCGCTACGAAGATGTGCTGTCACAAGGTAGCTGCGCTATGAAGATGCGTAGCTGCGGTACGAAGATGTGCTGTCACAAGGTAGCTGCGCTATGAAGATGCGTAGCTGCGGTACGAAGATGTGCTGTCACAAGGTAGCTGCGCTATGAAGATGCGTAGCTGCGGTACAAAGATGTGCTGTCACAAGGTAGCTGCGCTATGAAGATGCGCAGCTCGAGCTATGCGATGTATCGATACTAGGGAAAACGACCCATAGCACGCATCCATAGCACGCAGCCATAGCACGCAGCCACAGCACGCAGCCATAGCACGCATCCTTACATATAAAAACACATCTTAGTTGAATCCGTTTCCACCAGTGCTGTGCTATGTAAACCAGTGAATATGATTGGTGGATATCAAACGCATCCGCAGCAACGTAGCATAGCGCATAACATAATACGTACGGAACCCTAAAAAACACGTTGTATAAGTGGCAGGATGTGAGGAAGAGTGGTGACTGACCGGCCGCGGCGAGGTCCTCTCGCAGCAGACGCAGGCGCGCGGGCGGCGCCAGCGCCAGCTCCCGCGCGCGATGCAGAGCCGCACGGACGCGCCGCGAGCCGCGCAGCCGCGCCGCCGCCTCGCTCGCCGCTGCCAGGGCCGCGTCCGCGCCGCACGACCGCTCCTGTTCACCGTCACACCGTTTACAGACATCCTACCAGATCAAACATTACTACGGTACAACAAAAACGGGTAACGTGTAACGGGTCTGCGCCCACCACTAGTTAATTTGTACTGAATCCCTCGAACCCATAGGCCCAACGCACACCGGCGGAGGCGCGGCGAAGATATTGAGAATAAGTCAATTTAAAATAAACCTTAACTCCTATGACATTCGGTTGAAAACGCCATGCAAAGCGAGATACACGCGGTCGCCAAGCGTCACGAAGAGGCGCGCGGAGCCGTTCGGCGCGGTGTCATAGGAGTTTTTAAATTGATTTATTCTCAGTATCTTCGCCGCGCCTCCGCCTGTGTGCGTTGGGCCATAATAAACTTACTTGAAATTCGATAAACCGTAGCCACAAGGTTTCATCGGTTGGACTTTCAACGAGCAAGTCACGGAAGGCGCGCGTGCGCTGCGCTAGCTCGGCGTCAGCGAGCGCGTCGGTCGTGGGCGCAGGCGTGGCGAAGTAGCGGCGCGCGCGGGGCCCCTTCACCGCGCCCGGCCGCACCACGCCGCCCAGCGCTCCCACGGGGTTGTATCTATTCAATTCAATGTCAATTCCTAACTACTGGCAGGCTGATGGCAGTAGAAAACTCGCTATTGCATCATAGGCTTGTTTGGTTCTGTATACGTTTGTAGAGTTTCCCCTTTTCGGTATTGGTAACAAAAAAAAACGTTATTTATGGAAACTAGATATGTGCGCCGCGCCGGCGCGACGCCGCCGTGTGCCCTCCGCACGCCGCCGCCGCCACCGATATTCACCACGCGGCGTGAGTTGCGTAAAGACGTGTATTTGTTTTCGTCATTGACTCATACAAGACGACTGAATTAATATTCCAACAATCATTGGTGAACAGTTTTGGGGATATAACATCCCCCGGTCTCACCCCCCTGCGCAGCACGATGTGTCTAGACTGCTGGTTCTGACTTGGACACTCATAATCGCGGCGTCATACAGTCATTTCAACACTTCGATGTACTGCCAGTCCACTTGACATCGCTGAAGTGATTGTTGAACAGCCCAGGTTTCAACGGAGTCAAAGGCATTTTCATAATCCACAAATGCTAAGTACAGGGGCTGGTTATGCTATTCGGACTTCTGTATAACCTGCCTCACTATGTGATGTGGTCTATGGTGCTAAATCCTCCGCGAAACCCAGCCTGCTCCGGAGGCTGAAACTCGTCAAGTCTTCTTGCGAGACGATTTGTGATGACCCTCGAAAACAGTTTATAGACGTGGCTCAGGAGTGATAATTAGGGACGATAGTTTTTCAATAGGGTTTTATCGCCGTTCTTGAGCTCCCGAAGTACGGGCTTTCCATTTGCTTTCAGAAGCTCCGAAGTGACTCGCGTCTTCACCCGGGACTTTTCCATGTTTAAGCTGCCTGAGGCCACGTCAAACAAATCTAGGCTGATTTCCGGCAGTTCATCGGTGTAGTGGCGGGTCAGAGTGGCTCGGCTATCCTTTGAAGAGGTGGCTTGTGGACCACGACTGTCGTACATAACCGGCCATAAAAGTCTTCTATCTTAGCTAGAATCTCCGGCTTTGAGGTTATGGTTTGGCCATTAGGTGATCTAAGCTTCGACAGATGCGAGCGTTTCAACTGTTGGGCGAAGACTTTAGCACCCCGATTTTCTTCTATTGCCTTTTCAATTTAGCGCGTATTGGTGATTCGGAGGTCACGTCGCACCAACTTGCTTATTTTCTTATTGAGATCTCACTTCTCTGACGGTGTAGCTTGCTGATCCTTTCTAATGTCCATAAGCCGGAGAGTCTCAGCCGAGAGATTAGACTTAGACCCAATTTCACCAAACTCTTTCTAACCAGACATTAGCTGATGAGCTGTTAAAATTAACAGTGCTGTTAGAATATTATGTGTCCCATGGTGACAATTTAACAGGTCATTGATTGATCAAGCATCAACTGAACGATAATCAAAATATTCATTCACAATATAAAGCGACAAAAACAAAATGCCTTTGGCTGTTATGTCATTTATGTCGCTTTGAGTAATATTTCAACTAGCCGCTTATAATTTCACGTGTTAGGTAACCCGACCGTATTAAAGTGTTGCTCACTCTCTGCAATGCATTATACAACCGGATTACTTTTCCATTTCGCTGGTTGATATGTCAACATTACAGCAAATTCAGAACTTCAGAACAAAACATCTCAAGCAAAAAAAATTATCTGCGTGTAAAAATAAGATTGCTGCTTTGAGCAAAGATTTTAGGTACTTTTATTTATGTACATACTTAATTAGCCGAGACTGCCACTACTTCCCACGCACCTCCAATTCGCTATGTCGAAGAAGATACGAGGGCCCAATTTTTCGTCTAACGAAAAGGAAATTTTAATAAATCTTGTTACCAAACACAAAGATGTTGTCGAAAATAAAAAAACTGATGCCGTTACGACCGCTGTCAAGAACGAAGGGTGGAAAAAATTGACGGAGGAGTTCAATTCATTGAGCTCCTTCAATTTCCGCACCACGGAACAACTCAAAACATGTTGGGACAATATAAAACGCAACAGCCGCAAAGATAAAGCGACCATAAAGAGACAGATCTTCTTAACAGGTATGAAAAATTATATTCTGATAAAAAATATTATTTTTATATGCTTACTTATACGTAATTAGAGGTATGTCTATTAGAAGCTGATAGTCGGGCCAAAATGCTACAAATTTGACCTCTATCATAACTGTGTGGCTGATATTCAACAGTTTAAGAGATATTTTAATACAGGAGATCCAATTTGATGCATTTCAGTACCTACCTCCATCAGCTCCTGACAGATATACTTTGAAGATCATAATCAAGGGACACAATCTGCCTAGCCACATCACAATCTGACTAATTCAATGGGCTAGAACATAAATATAAGCATAAATTGAGGAACTAATTTTGCTTGCATTTTTGTCTTTTTTACCTAGTGATTATTACTTAGGTAGAATGCTAAGACAATATATAATATATATATACAGGGTGTCCAGTAATGAATGGATAACCTTGGAATGGGTCATAGTAGAACTAAAGGCGATTCAGAAAAAAATACAAAAAAAAATCAACACCGAGTATTTCCTAAGATATGTCACTTTTAAGAATATTGAAAAATTTTGGTACCCTACTTTACATTCTTGCACACCACGACCACAAATTGATGAATTCCATCATTTTTTTATTGATAAAATAATCTACATTAACTGAGCTAACAGATGAGCAGTAAATAGTAACACTGCTACTAAATAGCTTTTAAACAAATGAACTCGAATTAGTACTTTAGTGAAAAAATTGAGAAAAATTTTCATTGAGACAAAGTTTAAGCAACCATAGCATGAAAAAAATGTATGGCAATACAGGTGACCAATAATTTTAAAATAATATGCATTTAATGCAGATTTCAAAATGGTATTACTTATCATTGTACCTAATGTAAATAATGAATTATTGCTAATTGAGTTTGAAAGGAGAGAAAATTGCTGCTGAGAAAAGTTTGAAATATTCAGGTAGTCCAGGTAAACCCCACACATTTTAAGAATTTCACCGAAGAAAAAAAAATCTCATCTTCTAGACGCTTCGAATGACACCTATTTCAAATCTGTTGGATACCTTCACCCACCTTCACCCAGGTTAGGTTAGATAAGCCAATTTCTCTCCTTTCAAACACAAATAGCAATTATTCATTATTTTCAATAGGTACAGTGATGAATAATACCATTTTGAAATCTGCATTAAGTGCACATCATTTAAAAATTATTGGTCACTTGGGTTGCCATACGTTTTTTTCGTCATTGTACCTATTGAAGATAATGAATAATTGCTACTTGTGTTTGAAAGGAGAGAAATTTGCTAACCTAACCTGGGAGAAGGTATCCAACAGATTTGAAATAGGTGTCATTCGAAGCGTCTAGAAGATGAGACTTTTTTTACTTCGGTGAAATTCTTAAAATGTGTGGGGTTTACCTGGAATACCCGAATATTTCAAACTTTTCTCAGCATCAAATTTCTCTCCTTTCAAACTCAATTAGCAATAATTCATTATTTACATTAGGTACAATGATAAATAATACCATTTCAAAATCTGCATTAAGTGCATATTATTTTAAAATTATTGGTCACGTGTGTTGTCGTACGTTTTTTTCATGCTATGGTTGCTTAAACTTTGTCATAACGAATTTTTTTCTCATTTTTTTCACTAAAGCACTAATTTGAGTTAATTTTTTGAAAAGCCGTGTATTAACAGTGATATTATTTATTACTCATCTATCAGCTCAGTTAATGTAGATTATTTTAACAGTAAAAAAATGATAGAATTCATCAATTTGTGGTCGTGGTGTGCAAGAATGTAAAGTAGGGTACCAAAAATTATCAATATTTTTAAAAGTGACATATCTTAGGAAATACCCGTTGTTGATTTTTTTTTGTATTTTTTTCTGAATCGCCTTTAGTTCTACTATGACCCATTCCAAGGTTATCCATTCATTACTGGACACCCTGTATATATGCATATTAGTAAGATAATACTTCTTTTTTAGGAGGAGGCAGGCCTGATCTTCCTCCACCAGGACCATTCCAAGATCAAGTAGATGTAATTCTCGGTCCTACACTAGACGGAATGGTGAACGTTTTCGATTCCGATGCACCATTTCAGGAGAAAGACACAAATAATAATAAAAATGAGAAATTAATAGACACAGAAATAGAAGTTATTGAAGTGGAGTCTCAAGTAAGTTCCTTCTATTTAATCCCATTGTAATTTTATATTTACAGTTTAGTAAACAAGTATACATTTGTATTTATTGTCTGTTTGTAGGATGATACTGCCACAGCTATAGAGCTTGTACCATCGGATCAATGTACGAGTATATCACAAGAGGTATGTTGTACAGACACTTAGCTTTTTGTAGGAAAGGCACATTGTGAGCCTGAACACTTGATGGCCAGTACATCTAGGCATCACTGCTGTTTTGTTTGTTGCGGTTTTTTAATTATCTTATTTTAATTTCAGGATAAATTAAAGAAAGTATGGGACGGCTGGTCACCAGCTTCATTAAAAACAAAAGTGTCTAATACACTTTCAGTAAAGAAAAGGGAAGGTCCATCATCATCATGGATACAACGAAGACGACCTAAGACTTCTATACATGACAAATTACTGCAGAGCAAATTAGAATTGGTAGAATTTATGAAAAAAGCTACTCAGACAGAAGCTGATATTAAACAGCAGATACTGGAGGAGCAATTGAAACAGGAGAGAATAAAGACTGAACTACTGCAACTCCAATTAAATAAAACGCTGAATGGTATGGTAATCTGAAATTTGTTCATAATGTTAAATGTTTTGTTTGTCATGGGCTATTATTAATTTTATTTTATTTCAGGAGAAAATTAATTAAGCTGGTCACCAGGTTCATTAAAAATGAAAGTTTTTGAGATGCTTTAATTGAAGAAAAGAAAGCTGATAATAACTATACTGGAGGAGTAATTAAAATAGGAGACAATGAAGGCTGGGACTGCAACTCCAACTAATCAAAAATGGCTAATTTAAATGGTAGGTAAGTAGGTAATCTTTTCATGTTTTCTTTTTTTCGTTTGTCATGGTTTTTATTTATTTTATTTTATTTCAGGATAAATTAAAGAAAGTATAGGATGGCTGGTATCTTCATGTAAAACAGAAATCTGCGGTACATGTTCATTTAAGAAAAAGAAGCTGACAAAAGATACTGGAGGAGCAATTTGAAAAAATATAATAAGAATGGTAATCCAGATTGGGGATGATAGGGGTCAAATTTGTTGTATTTTGGCCTATAGCTACCTACCTATCAGCTTCTTCTCTAGTCTATATATATAAAAGAAAGTCGTGTTAGTTACACTATTTATAACTCAAGAACGGCTGAACCGATTTGGCTGAAAATTGGTGGGGAGGTAGCTTAGAACCAGGAAAAACATATAGGATACTTTTTAACTTTTTTTTGTTTTTTCCGTTTCCGTGTGACGTGACATAAAACGCAACTGACATGGAATGACAGCAAAATGAAAAATGTATCAATCAAAACATCAATTGACCGGTCGATGTGTTTGTATTGAGTTTCTAAGCTTATTGTGCCGATATTATCATAATTATCAATGCGATGCCGCCACCAAGATGATCAAATTTGTATCCTGTTTCTGTGAGACGTGACATAAAACGTAGTAACATGATCACGAAGAAGGTGTTGGTGCCGAAATTGAATAAGGGATCTGAACAAAAAGTACTAGGAAAACATGAAGAATAATTATGTTCATGCCGCCCAACGCCCACCGGTCTTCAATGCTAAAAAAGTATTTCGGCGAATACAGAATACTCAAAAAATATACTAGAACTGCATAAATTCAATACACCCATTGGTACGATGAAGAAACGCCTGGGTGTCGCCACTGCGAGGATCGCCCGGAGGACACGGTGGAGCATACGGTGCAGGAATGCCCCGCTGTTGGCAGAACACCGCCGTGTCCTCACGGCGACGATAGGCGGAGACCTCTCGCGCCCGGCATTGGTCGAGGTCATGCTGCGGGGCGAGACGGAGTGGGAAGCGGTCGCCTCCTTCTGCGTTATAGCAGTCATGCAATGGAAGGAGGAGGCGCACCGCGTGAGGGAGAGGTCAGAGTCCTCCCTCCACCCCAGCCGCAGTGGTACTACATACTACACTACACTACAGCCTACGGTGACGGGTGACGGACGCCGCCAGACGATCTCCAGCCACCGTAGACTCGGGCATGCGGGCGGAGAGTAATGGGTATCGCTGTCCGACCTTGGACCATGCCCGGGTCGACGGCGCGGTGTGTTCCACGCGCGCTTCAAAGAGTGTCAGCATTATGACCCTTTAGAAGGCCAAAGCCTGCCGGGGTCGCGGGACTTACGATTTACCGTGACCCCGGAACGGAAAGGGCTATTGAAGGACACCGTGGATTTTAGTCAGTACAAGTCTGACAGTCCCTCCCGCTCTGTCGTGGGTGGGAGGACTCACATACATGATGATGTTACCTCGCTAAAAAATATTCAGTTGCGTTTAGGCACCAACTTTCCAATTGAATTAAAACTCCTTGGATATGGTTTACCACCGCACAATTTACGATTCATGAAGGTTGGCTTCGTAGTCATCGTGCTTCGAAACATAAACCAACCAAAGCTGTGCAACAGAACGCGTTTGGTGGTAAGAAAATTAATGAACAATGTGATTTACGCGACGATACTCAAAGGAAAATTCGAAGGTGAGGAAGTTCTCATTTCTAGGATCCCAAACGATATGCGGTTTGAGTTTAAACGACCTCAATTTCCGATCCGTCTTGCATTCGCCATGACCATTAACAAATCACAAGGCCAATGCTTGAAAGTTTATTGGGAGTACCTCCACGCGGTGAAGGCGGTAAGACTTTAGGACTGATTTTCGAAGACGATGGTATATCATTAAAAATCTGACTCTACTGGCCAGAACTCCCATTTATTATTTACCCGGGCTCTATTGGACATCAGACGTTTCAGATCTTCGATTTTGACGACTCCGTTGTCGCTGGCTTATGCAACAGGATCCGCGTACGAAGTTGCGGCTAGAAGCTAGTAAGCTTATAAAAATAAAATTATTTTTTTTAAATATAATTTTTCATACCTGTTAAGAAGATCTGTCTCTTTATGGTCGCTTTATCTTTGCGACTGTTGCGTTTTATATTGTCCCAACATGTTTTTTTTTAAGTTGTTCCGTGGTGCGGAAATTGAAAGAGCTCAATGTATTGAACTCTTCCGTCAATTTTTTCCACCCGTCGTTCTTGACAGCGGTCGTAACGGCATCAGTTTTTTTTTTATTTTCACATCTTTGTTTTAATCAAAAATGTAATCCAGATTACCATTCTTATTATATTTTTTTTCAATTGCTCCTGCAGTTGGGGCCGGGGGTGATATGCTTGGTGTCATTCCACTTTGAGTCATTTCGGTTGATACAGAGGGGCCATCGCCATCTGGTTTTTTCCACCATAGTTTATTGCAATATTGATTTGGATATAATTACAATAAAACTTGAATTCAAATAAAAGATTTTTTTATTATAAACATTGTTTTCTTCATTACACATAACTTTCTTTATTATTATAATTAAAAAAACAAAACAGATCTTTAATATTGTTACAATAATTAATACTAAATCCCAGTTAATAACGCAATTAATAAATATGAAAATCTACTATATTCTTTTTTTTCAAATTATAATGCATTCAAGTGCAAACTTTTAAAATAGTTATTTATAAGCCTTCTGCGCACAGGATTGATGTCTCTTATATTAACGTTGTTTCTTTGTTCTCTGATTTGACCTTGTACTAAAAGTTCTTCCCATGGTGCGGGAAGATCAAGGGCAGAGTCATCGGGTGGCAATTCTTCCTGTGCCTTTATGAGAATATTATGCAGAACACCAGTGGCCACTATTACAGGCAAACAATTTTTTAAATGTACCTGCATGCCCAATGCAAGCACAGGAAATCGACGTTTCCATACTCCAAAAAGTCGTTCAATAGGATTCCTACTTCTTATTTGAGACTCGTTATAGAGTACCTCTTCTGGTGTCCTAGGATCTTCTAGTGGCATCATTATATACGGGCGATTCATATAACCACTATCAGCTAAGAGAACTCCATCCCCATACTGGTTACTCTCAAAAAGGGCATTTCTGTATGAGGCATTCCAAATAGTCTGATCTTGACTGCTTCCTGGCCATCTAGCTACCAAGTCCAGTATCTCTAGGTTTGCACTTCCTATTACCTGAACATTTATAGACATATAGCCTTTTCGGTTTCTAAAATACTCACCATTTTCCCCACCAGGTGACCGAATACGTACATGTGTGCAGTCTAGAGCACCCAACACTTTTGGGAACCGCGCTATATCATAAAATTTTAACTGAGCCTGCCTTTGCTCGTCCTCTGAATAAGGAAACTTGATAAATTCACGACCGAGTGAGGCTATTGCTGTGGTGACTCTGTGTATGATCCTGTGAGAAGTGGACTTGCTCATTCCACAGTAATCTCCCACAGTTATTTGTTGGGAGGCAGTCGCGTAGTATCTTAGTGTCAAAAGTAACTGATTTATTGGTGAAATAGATTCATTCCTGTAACAAGTTTGAGGTACTGTTTAATTAATATAAAAACAATAATAAATTGTTTTTACAAAAAAGGAAGAAGAAATACATTGCATGTCTATAAAGAATATTAACAGTAAGTAACTAAGTAGGTTGACGGGGCCCCCTCTCTAGAGGGCCAAAGCCTGCCGGGGTCGCGGGACTTATCTCATCACCGTGACCCCGGAACATAAAGGGCTATTGAAGGACACCGTGGATTTTAGTCAGTACAAGTCTGACAGTCCCTCCCGCCCTGCCCGGGGTGGGAGGACTCATTTGATGATTTTACCACGATAAAAAAAAAGGTAACTAAGTAGGTACTAGCTGTTGCAAACGGTTTCACCCATTACAACTCGAAAATTATCCCACGGGATAATCGGGATAAAAACTAAGTAAGTACCTATCCTATATGTTAATTCAGATTATAAACTACTTATCTGTGTACCAAATTTTATCTAGGTAAATACTTTCATTCGTTTTTGTGTGAAAGTGTAACATACCTACCCATCCAAACAAACTTTAATGTTTACGTTATAAAATTAATAGGATGTACATTATTATGCACTGTATGTACATTATTATGCACTTATTTCTGCTCAATTTTACGAATATTAGACCCTATTCTAGAACTCCATCCTGTGTTATGGCCCGCCATTGTCCGTTGAGGTTATTGTTCAATTTTCGGGTATAAAATGAAGTAGGTAATGGTATAAATAATTTACTGTAT
Organism: Agrotis exclamationis; assembly: GCA_950005045.1. Lineage (NCBI taxonomy): Eukaryota > Metazoa > Arthropoda > Insecta > Lepidoptera > Noctuidae > Agrotis > Agrotis exclamationis. The sequence goes on from OX465427.1 coordinate 224,136, forward strand.
AAAATCGCCTAGTTAATTGAAATTACTTACCGATCTGATGCGTATTCGAGTTTGTCTTCGATCAAACTCAAAACAAACAAAACAGAATTTTTCGTCAAACGAAACCTTGTACAAAAATCCACATCATCATATTCCTCGAAGTAATTTCGCCGTTCTTTGTATACTCTAGGTCGCTTTACTAAATTATCCAAACTGTCTAGATTTCGTAAAACATCTTCATTTTCATTTTGGAAAATAAAATTAAGTGCTCTGTCCATCTTGACAGCAAAGTATGGCAATGTAATCGTCTGTTACCAATGTAACGGACCTGTAGAGCAGTAATTAAATTTAACAGCCCATCAAGGTGGGTAACCTACCGTTAGCACGTGGTGGGACACTCATTAAGCTTAACAGTCTGTAAATACATGTAACAGGGCATTAAACTAACTAACAGAGTTTGGTGAAACTGGCTCTTAGTGCCCGTACGTTGCAGTTGGCAAACACCTATAAGTATTTATAATAAAAAATATTATATTTATTCATGATAATAATGACAAACTTGAATGGGGTGAAAACCTGACGAACTGTCAAAACTTGGTCAAAACTACGAGAACAGCCTTCCTTCCTGTTGTTTTAGCTTTCCTTTTGGGCAACTCTTTTTTTAATTGAGCCAGGCTAGCACAACTGTAATTCCGGATTTTTGTAGATTGTAAAGAACTTCTTTGATTTTGAGAGTAATAAAAGAGTTAGATTTGCAATGGAAGGGAAGTTTTTTCAAGTCATCTAAACAACTACGCGAGTGTCTTAGAATCATAGAGTTACGGAAGTGGTCTCGATTTAAATCTATATACAGGACAGCCTCCAGGATAGCAATAGCTTCACCAGTGAAAATAGAGCATTCCGAAAGGGCATTTGAAGCTCAAAACAATATTCAATTTTGGAATGAAAACAGAGGCGCCTACATTAGACGAGTCCGATTTTGAGGCATCCGTAAAAATCAGAACCGAGTCAGGCCATTTATTATTTATGATTCTGTCTTTGATTAAAATAAAATAGCGGTAGATATGTTACGTTCTTACGTTAAGTATTCAAACAGTGACTCTTATACGTAACACAGACACATTTACTCGCACAAACAATCGTTGTTATTACACGCTAACAAAGAAAGAGACAGAATAATGCACAAAGGTGGCGTACGACCAAGACGGAGCATCACCGCTCTTCGTATTAGTTCGTTAGTAGTCGCCACGCCGAGCGGTGGCGTGCGGCGGCGCGGCCTTGTTTTAGCCAAACGTGTCGCACATTATCGCATTGTATGTTTCTATCCCGCTCTTCAAAATTGTAATATACACGCACGTACGTCTCAACCGTCTCAATCTACTCGTATTGCGACTGAGGACTGTTAGGCCAATTTAGCCTAATTTATGCGGTCAAAATCAAAATCAAAATCAAAGCGTTTATTTCAAGTAGGCCAGTTACAGGCACTTTTGAATTGTCATAGACAAAAATAATATTAAACACTAAAAAGTTATGGTGCTACAGTCCCAGTCACAAGACATAAAAACTGTGAAAGTACCGTAGATGCCCATTCCAAGAAGTAGATCTCTATGGAGAAGAACGGGCAAGAAACTCCATGGACACTCTTTTTAAATCGCCAAAATTATTACAAAACCTTTGTTACATCATTCATTTTGAGATGATACATTATGTGAGAACGATGTAGCAAGTTAAAAGTGTCCATAGTAGAAAATTAAAACAAAGACAATTCAGAAACAAACAAAATGATCAATAGATAGTTAAAATAAACCGTGGCAACTAAGAGATGACCAGTCCCAACTGACAGCGCCCGTTCACGAACATGACACATGTATCATGAATTCATGACACGGTCCATGCGCTATCGTGTAACATATCTTCCGCTATTTTATTTTAATTAAAGGATTCTGTTGAATTTATTATTTGCATCTTCAGAGTCTTTGTCGATACCAAAATTCAAAATTACCTCCGGCTGAAATATAAGAGAATCATAACTAACCATAAACAGGAGGTGCCTTTCCAGTTGCATGACAGGAGAAGGCAGTTTTTTATGAGTTTTGAGGCTATTAACCAGTAATGGGGGAGATTTATTAACCCAATATGGGGAGGAATTTATGAGCCGAGCAAGACGATGTAAGATTTTTAAAATCGGATGAGAGGAAAATTGGGATACATTTGAGAAGTATCTATCTGCGAGAAATTGTCTACGGAGAAGTAAGGGAGGTTCTGCACACTCTACCTGAAGGGCGTTAATAGGGGAAGATTTCATAGCGCCTGTTATTATGCGTAAACACTTGGACTGGACTTTGTCAAGCTGTTTGAGGGCTAGCTTACTGCAGGGCTCCAGGATGAAACAACCATAATCAAAGTGGCTACGAATAATGGCGTTGTAGAGTTTTTTTTGTGAAAAGGGGTGAGAGCCCCAACGTACTCCAGACAAAGCTCTCATAATATTGGTGTTTTTTTCACACTTATTATAAATATGTTGGAGGTGGAATAAGCCAGACATTTTGGAATCCAAAATAACTCCCAAAAATGTAACTTTATCCTGGTATCTTATTAGTTCACCAGCTACCGTGAGATTTAGAGGGGGGATATTTCGTTTACGACTGAAAACTACAGCACTGCATTTAGGGATGGATAAATTTAGACCATGATCTAAAAGATAACCATTTAGATAGTGAAGGGCTGAGTTTAAAAGGGACGATCCAACTGACAGAGAAGAACACCTGGTATATAGCGCTATGTCGTCCGCGTACTGTAAAATTCTGCAGAAGCAATTAACAGTTGAATCAAGGTTGGCGGTATATAAGTTATATAAGAGGGGGCTTAGGGCCGAACCCTTGGGGAGGCCCTTCCAGACGAGACGGGGAGGAAGTAAAGAGCCTATCAAGTCTAGTCAATATAATCTTCAATCTACTTATGTGTCGCTCTATTTGCTCTAACACAAATAGAGCTACACATAAGTAGATTGAAGATTATATTGACCAGTCTCACAGGGATACTCAGATCGAGCATCTTCTACCTGAGTATTGGAAGCTGGACATTATCATAGGCAGACGAGATGTCAAGGAAGACCCCAATAACATTTTCATTCCGAGAAAAAGCGAGCCTAATTTCAGAAGTAAAGATACTTAGACTATCCATTGTGCTCATGCCTCGTCTAAATCCGAATTGGCTACTTGAAAGCAGACCTCTACTCTCAAGATTATTTTAATTAGATTATTGGGGTTTTAGCTATGACTGAAGATAGGGCAATAGGGCGATATGATGACGGGTCATTCGGATCCTTGCCTGGCTTTAGAACTGGAATAATTATTTGGGTTTTCCATGACTCCGGAACATGCCCAGAGGAAAAAGGAAAAAAATTCATCAATAATGTTAAGGAAAATCAATTTTGAAGACCGAGATAATTTGCAAATTAAAGAGTAAGGAATGCCATCTATGCCTGGGGAGGAATCCCTGAGGTTATCAAGAGCACAAGCGAGCTCTGAATAAGAGAACAGATCATTCATTCTGTCAGTTGAAGGGGAAAAAGGGAGCTGGAATAGAGGGAAGCAGTCAGAGGAAGGAACAAAGGGAGGAGCTAATTTGTTCAGAAAGCCATCCAACCAAGCAGAAGGATCATTCGAGGAGATGTTTTGTTCTACGTAGATTCTACGAAAATTATTGATTTTGCGCCATACAACAGTTACAGTGTACGGGGGGACAAGGATTCGCAGAACCTGCGCCAACCCTTTGACTTCTTTTTAGATAAGAGCCTTTTTGTTTTAGCACAGGATTTTTGGAAGTCTAGATAATTCTGTATAGTTAAATTATCTGCATATTTTTTCTCCATTTCTTTGCGTAAACGGACGCTAGCTGTACATTCAGCGTCCCACCAAGGAGGTGAAGGGATACGAGATACGACCACGGGAAGAATTTTTAAGAGGGATGGATTCCTCAGCCGCTGAGAGCAGACACAATATAAAATCCTCATATACAATGCAATTGTAGGGGATGGGCTAATTGAGGATATTGGGACAACTCGATATGGGGAGAGTGGGAAGAGCTAGCTATGAGGAGGAGGGAAGCCTGTGAGTAGCTGATGCTATCTTGTGACATGACCATTTTAATCGATTTTTGCCTGGCATGCTCAGGGCACTTAACGTCTGTAGCAATATGTAGGCTGTTGCAAAGGATGCAAGAATATTTGTTTTGGGGGACAGAACAGCTATCACCACCATGATTTTGGGAGCACTTATAACAGCGTGGTTTGGAGCGACACTGTGAATTGACATGTCCAAACCGACAGCAGTTACAGCATTGGATAGTAGGGAGCTGATATGTAGAAACCGGAAGGGAAGAGTGATAGCAGAAAATTCTCTCAGGCAGAGTTTGACCAAGGAAAGTTAGGACAACTGAAGTAGACGGGACCCACGTTACACTATCATCTCTTCTTGATTTAACATTTAAACGACGGGCCTTGATAACCTGTCCACAGTTCGAAGGGGTTTTGATACCTTCTACCAATTCCTCCAATGACCAGTCTGTTGGAATATCTTTTACGACACCCATACGAGATATGTGGAATCTTGGGATATTTGCAACAGTTAGCTGACGGGATCTCATTGTTTATGAATAAATTAGCATCATCAGCCGAACGGAATTCTAAACATACCCTGTTTCGCCCCAGAAACTTAATTCCTCCCTCGACTATGCCAGTTACTTTATTGCGGTGAATTAGCTGGGCAAACTTTAACAGTCTAATGGAATGACCGGCTGACACGTCGGGTTCGGAACGAGTGACATGGGTTATAAAGGGACCATTGTCACACTTATTATACATATGACAGTTTAGAGTCTGACTCGAAACCATCTTTCACATAGACAGACTGATTGGAGACTGAAGGCGGTATAAGTTTTTTGGGCTCATGGGACGTATCGCCAGTAGCAGAAAGTTTCAGTCCCCTAACAGGCGGACCACTAAGAGTAAGACTTATATCCTGGGTCTCCATTCTTGTATCTGGCGGACGACTGCCACCCCCGTCAGGGGGATCGTCATCACCCATATCCCTCATTTAAAAACCGGCCAAGTGCGAGTTGGACTCGCCCATGAAGGGTTCCGTAGCAGCAAGCATAGATTAGAGATATAATTATATTGAGATTAGTAAGTAATATACACAAACAATAAAAATAACTTTGTTTTTCATAGTATTTGTATGAATGGCAAAGTTATATTTGCGGTTTTTGAAAATGTACTATATCTCAAAAACTGCTAACTGTATCTCATCCAAACCAATTTTCGTTGGTAGTTTTGGTTGAGGTCTACATTATATATTTTTTTTTTTAGTTTTATCATTCTCTTATTTTAGAAGTTACGGGGGGGGGGACACACTTTTTACCACTTTGGAAGTGTCTCTCGCGCAAACTGTTCAGTTTAGAAAAAAATGATGTTAGTAACCTCAATATCATTTTTAAAGACCTATTCATAGATACCCCACACGTATGGGTTTGGTGAAAAAATTTTTTTTGAGTTTCAGTTCTAAGTATGGGGGGCACCCCCGAAATTTGTTTTGTTTTGATTTTTGTGTGAAAATCCTAATGCGGTTCACATAATACATCTTTCTACCAAGTTTCAACAGGATAGCTCTTATACTTTCGACAAAAAGTGGCTGTGACATACACGGACAGACAGACAGACAGACAGACAGACAGACAGACATGACGAATCTATAAGGGTTCCGTTTTTGCCATTTGGCTACGGAACCCTAAAAATGAGGGAAATGGGGAAGAATACAAATAAATAGTTACCAAACACACACACTTAACACCATAGAACACAAACAGAACTAAATTAAGCAGTCAACACAAAAAAAAGCGAGGTTTAGTTAAAAGATCCACTGAAACACGTGTTTCAAACAACACATTGACGGCAGAACCGACTCACAGTTTTAATGGTCTGCTAATAAACTTAGATAACTAATAAAGTTTTTTGCATAATCCTAATGTCTTAATGTCTTAAACATTAGGATTATACAAAAAACTTTAGGCTTACGGGAATACAGGAAAAAATCTAAACAAAATAGGCTCAGCCAACTTTAGCTTAGTTTAAACATGTCACAGTTCATTCACATGACAAGTGTTACGACACTTAACCGCTTAAGCAATTGGCTATAATAGCCTAAATATTAATTGCCGTGCCTCTAGCACCCAGCTAAGAATTGCTGAAACAATAGCTCCTCTCTCTTCACTTTTCACTATGTACACACGGTGTTCAAAAAGCGCCCGAAAAGTTAATTATGATTCACTTACTGTGGTCTTCCAGGGTAGTAGAGAGTGGAGACACGTAGGTTCCCGATGTCAAACTTGTGATCCGGGTAGTAGTCCTGCTGCTCAGTGACTGCAAGCTCTCGGGTGCTGGAGCCATCGGGGGTGCTGGCAGTATTGGCCACAGTGGCCGCCTCAACTGTGTCCTGTACGCCCTCCTCGTCATTGTCACTAGCCAGCAGCTGTGCCTCCGACACTAAGATTTCACTGCAAAGCTGCTCTGCTACAAAATAAAATTTCAGATTCCTCTACATGTAAAGTTTAGTATCCAGGAGCAGGGCGGCAAGGGCTCGAAGGGTTCGAAGGGCTTCAGGTTAGGTTACTTTAGTCGAGTCACCTTGGTAGGTAGTAATTAGTTATTTGGCGTAGGATGCAAGAGCGAGCTCGGGACTTGGAGCACCCCGACACGGACAGGTTAGATTAGAAGGAAATGGCGGGGTCTGGGGGTTGCGTTTACATGAGAGTGGTGCCAGGACTCACGGGGCACCTCCCTCCTTATGCTAAACGATACCAAGTTTTTGGAATCCGCCTATTATGTGACTAAAACGAGTTTTGAGGTTAGGTTACAAAAACACATTGTCAATGGTACTGGGGGGTAGGGGGCAAGACCACCCAACCCTTCACTATAAGATTTTTTTTTAACATATCAATAGAGCCTGTAATGGTCAAATTAAAATAAATTAGTTTGAATTTGAGTTTGATCACCTTCATTTTCACTTGAATCTGCGTAAGCCGGGAATAAAGACATCGTAGGTCTTCCAAACCCTATTATTTTTCTTGAATCAAACGTCTTCCTTCTCTAGGTGCCGCCAATTGATGAATTGCTCTTCTATTCGTTTTTCCCATAGTAAAATAACACCGACTCTATCAAAAAAACATGAGCGACGGTGGGTCAGGGAACAATATTTATCATCAATTCATCACCATTTCAATCACATTCAAAACAAACTCCACAGTCCGGAACCATATTCCGAACATATTCCGAATTTCCGACAATTGTGACATTTTGCGTTGTTGTTGTTGTTTATAAAATTCGCCAAAAGGCAGGCAAAGGAACAGAGCCATACAGCCTAGTCTTGTTTGAATTTTCCAATGAATTTTCCTTGTATTTTTGAAGATCTAAGCCAAGTCTGATTTGTCCAATTTCAAAAGGCCAACGCCATGTCTGTTTTGTTTTTTCCAAGTAAGGACAAAGCCATGTCTAATTTATTCAAAGTCTAAAGGCTTAGAAGCCATGTCTCATATCAGTCATATCCAATATTTTTCCATTATAGGTATTTGTTTGTCGTATCCGTAGTCATAGAAAATAATCAAATTTCTATAGCACTTCTTAATATATATTTATATAAGGGTATGTAGGTGTTAGTATTCCGTAAAATATCATTGAGGGCACGCGGGACACTCTCAGATTCTCCATAAATATTAATTAAATCTTCAATCAACATTAATCTTTCTATTGTAAAAGCAGGGCAAGTGAAAATTATGTGTTCTGCGGTTTGGTCACACTCAGAGTTACAATGATTGCAAGATGGTGATGAGATAATTTTCATTCGTGCGAGATGTGCATTTAAACGGTAATGTCCAAATCTGAGTCGGCATATTGTGGAATAAAATTTTCTGTTGATGAAGTCCTTGTTACGAGAAAACCAGGGAGTTGATAAGATTTCTGGATTTATTGATGCATACCATATGCCTTTTCCACCTTCCAAAATACTTGCCCAATAAGACTTCCATTCTTCTTTTAATTTCTTTCTTAGTATTGAATAAAAATTTGTGTAAGGTATGGCAACTTCAGATAAACATAAACTGTCAATGTCAGTATCAACGATAGTTTTGGCCAAGAAATCGACATTTTCGTTTCCTGTGACACCGATATGTGAAGGAGTCCACAAGAATTTAATTTCAATATTCTCTTCATGTAATTTCCACCATAAATTCTTGATTTCATAAATAATGAAAGAAGTTTTAGCGTCTAAAGTTCTAAACTGTAATGCCTTCAGAACACTCATGCTGTCCGAAATCAACAACCACTTCAATGATACAGCTGGATTTTCCACAATAAATTGAAGTGCAGCCACAATTGCATAGCATTCTGCAGTGTATATGCTAGCTGGTGTAGGAAGTGGAAAACCACGACCAAATTTAAGATGTGGTACATAGAATGCGCAAGATACTTTGTCTCTTTTTTTTGAACCATCAGTGTATATGTGGCGAAATTCAGAATATCTGGATAGTAGCTCATATACTTCCTCTTTACTACTCAGAGTTTCGTCAATATTGATGCACATGTTACCAAATTTACTGTCATAAGCACCATTATAACAAGGCAAAGTATTAATTGATTTGTGGATAGTATATTGCTGATCATATTGTATAATTTCAGAAAAATTATGAAGTATATATGGAGCGGATTCACTAATAGGTAAAAGGCTATTATAATATGACAACATTTTCCGAAAGAGGGGATGATTTGACAAAGAAATAATATTAAATAGAAATCTGAATTTGAGGTATTTAAATCTTAATATAAGAGGAGGTATAAGGCATTCAGCCTGTAAAGAAACAATAGGAGTTGTTCTCATAGCCCCAGTAATGAGCCTCAAATTTTTGTTCTGAATAACATCTAACTTGTCCACTAATCTTTTATTTGAAGCAAAACAAAGGAAGCCATATTCAAAGTGACTCCTTACTATTGATTTATATAGCATCAAAAGAATTTTTGGATCAGCTCCCCAACTTGTACCAGCCAGAGCCTTTAAAGCATTAAATGCCCTAGAAGCTCTGTCTGCAATGGAATTGACATACTTAGTCCAAGATAGATTATTTGTAAAAATTATGCCTAAGAACTTCACACAACTTTCAATACGTAAAATAGAGTTATCATAGAGTAATCTTACATTAAATGGACGGATTTTGTTAAAAACAACAACTTTGCTCTTCTCTGTGCTGATATCTAAATTTAAATATGAAAAATATGAATGGAGTTTTCCCAATGATTCATTTAAAGTTGACACTAAATCTCTTATGTTAGACCCGGAAGCATAAATTACTAAATCATCTGCATATTGTAAATTGGATACTTTAGATCCTAAAATAATATTTAATTTATGAATGTATAAAATAAAAATAAGAGGACTTAATATCCCTCCTTGACATACACCCTTAAAACTAAGTCTTGGACCTAAAATTGTGGTGTTATTATTAACTTTAACAAATACTTTTCTGCCATGTAAGAAATTGAACACCCATTGAACTATTTTTTCAGGAATACCGAGAGACCTCAGTTCTACAGACAAAATGTGATGATTAACATTATTGAATGCACCTACAATATCAAAAAATACACCAATCAAAACATTATTTTTCTTAATAGAATTGAAAATATCCAATTGAAGGTGAGTAATACTTTCCCTTGAAGACTTTCCGCGCCTAAAACCAAATTGATTTGATGGTAAAAGACAATTGCTTTCTATATAAAATTCTAGCCTACTCTTTATAAGTTGCTCAAATATTTTACTCATACAAGAAGTAAGAGCAATTGGTCTGTAAGAATCTGCTTTGTGTGACTTTTTGCCAGGTTTCAAAATAGGCACTAAACAATCAACTTTCCAATCATCTGGAATAAGGGATGAGGACCATAGGCTGTTAAAAATGTCCAATGTAATTTCTCTACATGTAGAATTCATATGTTTAAGAGCTTTATATGGAATAGAATCTAAGCCACATGTTGTATCATTTCTAGAATTAATAGCAGAATTAAATTCATTTAAAGTAAAAGGCCTACAAAGATAATCAAAGACAGTTGTATTACTACATGAATGGGAACTCAGCAGTGATTCAACTGTGTCTGGAGTGTATTTTGATAAAAATTCATTAGCCCAACTCGAGTCAATGACAGATGTATTATTGTGTATAAATGTTTTATTAAATTTTTTCATATAATACCAAATTCTAGATATTGGTGTAGAGCGATTAAAAGATTCACATAAATGTTTCCAGCTAAGCTGTCTTTCAGTTTTTAAAATGATTTTTTTAACAGCCTGTAACCTTTTAAATTTTATATAATTTGATTCTGAAGGATCAGCTTTAAAGGTCAAATAAGCATTCTTACAATTTAAAACAGCTTCACTACATTTACTATTCCACCAAGGCAAAGGTGGTCTTCTATTAAATCTGGTAATTGTCTGTGAAGATTGATTGTTGAAAACCTGATTATAAGGGAGAGACATATGCATAGCTTGTTTAATTAATTTTACTAAATCAGTATAGCATTGCAAGGGATTAGAGTAATTGAAGTTATAAGTATCCATAAGAAAAGCTATTGTAATATTATATTTAGACCAGTCAACTAGTTTTAAATTAATTTTATTTGTGGATGTTGTTTCTTGGAAGCTGTCATTAAAAACTGTGATATTTGTGATTACAGGAAAGTGATAACTCCCAAGAGAGTCATCGTCATACACTTGCCAATTGCATGCTGAAGCTAATGAAGGAGATACTAAAGTGAGATCAAGTGCACTTTGCTTCCATCTGTGAGAACCTACAGTAGTCATCTGACCATCATTCAAGATAACAAGATTATTATCATCAATACTTGCAAGAATATTAGAGCCTCGTGAATCTGATGCAGAGCACCCCCACATGGTGTTATGTGCATTGAAGTCACCTGCAATTAATACAGGCTCTGGAAGACTTTGGATTAATTTATCTAATTTAGATTTAGTAAAATTAATTGGTGGGTTAGGAGGACTGTAAACACTGGCTAATGTTAACTGTTTATTACCATAAGTAATTTGAACTGCAATATTTTGAATAGAATCATCAGAAAAGGTATCAATAATACGAAAATGAATCTTATTATGTAGAAGTATAGCTACACCATTGTGATCATTACCTGAGTCAAGTCTTATAATATTATATCCTATTATCCTAAAGTTGTGTTGTGACTTGAGCCAAGTTTCACAGACAAGAGCAATGTGTATATTATTCTCATACAGAAACTGTGTAAATAAGAAACGATTACTAATTAAACTCTGTGCATTCCATTGAAGTACATTTAACTGGTCCATAAAAAATAAAAAATTATTTTGCTTTAACTGTATCTATGAGAACATCTTTTATTAGCTGGGAAGATATTGTTTTTTCTTGAGCTTTATTAAGAGTAATTATTTTAGTGATAGAATTTAAAATAATATTTAAGATATCATCACTATTCAATAGTGACAATAAAACATCTGTTGAGTTCTTTTTCTTAAGTTCAGGAAAATTTTCTTTGTTAAATAGATCAGCAAAAATACCTTTGTTAAGTGCTGCTTGATTTTCTTTTATTTTCTGTTTTTTAATTGGACATTGACCAGAGATGCTTATATGATTTCCTTTACAATGTGTGCATACAGCCTTTTCAACTGGAGTACTGCAGTCTTTGTATGTGTGATTTCCACTGCATATGGAGCATTTCACAGAATTTTTACAATATTTAGCAAGGTGGCCATACCTGAGACAGTTGTAACATTGTTTCACAGGTGGAATATATTGTTTGACAGCAAATCGCCATCCATTCAGGTCTATGTAGTCGGGCAGCGCATTCGACGCGAACGTGATTGCTACTGTCCCTGTCGGCTGCAAGCTGCTGCTTCCTGTGTCAGATCGTATTTTTTTCATTATGCGTTTAACACATATTATTTTTCTATAGGTAGATACTAGCTTGTAAATCTTGAAATTAGAAATGTTCGTGGGGACATTAGTAATGACCCCTGTTACCTCTGTACCTGCTGCTGGGATCGACGCTTTAAGATAATAATCGTTCAGAAAAGTTTTATTGTTTAAAAAAGCATTCGCTAAAGTGGGTTTCTCAAAATGCACACCTATTTTATATTTATTAATAGTCTGTAGAAACTTTATGCCCTTATTAAATCTTTTGAATTGAGTCGACAGAGACATCATGTCCCGCGTACCTATAGATCTTTTCTCATCACTGGATTCTACGAATACTATATAATCAGTTAGAATAGAGTCTTCCGGATATCTTCTGTTATAATCTGAAATATAATATGGTTTATACTTCCTTTCATCATTAAAATCTTCATTTTCACTTGACTCCTCAGAAGTATCATTTTCATCAGCCCATGTACTATCTCCTCCCGTATCTTCCTTCGTCTTTTTCTTTTTCCGTTTTCCCATGACGAAAAAGTTGAGAAAAAGTAGTAAATTAAGTAATTGGTCCAAGTTAAATAAAATATTTTAAAAAAAAGGCGCCTATCCAATTCGGGGTTCCCGCGCTTTTTTTCTGACATTTTGCGACATTGACACTTGATCACTTTTGTTTTTTTTATATATTTTTTCGCCTCCGTTAGGACAGGCAAAGAGTCAAGCCCATACAGCCAGGTCTGTAATATGACCCCACTTGATCACTTGACTTGACATTCCTTTATATCGTGGAAAGAGAAAAGTATAGAAGAATCATGGACTTTTATTAGAATGTTGTGTATCCGTCGTAGAAAGAGAAAAATATAGAACGCGGGATAATTCCTTCTCTTTCCCTCAAGAAAGAAAAACAAATCGACAAATCGCATAAGAAGAAAAGGGACAGAGCATAGCTATCGGCATCTCTCAGCGCGTAGCCAGTTTTTTCAAGGCCAGCCACAACATTTCGCGGATTTTAGGGATACCAGATTCGGGCAACATATTTCCCGGACAATTCGGTCTGTACGATAATATATGAAAATTGATAATTATTTTTTAACAAACACTCTACATGTTATACAGGATACAGGAATTTGAATCCGTAATAAAAGATATAAAAATAAATTGGTAGGAGACAAAGATACACTAAAGAAGGAGATATGGCGTGGAATTCAAAATGTTTAGAAATCCGATGAAGCCACAATTGCCCCTCCATAACGCTAATATTGCGCACACAATTCTGTCAAAACAATACTACGAACAATTGCACACACGTGCCATCGATAACTCAGTCATTTAAATATAAACCTAATTCTTTACACTACAGCGTACTTTTTCCGTATAATTTACTCACACAAACAATTATCATTGTGTGTTGTCGCGACACGGGGGGCGGATACGACTCTCCCGCTCAAATACAACGGACGCACCATGCGACATTACGGCTTGGTGAGGTATCGTTATGTCAGTTTTACATTGCTTGTCAAGTAACTCAGTGATAAACTGAGGTGGTTGTAAAAGAGCAATGTATTTAATGCAAAACAATACAGTCGGAGTAATATAGGAAAACAAGAATAAAGTAGTACAAGTGATAGCTGAGCGAAACGCCCAACACCACGGCTTCACCGACACGCCCCCTTGCCACTTCTCCTGTTTTTATTATTTCTGTGGTAGGAGACTTCAGCTCTTTCTCGATGTGTTTTTTTTGTGTTTTTATTTGTCCGCGAAAATGATTGAGATAATATGTATTGGTGTTTCCCCTATTCATAGTTCATAGGTAATTCCTCGAACGACGGACCCGATAGGAAAGTCCCTATATCGCTGAATATAAAAATCAACATTAGAATGGGGATGGCAACTGGGGAACTAATGGCGCTAGTATAGCTTGTTCCAAGCATCGTCATTGGCTCAAATCTTATAGGTACTTCAAAATAGTACTAACTCATTGGTTGGATTAGAACTTAGCTATGGTGGCGCCATCTACAATTAGATTTGACCGGCCTTCCCCATTACTGATATAACTACAAGAGTATTGATTAGAGTTTACAATGGCCATTTTAAAAAGATCTAGTCTGGAAATGAAATATTAGGTCGAAACAATTTGAAATAATGTAAGGGCATTATTTCAATTTAATCCGAACTAAAAAGAACAAAAAAACACGGTATAAAATAATAAAAAACTGTTTTTTTTTTCAACCCTGATATATTTCTAACATTCAAGGGTTGGGGTCACATCATACTCCACCTTGCATAATGTTGACTTAGTATGGCTTAGCAGGTTTCACAAACTTACGCCATTAAATTCTTCTCTGTACTTAATTAGGCAGATTAAGGGAAAAAGTCACATGCAATGATGTTTTCCTTCACCGAAAGGCAATTGGTCTGATAAACAGGTTATCTTTTTGACATATTATTACCCATATCAACCATTACCGATTACGCGTGATAATAATGTACCCGCTAGTCGGGTAAAAAGTTTGCAGTATGACAACACTCCCCATCTGTGACGTCAACATTCTCTATCTCATGTGGCTACGCCAAACAACCTTATAGGGTTCCTTTATCTATTCTAAGGTATCCGTCTATCCGAAAGCGCGCGCGGACGGAGCTCCGGTTTAGTTTAACGAAAAAATACTATTCTACATTTTAAATGGGTACGAAATGTAGCGGCTGTGATGCTGCTTTGGGTGCTTCTTTATAAATATGGAGTGTTCACATGAAAAATGCCAGAAGAAAGATCTCTAGTGTCTGGCATTAAAGGAAGAAGTTAAATATTTCACGCAAAAGTACAGGAATCAGTGGATTTGTCCTGAATGTGTTTGCGCCTTAGATAAAGAAACCCTAGATTCATGTTTGGCGTAGCCACATGAGATAGAGAATCTTGACGTCACGAATGGGGAGTGTTGTCATACTGCAAACTTTTACCCGACTAGCGGGTACATTATTATCACGCGTGATCGTTAATGGTCGATATGGGTAATAATAAGCGTCGCCAAGGGTGGGCAGGGGGGTGGCAGTTGCCCCCCCCCCCCCCAGAGATCAAATGTGGCTATCCGCAAAGCGACCAAAGTGCGAGCAATTGACTTCCTTACCAATTAATAAATTCCGCAACGTTTCTATCGTATCGTTTTTTATCTATATTGTATAAAGCATTGAAATATTCAGAATAATTTCAATAATTAGAATAATTTAGCCCCATTGCCCCCCCCCCCCCTTAGTCATAAGCTGGCGACGCCCTTGATAATAATATGTCAAAAGGATAACCTGTTTGTCAGACCAATTGCCTTTCGGTGAAGGAAAACATCATTGCATGTGACTTTTTCCCTTAATCTGCCTAATTAAATACCGAGAAGAATTTAATGGCGTAAGTTTGTGAAACCTGCTAAGCCATACTAAGTCAACATTATGCAAGGTGGAGTACGATGTGACCCCAACCCTTGAATGTTAGAAATGTATCAGGGTTGAAAAAAAACAGTTTTTTATTATTTTAGCATTGTTTTTTTTTGTTATTTTTAGTTCGAATTAATTTGAAATAATGCCCTCACATTGTTTCAAATTAATTTGACCTAATATTTCATTTCCAGACTAGATCTTTTTAAAATGGCCGTTGTAAACTCTAATCAATACTCTTGTAGTAATATCAGTAATTTTAGTGTTGATTTTTATATTGAGCGATAAAAAATACATCGAGAAAGAGCTGAAGTCTCCTACCAATTTATTTTTATATCTTTTATTACGGATTCAAATTCCTGTAAGTATCCTGTACATGTAGAATGTTTGTTAAAAAAATATTACCAATTTTCATATATTATCGTACAGACCGACTTGTCCGGGAAATACACACATCAAAAGTGTCTAGGGATCAACATATATTTTTGCAATAACTTTTCTCCTGATTGATATTAATTAAAATTTTCTTTAAGGATTCATCAAATAAAGTGTTTTCGTTTGTCACAGTAACGATAAACCAAGTCACCTTTGCATTAATAAAGAAATTTGCCATTTTCCTAATAAAGGGATTTTTGACATTTGAACCACTACACAAAAGTTCGAAAAAAAGACTGAAATAACAGTTTTCTTTAAAATTTTATTGGGTAACTTAAACAATTAATAATCCGTGTTTCTACCGCGAACACTAACAACACAAGAACATCGGTTTGGCATACTCAAAATGAGTTCATCCAAATCACGCTGTGGAATGGCCGCCCATGTTCGTTGCAACAACAAAAAAAGGTCTTCTTGCGACTGGATACCCTCCATATTCGGCAGAGCTCTTCTCTGTAGCATATCCCATGCATGCTCAATCGGATTCAAGTCTGGCGACTGAGCAGGCCAGGGCAGGACATTGATGTTAGCTGCGGCGAGAGTCTGTCTTACAACTCTTGCGGTGTGCGGTCGTGCATTATCATGCATTAACTGAAATAAGGGACCGATTTGCACTTGTAGAGGAACGATGACGTCTGATACAATCATCTCAGCATAAATTTGAGCGTTGAGGTTGCCTCTGATCCAAATCAACTCAGTTCTTCCGCCGATCCAAATACCCGCCCATACCATGATGGTTCCACCACTATAAGGATGGACTTCCTGGCAGGATTTTAATCGCTGTTGGCGTCCAGGGGTTCTCCAGTGTCGTATACGTCTTGTATCCGGTCTCATACCGAAACGAGACTCATCAGAAAAGCACACGAAACGCCATTGTTCTTCTGCCCAATTTCTGTGTTCAAGAGCCCATTGATATCGAATCCTACGATTGTGCATTGCTATAGGTGGTACCCGTAGCGGTCTTCGGGAATGAAGGTTCACTTCATGCAAGCGGTTTCTGACTGTTTGGTCGCTAATTAAGTTCCCTGAAGAGTGATGAAGCCTCACGGCTAACATCATGGCGGTTATTGTTGGAGCTCTTCGAGTTAAGATTTGAATGTATCGGTCTTGTCTCCGTGTGGTGCAGCGATACCGTCCTCCATGGCGCTCAGCCACGGTACCAGTGCTTCGGTAACGTGTCCAAAGTCGACTGATAACACTCTGACTTGTATTCAGAGCTAAAGCCACAGTACGTTGCCGGGAACCAGCTTCTATCATTCCCACGGCTCTGAGCATTTCTTCCCTGCTTAAATGACGTCGCCGCTCCATAATAACGTTGGTTTTAATCAGTAGTAGGGAAACAGTAGCACTAATAATGTCTTCAATGCGTTGTATGTTTTTATAGGGAAAATATTGACAGCTGATTTTCATCTTTTACTCGAATTTGATTCACAGTTCCTGATTCAAATTATGAAATGCACCAAAAAGGATCCATATAAATTTATAAAATCATAAATTTATTACAAAGCCACATCTCAATCTCAAGAAATCCGCATAAAAATGCTTGATCCCTAGACACTTTTGATGTGTGTATATTGCCCGATTCTGGTATCCCTAAAATCCGCGAGATGGAGATAGCTACGCTCTGTCCCTTTTCTTCTTATGCGATTTGTCGACTTGTTTTTCTTTCTTGAGGGAAAGAGAAGGAAGTATCGCGAGTTCTATACTTTTTCTCTTTCTACGGTTTGCACAATGCCGAAAGGGGTAAAACCAACACTCATAATCGAGGAACTGCAAGCATCAGCAAGACTGTTTCACCAAGAAGCTGTGTGAACACCGCTGATCGAGGCAGTCGTCGAAATACCAGTGAAATAATAGTGAATACTGATATTCAACTTCTGGGTGAAATAAGAGAATTTCGATGGGAAGTTAAGAAGCAGCTGGAAGAACAGCGAAATGAGTATGTCCTGTTGCAAAATAGATTTATAAACACAAAAACGGAGATGAAAGAGTTAAAACAAATATTGAAGGTAGTACAGAAGAAGGCAAATAAAGTTGAGATGTTAGAAACAAAAATAAAAGGTTTTTATAGAAAAATGAGAAACTGAAATCAAAGGCTTGTTTCGATATCAATGGGGATGACAACTCAAAGCTAATCGTAGATGTCGCTGCGATCGTTGTCTCATATGTCAGATTACTGTATAGCTTGTACAAAAAACAAACACGTATTTTGTTATAAAAATTGAGTTTATTCTAAAAAAACAAATATGGGAAATTATTCGTCAATGCAAGTGCATACTAAAACCAGAACTAAGGCGCCGCGGAGCGTCTACAAAAGGAAAAAAAGTGATTTAGTTGAGAGGCTAGAAATTTGATTCTACTACATTAAACACACATTTACTTGTAGTAAGGATTTAAAATTGTATTTTTTAAGTAGGTATTACATGTGCTAGCCTCTACAAAGAATATAGTACTGCTTCTAGCATTCTATATTGAGAAAAATGTCATCAAGTTTTGTGTTTGTCTTCTTCATCTAATTTTACATCTATTTTATAGATTGGAGCAATATGATAAGAATTTTAACTTTCTAACACCACAACTATCACAAATCTCGGTCCCGGTGATAATTCTTCCATCAGAAGAACCATTTCATGATATAAAGAGCGATGCAATACTTAACCTCCAATAGAAAAGTAGATATTATATTCAAAGGTGTATTCGATTGTTTAGTTATGGTATAATCATAGAATTTCATTAATAAAATCAACTAACGGCCTGTCCCGGCTTCGCAAGGGTAGATTTTTGTTTATTGTATAGCTTTTCCTTAGTGATAATACAATTTTTGTTCTCACAGCAGTCTCAGCAGCTACCCATTATTTCTTGATAGTGTGAATTGTCGGAAATTTGTAATTTCCATCATTATTACAGCCTTTTACACAACATCTAGTCATTTTACATCAATAAAACGCTTTTTTTCAGAAAATTCCTTTGATTTGACAGTTCTTTTGGGACACAGATGTCAATTTTCACTTTGACACTTGCCTTCCCCATTGTTGGCATAAAGACCTTGAAGCCATGCCAGGAAAATTTAAAATAAAAGGCATCAATTGTGATTGCGTCAATGTCAGACTCAGAGTGTGATCTGGAACTGTGACTGTGAAGTGTCACTGTGTCAGAAACTCCTTCAGTCTTTAGTTACTGAGAATCAGTTTGGTTTGTTTCTGTCTTTCGGCGGCAGGATAATTGACGCTGTTGTCGTTTAAGACTAAAGTTATAATGAGACATAATATAAGTAAAATCATTTCGCTAACACGACTTAATAATCAAGAAGTATCGTTTTTAGGAACAAAACGACTCTCAGGCGATTTTAATCGGTCATATACTAATGTAAGTACGCACATAATAACAATAAAGTTAAACACGACTGTTTGCATTGCATGCAGTTTACTATATACAGATAATTGAAACAGGAGGTCGGTATCACGAGTGAGCCGGCGCAGGACGCAGCGGCGGCGCCGCTCGTGGACTCGTTTGGGCGACGTCACAACTATCTTCGTATTTCGCTGACCGAACGATGTAATTTGCGATGTAAGTTTGAAGTCATTTTATTTAAACTGGGTACACATTTGGAATATTGGATTAATTTGGAGTTCGTTATAATTGCATGTTCAGATCGAGTAGGTGTAACTGACTTAGGAGAGTACTGAGCATGAGCACTGAGCCCATTGAGACGTGGTTCATGAATTTTAAAGTAAATAAGTCGAGCTTCGTATTCAGATATTTCACGCCTTAGTAATCTTTTAGTTGCTAATGTTACCCAAAATATTAATGAATGAATTTTCGAGTGTCCCTAAACCTAATGTCAACCAGCTAAATGGTTGTTTGTGTTATAAAAATTCACTGTGATAATTAATTATAACAAAGTTTAAAGGACCTGTATCTCAAATACAGGTCTGCTGGTCAGGTTTACAAGTAAAAACAACTTAAAAAATGTACTTAACTCGCCATAACTTTTTTCATGGAAATCAAATATTTTTAAAATAATGCAGAATTTGTGACAGTATTTTCATAAACATAATATTAATACTTATCCAAATAAATATGTTAATTAAAGAAAGCATTTAATTTTGAACAAAATTGCGGTTTAGTATCCGGCAGCAGGCAGAGAGGTGGTGGGAGGGGGAGAGGGGGAAGCCTCCTACCCCCCGGTACGACTCCCAGGTCAAGGAAATGTGTTTTTGTAACCTAACCCCAAAACTTGTTTTAGTCACATAATAGGCATATTCCAAAAACTTGGTATCGTTTAGCCTATAAGATTTACAGCAGTAATATTTATCAGTAACGTTTTACTGAGACGTTGGACACAGGAGGGAGGTGCCCGGTGTGTCCTGGCATCACTATCATATAAAATATATAAATCTAACCGGCCGCATGCCCACGCCTACGGAGTCCGTTGCCGTGGGCGTCTCCCGCGGCGGCTGGGTCGTGAGGTGGACGCTCTCCTCTCCCTCACCCATCCCGCCTCCTCCTTTGCTAGCATGATTGCTTTGCAGAAGTAGGCGACCGCATCCCATTCCTTCTCGCCCTGCAGCATGGCCTCGACCAGTGCCAGGTGCGAGAGGTCGCCGCCTATCGCCTCCGTGAGGACACGGCGGTGCTCTGCCCAAGCGGGGCAGTCCTGCACTGTGCCCGATGAGGACCTGTGTCAAGTGGAAGGTGGGAGTCCTCACCTTCCGCCTGACGCAAGTCCTCACCGGACACGAATGTATCGGGAGGTACCTCGGAGATTCAACGGCAGGTGAGGGGAATGAGGAGCAGTCGCAACACGCGAGGGAAAGAATATGCTCTACCTCACGGTCCAGCCACCGCCGAAAACGTTAGGGCATCGGAAATCGCGGAACAAATTCCAGCTATCGTAGCGTAGGCATCCACGCCATTTACTTGTGGACGGCGAGTGATGGATAGCTCGCCATCCGACCAGAGACGAGGCCCGAGTCGACGGTGCGTCGTCTTCCACGCTTTCCCCGAGGAAACTTGCGGCCTCCTTTGGGACAGACGCCTAACATAATGCGAGTGAAACCGCGAGCAGAAGCTAGTTAAAAATAAAAAAAACCGGCCAAGTGCGAGTTGGACTCGCGTGAAGAGGGTTCCGTACGATGTTACCTATCACGTTTTTTTAAATCTGACCCAAATTGGTACGCAAAATATTAAGTGATTTACCATGTTATTATAATATCATGGACTTCTTATAAATTTTCCTATAATCTCTAAGTAGAAAACTAATTTCTGTATTTTTTTTTAAATTTTAGGTTCAGTAGTTTCGTAGATAAGGGGGGGAGGGGAATGGTCAATTTTCGTCTACTTTCTTGAATAACTTGGAAACTATTTATTTTAAAATTACAAAAAAAAATACATTTAAGATTGTCTCAACAAGATCTTTCATTTGATATATCACACGATGCAGTTTTCAAAAAAAAAAATCACCTTCCCTCCCAAAAATTACCTCCCATATACAGATATGGACTTCTTATAGGTTTCCTATAATCTATAAGTGGAAAACTAATTTCTGTATTTTTTTCAAAATTTTAGGTTCAGTAGTTTCGGAGATAAGGGGGCGGGGGGAATGGTCAAATTTCGTCTATTTTCTTGAATAACTTGGAAACTATTTATTCTAAAATTAAAAAAAAAAATACATTTTTAAGATCTTCTCAACAAGGCCTTTTATTTGATACTAGCGGGCCCGGCAGACGTTGTCCTGCCCTGAAAATCGGTACAAAAATCCAGGTCCATGCAGCCTACCCTATCCCACCTGCCTACCTACTTACCTACCCTACCAATCTGCCTACGTAGGTACCTATCAACCTACCTATCTACCTCCATACTTACTCTACCTACCCTACCCCTACATACTTACCTACCCTACTAATCTATCTACCTACCTACCAACGACCATTTATATCTAGACGCCTCATGCACGATCTGACTAACGAAAATTTTCTGCCAAGTCGCTGAGGTACGACGTAAGCGAGGGGGACGGGGTACTGCGTTCTGATTGGCTAACTCAAGGTCAGTACGACGAGGGGACTCACAGGAGTGGTCGAAACTAATACGAACTTAAGACTTTTTTGCCTAATGTGTTGACAGACATCGGTCGCCTGTGATAAGGAGTCTAGATATAAATGGTCGTTGTTACCTACATACTTATTCTACCTACCCTACACCTACATACTTACCTACCTACCTACATAATTACTCTACCTATCCTACTTACTACTACATAGGTACTTATTCTACTTACCCTACCCCTACATACCTACCTACCCTACCTCTACATACTTATCTACCCTACCTACCTACCTACATACTTACTCTGCCTACCCTACCCCTACATACTTACCTACCCTACTAACCTATCTACCTACCTCATACTTACTCTACCTATCCTACCCCTACATACCTGCCTACCCTACCTACCTCCCTACCTACATACTTGCCTACCTACATAAAAAAAGAGGATAAAAAGTATCCTATGTCCGTCTCCTGGGTCTAAGCTACCACACCAATTTTCAGCCAAATCGGTTTAGCCGTTTTTGAGTTATACGTATAAATAGTTCGTCGTATGGTTGTATTTAATTTATGCAGTCCTAGTACATTTTTTGGGTATTCAGTATTCACCGAAATACTTTTTTAGCATTGAAGACCGGTGGGCGCCGGGCGGCATGAACATTATTCTTCATGTTTTCCTAGTACTTTTTGTTCAGATCCCTTATTCAATTTCGGCACCAATACCTTCTTACTGATCGTGTTACTACGTTTTATGTCACGTCTCACGGAAACAGGATAAAAATTTGATCGTCTTGGTGGCGGCATAGCATTGATAATTATAATATCGGCACAATAAGTTTATAAACTCAATACAAACGCATCAACCTGTTAATTGATGTTTTGATTGATAAATTTTTCGTTTTGCTGTCATTCCATGTCAATTGCGTTTTATTATAGGTACCACGTTTTATGTCACGTCCCATGGAAACGGGATAAAACAAAACCAAATAAAAAAAGTTAAAAAGTATCCTATATGTTTCTCCTGGTTCTAAGCTACCTCCCCACCAATTTTCAGCCAAATCGGTTCAGCCGTTCTTGAGTTATAAATAGTGTAACTAACACGACTTTCTTTTATATATATAGATGTCACACGATGCAGTTTTTTTATTTTCACCTTCCCCCCCAAAAATTACCTCCCACATAAAGATTTCATCAATTCACGTCACACCTCTGTGCTTGGGTCACAGGAATTAATATGTGTACCAAATTTCAACTCAATCGGTCTAGTAGATTCGGAGATAATTGACTGTAAGCGACAGACAGACGGACACACGAGTGATCCTATAAGGGTTCCATTTTTGTATTCGGACGTACGGAACCCTAACAACTAAGTTAAAAAAGAAGTACATATCTATAAGAAGTATAATAATATATATGTATAACACATAATTTGAAAGTTTTAAATCAATTGAAAAAATACAATTAAAATGTTGTCCCGGCCAAGAATCGAACTCGCAACTCGTGGCTTACACTGGTCAGGCGTTTATCTGTTGTACTACGTAGTCCGCTAAAGAAATGCTATGTAAGGGTGCTTTTCAATGGTGCTTCTATAAAGAAGCAGGCTGTGGACGCAGTCGGCCCATGTTACCCAATGAGGTCCCAACAAACGTGATTTTTTGTTCGTTCTTTCACAATATTGATAACGGCAACAGACAGAGAGCTTGAAACATTCACAGAATATTTAGTTATACATTAATCGAGTCTGGGTGTTTGTGTATGTCAGTTTCTATGTTTGTAAACGCACCCACGATACAGGAAGAAATTCTTAGTGTGAGGCAACGTTTTATTTTTTTTTAAATGAATAAAGAGATAATTATAATAAAACTAATATTTAAGGGTAACTCCTACACCGAAGACATTGATATTTTTTTATTTGTACCTACGGAATTCTTCGTGTACGATCCGACTCGCACTCGGTATTTTCGCACATAGTCACAGAATACTTAATAGTATATTAGACATAGTCCAAAATAATGTTTGTGTCCAGTTGAACATAAGACAATAATAATTTTTTCTAATAGCTCTACATTATTTTGCTTTATAATATCAAGGTCTTAGTATCATGTGAACAAAATATATAGGAACACAAAAAACATTATTTGCTGAATTAATTTGGCTTTATTAATGTGGAACGAATTGGAAAGTGCTGATTCACTGAAGCGAAACATTTGTCTGACCTTGGAGTGTTTGTTAAGTTGTTAAACATACATAAATGAGGTATACCATACGAGCGGCCCGTGTGTGCAGCTGAGGCGCGCACTCGTCTCCTACACACTCAATAACCCCATTTAATTTGTATAATAATGCACTGTTTATCAGCATGTGGATACAATAGGTACGAGTATATCTATTTTATCAAAAACACATTCTTCAGAATACCAATAGCTTGAGTCAATGAGGGTATATGTATATCTGGTATATTCAACCAGAGCGGTTATTACGTGTATTCCCATCCAGTGACACCCCTTACTGTCACTCTGTTACAGGTTTGAAAAAAAGTTCGTCATCGAGTAACAGCGTTACTAGTTGGTATAAATTAATTGGACCCGGCGTGCCGGCGGCCCGGGTACGTCCTTAAACTACGTCCAGCCACCGAAGGACGGGCAGCAGCGTCCTTTGTAAACTTTCGGTGTCCTTACTGCGATCCCCAAGCCGCCTGCCAAGCGTGGGGATTATGGCATATGGATTAATTAAATTAAGATTATCGAGCTGGAGGAAGAATTGAGCAAAATGGGCTGGGATATCTTGGGATTATCTGAAATCCAAAGAGAGGGTCAGGATACGATAGTTCTAGATTCCGGCAACATGCTCTTCTGCCGGGAAGGAGACCGTAAATCCCAGGGTGGTGTTGGATTTCTGGTCCGCAGGTCCCTCATCAACAACGTTGTGAAAGTCGACAGTGTGTCGAGTAGGGTAGCATACCGTAGATCATGAACTGTGGCCATTTTTTTGGGGGACTTCAACGCAAAGGTGGGCGCACGGAATGGCGATGAGTTGAGAGTGGGGCCATTTGGGTATGGGCAGCGAAACCATAGGGGTCAGCGACTGGTCGACTTCATGGAAAAGGAAGAACTTCATTTAATGAACTCCTACTTCCAGAAGCGGCCATCCAGGAGGTGGACGTGGATGAGCCCCGATGGTACTACCAGAAATGAGATCGACTTCATCATGACGACCAAGAAGCGAATATTCAGTGATGTCTCTGTGATCGCAAAGGTAAAAACCGGTAGCGATCACCGAATCGTCAGAGGCACATTGAATATCAATGTGAAGCTTGAAAGGTCTCGTCTGGTGAAGTCCACGCTCCGACCTGGTCTTGCCCTCATCCAGAACCCCGAAGACTTCAAACTCGAACTGCACAATCGCTTCCAGTGCCTAACCGAATGCGAAACTGTGGACGAGATTAACAATGGGTTGGTGGAAACTGTCCAAGCTGTGGGGTCCAAGTTCTTTAAGACCCAGTTATTACATGAGCTTCAACGAAAATAAATCATCACAAAAACTACTAACACAGATACATATAAAGACATAACATGTATAGACTTATTGTGTCGTTGAAATCGGATCACGGATCAGTCTTTTGTGTTATGTAGGTGTACAGTTCTTCGCGGGACTAATGAATTACCGTGACCACGGAACGTAAAGGGCTATTGAAGGACACCGTGGAGTTTAGTCAACAAGTCTGACAGTCCCTCCCGCTCTGCCCTGTGCCCTGGGCCCTGGGTGGGAGAACTCATTTGATGACTTTACCAAGATAAAAAAATGTAGGTGTACAGTTAGGAGCAACATCAACAGTTATATTATCTGTAAAGAGCGGATTATATTATGAAAATGCATGTTTGCATATGCAATTGCATATTATAACTGTTTTTGAAATTATGGCGAGTTAGCTTTTGCTCGCGGCTTCGCTTGCGTTAATTTTGAATTTGAGAAACAATTCGGATCGCGTAAGTGACGCCATCTGGAATATGAACGTTATTGTTGCTTTCTAAAACAACGTGATTCAAAGTTGCTTATCCCCCAGGGGAAATAGCGTGATAATACATGGCGTATTAACAGAAGCATATTTTCAGAAATATTTGAGGATTTGATCGACAATTTTCAGTATTGCCGCTAACTAAAAACACACAACAAAATGTTTTCGAAAAAAAAAAGTTGTTTTGGCATCAGAAGACTCGCCAAGACATGATACTTGTAAAGGGAATCCTACCAAAAACATTCTGTAAAAAAAACTAGCCAAAGTCTCGATAGAGCTGCTTATTTATCTCTAAAAAGTAATGAAATCTAGACAAAGTCGTGCCAAGTCTAAGGTTCCTCCGGGGTCGCGGGACTTATCTCATTATCGTGACCCCGGAACATAAAGGGCTATTGAAGGACACTGTGGATTTTAGTCAGTACAAGTCTGACAGTCCCTCCCGCCCTGCTCGGGGTGGGAGGACTCATTTGATGATTTAACCACGCAAAAAAAAAAAGTCTTAAGGTTCCTTACTGCGATTTCTTTATTATTATTATAGTAAATGTTGTGAGACTTGGCCGTTGAAGGGTACACAACGTACGGTACAAAACCAGGTGCTCCATGACACCATTTCACCAATCCTGACTTGTACCCACTAACCAACGGCCAAGTCACACAACATTAACTACAATAATAAAGAAATCACAGTAAGGAACCTTAGACTTGGCACGTCTTTGTCTAGATTTCATTACTTTTTACCCGACTGCGCCAGAAGGAGGGTTATGTTTTTCGAGTGTATGTATGTATGTGGGTATATTTCTTTGGCACGCTCTGCAGCCTAAACGGCTTGATGGATTTTAACTTGAGAGGTGTCGTTAGATTCGTCTTAAACGTGAGAGTGTCACTGGGTACATAAAACTGGCCAAGTGCGAGTCGAACTCGCGTGCAAAGGGTTCCGAACTAAAAATTTTATTTTAATCTCTCTTATTCTATCAAATGGGGTATCAAAATAAAGGATTTTAAAAATGGTTTACCAAAATATATATAACTTGTATGTTTCAATTGAATTTGGACTGATAAATGCTAAAAACAACAAAATATTACTAGGTACTAAATAACTACACAATTGAAATAATTTTATAATCGATACACACACATATAACAAAACATAAATTCTCTCGAATGAATCATAACTAAAAAGTATAAAATAAAAAAATAATTTTAAGAAAAACAAAAAACCCGACTGCGTAAAAACTAAATAAATACTAAAAAGAAAGAAACAAGCCCAACAGAACAGCAGGAAGAAGCAGAACAGAACGACTCACAGTCGGGGCCCCTTGGGAAGATTTGATTGGTAAAATTTGAATGGGCCCCGACTGTGAGTCGTTCTGTTCTGCTTCTTCCTGCTGTTCTGTTGGGCTTGTTTCTTTCTTTTTAGTATTTATTGAGTTTTTACGCAGTCGGGTTTTTTGTTTTTCTTAAAATTATTTAGAGATAAATAAGCAGCTCTATCGAGACTTTGTCTAGTTTTTTACAGAATGTTTTTGGCGGGATTTCACTTCTTTTTGTAGAAACGTGGAAAAAAATTTTTTTGCCCATTTCTTTTTGACGTCGAATGAAGCGGCCCACCAAGTTGAAGATTTTTTGTAAAAGCGGTAAATGTCGATCTCTAATAGTTTGATTGGGCTCTTGTGTTTTCTAATCAAGGTCACTATCAGGTACTCCGGATCTTCGATTATCCTAGTTTTTATAGTTTTCCCTTTATGTGGCCATTAAACCCTAACTCTGTACCAAATTTCAGCTCTCTGAGTTTATGGGAAGTACTAGTTCTATTTTGATGATCATGAGTGAGTGAGTGAGTGTCGTAAATGCAAAACTTTGGTTTTGCTTAGCTTCGGAACTGAATGACCTACAGACTTGAAATTTTGGATTTTAAGTATGTGATTATAGCTTACTGGATGACGAAAATTTCTGCGTTCTGGTCTTATCCAGAGGTTCTCAAATAGGGGCCTGAAAATGCGGCGAAATGGTTCCAGTAAAGGATGGTACGGCAGTGTTTGCTTTGCGCTCGACTTTTGCGGGGGCACTGCCGTGCCCCTTGATGTTTTAGTTTCAGTACCTACTCGGAAAGCTCAAATTTTCAAAAACACAAATTATAAAATGTCGAAATCGTAGTACCTAACCGAAAAATTAAATACATACTTATTATTATTATAATAGTAGTTTTTACCATTTTTTTTTCTCATATTTTGGCGACTTTCTTGCATATCTGCATACATATTTCAACAATTTTAAGTTGCAAACAAGCCTGTGTCTAGATATCTGTTACTAATATAGTAGTCGAGTAATGTTGTGTAAGGTGATGTCATGACAGAACACTATCACAGTTTGCAGTGTGTCATCATAGACGCAGCACTGATTGCTGGCCCGCTGAGAGCTGTGAGTCCGTGACCCCTGACCCTCGATAATTTTTATTTATATCTTAAGATAATAATTATAATCATAATGAACTACCAAAAAGCAAGTAAAACATGAGAACAAACAAGTAGGGAACCCTGTTAAATACCTACATAAGAACAGTCTGATATTTTGTACTATGTAGAAACAATGAATAGCTGTCGCGAAAAAGAGACAATAAGTTATTTTCATTGTCGGTACTTCTCTTTCACACTAAGGAATTGAACAATTTTTATAGGGTTCCGTACCCAAAGGGTAAAACGGGACTCTATTACTAAGACTGTCTGTCAGTTATTTGATATTCCTGGTTTATTTACCTACTAGCTTCTACCCGCGGTTTCACCCGCGCTTTCCACGGGAACCCGTGGAATACAAGGCGCCGATGAATCGGGCCTTGCCCTTGGTCGGACGGCTACCCATTACTCGCCGTCCACAAGTCAGTGCTGGGTGTTTTCGGCAGTGGCTGGAGTGTGAGGTTGAGGATATCCCTCACGCGTTCCGACTGCTCCCCATACCCCTCGCCTACCGCTGAATTCCTGAGATACCTCCCGAAACAACCGTGTCCGGTGAGGACTTGCGTCAGGCAGATTGTGAGGCCACCGTGGCGCCTGTACAACCACTACTCAAAGAGGGATCTTGACGTTTCGATGTGACCTGCCCAGCCCATCATTATTTTGTTGCGGTATTATTTTGGAACTGTGATATCTCCTAAGATATTCATTGAAATCAAATGGTATCAAGGGAAATGTTTAAAATTAAGTGTGTAAGGTCCTTTCGTCTCTTACCACCAGCTGCCAGCGTAGATTTGCCATGAGACTATGGGTTCTGTTCGCATGAGGTGTTGATTGAAATAAAAGAGATACTTCCGTCTTCTCAGCTATTTAATATGTTGGTGCACACTTCAATGATACAGGAACATAGCATTTGTCAAGCTTCCTTATAATGTTAGGTTATGGAAATAACACTTACTTTAGGTAGGACATACTACCATCTATCCAGGTCGATCAGTTGATGTGCAACGAAGACGGCATTGTAGCCTGTGTGTGTCTTGCAGAATATAACACGTGGTTTGGAACCAGAGCTTGTTCTAGATTACTTCATATCATGTGCCACGAGTTGAGAAGACGTTTTATTATATTTAATTAATTAAGTTTAAATTAATGTTTGAAACCCTGAAAGTATCAGAAAAGAAATCTATGAGCATTTCAACACACAATCATGGTGAAAGAAAGTGTTATGTAATTGCAACAAAACAGGAAATAATTATCAATACATACGCTTATGCGGTTCCCTTATATTAATGCACTTTCATTTTAGCCGCTGTTCCACGCCTTGTTCGCGTCATTAGTTTATTTAATTAAAATATTCTTTGTCTAATTAGCGTCTTAATCGCGTGTTCCGGTTCTAAGAAGAAAAACTAACCTTCAAGTTATACGTCAACCTTTTAATTTTTTTCAGATCAGCTGCTAGGCTTTCGTGTTTTAGAACATGCTGTATTTATAATTAAACTGAAATCTATTACAATTAATTATTATTTGAATTTTATCTATGTAATTATTATATTTTATTTAGAATTTAGAAAACAAATATGTAGTAAACACTCTAACGCCATCTATTTTATTTTTTCAGAATCAACTGCAACTATTTCCCATTAGTTCGCGCCTTTGTCAATAGAGGGCGTTACCCGTCTCCAATATTTCCAATAATTCATTTTTATTCCCGTTACAGTACACCTTTCCCCAGTTAAAAAATTTTTGCTGACAAAAATTTTTTTTTTTTCATGTGTGTTGAAAGCTCGAAATCATTCTATTGAAAACTGAGACAGTCTGAAACCAAATGCCTTAGACTTACAGACTAAATTACTAAATGTTAATGGCTAGTAGCACAATTCCGAAACAAAACCTATTTGGCAAATTCGTACATTGATTGCTCCTGCCTTAAACTATCTAAGTACTAAACTAAATATAATAATAAGCGCATGTCTGCCTATCTACATATAGCACGTAGCTACTCTCTGCAGACATCAACTAATTAACTAATTTTTATTGACTAATCATGCCTTAGTCTAATTAATTTACTAATTAAGTTAAGTTTTAAGTTAAATAAACACTATCCTTGAAACCTAGATAAGTGTTATCTAGAAAGTATCAAGCCAAAGTATAGGCAAATACTTATTTAAGTTTTTAAAATTATTAAGTAAACCCTATCTCCAATTGATGTAGATAGGTGTTTTATTAAGTATTAAGTTACAAAGTATAGGTTATTATACTTGGTAAGTTTTTAAGTAAACACTATCTTTAATTAATGTAGATATGTGTTTTATTAAGTGTTAAGTGGTGACACTTTTAAGTCCCATTCGAATACTACTAAGTTTAACAATCATTGTGTTTTCTTTCATACATCTGCAAACATTCCTTATTAATAAAATTGTATACCTATTTAATTTTGAAAAAAAACCTTTTACCCTACCAACATGCATCCATCACCCTTCAAGTTAAATATATTTGCACGTCTATTGCTAATTTCGTGCAAATATTGGATTAACAACAACAATGTATGAAAAACTAGGAGTCTTCATATTTTTTTTTTTTTTAACAATAGCATTGCCTGTTGCGTTCCGTATAGGAAACAACATAACATACTTACTAAACTAATCTGGACATACTAAGAGATTTGTGTTCCTTTTAGCGGACACAGGAAAGAGTCCTAACAAATCAAATGCTAATTTTTTCTTTTTATGAGTCTTAAATATACCAAAGTGGGCGCCTGTGGGATCATCATGAAATTGTTTTAATAGAGGTCCCACATCATCACTTGGAATCACTTGTTTCCAAGTGAATTGTGATGTTAAATTATATTTATTTTTTGAATGTCGAAACAATTTACCATCTTTAAGAGAATAATTTGGAAATTTATGGGGAAACTTTTCACAATTTTCTACCATTTTTAAATACCATTTATCTTGGATATTGTCAGATATGTCTAACGATTCAATTTTAATTCTTGAGATTAATTAATTCCGGTGATTTATCTTTCACGCTTGAAATTCTAATCAAGTAATATTGCGAACGAGCTAATATACGCTTAACAGTGGAGCTATCTCCCTCGGTTAAATCCCTATTTAATAGGCACAGCTCTTCTATAGGTTCCAAGCATAAGCGTACCTCCTCTGCACTTGCTGGCGTTGCATCATCCTCAGGTTTAATGCTGCCTCATCGTAACAAGACCACACAGACTGCGATACCGCTTGCGAAGCACATCCCTGGTCGCCTTTACATCTGTGGATATATTAAAATATTTAAGCTCATGTAATAATTCTTCTTTACGAAGATAGTCAATCCAAATTGTCTTATCCATATTGAATTTAAAATATTTAAACAGTCTTTGATAAGTATTTTAAATCTAATTTTTAAGTTAAATGAATGTAAATAGTAATTTTACATTAATCAAGGTGAATTAAATTAAATTAGAGTCAATCCATTCAAGTAATTTACAAGTTTACAATGTTAACATGACATGTGGCATAACCTTAATTTTTAACACAAGGTGTTGATGTTTCTAAGTTGTATGACTTTATATAAATTAAGAGGAGTCTATACATTTAAGCTTTATAACATCAATTATGTGGAAAGATTTACCTTTTAATAAAAATGTTAACATGTGCTATCAACTAATTTTGAAAACTCAAATTCACAAAAATGTACTAAGTTAAATGACTCTAATTACTAATCAATAAGTTAAATCAAATTAAGTCAGATCAAGCTCTTAATCTTGAAGTGAAGATTCCAATCTGACCTCGGGCCCCACGTTGGGCGCCAATTGTAAGGTCCTTTCGTCTCTTACCACCAGCTGCCAGCGTAGATTTGCCATGAGACTATGGGTTCTGTTCGCATGAGGTGTTGATTGAAATAAAAGAGATACTTCCGTCTTCTCAGCTATTTAATATGTTGGTGCACACTTCAATGATACAGGAACATAGCATTTGTCAAGCTTCCTTATAATGTTAGGTTATGGAAATAACACTTACTTTAGGTAGGACATACTACCATCTATCCAGGTCGATCAGTTGATGTGCAACGAAGACGGCATTGTAGCCTGTGTGTGTCTTGCAGAATATAACACGTGGTTTGGAACCAGAGCTTGTTCTAGATTACTTCATATCATGTGCCACGAGTTGAGAAGACGTTTTATTATATTTAATTAATTAAGTTTAAATTAATGTTTGAAACCCTGAAAGTATCAGAAAAGAAATCTATGAGCATTTCAACACACAATCATGGTGAAAGAAAGTGTTATGTAATTGCAACAAAACAGGAAATAATTATCAATACATACGCTTATGCGGTTCCCTTATATTAATGCACTTTCATTTTAGCCGCTGTTCCACGCCTTGTTCGCGTCATTAGTTTATTTAATTAAAATATTCTTTGTCTAATTAGCGTCTTAATCGCGTGTTCCGGTTCTAAGAAGAAAAACTAACCTTCAAGTTATACGTCAACCTTTTAATTTTTTTCAGATCAGCTGCTAGGCTTTCGTGTTTTAGAACATGCTGTATTTATAATTAAACTGAAATCTATTACAATTAATTATTATTTGAATTTTATCTATGTAATTATTATATTTTATTTAGAATTTAGAAAACAAATATGTAGTAAACACTCTAACGCCATCTATTTTATTTTTTCAGAATCAACTGCAACTATTTCCCATTAGTTCGCGCCTTTGTCAATAGAGGGCGTTACCCGTCTCCAATATTTCCAATAATTCATTTTTATTCCCGTTACAAGTGCTTGTGATGATTAACTTCATTTATTTGGATAAGGATAAATACCAAGTTTATAAAAATACCTTCGCAAATAATACATTATTAACCGACTTCAAAAAAGGAGGAGGTTCTCAATTCGGTCGGTATGTTTTTTTTATGTATGTTCACCGATTACTCAGAGGTTTCTAGTCCGATTAGTGTAATTCTTTTTTCGTTCGATGCAGTATACTTGCAGTTTGGTCCCATAAAAATTTCATCCAATTTGGTTCAGTACTTTTTATTTTGTGAGCATTTTTATTGATGGATGATGTGATGATTTTTACTTTTTGAGTGTCTGTTACGCAATTACTCCGCCAATTGTGGACGGATTTTCAAAATTCTTTTTTTGTTGTACGAGGACTGGTTCACTTTAGGGAACACTGCAAGTTTCATCAAAATCGGTTCAGCAGTTTTTGATAGGGAATGTTATTAGCTTATTGTGTACACGAACGATGTTAATACCGGTGCCAAGGATTACCAAATTTTAGTGCACATGTAAGAAAATGATGTATTTGACAAGAATTTGGTTTGAATATTTAAATTAAAAAGAGTAATATAAAAAACTTAAAAAAAAAAATTAACCGCCTTCAAAAACAACCACAAAAAATGGTAAAATAACCTACAAAATAACTTTTATTTCGGAAGTCGGTGGCATAAAAGACAACGAAATAAAAAAAACAAAGCCACCGACTTCCGAAAGAAAAGTTATTTTGTAGGTTATTTTACCCTTTTTTGTGGTTGTTTTTGAAGGCGGTTAAATTTTTTTTTTAATTTTTTTTTTTGAAAAAAAAAAAAACGATTTCTACATGGTTATGGTGAGTTAACAAAGATACATATTATGCTGTTGCGTACGTTTTTTCAGAACTTTTACTGAGGAACAATTCTGTCATACATGATTTTTGCGTAACTTAAACCGTTTACGCAGTGCAAGCAAACGGAAGCTCTTAAGAAGGAATATTTTTTCCCGATATTGCAACATTTGTAATGAATGCTCCGCTCCTATTGGCCGTAGCGTGATGTCATGTAGCCTATAGGTTTCCACGATAAATGGACTATCCAAAACAAAAAAAAAAACTCATTTTAGAATTCCAACCAGTCATTCCTGAGATTAAACGTTAAAACGAGTAAAAAACTCTTCTGCTTTATAATATTGGTATAGATTGCGATAATATGGTCGTGAGTGACGTGTCTGTGGCGGGTCGCAGGTCAGTACTGCATGCCGGCGGAGGGCGTGCCGCTGTCGGCGCGCGGCGCGCTGCTCACGCGCGCGGAGCTGCTGCGGCTGGCGCGCGTGTTCGTGCGCGCCGGCGTGGACAAGGTGCGTCTGACGGGCGGCGAGCCCACGCTGCGCGCGGACCTGGCCGACATCATCGCGGGGCTGCGCTCGGAGGCGGGCGTGCGCGCCGTGTCCATGACCACCAACGGGCTGGTGCTGACGCGGCGCCTGCCCGCGCTGCAGCGCGCCGGCCTGGCCGCGCTCAACGTGTCGCTGGACTCGCTGCAGGCGGCGCGCTACGAGCGCATGGCGCGGCGGCCGGGGCTGGCGCGCGTGCTGGCGGGCGTGGACCTGGCGCTGCAGCTCGGCTACTCGCCCGTCAAGATCAACGTCGTGCTCATGAAAGGTACTTTCGGCCAAATGAGCGCAAAATAGAGTTTTGCACTCAGATTTTGAATGAGAAATAGAAGTTTTCCGAGCGTGTGAGGCGAAAATAACATTTTTTTTAAACGTTGCCCCACGGGCACGGGTTCGTTTACAAACATATAAACTCACATACTTACACAAACACCAAGACCCGGAACAACTACTTGTAGGTCATACAAATATTTGCTCCGTGCGGGAATCGGACCCGCGACACGCAGCACAGCAGTCCTATCGCCCAGCCACTGCGCTAACCGTTTTTTTTTCTTTTTTTTACCGACTTCAAAAAAAAGGAGGTTATCAATTCGACCCGTATGTCTGTAATATTATCAGAACTGCCCAGTTTTCATATATGTTAGTCTATATCAGCGTCTGAACAAATGTGCCAAATTTCATAATTGTATGTATGTATGTTTTTATGTTTGTGCACGCATATCTCCGGAACTACAAGTTCGATTTAAGTAATTCTTTTTTTGTTGTACTAGGTATTGTTCAACTTAGGGTACACTGTAAGTTTCATCAAAATCGGTTCAGTAGTTTTAGAGATATGGATTTTTTTATGTTGTGACGGATTACAAGATTAGTGCATTATGTAAGAAAATTTTTGTATTTTACAAGAATTTGGGTTGAATATTTAATAAATAAACTAAAAAGGGTAAAATAAAAACTTTTTCAAAAAAGTAACCGACTTCAAAAACAACAACAAAACAAAAAAGGGTGAAATAACCTAATTAATAACTTGTTTCGGAAGTCGGTGGTTAAGAATCAATGGAATATTAATAAAAAATAAAGCCACCGACTTCCGAAAGAAGTTATTAATTAGGTTATTTCACCCTTTTTTGTTTTGTTGTTGTTTTTGAAGTCGGTTACTTTTTTGAAAAAGTTTTCTTTCTTCTTCATCTGTATTATGTATGACTTTAAACAGATGTGGTAAGTGAAATTTGGCAGCTAACCGTGCCGTCAATTTTATTAAATATGTTACTTACGTAAAATTTTACTTATTACAGGTTTCAACGATGACGAAATATGTGATTTTGTGGAATACACAAGAGATCGCGACGTTGAAGTGAGGTATGTTATTAGAATTATAATCATGTACCTAGACACGTCCCATCAAAAACAGGAATCTGAAGAGCCAAAGCCAATATTATATGTATTAAGACTATTCGGTCCCGTACTAACTTGCGACGAGACGACGAGAGAGAGGGGGACCGCAATTGCGGTGGTGACATAGTATAGACACAGTCCGATTAACGGACGGAGTTTTTATTTATTACAAAAAAAAAATTGAAAAATCATAAAACCTTGTTATTTTCGTTTGTATTGGAAATCGGTGCTCAGACCTGGTCGCTTACCGAGTCGCAGAGGTTCCGCCTTGGAGTCTGCCAAAGGGCAATACGCAGTATTCTGAGTTCGGAGTTCGCAACACCACTCTGCGTTCCAAAGCGGGCGTTCAGGGGGGGTATTACAACGTCTTAAAACCAGGCTTGTTCCGGCGAGTGAAAGTAACAGAGCTATACAAGTCGTCTAGCGCCATCTCGTTCACTCACAGGAATAAGCCTGGTTTTAAGACGTTGTAATACCCCCCCTGGACGTCGCCGTCGGCAAGAAGGCTGCCAGGCTGAAGTGGAACTGGGCGGGACACGTCAGCCGCGTGAACGGTGTCCGCTGGGCGAAGGCCGCCACCCAGTGGGTGAGATGGACGGCGCCGCCGAGGCCGGCACAGGAAGAGGTGGCGAGACGAGCTGGACTCATACCGTGAGGGATGGTTCGAATGGCGCTGGACAAGGACACTTGGAAAGACTTGGGGGAGGCCTTTGCTCTGCAGTGGGACAGTGTAGGCTGATGAAAAAAATGTGTAATACCTAATTGGAAAGCAGCACATATTATATTTATACTAAAAACATATTTAAAAAAAAAATGTGGTGTAAAATGGTTTAAGGCTGAAAAAAACGGGGTTTTTTAAAGTTAAATTTCCACAAATTGCCACGAAATTATTAAAAACTAATTTGAGTATCGCATTAAGCATAGGTATCTTTATATTGTATTGAAAAACATTAAATTATATCAAAATGAAAGCTTATATTGAACTCATATTTCTGAGATTATACGGGAAGACTAAATTTCGGAATGAAATTATGAATCAACGGTGAGTCGTAGAAGCCTGGAAAAAATACGTGGAAAAGGAAAGGTGCCGTTA
The DNA here is from genome assembly GCA_950005045.1 of Agrotis exclamationis. NCBI lineage: Eukaryota > Metazoa > Arthropoda > Insecta > Lepidoptera > Noctuidae > Agrotis > Agrotis exclamationis. The sequence goes on from OX465427.1 coordinate 261,106, forward strand.
TTGTTCTTGTATAGAATAAAAAAGTATTTTTTATTCATTTTAAGTACCTAAAAAAATATTTTTATCAACCTAAATTTAACAAAATAAAACATCATTTTTAGGGTTCCGTAGCCAAATGGCAAAAACGGAACCCTTATAGATTCGTCATGTCTGTCTGTCTGTCCGTGTATGTCACATAGTCATAGTCATAGTCATTTATTCAAGAACAATAAATTGTATCTGAAATTACATAATTACATAATAGAATAAAAAAACAATTATTACAATTACTATTATTAATTATCAGAGCACGTTAATCGTAAAACCCTATAATCAATTTAAAAAAACAAGTTAAACACGACACAAAATTAGATTGAGGAATTCTATAAATCTTCAATATCATAAAGACACTTATTCAATAGAAAATCTCTCAGGGAATCTTTAAAAGAGCTAGAGTAGATAGCACCTTTCAAATCCAGAGGCAACTTATTAAACAATATAACCGATTGATATCTGGGACTGTGCTTCACAATATTTAAATGAGACTGTACTATCTTGTGATGTTTAATGTCTTGTCTACGTGTGCCTTCTCTAATCGCTCGTTCTTCCGCAGTCTCATACTCATGGATATACTTGGCCATGTTACACAGAAGTACAAATACATAAATGCTCGGTACTGTTAGTATTTGCAGACGTGTGAAATGTTCCCGGCAACTCTCTCTTTGCGGGATACGGACTAATGTGCGAATTGCTCGTTTTTGCAACACAAAAGCTCTTTTGATATTATAGTCATAACTTTTCCCCCAAAACATTATGCTATATCTAACACAGCCACTTTTTGTCGAAAGTATAAGAGCTATCCTGTTGAAACTTGGTAGAAAGATGTATTATGTGAACCGCATTAGGATTTTCACACAAAAATCAAAACAAAACAAATTTTGGGGGTGCCCCCCATACTTAGAATTGAAACTCAAAAATTTTTTTTTCACCAAACCCATACGTGTGGGGTATCTATGAATAGGTCTTTAAAAATGATATTGAGGTTACTAACATCATTTTTTTCTAAACTGAACAGTTTGCGCGAGAGACACTTCCAAAGTGGTAAAAAGTGTGTCCCCCCCCGTAACTTCTAAAATAAGAGAATGATAAAACTAAAAAAAATATATAATGTAGACCTCAACCAAAACTACCAACGAAAATTGGTTTGGATGAGATACAGTTAGCAGTTTTTGAGATATAGTACATTTTCAAAAACCGCAAATATAACTTTGCCATCCATACAAATACTATGAAAAACAAAGTTATTTTTATTGTTTGTGTATATTACTTACTAATCTCAATATAATTATATCTCTAATCTATGCTTGCTGCTACGGAACCCTTCATGGGCGAGTCCAACTCGCACTTGGCCGGTTTTATATAATGTTAAGGCTGAAATAACTTAAAAAAAATACACTGTTTGTAAGTGGAGTTCAGGCAAACAAAAATCAGTAAAAAAAAACTTATATAAAGTTATTTTATCGACAGTAAAAATTTTCAAAGTTACTAATAAATTACGCAGCGCCGAGCTGTGTCGGCCAGTTCTATACAAATATAATATATAATATTAATAATTTATAATAATATAATAATAGACAACTGATAAATATACATATTTCTAAATACAGACATATTATAGATAAATTACACCCAGACACAGAACAAATGATCGTGCTCATCACACAAACATTTGTCCTGGGTGGGAATCGAACCCACGACCTCCGGCATAGCAGTCAGGGCTCAGAACAATAACTAAAGCATAGAAGGAAGCTAAATTTAACTAATATAGTCGTCTCTGTTTTCTTATATTCTCATAACAGCATTAGAGAGAGACAGATGTAGGTTGCTCAAAATGCAAATCGTCACAAAGTAAACGTCAATTTGGATACCTTGGCTACCTTTATAGTACTAAGTTTAAAAGCTACTTAACGTCTCAGATTTTTATCTATGACTTTGTTCATCGCATTTTTTCGCATAATGCTTATGGGCGCATGCCAGTTGAAGTGATTCGTTGGTTTTACGTGTTTTTGTAAAAATAGTACAAAAATAACAGTGATTTAGTGTAAATCGCAAAGATTAAATAATGTCCTGCATTATAGTGGGATGTAAATCTCATTCATCCCGCAAAGAAAATGATGCGGAAATCATAAGCTTCCATCGGTAAGTAATCAAATATGGTCATTTTGTCAGTTTTTCATTCTTATTTTATGTTATTTTGGCATTATTTCAAATCATGTAACCTAAGTGTACACGGTAGTGTTTTGAAATCAATATTTTATGCAATTAAAGTAGTTCGATTATATGGAAATTATAAATTTTAAATCGGCATATAAATTTTTGCAATAGTGCTTGCAAAAACAAACTATCGATACAATATCGATAAAATAGCGTCATCCAAAATATTACATTATTTTTCTTTACACGTAGTTTTGGGAAGGATTAAATATGAGCGAATCGTACGTATGAGTAATGAAATGACAGTGTCAAAAATCCGTGTGGCTCATGGTGAAACAATTTAAATTCATGTGTGGCTATAATTTTTTTTTGTCACTTTCAGATTTCCGTCCGATGTTGATATGAGGCAAAAATAGATCAACGCTATTGCACGTTACAACTGGGAATCGTTCAGGGCCAATCGCTCTTTTAAAATTATTTAAGCGTTTTCTTGGTAATTTATTTTTTTTATAATTAATGCTGTTTAAAAATAAATATGTTGGTCAGACAGAAGTGAGTTCTTTATTTTACCTTAGCATATTTAATTTTATTGCCATGGACCGATACCATAAACTAAGAAGTCAATATCGGTATTTATTTTATGCATAGTCACATCACTAGCTAATACTCTTTTGTCTATGACAGCGCACACTTCAAATGTCGTAAAGCGCCTTCTATGCTTTAGTTATTGTTCTGAGAGTCAGGGTCACTAACCACTAGTCCAACAGGCCTGTCAAATATAGTATCTTAGTATCTTTAGGATTTTTTTTAGTAACTCAATCGACATTGATCTCTAATGACATCACAACACATTTTTTTTTTGTGTTGTGATGTCATTAGTGTTGTGTGTGTATGTTTCGGCAGGTTCATCGAGTTCATGCCTTTCTCGGGCAACAAATGGGACGACTCCAAGCTGGTGCCGTACCGCGCCGCACTGCGCGCCGCCTGCGCCGCGCACGCACTCGAGCCCGCACCGCCCCGGCCCAATGACACCGCGACCGTACGTACCTACACCACACACACACACACACACAACAAGTGGGACGACTCCAAGCTGGTGCCGTACCGCGCCGCACTGCGCGCCGCCTGCGCCGCGCACGCACTCGAGCCCGCACCGCCCCGGCCCAATGACACCGCGACCGTACGTACCTACACCACACACACACACACACAACAAGTGGGACGACTCCAAGCTGGTGCCGTACCGCGCCGCACTGCGCGCCGCCTGCGCCGCGCACGCACTCGAGCCCGCGCCGCCCCGGCCTAATGACACCGCGACCGTACGTACCTACACCACACACACACACACACAACAAGTGGGACGACTCCAAGCTGGTGCCGTACCGCGCCGCACTGCGCGCCGCCTGCGCCGCGCACGCACTCGAGCCCGCGCCGCCCCGGCCTAATGACACCGCGACCGTACGTACCTACACCACACACACACACACACAACAAGTGGGACGACTCCAAGCTGGTGCCGTACCGCGCCGCACTGCGCGCCGCCTGCGCCGCGCACGCACTCGAGCCCGCGCCGCCCCGGCCTAATGACACCGCGACCGTACGTACCTACACCACACACACACACACACAACAAGTGGGACGACTCCAAGCTGGTGCCGTACCGCGCCGCACTGCGCGCCGCCTGCGCCGCGCACGCACTCGAGCCCGCGCCGCCCCGGCCTAATGACACCGCGACCGTACGTACCTACACCACACACACACACACACAACAAGTGGGACGACTCCAAGCTGGTGCCGTACCGCGCCGCACTGCGCGCCGCCTGCGCCGCGCACGCACTCGAGCCCGCGCCGCCCCGGCCTAATGACACCGCGACCGTACGTACCTACACCACACACACACACACACAACAAGTGGGACGACTCCAAGCTGGTGCCGTAAATCTACATTCTGTTGAGGATGTTTTAGGATTAAAGTCACAATAGTTTGAATGTTGAAAGTTGTCCCCCGGCAGGTGTGGCGCGCGCCGGGCTACCGCGGCAGTGTGGGCTTCATCTCGTCCATGACGCAGCACTTCTGTGCCACCTGCAACCGACTGCGGCTCACGGCCGACGGGAACCTCAAGGTGAGCGCTCCACGACTGCACGCACACACGTTTTCTGACGCCAAATTTGACTTCATGTACGCTTTTTAGGGTTCCATGGTTCGAATGAATTAATCCGTTATTTAATTCGGACCCTTATAAGACCACCTGGTGCGTCTGTCCGCCCTTCGCAGTCAATTTCCTCCGAACCTACTTGACCGATTAAGTTGAAAGGTATCATGATATCCTGTGATATTCCTGTGACCCAATGGCAGGTGGTGTATTTTTTTTCTTGTTGAATTTTGTAATCATCAGTTTTAATGTTCTTCACGAGAATAGATGAAAAATGGCAATTCTCCCCCTTATCTCCGAAACTACTAAGACTAACGTTCTGAAAAAGTACAGTTAATAGTCCTTTGCCTATAGATTACAGAAAAATAATAGAGAAGTCAATATGGGCCTACCACACGCGCAAGCTTCACCACAGTTCTAACTGCGCAGGACATCGTGCAGGCCGCGCTGTGGGGTTTGCGCGAGAGACAGTTTTACCAACCACACGCACGGTGTTCCATGTACAAACTGGCTTGCGCAGGCAAAGCTGTGGTGAAGCTTGTGCGTGTAGTAGGCCCATTAGTCAACGTTAGATATTTCATCTGACAGTTGACAGATGGAGGTCATTCACACTGTCCTTCCTAATTGACGCACATAGTACAGCCGGCGTGTCCTCAGGTGTGTCTGTTTGGCGCGGCCGAGGTGTCTCTGCGCGACCGACTGCGAGCGGGCGACAGCGACGAGCAGCTGCTGCAGCTGGTGCGGGCAGCGCTGCACAACAAGAAGGCGCGCCACGCAGGTACGTACTGTCACCTGAACTACAGCGACGAGCAGCTGCTGCGGCTGGTGCGGGCAGCGCTGCACAACAAGAAGGCGCGCCACGCAGGTACGTACTGTCACCTGAACTACAGCGACGAGCAGCTGCTGCGGCTGGTGCGGGCAGCGCTGCACAACAAGAAGGCGCGCCACGCAGGTACGTACTGTCACCTGAACTACAGCGACGAGCAGCTGCTGCGGCTGGTGCGGGCAGCGCTGCACAACAAGAAGGCGCGCCACGCAGGTACGTACTGTCACCTGAACTACAGCGACGAGCAGCTGCTGCGGCTGGTGCGGGCAGCGCTGCACAACAAGAAGGCGCGCCACGCAGGTACGTACTGTCACCTGAACTACAGCGACGAGCAGCTGCTGCGGCTGGTGCGGGCAGCGCTGCACAACAAGAAGGCGCGCCACGCAGGTACGTACTGTCACCTGAACTACAGCGACGAGCAGCTGCTGCGGCTGGTGCGGGCAGCGCTGCACAACAAGAAGGCGCGCCACGCAGGTACGTACTGTCACCTGAACTACAGCGACGAGCAGCTGCTGCGGCTGGTGCGGGCAGCGCTGCACAACAAGAAGGCGCGCCACGCAGGTACGTACTGTCACCTGAACTACAGCGACGAGCAGCTGCTGCGGCTGGTGCGGGCAGCGCTGCACAACAAGAAGGCGCGCCACGCAGGTACGTACTGTCACCTGAACTACAGCGACGAGCAGCTGCTGCGGCTGGTGCGGGCAGCGCTGCACAACAAGAAGGCGCGCCACGCAGGTACGTACTGTCACCTGAACTACAGCGACGAGCAGCTGCTGCGGCTGGTGCGGGCAGCGCTGCACAACAAGAAGGCGCGCCACGCAGGTACGTACTGTCACCTGAACTACAGCGACGAGCAGCTGCTGCGGCTGGTGCGGGCAGCGCTGCACAACAAGAAGGCGCGCCACGCAGGTACGTACTGTCACCTGAACTACAGCGACGAGCAGCTGCTGCGGCTGGTGCGGGCAGCGCTGCACAACAAGAAGGCGCGCCACGCAGGTACGTACTGTCACCTGAACTACAGCGACGAGCAGCTGCTGCGGCTGGTGCGGGCAGCGCTGCACAACAAGAAGGCGCGCCACGCAGGTACGTACTGTCACCTGAACTACAGCGACGAGCAGCTGCTGCGGCTGGTGCGGGCAGCGCTGCACAACAAGAAGGCGCGCCACGCAGGTACGTACTGTCACCTGAACTACAGCGACGAGCAGCTGCTGCGGCTGGTGCGGGCAGCGCTGCACAACAAGAAGGCGCGCCACGCAGGTACGTACTGTCACCTGAACTACAGCGACGAGCAGCTGCTGCGGCTGGTGCGGGCAGCGCTGCACAACAAGAAGGCGCGCCACGCAGGTACGTACTGTCACCTGAACTACAGCGACGAGCAGCTGCTGCGGCTGGTGCGGGCAGCGCTGCACAACAAGAAGGCGCGCCACGCAGGTACGTACTGTCACCTGAACTACTTTTACCTATTTATGTTAACAGCCCTTGTCAAATTATATTATCGACCGGATAAAAATCCAGACTCCTTAGCTCTACTCACGAATTATACATGGAGAAACTCAATAGGTAGGTATTGGGAATGTAGCTCAGGAGCTCAGTCGCTCTCTCGTCCACCGGACTGACAGACTTTTCCAATTATAAATTAGACACCTCAAGCTTCTGCCGAGGGCACGGGGCCTACCTTAGAGGATCAAAGCCTGGCGGGGTCGCGGGACTGTCTTATCAGGTAACCGGCACACTGGAACGTCAAAGGCTATTGAAGGGATTTTAGTCAGTACAAGTCTGGCTGAAGGGGCGTTGTGCTCTGTGTGAGGAGGTAGACTGCTGGCAGGCGTTGTGGTCTGTGTGGCGGCAGACTGCTGGCACGGTTGTACATAGAGATCATAATTGTTCGGTAGACTGTAGAGGATCCAAAGCACGTCGGTGCCAGCGTACAGTCGCAAGCCGCATTAGAAGAAGCCTATGTAGCGTAGTGTTGAATAGTAGGCAGGTATGGAAGCGAAGGGTCGAAATACGCTAGGCGCCGGCGATCAGCTCGGTGAGCTTCTCGTTCGACGTGTATTTTTAGGCATGGAGAATCTGGCGCACATGGAGAACCGACCGATGATCCTCATCGGCGGCTAGCGCTCCCGCGCTCCCTCCCGGCGCGCGCCCTACCATGTGGACACCTTACAGCGCGGAGCACGGCGACACTGCGACTGCCGCTGCGGGCGCCGCCGGTGCTGCCGGGCCTGGCCGCGCTGCCGGGCCTCGCAGTGCTGCCGGGCCTGGCCGCACTGCCGGGCCTCGCGGTGCTGCCGGGCCTGGCGCGGCCGGGCCTGGCGACGCAGGCCGCTCCTCGCGCGCGCGCCTACAGCTCGCGCTTTCCGCCGTCGGACGACGAGGACGCGGCCGGGCCGTTCTCGCACCTGGACTCTACGGGCCGCGCGCGCATGGTGGACGTGGGCTCCAAGCCGGTGACGGCGCGCGCGGCCACAGCCTCGTGCCAGCTGCAGGTGAGCGCGCGCCTGCTGCAGCTGCTGCGCGACGCTCGCCTGCCCAAGGGCGACGCGCTGACGGTGGCTCAGCTGGCGGGCGTGCTGGGCGCCAAGCGCACGGCGGAGCTCATCCCGCTGTGCCACCCGCTGGCTCTGGACGTGGTGCGCGTGCGCGTGTCGCTGCCGCCGGGCGAGTGCGCGGGCGGCGGCGCGCTGCGGGTGGAGGTGGAGGCGCGCGCCACTGGCCGCACGGGCGTGGAGATGGAGGCGCTGACGGGCTGCGCGGTGGCGGCGCTGGCACTGTACGACATGTGCAAGTCGGTGGACCGCGACATGCGCATCACGGAGTTGCGCGTGCTGCGCAAGTCGGGCGGCCGCAGTGACGTCACGCCGAGTGACGTCACGCCGCCGCCCCTGCGCGCGCCCGACCAGTCGCCGCTGGGAGAGGGTGAGACCTACGCGCCCACTAACGTCATGCACTTCTAGAGGCCGCTGTCTGTACTTACTACAGATGAATTTCCCAAGTTGGCGTTTTTCTAAAATCACCAAGTTCAGTTCCTGGCGATTTTTATTTTTCAAAAATCTACCGACGCTGTTTTGGTTTTTATAAAAACCGGTCTTGAGTCACTTTTAGATAACTTTCACTATTTGTCATAGCATCCTCGCCGCCTACTTGAAAAATTCAGGCTGCACTAAATTATACAGAGTGAATTTTTCAACTGGGCGTGGATGGCTATATGTATACAAAACTGAGAAAAATACTGAAAAGAGTCTTGAGAGCGATTTTAGCTACCTAAATTTAAAAGTGCATTATTGAATTGTAGAAAAATCTAGGGTTTTGGCCATAAATCTAACCCATTGATTTAGGAAAATAAATCACATCACATCTGAGTTTGATACAAACCATTCGATAGTGTAGCTGTAGGTAATAAAAATATCAAATTCTGGGAAGTAATGATATAATGACAAACATGAAAAAGATATCCAATTACTACATTCGAAACATAGGTTACAGATATCTCTTTTGAAAACGTCTTCTAATTAATAGCGTACTACAGTTGAGACGTCAAATCCAGTGAAACATTAAAATCATTTCGATTAGATATGGCTTAACAGAAGTAACGTAAGATAGGAAATAGTACATTACTGCCGCGGTCTATAATGACTACTTTGCTGGTCGCGCTGATGATGGCCGACAGCGCAGCTCCAGACCGACACAGCGCGGTCAGCGTGCAGCACTTGATGGACGAGCTGAGATGGCGGCCGAGGCCGGAGGTCGAGGCCGATACAGCGAGGACAGCGCGGGCTGCAATGATGGCCAAGCTGGAAGGTCTAGAGCGTAGCTAGGCTAGCTCGAGGCAATCATAGCGTGACCAGCGAAGCAGTCATAGTGGACCAAGGCTTGTATAGTGCTTTACTCAAAAATGCAAGTACCTACCTAACCTAAATAAAACCAGCAAGTAATTGAAATAAAATATATATTTATTAACTAGAAAAATTAAAATGACAATTATGAAAAGTACTGCACAAATCGTATGCAAGCGTATATTTTTCCTTTGAGTTTCGCAGTATTAAATTTTCAACCACTAATTTAGCTTCATCTGTAATGTCTGGCGGTGTTAAACACATTGAATCGGAAGAATTTTCGCTTCGAGAGCTCATTTTTAGCAAAAAAGTCACTAAATAAAAATAAAATTTTCGCTGAACTGCGCTTTTGTTACTTCTTTGTTTTTTTTTTTTTTTTTAGCAATGGTAGATTGGAACCTACAGCCAAATATAGTATAAAATCTTTTTGTACCTATCTCTTCATAAACAAACAGCTGTGTTTTAAATAAAAATCTTTTTGCATTTGTTTTTTTAAAACGTTGAAACGTCAAAATAGCGGCCGGCAATGTTTTGCCGGCCTGTTAGAGCGGCCGGCAAAACATTGCCGGCCGCTCCTTAAAACAGACCGGCAAGGTCGACTTTGCTCAAACAAGGTTGTCAAAATAATGACCACATTACATGCATTTTTGAGTAAAAGCAATAGTACATTGTTATCCAAGGCGTGAAAGTTACTTATTTACGTCCCGAGACGGGGTTTGGCGCCCGTAACGTAGTGAGGGCGCTAATAGTTCGAGGGACTAAATAAGTAATTTACCCGAGGTAAACACTGTGCTTTTCATTACGAATACGAGGAAAGTAAAATTAACAACATAAATTTTAGCTAAAGAAAAAATGAGTGTAGATCGGATTGTCACTTTGCCACTTGTTTTTTTTTAATTTTTGTGCTGTGGTCGTCCAACTATACAGCCAGGATTTTTCACGTTCATTATTAAAAAAAATGGCAAAGATTTTGTCGAAATCTGTGTTATTTTAGAGAAATAGTTGAAACTAAATTATTTTAAAGTCATTATTTATATTCTTAATACTTAACTTTATGTTATTTTAATTTTAAATCGCTCTGTAATTTCGTGGCTGTATAAAAAGTTTGAACATGGTTCAATAGAAATGTCAAAATAGAACTAGTTTTTTTTTCTTAAATTTGGCAGCTGTCAGTTGAAAGCGATTTTCCCTAGGGCGGCAATGGATAACTTTCAAACGGCTAATCAGACATGTAATGACCTACTTTCAGAGTATGAGTAATGAAAAATCTTTTACTTCCTGTTTCCCATAATATTATTACTTCCCAAAATTTGATCCTTAATATCAAGAGCGACAATATCTGTTGTGTCCTTAACCTTTAAAATCAGGGTGGCAACCAGCAATGAATATTTTATTATTTTACGCTTTGAAACCGATTTAATTAGAAAAAATAACAATGTACTAATTTGGATTAAGTGGCATAGTTATCTTATATGTGTGAAAGGGTAGCGGAAGAAGAAAAATAATCGAAAGTCTCTTCGTCCGCGCTCTTTATATAGTCGTTCGCCGACGTCCTTCACCGCCATCTCTGGATAAGCTGACAAACTACGGAGCAAGAACGTTGTCGTAGCTGCGCAGGCGCACATCAGTCTTCTGTCGCTCGTTCAATGTTGACGAGAGATGGCGCTGTCCTCAACAATATCGAATGGTGTAATATACAGACTGATTTTTTCCCAAATCAACGGGTTCGATTCCTGGCCAGGATTATTGATATTTCAAAAATCCAATGATCCAGTTTTATTTTACGTCAAAATCGGGCTATAGACTTCTTTCAGTATTTTCCGATATTCCTCATAATTTCTGGTATCTATAGCCATTCACGCCCAGTTGAAAAATTGACCCTGTATACTATGATGGGTGAATCTAGATGTCAGTATGCCCCGATGTATGTCGGTCACGACCTATTCCAGCTACTAGTCATATAAGTTTTACATTATCTTTTGTTTTGTATTGTACTTCGATATTAAAAATAACACATTCCTTGCATCTAATGAATACGTAACGGACAACATGTTAATGACACGACCAAGACTATGAACACTTCTCAATATTTCATTATTGTACTTAGAAAACTGTTAGCATACATGCACTCATAAAATGATGCAGTATGTGTGCATAAAACTTATAGATCCTCTTACGTTGTTTCGTTAATGTCCGTAGATAGCTTCTATTTTTATAATTATGTTTTGTCGTAAATCATTATCATACAAATATAGGGATACAATGGTTTTTGAAATACATATAAATTATTGCAAAGATTTTGTTCACTGCTGAGGCTTACAGACCTCTCAAAATGGGGAAATGAGCCATGATCAGTACCGGATTGACACAGTAGCAGGCTTGCGCGCTTGCTTAAACTAGCACTGGCCATGATGTCCCAGCCTGGCCCAAATGATTTCTGAAAGTTATAAAATTATCATTTTGTAAAGACAGAAAATACGTACCCCACTGGTGAGGGAAATTAAATTTAATGTAATGACGGGTTGGCTTTTGCTGCAAGTTATCTAACTGGACAGTATCTTTGTTTACAAGCATGAGCCAGCCACAGAGATCACTTCACTAGTCATGTATTTCGGGACATAAGTTGATGGGTCAGATGTATGAATCAAGTATAAGTATAATAAGGTACCAATTTGTGTGATGACCTTTTTGTAAATTAAGATTTGTGTAAAGAATTGTTCTTTTAAAAGGTTTGAAGCTCTCATGTGATTGATCCGTGATTGTACGTTATTTAATAAGTATGTCGTGTGTGGCGGGCGAGCGTCATGTCTGCGGGTTGTCGATCTCGTAGGTGACAGTGTAAGTTTACTTAGATAAGGTCTTTTGGTGCTCCATAGTTACATAATAATTGTATTAATTTTATTGATTTAAAAATAAAAATCTAAAACAGTTATAAACTGTTGAAAAATACTTTTGTAATGTAGGCATAAGTGCAAATCATATCGTTGTAGCTAATAATATTGACATGTTACATTAGGTTTATAAAAATGTTTATATTTTTTGATTATATTATATAAATGAAATAATTTTTGCAGTTTCAATAAACATACCTACTTTGTAAAATGACTCTAAAGCGAATTATTATTCTCCTTGTCTGGATATTAACTGGTCGAAGTCCAAACTTAGGAAGAATAAATACGGCTCGCCTAACTGACGCTACGCATGAATGTTCACTAAAATACTTATATTTGAATTCGTGTTTTACCCAACCGTGTAATCGAGGGCACTACGAGCATTACATTACGCGTTACTCCAATCTGGACCCGGCTTATAATAATTTAAAAAGAGCGCCTCGCATTTGTCCAGGCCATGCTGCGGGGCGAGACAGAATGGGAAGCGGTCGCTTCCTTCTGCGAAGCAGTCATGCTGGCGAAAGAGGAGGCGGGCGCCGTAATGGAGAGGACAGCCTCCACCTCACAACCAGCCGCTGCAGGAGACGCCCATGGCATCCGACATCGCGAGACGTTTTCCAGCCACCGTAGGCACGATCATGCGGACGGCGAGTAATGGGTGACTCGCCGTCCGATCATGGACCATGCCCGGGTCGACGACGCCGGTGCCTCGTGTTCCACGCGCGCCTCTAAGATCTGTCAGCAATATGACGGGGCCCCCTTTAGAGGGCCAAAATCTTCCGGGGTCGCGGGACTTATCAGGTAGCCGTGGCCCCGGAACGTAGTCTGATAGTCTTCCCGTCCCGCTCCGGACGAAAACTATCATGAAACTAAAAACTATAATTTGATGATTTTATCACTATTAAAAAAAAATGCTAAACGCCTAAGTAGACGCACAAGTATATTCTATAGGAGAAACCTAATTAAGATTTTATTTAAATATATTTCCGGGTGCTGTAGGCAAGAGAGAAAGTTGGCCACATGGGGAAATGTTTATAATTTTGGCATATTTATTTTTCTGATCAAGTGTGAGTTGTCCACAAAAATGAGTGACACCCCATTTTTTTTTATGCTGTACGACCCTGTTTACGTCTTACGAGGTCACATTTTTTTTTTATCCAATCTTTATTATTGCATAAACACTGATACAAATAAGAAAACCAAACGAAGTACCTAACTCATTAATAACTACGTAGACAAAGATCATAATTTGAAGTTAATTGAACAATATATCAGTTTGTCAGATCGCAGATAGGAGAATGTGAAGTGGTATATTAGTGGAGTGCCGTAAGGCGTAAAAACAGTAAATCCTCGGAATCCAAGACCAGTCAATGAATCTTCATATAATTTTTTGAAATGCAGCAACAAAAATGTAACATGGTCCTATAAACACAGATATAGAAGTAGCTCAGGAATTTGAAAAGTTTTTTCGAACATACCTCTTAAAACGACTGAGTCCTTAAATTCGTCACCCGCACTCTCTGCTGCCTTACTTAGAAATAATGTAAAGGCATGCCCAATGGAGTTTAGGTTTCGGCACACAAACCCCCAAGCTGTGATTAAAGCATTCAAAGATCTTAAAATTAAGTCAACAGAAGATCTCTGGGGAATGTCTGTGAAGGCCTGTAAATCTTTAATAGAAACCGTTGCACCTTATTTAGCTTTTATATTTAATACCAGTGTAGACCAAGGAGTGTTTCCGGATCTTATGAAGCATAGTAAGGTAGCTCCACTTTTCAAATCGGGTGATTGTAAGGAAGCTAACAATTATAGGCCTGTGTCAATTTTGCCAGTTTTCAGTAAGGTGTTTGAAAAGTTAATGCTTGAACAAATGCTATGTCACTTCAATAGAAACTCCATCTTTCATGATCAACAGTTCGGTTTCACCAAAGGTCGCTGTACAACTGACGCCGGTGTTACCCTATTGAAGAACATTTTTAACTCCTGGGAGGAAGCGCAAGATGCCATAGGAATCTTTTGCGACCTCTCAAAGGCATTCGATTGCGTAAACCATGAAACGCTTTTGCTGAAACTGGAACATTATGGAATTAAAAATACAGCTCTTGATTTACTCAAATCATACCTAAGAGATAGACAGGTTAAAGTTCAGATAAACGGTATAAACTCATTAGGGGCTGAAATGACTATGGGCGTGCCTCAAGGTTCTATTTTGGGTCCATTCCTTTTCTTAGTCTATATTAATGATTTACCATTTACTAAAAAATCAACCACAGATGGTGTTATTTGCGGATGATACATCGTTAATTTTTAAAATAGATAGACGTGCACAAAATCTAGACACTGTTAATGACTGTATTTCTAAGGTTCAAAATTGGTTCACTCTAAACAATTTAGTTCTTAATGAAAAGAAAACAAAATGTATTAGATTCACTTTGCCAAATGTTAGAAGTAGCAATTGCGACATTTTATTGAACGGAGAAACATTGGATTTTATTAAACAGACAGTTTTCTTAGGAATCACGTTAGACGATAAATTACAATGGGGCCCCCATATAGCATCTCTATCGGGGCGACTCAGCTCAGCCGCCTATGCTGTTAGAAAGATAAGACAGTTAACAGACGTCGAAACTGCGCGTTTGGTTTACTTCAGCTACTTTCACAGCATTATGTCTTATGGCATTCTACTGTGGGGCCGGGCAGCTGACATTGAATCCATTTTTATTTTGCAAAAGAGAGCCGTCAGAGCAATTTACAATCTAGGTCATCGCGAATCTCTTAGGGAACTATTCAAAAAGATTAATATAATGACAGTGCCTTGTCAATTTATTTATGAAAATATAATGTATGTTAGGAAAAATCTTCATCTTTTTAATAAAATAAGCGATAGACATAATTTTAATACTAGAAATAAAGATAAAATTGATCAACCTTATTTTAGATTGTCCAAAGTCCAAAAATCTTTTATGGGGTACTGTGATAGATGTTATAATAAAATACCTAGCGTGAAAGAAAGTTTAAAAGTTATATAAAAAATACACTTAGTAAACAAGCATATTATAAATTAGAAGATTATATCCAAGATAAAAATGTTTGGAAACATGCTGGTCCTGCTCCATAGTACAATGTAGGGCTTAAGCAGAATCAAACTGGTTGAAATTTGAATGCTCACACACTTTTTATATTTGTAAAATAGCTGTAATTGCAATATTTTGTTAAAATGTGAACACCATGTACCTATTTGCGTTTTTTTTTTATTTCTTATTATTTTATTTTTTTATAATATTTAGTCTATATTTTCAAGGTACATTGCTTTCACATTATTTATTTCAAATGATGTTATAAAAATATTGTAAAACCATGTTTAAAAAGAGTAAGTATGGAGTTTCTTGCCCATTCTTCTTCATACAACCTACCTTTGCGAATGGGTGTAGATTCAATCCCATCCCATCCCATTTCCTTAATTTTAATATTTCGACGTTTAAAAGTGCCTCTTTGATGGCCTATTTGAAATAAATGATTTGACTTTGACTTTAACAGCAGGTACAAAAACGTTAATAAAAAAAAATTGCCCGATCTCAATTTTTATTATACAGAGACCCTCTTTTAAATTGTCCAAAAGGGAGAAATCAGGATCCATAAGAGATACGAGAAATCTTTCTTGAGAACCTTTAACTCTATTTTTTGGTGTTGACAATTTTGCCATTTATATTTTTTTGGTCAAGTGTGAGTTGTCCGGGGTGCTAAGACAGGTAACCTCCACGTGCGTCCGTGGACTGGAGTTCCCTCTCGGATACGTCCGGGGGGAAGACCAGTTTTTCGGGCCGGTGCGCCCTGGGATGCGGGCAAAAACTCTTCCTTAGGCACTGTGTGCCTAAGGGGGTTTCTTTGCCCGTATGCAAATAGCCTGTCGGGTGGAAGCTCCAATGCGTGTCCCTCTGATTAGCAGAGGGCACAGCAGCGGAGCGGGCTTGCGGACGGTGAGTAATGGGTAAGCTCGCCGTCCGACCAGGGACAAAGCCCGGGTCGGTGGCGTGTCGTGTTTCACGCGTCACCGACGGGGCCCCTTATGGGGCCAAATGCCTGCCGGGGTCGCGGATTTTTTCTTAATCCAGGATACCGTGGCCCCGGAACGTAAAGGGCATCCGAAGGAACACGGGTGGATTTTAGTCAGTAAGAGTCTGACAGTCCCTTCCGCCCCACCCAGGGCGGGAGGACTCATTTGATGATTTTGCCACCCTAAAAAAAAAAAAAAAAAAAAAAAAAGTGTGAGTTGTCCACAAAAATGAGTACAAAGTTTTCCTGTATCTCATATGCATGCAGATTTCTCCCTTTTGGCCTTTAAATGAAAGATCCTGTATAATAACTATTTATTTTAATAATTAATAATAAATTGAGATTGGACAAAATGTTTTTTTAAACATTTTTCTATTATGTTGTTGAAAACACATTTTAAAAAATTATGAAGATTCATTGACTGGCCCTGGATTCCGAGGACACTCCACTATATTATGGTATGTTGTCTTTAGTTTGATTCACCCTATCTATCCCCTCGTACTAGTATAAAACGTATCACGAGCGGATAGTCTTCCTCAACCTCAACAACGACCTCAACTTTTATGTTTTCATTGGTTTTTTTTAAGTACTTATCCCTTTATTTTCATCTGCACTAAGAATTGTTCAACCAGGTACCTACTGTATTCTTGAGGGAAACAGATATGATAATATATAATAATATGTATATTTGTGATAGATATTATAATTAGCATTTTGATGTAGTGCTATATATTATAAGCAGATAACTATGCAAGTAAATTAAATATTAGCAAAAAACTATCATTACTATCTCATACTTTATATTATAAAGATTCTCATACTTTATATGAATTTGGTGGCTTACACTATTCTCAGGAACTAGGTACTCGTTCATATAATATTTTTGTGTTAAAATAGTACCAAGTAACACTTCATTTAAAATGAGCACCTACCTAGTGGCTAAAGAATATTGTTATAGTGATGGGCTGAATAGTTGGTTGCACAAATAGCCTATGTACTAGTCAGACAAGGCACTCAGTGATGTTGGTAGCATACACAGCATCACTTCACTTGTATTGTGTTTACATATAATTATTTAATCATTTATTTTGGACCTAGTCCATATTCTTTTAGTAACAATATGCTTAAAAACTTCCTCGCCATTATAATAAGCACTTGACCGCACCTGCTGTATGCTCACATAATGCACTAAATCAGGCAGAGGTGAGTACACACACGTTTTGCTAGATATGATTAAGTCCCGTGTACCAGTACATAAAGCTACCACAATTTATCAAATCTCTGTAATAGATTTTCAACTTTATCACAAAAACAAGAAGGTTCACATTCAACTGGCAAAATTGACTGATTCGGGTAGATTGATGTGCTGGCGTCTGTACTAGGAACTATTGGTTTACCAAATGATGAAAGCGACTTATCTTACTAAAGCTTAAGATTATAAATAAAAAAGGGAGGAAAATAAACAGAAAATATTTAGTTTTTCAATTATTTGTGAACTAATTAACTCAAACCCTGATTTCCCGTTTAGAGAAAGCTACATTATGATATGACCCAATAGTAACAGCTGCAACCCACTGGCTTTTACGAACGTTGTTTTCTCTAGTGGCAAGCGTTCACCTTGCGCGTTCATCTCGCTACGTTAATGTCGCGTCTGTGGCCCATAGTATTACGTCGCGTTCAGTTCAGTGGACGTTTATGCTTCACACGGGACGTCTGCGTAACGTAGACGCTGCGCAGACGTTGGAGAGACACCAACGCTCGTAAAACGCCAGTGGCATAGCAGCCATACGCTATACTTTATTATCAAATTGCATGAGTGAGAAACCAGTGTAGGTTATTATAGCAAAAATTTTATTATAACAAAAAATATGAACATAGAAGTAATACTTTCACATCTGTCACCTGAGCCAACTAGTTAGCATGTCTCTTACTTTATCATGTTTTTTTTTTCATTCAGCAGTAATGTAAAGTTGGGAGACATTATAAACTACATTCATTATCAAGTTACAATATTTACACACTTTGCTTTAACTATGTAGTAAAGTTATAGCAGCTAGTTTGAGATAAATAAAGATTATATAGATTAGTATTTCAGGGACTGCAGAAGTAGGGGGCAAATGGCCCTTAAATACAACAGGGGTTGGGGGCAACCATTTAAAATTTAGACGCCCTTTATTCAGAATTCCTGTCAGGTTTAGATTCATGGACTATTTCAGCGGTCCCTGAAATAATTCAATACCTATCTATGTTAACCACTAGCTACAAGCACATTAGACTTGGCGGGCTGCTCCGGAGCAGCCTCAGCAGGCGGGCGGTCCACGCGCTGCAGGCGGATGTCGTGGCACTCTATATATTCATTAATCTCTCGCCCTTTTTTAGTGAGTTGTTCTTCCAATGCTTTGAGAGCTTTAGGCAGCTGTTCACAATTGTTCTCCAGCTCAGGCAGAACTTCTGCAACCGTACGTTCAACTAGCACACCACCCACCATTCGGAAACATTTACGGCTCTTATCCACCCCTCGGAGAGTTTCAATTACTATTCTGAAACAAACAAGGGGTTAAAATCAGTCACCATGGTCAAGTACCAAGCAGACAGTAAAACTGCACTCTATGCAGATATATTTCAAGATATTCCACAATGCGGACATACTTGTGCTCGTTAAGATCCATTTCTAGCTCTGAAATCTTATTTGCAAGTTGTCGCTGTTCAGCACGAAGAGTTTGAAAGCCGGAGAAGATCTCCTCGCTAGATTTAGCTTTGGGGTTTTTGGGAGCTGCTTTTTGAGCCATTTTTTCACTTAGAGAAACTTTTTAAATCCTATTAATGTTCATTCACAAAGAAACTATAGATAAATCAACGAATTTATTATTTATTTTTACAGAAACTTAACCATTTGTCCGAATCACGTCCGAACCGATACCGAACCGAATCGTTTGAATTCGTTTGACAGATGAAATTTTATAGGTTAAATTGGGTTAGGCTCAGTGTTGCCAGGTTTGAAATCTAGCGGATGGTAGAATTCTTCTAAAAATACGGTAGATTTTCCGAAATTACGTTGTAAAAATATATTTGAAATACGGTAGAATTACCTTGTTTATATAGTAGCATGTTAGGGTGATTGCGTAGTTGTAGCCCGCGAAATTAAAATTTTCTTGTGTTTTTTGTCAATTTTCATATCAGTTACAACTTTACAAGTTTTACCTTGATCAAAATATGATTCGCGACATTAGCAAATATAATTAAAAATACAAGAATGATCAAAACATTCGCTCCATTTGCTCCCACAAGAAAATTTGAATTTCGCGGGCTACTATTACCCAATCACCTCTAAGGGTCAGAGTTAAAAAAAACGTATATTTTTAATCAGAATCAGACAGCAGTATAATTGTTGCTGAAGACTCTTTCGCACTCAGCATTCGAGTGTGGTAGAGACAAAATGACCAACATAAATGGAAAAAGTGTTTGAAATAGGTATTTAAAACTAAATACGCTCTTCATTGGGTATTACGGTGTATTTTGCTACCGTAATTATAATCCTACGGTAGGTGGTAAATCTTTCCTGGTTACGGTGTTTTTACCGTAATTACGGTGTAGTTGGCAACACTGGTTAGGCTGGCTACAGACGCACTGTTTAGCCCAGACGTTTGGTTTTTTGTATATGACATTTTAATGTGAATTTTGAAACTAATTAAATTAGGTTTTTATCCGTTCGCAAAAAATAAGTACATTTGCTCGTGTTTGAACATTTTGTATCAAAGAAGAGGTTTTCGAAACCGTGCGTTTGAGGCCAGCCTTAAACCCCCTATATAATATAGCGAGGTAAAAAGGTGTCGCTACGCTAAAATCACAGACCAAGTAGCTAAAATGTATCTTAGTTAGGCGAATTTTGGAGAGTCTTAAACAGTGGAGTTTGGCAAAATTCCGTGACATGACTGTAGCGCTAGCGCCGCATCTGCGAGACTTCTTTCATGAGACGGACTGCGAATGCATGCATGCTTTCTGTTCTAGGTCTATAGTTGCATGTTCTATGGTTGATGGCTGTAAGGGCTCAGCTCCCTTTGCCTGTCTCAAAGAGGCGAAAAGAATCAAAAAAAATGTCTATGGTTGACCCTGACAGCTGACAGTAGTGTAGTGACTAGTGACCTAGTGCATAGACATTATAATCCTATGGACTGGAAATACCTACACCAAAAACGTGTATGCCTACAAGTTCGCTGGTCCCATAAAATGGCGGCCAATGCTAGGGTTGTGCCAATCAAGAAACATTGTGTTAGTGTAACGAGTATCGATACCAGTATCCCTAGTACTTTTAGGATTACAAAATAGTATTACGAATAGATACCACGATTGAATTATAATCCATGTAGTTAAGTAAAAATAATGTTTTCACATTTGCGTTATCGCTTGTAATTAAATATTATATATATATGTGTTAGCGTTAATTTGTTCCCACACATTGATGGGTCAACTGCAATGGTGCCTCTATTACGGTAGACGGTTCCTTTATTTATTTATTTAAACTTCATGTACATAAAGTGGTACAAGGGCGGACTTAATGCCACAAGGCATTCTCTACCAGTCAACCTTTGGGTTAAATAAGAGAATATTGTGGTAGGGTACAAAAAAAAAATCAAACACATATATAAATTAATACAGATACTAATACATATAATACTGATAAAATAAACTAAACAATATAATAGAATAAATGAAAAAAAAAATATATATATATACATATAACTTAATAATAACTATTATGACTAGACTTGAAAAGAAAAAGAAGAGAGCTATTTATTGTGACTTAAATAGAGGTTACGCATTTTTTTTAAAGTGAAATCGCTTTCAGCTTTTTTAATGCTAAAGGGTGGCGCGTTCCAGAGTCTTATAGTTGCTATAGCGAAAGAATTAGACATAAAACCGGTGCGGTGTGAAGGAATTTGGAGAAGTAGTTTTTTGGAAGCTCGAAGGTTACAACTATGAGAACTGCCCAACACTTTAAATTGAGTTTTTAAATAATCAGGAGCACGTGGATCGTTCATAATCTTGTTCTAATAACATCAAGTGTTCTGTTAAAACATTTTTATTCAAAGTGAAGTGAACATATAAGCCAGTCTTTACTTCGTGGACTAATATTTTCCACATCGATAGAGTCCAACCACTTTTTCTTCAATCTTTCATTTTTGGGAAACCTGTAAATGATTAGTATTTTTGTATCAATATATCATTTGGTAACAGTTTCAGTGTAACGAAGGACTAGTATCGGGAACTATTACAGCAACGGTACAACACTATTATTATTGTAAACAAACGAACGAAAATAAGATATGAAAAATATTGTCTGTAGGACGGAAATAAACCCAAATATTAATACTCTAACCATGAAAACAAGGTCACATAGCGATTTCTTTACCGAAATTGTTCTATTTCATGTAGTTTTGCATGAAAACCTGTTACTAACCTGTACAAAGTCAATTCAGGCTGATTTTTCTTTTTTCTGGCATGAGAAGACACAATGAAACATCCAGGCATGTTGAATTACCGTTTGTTAATGGTGACACGCACTTTTAAAAGAAAACACTCCGTAATTTACTCAAAAATCTAAATTCAACAAAAAGTAAACAACTATTTGACAGCAGAACTACCACGAAACTCGGCCCATAAAATGGCGAAATGGGCACGTTTCTGTAACTGTGGGAAATATCCCAACAAAATATTCCATTTTGAGCAACAACCGAAATATTGTTGTCTCTTTTGTCAAATGTGATTACTGCATTAGAAAGAAAGAGACAAACCAATATTTCACTCTCTGTCTCATGTTTGACTCATATTTGTATAAGCAAAATGTATGTATAGAACATCGGGGCATCTCCATATAACTTCATCTCAATGGACCTAGTGACAGATGAGTGACATTATCAGAATCCTATGGACTGGAAATACCTACACCAAAAACGTGTATACCTACAAGTTCGCCGGGCACATAAAATGGCGGCCAATGCTAGGGTTGTGCCAATCAAGAAACATAGTGTTACTGTAACGAGTATGGATACTAGTATCCCTAGTACTTTTAGGATAACATAATAGTATTACGACTAGATACCATGATTGAATTATAATCCATGTAGTTACGTAAAAAAATGTAAATTTTCACATTTGCGCTATTGCTTGTAATTATATATATATATTTATGTGTTAGCGTTAATTTAAAATTTGACGATTAATTCGGATTGTACAGGTAAACCTTTGGACTTGTTAATTTGTCTTTTTAAAAAGTCTTTTGGTCCCGCCAAGTCTTCTATCACAACAGCCTTCAAATCAGCAATTTTTTTTTCCTTCGTATTCTTTCATTGAGGCGTTTAATTGTTTTCTGTTGCTTGACATATTTTTCTTTAAAGGCTTTAATTTTTCCGGTTTGTAAAACCTTTAATAGAAAAGATAAATAGTTAAATCAAATCAAATTTATTTCAACAAGGCCAATAATTACAGGCACTTTTGAATGGTCAAAAGACATAAAAATAAATCACTACAAAATTGTTATGGTGCTACAGTTCTAGTCACAAGACATAATAACTGTGAAAGTACCGTAGGTGCCCATTCCAGAGCGAAGATCTCTATGGAAAAGAACGGACAAGAAACTCCATGGACACTCTTTTTACACTCAACGTAGCAAGTTAAGTGTACAGTTAATATTAAAAAAAAATAATGAAAAATTAAAATAGACCGTGGCAGCTAAGAGATGACCAGTCCCATCTGACAGCGCCTTTTCAACATGCCAAATGTATCAGCACTATTAACCAATAACTTAATTATGCACTGTTAAAAAATAATTTGCATATTGCATTTTATTGCTAAAAGTTATTTTCAAGTGACAGTTGACAAGTCTTTGACAGATTGCGGCGCTTGATGTGCTGCCGTCTGTTTGTCAGAAAACGTTTAAAAATTCAACATCTACATACCTCTTTGTGCACTGTTCCCACAAATTGATGGGTCAACTGCAATGGTGCCTCCATTACACTAGATGGTTCATCTATTACGGTAGATGGTTCCTTTATTACAGTAGATGTACAAGAAACATCAGATTCTTGAGTGTTGCTTGTTTCACAGAATACCAATGACTCTGGAAGTTGTTTTCTGTTGGATGTCTGAAAAAAAAATGAAATATGCATTACTGTCCATATAACTTAGGCTAAAAAACCAGGCTGTTATTTAACAATCATTTTAATACACACTTACCGAAAATATTGTAGGTACAGAGTTCTCATGTAACCTAATAACATCAAATGTTCTGTTAAAACATTTTTCTTCAAAGTGAAGTGAACACATAAGCCAGTCTTTACTTCGAGGACAAATTTTTTCGTCACTGATAGAGTCCAACCATTTTTTCTTCAATCTTTAATTTTTGGGAAACCTATGATTAGTATTTTTTTATCCATACATCATTTGGTAACAGTTTCAGTGTAACGAAGGCTAGTCCGTATCGGGAACTATTATAGCAACGGCACAACACTATTATTATTGTAAACAAACGAACGTAAATAAGAAATGAAAAATATTGTCTGTAGGACGGAATAAACCCAAATATTATTGAATATAGTTAAACAAGTAATGGACATCGAATGAGAAAGAGCAATGAATATCGAGATTGTTTATGGCTCGCTCATTTAAAAAAAAAAAGGAATTGTCTCTTCTCTCTCTGCTATGCTATGGCTACGATGTGAAAATTTTCTTGTAATGTCTGAATTAATAAAACCAACTCTGATTTATGAACACTGCGTATATTATTGAAAACCTAACAAAAGGTTATGGGCCCAGACTCCAAGACTATCAGAGGCCAGAAGCTCACAAGAAGAAAGAAGAATCGAGTTGGTGAGTGAAAAATATTTTAGAAAAAGAAAAAAATGGCGGCTGCGGCGTCACAAAGCGCAAGTGGAATTCAGTTCCCACAACTGAAGTCGGACAACTTTAGCAATTGGCAATTTAGATTGAAATGCATTCTAGAAGAGCGTCAGATTAGTGAGGTGTTGTTACAAGATGAAAAAAATGTAAAGGAAGAAGATAAAAAAGCGTTCATAAAAAATGACGCCATTGCAAAGGCCATCATTGTGCAATGTGTAAGCGACAAACATTTGAATATGATAAAAGACTGCAAAACGAGTAAAAACATGATGGATGTTCTCACAGATTCATTTCAAAGGAAAAGCGTATTATCGAAACTAAATCTACGACGAAAATTGTTAACCTTGAAATGCGAATACAACGAAAAATTGGAGGACTATTTTCAGAACTTTGACAAAATTATTAGAGAACTGGAGGCGAACAATGAGAAAATACAAGAAACGGACAAAATATGTTACCTACTTATAGGACTACCGGAGAAATACAAAACTGTAACTACAGCTATCGAAACCTTGAGTTCGAGTGACTTGAAATTGGACTTTGTAAAGTCTAGACTTCTGGATGAAGAATTAAAACTAATAAATGTAGAGAAGACAGAAACAAAAATGGAACAAGCCTACATTACTTGTTACACATGTGGTAAAAAGGGACACAAATCATATGAATGTAGAAATACAAAAAGTGCAGAAAACCAAGACCAAAGACAGGAAAGACAGTCAAGAGGAAGACAGAGAGGTCGATCATCATATAGAGGCCGTGGAAGAGGTCGAGGCCAATCGAGAGCGATGACATCAACACAAGAAGACACCACTATTTCTTTTTCAGCATTTTCAGGACAGACGTCTACGAGCAAAGATGGGGAAATAAATTTTATTATTGATTCTGGAGCTACGGAACACCTAGTTCAGATCACATGTGAAGAGAGCATGACAGACGTGCAGATACTTAAAAAGGAAGTAAAAATAATAGTGGCAAATGGACAATACTTAATAGCCAAAAAGTCAGGTAAACTTTTGCTTAAGTATAGTGATTATAAAGTAACTTTAGAAGCATTAATTGTTGAAAATTTGTCATATAATTTGTTGTCAGTAAGAAAACTATTGGAAAAAGGGTTAAATGTAAGTTTTCATGATGAAAAAGTAACTATCTCAAATGGTCAGTGTAATATTGAAGGAAAATTGCAAGGAAAATTATATGTTTTGAGCTTTAAACAAATGAGCAGTGATCAGTCTTATTTAAATTGTATGTTAGGCAAAGAAATGGATAATGACATTTGGCACAAACGACTAGGTCACCTAAACAGAAAAAGTCTAGGTATCATGGGGTTGCCAAGCAGCCAAAATGTGTGCGGTCCCTGTATGGAAGGTAAGGCTTCGAGATTACCTTTTAAACCAACAACTAAACCAAGGTCACACAGAGTTGCTGAGCTGTTGCATACAGACATCGCTGGACCAGTCAATCCAATGACAAATGAAGGATACAGGTATTATCAAACTATTATAGACGATTTCTCTCATTTTACTGTAACATATCTTCTAAAAAATAAGAGTGAGGCCACAGATAATTTAATTAAGTATATAAGCTATTTGGAAAACAAAACAGGTCAAAAGGTAAGTAGAATACGATGTGACAATGGAAAAGAGTTCACAGCTAACAAGCTCAAGTGGTACTGCAATGAAAAAGGAATAACATTAGAGTTCACTCAGCCATACTCACCAATGCAGAACGGAGTAGCGGAGAGAATGAACTTGACATTGTGTAACAGAGCCAGAACTTTGCTAGCAGAAACAAATCTGCCAAAGCACCTGTGGGGTGAAGCTATCAGATGTGCCACCTACCAACTTAATCGTTCACCAACAAAAGCATTGAATTATGACATACCCACAAATGTGTATTGTGGAGATACCAATATAGATAAATTGAAGGTATTTGGTTCCAAGGCATGGGTTGTCATAACACCTAAAGGAGACAAGCTAGACAAAAGAGCGACAGAAATGAGAATGGTTGGCTATGCTGGAAACGGATATCGCTTATGGGATCCAAAAAAAAATATAATAGTCATATCCCGTGATGTTAGATTTGATGAAACACAGATTAAGTACACAGAAGAAAAAGAAAATATTAATCAAAGTGACAACTACTCAAGTACGTTATATAGGTATGGGCAAGTTAGAAATACATGTGAAAACGAAGAGAAAGAAATAAAAGAAAATGAAGATAAAAGACAAGAAGAAATGGAAAACAGGCAAGATGACAAAGAAAATAGACAGGAAATGAATGAAGAAGAAAAAAGGGAAAATGATCAAAGGACAAGATCAGGAAGAGTTGTCATCCCTCCAAGAAATTTTGATGATTATGATTTAAATATAGCATACTGCTTATTCTCAGGAGACCCGTTAAGCTATGAAGAAGCAATTAAAGAAAAAGAATGGCAAGAAGCAATAAAGAAAGAATTAAATTCACATAAGGAATTGGGAACATGGGAAACAGCAATTCTACCAGGAAATAAGCAAGCAATTGATACTAAGTGGATATTTAAAACAAAACAAAATAAGACAAAGAAAGCAAGATTAGTTGCGAAAGGATTTCAAGAAGAATCAACCTACAACTGTTATTCACCAGTAGCTAGACTATCTACTGTAAGACTATTGTTGAGTCATTCTGTGCAGGAACAACTGCCTATAAGACAGATGGATGTACCAACCGCTTTTCTAAATGGAAACCTAGATGTAGATATCTACATAAAATGCCCAGAAGGCTTAGAAATTGAAAAAGGAAAGGTTCTTAAACTCAAGAAAGCGCTTTACGGACTAAAAGAAGCACCAAAGTGCTGGTATCAGAGATTTCACAACTTTATGATACAAAAAGGGTTCACTCAGTCAAAACATGATGTGTGCCTATACTCAAAAGATAAAACATGGTTGTTAATATTTGTTGATGATATATTGCTATTAGGAAATAATCATAACATTATAAAAGAACTACAAAAGGAATTTAATGCTAAAGATTTGGGTTATGTCAAGGACTACCTAGGAATGGAAATAACAACGAAAGAAAATAGGATGGAAATAAAACAAACACAATTGATAAATAAAATTTTATTGAAATTTCATATGCAAGATTGTTCCGGAATTAATACACCTATGGAGACAAACCTTAATGCTGAAAGCACCACAGAAACCATAGATGTACCATTTCGTGAGTTAGTAGGGTCACTACTATATATCTCTACTGTAAGCAGACCTGATATCACCTTTGCGGTATCTTACCTCAGCAGATTCCTGGACAAACCGACGAAAGAACTATGGCTAGCAGGTAAGAGGATATTGCGTTATTTACAGGCAACAAAGGAGAAGGCTCTAGTTTACAAAAAACAAGAGGTACAGCAGAAGGAGATAATTGCCTACTCTGATGCAGACTGGGCATCTGATAAGAAAGACAGGAAGAGCACCAGTGGATGTGCTGTCTTCTATTGTGGTAATTTGATTTCATGGTTTACTAAAAAGCAGGCTTCTGTAGCATTATCAACGGCAGAGGCAGAATATGCCGCTAGGCTATTTGCGAGATCATATACATTAAAGGCTTAGTATCTAATTTTGGAAATAATATTCCTGCTCAATTGTTTATTGATAACCAAAGTGCTTTAAAAATGATAAATAATTATGAAAACAGTCGCAGAAGTAAACATATAGATATAAAATTACATTTTATCAAAGATATCATAAATAAAAAAATAGTATGCATAAGCTATGTGTCAACTAATGAAAACACTGCCGATATATTTACAAAGGCATTGCCATGTAATAAGCATCTGTACTTGATTGAAAAGTTAGGTATTATGTAACAGAAATATAATACTAAAATTGGGTACTTACATATTTGAAACTTTATATACCTACAGTTAAAATTATGTTTAGACTAAGTTATAGAATGTTATAGAATACATAAATAAGTATATTTGTGTAAGCTGATGTGTATGTAAAATATTTGTAGTTTGTACCAATTTGAGAACATAGTGATATACAAGTTTGTGATGATAATTACCTCATAAGTAACTGTAACTAAGTTTTGTAAGTGACTTTCTATGTTCTTAAATTGAGGAGGGGT
Organism: Agrotis exclamationis; assembly: GCA_950005045.1. NCBI lineage: Eukaryota > Metazoa > Arthropoda > Insecta > Lepidoptera > Noctuidae > Agrotis > Agrotis exclamationis. The sequence continues at coordinate 289,061 of OX465427.1, forward strand.
ATTGAATATAGTTAAACAAGTAATGGACATCGAATGAGAAAGAGCAATGAATATCGAGATTGTTTATGGCTCGCTCATTTAAAAAAAAAAAGGAATTGTCTCTTCTCTCTCTGCTATGCTATGGCTACGATGTGAAAATTTTCTTGTAATGTCTGAATTAATAAAACCAACTCTGATTTATGAACACTGCGTATATTATTGAAAACCTAACAAATATTAATACTCTAACCATGAAAACAAGGTCACATAGCGATTTCTTTACCGAAATTGTTCTATTTCATGTAGTTTTTCATGAAAACCTGTTACTAACCTGTACAAAGTCAATTCAGACTGATTTTTCTTTTTCCTGGCATGACAAGACACAATGGAACATCCAGGCATGTTGAATTACTGTTTCTTAATGGTAACACGCACTTTTAAAAGAAAACACTCCGTAATTTACTCAAAAATCTAAATTCAACAAAAAGTAAACAACTGTTTGACAGCAGAACTACCACGAAACTCGACACATAAAATGGCGAAATGGGCACGTTTCTGTAACTGTGGGAAATATCCCAACAAAATTTTCCATTTTGAGCAACAACCGAAATATTGTTGTCTCTTTTGTCAAATATGATTACTGCATTAGAAAGAAAGAGACAAACCAATATTTCATTCTCTGTCTCATGTTTGACGCATATTTGTATAAGCAAATGTATGTTTAGAACATCGGGGCGTCTCCATATAACTTTATCTCAATGTATCAGACTAGTGTCAGTCAATATGTCATTCATGTCATTGTCAGTAAAATCGTAAATTCTCTGTTGGTTTTGTTTGTTGATAAATGATAATTTTGCGAACCAACATATTATGTTTTGTTTTTCTGCGTATTTGATTAATTAATGATGTATTTACTGTTTACGCCGTGCTTTCATGAATATCCCGAGCCCAAATTCATTTAAAAGTAACGTTCATTTGATAAGCAGCGATAGCCATAAAAACCCGAGATTTCCTCTTTTATTAAATTTATTATTACTGTAGGAACTGCTACAGCGAAACATAATATTAAGGCTCTCAAGGTTATTGTTGCTTTCCTACAACATGAAGTATGAAGAGACAACATTACAACGGGAATGGGAGAGCAGTAAGGAGCAGCCTTGTGCCGACGCGGTGAGATCGCTTCGCCCCCTTGCCACCACGATGTTATAACGATTATTTGTGTAACTTGCTGACTTTTTGCAAGGGTGTCTATTGATATTATATATCTATCCAAATATATTGCTGGGTATATTAATATTTGCAGTTAGATCACTTCTGTAAAGATATAAAAACATTAGAGAAAATAAACACCAATGGAAATAGTTTAAACATACTTAGGCAGAATATTGCTGGTTACTTATGTTTGATTGTCATAATCAAGATCACCCAAAAAAACCATAAAAATGGAAATAATATGTATGTCTTGAGGTCATCTTCTTTCTTGAATTGACGATAAGATATGTTCATCTGTAGTTTGTAGGAAAACTGTGTGGTCTACCTCTTTTCCTTAGTCCTTCTACTACAAATAAACGGTACCCCCAAGCTACCACTTAGTTACAATCTTGCTGCGTTGGTCTCTGGCCGTATCATGTGACCTGCCCAGTGCCCAGTGCCTCTTCAACCTTTTAATTTTGTAAGTTACATCTTGGACTGAGGTCCTTTTCCTTATGACTTGGTTTCTCTGCCTGTCTGATTTCCTAATACTCAACATAATTCTTTCCATTGTTTGTTGATGTCAGCGGTATGTTAAATATAGTGTTCGACCGTAACTGATTTTTGGGCCGAAACTTTTTAAAACATTTCAAACAATGATTATTTACTGAAAGTTATTGTTTTTTGTTTACATTTATTAACACATAAGAAAAAGTGTTAACAAATCATTGCTCCCAGAATTTAAGACAGCCTGTGATTTTTTTCCCATAATCAGGTTCGATTCCTGGCCCAGATAATTACATGTTCTAAAATCCAATGTTTTAGTTTTCGTCAAAATCGGCGTTGAGACTCCTTTCAATGTTTTTCGATATTCCTCATAGTTTGGGATATAGCCATCCACACCCAGTTGAAACAAAATAAAAAAATCATTAACATAGGTAACAAATATAATTTTTATGACATGAATATACAAGAACTAAGTTTTTTTTTAGGAGGTAAAATCATCAAATGAGTCCTCCCGCCCTGGGTGAGGCGGAAGGGACTGTCAGACTTTTACTAACTAAAATCCACCCGTGTTCCTTCGGATGCTCTTTACGTTCCGGGGCCACGGTATCCTGTGTTAAGAAAAACCCGCGACCCCAGCAGGCATTTGGCCCCATGACGTTTGCTGACAACTCCCCGAAGGCACGCGCGAAACACGACACGACGCGCCACCGACCCAAGCTTGGTCCTTGGTCGGACAGCGAGCTACCCATTACTCACCGTCCGTAAGCCTGCTCCCGCCGCTGTGCCCTCTGCTAATCAGAGGGACACGCGGTGGAGCTTCCACCCGACAGGCTATTCGCATACGGGCAAAGACACCCCTTAGGCACACAGGTGCCTAAGGAAGAGTTTTTGCCCGCATCCCAGGGCGCACCGGCCGAAAAACTGGTCTTCCCCACGGACGTATCCGAGAGGAAACTCCAGTCCACGGGCGCACGTGGAGGTTTCCTGTCTTAGCACCCCAAGACCTAACTCTTGGAAGTAAACTTAAAAAAAAAAATAACTTTCCAAATCTTTCAATTGCAAAACATAACCTCAACTCGCGATTAAATGGACGTTGGCGAACGAGCCGGGGCCCCGCCGGCGACCAAGCACGAATTAACTGCGAAGTTTACCGAAAGACATACGAAAATTCACGAACACTCGAGTTTCGGCGGGGCCGAAAGTTTCGGCCCCGCCGAAACTTTCGGCAATATTTTGGCCGAAACCGAAATTATTTAATTTTCATAAAATACTCAGTACCGAGTCTCAATCTCAATTTGGTTTCACATAATAATTCTTGTGAATAATAATTCCAAACTTGACAGGGAGGAGATGATGTGACGCCATCGGACGCTGCGCTCGGCGCTCTGCTGGAGGACGCCGAGCCCGCCGACGCCGACGCCGAGCGGCGCGTGCGGCGCCTCGGGACCCGGCTCGCGCGGCTGGACGCGCTCAACGTGGGCGGCATGCTGGCCGCCGCCACCGAGTCGGGCGGCGCGGGCGCAGCGCTGGGCGCGCGCCTGGAGGACGGACTGCGCGCCGGGGCCGCCCTGGCCGCGCGCCACCGACGGTACGACGAGCTGGCCCGCGCCGCCCCCGCCGCGCCGCACGCTCGCTCCGACGCCGCGCGCGCCGACGCCAACGCGCGCGCGCTGCTGGCCGAGCTGGGCGAGGTGTACGCGTGGCTGGACGCGCCGCCGCTGCGCGACCTGGACTCGCTGGCCGAGGTGTCGCTGACGTCGGCGGAGGGCCGCGCTCGTGCGCTGGCGGCCGGCGAGGCACTGCGTGCGGCCCTGCGCGCCGAGGCGAGCTCGCCGGCCGCCCGACGCCGCCTGTCCGCGGTCCGGGAGCGCCTGCGACGCCTGACGCGCGCGCGTGACCAAGTGAGGCTCGTCACAATTATCTAGAGCTCACATTTTTAGCTTTCCGTACGACTAAATGAAAATACGGAACCCTTATAAGATGAGTCGTGTGTCCGTCTGTCCGACCTTCACAATCAATTTTCTCCAAACCTACTTGACTAAGTTTGTTGCATATCAATTCCTGTGGCTCAAAAGCAGTGGCGCGTTTTCCGCTATTTTATTTAAAAAATAAGTTACAGAGTTAATCATGAAAAATGACCATTCCCACTTTATGTCCGAAACTACTGAATCTACAATTCTGAAAAAATACAAACCGTCGGGATACTCTGAAATAAGCGGTATTGTCCGACAATGCCAAGGCGCGCCTACAAAATTATTCATTGCAACCTCTCTTGCAGTTCTTTGTAACCAATCTCACAGGCGCGCGTCTAGTTAGGCCTATAAGGCGAACTTAATCAGTGTGCCTTTAGTCACAGGCACAACAATTGATCCCGAGGGGCCAGGGCTGTGCTCAAAACCCGCCTGCCGCCCCCTTAGCAGGGACGCAGTGACGTTTCACTGGTTTCTATAGGTAGTGGCACCCCAGCTCAGTGTGTGTCACGTGTCGTGTTGCAGCTGGCGGCGGCGCTGGCGAGGCACCTCAACAACGCGCTCATCCACCTCGGCAACGAGGCGGCACAGGAGACCCGCGCTCACCGCCACCACGCCGACCTGCTGCCCTACGCACCCTTCATGCGCTGGCTCAAGGACATGGACGAGAAGGCCTTCGACGGGCTGGCCAAGGTAACCCTCTGTTGTGTGCAGTACGTGGCGTGGGCGCGCGTGTACGAGCGCTCACTCTCTGTTGTGTGCAGGTGTACGTGAGCACGTGGGCGCGCGTGTACGAGCGTGAGGTACGCGCGGCGTGCGAGCAGGCGCGTGCAGGGCTGGCCAGCGCGCCTGCCGACCGCGCAGACGAGCCGCTCGACAACGTGAGTGCAGCGCCACTATCTCTTCGTTGATGATACATATCTCTGTTACTACTTATGTATCTCGACTGTCCACAGGTGCTGAGTTTGGTAGAGAGCTTGTGCAACTCCGAGCAAGACTTCTGCACGCAGTTCTTCTTTTTGGACGTCGACGTCAAGGTAGCATCACGATTCGTGTCACTGTAGCGGGAGGCAGGTCCTTACGTGCAGTGATGTGATGGCTGGTTCCAGGGCGACGGTGCCGACGGAGAGCGGAGCGAGGGAGGCGAGCGGGGCGAGGGGCGGCGCGCGGGCGGGGAGACGCGGCGCTTCATGTGCGAGCTGTTCCCGACGCTGGAGAGCGACCTGGTGGCGCTGGTGGCGCATGTGGAGCGACACGACCCCTAGTGAGTACCGGCGGCACTCACCGGCGACACCAGCCGGGGAGTGCTGCCACGAGCGTGTGTCTGTGCAGTGGGGCCATGCGGGCGCTGGCGTGCGTGGGGCGGCGCGTGCTGGGGGCGGAGGGCGGGGCGGGGGCGGGGGGCGAGGCGCGGTGGGCGCGCGCGGCGCTGGCGGGGGTGGCGGTGGCAGCCAAGCGCGGCGCGGACCGCAGTGTGGCCGAGCGACTGGCGGCGCTGCCCGACGCCGTCAAGCAGGTGAGGCTGCCTCACCCGAGCTACGAGTAGCTGTCTATTACGTGGAGTGAGTCACCGTCACCGTTGCTTTCGTCCCTCAGGCGGCCAAGAAGCCCAAGTGCGGGCTGCTGAGCTTCCTGCAGGAGCTGGAGGAGCTGAGCGCGGCGTGCGAGCGCATCTTCGTGTCGAGCGGACGGCGCGCGGACCTGGACCGCTGGTACGTGTCGCTGGCGGGCGCCATGATGCACGCCGTGCAGCACGCCGAGCACCCGCGCACGCCGCGCGCCGTGCTGCACATGGAGAACTACCACCGGCTGCACGGCGTGCTGTCGTCGCTGCGCGTGCCGGCGCTGGAGGGACTGCGGCGCGAGTGTCGCACGCGCTACTCGGACGCGCTGCGCGCCTACGTCACACAGTACTTCGGGCGGCCGCTCGAGAAGCTCACGCAGTTCTTCGAGGTGAGATATGAACGAGGTGTTCGTGTTCCTGCTCACGTGCGACTGCCGGCAGCGTGTTGCTCTGTTGCACTGTTGCTGTGTGTCACTGTTGCAGGGTGTGTCGGAGGCGGTGGCTCAGGGCGTGCGCGAGGACGAGGTGTGTTACCGCGCCGCCTTCAGCAAACACGAGCTGCGCCGCGTGCTGGCCATGTACCCCGCACATGAAGGTACGCACCTTTTTATTAATTAACTAGTGTTTGCCTGCGGCTTCGCTTGCGTTAATTTCGAATTTGAGAAACAATACGGATCGAGTAAGTGGCGCCATCTGCACCAATTCAAAGCATAGATAAACACAAAACAACAGAAAGATTTGATTGCTTTGAACAATTAACATTCCTACACCTCAAACAATAAATTACAGTTTAAAAAAATATCCAACTTACCTACAATTTAAATAAGCGAGCTATTGAAAAATATTAGAAAAAAATTAAATTGAAATTATTAATAATGACGACGTAGTGAGCAATGACATGGTTACTAATGTAAGTATCCAGTGCAGTGACGAAATGAGGAGTGCTTTGGAGGGTGCGATTCAAGAGTATCGTTTCATGTCACCTGAACTTAGACCACGGTTACCTCGCTTGCCCATGCATAACAGAAACAGGATGCTGGTGGCTGTTCTGGATTCGCAGTTGTCAAACTATTTTGATAACAGCGAAGACCTTGCTGATGCTCATTCAATCCTGTATTGTGCGGCTGTAGCGGCATTTCATGTAGCTCACGTAAAATTTTCGGTTGACAGAGCTACACCTAAACCTAAACCAGCCATACCGGTATGGCAACACAGGATTGAAAGACGTATCAATGGGGCCAGAGCACTCATCGGCAAACTCATCTGTTTCAGGGAGGGCAACACACGCCCGAGAGTGATGCGCTTTGTGAAGCGGGCGTTCTCGGGGACTGATATCAATGCTCGGGATTACTATTCCCGTGTCACAGAGCGCATCGACTTCTTGAAACAGAAAGTGTATGCATGGGCAAACCGTATACGTAGGTATAAGCGGCGTGTGGAACGGTATGCTCTGAATCGTACGTTCCAAAGAGATGAAAGGTGGGTTTACAGGTCTTAGGAGCGACCAGACCAAGGTGTGGCTGACGGGGATCTGCCAGATGATGACGCCATGTGTTCATTTTGGCGTAGTATCTGGTCGGTACCTGTCAGCCATACTGAGGGTGAATGGACCGGAGACGTCGAGCGAGCGTGCGATCCTATAACAGAAATGGAGGCAATTTTGATAAGCCCCGAAGACGTAGCACGTGCAGTCCGTCCGTTACCGAACTGGAAATCTCCAGGACCGGACGGACTGCACAACATTTGGATCAAGTGGTTCAAAAGATCGCACGTTCGCCTGTCGGCTTTGTTCCAGTCAGCTTTCGCAGTCAGCAGTCTGGATCGATACCCGAATTCCTGACGACAGGAATAACCCACCTGCTCCACAAATCAGGTAGTACTGCGGAACCTAAAAATTAAAGACCGATAACGTGTCTGCCAACTTTATATAAAGTTCTTACGTCCATTTTGAGAGCTAAAATTAGTAAACACATTGATGAAAATTCTATGATGTCTGCTTCTCAAAATGGATGTAGGAACGGGTCCCGCGGTACTAAGGAGCATTAGCCAACAGGTTCGCTGTTTTCGAAAGGATCTGTCGACATGTTGGATAGACTATTAGAAGGCCTATGACTCGGTGCCACAAACATGGCTCATGAGAGTGCTGGAGTTGTATAAAGTTGATACAACTCTATGCACTTTCCTGATGTCGTGTATGCGGCAATGGAGGACAGTCCTTCACTATCCAGGATGTCAGCATATCCAGAGAACTAGCGAACCGATAACGACAGAGCGAGGTATTTTCCAGTGTGATAGTTTGAGTCCACTTTGTTTCTGCTTGGCCCTGAATCCTCTTAGCACACTGCTGGAGGATTCAGGTCTAGGCTATCGGTTGAGGAGAGGTGGTCAGGTTATATCTCATCTCCTTTACATGGATGACCTCAAACTCTTTGCCGCCAACAATTTGCAACTGATGAAGCTACTGAGTTAAAATTGAACGTGTTGGGGATTGCGTTTATTATATTATGACGTTTTTTAACAAAAGTCCAAAATGTTTTCGGGTATTTTATATATAGATGAGTTCCGTTTATTCGGACCTGACGTACGAAAAACGTAAACCTAAAAAGTAACAGCTTTTAAAAATCATAAGCTTCCCTTTGGCTCCGCCGCGCGTCTGATAAAACATTTTAACCTAATAATTATCTAGTGGTGGTTTAAATCGGTGTAGTCAATCATTACGTATAATCCTCGCAGATAAGCAACATACCACGCGATAGTATGTATCGCTACTCACCTCGATTGATAAGATCACAACACAGGTACTCGTAGGTATCACTCTGGTGATATTTCACTTTGCTAATGGTGAACAATTTTTTAATCTAATCGATGTTTTCTATTGGGTACGTTCATGGTGTACGGAGGCTTTGAGACTACACCAGTCTACTTGCACCTTCACGTTCAATGTCTTACCTACTCTAAAACGTTTTATATTCGAAGCGGACATCCCTTCTTAACAGACATAAATGAGTACCGTGTAGTAGAGGTCTGAAATCCTGCCGACCAGTGCCTTATAACTAGCATTTTATACAGCCAGTGCGAGCTGGTCTGCGTCCTGTGTCAGCACCGTTGGAACACCCAGGGTCGGACCGAGAGTTTGTAAGGCGCTGGGCTAATACTACTTGGGGGCCCTGCCTATGCCTCTGCCTAACTAACTACGCCCCTGATTTACCATTGTTTTCAGTGGGGGCAAGGGGCCCTTTCATTTTTACGGGGCCCTGGGTTGCAGCCCAAAAAGCCCTTAGGTAGATCCGCCCCTTGGCACACCCTTATTATAGGCAGACCTATAACGGCGCGAGCACACGACAAGTTGCGGCGTCGTATCTAAAAAAATTTGCCGCACACGCGGTTCACTAGGTTACAAGTCTAACAGTCCCTCCCTGGATGGGAGTACTCATTTGATGATATTACCACAATAAAAATGTCTCCGAAGTAAAAAAAAATACTGGTGATGACCGGCATGTGACATTCTGTGTGTGCAGTGCGCAAGTCTCTGCACCGGCTGTACCGCACCGTGGAGAAGCACCTGAGCGAGGAGGGAGGGCTGCTGCAGGTGGTGTGGCGCGCCATGCAGGAGGAGTTCATCGCGCAGCACGTGGCGCTGCAGGTGAGTGTGTGTGCGACCGCTGGAGGTGAGTGTGTGTGCGACCGCTGGAGGTGAGTGTGTGTGCGACCGCTGCAGGTGTGTGTGCGATCGCTGCAGGTGAGTGTGTGTGTGTGCGACCGCTGCAGCTGAGTGTGTGTGCGACCGCTGGAGGTGAGTGTGTGTGCGACCGCTGCAGGTGAGTGTGTGTGCGACCGCTGCAGGTGAGTGTGTGCGACCGCTGCAGGTGAGTGTGTGTGCGACCGCTGCAGGTGAGTGTGTGCGACCGCTGCAGGTGAGTGTGTGTGCGACCGCTGCAGCGATGCGGACGCGAAGTATAGAGCGTTGTGTGTGCAGGCGCGCATCGCGGCGTGCTACCCGGCGGCAGGCCTGGCGCTGCCACTCACCACTCAGCACATCCTGGACGCCTTCTCCGACATCGCGCGCGAGCACTGAACGAGCTGCTGCGGAGCTGAGCCCTGCCTTTGTAAGTAGGCGTACCTACTGCGAACTAGACTCGCCTCATTGTAATTGTAGAAATTAATAAAGTATAATTATTTATTTAAATATACTTAGGTAATTATTTTATACATAATTATAGATACTCTAGCAATGTAATTAGATAGTATCCTGTTAACATTTGTATATTTTGATTGTATTATAATAATGTTTATACTCATTGATGTAGTTTATTTTCCTTTTGCCACTTTCTTTGATCTTTTTCAAAATCGAATTTAAACCGCCAGCTAAGAACAGAGCGGCCTAGACGCTATAATGACATCGTTGCTGTCAAAGTTAGGCAGGGTCGGCAAAAAAAGTTGTTACGTATGTAATTAAAAAAAAAAACGAGCGAGTCTCGCAGTAGTCGCATTATGAACGTTAACGTAAAGGTACAAAGACGGTACCAAAAAAACTGCAATTTTAGGTAAATCTGAAAATTACACCCGCCATTCTGATGTATGTACATCATCTCGCCCATACTAAATACAAATAAATAAAAAAAAATATTTAAAGAAAAACAAAAAACACGACTGCGTAAAAACCAATTTTAAAAAATACGTGAAAAAATTAACTTAAATAAAAACTAAAAAGAAACAAACAAGCCCAACAGAACAGCAGGAAGAATCAGAACGACTCACAGTCGGGGCCCCTTGGGAAGATGTGATTGGTAAAATTTGTATGGGCCCCGACTGTGAATCGTTCTGTTCTGATTCTTCCTGCTGTTCTGTTGGGCTTGTTTCTTTCTTTTTAGTTTTTATTTAAGTTAATTTTTGCACGTATTTTTTAAAATTAGTTTTTATGCAGTCGGGTTTTTTGTTTTTCATTAAAATATTTTTTTTCGTACCACTTGCTCAAAAAAGTGACATTCTATGCCACAAAAAGCGAACATAACAATAGTCATTATTAATCTTTTAAAAACAGGGAAAGAAAATTGTACTGAATTTCATTCATCCTCTAGGGGGAGAATGTGATTTAAATTTGGAATACTTTATACTGAACTACATCTGTGTTTACACCATTGAGTTTGTATATATTTACACATCTTCACATACATCTTTTTGAAAAAGGAATGCGCATTTATTATGCAGTTATGATTAATAAAATTACGAAAACCGACGAGGCCGTATGAGCTTGATGCCTTTGCTTTTCCGACAAAAAAATATAAGTCTAAGAATTTGCCGTGTTTTTGTTTTCTTCAAATACATAAACGTTGAGTTTATTTTAATTTATTTTAATCTTCATTATCTATTATCTATATTTATAAAAATCAATTGCTGTTCGTTAATCTCGCTAAAACTCGAGAACGCCTGGACCGATTTGGCTAATTTTGGTTTTGAATCGTTTCTGGAAGTCCAGGGAAGGTTTAAAAGGTGAGGTGGTATGAAGTTTGCCCGGTCAGCTAGTTTTTAATAAATGCTTATCTCAATATTATTATTGTGTTCATTTTTTCGCAAATGGTACGAAAAGTAGAGTATTTTCCTCGGTGATAAAGCTGTCTTAGTCTTGGGTGAACTTAAATCCCTCGCTACACTCAGGACTCGTCTTAAATCCCTCGCTTCGCTCGTGATTTAAGTTTTAAACACCCTCGCTGCGCTCGGGAGTAAACCTCGAGTCCTTCGTTACGCTCGCGATTTAAATCGTCACCCGCGACAGAAGACACTGCTTTATCCCCTTGGTTAATAATCTACTATTATTTTATACTTTTTAGTTATGATTCATTGTTCACTGTTTTTTTTTTGTTTGTATATCGTTCATACTTGAAATAAAAACCTAAATCAATAAGTAAGAAAATTAGCGAGAATGATTGTTTTATTAAACAACTTTAAATCGTTATATCTCCTAAACTATTACTTAAAATGAAAAATGATACCTAAAAATGATTTTAAAATACCTATGTATTTCAATCCTATGTATTCAACGACACCCCACTTGACATAGTTCGTAGACTTTTTTTTTTTTTTCATTTTGACAATATGGCGTCTGATTGTCGCTGTGGTGAATTTTGGTTACTGTCATGTCTTCAGTGACACTCGCAAGGTTAAGACGAGTCGATTGACGTAAGAATTATCAAAATCGGCCTACGCATTTGGTCTCTAGAACGCCACATAGAAACAAACATACATACATAGACTGATAAACACATTACCCTCCTTTGCGTCGCGCAGTCGGTTAAAAAGTATGGCGATAAGAATATTATTTTCACCATGTTTTTCAATTATCTAGCAACCCAATAAATCCTAATTAAAATTATAAATGAAGAAGTTAAAAAAATATCTTATTACACCTAAACCACTGAACCGATCATACTGTTTGCTTAAAACACTTGCCTTAGACGCACGTAGACATTGTCAGGCTAGTCTGTGTTGTCAGGTGACCTTTATCACGATAAACGTAATTCCTGTAGAAAAAAAAAATTAACGAAGGTTCATAAAGCTTCTTCTTGAGTTATTAGAGCCCTAAAATTGGAGAATATGTTAAGAAAACAGGAAGAAACTATTTATATTGTTTATATTATTAACTATCACATTGATATCGCTCAGTTTTTGTAACATGTCAGCGTTAAGAAGTGAGCTCCAGTCGGTGGCTGCGCAAGTAGTGGTGTGGCCACACTGTTATTTTACAAAAGCTGAACTGCTTGAGGTATGCATGCTCAGCAGCATTTAGTCCAGGGACTTGGGCGGCGAGTAGTTCAGGTACACTAATCCGGAGGTCTTAGCCTGAAACAAACAAAAAAGAACATGTTAGAACAGGGGTTCCCAAACTTTTTCAGCTCCCGACGCACATACAGGTTTAGAATTTTTTCACGGCGCGTTAGCTAGTTGATATCAGGTGAATAATAAAACAATAATACCTGATTCCGAACTCCACAACAATAGAGTACGTGAATCTAGGTTTGTGGCTGCATAAGAGATATTTGAGACTATAGATCCTCTTCTTTCTGGTGGATATTTTATACTATAAGTATTCTTGGTTCCACGCAAAATTAATACGGACAATGGTCGACCTTCGCGTCTCACGACGCCCTGCTGTACTATCTGCGACGCACTGTTTGGGAACCCCTGTATTAGAATATAAATTCTACTTGATTATGCTTTATATGTTTACACAATCACTCAATCAGCCAATCTCTAAAAGCCTAATCTCAAAATGGCAAATGATCAAAATAGGAATTTTTCTACAATGGGGATGGCAACTGGGAAACGAATGGCGCTAGTATAGCTAGTTCCAAGCATCGTCATTGGTTCAAATCTTATAGGTACTTCAAAATAGTAGTAGTAGGTAGATGAAAAACAAAACACGCTCGCCACAATGATAAGCCATTCGAAGAGAGAGAGAATTTGTCATTATGGGAACTAGGCTTCTTAGGCGCCTAAACCGATGCGAATAGGTGTACTAAACGGGGAAAGAAACACGTACAACAATGAAGGTGCCGGCGGTGAAGGCGACGCCGAATAGCAGCGCTAGGTTGTAGCGGCGCTGCTGTGCGTCGTGGTGCGCCTGCCACGAGCCGCGCGGCACGGGCAGCTCGTCCATGGTGGGCGGCTTGAAGTGCTCGTTGTGGTAGCGCCGCACTGCAACAGTACACATGATCTCATTCTATTTCAAAAAATCAAAAATCTTTACGGCTTTAACATAAATAACTTATTCTAGTTACAATGGGGAGAATCCTTTTAGATACATATTTTGCCAGCTAACCCTACGACTAGTCTTGGGATCGGAAGTAATGTTGAACACTATCTTCCATTAGCGGCAGAAATAAGACTGCATACTATTTTATGTGTATATCATAGTCTCATCCATTGCACCATATTTTCTACTTCGTCGTAGGTCTTTAGTTTTATCCATTTAGACACAACAATTTTGCATTCGAGGTAGGTAAGGGGATATATGTCAAGTTCATTATTAAGAAGATTGTATAAATGGGATGATTGCCTAGGATATTGTGTTTTTCCTTCTACCTTTTGTATTTCATGCCTCACTATACCACACTTTAACGCTGTATACTTCATTAGTTGTTCATAATGATGATAATATTTATTGTGTGGACAACCCGTTTACTAGGCGTCACAAAACTTTCACAGATAAGACACTTCTGCAGCACTCTTTACTATAGCAGGGGTGAAGATACTGAATATTAAAACAATATAAATATGTACTTTCAACCGTGTATTGAGATCATTTTCGCTTGACAATAATTTTGGCCTAGGTAAATCCACTGCACACCTTAACACCGCGATTCAGAAATCGTCGCTCAAGGTACAACGCCATCTATCGGCACCTAAGTAAACAATTTTCCTCAAACATTCCGCCCACCAAGGGCAAATTAACAAATTTGGCCTTCCGTTACATTTCCCGTTAAATTCCGCCCACCATGAAATAATAGTTATACAATAATACAGTTAAATCCTTACAATAATACATTAAATCTTATTATTCTAACAATACATCTGTTTGTCTAAGTGGACATTACAGGTAAGATACAAATCTTTGATATAGACCTTTTAATTATACCATTTTTTGTTCGTATTGATACAACTCTAGTAATGTCATCGCTACCAGGGTGTTTAGCAACCACACGACCAAGCAGCCATCGACAAGGCGGCAAGTCGTCCTCTTTAACTAAAACTAACATACCGATCGTTGGTTCTGGAGTTTGTTTACTCCACTTATAGCGATTCAGAAACATTACTAAATATTCCTGCGACCATCGTCGCCAAAACTGTTGCGCCATCCGTTGGGTCAGTTGCCACCGGCGTAGACTACTTAAAGTGCTAGATTCAAAGTTATACTCCGGCACTGCCACTAATTGCTCACCCACCAGAAAATGACTTGGCGTCAATGCGTCTAAGCCATCCGGATCCTCATTCATCCTCGACAGTGGTCGCGAGTTCAGGCAAGCCTCAATTTGGGTCAGGACTGTTGATAACTCCTCGTAGGTAAGGGTTGACTCTCCAACCACTCGCCGAAGGTGGAATTTTATCGATTTGATTCCGGCTTCCCAAAGCCCACCAAAGTTAGGCGAGTATGGAGGGATAAAATGCCACTTCGTTCCCTGAGACGCTAGACAGTCAGCGAGTTCCTTTGTTAGACTAGCTTGCTCCGAAGAGAATAACTTCTTTAACTCCCTTGATGCTCCTACGAAATTAGTGCCATTGTCTGACCAAATATCAGAACAATGACCTCTGCGAGACACAAACCTCCTGAATGCTGCTAAAAATCCTTGAGTAGTCATGTCACTTACAGCCTCAATATGTACGGCTTTCGTGGCCATACAGATAAACAAACAAATGTAGCCTTTGTAAGCATGATGACCCCGACCTTTGGAGGTCCTTATATTTATAGGACCAGCATAATCTATGCCCGTACATTTAAAGGGTCTTGTAGGCGTTACCCTCGCAGCTGGTAATTGCCCCATTAACTGATTTGATATAACTGCCGAATGTCTAACACATTTAACGCACTGACGAACGTGTGATTTGACCAGTTCCTTGGCCCCCAAAATCCAATATTTAGTCCTCAAATACGCTAACATGAGTTGAGGCCCCCCGTGCAAGCTTTTGTAATGAGCGTCTGCCACGATTAAATTGGTTAAGTTCGACTTCTTTGGTAACAACATTGGGTGTTTCTTATCTTCACTTAGTTCCGACTTCTGTAACCTACCTCCTACTCGTAATATTCCATTTCCGTCTATGAATGGGTTTAACGATTTTAAAGGCCCTTTTAATTTAGCTGAATAACCGTCCTTTGATATCTTTTCTATTTCTTCTCCAAAACCTTTTGCTTGACACTGTCGGATACAAACACGTAACGCTTCTGATAATTCTTGCACTGATAACCCTGTGTTTTCACCTTGATCCTTCTTTCGTTTTATCCACATACGTCTGCAGTACGCTACCACTCTTATTAATTTCGTTAGGTTTGAAAACCGATCCCATAAGTTTGTTTCTGTGCCCGAGAAGTGCACCCTTTTTATCGCTTCTAAGTCTGTATCTATATCTTTAGGTTTGTTATACTCTATTTTTTCTGAATATAAAAAGTCAGGACCATTAAACCACGCCGTTTGTTTCTTGAGATCAGACGGGTTGAGTCCTCTTGACGCATAATCAGCCGGATTTACGCCGGACCGTACATGAGACCACTGTTGTGCGTCTAAAGTGGTTAAAATCTCCGATACCCTATTCGCCACAAATGTTTGCCACCGATTTGGGTGACTATTAAGCCAGGCCAGCACGACGGTGGAGTCACACCAGGCGTGAATATTCTGCTTTGGAATACTCAATGTGTTAGCTACCTCAACCAATAACCTACTCAGAAGAACTGCTCCACAGAGCTCCAAACGTGGAATCGATATTTGTTTTATGGGTGCTACTTTTGTTCTTGATGTTACCAAGTTTACAGACACGTGACCCTGATCGTCGATGGATCGAAGATAAATCACGGCTGCATAAGCCATCTTGGATGCGTCGCTAAATCCATGCAATTCAACGAGTGTGTTGTTACGTTTGGTATTGATCCAGCGAGGTATTTGTAACTCCGACAACTGATACAAGTCGTCACGGTAAGTAAGCCATTCATTTAATATTGATTCGGGAACTTCATCGTCCCAGCCTATTCCTGATAACCACAGCTTTTGTATGATTATTTTTGCAACTATGACACTTGGAGAAACCCATCCAAGTGGATCAAATAAACGTGATATGTCCGATATAATTATTCTTTTTGTTACAGGTTTCTTCGTCGGTGGGAGTGTTACTGTGTAGCGGAAAGCATCTACTGTTCGATCCCAGGTAAGTCCCAATAATTTCATAACTTCATCTATTTTAATTTTCCTTCCTTCTTCTGCAGTATTTTTATCATTAGTTTTCAAACATTCCAACAGTTCCTCACTATTACTTGACCATTTTTGCAAAGAAAACCCTCCTTTTTCTACTAATTGATTCATTTCAGAATACAGCTTGGCTCCTTCCTCAACCGTTTCAACGCCCGTAAGCAGATCATCCATGTAAAAGTCTTCTTTAACCTTTACAGCAGCTGTAGGGTATTTCTCCTTCTCGTCTATAGCTACCTGTTGAAGCACCTTAACAGCAAGATATGGAGCACACGCTGTACCAAAGGTAACCCGCAATAAACGATATTCTTGAACTTGATTATCTGCAGTCCCTTTCCACAGAATTCTCTGGAAGTCCACGTCGTGTTCATCAACCTTGATTTGACGGTACATTTTCACTATGTCCGCAGATAAACATATTGGGTAAGTTCTCCATCTCATTAAAATATGTCTTAGCGCTGGCTGTAAAGTAGGGCCTATCATTAACAGATCATTTAATGAAACACCGTTTTCACCTTTACATGATGCATCGAATACTATTCTCACTTGCGTGGTATCTTTATCCTCCCGAACAACCGCAAAATGAGGTAGGTAAATTCCTTTACAGTTATTTATTTCCTTTTCAGGTATTTTCTCCATATGACCCAACAATAAGTATTCTTCCAATACCTCTTGATACTTCGCTTCCATGTTTGTATTTTTAGTTAACTTTGTGATTAATGAAGATAATCTTTTTTCAGCTATTCTTTTAGAGTTCCTTACAGTAGGTGTTGCATCTTGGGTTTTAAATGGCAACCGTACTGTATAGCGCCCGTCACTATCTCTTCGCGTTGTTGCAGCGAAGAAACGTTCGCACTGTTTTTCTTCCTCGGACAATACGGTGTGACTTTCCATCATATTGTCCTCCAGTTCCCAGAAGCGCTTCATTAGGTCTGTTTCCTTCACATGCGAATGCATGACTACAACATTGTCATGTGACTGGTGTGAGTTTTCCACCACACCCGATAATACCCAACCCAATGAAGTCGCTTGCGCAACGAGATTACCCTGAGGTCCCTTCTTAACTCCTTCCTGGATAATTTGCCCATAAATTTCTGCTCCCAGCAACATGTCGATTTTGTTAGGTGTGTGATAATGCGGATCCGCTAACGGGACATCACAAACCCAACCCACAGGTACAAGTTGCTTGCCAGGCAGAAAAGTGGTTATACTCTTTAGTATGTATGCGGCAACCTTAAGCTGAACGTTAGGGTTGTGTATGGAAGTCAGAGTAACTTCCACCATAAATTTTGATATAATTTTATTATTACCTTCCAATCCAGATATGTGTCCCCTTACTGGCGTCCTTTTCAGCCCTAAATATTGTGCCGTGGCCTCGGTTATAAATGAGGCTTGGGACCCTTGATCTAGTAACGCCCTTATTGTATGATAACTTCCATTGTTGACTGTGGCGTTAACTAGAACCGTGGCCAATAAAACTTGATTTGTCCTATGTAATTGGTTAGCCGAGAAGAACGTTGCCACTGTGTCCGAGTTAGACGATCCGGATGGTTCAGCACTTTGGTCCGCGTCTCCATTACTATTTTTATGATCGGAACTGTCATTGGTATGAACTGGACCCGCGGCATGCAGCAAAGAATGATGTTTGCGTTTGCAAACACGACATACACCTGAACTCCGACACTGCTTAGCCGAGTGGTTGTTCCCTAAACAGTTAAAACATAAACTGTTTTGCTTAACAAACTCCCGTTTGGTGTTTACATCCATTTTTATAAAATCTTTACAATGTACAATTTTATGGTTATCTTTACAGCATTTACATTCTGATACAGAATCAGTCGCCGCGTGGAAGGCTTTTGGCGTCTCTGTGTTTTTTCCTCTAGCCACATTTGAGCCAGCGGTCAAGAATTCAAAAGCGCGATATCGGCTGGTCAAGAAACTTTTAAATTGCTCAAAGGTTGGAAACTCATCGCTGCACGCTTTGTCACTAGTGACGTATAATTCCCATTGTTTTCGGGTTTCTGGATCTAACTTAAAAGAGATTACATGCACAACGATAAGATCCCAATTACCTACATCGATACCAAGATTCGCTAGAGCATTTAAACAATCGCTTGTGTTATCAATTAATTCTTTGAGACTCACAGCTGATTCGTTATTAATATTCTTAAGACTAAGTAACCTTTTTAGTATATAATGTGACAAGTATCTTTTATTGTTATATCGCTCGTTCAGTAGTTCCCAGCACCGTTCATAATTGGACTCTGATATAGGAATATGTCTAAGTAGTTGTTCCGCTTCCCCAGATAAATACCCTTTTAAATATTGCATCCGCTGTACGTTATCTATAGACTTATTATTGTGAATGAGCGATAAGAACAAATCTCGAAAGGTTACCCACTCAGTATATTTCCCGGAAAATGTTGGGATAACTATTTTTGGTAATTTCACTTGACACTGTTTTACATTGCTTTGTACATGTTTATTAGGATATTCTACTTGGTTTTCCTCTCTTACCACAGAGTACTACAGAGGGGTCTCTATGCGGTGTAGGTATGAAACGGCAGGCACACACGCGCACACCGTTCACGGTGCCGTATGCCGGGCCGCCCGTCTCGCACGCGTTCCGTGTCTTAATATTTTTGTTACGTTTACGTATGTGAAAGAGAAAATAACCAAAATAAAAAGTAGTATTATTAATTAGGTACTGTGTGAAATAACTTTATATATATTTTAGTTATAAAATATAAGGAAAAGCAAATACTGCATAGCTTTTGGTTGCTTAATCGACAATAGTGATAAGAGCCTCACGTTTCATAAACTACCGCGTCACGTCGAAAGGTGAAAATATCGACCACGTTCAAACTCAGAAAATAGCAGCTACGCATTCAAGGTCAGCGATCGTAATTGGTTGCGCGACTTTTTTACCATTTAAAAAGACTCGCAACGCAGGGCCTGTGACGTAGGGATGAAGATCTGAGATCGATTAATCGAAGAATCGATTGTTGGAGCCAAAATATCGATTTTATTAAATCTATAAATAGTACTGAATGGATTCAGTGAATCGATACTTCACCCTTGAAACGCAACATTCGATTTTAGTTTTTTGCTATAAACCATAAAAGTATTTACAATTAATTGAATGTACCCATATTATAAGAGTGCTGCCGGTTATAGGGTTAATTATTCAAAAACTCGCGAGATGGCTGTATGTTTGGATTCCTCGCCTCTCTTTAATAAAAAAAAGTAACGTTTGTTTGTAATCTTTGACATAAGGAAAGAAAAATACCAAAAAAAAAATCTTTGACTTTCTTTTTGTATTCTGTGACTGACATTTCTTGTTGCGTCATCATCATTCATTAAAATTCATTTGTTTGTTGTTTTAGAATCTGTGTGTCGTAAAGCAAAATAAATACTGATTTTTATGTAGTGTTTGTTGCAGAATAATAACTAAGTAGGTAATTGTAAACCAATACATTTAATAAAGCCTATAAACAACAAAGCCTAACATTTCAAATATTTTTAAATAATATTCTTTTTTGTTTTTACCGACTTCAAAAAAAAGGAGGTTATCAATTCTTGTAAGATGAAATGTTTAAAAATATTACAATAATAGGTTCTAATGTAAGGTGGCGTTGGTACTATGTATTAACATTCTGTGCTACCAATCGATAATGTATGTAGAATGTAGTAACGAAACCAAAAAGATATAGGCCGATGATAAAAAAATCCCTGAAGAACATTTATGTTAATAGTGTAATTTAACAAATGCATAAAATACACCTACCTACCTTATTGTGCCTCCTAAACTCGTAAGTCGCAACCCTATTGAGATTTACGGATAGCAACAATGTAATCACATTGTAATGTTGTTAGCGTCAGATAAACAAAAATAAACTCTCGCGCGTAACCATTCAGTACATTTTTGCTTGCGCATGGGAAGTTTAGGCTATTATAAAAGTACATGGGCGATGCCGATGCTAGTAAAAATGTACTTTATTCTCTCGAGTTTAGATTTTACATTTGTTTGATTGTTTTTGGGAAGTGACCCAACTGTTCTAAACTGTGCTCTTACTTCAAATGACTCTAAAATAGTTTCTAACTCAGTTTTATATTGAATGTAAAGTTCTTCAGTCTGATCATAACAATCTTGTTTAACGTAAATACATGTTTTTAATTCCTGCGGATCATACGTTTCGTATAATTGACTATGACCGTCTGTTAATTGTTGCCACAATTTATCTAAGTTGTCAATCCTTACTTTAACATATGGACGCGTTATTCGATCCTTAGGAGATTTCTTAAAGTTACTGTAAGCTTTCACTATTCTTGAACAATTATCTTCTAATTTATTACTTAACGATTCCATTATTAATTTTTAATTAAAACAAGTGGCAATTATCTATTAAGAATATAACAGCACACGACTTGAGATATGAAAATTATAACTATACTAACTTATAAGAATAACACAGAATTATCAATTTTTGAGACCAACAATTTATGTTTTTAAAATTGCAAGTCTTTTAAACACAACTACACTAAACACTTGAACACGCAATCATAAGTTCCAAAATAATAAAGTTTAAAATCCGAAGCAATAAAGTTCCAAAACTCCGAATTATGAAGATCAAAATCACCAAACTGTACTAAGTTATTATTAAAAGTTCACTCACGGTTTGTCTTCGTTTGATACCACCTGATGATATGATGAGTCCACTGGTAGATTGACGTTGCGTCACGTCACGCACGTCCCGCACCTCCTCCAGGTCTGGAGGTCACCCTGCTGCTGATTCCTGACGATGCAGATGTCGATCACCCGGCACCGTCTGCAGTAGCTCGCTTCTCGCGCTGCTGCTGCTGCTCCCAGAGTTGCTGCTGACTGTCACCGCCGCACTGATGATGCTGATGCCACTAGCACTTTACTGATGCTATGAGCTTGGTCAGTTATCGCAAGCGATCCACTTGCCCGACCAAGGTTGATACACAAAAACAAGTCCGTCTCGAAGGACCATTTGGACAACCCGTTTACTAGGCGTCACAAAACTTTCACAGATAAGACACTTCTGCAGCACTCTTTACTATAGCAGGGGTGAAGATACTGAATATTAAAACAATATAAATATGTACTTTCAACCGTGTATTGAGATCATTTTCGCTTGACAATAATTTTGGCCTAGGTAAATCCACTGCACACCTTAACACCGCGATTCAGAAATCGTCGCTCAAGGTACAACGCCATCTATCGGCACCTAAGTAAACAATTTTCCTCAAACATTGTGGTATGCCTATTTTTGTCCCAATACAGAGAAGGAAAAAGCATTTATCGGGCTTCTCACATTAAGGTTGGAAGGACCTTCTTAAAGTCGATCTGTGTATAGATCGACATTTCAAACTTATAAAAAATCTAGGTTTGCTTACAATGTTTTCTTCATTTTTTTTTTCAAGCTTTTTTTTTACTTGGTAAAATCATCAAATTAGTCCTCCTGGATGGAGCAGAAGGGACTGTCAGACTTACACTGACCAAAATCCAAGGTGTTCCTTCAATTGCCCTTTACGTTCCAGTTACAGTTACCTGTTTCAACAGTCCCACAACCGTCCAATCACCTTTAGCAAATATAAGGCTCTCCTAGAATATGTTGTATTTTTTGTCTGTGCTCAATTTCAAAAGGTAATGAAAAGAGTTTCCATGGTTTATTGCCCACTTTTCGCCACAGGAGCTATGCTTAGGTATGGGCAACTTTAAAAATATTAAGATTTTTTTTTATTTTGTTATTCCTGTAGGACTGTAAGAACTTTGTTTCTGATAATTATTGACAAGTGAGTGTTTCAGTTTTATTCAGCAACTTTGGGTTCAGAACAATGTAGGTAGATAGTACCAGATCAGATCATAAGGATAATGAGTAAAAAATTCACTGACAGAGTTAGGTTATTTCTGCAGATGTTATGTAACATTGTACTTTTGTGAATGTTATGTAGCCGCACCCAATCTACGTACTTAGGAAATGTAAGGCTTATAACAAAACAAGAGACATTCATCTTATAAAACAAGAGCGCATCGGATGTACAATAAACTCAAAATTGAAATCGATGAATTTAAAATAAACAATTCGAAAGGAATAGCGCAAATACGTACCAGATTGCTGGAACAGCCTGGATACAAGAGGTCGTGAGACATTCATGGTTGTGTATTGAAAATATTTCCTTTAGAAATGCCGAAAACTGACTGAATAAGTAATCAATACTGAAAAAAACTTATCTCACGTCGTCGCCGTCGTAGAACCAGTGTTGTTATCGTAAAAATCTGAACTACCGTATGTCATAATGTCACAGACAGTCTGGGTTGCCGTATTTTAAGGAAAATTCTACCAAATTGCCGTATATTTAAAAACTTTATTATTATTATATCAGCCCATAGTGTCCCACTGCTGGGCAAAGGCCTCCCTCCACTCTTTCCACTTCTCACGGCTTTCTGCGACCGTGGTCCAGTCCTTTAAGAAGCGGTCTAAGTCATCTCGCCATCTTCGCAGTTCGCTTGGGCCTGCCACGACGTCGAGTTCTCCTCAAGTTACAAAAAAAAAAAACCTCGCTAGGTTCTGCTCCATAGGTACAGGTTTAGTATAAACAGTCTTGGCACTACTTTCATAATAAAAATACACTGAAAAAATAATAAACAGTTTTCTGAAAAGTAGGAACGAACCTAATCTATTTCTTCATTAATAATAATTTTCAAATAAATTTATTTTGATTTCTCAATGCATTTTTCTTTTAAAAGGAGATTAGAAAATAATTAAAATTCAAACTTATGGCGCTCAGGCGTAGGCGCTCTAAACGTCGCGTCGTACGTATAGCTGCGCAATAAGTAATAGATATCATCACCGCGCAAAAGAACGAGAAGGCGGCCTGCGCGCTCTCTTTCACACGCCGATCTTGCGAATGAATACGAATGAATCAATGATATTATAAGTAATATTGTCAGCGTGTCATAGTGCGTTTCGTTTCATTTAATTCACTTATTTGTGATAGAACGTTTCGTTTCTCATACAGCTAATTGCCGTACCTATTTAATGATATGGTAATTACAGACCTGCTGCCGTATGCCGTATTTTCTAAAAAAGAAGACGCGAATTGCCGTATAATACGGCATATCAATGACAACGCTGCACAGAATTTATAATATATACCGTAGAAGTCCGTAGAACTCACTACAGAAGTCACAGATAACTTTGTTTGAACTTTTGGTTTATAGGGTTGTCGCGAAAAGAGAACGATTATTTATCGCGGGCTCTGAGCGCGGCGCGGCGATCTAATCAAAAAAAAAAAAAAAAAAAAACCAAAAACCTAACGAAAATACCTGACACTACGCATCGTCTAACATCGTTTCAGGTCGGGAGACTTCGGCAATCATAAAAATTTTCGTCATAAAAACAATTTCCTTTTTTTACTGATTCGAAACGGTCAGATACAAAAGGAGTTTTCACAAGGAAACCTACTTATAAAATTCTCCTACAACAAAGAAGTTCTTTAATACAGTAGTACATACACCACAAACATTTTAAATAAATTATATTCTCGTTAAATATAGGTACGCAGTAGGCGATTTTATTCTTTTAAAATCAAAAATATGTAATGCAATAGCTTCACCGCGGCAGTCTCCGAGTGCCACATGTATTTTTTTTCTTAACTATTTATTAAGCTCAATCGGAGTAAGTGCTTTCATACTTTACACGTATAAATGTTTATTGAATTTTTCTTTCTATTTGTTTTTAGTTGTAGACAATAATATAGGTATTGGCAGGGTAAATGCATTTAAGACTATCTATCTCTTTCCTGTTAGACATAGATAATATCTATCTATGGTAATGTACCTAAAGGAAAGAAATACATGGACATTGTTGTTTTTATTTCTTTCTAGAGGGCATGTCCAATTTTATTTGACAAACGTCTGGAGACCACGCAGTCCATCCTTTAAGTCTATGTCCGTATATATAGAATCTTCATAAAACCACCGGGACAAAAAAAACTGTTTCGAGGGTTTTTTATTTCTATTTTTCATTTATTTTTGCGGCTACCTACTTAATTATTTTTAGCCGGGTCGTTTTTCTCAATTTATTTTCCGGAAACCTGATTTGATTTGGGAACTCGTAATAGGTATGCAGTGCAGAGCAGTGGTGGCTCAGTGGGTTCGGCCTCGACTTACGATTAGTAGGTCGTGGGTTAGAACCCCGTCAGGCGCATTACTTTGTGTAATTTATTTCAACACCGCTGCTCTCAAAACGGTGAAGGAAAACATCGTGACGAAACCGGCATGTCCTAGAACCAAAAATTCGAAGACATGTGACATCTACCAATCCGCACTGGGCCCGCGTGGTAGATTACGGCCCACTCCCTCTTACAGAGAGGAGGCCTGTGTCCCAGCAGTGGGAACATTTATAGGCTGATGATGAATAGGTATGCTCTCATTTCGGGATAGTCTCGGTGGATCCCGGCCACCCAGCAACTTTGCTGGAGGTCGCAAAGAGATGTAGGTAGGTACTTATGTGGAACATTTCATTTGAATGTCAATTTTAAGTAAGTTAATTTTATAATATTTGTACTACCTACCTACTATTATAGTATAGGTACATGCTTCACGCTAGGAATTTCTCTTTCGTAGTTATGTTTACAAACTAAAGTAAACACCCAATTCTTGACTGGGATTATCAGAAACAAGAAACAAGGCATCATCCAACAGTACGATAGACAGTGCCGGTAACATTGTAATTTATCTGATAATCCATACACCCTTTCTCAAACCACTCCAATGGCTTTTTTTTACCCACCTACTTATTTGTAAAATAAAGGAACATCTTAAAATACGCCGTCGACTGTTTAAACGCCTAGATGCACGTTTAATTTGTCATATCTACGTGCTCATTTAGAAAATGAGTTGCGGACTTGCGGCTAAGTTGTTGCCTCAATAACAACATATTGAACGCTATCAGCACGGTGACAGCGAGGCGCGAGATTATGCGCAGGGAAACGATGCCAACGAACGACATCACACGAGCGGGGTCAGTCGGAGCAGGCGCGGGCGGCGGAGCGCTTGCGCAACTCAGCAGCTCCGTGCGCCGCGACGCGCGCGTTCCTTTGTTTACTTCATGTTTGTGTCTCGAGCTGGCGAGATGCTCCTCCGCGGCTGCGCAGTCCGTACGTACTCATGCTGCAGCACTAGCGAGCTTCAGTAGACAAGTGCCAGTGTGTTTGCGTCATGGAGTGGTTGAAGGGGCTGGCGGGGCGGGTGCGGCGGGAGCCCGCGCCCGAGGAGGGCGAGGCGGCGCCGGCGGGAGCCCCGCTGCTGGAGACGGAGCAGGAGCGGCGCGAGCGCTGGCGCAGCGTGTACGTCATCTACTTCACCATGTTCCAGATGTCGCTGGGCTTCAGCATCGTGCTGACGGGCGTGTGGCCCTACCTCGACAAGGTGAGCGCCGCGCTCCACGCGCCACACTACTGGACAACCGTCAAGGTGTTCAACTAGTCGATGTGCTCTCGGGGAAAGTGCGTGAGTTGAGGTCACTCTGTAGGTACATACCTAGGTGCATACCTACACTGGTGCCACTCACTCACTTTATCACTTAGGTACAATTAAGACGTGGACCCACTGTGGATTGGGTTGTGTAGTCATAATACTATCCACTTTCTTTTATTCTTTCTTTTCACTTAAATCGTAGGTGGGCTTACTACATTAATTTAAACTCACGTATACAAATACCCATACCCGGAACAACAACTTGTAAGTCATACAAATACTTATTTGTTTCGTGCGGGGATCGAACCAGCAGTCGATCGTACATGCAGCCACTGCGCCAACCGTGCATCAAGATTCTGGATGACACTATTGTTGTGGTTGATACTGAAGTAGATACTGCATGATACTACAGTCCGGTCAACACTCATTACCTTTTGACGTGGTGGTAGTGTCTATTGTCATTACATCAGCTTTGGTATCGGCTGATATTCTTTGTGTTACAAAAAATACAAAATAAGGAAACGATCAAAGAAAAGATCTGATTTGGATAAACATTGCAGCCAAAGTAATAAATCTAGTTATTATACAAATAATAACTAGCTATTATAACATAATAACTATCCTAACTACTTACTTACTCAATTTACTCAAATTGATAAATAACACAGAATTAATCACAATAACTAGTTATTTTGTATAAATATGTTGGATGTGATAAGTTATCTATGTCAGTTATCAGTAATAATATCAGTGATACTGATAACATGAGAGAATAGACTACGGCAAAGCCAAAAGGAGGTCTGTATGTATGTTATCTGTTCCCTCATAACTTCTAAACTACTTATAATCATTTTCGGGACAGGTCTTCAAGGAACCGGGAAATCCCGCGATTTTCGGGACTATCTAATGACATTAGAAAACAATGAAAATAATAAGATAACTTTAGGGCATAGTATTTATTTTGATTATAATCATACAACCAACTTAAATCGTCGGCCTCATAATTAAACGAGTCCTATTTTCACACGATTGGCTAAAGGAGTGTTATACTTTTCAACTTTTATTGGACATAGGTTTGCTCTTGCCTAATTTCTATATCAGAGGTGGAAAATCTATTCACTCTAATTGTACTAACTATCAGTGGCGTAGGGTAAATATTCTTGAAAGTGAAGCCGGACCAAAACGTGAATTCCAGTAACTACAGCTTTGGCCTAATATTAGCCTTTTTAGTTTAAATATTCAACCCAAATTCTTGTCAAATACATATCTTTCTTACATATGCACTAGAATTTTACTATCCGTAGCACCGGTTATAACATCGCCCATGTACACTATAAGCTAAAAATGCTCATAAAATAAAAACTACTGAACCAAACTATGATTTTTTATGGGACCAAATGGCAGGCGTCTTCGCCATCAGACCCCTAATGACAGTTGCAACCCGTCTAGGTGAAAAGTTCTTATCAATACAAATTAATCAAGCTCAAACACAAGGTAGCTGCTGTGAATCGTTGAGGAGTTCCATCAGCTGTCTCTCGGCTCCATCATCAGATATTATACTCCAGACCTATATGAAATTGTGGTGCTTTGAAATATTTAATGAAAAAACTTACAAACACACTAGTCGCCCCTAAGATTTTTGAAAAGATCCACTCGATTTCTCTGGTCTTGCATCATCAAACTCTGATTTTCTTATCATGGGACCACATTTGGAATATCATTATCTTCTTTCCAAGTTCCAACAAAAAAAAAAGATCATCAAAATCGGTTCATTAACGACGAAGTTATATCGCGAACAGAGAGAGAACAAACAAACAAAAAAAACAACATTGTACACCGGACGAGGACGACGAGGTGTCCGAAACGGGTCACCTCTGTTCCTGTGGCCGGTTAACAATTAACAAATGAAACGCTATTTCTGAACAGAACACTATTTCAAAATTCATGTTCACAAAACCTTATACTAATCGCCTACAGATCTTAACACCGCGATTCAGGATCGTGACGTAATTGCACAACGCCATCTAGTTTAAACTTCGAAACTAACATAACACCGTTTTACGGTGAACATTTACCAAAGAATACAATTTTGAACTGAACTAACCTTGTTATTACTGCACTCACTACGCAAAATTTTTCAATTTCAACAATAATACCAAATCAAATGCAAATGTACAGATGAAAACAATAACATACCAAATTATAAATAAGCGCGAAAAAAACTAATGTGAATCTGTCATCCAAATAATACTATCTAAACGAATTACGAAGTCCAGTATCATTCCATCTCATTCTGGCGTACGCATTACATATCTCTGTCCTTATCGTAAGCCGTAAAATCGCGAGTTATAACTTACTTAAACTAGCCGAGTTATGAGCTCACGGTCGCTAAAAGAGAAATGCATTGAATTAGATAGACTGAATTCCTGGTTCGCGTTGCGGCTTCCTTGCTGTTTTGCGCGAGTTGAAATTGCTCGGATAAAAATGGTAGGCGTTTATTTATTTCTTTGTTATTTTCATAAGCAATAATGTTATACCTGCAAAGTAACTTGAATAGGTAATTAATTTGTTTTAATGATAATTGAAGATTAGTATTTGCCAAATTGTCATATTTCGGAAGGGAACTCGATAGGAATCGTTTTGTATTAGGGATTCGCTGCTGCTAACTATAATAATTTTAATGGATGGAAACTCGCAGTTCATCTAGATGTCCGATACTGGACATTTTTAGATGCAATGCAAGTAGGCTGGTGGAAAGAGGTTGTGGAATTCGTGAGCTCGACCTATTTTAGGTCTCATATTAGTCACGAGCGAATCCAATATAAAAAAAACGAAAAGAGGGCAACCTTGCGTCGATAAGATGAGCTGAGCTAAGCTGTAGAGTTACCATCCACCAGTTTCACGTTGCCAATTAATCTAAGAAGCTCTGCGTTCCACTGGGTCAAGTGCAGTAAGTTGGTATTTATCTGAGCCATCCCAATAATTAAATTGAGTTAGGTTGCTGCAATACTCCGCCAAAAACATCACAAAAATTTTGAATTTCACGCAATCACTTTATGCAGAAATGGGTTTGCACAAAAGCTACCCAGTTGTAAGGTATCGCTTCACTCTATAGGTATAAGTTGCCCATGTCGAAATTGACACTGGATGTTAGCTCCATGCCCAGAAGCTCAAGCTAATCCGTTACAGAAACAATGTACCTACCTACCAGGAAAAATAGGAGTTAGTCGAAATTACTCCATAAAGGATGTAGTTTCGACTTACTCCTACTTCACTAAGGAAATATACGTCTGTATGTTGGTGGCGTTAAAAGAGACAAGTTTCTTGTTAGCTCACTACTGATATTAAGGATCAAATCTGTTCGCTATACCATGGTCTCTCTGAAGCAATGAACTTCATCTCCACTGGTTTTCCTGTGGGCAAGTATGTATGTCTCTGAAACAGTACTGTCATCTATCTATTCAATAATACCAGGCTGAAGTTGGTAAGAAATGTGCAGAGTTGCAAAGAGAACAGATACCTGTTGAACTCCGGACTCATTAATCAAAAGCTCAAAGGATCAGTCATCCATCAACGACTACTCTGATTGATCGTTCACTAAGAAAGTTTGATATTCAGCTACAAAAATCATATAACCAGTACATTATCAACGTTTTCTTCTCTGTCATCCACTGTCCACACTTGTATCTAAAATGTCATCCCGTATAAAAAGACGAAGTGAATAAATACCTTACATCCAATTTGATTCTTTTGTTCCATAAAAGAAATAACAAGTTAAAATGGATTATTTAAACTGTTTTTCTGAGTCCCGAAAATCCCGAATTTCCCGGTTCTCATTCGGATGTCCCGGGTCTTAAAATATACTGCAAGAACCCCGGTTCGATACCCTACTTGTGACACATGCAGATTTATCAGAAGTAAAGATTCCTATAATAATAAAAAATAAACAAATCTTAGTGACATTGTCACATTCGACTTGTTACTGCCATTGCCACCACAGGCACTTGTGAATATTGAACACAAATACTGAAACACACGAACATGGGCAATGAACATAAATTATAAGTTAAGTACTTCCTATGCTTTAAAAACAGTAAGGATTACACTGATTACTAAGACAATTTAACCTTCAGTCACGCTAGTCCTCCTCACAGTATAAGAGCTGCACAAAAAAATTAAATTATCATACATAACTCTTCTTTCGCCGTGTAGTCCGGTAGGTACCTAGCTAATTAGCTAAGTCAGACATAATCTCTCTCACAACAGCCCTATCTCTTACATTACTAGATCACAAATGCTCCATTCGAGGTTATAGCCTAGGTCTCTACCTACCTACATACCTACTTGATTAGATTTTGGAAACCTTCTACTTAGGTATAATGAGTGTTATTATGCGAGGCAGCTCATTTATTGTGTTAATAAACACAACAACGTGTAAATGTGTTGTTATAAACGAGTGACCTTGTTGTGAATCAATTGACAGCGCGTGAGTCATTACTAGAAGTGATTACTGTGTTATCGCGACTGTTGCCGGCCGTGTACAAACCACCAGAATATCTGTACCTAATAATAGGGTTCCACACCCACGGAACCCTATTGCTAAGACTTAGCTGTCTGTCTGTCTGTTTGTCTGTCTCTCAGTTCGGCTGTCACCAGGTTGTATTCTCGTATACCTACCGTTTTAGATAGAAGTAGAGTGTTACAATTTTCTCAGATGATCTATTTTTGTGGCCTCTATAACAACAAATATTTAAAGCGGCTCCTACGTAACTTATTTTTGACATTAACGCTTGAAATACTCAACAGAATATTTAGTACTTTAAAAATAAATAAATAATTAAAACAAAACATTTTTTTTGCACGTTTGTTGTATGGGAGCTCCTCCCATACAACAAACGTGAGACCGGAACGAAACCCTTTATGCGCGAGTTGACTCGCACTTGTCCGGTTTTAATAATAAACGACAACATTAGAGATCGTGAAAGTGACAGTGTTTGGGCCGCGCGACCGAGCGACTTGGAGGTCGGAGCAGGGTGCGGCCACACGCACGCGGACAACCGGTTTCTGCCTCACATTTTATCGGGATTTTTCTCGGGAGTGGGGCTACGGCGGCGCGGGAGGAAGATTTATGACCGTCTTCAACAAAGAGGTCTCCCCTTTGTCCCTCCCCGACCCTTGCTCGAGCCAGCCCGCGATGCTGAGCCAGTAGTTTTAAATTCGGCCCTAAATAATGATATCATTCACATCCAGCCTGTTCCTAGCCGTCCTCCCTCAGTGACGCCCTAAGCCGAGGTTCGTACCCCACAGGGGTGTCCTTAGCGTGTGGTCACTTAGTTTGTAGTAATTTTGTTGTAAGCCCCTGGCTGGAGCTGGAGGCCTTAGAGTCAATTAAGGCATCCACACAAAAGTCCGGTAAAGCAGCTCACAAACTCCTCTAGGTTGACCTGCGAGATGCCACTCAAAAAAACAAAAAAGACTTGTCCTCGAAAACAGTGGCGCGACAGCGAGGCGGGCAGCGGCCAACGAGCGGTGACAACTGCTACTAGCGCTTACGCACAGACGCTAGTAGGTCAAGCTGACCTACCCCAAACAGCATATTCATCATCTCCAATCTCTCTAATTCTCCCAATCGAATATTAACCTTCTGATTTATTTATTTATGTGGAATCTCAACAGCTTATTCCTAATTTGTTCGAATGTTCACTTCACTATCAATGAAAAGCTAGGTGGTAACAGTAGATGCTGTCATTTTACAAGTGTCTAACAGGCTGCATAAACTGAACAGTAGCAAGATGATGACAATTAGGTATTAGTCTCACGACATTAAAGAAGATAGATCAACTAGAAGTGGTGAACAATTTACACAAATGCAGCTCTGCGACACGTTACAAGGGATGCCATAACGTTGCAGCGTGCTGCAGTGACGGCGAGCTGCCGTGTGCCGCGCGGTGGACGGCATTCTTGAACTGTGTGATGCACGCTCAACGTCGCGTGAAGGCTAAAAATAGTCGTTATTGAGAGACAGGAGTACGCTCGCCACTACACAGTGTGCACCATTCGGTGACGCTCCGTGTGCTCGCCACAACTCGACTGCTGTTCGACAACTACGTACATCATTCATTCATACCAACTAATTATTTACTTAAAGGGTGGTTTTATAAAGAAGCAGGTTGTCGGTGTACACAGGTCGGCATAGTCCGGCGACCACAGTATCAGTACCGTGCATTCTTGAGAAATAAAATTGGAAGTCATCATTGTTACCTACTTCATTTTCCGATATGTTTATACACGTTTTACCCGTACCGTACCGAACGGTAACGTAGTTATCGGCTGCAGCTCAGCCACCAACGGTATACAGACTAGCAGCGAAACACGTTGACAATCTCATTGATATGACCAACTGGTATGATGTATCATGTTCTCATGAGCACACCATTCTTGGGGAATAAACAAAATATTTCAAATTTATTTTAATATAATAATAGCAGAATTCAAAACTATCGATTAGGTACCTATTATTTTACCGTAGAATCGCTCTTTGTTTGTTATACGTAAACAAAATAAGTCAGATGATTCACTTCGCAATGAAGACTTTGCTCGACATACTGTGGGAGTTTGTACCCGAACAAGACAGTAAATAAAATTCCGATATTATTATGCTCAGTACCAGTGGTACCTAGGTACTTATTTATTTTTTAATCAAGTTTCAGATGTCCTGTGATGTCCATACCTAAAACTAGTTAATGTTTTTTGAATGCCTTTCGCCTCTAGTATCTTTATAGAAATAGGCAAGAAGACAGTTTTATAAAAGGGAACTGGTTGTCATTTTCCAGCTGGAGCCGGGCGCTCAAAAGGAGGTGCTGGGGCTGGCGGTGGGCGCCAACCCGCTGGGGCAGCTGGTGTTCTCGCCGCTGCTGGGGCTGTGGGCCAACCGCGCCGGCTCGGCCCGCGCGCCGCTGCTGGCCACGCTGGCCCTGTTCGTGCTGGCCAGCGTGCTGTACGCCGAGCTGCACCTCACACGTCCGCACGCCAAGTACTGGATGGTGTTCGCTAGGTTCCTTGTCGGAGTCAGCTCAGGTGACCCACCTTTGATGTTTGTCCAAACAAATCTGTAGCTGGTAACAGTCCCACTGCATCAGTAAGTGAAACAACAAGTGCATGATTGCAGCGAACATAGCGGTGGCTCGGTCGTACCTGTCGGCGGCGACGCTGCTCCACGAGCGCACGCGCGCCGTGGCCGTGGTGTCGCTGGCACAGGTGCTGGGCTTCGTGGTGGGCCCCGCGCTGCAGGCGGCCGCCGCGCCACTGGGCCCGGGCCCGCCCTACCCGCCGCCCGGGGACCTGTCTCAGCCGCTGCGCCTGGACATGTACACGGCCGCCGGCTGGATCAACGCCGTGCTCGGCTTCATCAACCTGCTGCTGTTCCTGCCGTGGTGCTTCAAGGAGCGGAAGATTGCTGCCAGGGAAGCGATGATTGCACAGGGCACAGATAACGGTGCGTATCCAACTATGCACTTGGACATGCCGGTTTCCTCACGATATTTACCTTCACCATTTTAAGAGCATGATGGTGAAATAAATAACACAAAGTAATGCGGCTGGCTGGGTACGAGCCCA
Organism: Agrotis exclamationis; assembly: GCA_950005045.1. Taxonomy (NCBI): domain Eukaryota; kingdom Metazoa; phylum Arthropoda; class Insecta; order Lepidoptera; family Noctuidae; genus Agrotis; species Agrotis exclamationis. The sequence goes on from OX465427.1 coordinate 322,346, forward strand.
TGACTAACAGTAACAACTTGCAAGCTGGAGCCGACACTGGACCACCATAGCCACTATTTAGCCATTGCACGACTTGATCACGAAATGTTGAATTTTCTCCACTAGTAAAAAAACTTTATTACAATGTTTGATACTTTGATCATATAATTAATAGTTCATATAAATCACTCCCTATAATAATGAAAACCGCACTAAAATCCGTTGCATATTATGAAAGATCTAAGCGTGCAGACACCAGTAAACGACTTTGTTTTACACTATGTGGATTTCACATTGATTAAATTATACTTTATTAAAACTGTAGAAAAAGAAGCCCTGAAAGCTCTGAAGCCGGACTTGGTGAGCAGCTGGACGCTGGTGGCGGCGTTCTTCGTGCTGGTGTTCAACTTCGTGCTGCTGGAGACGCTGGCCACCATGCTGACCATGGACCAGTTCGCGTGGAGCAAGCGCCAGGCGCTGGAGTACATGGGCGCGCTCATGAGTGCCGGCGCCGTGCTGGCCTGCCTCACCTTCGCCGCCATCGGCCCGCTCACCAAGATCTTTGAGGAGCGGTAAGACAACAAGATCATTCAGACTATAAACTTGCTTATTTTGTGAACTATTCCGATAACTTTGATTTTCTGTACGATTATCCCGAATTTATTTTCAGCTTCGAAAAGATTGAGCCTTCTCTGTGTTGAAATAAACACACGCAACTTTACGAGCGCAGTTTGTTCCAATACATATGAGGATGTGATTTAATTGTTCTGAACGTATATTCGTAACGTCCTTAGGGCGCTGCTGCTGTGGGGCGGGTTCCTGCTGACTGGGCTGGCGTCCCTGCTGTGCATCCCGTGGGGCCCAGGCCCGCCCCCGCTGGCCCCGGCGGGCGCGCGCGAGGCTGGGGGCGGCTGCCCTCAGGCCACTCAGCCGTGGTGCGCTCACTCGCGCGGCCTCACGCTGCCACAGTTCCTGGCGGGGTACGCCTGCGTGTCCGTGGGCTACTCGCTGGGCGTCACGCTCATCCAGACCATATTCTCCAAGGTGCTGGGGCCGCGGCCGCAGGTCAGCTCCTCCTCACTATTTATTGTATTTTCTTACTGGTTGCATGGGTCATAATTATTTCTTTTTTTTTTTCGTGTGTTATATATCTACCCTCTAGTGTCAATGTTTCGCCTTTGGGAGCGCCACAGTTAATACTCCCACTTTTGATAATATTTGTTAGTTCAGGTTTCCTCATGATGTCTTCTTTTATCGATCTAACATAAACATAATCATTCATTGAAAAACGACGGTGTTATGCCCGAACAAACATAAAAAAAACATCCGAATTGAGAACCTCTTCCTTTTGGAAGTCGGTTAAAAAGACATTGCTTGGGTTTGAACTCACAACCTCGAGCATCTGGCAAATTAAATGGGTGTGAATCTACTCTCCAAGTTGACGGATACCTTTCCGATGATTCGGGGATGAAGTAATCTGCACCTGAAAGCGTTCTTGCAGAAAAGCATCACGGTAGACTGAAAGACAGACGAGCATAAGGGTTCTGTTTCGCACACATAATTTGGCTTGAGCTGGCTCGAAATCGCATTCAGTGATGTTTGCGAAGTATACCGCATGCGTTCCCGGTAGACACGACGGTACACAATGTGTGAGTGACGTGTGTGTGTGTGTGCAGGGCGTGTGGATGGGCGTGTTGACGGGCGCGGGCTGCCTGTCGCGCGCGCTGGGCCCGGTGTTCGTGTCGGCCGTGTACGCGCGCCGCGGCCCGCTGGCCACGTTCGGCAGCACGGCAGCGCTGACGCTGGCGGCGCTGGCAGCGCTGCGCGTGGTGTACGCGCGCCTGCAGCCGCCGCCGCTGGCGCCGCCACCGCACGAGCTGCGCCCGCTCAAGGAGGACCAGCCCAGCTAGCGCATGCTACGTGCAGCTGCTGGGAAGCTCTCGTCAATGTCCCCGATCAAATACCGTATTACATATTATTTAAGTTCTTTTTTTTAATTGTGTTCATTGAACAGATTGACATAGTACGTCAAATGCCCTGTTACACTAGGACCACGGGAAATGCGCTCAGTTATCGCGATAATGAACGTTTATCCGCATAAACATAAAGCCCCCATTCGCACGGAGCGCTTTTTTTACAAACGTTAAAAAAACGCTGAATTGGAGCAAAAAGGTGAATTGAACATAGGTAAATATCACCGCCCAGAACAGTTCGAAAAAATCACCACATGGAAATGTATTTGTCTATTTCGGCACTTTTTTAACGCCCCTAAAAACCGTCCGTGCGAATGAGGGCTTAAAGATTATTATAGCGAAAATCAACGGCAAATGCCGTTAATGTGGCCCGGCTATGAGTCACGTCATACGAGCACAGCTGACACAGTTGTGACTTGTTCACTTGATACCTCGTTGTATAATAACAACCAGATTCCTTGACTTAGTGTAGCTCAGACAAACAACGCCGAAGGCAAAGTGCGCGTACGTCGCACGTACGACGGTACAGTTATCGGCATGGATCTTGAGCGTTGACCTTCACCTGCGCAGAAGTAGGTTATAGGTCCCTTTGGTAGGTGAAGTGAGGAAGGGGGCGGGGAAAGTGTAGTGATTGGCCAAAGCGTAGCGTACCGTAGCGCATCGCGTCATAGCCGCCACTCGGGATTCGTTGTTTTGTGCGTTTTAATCGTTTTATTGTGCGTTTTATTTGTCGATAAGTGTACGATGCGCAAAGCGATCCCCTCTCTTACGCCGAGCGCTTAAGGCGCGGTCTTATCTCATATTCCCAAAAATTGGTTTCTTAGAACGTCGAGTATGACGTAATGTAATAAAAATAAGCAACGCGAAAAATACAGTGAACAGAGAAGGGTCTAAAGAAGAATATAAACTGAACAGAATAATAAATAAGAGTTTGATATTCCCAATAAAAATTGGGAAGTTGTAGCACAAAAATAAACTTTGACGTCGAAGATCTCTGTATTTCCAGCGATAACAACAGCTTTTTTTTTTAAGAATTTAGTAGGTTTTCCATTTTTTTAAAACTTTAACCGAACCATTATTTAATTTTATGTCTATATTTTAAATAATCTAAAGAAAAGCAGTAAAATAAATGCCCATTCGCAGCTTACGTCACATTTCAACACAAATGTCATTTTTTCAATTTTCAATCTTATTGACGCTCCATAGTGGTGACAATAGTTTACGCGGTCATAAGCGATTAAAATCGTAGTCAGTCCGCGCCTTAAGATCCGTGCTGGTATTTGTACCGGGCACTTACGTACAACGTAAGTGACGTACGTACAATACTAGTAAGATAATGAGTATAATTCTGTCAGTAACAAATGTTTTATTGTAGTTGTGATAAGCTAAGTATCGGTTGTAGGTAATGTTAAGACTGAATTTAGATAACATCTGAGCAAACAGGTACATTATCATTACAAACGGTGATATTGTACCTGTTAGCTTAGAAATAAAACAAGTGTTATACAGGGTGCTTTGTAGTTTTATGTAATATACAGGGTGTAGAGACGGGACCGACCGTGACTTACGACTCCTGCGCAGACGAGGTACTTGAATCTCTGAGGACTTGCTGCACACTCCACGTTATATATCTATTGTTTTCGAGGACTTCACTTTATACAGGGTTATTTGTAATTCGACGCGGTCCTTGAAATGGGTGATACTAGACCTGACGACATGGGGTTTTTTCGACCCCACTTTTTTTTCTGTGGTTTTTGTCGAAACTGCTATCTAATATTACATAGCTTTTTGAGTTAATGCGCTAAATCTTGGTTGATCACAATCAGGCAAAATCGGTCTGTATATGCGTCCTCACCTTATACCTGACACTAGGCACGGTTGCCCGGGTGTTACCAGTATGTGGACTGCCCTGTGAAAACAGGATGAAATTTTCCCCACTTGTGGGCGGACCATTGTGTCCTCACGGAGTCGGACGGAGGCGACCTCTCGCGTCTGAAACTAGTTCAGGCCAGAGGGGTAGCTACCGCCGTATCAGCCGCATCAATAATACGGGGCCCCCAATTGTAAAAAGCCCTAACGATTGGAACTAAAACGAAAACAAAATTTTGTTCTTATGGCCATAAAGCTTCAATTATCGAACTCCTAACATAGCTCAATTTTCAAAAAGGTTATGTAGTTGTCATAAATGAGCTACGATCAGCATTCTCAATTTTCTAGCTCCCTGTAAAATTCTCTTAATAAGATCAGTAATAGCATTATTTACACGAGTCAGGATGCTATTATATTTATTCTGCAAAACTATACACTCAGATAAGAAGGGCCCCCCAAACAAGTTTTGATACGGGGCCCCTTCTGGCCTAGCTACGCCACTGGTTCAGGCCATGTTACAGAGCGAGAGGGCATGGGAAGTAAACACTTCTTTCTGCTAAGTAGTGATTCTAGCGAAAGAGGAAGCGATACGAGTGAGAGAGAGGTAATTATCCTCGCCTGCGTAATTCTTAGAGTATTTTGTAATGTTGCTGCATTAAGTTCCTCATACAGTCACGTGTATATAAAACGTAACGCAGAATAACCCGTCCTGTCTGAACACCCTGTATATTAAAGGTTAAAGTGTTAGTAAACGAGTTATGCGATATGACGCTATATAGATGTAAGTAAATTGAAGATAACGAACACACACAGACGGCAGGGCAGGCGCCGCCATAGACGCTGGCCGCGTGTTCCTGTGTGAATGTGGCCACATTACTCACTTCTCATCAGACACATAGAGTATGGACTGACAACGCCTGCTTCAAATTGACCACTCTTTAGAAAGTAATAACGAGGCTTTAGAGTTGCCGCCTACTGAAGACTTTTTGTTTCCCTGTCAAATGTAGGTATGGACTCAAAACAATTTGTCACCATAATGAGCGCACTCACATACAGGGTGTAATTAAACACATCACAAAGCCGTTAACTACGCATACTGTACATCTAACTAAGTAGCTTTACGCTAAAATTATCGCTGGGAACCGACTTTTATATTTAGGTATCAAAAAAAAAAATATTGCGCGCATTGTAAAGCAAACGGGTTTCGTGTCGTTGTGTGCGTAGGCGCGCGGCTTGACGCACACAAGCGCGCCTATGCTGGAAAGCGCTGTGATAAGAACGTATCGACGTGCGTGCGTAATTTTTTTAGAAAAACGAAAATTCAGGTAATGTTTGTTTGGAAAAAAGTTTTGTAATAATACTTGGAATTCGATTTCGTTAAAAGTTTAAAAAAATGCAACTTTGAACTTCAATATCTCGAGAACCCGTGGAGTCCCAGGTATGGTCTAAAGGAAAAAAAATGATCCAAATAATGGGTAGAATACGTGGCTTTCGGCTTCGTTAAGTGTCTTCTTACACCCGGTATACGTATCTTCATAGCACTAGACAGGGAGACAAAAGTCTCTTTGACAAAAAATCACCAGTGAGCGGCTAGCTTTACATGCCTGAAATTAGTTTATCAGCTGGCATCACTCAGTGCAGTCTCCAGGTGTATGCTCACTGTCTGCTCAACGTGTACTTGTGTGCTCCTCCTACTCGTACACAAGTCAATGCTCAACTCCGCGCAGTACCTACTTCCTATGCATAATGATTTTTGAACGTAACTTTGACGTAAACTATATTTTGTATACTTTTTTGTTGCTGTAATTATTTTATGTACAATAGTTGTATATTTTTTGACTTCGAATAAACTTAGTGTAGTGCTATCGAAGATTTAATTAGTGATAATTAAATGTGATTGTCATCATGAGACATGTGTTGTGATTGTGAGTCGTAACTGATTGGGAGGGTTACACACAGTCCTCATTACTGATGTTATTAAAGTTTTTATTTTATTGAAGATATTGAATTATTTTTTCAACATATTTTAGTAACTACCTTGAATATAGGTACCTACCTAGTTTGTTCAGAATCAGTAAGTGGTTGGATTCTAATAATTTTAAATTTTATCACCAGTTAATTTCGATCATTTCTTGAAAGCTGGGGTTAATTATATTTTCTATAATATTACGGAATAATATAATCTAAACTCCTAATTTACATAAAACTAATAGCAGCGTGTGATAACTTTTGTCTCTTAGCTAACTGTTGTACTTACCCTTTTTATTGCTTTATAGTGTCTAGCGAAAGTTATAGCAGTGCTGAAACTGAAATTATTTTGTAATATCACAGAAAATATAATTATAAGAATCAGCGAGCGTCCGAATGTTACTTGCCTTTCTCACCTGCTAAGAAAAGATAAATAATGTCTGGGGGTCCCACACCACCTTCACCGAATGAGGATGAAGAGGCCGCGGGTATGCCGTGCACTATTTAGAGTTCATACACACGAGCGGCATGTTACCAACGGCAGAGGTAACTGCTAGCCGTCGAATCGGGCCGACGGCAGCCGCCGACGCGTTAACGGCCGCCGTCGACATTCCAAATTTGAAGATCAGCGGCAGCCGTCGTCAGCTTACAATGAGTCAGTTGCAAAATGGATTCCGAAGAAGAAACACTGTTACTGCTTCTACTTCGTCGACACCAACAAAAACGAAGAATAAAAACAAGATAATTACCTAAGGGTACACGTTTTTTTAATTTATGGATTTATTATTAAAATCGCTGACAATAAATAATTTATGGATTTATTATTAAAATCGCTGACAAACTTCTTCACATGCCGCCATCCATGTTCTGTTTTTTATTCTTGTTTTCCTGTTATTATTTCTTTCAATTTATAATTATATACAAGCCACAATAATGAACAATTCAACATCAATTTCATCACTAGAACGCATTTTTTTTTTCTAAGGAGTGTTTCCGGATCTTATGAAGCATAGTAAGGTAGCTCCACTTTTCAAATCGGGTGATTGTAAGGAAGCTAACAATTATAGGCCTGTGTCAATTTTGCCAGTTTTCAGTAAGGTGTTTGAAAAGTTAATGCTTGAACAAATGCTATGTCACTTCAATAGAAACTCCATCTTCCATGATCAACAGTTCGGTTTCACCAAAGGTCGCTGTACAACTGACGCCGGTGTTACCCTATTGAAGAACATTTTTAACTCCTGGGAGGAAGCGCAAGATGCCATAGGAATCTTTTGCGACCTCTCAAAGGCATTCGATTGCGTAAACCATGAAACGCTTTTGCTGAAACTGGAACATTATGGAATTAAAAATACAGCTCTTGATTTACTCAAATCATACCTAAGAGATAGACAGGTTAAAGTTCAGATAAACGGTATAAACTCATTAGGGGCTGAAATGACTATGGGCGTACCTCAAGGTTCTATTTTGGGTCCATTCCTTTTCTTAGTCTATATTAATGATTTACCCCATTTACTAAAAAATCAACCACAGATGGTGTTATTTGCGGATGATACATCGTTAATTTTTAAAATAGATAGACGTGCACAAAATCTAGACACTGTTAATGACTGTATTTCTAAGGTTCAAAATTGGTTTACTCTAAACAATTTAGTTCTTAATGAAAAGAAAACAAAATGTATTAGATTCACTTTGCCAAATGTTAGAAGTAGCAATTGCGACATTTTATTGAACGGAGAAAAATTGGATTTTATTAAACAGACAGTTTTCTTAGGAATCACGTTAGACGATAAATTACAATGGGGCCCCCATATAGCATCTCTATCGGGGCGACTCAGCTCAGCCGCCTATGCTGTTAGAAAGATAAGACAGTTAACAGACGTCGAAACTGCGCGTTTGGTTTACTTCAGCTACTTTCACAGCATTATGTCTTATGGCATTCTACTGTGGGGCCGGGCAGCTGACATTGAATCCATTTTTATTTTGCAAAAGAGAGCCGTCAGAGCAATTTACAATCTAAGTCGTCGCGAATCTCTTAGGGAACTGTTCAAAAAGATTAATATAATGACAGTGCCTTGTCAATTTATTTATGAAAATATAATGTATGTTAGGAAAAATCTTCATCTTTTTAATAAAATAAGCGATAGACATAATTTTAATACTAGAAATAAACATAAAATTGATCAACCTTATTTTAGATTGTCCAAAGTCCAAAAATCTTTTATGGGGTACTGTGTTAAATGTTATAATAAAATACCTAGCGAAATTTTAACTCTAAATGAAAGAAAGTTTAAAAGTTATATAAAAAATACACTTGGTAAACAAGCATATTATAAATTAGAAGATTATATCCAAGATAAAAATGTTTGGAAACATGCTGGTCCTGCTCCATAGTACAATGTAGGGCTTAAGCAGAATCAAACTGGTTGAAATTTGAATGCTCACACACTTTTTATATATTTGTAAAATAGCTGTAATTGCAATATTTTGTTAAAATGTGAACACCATGTACCTATTTGCGTTTTTTTTTATTATTTCTTATTATTTTATTTTTTATAATATTTAGTCTATATTTTCAAGGTACATTGCTTTCACATTATTTATTTCAAATGATGTTATAAAAATATTGTAAACATGTTTATAAAGAGTAAGTATGGAGTTTCTTGCCCATTCTTCTTCATACAACCTACCTTTGCGAATGGGTGTAGATTCAATCCCATCCCATCCCATTTCCTTAATTTTAATATTTCGACGTTTAAAAGTGCCTCTTTGATGGCCTATTTGAAATAAATGATTTGACTTTGACTATAACACGTTTATTGATTGCTAGTAAGTACACAATTATCACAGTTTACAATATAATTAATCCGTTCCATCCATGTCACAGGAGAGTGTTCCCGCGCTATCGGGAAGTTGGGATGTTTGCGTTTCTCATAGGAAGATCGCAAAGAAGCGATTTTGTTCCGGTTTTTTGTAATGATTCTCGTATGAGATTCTGATGATTACAAAAATCTGGAAGTATTAAGTAGATCAAAATACTGAACGGCCCTTTGCAATCGTCCTCGGTAACTGAAAACATCTATTCCAATATATTAATTCTCGTCATTCATTTCATACCTAATTTTAAAAAGTCCTGACACGAGCTTTCCAACGTTGTGCGCCGTGCACTTGTGTGCCCTCATCTCCATAACATTCACGAGGTTCAACTCCTTTAAACTAAAGCAGAGGTCGACATCACTTTCACAAACTTCGTTCCGGCAGGCTGTCTTTTAATGATAAACCAGGGAACAGCGGGTAGCGAGTCAGACTGGCAGGTCAGGTTTCAGGTGTGGAGTAAAGTAGTTCTTCCAGACGTAAAGTCAGCCAGCTTCCGCCACAGACGTGTGGTAGAACAGCGGCAGACTGCAGGCGGCAGGCAGCAGGCGGCAAGCAGGAGGCGGCAGGCGGCAGGTGTCACGTGTCGGCGCTGATGACGCGCACAGCGGGCTCGGGCGGCGCGCAGGGCAGCGGGGGCGGGGGTACGGCGGCGCGCAGGCGCTCGGCGTCCTCCACGCGCTGCGGCAGGCGCGCGCTGCGGGTCTCGGGCACGCACAGCACGGCCAGCGCCGCCGACCCGCTGCACGCGCCGTACAGCAGCGCTTGCACGTACATGTTCTATTAACAAAGTTATTATGTTATTGACAGTATCAATGTCTACATTTACGGTGTCCTCCTCCTGCAAGGCGAAAGCTTCCCTTTCTCCTTCCATTCTACTCTGTTTTGAATCGGTGCAGATCCCTCCAAGTATCGAGCTTGTCCCGCCGTGATCAATATTTGATATTTTCCAAGACTCACGATTATTAGGTGGACTATTCGTCTGACTATTTAGCAAACCTGACAACTCGTATCTTATCCAGACCCTGATTCTTAGCTTTTTTCTTTATGCTCCAAATCACAGATCGCTGAAGTCTGTATGACGACTTCAGCGATATGTGATTTAGAGTGTAACTCAGTGGCATCGCTAAAGCAGTTAAGTAGAGGTAGAATACCAGCAGCGGCGTCTGCGGCGCCAGCACGGAGCCGAGGCGGCCGATGAGCGAGCAGGCGGCCAGCGCGGACGAGCGCACGTGCGTGGGGTACAGCTCCGCCGTGAACACGTACAGCGAGTTGAACGCGAACGTGATGGCCAGCTTCCCCACGAAGAACAGCCCCAGCGTGGTGCCCTCGTGATCTGTAATAGAGTTTTTTGTAGAGCACAGTTTGTAGTTATTGTAAACATAATGTAGTGTCAAGGCTCACCTATGAAGTAAGGTGACACGCACGCGACCCCGCACAGCAAGAAGGCGATGAATATGCAGAGCTTGCGGCCCACGCGCTCCAGCGCCATCATGATGAGCACGGAGGCGGCGATCTCCATGGACATGTTGAGCGCGAAGTTGACGTGCTTGTTGCCCGACAACGACACGGAGTTGATGGTGAGGCCGTAGTACACGAAGGAGGTGGCGGCCCAGCACCAGCCGCACACCAGCAGACGACACAGCAGCACGCGCGAGCGCAGCACGCCGCGCCACACGCCACCCGCCGCCGCCGAAGCCGCCGCCTCCGCGCGGGTGTCGTCCTTCAGCTTGCTCATCAGCTGCTCGTTCACGATTATCTGCAAGTTTTTGTTTCACTTTAATGTCAGCTCGAGGGTCCTCTCTTTGTCCCGGTTTAACGTATGGCTCAAGATTGCAACCGGTGAAAGATAAAATTATTATAATAAACTCGCCTTCCACGGCTCCCCCAACACCATGTCAAATGGGCTGACCCAGCCAACTGATCAAGTATTATAACTGCGGATGTAGAGGTCGCATACACAGATACTTATAAGTACCAGTTGTTCCGTCCTGGGAGAACATGTAACCAGCTATGGTTCTGGATGAGCTGTAGAGAATACGACAGTGTAATTATTATGTAGATGGGTCACCTTATTCCATCGCGCGGCTTTCCGTATGACTGCGGCGGTCCTGTCGGCGTCGCCGCGCGCGTGCAGCCAGCGCGGGCTCTCGTCCAGCAGTAGCCAGTACATCGGCAGCAGCAGCGCCAGCGAATGGATGGTGAACAGCAGGTGGCGCCAGTAGGGCACGCTCCACGACAGCCACGCGAACAGCACGCCGCCCGCGCCGTACGCGATACCGGTGGCGCACGCGAACACCGCGCGTAGTGACGGATGTGCGATTTCCACCACTGATAATAAACCATACGTATCACTCTCCTATCCAAATTATAAATGAGGTGTCAATCAGTGTTAAATACGGTTCGAGTCACATACGCACATAAAATGTGCTACATTTAATTGAAGAAATCACTATGTCAGATAAAAAGTAGAGTTCGCTGCAACTATTTCATGCTTTTGTGCCAGTACATAACTTAATGAATTCAGTTATACAAGATATTGATATACGCTACGGGCATTCATTATCATTTTCTAATCTTAGGAAGATAAAATGTTTAGTACCTGACAAAGGCATTAAACTATGTAGTACCTAACAACATAACATGCAACTCCAGTTATACGAAAACCGATATTAACTATCACCAAGACACATAGTGTGCGATGTAGTCGTAGGTGGGTGTTCCAGCCAGTGGTTGTTGTTAATAGTGTCATGTCGTACTCATGACGTATCCGGCGCTGTTGAAGCCGTAGCCGAGCGCCGCCTCCAGGAACTCCATGGCGAGGTACATCTGGTAGTTGACGGAGAACGCCTTCACGATGCCCATCACGCCCGCGAACGCAGCGAACAGGCAGAACGCCGTGCGCCTTCCGTGCCTGATACGAGTATGACATCATTTATGGTATACACACAAATATATTTCTAACGTGTCTAATGCTCAAGACATCTGCGTGGTAGGAGCGGTTCAATGGCGAATTGCTCCATTGCATTGTGGAGACCGCAGGTAGGGTCGTTTTTTACTTTTAACTGATAAAAGAGCATTCGAATTAAGTAATTAATAGCACATCATCATCATCAGCCTATAAATGTTCCCACTGCTGGGATACGGCCTCCTCTCTGTGAGAGGGAGAGGGCCATAATCCACCACGCGGGCCCAGTGCGGGTTGGTGGATGTCACATGTCTTCGAATTTTTGGTTCTAGACCATGCCGGTTTCCTCACGATGTTTTCCTTCACCGTTTTGAGAGCAGTGGTGATGAAATAAATTACACAAAGTAATGCGCCTGGCTGGATTCGAACCCACGACCTACAACTCGTAAGTCGGGGCCGATACCACTGGGCCACCACTGTTCTCAGCATTTATGGCACAGCTACTACGTATATCCTTGGATCTTTACATGTGGTGCCCAACGAATAGTAGTAGCTGGAAGCGTCTTACGTGTCGGAGACGTATCCGGTGAGGAGGAGAGCGACAGGCAGCGCCGCGTTGCGCACCGTGCCCACCATGGTGCGCATCCACTCGCGGCACCCCAGGTTGAACTGGAACACACACAAGTTTAGCGGGGGATGCAGACAAGCTGCTCATTTGTGAAGTGCAGTTAGTTCTTCACTAAGTATTCACAACGAAAGTAAAAGTAAAACCAAATGACTGAAACTAAAATGCACATAAAAAGTGTATCGTGGACGAAGATTATGCAACCAGCAACATGCTTTACAAAAGCAGGTCACAAGAAAAGTTACGCTCTATAATATGTAATGCAATCAATCAACTTCAGTTCAATTCTTTAACATTAGACGTAGACTATTAGATCAGGTGTGACCCGCGCTCACCTCAGCGAAGATAGTGTCCATGTTCTCGTAGATGAAGGTGTCACACGCGATGGTGTTGTTGTGGTGGAAGGCGTCGCGGTCGCAGACGTCTGCGCCGAGCTCGCTCAGCGGCGTGTACCGCTGACAGGCGCCGGCCGGCAGCAGCGCCGCCGCCGCCTCGTTGTCGTACACCGGGTTCCCACCCTCGCACTCCGGCACCACGCACCTGTCAACCACCATCACCTCATCATCGTTGTAGATAGGTACACAAAGGAAATCGATCAACTGGGTCAAACTCGTAGCTAGAAAGGGGTTACTACTGAAATAAGTATGGAGGAGAAATACGTTGCACCGAGCTCAAAGAATCCGAAAGTGGGCAGGACAATGACGCTGATGATGGATTGACCATTTGAAACTATTAAGGGAAAGATTACATGAAGGTTATCGTCGTGTTCACGACAAACAGGGGGATAACTGTTCAGGCGTTTGATGATTCCAATATTCACAGAATATCGAAAAGTATTTAGGTACTTAAGTAAAGTATGCTTTAAATGTTATAGGTGTGAAACACCCAAATTCTTTATTAGTTAAAATAGCTGGTATGTGGAGCGACCCCGTCCTTGGAATGCAGGAAATAACGTGGCCCTGTGGAGACTACCGAACAGGGTTCAACTGTAGCTTTGAATAGACAAAGTTGATAGTCCTCAGTCCTGAGGGAGGCAGAGCTTTGATAGCAGTGTGCACTAGGTAACCTTTATCGTAACGATGTTTTATCTGAAGTATATCTCAGTGAAGTGGCTGTGAGCGACGTCGGAATCGCGATGAGACATGCATTACGTTACTTACCGAGAAACACGTGGGGATACTCAACACTTGACTCGATCAAACAGTATTATAGAGACAGAGTATTGATATACAGAGTGTGTTTCCTGATTCCTGGATCTTAAGTCACGAATGAATAGGTTACTTCTAGGCAAGCGAGCTCCACCGTCGACCACATCTTACCATCAGGCGAAATAGTAAGCAAAAGAGAACCAATTCAAAATAATGGAAAAAAAAAAACAGTCAGATGAAGTATATGATCAGCTTATATTATGAAATACCATCAGCAGATCCAACAATTGAATTGTTGTTACAGCTAAATAAAGAAACTCGTGCACCTGTGAGCATGACGACGCGCGTGTTTGTAGTAAAATGTAATAATATTGTTAAGTTTCAGCAGCGAAATTAATTTCTGTCAGTCGGTCTCACTATCATCATTTTTTTTTTTTTAGAGTGGTAAAATCATCAAATGAGTCCTCCCACCCCGGGACTATAGAAATCGAAAGAAGAATACGTTGTGTGATGTGAGTGTTGGACATTTAGTTAGAGTCTCTCGGGTAGCTGTGCCGTAAGCTACGTGTAAACAATCTTCTTCTCTTCTTCTTCCGTACCTCGGAAAGCACGTAAAACCGTTGATTCCGGCTGTTATACATAGATCTTTGTCAGTCGTAATATTAGTCAGAAGCGCGAAAGTTTGACTACCAGTCTTATCAAGTATCGTAAACCCTAGAGTTACCGGGTTGTGGAAGTCCGATAGCAGTCGCCCCGTGTAAAATATTGATAGGTATTCAGTTGCATCCGGTTCTACTGAAAGCCAACCCCAAAATAGTTAGAGAAAGGGCTAGAAATAAAAACAGGTGTCGATCGTACTGTGTGGAATCGGTGTGTGTATTCTAGGAATCCTGTAGTTTTTTTTTAATTCATATATTGTAACAGATTGTAGGTGTTTAGGAACACTTTTACACAACTACCAACGTCCGTCTTTTAGAAAAACGCTAGTTATTTTTTTTCCGGATTCCTTTCTTAACATTTTAATCTATTTACCCGACTGCGCGACGCAAAGGAGGGTAATGTGTTTATCAGTCTATGTATGTATGTATGTTTGTTTCTATGTGGCGTTCTAGAGACCAAACGCGTAGGCCGATTTCGATAATTCTTATGTCAATCGATTCGTCTTAACCTTGCGAGTGTCACTCACGCGACAACCAGACGCCATATTGTCAAAATGAAAAAAATAAAAGTCGATGAACTATGTCAAGTGGGGTGTCGTTGAATAGGTATTTTAAAATCATATTTAGGTAAATACGTGAAAAGTTAACTTAAATAAAAACTAAAAAGAAAGAAACAAGCCCAACAGAACAGCAGGAAGAAGCAGAACAGAACGACTCACAGTCGGGGCCCCTTGGGAAGATTTGATTGGTAAAATTTGAATGGGCCCCGACTGTGAGTCGTTCTGTTCTGCTTCTTCCTGCTGTTCTGTTGGGCTTGTTTCTTTCTTTTTAGTTTTTATTTAAGTTAACTTTTCACGTATTTTTAACCGACTTCAAAAAAAGGAGGAGGTTCTCAATTCGTCGGAATCTTTTTTTTTTTTTTATGTATGTTCCCCGATTTCTCGAAGACGCCTGGACCGATTTGGAAATTTTTTCTTTTGTTTGAAAGGGTATACTTTCCAATTGGTCCCATGATCATCAGGTCAGGATCTGATGATGGAATCCCAGGGAAATCGAGGGCAACCTTCAAATTTTATAGGCACATAGTACCATTTTCATATACACACATCAAAAGTGTCTAGGGATCAAGCATTTTTATGCGGATTTCTTGAGATTGAGATGTGGCTTTGTAATAAATTTATGATTTTATAAATTTATATGGATCCTTTTTGGCGCATTTCATAATTTGAATCAGGAACTGTGAATCAAATTCGAGTAAAAGATGAAAATCAGCTGTCAATATTTTCCCTATAAAAACATACAACGCATTGAAGACATTATTAGTGCTACTGTTTCCCTACTACTGATTAAAACCAACGTTATTATGGAGCGGCGACGTCATTTAAGCAGGGAAGAAATGCTCAGAGCCGTGGGAATGATAGAAGCTGGTTCCCGGCAACGTACTGTGGCTTTAGCTCTGAATACAAGTCAGAGTGTTATCAGTCGACTTTGGACACGTTACCGAAGCACTGGTACCGTGGCTGAGCGCCATGGAGGACGGTATCGCTGCACCACACGGAGACAAGACCGATACATTCAAATCTTAACTCGAAGAGCTCCAACAATAACCGCCATGATGTTAGCCGTGAGGCTTCATCACTCTTCAGGGAACTTAATTAGCGACCAAACAGTCAGAAACCGCTTGCATGAAGTGAACCTTCATTCCCGAAGACCGCTACGGGTACCACCTATAGCAATGCACAATCGTAGGATTCGATATCAATGGGCTCTTGAACACAGAAATTGGGCAGAAGAACAATGGCGTTTCGTGTGCTTTTCTGATGAGTCTCGTTTCGGTATGAGACCGGATACAAGACGTATACGACACTGGAGAACCCCTGGACGCCAACAGCGATTAAAATCCTGCCAGGAAGTCCATCCTTATAGTGGTGGAACCATCATGGTATGGGCGGGTATTTGGATCGGCGGAAGAACTGAGTTGATTTGGATCAGAGGCAACCTCAACGCTCAAATTTATGCTGAGACGATTGTATCAGACGTCATCGTTCCTCTACAAGTGCAAATCGGTCCCTTATTTCAGTTAATGCATGATAATGCACGACCGCACACCGCAAGAGTTGTAAGACAGACTCTCGCCGCAGCTAACATCAATGTCCTGCCCTGGCCTGCTCAGTCGCCAGACTTGAATCCGATTGAGCATGCATGGGATATGCTACAGAGAAGAGCTCTGCCGAATATGGAGGGTATCCAGTCGCAAGAAGACCTTTTTTTGTTGTTGCAACGAACATGGGCGGCCATTCCACAGCGTGATTTGGATGAACTCATTTTGAGTATGCCAAACCGATGTTCTTGTGTTGTTAGTGTTCGCGGTAGAAACACGGATTATTAATTGTTTAAGTTACCCAATAAAATTTTAAAGAAAACTGTTATTTCAGTCTTTTTTTCGAACTTTTGTGTTAGTGGTTCAAATGTCAAAAATCCCTTTATTAGGAAAATGGCAAATTTCTTTATTAATGCAAAGGTGACTTGGTTTATCGTTACTGTGACAAACGAAAACACTTTATTTGATGAATCCTTAAAGAAAATTTTAATTAATATCAATCAGGAGAAAAGTTATTGCAAAAATATATGTTGATCCCTAGACACTTTTGATGTGTGTATTTTCTAAAGCTGTTTAAGTATTTGCATCTGATAATCATCATCTCAGGTGGATGAGCTGATGATGGAAGGTACAACTCCTCAACGGCTTGGAGTAGGCATCGACTGATTTAGTTTGTGTTCGCATATCTCTGGAACTACAAGTCCGATTTAAGTATTTCTTTTTTTGTTGTACTAAGTATTGTTTAACTTACGGAATACTGCAAGTTTCATCAAAATCGGTTCAGTAGTTTTTGAGATAGGGAATTTTATTAGCTTATTGTGCACTTGAGAGAGAATGATTTATTTGACAAGAATTTGAGTTGAATATTTAAACTAAAAAGAGTAAAATAAAAAACTTTTTCAAAAAAAATGTAACCGCCTTCAAAAACAACCACAAAAAAGGGTAAAATAACCTACAAAATAACTTTTCTTTCAGAAGTCGGTGACAAAAAGACAATGAAATGAAAAAAAACAAAGGCACCGACTTCTGAAAGAAAAGTTATTTTGTAGGTTATTTTACCCTTTTTTGTGGTTGTTTTTGAAGGCGGTTACATTTTTTTTGAAAAAGTTTTTTTTCCAAATTTAATTTTTACGCAGTCGGGTTTTTTGTTTTTCTTTAAATTATTTTTTTAAGCGGTGAGAACAGCCAGTTACTCCAGCCTGTATCTTTGAAGGTTTGACTCGGTTTCATTAATGTCAAGAGATGTGTAATATTTTGTTTGTGCTCTGTGATTGTTATCGATCAATCTATCGATAAGATAAGGTGCTCAAGCGAGAGAGAGGAGCGATGCTCTCGGAAACAGATGACAGAGAGAGATGTGTGCAGAGTCAGACTATGTTAGCAATGCAACACGCGCGGCTGCATCACAATAGTATCACGAACAGTCGATAAGGTCATTCATTATTGTGAATTGATTACACATCACGTTCGATGGATATATTGTTGTCATGCTGTGTGCTTATCAGAAATAACGACGTTGTCTCCAGTCTATGTATTGTAGTTAAGCGCAGTTACTCGCATGAATTACTTTATCTAAGACTGAAGACTTCAGCTGTGACTGTCGATGTGTTGTTACACAATATTAAGATTCCTAATGTCTGGACTTTAAAAGAGTCAGTGATCTCTGAGTTGGTTTCGGCTGTTTCTTCTCAGAGTAGTCAGGTACGAAACACCGGCTTCATCTAGTTTGTAAAAAGACGACGTCTACCTACAAGTGTTTATAATATCCTACTTGCAAAAATAAATTTCATTTCATCATCATTTCAGTTCTTTCCTTATTGCGGTCGTATTCTGTTCTGTCAGTCAGTCTTTGATTCTTTCCTAGTATGTTAAGGTTTACTAGTAGGTTACGTAGGGTTTTTCTTCGAGAATAGCACGAATTTTCGAGAAAGTCTTTGTGAAAATGTAAAGTTTTTATAGTTTTCTATTATGCTAGTTAGTAATTTACTTGATTTAATTTTATATTGGCCCGGGAAAACAGTTCCTGGAAGGACTATTCAGGAAGGCCTTCCTTTGCCTAGCAGTGGGACAGTACAGGCTAAGGTAAAAAAAAATCATCAGACTTATTGTACTTTTTTTTTAGCGTGGTAACACCATCAAATGAGTCCTCCCACCCAGGGCAAGGCGGGAGGGACATTCAGACTTGTACTGACTAAAATCCACGATGTCCTTCATTAGCCCTTTACGTTCCAGGGTCACGGTAATGGAATTAGTTCCGCGACCCCGGGAGGCTTTGGCCCTCTAGAGAGGGGCCCCGTCATCTTCCTGACGCTCTTTGAGGCGCGCGTGGAACATAACGCGCCGTGGCTTATTACGTATCTTGCAAAAGCGTAGCGATAGCAAAAATTGCGGAATAATTGCTCTTTAATTGCAAATATTATGTACTAGCGATAGCAACACGATCGCAAACTAGCGATAGTGCTGCCTCTATGGAGCAATAGGTAAACTAAAACTGCATGGATCTCTACTGACTAGCGAACATTTTGTATTACGTATGGTTTTTGACAGCAAAGCAATAGCGATCGGCGGGCAAATTCAACTGTCAGATTGCGACGACCTTAGAGCTAGATGCTGATCGATTGCTTACTGCTCTCTGATTGCTTCATACATTTATTTTTAGACATTAGTCCAATAATTTCGTATTTTACCAAATATTTACCTACAACAAGTATTCTACCTATCTCCGTAATGTGTCGTGAGTTAACTATCATTAGAACAATGTGTTTTTGTTGTGACTGTGACGATTAATTAAGGATGGCTCGTGCTGTTCTATGATTTTGTGTGTATTATTGTAATGTTGATTTTTCTGAAATTTATTGTATTGTGGTTTGATTAGTTTTACTCAATGTTGTGTTAATTAATGTTTATAAACTCAAAAGCAAACCCTTGTCCTTTGCAGTGCCCCGACTGGGTTCATCTATAAAAACTGACAGTAATAATAATGTATAAACATTTTGAATAAAATGAGCTTTTATTTGTCTTTATTTCATGTTTACAACAACAAAAATAGAAATAAACATTTTTTTAGGAATTTGACCCATCTTATAGGAAATAAGATAGAGTTATAATTATAGCTATAGCTAGGCCAGATGAAAATTAAATTATAGTAAATAATCTAGTTATCATGTGGCCTAGCTGGCTGACCACTGCTCAACTGACGCAAATACTGGAACTCTGTGTTCAGTGTCACCATACACTGCTTGTTCCCCTAAAATATTTAATATCTTGATATCCGTGTCAGATAAATCCTCCTGCGTGCTGGGGCCACTACCCGTAGCTAGGGCATCTTGTCTTCGTCTAGATAATTAGATTTTGTCTTAAATTTTAAATCAGCCCAGTACTAAAACAAAAACAACCACAAAAAAGGGTAAAATAACCTACAAAATAACTTTTCTTTCAGAAGTCGGTGCCTTTGTTTTTTTTTCATTTCATTGTTTTTTTGCCACCGACTTCTGAAAGAAAAGTTATTTTGTAGGTTATTTTACCCTTTTTTGTGGTTGTTTTTGAAGGCGATTACATTTTTTTTGAAAAAGTTTTTTATTTTACTCTTTTTAGTTTAAATATTCAACTCAAATTCTTGTCAAATAAATCATTCTCTCTCAAGTGCACAATAAGCTAATAAAATTCCCTATCTCAAAAACTACTGAACCGATTTTGATGAAACTTACAGTATTCCGTAAGTTAAACAATACTTAGTACAACAAGAAAAGAATTACTTAAATCGGACTTGTAGTTCCAGAGATATGCGAACACAAACTAAATCAGTCGATGCCTTCTCCAAGCCGTTGAGGAGTTGTACCTTCCATCATCAGCTCATCCACCTGAAATGATGATTATCAGATGCAAATACTTGAACAGCTTTAGAAAATATATGAAAATGGTACTATGTGCCTATAAAATTTGAAGGTTGCCCTCTATTTCCCTGGGATTCCATCATCAGATCCTGACCTGATGATCATGGGACCAATTGGAAAGTATACCCTTTCAAACAAAACAAAAATTTTTCAAATCGGTCCAGGCGTCTTCGAGAAATCGGGGAACATACATAAAAAAAAAAAAAAAAAAAAAAAAAAAAAAAAAAAAAAAAAGATTCCGACGAATTGAGAACCTCCTCCTTTTTTTGAAGTCGGTTAAAAAAAAAGAAAACATGTAGCACTTATTGGAAACTGATTCAAATCATACAAAGTAAAATTCTACATACCCTTTTCCACCGTTCACCTGTCTTCGTTGACCCAGAGCCAAAAGCATTGAGCCTCGAGGCTAGGTCATTCCACTGCCTGTCCACAGTTTCTCTGGATCTAGCTCCAAGCCCAATGCCTTTGGCTAACGCCGGATGCTGGGCCAGGAACTCAAGTAGTGCCTCCAACTGGTCGCTTGACACTCTATTTGCCATTGTATACTGAAATTATGTTTTACTAGCTGTGCCCGCGACTTCGTTCGCGTGGATGTCGGAACTTAACAATGTAATTTTTTAGTGCTTCTTTATTAACAACATTAGCTGTAAACCATCATTCTGGAGCATACATAAATATGCGTACGTAAATCATCAAATGAGTCCCCACCCAGGGCAGGGAAAGAGGGATTGTCAGACTTGTACTGATTAAAATCCTCGATGTCCTATAAATCCTATAATAGGCCTTTACGTTCCGGGGTCAAGGTAATTCGATAGTTCCGCGACCCCGGCAGGCTTTGGCCTTCTAAGGGGGGGACCGTCATTGTGATGACACATTGAGGCGCGTGTTGAACACAACGCGCCGTCGACCCAGGCATACTCGCCGCCCGCATGCTCGTGCAAGTGAAAAATCTACGTTTAAATGCCTCTGGAACCTGAGTAGTATGGGCGTACTCCGGAGCCTGCCCGTTCCTGCCTTTACCGGCGCTGGCAGCCCCAGAAACAGGTCGTACCTATACGTGACCCATCGTATCCCATCGTATCTCATCGTATCCCATTATATCCCATCGTATCACATCGTATCCCATCGTATCTCATCCTATCCCATCGTATCTCATCCTATCCCATCCTATCCAATCATATCCCACCGTATGCCATCGTATCCCATCGTATCCAATCATATCCCATCGTATCCCATCGTATCCCATCGTATCCCATCGTATCCCATCGTATCCCATCCTATCCCATTGTATCCCATCGTATCTCATCGTATCCCATCGTATCCCATGCTATCCCATCCTATCCTATCCTATATTATCCCATCGTATCCCATCCTATCCCATGCTATCCCATCCTATCCCATCCTATCTCATCCTATCCCATCCTATCCCATCCTATCCCATCCTATCCCATCCTATCCCATCCTGTCCCATCCTGTCCCATCCTATCCCATCCTATCCCATCCTATCCTATTCTATTCTACGATTCCTTTAAATCGCTTTAATTTATTTACATTTTTTGTTTGTAAGGTGTAAACTGATTACGATGAAATAAAAAACATAATGTTACTTCAATTCAACACCTCTATTCCAGGTTTTTTTTAACGCCATCTACCGTGTTATCGTTGGTTCTAGATCGCGCTACTGAACTGCGCGTCTCGGTGTGAACTGTGAACTGACCGTAATATTTTACTTCTGGATCACTTTAAATTCAAATATCTTTTGATAGACTGAACCGATTGCAATGAAACAAAAACTAAATGTTACTTCAAGTTACGCTAAATCGTTGTGTATAAAAATTATCTACATTGATTTCGTACATTTTACGTGATGCCCGAATAACCAAACATACAAACAGACAAACAGATAAACAGACAAACAGACAAACAGACAAAAATTCTAAAAATGCTGGAAATGGGTTCTATTGGTTGTCCTTTAACATCCTGGCTATATTTTTTTTATTTTTTTTTAATGTACAAAAATTTCTTTTCTACAGTTTTATTATATGTATAGATTATGTATTTATACACTGCAAAACTTGCACTTAAAACCACTAAATAATCACAAATAAACTTACTAGTTGATGAGGAGAGAACAGCGGAATATCGCTTGGAATCCAAATATAATAATAATAATAATAAGGGACCGCTTCTTCGGCCGCCTCAAGAAGGTATTAAATAGCCTTCTTTCAGGCGGAAACAAGGTGCGTGCCTTCAACGGTTGGGTCATGCCGGTTTTAATGTACTCTTTCGGCATACTCAAATGGACTCAGACTGAACTCGACGCCTTGGATAGACGAGTCCGCACACTGCTGACCGCAAACCGGATGCATCACCCACGATCATCAGTAATGAGACTGTACATCCCGAGGAAATGTGGAGGTCGAGGCTTTTTAAATGCTAAGACCCTCCACAACCGCGAGGTGTGCAGTCTTAGAGAATATTTCTTGAAAATGGACGTGGGTATGCACCGAGATGTGGTCGCGGTGGATAAGGGACTCACCCCGTTGTCCATGGCTAAAGAGGACTGGCGCAAACCTGTAGTACTCACTACGGAAGATCGCAAGAAGGTATGGCAAAGTAAGGAGCTTCACGGGCGCTTCTACCGGGCTCTTCATGGACCCGATGTAGATTTCCTAGCGTCCGTATCCTGGCTACGTTTCAGTGACCTCTTCGGGGAAACTGAAGGTTTTGTCTGTGCAATTATGGACGAAGTTATGCTGACGAATAACTACCGGAGACATATTATGAAAGACGGGACGGTCGACGTGTGTCGGGCATGCCACCGTCCGGGTGAGTCGATCAGACATATTATCTCTGGTTGTTCTCGTCTTGCTAACGGCGAGTACTTACACAGGCATAACCTAGTGGCCAGGATTATCCACCAGCAACTTGCTTTAAAATACAATCTTGTTGATTCTGAAGTACCGTATTACAAGTATGTGCCCGACCCAGTTCTCGAGAAAGACCATGTCACGTTGTACTGGGATCTGCCTATCATTACTGACAGGACTATTATTGCTAATAAGCCTGACATAGTAGTGATAGACAGATCAGCGCGCCGCACAATGATAATCGATGTTACCATCCCGCATGACGAAAACCTCTTTAAAGCCGAGAAAGATAAACAAATAAAATATGTTGACTTGGCGCGCGAGGTTGTCGACATGTGGAATGTGAGCTCGGCTATCATTGTGCCGATTGTTGTAACGGCCAATGGCCTGATGGCCAAGAGCCTCGACGAACATCTGTCGAGGCTCTCGTTGGGTAGTTGGATCAAGGGCCTGATTCAGAAGGCAGTACTCCTCGATACGGCTCGCATTGTGAGGAGGTTCCTGTCTCTGGAGCCCTAACCACCGGTAGCTTGGACCCTGCTCCCACACCGGCGGAACACTATTTTTATATTTTTAAATGTTTTTTTATTGTTTTTATTTAAGAAATATTTAAAAATTTAATAATATGTATAAAAATGAATAAACGAAATAATAATAATAAATTTTATTTCAGAATTACTTCCATATTTGTTCCATATATAAACTGATTTCGTGCACTTGAAACCATCTTAAAACCGACGCCACGCTATTTTGGGTAAATTTCAAGTGGATTTTAAGTTTTTTCATTGTGTAAACAAAACTTTGGTCACATCTGTTTGACATTTTATTAGTACCACTGATTGCTACTAAATGGTTTTGGCGCTAGTATCGTTGCGATAAATGCATGCTAGCAAACAACGAACAATTAGCAATCAGTTTTTACATGATACGGATTTTTTTAGCAATAAGCGATTGATCGCGCGATGACTGCGCGATAGTTGCGCAATTTTTGCTGATTGCTATTTCATACGTAATCAGCCCGAGGTGGCGAATTGCCCATTACTCGCCACCCGCATGCCCGCGCCTACGGTGGCCGGAGATCATCTTGCGACGTCCGACGCCGTGGGCATCTACCACTGCGGCTGGGTTGGAGGGAGGACGCTGTCCTCTCTCTCTCACGGCCCGCCTCCTCTTTCGCGAATGTAACTGCTTCGCAGAAGGAGGCGACTGCTTCCCACTCCGTCTCGCCCTGCAGCATGGCCTCGACCAATGCCGGGCGCGAGAGGTCTCCGCCTATCTAGTGAGGACACGGCGGTGCTCTGCCCAAGCAGGGCAGTCCTGCACCGTATGCTCCACCGTGTCTTCCGGGCGATCTTCGCAGAGGTGACACCCAGGCGTTTCTTCCCTCCCTATCCGACACAGGTACCTCCCGAAACTTCCGTGTCCGGTGAGGACCTGCGTCATGCGGTAGGTCAGGACGCCGTGACGGCTTTCCAGCCACTCCTCAAAGAGGGGTCTTACCGCTGCGATTGCGGCGTGCCCGATCAGACTTGTACTGAATAAAGTTCACGATGATCCTTCAATAGCCCTTTACGTTCCCGTGTCATGGTTACCTGATGAGACAGACCCGAGAATAACTTATGCCTGCGGCGTTGCACGACGTTACACGACGACGTTGAAGTTGTCACAGATTACGTTCAGTAACTATTCCCGGGGAACGTCATATCGAGATAGAGAGTGGCTACTCTATCTGATAATCCAAGTTATTAACTGTCTGCAAACAAGAACTGTAGACGGTTTCGGATACTTGGTATTATATCCAAAACCGTCCGTAGTTTTTGTGTGAAAGCGTAACACGCCTTGCAGATTTGGGTGCCACTGTTCAAGAATTTGTTAGACATTAGTTATAAATAAATAATTTGTTGATAAATCATTCTAACTAGCTTTATGAACGCTTTAAATATAATTATGACGGATGCAATGTGAGTGATAGACAGAGAGACATCCGCTTTGACCAGTGGCTTTGACAATATTTTTAATAAAATAAGACGTATACCTACCCACCGAGTACCTACTAATGTGAAAGTGTTATTAAGTATAGATAATGTGGGGTGCTAAGACAGGAAACCTCCACGTGCGCTCGTGGACTGGAGTTCCCTCTCGGATACGTCCGGGGGGAAGACCAGTTTTTCGGGCCGGTGCGCCCTGGGATGCGGGCAAAAACTCTCCTTAGGCACTGTGTGCCTAAGGGGTTTCTTTGCCCGTATGCAAATAGCCTGTCGGGTGGACGCTCCAACGCGTGTCCCTCTGAACAGCAGAGGGCACAGCGGCGGAGCGGGCTTGCGGACGGTGAGTAATGGGTATGCTCGCCGTCCGACCAAGGACCAAGCCCGGGTCGGTGGCGCGTCGTGTTTCACGCGTCACCGACGGGGCCCCTTACGGGGCCAAATGCCTGCCGGGGTCGCGGATTTTTCTTAATCCAGGATACCGTGGCCCCGGAACGTAAAGGGCATCCGACGGAACACGGGTGGATTTTAGTCAGTAAGAGTCTGACAGTCCCTCCCGCCCCACCCAGGGCCGGAGGACTCATTTGATGATTTTGCCACCCTAAAAAAAAAAAAAAAAAAAAAAAAAAGTATAGATAATGTTGTGAGATTTGCATATTAATGAGGACGAGACAGATTGCTTAATGTGGAATTTGGTTTCAAGTCGGTAGATAAATAATAATCCTTGATAAGTCACAAAAAAATGTTCAAATATTCGTACCTATGCAAATGCGATAAAAGAACATTATTGAATGTAAAGTACTCACCGGAAAGGCACCTGGTCGGCGACGAAGATGTAGTTGAGTGAGTACATGCAGGCCAGCAGGTTGGGGATGCACAGCATGATGAGCAGGTAGCCCTGGTAGAAGCCGAAGGGCCCGAGCTGCGCCAGCGCGGCCTCGAGCGAGTCGCCGGCGTCATCGTGCGCCTGCTTGGCGGCGCGGCGCGCGGGTGCCTCCACCATGTCGCGGGCTAGACTGCGGCGCGCGCTCCGGCGTCCTTCGCCGCTGATAACACGCGAGATACGCGCCAGCTGCGCCGGCGACGCTGCGGCGCGCCGCGACCGTGTAGCGCTGCTGATCACCTGCAGCTGTACCTAACTGCGCTCACATACGATACCTTCCGAGTTCGAAGACCGTTTTAGGAGATATGTAGGTACGTTCCTGGTTTTCAAACTACGTCATTTAAAAAAAAATGCTTTTGATTGCGATAGCGCAGTGGTGGGTTTTCGCCTGCTCTATTATCTTTTTTAAATCAAATTAACTCAAAAAATAAAAAAGTAAAAAAAAATGAATCTGCCAAACTACAGAGCAGTTTGTTGGCAGACGTAGCTCCCACGATACACTCAAAATTAACGTATGTACGTTCACTTTTCCTAACATTTTATAAAAATAATATGACCGCAACTGACAAACAAAAATTTTTGGATTTTTGTATTGACTGTTTAACAAGGCTTCATTAAGGCTCCTGCAGACACACGCGATTAATCGCGCGGGGCGACATTTCGCGGTCCATTCGCAGTATTTTTAGAGTGGAAATTAGCTTGGCTCGTTGTCGCAGCGCGATTAATCGCGTGTGTCTGCAGGAGGCTTTAGGCTTAGTTAATTTTAAATTACAAAAAAAAATTGTTCTTTTTTGCTTGTTTTCTTTATCTTATAAAACCAAACTCTTTTTTACAAATATCTTGTCGGCTTTATTACAAAACGTGGTTTAACTTAGACCAAGGTTTAAATCAAAAATCAATTTTTGAATTTCGAACCTTATTCCAACTGCTATAAAATTCTAAAATGCACATTGACAACTTAGACCGGGATCTAAACTCGGTTTTTGTATTAATAACTTTACGGCAGTAGAAATAAAGTTCGAAATTCAAAAATTGATTTTTTATTTAAACCTTGGTCTAAGTTAAACCACGTTTTGTAATAAAGCCGTGTGAGTTTGTTAGATGGCCTATGTAACGTAAATATTACTTTTATGATATAATAATGATACGATTCTACACCGATTCTGTAACTTTGGAAGATGTTTTTGTACTCAATATATAAGAGCCGTTTCTTCAAGATGTTTTTCCTTGCCAGTGATTAAATAAATTACTCAAAGTAACACGTCTGGCTGGGTTCGAACCCACGAATCGCGAACTCGTAGATCGGGGTAGTACTTACCACCACCACCATTCTCATTGCCCCTAAATATTTATGAATTCTGACTATTAGTAATGTTATAATATACCAATACTATGTAAATACGAGCCACTTAACGAATTCTGATAAAGATAACAATGATGAGCACATTAGTTTTAGACATATTGACATAGTTCCTCTATTAGCAGTAATGATGATAACTTGTATCAACACAATAGATCCGACTAGTTCCATGATGTTTGATAATATTACTAAGAATGATGTGATCATTAACTGTTAATCTGTCAAGGAATGCTGCTGTATCTACTGCACGCTTTATTATGTACCTAGTTAAATGCAGTTGATGTTCTTGTACATTTTTCTCATAGCAATAAAAGCTAGTGAATCACTTTTGTACATTCACCCTCAACTTTCTGGCAGGCACCGTCAGCCTACTTACTCTTAGGTAGGTTTCGTTTTTTCTTAGGTTTTGAAAATATTACAGCCAGGGGCGTAGCTACCGCCGTATTTGCCGTATCAATTATACGGGGCCCCCGGGCCACAGGGGCCCCCAACGTGCGTAAACAAAAATTAATAAAAAGTTATTAAATTTCTCTTTAAATTTATTAAATGAAATAGTTATTTACTTTTACACAATTTATTTGTATAATCTATCTCTGGTGTTTTTATTATTATTATTTATATGTTATACTGTTTTAAGCACGATATTGGTTATTAGAAATCCCGGGAAGATCCATATTAACATTGATCAACATTTCGATGCAAGTACTAAAATAACTCTACCTAATTCCGACCTCTGGACTCATCAGTCGCATCTTGAATTTTTTTGATGACCTTTGTTCAATTTTTTGTTTATATTTCGGCGTAGATACAGAGAAATCCATTTTATTTCTTGAATGATAATTCTTTACACTACCTACGGGCCCCCAAACAAATTTTTATACGGGGCCCCGCCAAGGCACGCTACGCCTCTGATTACAGCAATTACTGATCCAGCAGCTAATCTTTTCTCTGAAATATATCTCGTATACTACACCGTACACATACCTCTTAAATTGTACATATAAACTGAAGACTATCACAAGACTAACGGCAATGCGCCATACTACCTGTGGTGCATTACCGTACGTCATGTAATAGTGGTGAACATTCCACCGGTACGTACACAAAGCGTTTTGATAATACTTTTATTGTGCGTACAGCTATGGACTGAAATTCCTTGCCGGAGTCGGTGTTTCCTGGCCCTGTAGCAGTGGCGTAGCGTGCCTTGGCGGGGCCCCGTATAAAAATTTGTTTGGGGGGCCCCTTAGGTAGGGTAAAGATTTATTACCTACTCAAGAAAAAAAAATGCATTTCTCTGTATCTACGCCGAAATATAAACAAAAAACTGGACAAAGGTCATCAAAAAAATTCAAGATGCGACTGATCAGTCCAGAAGTCGGAATTAGGTAGAGCTATTTTAATACTTGCATCGAAATGTTGATATTAATATGGATCTTCCCGGGATTTTAAATAGACAATCTCGTGCTTAAAACAGTATTACATGTATAAAAATAAAAGCACCAGAGATAGATTAGACAAATAAATTGTGTAAAAGTAAATAACTTTTTTATTTAATAAATCATTAAGTTTTTATTAATTATGTTTACGCACGTTGGGGGCCCCTGTGGCCCGGGGGCCCCGTATAATTGATACGGCAGATACGGCGGTAGCTACGCCCCTGCCCTGTAGCCATGTAACAAACGATAAACGCAAACGCTGAGTAGGCTTTCATAGATTTTCAACTTTAGGTTCTAGGCTATAAAGTTGAAAATCTATTGAGTACCGAGCGTTTACAATTATCGTTTGCGACTTGTTGTAATTTGGCTAGGGTGGCTGATAGCTAAAACCTTGGGGTCTTCATGGCAAGAGTGAATAATTCTAAGCAATCATGCTTCCCCGTTGACACATCATGGCTTACCTACCATTATCAATCGAGTCGGTGGCTAAAGGCGAGAGCACAACTTTATCTACTGTTAAAATACAACAGCCTGTTTGTCTCAGTCAAAATTTTATTGCCATTACTTTACCATGTTGTAATAACTAGCAAGATTATTTTATCTTATTTGCTCTAAGTATAAATCGCTGCTGTTTCCATAAGGAAGAACTTTAGGGCCATTCCAAAATACGTACTACAAATATGCTATTGGAAAAAATGAGTTCGTAAGTGCGTGATGTACTTATTTATTTACTTCTTAATTAAATTCAGTTTCTGTATTTCGGAGAGTTTACTTTAAAATTATATAATTTCATTCCCACGTCCTCCCATTCCATTATTGGAACAGCAGAGATATATGGCAAAGCGTTTATATGGTTGATTACTGCACGAATCATCAGTCAGTCAGCGGTCTCACTGCTAGCTTCTTTGTTCTTCGATCATATATACATATAATCTGGATCTTTTAGACAAGCGTGTGTTAGATGTGGATGTGTGTGTGTGATAAATAGAATATGTATTTCTAGTTTTATTGACATTAATATCGACTTTATTATCAAGTTTTAGATATCAGGATGGTTAATGTTATTTATTTACTGTATGTAAGGTATCTCTAAGGACTTTTGTACAGGAATGGGTTTATAAAGAAAAACACAAAATCAAGACTAGGTATTTATTACCAAACTACCTCCGTTCGCAAACCCTAGGTCTTTCGTGGAGAAGAACGGAGAAAGAAACTCCACGGCAACATATTTTACACAGTTATAATACATACAATATCAGTACACATTTATAAAACATACATTATCATTATCAATAATATTCAGATCATAATAAATATCTATTAACTTACATTTTCACTGTAGAACGTTAGAACACAAATTATAACTTTTAGCTTCACACACTTGGATTCTCTATTATTATTTCACATTTATCAAACAGAACAACAATCAGAGCACGGCTTATCTCATATAGCGATATAGCGATTGAAGAATAATGACCACGAATGTGAGGGTACATCTGTTTTTATAAACCTAGAATTGTACCACCCCCAAGAAATATTACCGCCATTATTAACCAATCACAGATACTTATACATTGCAGTTAAATAAGTAATAAAATAAGCAATAATAAACGAATCCTGTACAGTAGAACCATTTTAAAACTTGAATAGATAATTAAGAAATTCAGTAAGTATTTATTTGTAACCTAGACATAATTCGATAAATATTTGAACATCAACTGATTTCGTTCTGAAATCATTTGATCGTTGTTTTAAATATATTGTTATTATTTATTACAAAGGGACTATATACCATATCTATCACAATAATAAACAAATCTTGTACAGTAGATTCATTTTAAAGCTTGATTAGATTTATTTGCAACCTGGACATAATTCGATAAATATTTGAACATCAACTGATTTCGTTCAGAAATTATTTGTTAGTTGTTTTAAATAATATATTGCTATTATTTATTACATAGGGGCTATATACCACATCTATCACAATAGTAAAGAAATCTTGTACAGTACTATCATTTTATAACTTGATTAAATAAATTAGAAATTCAGTAAGTATTTATTTTTAACCTTAACTTAAATCGATAAAAATATTCAATTGTTATTTATTGCATTGGGGTTATATACCATATCTAACACGTGCTCCAACAATTTCATAATAATTCTAGGTCAACGCGGAGAGTACCCAGGTCACCTTGAGACGTTAGAAATGGATTGAAGAATTCGACGCAGTAGGCATGAACCTCGGTGGCTCGGTTGGAAAGAGCGTCGGACGTACTAATCCGGAGGTCGCAAGTTCAAATCCTGCTCACGGTTCGAATTTTCCGTTAAATGGAAAAGCTTTGAAATTCGCGACGCCTGCGTTACTGCGTATTTATACAATATTACCCTATAAATAGCTTAGGTATTATTTCCTTGGAGCGTTGTAATATACGCCGAAAACGAAGCATATAATATACATTACGGCCGTATCTTTTGATTAAGAATTTTGATTGTTTCTTTGTTGCAAGAGATGTCAGACTTGAATATTTGACATTAATTTCAGCTAGATACTAAAGCGCGTTCCTGAGAGTACGGAGCCCTGAAAATCGACAAAGAATACCAATATTAGATGCTTATTTTCAGTTTGAAAATAAATCCGTAATTAAGTGACCTCAGATTAAATTAATCTGAGTAAGTGACAGGTTCCATTTATGCATATTAAATACGAATTAACGAATAACACAGGAAAAACCGCCATCTATTGCGATGGGCGCGAACTAGTTTGTCTAATGTACCTACTCACGCAGCACGAACACTGCCCCTGCCTCTGTAGTACAAGCTTGATGATAATATTTTGAACTGTCCTAATTGGGTCCGAGCCAAAAAATATCTCTTGTTGGTCAAGTGGGTATCACCTTTAAATGAAAGTTTCAACTAAATGTGGATAACCTGCTAACACACAATCATTTGAGTGTTTACGTTAAAACGAGCACGTGGCGCCGGCCTGGCTTCCGTGATCGCCGGCTGACTGAATGAACCTTATTTGTTTACATTTAGGGTATAAAGTCGATCAGTGTACGTTATCAGAGAAAGGGTCAACTGTTAGGCGAGTTGCCTATCTCCTTTTATCTATGGACGGTAGTCTGAAACAGGTGATCCTGAATGAAGGGGACCGCGGGAGCCGGAGTCGCGTGGGCGTGCTCGCCGGCCGCCGCGGCGCTCGCCACTAGCACGCCGACCTTCTGTCTGGAGGCACGCCGCACGCCGCACTGGCCGCTAGTTGACACTTGGTGCGCGTGCTCGGTTCAGGTTCGCGGGTGAACAGTCGCAGGTTGTGTCGCGATGGCGGGCACGAGCGTCGTGCACGACGAGTGGTGCGCGGGCTGGGGCCGCTGGCAGGCGCGGCTGGCGCTGCTGCTGGCGCTGCCGGTGCTGCTGACGGGCGCATACGGCACCAACTACGTATTCCTGGCTGCGCCCACGCCGCACAGGTAACATCTATGTCCCACCACTAATATTTATCATCATAGAGTTATTTTAAGTGTTGTTAACAGAGGGTTGCGCGATGATTGTTCTTAATTAGTGACATAGATTTATAAAGTAGTACCAAAAGTAACACCGTTTACATCTTATTACTAGCTGACCCGCAAACTTCGTACAACCTCAGAATCATTTTTTTAATCATATTTACTTACCTTTTAAATCTTCTCTGGACTAATATTCTGTGCCTGGAGTTTCAAAAATAATTCAAAACCAAAATTAGCCAAATCGGTCCAGCCGTCCAAGAGTTTTAGCTAGATTAACGAACAGCAATTGATTTTTAATAATATAATATTTTATCTGCGACATTTCGAAATCGGTTAAAAAAAGTTTGCCTTCCTGGCTAGTGCGTCTGTTAGGAATTTTAATATAGGTTTTTATTATGTGTTTAATATTGATACCAGGATATGCCACTAAAGTGGTCGCGTTGAAATATTTTTAGATAGATGTCGGTGAATTTTAATAAAAACATTTAGTTAGATATTTATTTTGTGTCAAACAGTTAGCAAGCGTAAACCTAGTTCTTAATCTCGACGGATTTATTTAACTACATGACTAGTTTATGTAGTAGTGTCCGAATTAAATTGTCAGTAAAACTTGTGGTCGCAATAACATGCGCGGACGATGAAAGCTGTGCGTGTGCGATGCGTGCGGGTGGCGTGTGCGGCGCAGGCGCAGGTAGCATAAACAACATCTCTTAACATACTACCATTTAGGCATTTACCTAATCATTCATTCTTAGGTAAAATATTACAAAACTCCAGTAGGTTCAGTAGAGATGTTTTATCCTTGCAAGAAAGAGCTTTTTTTGGAATTTTTAAAAAATAACAAACTTTATATCCGCCTGTTAATTTCCAATCCTAAATCAGTCGATCCGGTCATACAAATGGCAACTGATTATCGCGATCATGAGTTTGTGGCTTACCTAAATTAATAATGTTATACACTAGGGCCACACTAACGGGAAATGCCATTAATTATCGCGTTAATAAACGTTTATACGAATATGTTTTAGACTAATAAGCCCGGCAGGCTATTAGAATACATAAGTGTATGTTTGTAATGTCTGCATAGATATTAAAAACGTTGCCCCACACTAGGAATTTCTCCAGTGTAGTGGGTGCGTTTACAAACATATAAACTCACATACACAAACATCCAGACCTGGAACAACTACTTGTAGATCATACAAATATTTGTTCCGTGCGGGAATAGAACCCGCGACACGATGCGCTGCAGTCGACTGCTCAGTCACTGCGCTGCAGGACTAAGTGCGTTTGAGTCTTGATTTGACAGTATGTCCTTTGTACGTCTACAAGGGCCACTCATACGCACCATTGTGCACTGTTGGTCTCTTGTCTCATGAGTAGCCTCCTGTTCCTCCTCCTCTGAGAGGGCCTTGTGTCTGTCCATTGATTCTATGCTCGATATCAACATTGGTTCCTAGCTGTTCGCTAACAGTCGTGCTACTCGTCGTACTACGTCACGGACGTCACGGTGTTATCGAACTACTGGCTAAAACCAGCCGCGACTGCACAGTACTCGCTAGACAAATTATTTATTGGTTTAGATACAAATCAGACTCAATGCTTAGACATCAAGTGATATTTCATGGGAGTCCTTTACGCTTTTATTTATCGTGGTAAAATTATCAAAAGAGTCCTCCCGCCCCATTCAGGGCGGGAGGGACTGTCAGACTCGTACTGACTAAACTCCATGTTTTCCTTCCATAGCCCTTTAAGTCCCAGGGTCACGGTTACTTGTTTAGACGATCCCGCGGCCCGGTCCTTAACGCTATGAGTAACAACAAGGAAGGTAAACCCACACACTAAGTACAAACATCGACTAACCAAAATAAAAGTAAATAACCTTAGAGTACGATGTTAAAAATATGTGAGGTAACAGTCGAGGTTAAACATATTCCTGTGATGTCAACACTGTATGTCAATGATCGATAAAATATTTAATTTAGAAGGAATTTTAACTTATTTTCAAGT
Organism: Agrotis exclamationis; assembly: GCA_950005045.1. Lineage (NCBI taxonomy): Eukaryota > Metazoa > Arthropoda > Insecta > Lepidoptera > Noctuidae > Agrotis > Agrotis exclamationis. The sequence continues at coordinate 356,393 of OX465427.1, forward strand.
TAAAGTTTATGTTAGTTTATTATTATTCGGTATGTCCGCTAAACCAAGTGCAGCACAGCACAGCACGCCGCGCCGGCGCGGGCGCAGCATGCAGTCTTAGCAGGAGTTGCTTGACTACTTACGATGAAAATAATGTTGTAAGTGCAGCTTGTGCTACAGCACGGACAGCTATTTACTTTTGTTCCACTAAATAACAAGCACAACCAGTACAACCGTTTAAGCTTGATCTGAAACCTCAAATGCTCAATTACAAGAAAGGGATAGACGGTAATACAATTGTTTAGCGCTCTTTCGAGAGAGTACGGCAATTTTGACCGGCTAATGCAGAGTCTATGTAAGTCTATACTTACGACAAGCAATTTTGCTTGCGCTTGTATCCGTTTTACAATTTTTATTAGAATTGCTAATGATGTTGCTGGAAATATCCGAAGTGAATCAAGACGAACTATTGCTAAGTGGCAGTTTCCCGCATACTTTTAACAATATTTTTTTCTTGTTTTTTATTGACACAGAGAAATACACCATGTTCTGAATGACCTTCCTGTTGTGTACCTACTCGTATAGGCTTGTATAGGTAACTGTTTGCGCTAGGGAGCAAGTTATCGACAGAAGTGCGGAAAACTTTAGCAAGGAAAATCATACCAAGCCTGTCAGGTAAGCTTGCTTAGTGATCGGAAAGGCCCGTGGGATAAACTTTCAATTATGGACCATTGATTTCGAAGTTCATATTTTTTTGTAGATAGTACTCATAAATAGAAAGCTTTTTACAAATTTTCAAGTTTCGGACGTGCACAGTTTACGAGATTATTTTGTTTAAAATTTCCATACAAATTGGAAAATAGCACTCCATTTTTGTCATGGTAGATGTCAAAGTTGACATTTCACGTTCCGTTGGCGACTTCGAGATGTATTATAATCAATTTATGTCACGTTTTACTTAAATATAATTTTATATACGATATACTAATTTGGTGTGTAATAAGTGTGCACAATAATTGTTGTATTATGCAATTACATTAACTTTTTTACACACAAATTAACGAACTTTTGTGTTTACTTTAGGTGGAACGAAACGTGTAGCGACGCCATTTTGTTTTAGAGCGTCTTTTTTTATCTGTCAGTCATCGTTTGTTTGAGTGTTTTATTGAGCGCAAGAGCGAGCGAAGCGAGCTCGGGACTTGGGGCACCCCGACTCGGACAGGTTAGGTTAGAAGGGGATGGCGGAGTCGTGTGAGCGAGCGAAGCGAGCGAATAGACCCCGCCATCCCCTTCGTGGTAATTTTTTTTAAACCACCCAGAAGTAGGAGCCCCGCGCAGCGGTGCTCCGTCGACCTGGCTCCTCTCGACTCTTTCCTTCAATAAATCAGGTTTATAATGTCCAAAACATTACGAAAGCCCGGAAAACATAACCTCAAAATTCATTCTAACCTAAAAACTTCAAGCATGGATATCTCCATAACCATGGGGCTCCGAGATGTGGGGATGGTGCAGGGGGGCAACAGCCCCCCTCCCCCCACCCTCACCCTCCCATAAATCAATGGTCCATAATGGAATTTTTAACCGGCCCGTGTTTCGATTTTGTTTTTCTTAAATCATTCCAGTGCGGATTTTTTATGTTAAGTTTATCTATTTGCATTTTTAGGGTTCCGTAGCCAAATGGCAAGAACGGAACCCTTATAGATTCGTCATGTCTGTCTGTCTGTCTGTCCGTCCGTATGTCACAGCCACTTTTTGTCGAAAGTATAAGAGCTATCCTGTTGAAACTTGGTAAATAGATGTAATAAGTGAACCGCATTAGGATTTCCATACAAAAATAAAAACAAAACAAATTTTGGGGGTGCCCCCCATTCTTACAATAGAAACTAAATTTTTTCACCAAACCCATACGTGGGGTATTTATAGATAGGTCTTTAAAAATGATATTGAGGTTACTAATATATTTTTTTTCTAAACTGAACAGTCTGCACGAGAGACACTTCCAAAGTGGTAAAATGTGTGTCCCCCCCCTGTAACTTCTTAAATAAGAGAATGATAAAACTAAAAAAAATATATAATGTAGACCTCAACAAAAACTTCCAACGAAAATTGGTTTGGATGAGATACAGTTAGCAGTTTTTGAGATATAGTACATTTTCAAAAACCGCAAATATAACTTTGCCATTCATACAAACACTATGAAAAACAAAGTTATTTTTATTGTTTGTGTATATTACTTACTAATCTCAATATAATTATATCCCTAATCTATGCTTGCTACTACGGAACCCTTCATGGGCGAGTCCAACTCGCACTTGGCCGGTTTTTTCAAGCTAAAATTGAACCGACTTCCCACAAAAAAGTTCAAAATAAGCTACAAAAAAACATTCTTTCGAAAGTCGGTGACTTTCTTTTTTATTTCATTGACTTTTTGTCACCGACTTTCGAAAGAAAAGTTTTTTTGTAGCTTAAGTATTTTGAGTTTTTTTGTGGAAAGGCGGTTACATTTTTTTTGAAAAAGTTTTTTATTTTATCCGTTTTAGTTTCAATATTCAACCCAAATTATTGTCAAATACTTACATAATTTTCTTATATATAATTATGTAGGTACACTAAAATATTGTAATGTCTCTCTCTCTCTCTTACACAATAAGCTAAAAATGAAAACGACTGCATCAAACTAAATGAAAATTTTATGGGACCAAATGGCAGATAATTATACTGTATCGAACAAAAAAAGAATCATCGAAATCGGACCAGAAACCTCGGAGTAATCGGTGTAGACAATGTTGAAATCTTTTTAGGTTTTTGTAGATTTATGTTGATTTTTAAAAAAGTGCTAGTTCGATTTAGATAAAATTTTAATGGGACCATTCGGGAAGTATACCCTTTCCAACAAAAAAAGAATTTTTCAAATCGGTTGGTAAACGACGGAGTTATGCCCGAACAAAACATTAAAAAAAATACATATATGTATATAAACAACCGAATTGAGAATCTCCTCCTTTTGGAAGTCGGTTAAAAATACCAATACTTTGAGACTTGTTACGCTGCAGTAGTAATACTCAGTAAATATGCAGTAAAGCACACCTACTACGCAGACTACGTCGTAGCGGGGGCTTATATCGGCGTAGCGGCGTAGCTCGTAGTAGGTATCTATACTTAAAATGATGAAACTAAAGAGTTTGTTTAGTTGAACACGCTTTAACCTTTGAGGTTCAAATTTTAAAATCAGTTTTTTGGATAGCCCATTTATCAATGCAGGCTATAGGCTATAAATAGCATCACGGTACAACCAATAGGACCTAGTACTTTTCTAGAGACAGATCATTATGTTCCGATTCTTATCTCAGGCGCATGAGCAGAGCACAGTCACACAGTAGCACACACAGCTCGGCAAGCCGCGAGACTGTGACAAAAGACGACTGGGCATATTTATCGCTGCGTATCGCACTAATTATTAAGATATGAATAATTAAATGTGGAGTGTGCGAGTATTTATCTCGTCGCGACTGGATTATGTCGGTGTTTATTATTGCTCTCGATACCTACACAATAATGGCTGTTTGCTCCGGCGCAGCCAGTCGGCACGTGCCGCGCGGTGTTCAATACGGAACTAGGGATACCAGATAGAACATTTAAAAATCCAGAGGAAAAGCCTGATTTCCATTGAAAATACCTGAGATTTTGTTGAATTTCCTCTGGTCTTCTATTGCAAATCTGTGTGCGTTGATTTTATTTTTGCAATCCACATGATCCGTTTTTATTTAAATGAGTTATAAAATTTTGTTAAAAAGAAGAAGTCAACTCTTTTTTGAAAAAAGAAATTTAGGAGTTTTCCAAAATCTGGCTGCAATCCTAAGAAAAGTTTAAAAATCCGTAGAATTCAGGACAAATCCTGTGATATGGTAACCCGGCCGGGCGTCCTGTCACGAGATCAACGTATGTACACATTATTGCTTTCCTAATTATCATCTGATATACAGGGTGAATTTGAATAAATGCGACAAAATGAAATGGGAGCTTCAGTTACAGTAACATAGTAATTATAAACTGTTTTTTCTACAAAATAAATCGTTAAAAAAATTACGCGGTTATTTTGGCTATTTTCTAATGTAAGTATCACGCGACACTGCCAAACCTCGCATGAGCGCCAGCGCTGACATCCCTTCCCGGCGACCGGCCCGCCGCCTACCACCCTTCTTTCGTTCATTATTCGTCCTAAAACGTTTGTAGGTCACGGTCGCGCGCGCATTCCGCATATGCATATTCCGCAAATAATTTTTTTAACGATTTAGATTGTAGAAAAAACAGTTTATAATTACTATGTTACTGTAACTGAAGCTCCCATTTCATTTTGTCGCATTTATTCAAATTCACCCTGTAGAATGCAGACCACGCAGCACGCACACAAGCCACGAGACTAGGGTGTCCTAATAATAATGTACGCAACGAGTGACTGATAAGCTGTTGACGATGACCGACTTATAGAAAATATTATTTTTTAATCAATTGGTTATCTTGTTTAGTCTATCACTGAAGACTCAGTGTACGTGTCATGCCGGTGGCAGACGGTACACGGCAATATGCACTCACGGTGCATGCACGAGGCACTCACGGTGCATGCACGAGGCACTCACGGTGCATGCACGGGGCACTCACGGTGCATGCACAGGGCACTCACGGTGCATGCACAGGGCACTCACGGTGCATGCACGGGGCACTCACGGTGCATGCACAGGGCACTCACGGTGCATGCACGGGCCACTCACGGTGCATGCATGGGGCACGCACCACCCACTGGGTACAAGTTACAAGTGAAATGGGCCACGATTAGCACATTTGTATTTATAGTGGCATCTTATAGGTCAGCTTAGGGACAAGCTCGTGGCTAAATTATAGCAGCCGAGGTTGGTCTGTGAATGGGTGACCATTTGTCATAGCGTGTTTCCTCCATGCCTCGGAAAGGACGTTAAAACACAACCAGTCTTACCATGGGGTGTGGTAGGACTGGTTACCCAGTTACTGAATTGTGGAGGTCAGAGGCCTTATCACAAGATTTGTGTATTTTATTCACAGCGTACTTGAAGTATTTACTGCGTTTATTGTTTGGAAAAATGAATAGGCGCTTATAGTGTATGAACCTAACGAGGAACTATTTTTAAGCTATTGCATAGCTTTTATCGCGGGCTCTGAGCGCGGCTCGGCGCGGCGACCGAATCAAGAAATTCCCAAAAACCTAAGGAAAAGGAGAGAGAGGGAGAGGGAAAGGGAGAGGGAGAGGGAGGAGGAGGAGAACGTTTCTTGACGTTTCACTTGATTGACGTGGCTGACCATAGCCTAATTGGTACAGTAATAAATATAATAAATAAATAATTATAATTGCATAAGTTGATAAAAATGCTATGCAATAGCTTTACCGCGGCAGTCCCCGAGTGCCACTTACTTTTTTTTTTCCTTCTTTACGTCAAAGTTGTAGTTTACGTTCCAAAAACAGGAAAAGTCATGATAGGGCCTCAGCAACACTATTGTTCAGCTGCATTTGGTTTAACTGGAAACTGTCCCCAATATGATTGAAAAAAAGGCAGGCAAACGATAATAGAATAGGATGTTGACATAACTATGACACTTTTTTTTTTTTTTTTTTTTTTTTTTTTTTTTTTTTTTTTTTTTTTTTTTTTTAGCGTGGCAAAATCATCAAATGAGTCCTCCCGCCCTGGGTGGGGCGGGAGGGACTGTCAGACTCTTACTGACTAAAATCCACCCGTGTTCCGTCGGATGCCCTTTAATACGTTCCGGGGCCACGGTATCCTGGATTAAGAAAAATCCGCGACCCCGGCAGGCATTTGGCCCCATAAGGGGCCCCGTCGGTGACGCGTGAAACACGACGCGCCACCGACCCGGGCTTGGTCCTTGGTCGGACGGCGAGCATACCCATTACTCACCGTCCGCAAGCCCGCTCCGCCGCTGTGCCCTCTGCTGTTCAGAGGGACACGCGTTGGAGCGTCCACCCGACAGGCTATTTGCATACGGGCAAAGAAACCCCTTAGGCTCAAGTGCCTAAGGAGAGTCTTTGCCCGCATCCCAGGGCGCACCGGCCCGAAAAACTGGTCTTCCCCCCGGACGTATCCGAGAGGGAACTCCAGTCCACGGGCGCACGTGGAGGTTTCCTGTCTTAGCACCCCATATAATTATGACACTGAATAATATTTATAATGAGTGGTTCTGTTACCACTGAATAGATAACAGTAATTAGCTACATACCAGTTCCCGCCGGTGACACTGACCGCCCCGCGCCCGCGCCCGCGCCCGCCCCCGCTCCCACGACCCGCCCGCGCCCGCACATACCAACACTACAGAATTTTGATTGCGATTAAATTCGTAACATGGAATATTCTATTCTATTGCCAAAGTGATAGAGTATAATTGATAAAGAACAACTTAAGCAACATTAGCAACGTCGACAAAGTGCGCGATTTTAGACCCGCGCGCTACGTTGGTGTCGGATACTGATACTGCTAGCCTACATCATCCCACTGCTGGGCAAAGGCCTCTCCCCATGATTTCCAGTTTTCACGATCCAGGGCCAAATTGGGCCACTGGTCATTTGTTCTGTCAAGTTCCTCCCGCCATCTTCTACGAGGTCTGCCGCGACGCCTTCTGGTTGTGTCAGGGCTCCACAAAGTGGTTATTTTGGTCGGATAATTCGGATTATTAATTGAACAGCTTTGAGCGAGTTACATTACTATTTCCTCTCAGACTTCAACATTTGCAAGTATTTAAACATATAACTAGGGATGTATGTATTTAAATACGCAGTCTGAGTATCTTCCAGTTATTTATTTTTCCGTTGAAGCTAGTTTGATAGGCTAAACTGTACCCTTAGCACGAGTTTTCACTCTTTTACTTTACAGCGTCTTTCCAGTATTTACAACGTTTCTTGTATGAAAAAATGGAACAGCGCTTCTGGTGTGCGAAGTAGGAACTAATTTTTTCCTTGAAAATTGTCAATTTGAAGTTGTCACAGTTCCAGTTTACTTTACGTCTCAAATACTGAAAACTCGTGCTCAGGGTACTGGTGGAACTTTCAGGTTTGCCCAGTGTAGCTCACCAATGACGTGACTAGCTTTTTATGCGCCCAGTGCGAGAGTGAGATTCTTTAACTACGTCCTGCGGTCTGGCCAATTGTGGTCCTGGTCTGTCCATTTCTGTGCCGCTCCAGGGCCCGAGCCCTGTGCCTGGGCACACCGTTGGCACACCTCTGTTTTCGGCACTGACTGATCGATGCTAATAGATATTGCTAATAGGTGCATGTGTCAGCGCGTGCTGCTACAAGCTTGTTATGGCTGGTCAGTCCGCCCCGCGCCTGCCCAACGAGCTGCTTGTACTCGTTCACCGTTGATCAAACTGTTCCGACAACATTTGTGTCCATTAAAATAATGATTGATGACAGAAACGCCACTTCAAACATTTACATTTTCATGAGCTCCGGACAGGAATTCAAATATGCTAATTATAATAAATTATGCTGTAAAGTGAGCAAACAGATTGAGATGTTAAACTAATATTATGATCAGGTAAAGATCGTACGTTTGTAAGAGGGCTTAGATAGAATGTACAGGCCTACTCTACACCGTAATAGCATCAACTCTGTTAAGAAGGCGGCTTATCGCTGTTAGCTATATCTTCCAGACAACCTTTGCACGAATTGTACGATCATAAAAAGGATTTAAGGGTCTTCAGTGGAGCACGCCGCAAATTCCCGAATGTTTAAACATTCGGCCATAACTGTATCACCTGTTCCCGTGAGATTTACGACTGCGACGCGAGCTGAGTAGCAGGCGATAGCTAGTGTAATGTAAAGCTCGTTGACATTCTCAGACATTATGTAGTTGTTCCCAGAACCCTTCAACTGACGTGCGCTCATGCGCCAGCACGGCTGCTGTTAAAAATAATTAAACTAAATTATTAATAGAGTGCTAAGTCAGGCTAAAGGCCGAGAGAGGTCAAGGAACATCAGCACATGTGTGTCTATGCGACATGTCGTAAGTGCGTGCGCAGTCATCGACAAAGCCGCGCTGTGTGTCGGACAAAGCTGGCTTGTCGTAGTATTACTACGCACTCTGAGCGCAGGGTCGTTGGTGACACGCGGCTCAGACGTGCTTCACGTGCTGGAGTGCTCGCTCTATGCGCCTGCTGAAGATGCTACAATAGTCAATGCGTGCGGCTCGCTGCTGTCTGCTTCCCATGTGCGCGCCATCACTGACCCAAGTCAATAGCGCACAGCGTTACCAGCGCAGCACCGGTGCGTATGTTTCCACAGCAAAGTATCTCTAAACGTAATAATACCATGTTTACAAACACCATTCTTCACGAACTTGAAGTTTTTTGTCTCTAAACTAAAATAGTAGCCACTTAACTTTTTACAGCCCGCACTCGTGTCTTGATTGTCTATTACGTGATACAATAATAATAGTATACCAGAATTAACCGTCAATTATTTTTTTCTCTTCATTCAACGGTGGCAAAAACATGACCGTGAACTGAGCTAATCCAATTTCTCATTTCAATGGGAATGTAAGTTAACCGTTGTTTGTTTTTTTCTCGTTCAATTGTAGTGGAATTTTCTTAATGTGCCCATTCCCTTGGCCGTGACTTTTGTTTACATTCAGCAGGTAAAGAGTGGGTATCACAGGCGCCCGGTGTCCGCTCATGGCGTGTCGTCACGCGGTCGCGGGTGCGGGCGCGGACGCGGGTCAGCACTCCGTGCTCATTCTGTTCTATTTGGGTGCGCAGTCTAGTGTCTATCGTCTTTTGAGCACAATAACAGTTCACGGTACACATTTTATGCGGAAGTAACATTCGAGGATATGTCGAGAACAAAATATAGATTAGCGAGCCGAGATACCGCGTCACCACATGTAGGTAGGTGACCGTCTAATTTGTCGCTGGAGTGTACGCGGCTCCACTCTAACATTACTCTGTAACTGTCTCATAATTAAGAGCACGCTCATTAATGTTGACACGGAAGTAATTAACAAGTTGTGTTAATTATGAATGCTTTGGTAAACAAAATGTAGTGCGTAAAAATACCAATTTAATTAAAGTAACTTGATTTTGTTTATTAATCCAACTGCACGAGCATCGCCATCGCCACATTTAACTTTATTCTTACTTATATTATACTTAAATGCAAAAGTTTGTGAAGATGGATATGTTTGTGAATGGCCCCGCAGCATGGCAAGAACCAGTGCCAGGGCGGTGCTTCGCCCAAGCGGGGCACACCTCCGCCGTATGCTCCACTTCCTCCGGGCGGCCCAAACAGTGGTGACGTCCGGGTATTTCATCTCGCCCAATCCGACACAGGTACAGACGGCTACACATCAAGCTATACAAAACCAGTATAAGCTGATCGTTGAATATGCGGAATGACCATACAAAACGAGACCACGGTAAACTAGTTTTGTATACCTTCCGAAACAACCGTATCTGGTGAGGACTTGCGTCAGGCGGAAGGAGTGGACGCCGCGGCGCCTGTACAACCACTCCTCAAAGAGAGGCCTTACTACTTACATAAACTTACAACTGTTACTAATATCTAAGTGTTTTTTTGTATACCTAGCTTTTTTACGTGTTATCAGATTATTACTATTAGATAGAGTTTACATAATAACAGTCGGTGTTTTCGATTGTAGATAGTAATATGATGGAGGTAACTTTTACGTGAAACAAACAATAATCTTGTCATGTGATCCCACACGGGAATGTAATATGACAACAGTGCGGTTTCATCATGTCGGCTATTTGCCGTCCACTGCTGAACGTAATCCCCAAAGACAGCCAACCATCCCGTCTTAGGCAGTCCAGTCGTTGCCGGCCATCTTCTTCAAATCATCGATCCATCTGCCTGCTTCATCGACCGTTTGTCTGTCTGCTGACATGGCCGGAACATCTTCACTTCAGCATGCTAATTCTACGTGCAATGTTGGTGACTTAAATTGTCTGGCAAATGAATTCACTTGAAAGCCCCCGAGCATTGTTCTCTCCTTTGCACGATGAATGAGCTTGAATTTGTGGACCATCTATAGTGGGTGTCTACGTGTCGCTCCGTAAGTCATTACGACGATTACATACGGGTTTAGAGGCGAAAAATTACCATTGAACATGGTTTTGCCTTGAACGATCGCTCAGGCTTTTTAGATTTCCAACTCCTGCACAGGTTGCGTCGTCTTTCCCAAGAAAATGTTAAAGTAGCGGTGTTTATCGCGTTTAGAGTACAATTCATTCATATTCATGTAATCTTAGAATACTCACAAAATGCCTGTCTAAATATTCCATAATCTTGACTAGATTGTGGAATATTTATATTTATTTTGGTAAACAAGAAACTAGTTAAGTAAGTATGTAAAACTTGAGTGAGTCATGTCAAAACAGAGTCGGGTCCTTGTAATGTACGTGTGTGCGTGAGCTGAGCATGCGCGCAAGGGCGAGGCGAAGCGGACAGCACGAGCAAACTAGCCAAGGCACTGTTGACGAAAGAAAACATAAATGTTGAATAAAGAATTGTCAACAGATAGTGAACCAACAAATGCCAACATTTTAAATTGGTGAGCCTCGTGTCCTGTGGAGTAACATACAGACAATAACCATCTATGAGATACACATCAACATGCATGCAGCGAATATTTTTGCGCACTTAGTATAAGTATGCTAAGTTATTACCTAGGTGCAGTTTGCGAACTGGTTATTTAGATATTTTAGATGATCATGTAGGTAACATTTGTGTGCTTCTTATACCGTACAAGTAAGTTTAGGTACACGTTTGTCACATTCACTCGACAAGAGCGCCACATTCGCCACAAGTGTCTACTAGAAAAGCTCTAAATACAGTGCAGAGAGCGGCTACCGGTGTCGGCGCCGGCGCCGGGAAAGTGCTACCGCCACGTTGAAGTAATTGCTAAGCGCCAGGCGCCAGTGAAAGTGCAGGGGCCAAAAGCCCTGGTACGTTAACTTTGGCTAACGATGTCAAGTAACTGAGGGGCGAAATCCTCATCAGGCAGTGCATTTGCAGGTGTGTCGTTGGCATGGTTGTCAATATTACCTGATAGATCAACACTTGAGTCAGGTTCATCGCGTTGGTTACTGTTAGAGATCGTTTATGTGGTGAATGTCTTCGAACCTGCCGTGATCAACTTTTGAATGTAGGTTTATACTCCGGTTGTAACCGCGAATAGAGATCATGACCGAAAGGTTAGACAACCGCCATTTATCAATGTAACAGGCCGGGTGAACTTATTGCCATCAACCTTAATCATGGTTTTCCTTTATCGAACATGTAACGTTGTCGTCAGATGCCACGTGCCGGAGTGCGAGGGAAACTGGACGGCGGCGGCGGGTGTTGCAAGCGCGGCGCAGTGGTCGGCGGAGTGGGCGGCGTGGGCGCTGCCGGAGCAGCCGGCGCAGGCGCGCTGCCAGCGCTGGACAGCCGGGGCGCAGGCCTGCCACCCCGCCACCTTCGACAACACCAGCGCCGTCGCCTGCGACCGCCTCGTCTACCAGCATGGCAGCAGCATCGTCTCTGAGGTACCACTACCTGCTCAGCTTCATAACCCATTTACTTTTTTTGGGCACCTGAGTTGCAGTTTGTATGAACCGTGAATGATCTTATTTCAACTCCATAATAGCGTTTTTAACAAGTTTTAATTGTCAGCTAACCCAGCTAGAGATCACGAGTAAAAAAATACTGTATTTGGCCAAACCGAAAATTCTGATAAAAATGTCCAACACTGAACCTTCGGTCGGACTCTACACATAGGTAATGAAATAAAAGTTGATAGTCTACACAAATGAGCAACCATGCAAGTATGGTATGTATGTAGCGCTCCCAGAACAGGTTGGATAGTATTTCTGTATTAGCGTGTCGCGTATGCTTGTTTTAGACGCGCGGGTTCACTAGAGTTCGTAGGACTCGAAAAAAATTGCAGTTTCGAGTACATTTGTGTCGCTTGTGAAAGAAACAGGTTCGTCCGCGTGTCACGTGGTGTGAGTCACGCGGTGGACTCCGTCATGTTAGTGCTACATGTTGCCATGCCTCATGTGGGCAACACCCCGATCCGTTCACCCTCTGTCTCCAATATCACGTTATAGTTGTAAAGTGCTCACACGGTTCTGACTTTCAATATTTCTCATTTCAGATTTGAAATGTGTGTGTTGTTTCCAGTTTGACCTGGGATGCCAGGAGTGGAAGCGCTCCCTGGTGGGCACGGTGCACAACGTGGGCATGCTCATCTCCTTGCCCATCATGGGCATCGTCTCGGACAGGTAATGTTACATCTCCAATTTGTGCATCTTATTGTATCCAACGATGAGTCTCAGCAGTTATTTATATTAGTCCAATCACCGAGTAGGTAGTCTATGCCATTAGTCATACCTATAGTCGACTTTTCTAATCAGAACCAGTTTGTCTTTATTGATGAGACCTAATGGCAACTTACATTTGAAAGGTTTGTATTGAATCCATTTAACGAATGTTAACTTGCGTTAAATCGTGTTTCGGTACGGAACACTAGTCATGCGAGACACGACTCGTTCAACTCTATTTTAGTAACGATGCTTATATTATTTTTAAGCATTGACCGCACTGTTGATTGATCGATAATCAATCTTGTGCACGTGATTCTAAAGTTGGTAATCTTTTATACGTTTCCCCATCAAGCATGGGACTCGATAAAATTATGTAAATAATATTCACAGCTAGGTGATGGCAAATTTTGAAGTTTATATTACTGGCTGGTTGTTTATCTTATTTGGCCTTGAATAAAGTTCGAAAACCATAAAAGTAAATAATAAGACAAGTTCAGGAGCCTCTCTCTCGGATCAGGGTCATATAAATGTTTTGATTATTTATTCGCATCGATTTTACATGGATACTCGCTTGTTTATCTAACGTAGCGACATCTATTGGTTGGTCAAGAAAACAATATATTCCTCCTCCCTCACCACAAAGTCACATTATACCAGTTCAAATTACCTACACACCTACACTTATTCTATCATAGGTATCGATGCGTAGCCAAATAAGTTAAGTCCAGTAAGTGGCCACACTATACCCTCGCGGTGTCAGTAGCGGGCTAGACGTTTTATAGTAGTATCTAATACATGGTGAGTGATGAGATGCCTCATCAGCGGTCTTCTTACTGATGTCCTGGTGCTGTGTGGTTGCAGATGGGGCCGGCGCTCGGCGCTGGTGGTGTGCGGCGTGGGCGCGGGGCTGCTGGGGTTGGCCAAATCCTTCGCCGGCTCCTACCACACCTACTTGCTGGGCGAGCTGCTCGAGACCGTGCTGGGCGCGAGCGTCTATCCCTGCGCCTTCGTGCTCAGTTAGTATACATATATAGTTTTTTCCTTTACCTATTACTTTATCATCTCGGGCCGGGTCCGACTAGAGGTACAGAGCGATCTGCGTCGATATGGTGATGTCTGCTATATTCACTCTGTTAAATACTCGTACTATATGAACTCAGTGATCTTACTAACGTCCTGTAGCGTTGCCTAAAGTTAACAGATAATAATAATATGGTGTGTTTGCTTCCCAGTGATAGAATGGCTGGGCGTGGAGCATCGTATCCTGGCGAGCTTGGTGCTGGGCATCCCGCTGTCGCTTGGCGCGGCGTCGCTGGCGCTGGTGGACTACCTGGCGGGCTACTGGCGCACGTGGGCGCGCGTGGCCTACCCGCCGTCGCTGCTGCTGCTGCTGTACCCCTGGCTGCTGCCCGAGAGCGTGCGCTGGCTGGCGGCACGCGGGCGCACGGCGGAGGCGGCGCGCGCGGTGGAGCGGGCGGCGCGCGTCAATGGCGTGCGCCTGCCGCCCGGCGCGCTCGACAAGATGCTGCTGGAGAAGGAACAGATCGGCGCCAGCGCAGAGTCCAACATTGACGAGGGGCTGTTCACTGCGCTTGTCAAGTGAGTTACAGTTTGTCAACAGCTTTATCTTTCTTATTTAAACACTAGCTTTTGACTACGGCCACTAGGGCTTTGCTCGCGTTAATTTATTTCACAATCTTGGATTGTACATGCGTGGCGCCGTCATTGTTTTTATATGTATATAGCTTTTATACGACCTAATACAGTTGTTCCGGGTCTGGGTGTTTGTGTATGTGACTATAAATGTATGTAAACGCACCCACGATACAGGATAAATACCTAAGGCAGCGTTTTATTTTTTAAATTTTAACATCCTTTTTTTATGAAGTCGGTTAAAAATAGGTAAGCTACAAAAAGCTGAAATGTTGAGAATTACGTCTATTAAACCAATTAAAGATATATTTATGAATGTGTTCATTGTAGGAAAAAACATGTTTTTATTAGATTTTGCGCAGTTTAGCTAGTTAGACAACGGCACGTGTCGTGTCCCCCACCGTTGAATTATTAACTCAGCGATTAAGGGCCGAGGTATTTGTAATGAATAAATCATATCACATACACATAGAGATGTAACTTATAAAAAAATAAAGATATATCCAGTAACTGCTGGTGAGTCATGAGAGTCAAAGCAAAAAAAAAAAACGAAAACTAAATTAAGTTACCGATTCAAATTGACATTCTTTATTTGATCAGAGGCCTTATCACAAGATTTGTGTATTTTATTTACAGCGTACTTGAAGTATTCACTGCTTTTATTGTATGGAAAACTGAAAAAATATGCCTCTAGTGTACGAACGAGGAAATATTTTTTTTTACTTATGCGTTAAAGATTTCCAAAAAAGCACTGTTATTTGTAAATACGTCCTTATATAGGCCTCTTGAGTGTCATTATGGAATCTGTACAATCTTAATTGAAGTTTTTTTTTTAATTGAAGTTTTTTTTTAATTCCAAAGATGTTACTTAGGTATAATAATAATATGCTGTATTAAAGGCATGCTTAAAAAAATAAGTACATTAATTTGCGCTAAGTCACGACACACGAAAATCATCATCACCATTTTTTTGCCCTCAACCATGCTACTTGTGGTCGGCGCAAGATGTTTTCTTTTTCATTCTCCCCTGAGACGTCACGCATTTACTCCTTTTAGTTCATATCATTCCATAAACAATCCATTCATATTTTCTTTAGTCTTCCTCTTTTCCTCCATCCATCTTCACTCATGTCCTCACAAACTCATAAAAAATAAAAATACCGGTACCGAGGGTTCCATATTCCATACCAACATGTGAATTACTTCATAACGGGAATCAAGATCACAAACCTTTTTTTTCAATCATAGTGATTGAAGCGCAAATACATAGGTACAATAGCAGCAGTGTAACGTTGGCGGGTGTGGTTGCAGGTACGGCGTGCTGCGGCGGCGGCTGTGCGTGTGCTTCGTGTGGTGGATGTCGGCCGTGTTCGTGTTCTACGGGCTGGCGGTGCAGGCGCACGCGCTGGCGGGCTCGGCGCACGCCAACTACGCGCTGCTGGCGGCGGCCGAGCTGCCGGCGCTGCTCGCCAACACGCTGCTGCTGGACCGCGTGGGCCGCCGCCCGCTGCTCACGGCCGCGCTGCTGCTCACCGCTGCCACGCTCATCGCCAGCTCAGCGCTGCCGCAAGGTACTGATTATCCATGACAGCAGTGCTGACACTAGGTTCAGTTTATCGGCACGGTTGGCGCAGATGTTGAGCGATTGGTCTGTTGCGTAGCGTGTCGCGGGTTCCATTCCCGTACGGAACAAATATTTGTATGACCTACAAGTAGTTGTTCCGGGTCTGGGTGTTTGTGTATGTGAGTTTATATGTTTGTAAACGCACCCACGACAAAGGAAAAAGCCCTAGTGTAAAGCAATGTTAAAAAAAAATACAAAAAAAAATATCATGCATATTAAGGCTGGTCCAATCGAGCCGGAGAAGAATTAATTTTCAACCATCTTTTCATAATTATCAACCAATCATTCTTCTAGTAAGTTTTGAGATATAGGAAATTTTGATGCGCAATAAGTATTGACGTTATAATTAAATGTACCACGAGTAAGGTCTACGTTATTAAGATGATAAACTAATCGCTTACGCAGGAATGTGGATATTTGCGCCTGATTCGTGTAATGATCGTGTTTATTAACCTACCGGTCTTGTTATGAGGTAAACATGAATTCGTTAAATATAATGAATAGATAATTATGTACATAGTTGCCTGTGTGTTATTAAAATGTATCAATCAATAAAAGCTATATAAGTGCGACACGAGCAAGTGTAGTTCATCAAGTTCAGAGATTGGCAATGTTAATGTCGCGTGTCGCAACGGCCGAATGTTCACATCTTGACTTTAGCCCTTCCGATATCTTTTTTGACCTGATAAGATAAGTCCTCGGGATGTGTGCACACACATGTCGAACGATATCGATTAGAAGTACACTCACAGTCAAAGCATTCCACACTTTCTTAAACGGATAAATTAATTATTTTAGTACTAGAAATAAATTTTCAATAGGTGCGTCCACAGAAAGCGCACAGCCTCGCGAGGCATTTGCTGCGCGAGGAAACTGACAAGCGAGGCTGCTCATTGTGTGGACGCTTCTATTGTTTTTTGACCGAGACACGAAACAATTTACGCGAGCAAAACAAAAGCCGACACTGGATGGCTCGGGCGCTCGATCGCTCGACCGCGGCAGCGCTGTCACTTGCCTCGCCCGAGACACGTCCACACCAACCGAGCTGCTTCGCGCGGAAAATGCCTCGCGAGGCTGCGCGCTCTGTGGGGACGCACCTATTCCGCAAGCAGGATTTGAGCCTACGACTGGTTTTTCAGTCACAATATCAAACAGGCACCTTGATACTGAAAAAAACAATTCCTGCTTCCTGTTCCATAAACAATTTACAGCAGGCACTCTATCTGGAACAGTTTGACACATGCTCTTTACTCTTCTGTCTTATTGTAATTGAAAGGGATAGCATCTATTCTCTGGCACAAGTTCTTTTCTCTTCTGACTTATTGTGATAGAAAGAGATGGCATCTTTTCCCTGCCTATCACTGTTGCTATTTCGAATGCATCCACCAGAAAGTCATTGGTTCCAGTGTAACAGGCTGTTTTTGGAACAGCATTTTGAATCTGTTGTTTCCTTGGAACTGGCACTGGTGACAGGTTCTACTACAAGAAGCTAAACTACTACACCAACACATTGACATTGTACACGTACAGGTTGACATTGTAGTAGTTTGAATACTCTGCGATAGATGGCGCTAAACGTCACCATTAGATATTAGAAATGGATTCAAGAATTCGACGCACGATTTTAGGTTTAGGTGGGACCTCAGTGGCTCGATTGGTAACAGCATCGGATGTACTGAATCCGGAAGTCGTAGGTTTAAATACTGCGCGCGTTTCGAATCTTTCTTTCCAAAATTCTTAGGCGATTACTTTCATATGTGGTTGGATAGACAGTGCCACTTGTACTAATAGATAGTCAAGTAAATCTATTCAGAATGAAATTTGAATGGTTCCAGCGAGCGGTCTGTGGGGCACCGGGCTGTACCTGGCGGGCAAGATGGGCGCCACCATGACGTTGAACGCGCTGTACGTGTACACGGCCGAGCTGTTCCCCACGAGCGCGCGCCAGCGCCTGCTGGCCGCCTGCTCCACGCTGGGCCGCGTCGGCGCCATCCTCGCGCCGCTCACACCGCTGCTGGTGAGTACTGTTGTGTTATTCTGTAAAATTCAGCGTTGCGACAGCGCTGAAACACGCCGCTTACATGGTAGGTACGTATTTGTTCAGTAATTAAGAATTACACCACAAGACTGCTAGATTTAAAATTAAAATTGCATGAAAGGTATACCTTTAAATATGTAGGTAGTTGGAAAGTGAACGTTGCTCTTATATCGCAGGCGGTGTACAAATGGTGGCTGCCGACGCTGCTGTTCGGCTCGCTGCCGCTGCTGAGCGCGGCGCTGACGCGGCTGGTGCCGGACACACTGCACCGCCGGCTGCCGGACAACTTCGCAGACATGGACGAGTCTACACAGGAGCCCACGCCACCACCCACGCCCCCCGCCCCCCTCCTTGCCTCCGTCTGACAGTCATCATGACAGCTCCAACTACTTCATGTGCTCCATAGTTCTTGAGGTCGACCGCATAGATTAGATGTTAGAAATTTCAGTCAGAGAAATGTTGATCAACACCGAGTAACACCCGCCGAGCATCAGAAGCGGACGGCTCATCTGAATTTTTCTTACAGTGTGTAATATCTAATACAAAAGCTGCGGTCGCGCTCAAGCGCTTTAATTAATATCGTTGTCAAGAGAGCCCTAGTCCGAGCCGAATGATCCTTGACGCGTTCTACACATTTTGGGAAATCTTTGGACTAGGTACACTAAATTTAGACTTGCATTGTGTCCAATAACCTGAATAAAATGCTGTTAGCATTAGATTCTGTGTCAACTGTAACAATAAATTATGGTAGTATGATCGGCTCAAATAAGGGGGTGCAATAGCGAGATTAAGGGCGCATAACCAGAAAGTTGGCAACGTCGCAAGTAACTGTCAAATATTTACAAGTTTTAATTAATTTGATAAATGTACTGTATGAAAATAAGAAATATGGCTCTGTAGTGCACTAAAAAAATATTAGGGAATGCAATAATTAATATCGTAACACCGAATATATAGTTTTAGATATAAAAAAGTATTTGGAAACTTTCCAAATGCTTTTTTTACACCTGAAACGGTCACAACATCAAATTCAGTGTTTTAATTGCATTTCTATATTAATGTTCTAGTGCACTACAGAGCGATATTTCTTATTTCCATACAGTAACATTGCTGAATTAATTAAAACTTGTTAATATTTGACAACTATTTGCGATGTTGCCAACTTTCAGAATAAGCGCTCTTGAGAAGGGTCAGTCCATACATATCAGAGTTTTTAGAAATTAAGAAATTAACATGTGGGATTACATTCCCTATTTGTAATTATGGTGATGGTTCTCATGACGTGCAACTTGCAACAGCTAATTGTTAAAGGCCTCTATCAGTTTTGCGGTGTAAAAGCAGAAATTCCGATTCCTAAAGATATCTTACGGTTCTGAAATAACGGAATTTTCTTTTAGTCCACAAAACTGATAGGGACTGTGAATATATTGGTGCTCGTCATCTGCTTTAGAGAGACTGTGCAAGGGACCAAGCACTTTAATGCTTAAATTTCAAGCTGAAATATAATTTCAACTTGAAAGTTGCATTTTAAAATCAAATTGTTATTTTTGTGAATTCGAGGGTCTACCTCGTTCTAGAGGTTACTTGAATACCTATCACGCTAATACGTACAAACATTTGTTGTTTTCTCTTTTATGTAATAGTATTGAATAATTGAAACTATGTAAGTACTACTTACTTATTGGGGACCTAAAAATAAGTTTTTAAAACATCCCAGTTATAAGATAAGTATTGTTTTTTTTAATGCGATCGGAAACCGTTGTGTGACACTACTACAGTTTCGACATCACATAAATGAAAAACAAGAAATTGTTTATTATAGATTAGAGAACGTAAAGGAGAAATAATTGTGTAAGCTAATTAATAAAATTATTATAACATTATCGAACCTAACAGAATTACCCACATTTCATTATCTCGTCAAAAACCAAGAATTTTTCCGAGTAACATTAATTGTGATGTTAAAAGTGTAAGTTGAATCAAGTTACGTATATTTTTCATGAAGACATATTATATTAGAAATATTGATTATTACTCAGAATGATGACATTATCAGGCACTGAACAGTCAAGATACAATTTTTTTTTACTTGAAATGGAATCTTTTATGTCTTTTACATAAAAAAATATTATGAAAAAACATGGAATAGTGATATCGGCTAAGCCACTTCATATGATAATTTATGATTTGAAGTTAACACAGTATATACCTACCTTGTGACAAGCTGAAAGCTCCGGGAGTTAAGCGGCCGTTATACATTTGTAAAATTATACAAATAGCAAATATTTAAGTAAGAGTCAATCATGTTGGACGGTATTTCTAGTAGTTTTATGTATTTTTCAACCTTTTACAACATCTTTCAAGGCAATATTGACTATTGTACTCAGTATTGCCATTTAATGTATAGGTGGGCTATAAGTTCAGTACACACATACGTGACGCTGCTTTCTATAGAGCGACTTAAAATCTATGTAACTTTATTTACTACACGAAAAGATACACATTACCAATATCGTCGCGTTACGTCGTGTCTCGGTGTGAACTGTCCCTATCGAATCAGTACAACGATCTCAAGGAGCTGTTGTATGACACGGCTTCAGGTTTACAAATCTCTATTATGTATAGAAGTACAAATCTCTCTTTCTCTTCTTCCCAAAGTACAATAAGGTCTAACCGAAGGTAATGGGATGTATGACAGGTAGCTGGTAGTCTGATGTAAGTACCTAGCTATAATTTTACAAATAGTGAGCTCGACGGTAGCGTGGCGCTGACGGGACGCGAGTCTGACGGGTCGTTAGCGCGATGCGATGCTCACACTAGAAAACACGCCAGCCCGGTTGCCATAGAAACGCCTAGACATTATTTCAAGCTGAGCCAGGCGAGCAAGCTTGGCGTGGTTTGTGTGACGGCTTACATTAATTTGTATTTTTATAGTAAGTAAGTACGCCAAGCACACGCCACGCTACCGTCGCGCCACGCCGAGCTCTCTGTTTGACAAAGCCTTAATGGTTGCACTTGACAATCCGCGACCGTGTAGTGTAGTGTATAGTATTAGTAGATTGTATCATTAGTGAGAGACACGAGATATCTTACGATAATATAATAAGACAATTAACAATAAAGTGATAATACTAATTTACTCAAGAGTGTGTGGTTTTATTTATTTTTATGGTTCAGTTGAATATCCGGTTAACTTGACACAGATTTATTTCATCCAACGTTTATCTTTTTACAACTGTTTACGTGTAATGTAACTGTAGTGAGTTTTAATAAATCCTAGAACAATCAGAAACTGTTTGAATCTCTCTGGTTGCTGTGAGCCCGACACTCACGGTCGACAATGTTTAATTAAAGATTAGGACACTCTGTGGCGAGTGGTACTACTTGATCGAGTTGTTATTGTTGGGCTAAAAAGTTAATTATGTTTTACATAACAATGAAGGTTGTTCAGAACAGCCATGACGAGAAGGTCGCGAATACGAGGGAGTGACAGTGGCCCGCGCACAGCCTACAGATACCACAAGCTTTTTTTTATCGTGGTGAAATCATCAAATGAGTCCTCCCACCCAGGGCAGAGCGGACTGTCAGACTTGTACTGACTAAAATCCACGGTGTCCTTCAGTAGCCCTTTGTACACCGGGGTCGCGGTATACGTGTGTCCCTCGACCCCGGCAGGCTTTGGCCCTCTAGAGGGGGGCCCCGTCATTATGCTGACGCTCTTTGAGGCGCGCGTGGAACACAACACGCCGTCTACCCGGGCACGGTACATGGTCGGACAGCGAGTTGCCCTTTACTCGCCGCCCGCATGTCCGCGCGCTGATACCACAAGCTGAGGCAGGAGGATTTGAACCAGCTTATTACACCTACATTCTTTTTCAGAACAGCGTGTCGCGGGTTCGATCCCCGCACGGAACAAAGTATCGTACACATCTACAAGTAGTTGTTCCGGGTCTGGGTATTTGTGTGTTTCTATGTTTGTAAACGCACCCACGATACAAGATAAATTCTTACGGTGTATCCACACCGCCGGTAACATTTGTGGAGCAACAAAAGGCAACACGGTAACATTCGGCAACATTCGGTAACTTTTGTGGCTCCTTGTTACTATTTGTTGATTGTTACTCATCCACACCGCAGTAACATCCGACAACAAATGTTGCCGTGTTACTGTATGTTGAGTAACGTTGCTCGACAATCGGTAACATTGTTAGATAATGGGGTAACATTGTTACCGAATGTTGAGCAACGTTACTCGGCTTACAGTAACACGTCAACACATAGTAACATTAAATAACATTTTGTTGGCGGATTTTACCGAATGTTGAGCAACGTTACTCGACTTACAGTAACACGTCAACACTTAGTAACATTAAATAACATTTTGTTGGCTGATGTTACCGAGTAACATTTGGAAACGTTGAGCTACAAATTTTACCGGCGGTGTGGATGCACCGTTAGAGAAGGGCAACGTTTAAAACAACTATTTTTTTAATGACAGTCTGTTATTTAGATGTAGTAAGTTCTAACCGTAGTACACGTCAACACGTGTAGTTACAAACAAGTAAATAATGACATGAAAGTGGTTTAGAATGTTTGAGGAAAATATGGGAGCTAGTAATGCGGGTAGCATGGCATCCGTGTGCAACTGTGCAAGACGTCATTCATCGACCGGGCGGCCGGTGCGGGCCATAATTCACGTTGTTACGTAATCAGGTAGAGTAGTAAATAGCGCTTACAATAGGCAAGGTAAGATGACTGAAAAAATGTAATCCGTCCGTCAATAACTAGATTACCAAAAAAAAAACGTGTGGCACTCGGTGACTGCCGCGGTAAAGCTATTGCGTAGCATTTTTTATCAACTTAAATATGCAATTATAATTATTTATTTATTTATTATAACTATTTATTACTGTACTAATTAGGCTATGGTCAGCCATGTCAATCAAGTGAAACGTCAAGAAACGTTCTCCTCCTACTCCTCCCTCTCCCTCTCCTCCTCCTCCTGCCTCTCCCTCTCCCTCTCCTCCTCCTCCTCTCTCTCCCTCTCCCTCTCCCTCTCCTCCTCCTCCTGCCTCTCCCTCTCCCTCTCCCTCAATGAAATTGCCCCTTGCTCAATAAAAGCATGCATTCGTGCTAGTAATGAGCACGTCTGTCCGTACCTTTATGAGCACGTCTGTCCGCACCTTTATGATTGCCGAAGTCTTCCGAACTGAAACGACGTTAGACGATGCGTACTGTCAGATGTGGTCAGGAAATTTCGTTACGTTTTTCGCGCGCGCCGAGCTCAGAGCCTGCGATAAAAGCAATGCAATAGCTTAAAAAAAAACTCCTGTATCGTGGGTGCGTTTACAAACATAGAAACACCCAGGCTCTGAACAACAACTTCTAGGTCATACAAATATAGTTGTTTCTCGGGGATCGAACCCGCAACACGGTGCGCAAAAGTCGATAGCTCTGCCACTGCGCCAACCTCGCCACTGAGTTTCCTCCTTCTGATTCGTGTATCTCGCGGCAATATGTAAGTAGGTACGTTATTTGTTCAGATGTTTAGAAAATTAGTAACAGCAGTAGTTTTATCCTGCTACAAGTACGATAACTAGGTATTTAACCGTATACATATCTATCGGAGTTTAGTCAAAAATCTCTCACTGGGATTTCCAGACTAGTGGTTGCATAATAACGTTATTATAAATATAGAGGACTGCACGGCTGTAAGGACTCTCATGTCGAGTGTTGCCGGCACACCACACAGAGACCGGCGCGTATTCGCAATTGCATCTCGACTGCGGTTTGATTGACAGCGGACCTTGGCCTAGTATCGGCTTTCTAATAGATCAGTTGATTGTTGCGGTGCAGTGTGGTGGTGACCCGCAGTCAGTGACGCCGCGGTCATGAGTGTACCCGCGGGACAGGTGGACGCGGAGAGCGTGCTGCGTCAGTTGGGGCAGGCGGGACGGTTCCACCGACGCGCGTACGTCCTGCTGGCGCTGGTGGCCGTGCAGGTGGGCCTGCTGCACACCACCTACATCTTCCTCGCGGCTACCGTGCCCTACAGGTACGTACCGATGAACTATAGTCTCTTCAGAGCCATGTCAATGTTTCCCGTAACGTTTGTAGTCAATGTGTCATATTATTGAAGCGTGTGTTTTCGTCTGCCTAGTCTTCCACCTTTGTCGCTATGCTAGGGAGAAACTTCTTGTATGAGTAAGGTAAAGAGCATAATAATATGCTCTTTGTTCAACGTGTACTGTGGAAACGTAAAGCAAATAATATCGTAGCATTTCTAACTTCAGACTGATAGTTAGCAGTATTCACATCTTAACTTCTACTTTTATAATAATAATACCAGCCTAACTGTCCCACTGCTGGGCTAACGCTTCCTCTCTTATAGAAAGGTCACGAGCATAGATCACCTTTTGTTTTTGGGTGATAAAATCCTCAAATGAGTCCGGCCTTGAGAGGAATGGAAGAGACTGTCAGACTCTAACTAAAAAGTTTTCATCCTTTTCTTTCGGTTGCCCTTTGGGCGCCAGGGCCACTGTATACTGATCAGACAGTTCTATGACCCCAGCATTCATCACCATTGCTGGCTTAAGATAGGTTGGCGATTACTTGATTGTAGTGTTACTTGCGATTGACTGAGATTTCCTTATCATATTTCCTTCAGCAATGTCAATGGTGTCCAAAATAAACTTAAAATTGGATATGAGTTTTAATAAAAAGTCACATGAGCATCTACAGATTTAAACCAATAACCTCGTGTTTGAGAGGCTATATCTTAAATGATAAATGATATTTATTTTGTAAGTTGGTTATAAAAAACACTTTTACACGTCACAACCAATATTTTTTTTTAAACTAGATGAGGCCGGTGTTTCGTACCTGACTACTCTGAGAAGAAACAGCCGAAACAAACTCAGAGGTCACAGTCTCTTTTAAAGTCCAGACATTGTTTTGTTCAGGTCATACGAGGACCATGCGGGTGTCTGAAATGGTCTTTTGAGGAAAGAACCACACAGATTTGAGTGGACCTGTCCAGTCAGTGCAAGCATTTGTCGGTGATCGTGTAGCTCGACTCAGACCTCAAGGAGCTCAACGTCACGACGAACAATACAAAAGAAAGGACATTTGGGTAGGCCGCTTAAAGTACTCAAATTCTCAGACAATTATTATAAATCAAAAGCGAAACTTCCCCACATTCGTCCTCGCATTCACAATGATAAAATACACATAAAAAAGATAAAAATAATTGTAAAGAACATGTCAAATTGTAAAGCAATCAATGTCAAATAGTAAAAAATAATAATAATAATAAATAAAAAAAAAATCAAAGTCACAAAGTAACTCACGTCAAATTGTAAAAATATAAAATAAAAAAATAAAGAATGTCAAATTGTATAAAAAGAAAGGAATAAATAACAAAAACAGACAAAGTGGTAAAAATAGAAAAAAAAACATAGAAGGAAAAAAAAAAAAAAAAAGACATTCTACATTACTACAACAACTGCATTCAGTGAGTAAATTGAATCGGAGCAGCTTAATCCCAAGCCTTTTTGTCTTCAAGATAATGGTTTACATGATAATAGGCTTTCTGAAGCAGTTTACTTTTTATAAACGATTTGAATTTATTTATGCTTAGTGCTTGAATAGGACTCGGAAGCTTATTATAAAAACGTATACATTGACATCTAAATGTGCCCCCTATTTTTTTGAGCCGGGTAGCTGGAACCATGAATTTGTCCTTATTCCTTGTATTTATATTGTGAAAATCACTGTATTTTTTAAAAAGATTAATATTTTTATGTGCGTACAAGAGGTTTTCATAAATATACTGAGCCGGCACAGTCATTATATTAATCTCTTTAAACTTTTCTCTGAGGGAGTATCTGGGACTTAGTTTATAGATGGACCGAATTGCCCTTTTTTGCAAAATAAAGATTGTTTGAATTTCGGCAGCACTGCCCCATAACAGAATACCGTATGACATTACACTGTGGAAATAACTAAAGTAAACTAAACGGGCTGTCTCCAAGTTAGTTAATTCACGAATTTTCCTAACGGCGAATGCAGCTGAGCTGAGCTTTTTTGACAATTTTTTCTATATGGGGGCCCCACTGAAGTTTAGCATCCAAAGTTATGCCTAAGAATACCGTGGTATCTTCCGGTTTTAATTCCTGATCCTTGATTTGTACACTGGTTTCCACTTGTCTGACATGAGGTAACGTAAACTTAATGCATTTAGTTTTTTTCTCATTTAGGAGAAGATTATTACAGTTAAACCAATTTACTACTTTTGCAAGGGAACTATTAACTTCAGTAACTAGCTGCTGGCGTTTAAGTTTAAATAAAAGTGAAGTGTCGTCTGCAAACAACACTATATCATGATTATCCTTTATGAGGTGAGGTAAATCATTTATATAAACAAGAAACAAAAAAGGGCCAAGAATTGAACCCTGGGGTACCCCCATTTTTATTACAGATCCGAGAGATCTTTTGCCGTTGACATCCACTCTCTGGATCCTTTCACTCAAATATGAAGTTAGAAGATCCAGAGAGGCGTTCCGGATTCCGTAGTGGTGGAGTTTCCTGATTAATGTTTCATGAAGAACGCAATCGAATGCCTTGGACAAATCACAAAAAATGCCCAAAGCATCACATTTGTCCTCCCACGAATCATAAATGTGTCCTAACAGTTCAACACCAGCATCGGTAGTTGAACGACCCCTTGTAAAGCCGAACTGTTTATTATGCAGTAATTTATGTTTATTGAAAAATGTTTATATTGATTTAATATAAGTTTTTCAAAGATTTTACTAAAGGTTGGTAGTACAGAAATAGGTCTATAATTAGTGGGGTCTGATGTACTACCCGATTTAAATAATGGTATTACTTTACTATATTTCATTAGATCAGGGAACTCTCCACGGTCAATACAATCATTAAATATTACAGCTAAAGATGGTGCTACAATGTTTATAATGGACTTAGTAACGTCCACTGAATGACCCCACAGATCGGCGGTCTTCTTTACATTTAAAGTATGAAAAGTTTTGACTATATCTTGACAAGTCACACATTGAAAATTAAATTCGGAATCACAAAGAGGAACGTTTTCTTTAAGCAAAGACTCGGCAGCAGCAGGTGACGACTTCAGTGACTTAGTAGTAGATACAGGAATGTCAGCAAAGAAACTCTCAAAGGCGGTGGCAACTTGATCATCTGAATTTAAAGTAATATCTCCAATAGCAAGGCTGTAGTCACTATCTCTGTTGCAAGTCTTTCCCGTTTCACTATTAATAATGTTCCACGTCGTTTTAATTACATTGGTACTGTTTTTAATTTTTAAACTCAAGTAATTTGACTTTGCCACACTACAAATCTTTTTAAATAATTTGGAATAATTCTTAACATAAAGATTAAATTCTTCAGTATTAATATAAGTCCGCTCTTCATATAGCTCATACAGTCTCTTTCTACTCTTATGAATACCAAGGGTAGCCCAGTCGTTGAAAGAAGCATTACTTTTAACCGTGATTGTCTTCGGAACAAATGTAGTATCAAATTGTTTACAGTATGTATTAAAAAAATCATTATATTGTTGGTTGGGGTCATTATTACTTGACAAAACGGGTAATTTACACAAAAGTTTAGTTTTAAAGCTTTCCAAACGACTTTTGGTTTTAGGGTTAACTATTATATCTTTTTTAATAACTTTTATGTTCACATTTGAAATAGTGACAAATTGCCCGCAGTGGTCTGAATCTAACAGGTTTATAATTGCCTTGTGAGTTGGTACAATATCAGTATATATGTTATCTAGGCAAGTGGCACTGGTGGGGGTTATCCTAGTGGGCTCCAAAAATTTATTTTCAAGATTGTATGACTGGAATAGGCTAATAATTTTAGTAGTTTCTTAGCCTCTGGACTATCACTTCAACTTAGATCACTTGACTTAAATGGCGTCAAAAAGAGTGATATGTTGGCAACATTGGAGGGCGCATCAATGGCGGTGTTGCAACAGTACAAACATCAGCAATTCAGCATGTCATGGTTGCCAGTCACGGTACAGTGGTGACACAAGTGCACATAACGAGAACCTCGCGGCTGCAGAAGGTCGGCTCTTCACAACGAGGACAGTTTTTGTCAGGCAATCTTTTAACTTTAACAAATTGTCAAGACTGAATGTTTGAAGCCAAAATATTTGTAGGAACTTTAGATAGTCACTTTTGTAGGATAGGATTAGGTGATGAATTGGAAAGTGGCAATACACAATTATGCCTTTTTATAAAATCTGGTAAATGAGATCAGAATCAGCAATCGGTATCAGCCGGTAATGGTTACTGAATTACTAACCAGAGCGTCATGTTTCTGGTGAAATAATGGAAGTTCAAACTTCGTACAAGAGGCAAGAGATGACAGTCGATCTTCACTGCACCGGATGAAATGGTTTGTGTTTGTATGTGTGATTGTGTGTGTGTGTTTGTGTGTGTGTGGTCATGCGAGGCGACTCGTGTCTAACGCTGGTGAAGTCGAGCAATAGCTTCTATTGTTGTAAATACAGTTCAGTGCTGCATCATTGTACACTAACAATACATTTTATTACCATTGTAGCCCGGGTCAGCTCGTGTGATCAAATGTAATAGTTAATTGAACAGCTATTGAGTTGACGAATTGATTTTTGCCCAGATATAATAAAGAGGCGTGTTTAACTAAAATTTTTGAAAAAAAAACAGCATTACCATATTTACAACATGAAAACAGAACTAAATTAAAGAAATAGATTTATTATTCTTAGAGAATAGCTGATCACTTAATACTAAATAAGTAAGTGATTATTTATTCTCTGAAAGATTCTACGACGAATCCGTCGATGAGCTTTTTAAAGATGTTTAATTTTATGCTTTAGATCGTAAAAAATAAAATTTACTGGAACCAATTCGATTTTGAATCTTTAGACCGACAGTAAGTAGAAGATCAAACGCCGTAACAGTTCAGTGCAGCAGTAGCATCTGTCGCATCAACGAATTGTATTGCTCGAACATTATAGTTAGGTGCTAACTAACCGCTGTTATTAAACTAATTAGATTTGTGAGGAGAGCCTGTACATGTATGTATACCTTCTATTATAGTTCTTGTCCTCATGTAAGGAAGGGTCTTGTCCTTGGAAATGTGCTATCATTTTTTTTCCCCTAGGACTGTACTATCCCTCTGCTGAGGTCAACCTCTCCCCATTCCTTCCATGAACTCTTTTCCCGGACTGCTTCTGTCCAGCTCTCGTGGTACTAGCATCTAGGTCGACTTCCCTCCTTTTCCCAGGTCGGGGCTTCAGTCGTTCAACTCACAACGTCCATTTTGTGGAGACTTTTGCCACGCGATCATCTTGCATGCGTCTGACTTGATATAATTAATAAAAACATGTTTTAAAAAAACGTTGCCCCACACTAGGAAGTTCTCCTGTATCGTGGGTGCGTTTACAAACATATAAACTCACATACATAAACACCCAGACCCGAAACAACTCAGATCATACAATTAATATTTGTTGAATTTATCTAATATATAAAATTCTCGTGTCACCGTTTTCGTTGCTATACTCCTCCGAAACGGCTTGACCGATTTTGATGAATTTTTTTGTGCTTATCCGGTATCTATGAGAATCGGCCAACATCTATTTTTCATCCCCCTAAATGTTAGGGGTAGTCCACCCCTAATTTTTTTTTATTTTTTAGACAAAATTTTTAATTTCTATTTTTTATGGCAAAACAACGTTTGCCGGGTCAGCTAGTTAATTTTATAATAGTGTGACTGTGCACTTACATTTTAATATTTTCTATTTTCTGAAATTATGTTTGCATGCCGCAAGGTAAAATGTAACGGAACTATTTAATATTATTTAACACCTTATTTGTATACTTACATTTTAAGCAAATAAATGATTTCTATTTCTATTTCCGTGCGGGGATCGAACCCGCAACACGCAGCGCAGCCGTCAAAAACCAATATGACATAAAAAAAGCAAAACAAATAAAAACACTAAACAATAAGTTCAGCATTAAAAGCTCCCAGTTAGTAGTCCTCCAGCGCTACAGCGCTTTCAACGGAGACGGCACGGTTGTCGCGGGTTCGATTCCCGCACAGAGCATATGTGTGTGTATGTGAGTAATTTACCTACTTCATAAATAATTTGAAAAGTTTAGAGTACAGTATTGTATGAAATGACGTGCGGGTCGCTCTTAATAAGGATATAAATAAAAATAAGAAGAAATAAGAATGATTCCCGTTGTTTTCCATCAAGGACAAGGGCAAGCGGGGATAACTTTGTGGCCATTATAACTTGGCTCTCAATAGGTTCATGGTCATTGTGTTTATATGTGCTCTATGTGCTACTTTGATACTTACAATAATGCTCTGAAAGTTTTCGACTGAGGCAGTAAATACGGTGAAAACCTCACTTGAATCCTTTGAGTCAATTTACTTAGTTGCTTATTATTATGGAACTAAACATAGAATGATACTTAAGTGAATACGCATATTATTGAATTTTGAGTATTAAAAAATAATGAACACGTATTTTAGATTATAGCGTTGTATCTTAGTCTAGTGATTTCTATGTTAATCAGTTGTTGTTACTCCTCACACGTCTTGCATTCAGATTAAGTAGACACTATTTGCTGTCACAAACATTGAGCGATGACGTTCACCCAAGTATTACTAACTATTGAAGAGCGATCGAAAGTTTCTAGCACCCACATTGTAGGACATGTAAATAAACTATGTGTTGTGGACACAGCTGTTCCAATCAACATGTACGCATTATTTTTGTTTATTAAAATATTCCGTCGCTCACGATTGTTGTCGCAACGAATAATTAGCAGTCTGTTGTTAGACTGATTCGCGTGGCTTGCTGCTGCTGTCGAATCTTTTGAACATACTAATTACGTTAGTTTTGGCATTGTACTCGTTTGGTGTCTCATTGTGATCTACAGGCTGACTAGTAATTCGCTGCATTCCCTGAATTTAACCACGATAACATGGGGTCCAAACTGGCTTGTTTTGGAGATACCGAACTTAGTTTTATTCGAACAATTTGAATTTTCACATCTCCCCTTTAAACTGCTCATAGTGAAAAATTGACGACTACAATGCTGACGAATTCAAAGTGGTGTAAATATCTCCCATGTTGTCGAGGTTACAATTATTGCAAATAGGTCTTTTTTTTTTAGCGTGGTAAAATCACCAAATGAGTCCTCCCACCCAGAGCAGGGCAGGAGGGACTGTCAGACTTGTACTGACTAAAATCCACGGTGTCCTTCATTAGCCCTTAACGTTCCAGGGTCACGGTAATGGTATAAGTCCCTCGACCCCGGCAGGCTTTGGCCCTCAAAAGGGGGGCCCCGTCATCTTGTTGACGCTCTTTGAAGCGCGCGTGGAACACAACGCGCCGTCCGCGTCGACCCGATAACGCGCCGCCCGTCGACCCGAAATTGAAAATAGGTCTAGAATTACCTATTCTAAGGAATGCACCGAATTACCAATCACCCTGTATACTTATAATAAAATACTACATAGATTACATGTTTGGTATTTTAATGAAGTGTCTGAACGTGTCGAGGTGAAGGTCGCTCTCTCTAGCGACTGGTTTGCATATTATCAATCAATCAATTCATCTGTGTTGAGTTACATACACCCTTAGATAAATACCTTAGCCTAAGTATAATTAATATTATTTATAGTTAGTGTTAGAACCAGTTGTTTGACCAATCGTTAAACTAACTGTTGTTAAAATCCCATGCAATTTTTGATTGCACACCACGGCGATGGAACACCACGTCCTCTGACCAATAGCTTTGACTGTGGGCGACCGAAATCGGCTGGAGAGCTCACCACGACGGCTATACACTCTTAGTTAAAGCAATGGCACGTCATGTGTTTGGAGAGGCAACCGGATTGCGAGTGATAATCTGCGCCTTGGAGACCACTCCACTCCACACCACTCCAACATGTTGCACTATACCAACAGAGCGCCCTTGGACCGGACGAATTGACCCCAAGTGGCCTGGGGTGGTGACCCGCACGCCAAATAATTAATTGGCAAGACTTGGATGTGGTTATGTCAATATAAATCTGACGATGGCGGTCAGGGAACCTCTTGTCTGTTGTTAAATTCACATTTGATGTTGGCGAATGTTGGTAAACTGAATGGATGTTGTTGTTTGGAGGTCAAAGTACGTTCATTAACATTTCTAACATTTTCCTGGAAAACAAATCACTTCTTCGTCAGTTGGTGGAACACGGAAGGGAACAGGCAGTAGGCACGTCTGAGGAAGGCCACGGAATATCTAAATTTAAGGAAGGCTTCAGCGCTAAATATGTAAACAGAATCTGAGGGCGCGTATGTTTTGCGGCGTGTCACACCGAGCTGCACCGGCGGCGCGCGCGCACGGCTCACACGCACTACAGTCGTACCAAACGAAATATTTCGCGATCTTTTACAAAATTAAATTTTAGTGTTTGACTCGATTTAAATCGCTTCTTGTACGTTAATAATTAGTGATGTCGAAACCCGAGTCAGTGATGGAACAGAAGGAGACGTTCGGTGGCAGCGCGGGGATAGACACGGAGCGGTTGATGAGGGAGCTGGGCCAGGGCAGCCGCTTCCATCTGATCAACTACGTGCTGCTGGCGCTCACGGTGTACGTGGCCGCTTTCTATGCCACCAACTACGTGTTCCTGGCGGCTGACGTGCCTTACAGGTATGCACGAACTCTTCGGCTACCCTACTGCTAGTACCTTCGAACCTGCTGCTCATAACATAATAATATCATATTGATATAAAGTAAGTCCCTTAAGTTGGTTTAGTGCTACTATTTCGCGTAGGTTCCTAGGTTCGATTTGAGTGTGAGTGTGATTTTTTATGTATGTTTGAAAGGGCATGCACCTCAGATATACCTGGTGTCCTGATGACCATGCGAGGTCATCAGGTCTTCAACCACTTGAGCGTGTAAGCCACGCGGTGATTCTCGCTGCACCTGTCCGCGCATGAAATGTCTCCTTCATATTTACGACCGCGCGAGAACCTCTTTACAAAAACTATTACTACTAAAAAACTGCTATAGCTACATTCGAATAAAAAATACTCACGGAATGCTCAAAGAATTCAGAATTTAGTTTCATTAAAAGTAAATTACTCTTTATTTAACATAAACAGCCAATTAGACTAAATTGTAAACAATATAGAATCATCAAACGATGATCGCGTAGTGATCATATAACTTTTACAGCTAAATTATTCTGTGTAACCGTTTTAAATAAAAATCAATTGCTTTTTTTTTCAGAAAATATCAATAGGTTTCTTAATTTTTACCCGGTTAACGGCAATCTATAGGATCGATCCTTATCACTTGCAACTTTAACTTATCTTTTCAAATGCGGGTACAAGCACATACTCTCTGCCTAACCCTGGCGAAGCCTAAGGCTGTTCATGCTATATAATGTTAAACCAACGCTACTATTTCGCTTTGTGGTGTCTGCCTATGCCTACACTGGGGGTGGTGGGCAGGCGACCTATGTTCGAAAATGAGTCCTGTCCGAAAATGAGACACTATAAAGTTGACTTGAGAATAGAAATATAAAATTTCATCTGTCTAGTTATCACGGTTCATGAGATACAGGTGACAGACAGACGGACGACAGACGGACAGCGCAGTCTTAGTAATAGAGTCCTGTTTTACCCTTTGGGTACGTAACCCTAAAACAGAACTTGGAAGAAAATGTCGAAATTAGAAGTATTTGGAAGATATGCTTACATAGTATGTCTGTTACAAAGTATTCTCACCAATTCAATTTGATTAACGAATTCACTATTTGATATTTAAGGTGTGTTTTACCAAGAATATGGAGCCTTTAATTATTTTACTTTAATTAATACCATGATTGATTCGAATGTCTGTCCTTTGAGTATGATATTATCAGCATAGCGCCTTGATCTTTACAATTTATTCTGCGATTTCTAATTTGCATTCCGCAATGATTCAATTAATATAGCAATCTTCACTCATACCTATATTTAATTTACTTTCAATTTTAATAAATTAAAGCGTTTGTTGTTTTTCCAAAATTAACGATGTACGATGTCAGACCAAAAATGTTCAATTTTTTCAAAAACCCAATGATACTTTTTTAGTTTTTATCGAAATCGTATCATCGTAAAATCAACAAATGATTCTCCTCCCTCACCCAGGGCAGGACGGGAAAGACTGTTGAGACTTGTACTGGCTAAAATCCACGGTGTCCTTCAATAGTCCCTTACGTTCCGGAGCCACGGTTACCTGATAAGAGAGTCCCGCGACCCCGGCAAGCTTTGAACGAGAGAACTCTTAAATGGCATTTGCTTTATTGGCCGTCAAACCATATTTTAATTAATGTTTTGATGTGTAGCGAAATAGCTATGTGTTTCTGATCGATTCATTTACGTAACTACTCTAAAATACTCTGATTAAGAAACTCGAACTTCAAGAATATGGTTCAAAATACGTAATCCCACCAAAAACATTTCATGTAAAATGTTGCCAAGACGACCACATAATGTTTGCCCTGTGAAAAAGATATCAGTCCCCCCAATTTTAGGGAATGGGGGGCGAGAGTTATAAGCTTATCTGGGGGCATGGTGGTGTTTTTTATAACTTTTTTTTTAACGTCCACCCCCCTGTTTTAGGGGATGTGGGCGAAAGTTATAAGTTTTCATTAATTTTTTTTGTTGGTTGTATACTAAACTGAGATTACATACCAAATTTCAGCTTTCTAGCACTTCAGGAAGTAGCCAAACATTTTGATGATCATCAGTGTGTCAGTGACGAAATTGGTGTATTTTAGATATTAATAAAATCTAAAGTATTAGAGCTATTCAATTGAAACTTTGTATGTTTAATTAGTGTATTATTGACATCATATCCTGAGAATATGAACTATCTGGTATATCGAACACCAACTCTATGAGGGTTCAAAAAAACGACGAAACACTTCGAGAAAAGGTAGGTGGTGCCCTTGCGCTTCGCGTGGCTCGTTTTGGCGGGGGCACCACCGTGCCCCCAGATAACTCCGGGGAAATGATAGTCCACTTTTAATAGGTATTCGATAATAGTTACAAGTGCAGTGACACTGAGGCCCTAGCACGAATTTTCACGTTAACGCTAACTGAAATTTTGAAGTTAATTTGAAGAAGGGAAATAGTTACTTGAGGCGCTTGCTTATTTTCCATACAATCAAAGCCGTCAAATACTTCAAGTACGCTGTTTGTAAAATACGGAAATCTTGTGATAAGGCCTTTGGTCTTGTTATCATTATTCGCCTCCCCTCCCGCCGGCCGTAGCGAGTAGTTGCCGCTTAGCGTAGGGACGCGCTACGAGCCTACGGGCACCGCTACGGGAGGCTACGGGAGGCTACGGGCTACGACTGACAGCGCTACGATACGTCTACGGGAAACAGACGACGCGATGTTTAATCAATTAGTAATAATAAACAATAGTTTTTTCATTACTCATACTCTGAAAGTAGGTCATTACATGTCTGATTAGCCGTTTGAAAGTTATCCATTGCCGCCCTAGGGAAAATCGCTTTCAACTGACAGCTGCCAAATTTAAGGAAAAAAAAAACTAGTTCTATTTTGACATTTCTATTGAACCATGTTCAAACTTTTTATACAGCCACGAAATTACAGAGCGATTTAAAATTACAATAACATAAAGTTAAGTATTAAGAATATAAATAATGACTTTAAAATAATTTAGTTTCAACTATTTCTCTAAAATAATACAGATTTCGACAAAATCTTTGCCAATTTTTAAATACAATACATGAAAAATCCTGGCTGTATAGATGGACGACCACAGCACAAAAATTTAAAAAAAAAACAAGCGGCAAAGTGACAATCGTCTACACTCATTTTTTCTTTAGTTAAAAATGTTGTTAATTTTACTTTCCTCGTATTCGTAATGAAAAGCACAGTGTTTACCTCGGGTAAATTACTTATTTAGTCCCTCGAACTATTAGCGCCCTCACTACGTTACGGGCGCCAAACCCCGTCTCGGGACGTAAATAAGTAACTTTCACACCTTGGATAACAATGTACTATTTCATTACTCATACTCTGAAAGTAGGTCATTACATGTCCGATTAGCCGTTTGAAAGTTATCCATTGCCGCCCTAGGGAAAATCGCTTTCAACTGACAGCTGCCAAATTTAAGAGAAAAAAAAACTAGTTCTATTTTGACATTTCTATTGAACCATGTTCAAACTTTTTATACAGCCACGAAATTACAGAGCGATTTAAAATTAAAATAACATAAAGTTAAGTAAGAATAAAAATAATGACTTTAAAACAATTTAGTTTCAACTATTTCTCTAAAATAATACAGATTTCGACAAAATCTTTGCCAATGTTTAAATAATGAAC
Source organism: Agrotis exclamationis (assembly GCA_950005045.1). Classification (NCBI taxonomy): domain Eukaryota; kingdom Metazoa; phylum Arthropoda; class Insecta; order Lepidoptera; family Noctuidae; genus Agrotis; species Agrotis exclamationis. The sequence continues at coordinate 392,498 of OX465427.1, forward strand.
AAGAAAAATCCTGGCTAAAGATGAACGAGCACAGCACAAAATTTAAAAAAAAACAAGCGGCAAAGTGACAATCAGATCTACACTCATTTTTTCTTTAGCTTATGTTGTTAATTTTACTTTCCTCGTATTCGTAATGAAAAGCACAGTGTTTACCTCGGGTAAATTACTTATTTAGTCCCTCGAACTATTAGCGCCCTCACTACGTTACGGGCGCCAAACCCCGTCTCGGGACGTAAATAAGTAACTTTCACGCCTTGGATAACAATGTACTATTATACGTTTGAAAAGAAATCAATAACGAAAGCAATTTCAGACACACGACACATTTCTTTTAAGTTAGCTCTTCGCCTTCTACAACTAATACAAATGTTAGTTTTCTGATTACCACTACTGTTACACAACTTGTTTTTCACTTTTTTAATTCAGATTTGACTTGGTCGGCGTGTATTATTGTATGCGAGTGTGTGTGAGCGTGTTTTCTTGTGCCATAAGTCCGGTAACGGAAACAGAAATAATTCATCTTAACGGGTATGTACGGACAAGGAAAGGTGTACCTTTCATTGGGAATCCCCAAATGAATGAATAAGTACGTTAAGTAACGGGTAAGTATGCAGTACATTGAATTGGTTATCTTTCCTCAACTTTGTGCTCATCATACTTTCACGAAGACATTCCCGGCGATGTGAGGTGTGGCGCCGACCTTCGTCACCTACGTCACCTGCGTCTCATCTGCGTCATAGCTTAAGACTTGCGTGCATTTTTACGAAAGCGCTTGGGACCCGGAGAAAAATTGTCCGATATTTCTTTAATAGTATCCCTAAATACAGAAAAGCAGACGCAGCAACTGGCTGAGAAGAAGCGGGATTGAACCAAGCCAGATGTAGTTATAGGTGTGATTTTTTGGTCTCAAAAACAGTTTTTGAGGCATTTAGAAACCATTATACCTTAAAACCAAATTAAATATTTAAAGAGTGAAAAAATTAATAAGACAGATCACTTATAACCTGCGTGGTCATACTGCGAGTGCGGCTTATTGGAATTCTTAAACCGTTTTTGACAATTATGAAACGTTATTAGCAAGTTTTTAAGAAAACTGTTTTCTTTTAAATATTAGTGCTAAACAGTACTAAATCAACAAACCTTTTTCATTATTTTTAAGTCATAAATAAGAGCTTCTTATTGAACTATCATCTGTCCATTTACACAACTGTCCAAAAAAGCAGTGTTATGTTTTTTGTGCTATTTTAAATGAGCTGGTTACTTCGTAGGATTCATGGAAATCCCCTTACGTTTCCATCTATAGCTATTCAATTAATATACAAACCGCAGGTGTTTTTTGATGAGTCAAAGAATACAAAAATCAAACGAGATAAAAACATTGACCGCAACTCTTGTTTGTACTGAGTTTGTCTAAATACGCGGCGCTAGAGGACGACTGCCATGTTGATAGAGACAACTACTGAGATATCAACTCATTTGTATTTCTCAAAATTGTTTTTATCATAAATTAGCAACACGTGGTTTACAAACATTTCATCTCGCTGAAACAGCCAGTAGCGGAGCAACATTGCGCCAACCCTGCCGTCCATGATTGTGTTTAACATCAAACTATTCCAAACTGTAAATTATCCCAATCGAACATAAATAATTTGAATAATAATAGCATCAATTTCTTCCTTTATGATAATGAATATACAAATGTACGATTTATGACACTGTCGGGACACATGGTACATGTGTGTGTGCTATTGATAATGCGCTCCAAATAGGCAAAGTGTCATGTCGGCATGACTTACGCTTACCCGGAACTATGCTTAGGTTTGTCAAATGTTTCCTAAAAAAACCGATGTTTAGACAAAAGCATTAAGATTCGAAGATCGTAAACCGATGTACAACAATCGATCGCTTCCTTCCTGTTCCTACAGACAGACCGCTGCACTTCCTTCCTGTGTCGCATGTCGTAAGAGCAGCGCGCGCGCACGTCACACGCTCATCCTGCCCCTACGATGTGTACCTTAAGGTACACACCGAGACGCGAGCGACGCTACGCTCACATTTCAATAGAGCGACTTTAAATGTAACTTTATTTACTATACGAAAAGATACACGTTTCCGTATCGTCGCGTCACGTCGCGTCTTGGCGTGTACAGGCCCTTAAATGAGCTAGAATACGCACGTTCAAGTTTTCTTTTGCCATGTGTTTTATCAGAATTAATATTAATAATCCGTGATGCTGGGCTTATCTTATCTCAGTTGAACATCCCCTTATGTGTCTCGGCTGCCTCATTTCTTTTTCCTGCTTGATTTGTATTCCTTTCTGATTCTTTTCGTTGCGTGATCGTGATCCAAGATAAAAATTAAATTTAATCAATCAGTCGTACGTATGATCCCGCGCAGCCATTAGTGCTTAGATGTTATCTTGTCTACCGCCATGATTGTAGCCGTTGTAGGCTCCGCGGCCAACATCCGGTGGACTGTTACTTTGTATGAAACGCGAGCTCCAAGCATCGCACCTGGCGTATCATGAATTTTATGTATTTTCAATGCCAATGGTGCCCAAGCACAAAGTACAGACCCTGGAGGAGCGCAGAAATGAAGCTCAGGACTACATTTGGCCTGGCAGTTAAAGAAGCTTGTACTGGGCGCATAAAAGGCTAATTACAGTTTAGCCTATTTCTGTTTGAGAGAATGACAAAATCATTCGGAATTCCGCCTCATGTTTACAAAAATTAAACTCACGTACACTCCGAACAACAGCTGCGCAAACATTTCTTTCACTCCAGAATTGAACCTATGATTGCAGACAATCGCTTTGGTTTCGGCTCCAACCATGCCGAGGTATAATGCGTGCTTACGGAACCACTTACCGATGTAACAAATTGTATTAAGTTCGACAACACAGAGCCAGCAGCCTCGCAAGGCATTTGCTTCGCGGAGCTGCTAGCTCTGTTTGGACGCGAAATTGTTTCTCGACCGAGGCACGAAACAAAAACAAAAGCCGACACTGGATGGCTCGGGCGCTCGGTCGATCGCCCACGGCGGCAGCGCGCGCGCTTTCCTCGGCCGAGACACGTCCACACTAATCGAGCTCCTTCGCGCGGCAAATGCCTCGCGAGTCTGTTCGTTCTGTGTGGACGCACCTATTCGTTTGTTGCAGTTTGTTTACATAAGTTGTTTTTAAACACAACTGACTAATGTTTCTTACTCATAAAGAAACATTAGCCTGTGTCCCAGCTGTGGGAACGTCATAGGCTGATTATGTTGTTGTAATTGTTTCAGTCTAGCTGTCGAGCACGTACGCACGGCATCACGCATACTATCGCAGTCGAAACGAATTCATTCGACGCGCCGCGCATTCTTAATGCAAGGGATATTAATTAGTAATTTAATTTAACGGAAAGAAACAGACTCGTGGATAAGTGAACACAGGCATACGGAACGGTGCGTCACCATATAGACCATGCCCGGATCGACGGTCTGATGCGGCCTCCATAGAAGGCCAAATGCCTGCTGGGGTCGTGGGTCTGTCTAAACAGGTAGCCGGGACCCTGGAACGTAAAGGGCTGTTGAAGGAAAACCGTGGATTTTAGTCAGTACGACTCTGACCGTTCGTGGACCTTCCGTTCCACTCAGGGAGCGAGGACTCATTTGATGATTTTACCACGTTATAGAAAGGGACATTAATGAATAATTATAAGTTAACGGAAAGAAACAGACGCGTGGATAAATAAGCACTGTTTGTTGAGAAAGTCAACTATTTGTCAGAATTATTAACATACCGACACAGATACTGTAATGTTTGTGCTTGTGTGTCAATTAGTTTATCTTAACTGCGCCACAGCAAACAATGTTCATTCATAGGAAAAGTTTTATGACCCTACCAAGTAAATGTCTGTCTTTAAATAAAACACTTATCCATTGAAAAAGTGTAATTAGTGCCTTAGTTAGATTAACATAATAAAATATTTTATTTTTATCGTAAATTGACGAAGATACTCGTATGACGCTTTAATTAAAGTTACAATACACGCAGAGAAATGTATACGAGAACTTCTGGTTGCAACCGTGACAGCAAGACTCGCTAGTTGACTTTACAACATTTCTAGTAATAAATACTAAGTCCTTGTTATCTCTACTACTTACTTAGTATTTATTACTAGAAATGTTGTAAAGTCAACTAGTGAGTCTTGATTTCTCTGCGTGTACATCACTCTGTGGTATATTTTAAATGATTTCTGACGTTACGAGTCCAATTCCCGAGTTTTGATGCGTTTTGTTCTTGGTAATACCTATTAAGCATTGAATTGAAAAAAAAATGTGTCCAATAGTTTTTCAATATTAGGTCTACCTGACGGACTAAATACACTTACAATTGACTATCTCGCCTGATACGCGTACGCAAAATACGCGCATATGACGTGGAGTTGCAGATACCAGCTCGTTATACAATACACATATCTCGCTGGATGGTAAGCGTATGGTCGAGGGTGATGCCAATTTTTTAAATGGTTTACAATTTTATCACAAGTTAGAAGGTTGGGGTGCTAAGACAGGTGGGGTGCTAATACAGGTAACCTCCACGTGCGTCCGTGGACTGGAGTTCCCTCTCGGATACGTCCGGGGGGAAGACCAGTTTTTCGGGCCGGTGCGCCCTGGGATGCGGGCAAAAACTCTTCCTTAGGCACTGTGTGCCTAAGGGGGTTTCTTTGCCCGTATGCAAATAGCCTGTCGGGTGGAAGCTCCAATGCGTGTCCCTCTGATTAGCAGAGGGCACAGCAGCGGAGCGGGCTTGCGGACGGTGAGTAATGGGTAAGCTCGCCGTCCGACCAGGGACCAAGCCCGGGTCGGTGGCGTGTCGTGTTTCACGCGTCACCGACGGGGCCCCTTATGGGGCCAAATGCCTGCCGGGGTCGCGGATTTTTTCTTAATCCAGGATACCGTGGCCCCGGAACGTAAAGGGCATCCGAAGGAACACGGGTGGATTTTAGTCAGTAAGAGTCTGACAGTCCCTTCCGCCCCACCCAGGGCGGGAGGACTCATTTGATGATTTTGCCACCCTAAAAAAAAAAAAAAAAAGTTAGAAGGTTAATGTTCGCTTAGTTTTTTTTTAATTTGTTATACGTTGAGGTGTTGGCAGTCTGTACCAATGAAATTAAAGCTTACACTACCACTAGCAAATAATTGGGAGCAAGTAAAACTGGTATAGTACCAGATTCGTCTTGTCTTACCATTTAGCTGCGTATTTCCGCGTGCACTTAGTCGCAATTGTCCACATCCGCTTGTAATAATCACAAGAGTCGCAGGCGCACGCTGTGCGCTACTCGCTAGCGACAATCATCGTGACCACTCCCTGGGTCTCGTGCACATGCTATCGACCGTGCATCCACAATACGTTTGTGTTGGCTTTCTTCACATCCTACTCTCCCGTCATGTCCTTTATTCCTTGAGCTACTATAAATGAATTTCGAAGGGATGTGTTTTTACATATCGCCGTCAAATCTTTCATACCAAGTACAGTTATCATAATCACTCAGCACGAAGCGGCGCTCAATAAGTAAGGGGTAGCAGCGTACATAAGTGTGTAAATTTTGTCTGATTTTCTCTGTAAGCTTTCTTTTCGTTGATTGCATGTACGACCCAGATTTTATGTCTTTTTAAAGTCCATGTCAAAAAAATATTTTCCTCTGACGACCTTATTTAAATATTTTCCTCTAACGACCTCTGAAGACCGTTTCACTATTTTTACTTTACATAGTTATGGCGTAATGGCGATTTCACTCGTATTAAGTTTCGCTGCGGAACGCGCGTTGCAGTTTCGTCTAAATAACAACGGAGGCATCGCGCGGCCATGTCTATTGAATGATAGTCGTACATAAGTTGTCGCGCAACATAATTCGTCTCCGGTCGAGCGTTGACCTGCTTCCAGTAATCGCTCATTACCGTATAAATACTCAGTCTGCCCACGCGCCTGTCCGTTTGTTCATCATCATCTATTTCTGCTGCCGTTTGGTCTTAATTCCCAAAATATCGTTCAGATGCCAAGACCAAGAGGGGTCTCTAAATTAAGTATCTAAGCATCTGTACAAAACATTCTATAGTTCATCTATTTAGCTGCGTGGCCGCAACTGGCGTGTTGCGTCCGATTCACCGAACGAGTAGATGTTATATTCGGACTTTCCATAATTCCAATAATTTGTTTTTACCAACCTTCTGGCCTGCGTATGTAATTGATAACGATAAGTGATATAATCGTACTTCTTCTATGAGCTTCAATTAGAAGATGCGCGACGTGTAATGGGTCAAGTTAAATACTCAGTACAGAAAATTATGTTTTGTGGAACTTAAGCCGAGGATTTGCCGTAGACAGGTTTATTCGATTGCGAAAACGAAGCAAAAAATAATCGTAAATGTTTTAAGTGTTAGTTCTTTGGCAACGTTCAGTGGCCATCACGCGGATGTGCTTCAGGTGTGTAGTGGAGGTCAATGTTTGTAAAGTGGAGTGTTCAGAAGTCACGTGTCATTTTTTATGCGCTGGCGACTCACGTTGAGCAACATCTGTATCATTAGTTTTGTGGCATTTTCTTACTAAATGGCAATGAATTGTAAAATTAAGGGACAATGTACTGTCCCGTATAGGTTTCTCTGAAATAGGTACGTATAATATCGGCCGTCTGGTCACCCTACGCTGCAGAAGAGGCGTGACTATGTATAGTTGTAGTGTCTAGCCGAGCACTAGACCAGGCTGTTGCCAACGATGTGAAGTAGGCGTGAGATAACCATTGAGTCTCGTGACCCTCACCTACTTAGCCAGCGCTAAAACTTGTACGAACACTATTAAAAAATATTAATATAAATGCATCGCTTGACAACAATGAAAAAGACTGGCCTGTTGGTCTAGTGGTTAGTGACCCTGACTGTTATGCCGGAGGTCGTGGGTTCGATTCCCACCCAGGACAAATGTTTGTGTGATGAGCACGATCATTTGTTCTGTGTCTGGGTGTAATTTATCTATAATATGTATGTATTTAGAAATATATAAGTATGTTGTCTAGTACCCATAACACAAGCTCTGCTTAGCTTGGGACTAGATGTCGTTGTGTGATAGTTGTGGAATATTATTATTATAATATTTCACGTGTAGCAATCTCATTCAATGTCTTGTTTGTGTAAGTTTTACTTTAGGTATAATTTTTTAGACGAAATGTTTTTGTGTAATCAGGGGGGGTATTACAACGTCTTAAAACCAGGCTTATTCCAGTGAGTGATCGAGATGGCGCTAGACGACTTGTATAGCTCTGTCACTTTCAGTCGCCGGAACAAGCCTGGTTTTAAGACGTTGTAATACCCCCCCTGTATTAGATACTGCGGGTCTAAAATCGCCACTGTCAACGTTGCTAATAATAATTATGCTAAAATCGTTCTTTATCAATTATAGTCTATTACCTACTTGAGCAATAGAATATAATATTTGATGAATTTTGAATCCGACAAACTTCTATGCTATTAAATCGAATGTTTTTCCTTGTATATTAATTAGCCTAAATTCAAAAGCACGTGCATAGTTTTTGCTTTTTGCAGTTGTTTCATGTGAGTACTTTAGGTATTACGTCGTTTTAGATTCTAGACATTGACCTTATAGACAGGAAAATATTAATATTTTGCAACACTCTTACATAATGGACGTTTTTGTTACTAATTAAGTTCATTGGTCTCAATAGCTTGTGTTCTGTTAGTTAAATACCTTTTGGGGGGGGGGGGGGGCGTGGACATTCCCCGAAGCTAAATGAAGCGTCGAAACACAGAAACCTGCGCTTGTATGTAGTGTTTTTTTTTTTTTTTATCGTGGTAAAATCATCAAATGAGTCCTCCCACCCAGGGCAAGGCGAGAGGGACTGTCAGACTTGTACTGACTAAAATCCACGGTGTCCTTCAGCAGCCCTTTGTATACCGGGGTCGCGGTATACGTGTGTCCCGCGACCCCGGCAGGCTTTGGCCCTCTAAAGGGGGGCCCCGTCATTATGCTGACGCTCTTTGAGGCGCGCGTGGAACACAACCCGCCGCCGACCCGTGTATGTAGTGTTAGAATCACATTAGAGGCTTCTTTTCCTCAATAGGTCCTCAGGCTTCTCAAAGCCGGCTGTCAGCTGATCAAGCCATCTTACCACTTTAGGAATTATTAAAAGCTGGATATCCTTCTATTCGTCGATATTTTTTTTACAGCAAATATAGGAATTAATTATTCGTTCCGTTCAAGTAACTCGAAGCAGACATGATAAGTCGACAGTAGTTGTCAACCTAGCAACAATAGTCGTAATAAATAACAAAAAAGATTAAAAGAAGATTATGTGATTAAAATATTTTAATGGTGTGATTATTCAGATGCGTATAACAATGATCTTGCATTAATTATCCAATATTCTGTACTTAAGCTGGGCCATTATGTTAATATTCGTTTTTTAAAACCTATTCGTTTTTTGTGTCAATTCACATACGTCTACGGAATTCGACGCCTCAATTAAAATTAAAAAATCTTAAAACCCACGTTTTTATACGTATAAGAAAATAACCCTACGGGGCTGAGAGAGGGGCCACTCAAAACGTGGGGGCGTATTATTTAAGGGATTATTTAATTTTATGGGATATATTTACATGACGTGTATAGATCGTGGGTGTAACTTGCAAAGATACGCCCTCACGTTTTGAGTGGCTCCTCGGGGCTGATCCCGTAGGGTTATTTATTATTTCTAAAAACGTGGTTTTTAGATTTTTTAAATTAAATTTATTAATTATTTTATTATTTTTATCTTTGTTCATCGGGTTTGAAGCTACCCTGAAAATTTCAGCCTGCTAGCTTATCGGGAAGTGTCTCAAAATTGAGTTGCAAAAATCCAACCGGAACGACAAACAAACAAACAAGAAAAGTGTATAAGTATAAAATGTGGGAAAAAAAAGTTTTGAGTAGTCTTATACAATGTGAGAACAAGGGAAACGTGGCCAAGCACCTCTACCTATTATTGGTATAAAATCCTTCATCCCCATCATTTGATATACTCGTAGAAGTGAACAGTATTGTGGTATCGTACTGCACCTATATGTCGCGGGCAGTGGAGATCGTTGTGTCAGTGCGTGCTCGCTGCGGGTCAACGCGCGGTCGGTATCACTGGCCTAGGACGACCGATACGGAGCAGCCTGGCGCAAGCAACTACTCTACCGAGAGGCAAAGGACCTTTTCATTACTCATACTCTGAAAGTAGGTCATTACATGTCTGATTAGCCGTTTGAAAGTTATCCATTGCCGCCCTAGGGAAAATCGCTTTCAACTGACAGCTGCCAAATTTAAGAAAAAAAAACTAGTTCTATTTTGACATTTCTATTGAACCATGTTCAAACTTTTTAACAGCCACGAAATTGCAGAGCGATTTAAAATTAAAATAACATAAAGTTAAGTATTAAGAATATAAATAATGACTTTAAAATAATTTAGTTTCAACTATTTCTCTTAAATAATACAGATTTCGACAAAATCTTTGCCAATTTTTAAATAATGAACATGACAAATCCTGGCTGTATAGCTGGACGACCACAGCACAAAAATTAAAAAAAAAACAAGCGGCAAAGTGACAATCCGATCTACACTCATTTTTTCTTTAGCTAATATTTATGTTGTTAATTTTAATTTCCTCGTATTCGTAATGAAAAGCACAGTGTTTACCTCGGGTAAATTACTTATTTAGTCCCTCGAACTATTAGCGCCCTCACTACGTTACGGGCGCCAAACCCCGTCTCGGGACGTAAATAAGTAACTTTCACGCCTTGGATAACAATGTACTATTGCCTCTCATATTGTTAGACTTTGTATAATAAAGTTCCTAAGATTGGTAGAATTTTATGGTTGGATGATTTTTCCTTCTTTTAAAAAATGTAATAAGTACCTACTCTGCATTACAGAAATTGGAGCAGAAACCTCGGAGTAATCGGTAGGACATAATAATGTCAGAGAACCTCTTCTTTTTCAAAGTCGGTTAAAACTACTGAATGTATTTTGATGTTTGGACACACTTATAGTTTGTAATCTGGATTATCACATTAAAAAAAAACAAACTAAATTAATAGAATTTTTCCTATATCGTGGGTGAGTTTACAAACATTGAAACTCACAAACACAAAGACCCTAACGCGGAACCACTACCCGCAGATCATACAAATATTTATTCCGCGCGGGAATCGAACCCGCAACACGGTCCTTAGCGGTCGATCTCTCAACGACTACGCCAACTACTTATAGTGTCAAGGTAGATCAAAGTCACTTGCAGCAGCTAGAACTAACATATAATCATAAATTAGTATTTAGATAAGTCCATTGCTTCTGGAGGACGACAATCTAGCGTTAATAAAATGTTTTATGGACGCAAACGATTTTAGTTTTAAGATAAGGAAAAAACAAAATAAATGTCACTTTAGATTTAGATACGCCTTATTTATATTTATTTAGACAATAGCCATGGAAGACGGCGCCGCATCCTGAAGAGTTTTCCGCAAGCGATGATCTTGTGGAATACCAAGCAGCGCTAGCGGAAGGTCACTGTATGTTGTTAATTTAATGTGTTTAATGATAACCTTAATGGAACAGCTTTGAAGACATTATTCTAAGTACTGGGAAACATTATTATCAGAGCGGTAGACCTCGTGGAGCAGCGAGGACAATGATACTCGAGACAATAAGTACCTAGAGACCGAGACAATAAGGTCCTATATAGGCTTTGGCCTAGGTATAGTAGTAAAATTCAAAATAACAGCAGGTCTAAAAGGGCCACTTTTTTTTTTTGGGTGGCAAAATCATCAAGTGAGTCCCGCCCTGGGTGGGGCGGAAGGGACTGTCAGACTCTTACTGACTAAAATCCACCCGTGTTCCTTCGGATGCCCTTTACGTTCCGGGGCCACGGTATCCTGGATTAAGAAAAATCCGCGACCCCGGCAGGCATTTGGCCCCATAAACGCGTGAAACACGACGCGCCACCGACCCGGGCTTGGTCCTTGGTCGGACGGCGAGCATACCCATTACTCACCGTCCGCAAGCCCGCTCCGCCGCTGTGCCCTCTGCTATTCAGAGGGACACGCGTTGCAGCGTCCACCCGACAGGCTATTCGCATACGGGAAAAGAAACCCCTTAGGCACACAGTGCCTAAGGAAGAGTTTTTGCCCGCATCCCAGGGTGCACCGTCCCGAAAAACTGGTCTTCCCCCCGGACGTATCCGAGAGGGAACTCCAGTCCACGGGCGCACGTCGAGGTTTCCTGTCTTAGCACCCCTAAAAGGGCCACTTAGCAATATTACTAATGGTTCACTTGACACTTCGTGAATGCAAACGTCAGTGGCTATTCTTCTATCATTCATTTACGAAGTGAATCATCAGGAATATTTCTAAGTGGCTGTTTTAGACACGCAGAACTACTTAGGTAGACTGTATCGTAAACTGCATAGATTGACCACTCAGCTATAATAAGTAATTAAGTATAGGATAGGTATCTATAGGCAAATGGTGGAGCCTGATTTTCCAGTTCTGCTACAAGTTATGCACACATTTGAAAGGAGAATCCTAAAAAAATAGCCAACTCGGAAACGAGTTGAATATGAAAATGAAAGTTTTATTTTTATAATATTTGACAAAAATATCACTCTTCAAACATTTTGCCCAAAATCTCTTAGGTCGCATAAGCCAAGATCACCCGATACAATATTTGTCGAGGTATCATTACTATTGATTTCGTGTCGACTTACCGCACAAGTTCGCAATAGCGCGTGCTTGTGAATGACATAAAAACGTGTTGTTCTCCATCTGTGCACCTTTCAAGGACCTATTGTTTGTACGTAATAATTACCACGGTGACCATATTACATTGATAAAAGAGACCACACCCTGCTGGCTGCCCATATATAATCTAATAGATATACTCGTAGTAAATCAAAAACATAAAAAAGTTGCCCCCACACTAGTAATTTCTCTTGTATCGTGGTGCGTTTACAAAGATTAATCTCACACACACAAATACTCAGACCCGCAACAACTACTTGCAGATCATAATATTCTCTAACTTATTCTACTCTGTAATTGATCACTTCATGACGTGGTCGACCATTTCATGAAATGTCAATAGCCTGAATACAGTAGTCCTTTGGGATGTCGGTTTCTGCACTTTCATATTTCAGAGTCTTTGTAACTGTGAGTCCTTTAATTGCTGCGTTCACGCGTCATGGTGAATAGTACAACGAATGTCATGATGGACAGCAGTGGATCTAAAATCGCCAGTCTAGCAATAGTAATTGTTCTTCATCATTAATCTACTCTGTTGCTCGAGCAATAGATTAAAATATTGTATTTGACAAATTCGCAATTTTGTTCGCAAAATTTCTAAAGTGTTAGTTTTAGACCCGCTGTTCTCACAAACTGGCTAACATTATGTGGCACCATGACAACGGCACCGCCGCCATTGCCAGTCGGCGGCGCGGGCGCACTCGACCGCGACTGCAACACAACCTGCTCGTTACCATAATTGCATTGTATAAGATAAGAGCGAGTCCAGCATCATTTTGATTTCTGCTAAGATCAATTCTATAGAAAATGAACTGAGTGTTTAATACTAATAACAGGAGTATTCCACTGTTTTCAAAGCAACTTCCACAAACCGTTTCCTGGTTTGTAGCGTTTCTTGAAATGGGATTTTTACAAATTGAGATTTAATATGCAGAGCTGTGTCAATTAACTTTCCAATCGTTCTAGAAAACATAACTATTTAATGCACCGTAGCCTGATCCGTCTTCCCAATACCGCGTATGCTGACGATGCTCAAGGCGCTCATAGGGACCATCCCTGGATTGGACTTGTATACTGATGAATGGAAGACGATAATGTTACAGAATGAAATGATTAACTCCTTTCATTCTGTATTCTAAACAGAATCCCAAACGAACCTCCCTATTCATTTAGTGATAAAAAACCTCCCTATTTATTTAGTGTTAGTGGTATATCTATACTGTATTATAAATAAACCATGTGAACCCCGGACCCTGTCAAGATGGACAAAATGCATGATGTTAATGTCCACTAAAAGGTTCAATTTTAGGCGAAACGAAGAAAACTGCAAAAGGAAACGACCTCTAAAATAATAGTTTCGATGATGTAAATGTTAACCACGCCATAGTGTTCATGGTTATGCTTGTTGACCACAAACATTACACGCCACTGACACTCAACTCACACCACATTGTCAACTCGTATTAAGTAGTTTTTGTATGACATGACCTTTATTTGAACACTATGTAAGATCCTAACTATTGTAGATACGAAGATGTTATCGAAAATTATTATGGGTTGATCGTGACTCCTGCGACCATCCGTGGTACTCATCAGCCTTCGTTACTACCAACTATGTTGTATCTTAGTCACAGTTTCTATTGCATATAACTTATTTTTATTATATGTTATGTATCAATTGTTCATAATGTTATTTTCTACATATATGTAGAAATAGCATAATATATATCCCATATCATAATAAAATTGGAACTTTAGAAGTTGATACTTTTCATGTTCATTCCAATGTACATACCTACCTGCTGCTCCCCCTGGGGTTTCCTGTTGAACGGCTCCATGGTCATAGCGCGATGTCATATAGCCTTCCTTGATAAATGGACTATCCAAGACAGAAATAACTGTTCAATTCGAAAAAGTAGTACCTGAATAGCTTTCAACCAAACAAACTCTTCAGTTTAATATTAATATTAGTGACCCATTTGATATTTTTTGGTCACAAGTGTGACTGCTTATCATGAGGTCTTCCACATGGGGCAACCAGTCACAAGTGGGACTGCTTATCATGAGGTTTTCCACATAGGGCAACCAGTCACAAGTGTGACTGCTTATCATGAGGTTTTCCACATAGGGCAACCAGTCACAAGTGTGACTGCTAATCATGAGGTCTTCCACATAGGGCAACCAGTCACAAGTGTGACTGCTAATCATGATGTCTTCCACATGGGGCATCCAGTTACAAGTGTGACTGCTTATCATGAGGTCTTCCACATGAGGCAACCAGTCACAAGTGTGACTGCTTATCATGAGGTCTTCCACATGAGGCAACCAGTCACAAGCGGGACTGCTTATCATGAGGTCTTCCACATGAGGCAACCAGTCACAAGTGTGACTGCTTATCATGAGGTCTTCCACATGAGGCAACCAGTCACAAGTGTGACTGCTTATCATGAGGTCTTCCACATGAGGCTACCAGTCACAAGTGGGACTGCTTATCATGAGGTCTTCCACATGGGGCAACCAGTCACAAGTGTGACTGCTTATCATGAGGTCTTCCACATGGGGCAACCAGTCACAAGTGGGATTGCTTATCATGAGGTCTTCCACATGGGGCAACCAGTCATAAGTATGACTGCTTATCATGAGGTTTTCCACATGGGGCAACCAGGCACAAGTGTGACTGCTTATCATGAGGTCTTCCACATGGGGCAAGCAGTTATAAGTGTGACTGCTTATCATGAGGTTTTGGGTTCGATAACATGCGTGATGTTAAGTTGCTCGTTCAGTAACTCGAAAAGTTCTAGGAAAGATATTGCAAATTGTACTCAGCAGTAAAAAAGAATCTACCTATCCCGATTTTCTGTTCCTTTTTATAGTTGACCTCTTCTCTCCTCCTCAGATGCGTGGTGCCAGAATGCGAGGCGTCCAACAGCACCGAGTACAGCCCCTCCTGGCTGGAGGGGGCGCTCCCCTCGGGCAACATCGAGTCACGCTGCTCCCGCCGCGCGCCCCTCGACCCGCAGCTGCCCTGTCAGGACGGCACCTCCTTCGGCGAGGAGCTGAGCACCTGCGACCACTGGCTGTATCAGTCCAACAACACTATTGTCGCTGAGGTATGTACTGGTTGTTGGATGGAACAGGTTGGGGATTGCATCAGGACACGGTGGCCTCGACAGCCAAGTTTACCACAGAATTAACAAATTGTTAAACAGGCTTTTACAATATTGTTTATTGCACAACGGGGTCTTTACCCTGATAGCAATAATTTCCAGACAACTTTTATAACCTTTAACCTTTTCATCAATAAAGTCAGAAAATAAATATTCGAACTCCAAAAAAATTTTACCTAATAATGATCAGTTTCCTGTCAGTACAAGTACCGAGTGTTAAATTTTGCTGGCAAACAATTTGGTCTAAATAAGCTAAAAATCACCGACTCGAGGGGTGACCAACTGACCATGGTAACAGCCAAAAGGTTGGTTTGTTATTGTAAGATTCCATTTTGTGACTAGTTTCCTCGCGGGCTCTATTATTAGCGGCACGTGAGCACCGCACCGCACCGCACCGCCACATCAGCGTCATGCCGGAACTCGGACATTACTCGTGCGCAATATCATCATCATTTACACTTTAATGTCATCTGGAAAATAATACGGGCTTTTTTATATTCAGTCCTATTGAAATTCGCAACTTAGCTGAATTTAGTGAGATTAATTTAAATGATGCAATTATTTGACGCCTCAACTCTTCCAAGTACGGATGTCTATGAATAAAATAAGCGTTTATTTGCTGTAACCAGCTTAACAAGTCACATAAAATAATACGGATTGTGTACATTAAGTTGTACTTTAGTTGCTCTTGCACAGCTTGTCTTTCGACAATGTCTATTCTCATTTGTCACCTCTGGCTTTGGCACCACTGGTGAAAATCCTGATTGTCCCTGGCGATGACCGGGAAAATAATATCCCATTTGTTGCCATTGCTATAGCGGTACGATGTACCTAACTCTTACTCCAAACAACTGTAGTGTTTGGTGCTTAGTTACTTGAAATTGTCTTGAAAGGTCTCACCAGCTTTCCAATTTTCCGTAATAGTTTTTTTTTATGCGTTCTGGAGAAATGGTCTTCCCATCGTTTCTGCTGCCATTCTGTGATTGTTTAACTTCCTTTAGGGTATCACGAACGCTGATCTCATTCTAATCTCAGATTTAATTTGAAAGATTGAAGACTTAGTTCACGATGTTGTCGCATTGTTTCTGGAAACCTGTTTGGTAGCAGTGAGGGTCCTGGTCCGGGGTGATTCGATGATTTTTCATTTTTATGTGGAAAGATAAGAGAAGGACAATTGTCTGAGCAAATGAGCGGGCAGCAGTGTCGTCATCGCAGAGGCTCAGCACAGAGGGTCGCTTGTGCAGAACTTGTGAGATAGCGGAGATGTGTGTGTGTGGCGAGACATGTGCACTTGTAAAGGCGTCTGATAAGAGCACAAAGCGAAAGGAACCGTCTCGCTTGATATTGAACTATCAGGACCGGCGGCGGGCGGTGGCCTTAACTTGACTCTTACATAACGTAACATGCATAGAAAAGGATCATGTAGAAGGATCACTTCGAGTAAACGACCAAGACGACCTAATTTTAATCGTCTTCGTAAAAAGAAGGAGATTTTTAAATCGTCGGAACTTTTGTGTATGTCCCCCGATTTATCAATGACGCCTAATGGTTGGTAATTAGGTCAGGATCTGATAACAGGATTTTGGAGAAATCGAGGATACTCTTCAAAGAATGACGATATATTTTTAACTCGAAGTCTGTCTCGAAGTATGACACGATGCGTACACCATTGAAGAATAGAAACATTTCTTTTATATATTTTAAACAATGCCATGCTTAAAACGGTAAAAATCTTTCTACGTTCTGAGATTTAGTTTTTTGAAACCCGTTTCTACGGCGCCATACCTATGCGTGACACTATGCTCTGGCACGCGCCTGGTAACACAGAAGACCAGTGATGTGATGTGATGTGATGTAGGCACTTAATGTCGTCGGTCACCAGTTGGGTCTTCTGTCAACGTCGTGGTTGTGTCCCATCGGTCTCATGTGCGTCGCGCTGCATTATGGGTCCATCAACCGCATACGCACGCTGGCGAGATATGCCGATAATTTATCGCGATTATAGATGTTTATACGTACGTTTGAAGTCTATGACCGCTATAATTAACGGAATTTTGCGTTAGTGTGTTCCTTTATTATTCAAATATAGCATTGTATAAATGATTTGAGACTATTTAATCAAAAAACATTAATGTTAGGTGGTCACCCTGAACAACTTGTTGCTAACATAATTGGTGGCTTTGAACACTGGTCGGTCATAGCTACTGAGAACTGATCGCTACAGCAGCTGCTGTGGCCGAACTGATCGTGCTCTGATAATGATGTCAAGAGGCGCGTGGTTGCGGTTCACTGAACAAGCAGCTGCCCTTCACGCGCCGCCACCAGTGCGCGAGAGACAACGATATTGTCACCATAATGCACGCCCGGTGAACTGCTGATCCGGAGAACATTTGAATCACGGCAAAAAAATAAGCAAAGTTCATTATTGTGTAGCGCCTTAGCGCCAACCAAAAACCAACTAATTTCTTCACACTAAATTAAAACTCAAGTGCAAACATTAAATTAAAAGGGAGACTTCAAAGTACTGCTTCGCATCGCTGTCATCCGGGAACATGCCCTGAAGACTGGCAACACACATTTCTTAGTTATTTTTATTACCAGTATCAGTTTTAGTTTTCCCATTTTGTACTTTCTGTGTACATTTTCTTAATTTATATTGAGTTAGTGATTAATGTTGAGTTGTTATTTACTTGCAGTTCAACCTGGCGTGCCAGGAGTGGAAGCGCACCCTGGTGGGCACGGTGCACAACATTGGCATGCTGGTATCATTGCCCATATTCGGGTATATCTCCGACCGGTAAGTGACCTCATGTGCGCCTTCAATCCTAAGGTTACTCTCGGTAAAACAATGACTTCCTTTATAACCCTGTCGCCCTTATAATTGGCTCATAAAATTTATAAATAGGTATCTAGATTATAGGCAGTTCCGGATTAACCCATAAGCAAATTAAGCAACTGCTTTGATCATCACATCTCAGGGGGCACAATAAACAGGACCCAAAAATATTAACAAGAAGGCTGTTTGAAATTGACTAAGAAAGAACTCCGTCTATGAAAATAAGTTACATAATATTCCAAGATCAGTGCAGAAAACCGTACAGTAAACAGAGTAGGGGGGGGGGGGCAAAGTCTTGGATTACTTAGGGTATATATGTCTAAACACCTGTTTATTTGTGTATTTTCAGTTGGGGTAGGAAGCGAGCATTGATTCTGTGTTGCACATTAGTTGGTGCCATCGGTTCGTTGAAGGCGTTCTCCATTTCATACGAGATGTACATCATAGTGGAGTTCCTGGAGACAGTGGCCGGGGCGAGCGCCTTCCCCGCCGCCTACATCTTAAGTAAGTAACACAACATTGAAGAAAAAACAAAGTTAGCTTAGTAACGATGCGTACTGGTGTTAACAGTTCTTCTTGGTTTTTCCAGCGATCGAATTACTTGGCCAGAATAAAAGAGTAATAACCACAGCCTTCCTCGGCGTCATGCTGGTGTTAGGAGGACTCAGTTTTGCTCTCTTGGCGAAGACCTTCCAATACTGGCGAACTTTCATTCTAGTGGTATATCCTCCATCCTTGCTATTCATTCTGTACATATACTTGCTGCCAGAGAGTATAAGATGGTTACTGTCGAAAGGAAGGAAAGAAGAGGCGGTGGAAATAATCATGAGAGCAGCAAAAATGAACAAAGTGACACTATCAGACGAGACGATGAAGCAGTTGTCAGAAGAGAAGGTCGTGCCCGTCGAGAAGAAGGACGAGAAGGCGGAGGAGGGGCTGTGGATGCAGGTGCTCCACTCGCCCATCATCATGAGGCGGCTGGCGATCTGCTCGTGGTGGTGGATCACGTGCACGTTCGTGTTCTACGGGCTGGCCATCAACTCGGTGTCGCTGGCGGGCGACAAGTACACCAACTACATGCTGGTGGTGAGCGTGGAGGTGGTGGCCGTCGTCACTAACGCGCTGGTGCTGGACCGCATAGGCCGCAAGAGGACGTTGCTGTGCGCCTACACCGTGTGCGGGCTCGCTTGTGTCGCCATACCGTTTGTTCCTAAAAGTAAGTCATAGTCTGTACTACTGATGTTTTAAATCATTTGACTACACATAGTGCACACGCACACGCTGTTGTAACCTAGTCACAGTCATTATCATTCAATTGAAATGGTGTTTGATAATAACACAAAGTAAAAGGTTAATGTCTATTTGTCAATACAATATTCTTATATTTTTTTCTGTTATTCCAGCTCTGGCGTGGTTGGCCACGCTGCTGTACCTGGTGGGCAAGATAGCCATCACGCAGGCGTTCAGTGGCATCTACATGTACACGTCGGAGCTGTTCCCCACGCACGCGCGGCACAGCTTGCTCGGCTTCTGCTCCATGGTGGGCAGGATCGGCTCCATCGTGGCGCCGCAGATGCCGCTGCTGGTCAGTACTGGGACACATATTGTTGCTCACTACATTATCTTTACGAATTACTAAGTGTAAATTCATAATCTTTAAGCGTTCTCTCTCTCTACCCATCCATCAACAGTTATTTTTGTTTCCAGCCCTTTGACTTCATTGAATATTTTTTATTTCATTTCATTGATCGATTGTTATTGTACCTGTTGTGGGTTCGGTTCCACTACCTAAATATTTGTATAATTCGCAAGTTCACATCTCGTCCTCAGTCCAATACTATTGTATTTGCTCATCTCATTGTATAACAACAGTTGAAGGTCGCACGGTGGCCTGTCATGGGTCATGTGTTATGATCCGAGGCTCACAATACAATTAGATGTTCTCAACATTTCATGTTGATATGTGTATCTTTACAAACGTATCTTCTTTATTAATTGGGCGTGACGTGATTTTTCTCGTATTTTAAGAGAACTAGAGACAAAAAATGATCGAGTTTTATTTTGTAGTTCTTCAGTATCCTCTTGAGAACTGTGTACAAGAGACGTGTTCTGCCGGCTCAAGGGGTCTACTCGCTAACCGTCGCCGTTTCCATTACCCCTGATAAGGGACACGCCACAGGAAAAGATGAACTAGCGATAGCGACAAACTCGTGGCTAAGCTTTGAGAGGGTCTCATTATTAGATCACCATCACCTCGTAAAGAACAACGTTAATCTTATTGTAATAATTCCAGGCGATCTACGTGGAGTGGCTGCCGTCGGTGCTGTTCGGGTCGGCGGCGCTGGTGGCGGGCGCGCTGATGCTGACCACGCCAGAGACGCTGAACACGCGGCTGCCGGATACTATCCGCGAAGCAGAGCAGATCGCTCGCCGCGCCGCGCCGCTCCCCGCGCTCACTAAGGAAGACGTGCAGATGACGACTAGGGCGTGACCGAACGCCGCCACTGACGTACAAAAATAATTGGACGTAGTTATGCAAACAGGAACCAACCCACACAATGTCAGTTTTGAGAAAAAGCGATTTTTATGAAAATGTTGTGTACTTTTAAATTGATTGTTATTTTGATTAAAGTTTACATACTATATTTTACTAAATAGTTTGTTCTATGTATACTAATATAATATTCATGAAAATCACTTACATTTTTAGTAAAAATCAATGAAAAACCTCCTGGTTCCTTATTGCAAAACTATCTATGTGTGGGTTGGTTCTTTGTTAATTTTTAATCATGCCAAAAGTATACAGGAAAAACAAATGAAAGATCCCATATTTCTTTAAAAACTTTTCCATTTTTCATTGAAAAATAAACAAATATTAAATTCATAGTATTATAATGTTAATGAAAATATTAAAAACTGCAAAAATGTTTTAAAAATTCAAAAATACTTTGTGAACTGATATGTGAATATTTAAATAGTATTTTTACCATGTTTATTATTTGTTTTTAAATAATAAACATGGTAAATATCACATCTTAAAATTCTAAAGCGAGTATAAAAAATACTAATATCTAAATCCAATTCTAAATAAAAATCCGGTTAACCTGAATAGCCCTCAAGATCGTCTTCGTTAACATCTTTTCCGTTGTTTCACATACCGTCTTCATGATGTCTTGTGGAATCAGGTGAAGCATACTTTTAAATCCCTTAACTTAGCGTCAGGAACCGGGCACGCCACGATCGCGCTGTTAAAACCCATCTTTGAGTAGTGGTTGGAGAGGCGTCATGGCGTCCTCACCTTCCGATTGACACGGGTTCTCACATTAAAAAGGAAGAAACGTCTAGGTGTCACCACTGCGAGGATCGCCCGGAGGACACGATGGAACATACGGTGCAGGTGTCCTGATTGGGCAGAGCACCGCCGTGTCCTCACGGAGGCGATAGCCGGTGACCTCTTGCGCTCGGCATTGGTTGAGGCCATGCTGCGGAGCGAGACGAAATGGCAAGCAGACACCTCCTTCTGCGAAGCAGTCATGCTAGCGAAGGAAAGGCTGGAAGCGTGAGGGAGAGGACAGCCTCCATCTCACGACCCAGTCGCAAAAAGTTAATTTAAAACATGAGAATGTCCTCTCCCTCACGCGTTCTGACAGCTCCTCAGTCCCCTCGCCTGCGGCTGAATACCTGAGGTATTTCCCGAAATTTATGAGGTATTTGCCGTGTCTAGTGAGGACTTGCGTCAGCGGGAAGGTAAGGAGTCCGTGGCGCCTCTCCAACTTCTCCTCAAATCAATCTTACCGCCATAATTGTGGCATGCCCAGCCTATCATTATTTTGTTGCGGTATTATTTTGAAACTATGATAACTTCTAAGATATTCATTGAAATCAAAATATGATGTGAAAGGCATTTTTGTTCAAATGATTTGCTTGTGATGATTAACGTATTTATTTAGATAAGGATTTATATTATGTTGATGAAAATACCTTCGCAAATAAATTATTTCAAAACCAATTTGATTTCAATAAGAAAGTATTGTGAGTTAACTTTAAAAGATAGAAATATGCGATCGTGGTATTTTTTAGAACTTTGAATGACCTGCTCCTATTGGTCGTAGCGTGTTATATAAAGCCTCCTCGATAAATGGACTATCCAACACAAAAATATTTTTTTGCAATTCGAACCAGTAGTTCTTGAGATCCGCGCGTTTCACCAAACAAGTAAACAAACTCTTCAGCTTTCTATTATTAGTATATATTTTGGAGGAAGCTATAATTCAAGGAATTTTATATTTATCTGGTTTAAAGTTGGATGTTCATACAACAAGGCTATTATATATTGCGGTTCTGACCACCACATGCAATATTAATTAAATAAATAAAAAAAACTATTATTCACTAGTTTACTGTCTAAGGAACCAAGAAATGTGAGTCTTATAGATTTATGTCTATTTTAATATGCAAACAAGAACCAACCCGCATGGTTCTACTTATTTGATAACAAAATAAAAAACACAAGGGACCATGTAGCATGAGTCTTAATAAAAAAACGAATTTTAGTGATTTTTTAAGATTGTTGGGTGACTATGGGGCATGGGTCTTGTTAGTTTATTGAACAACTGCTGTTATGTTGGTTGGTAACTTTGTAAGAGAAATGTTTTGTTCTATCAAAATTGTCAGATCATTTTGATATTTACAGGGTCGATAGAAGGTTCATTTTTGGAAGCTTCCGTGTCCTTATCTCAATTTTGGCATGTGTGTGGGTTGGTTCCTGTTTGCATAACTACGTCCAATTATGGTTTATTTAAAAATTGGACATCTTTTTTTTAAACGGTCTCCGGACTAGGATCGCCTTACCAACAGGTAGTTGTTGATCTGTTTCAAGCCTAAACCACACAGGTGTGTGATTTCAGTCGATCATAACGTATGCGTTAACTGCACCTACTTCTATTGCGTCGTTAATATCGCAGCAGTGTGTAAGTTCACAGCAGTCCTAATATACCTAAATTATACTAAAAAAAGATATTTCAAAGACGCATTCGTTATCGACCGATAATAACGCATCTGTGTGGGGAGGCTTTCATGATGTAGGCAATGCAACTGTTAAATTGTAAGTAGTTACTAATAGTCGGACCACACAAACGGAATTACCCGTTGATTATCGCGACAGTAGTAAAGACTATTTTTCGCGGAAATCGACCGAAAATGCCAATTTACGCGATAATTAACGGCATTTCCCGTTAGTGTGGCCCTATTGTTACATGTAAGTTGATATTCCTTTTGAAGTATGTATATCTATGTTATAGGATTTTTTTGGTAAAATTGATAGTAGGTCTAGGTAGGTAGGTATAAAATAACTACCTAAAGTATACGAATCTTAATTTAAAATTATGTGTTAGTGATAATGTAAGATAAAGGCAGTAAGTAAAGTTTTTAATGTGATAAATATAACTATAATTTATTATTTAGATACTGTTACAACAATGATAGCCGTATTACTTCGCCAATAGAACATTTGACAGACGCTAGGTGTTACCAGCTACTTTGCATTTAATCACAATGATCTATTGCTACGTGTCGCTAATTTTAAGTTCCTCAGACTTTGATTATGGTCCAGTATAACATGGTCGTTAGCCCGTATTGGGATGTTTAAATTACTACTTATATTCGGGCATCTGATGCATTTATTACATTCCGTTGAATCTAGAAACCAAACAAGTTTGACCGAACACGAATGTTTAATGAGGGGGCCATACTAACTGGAAATGGCCGTAATTATCGCGGAGATGGACGTATAAGCGATATGGCCCCCGAATATGATTTTTTTTTTCAGTTAAATGTTCAAGGAGTACCTACCTAGTTCAATTTTTTTTAAATCGAATTCGAGGAAACTACTAACTTTAATAGTAACATTATGAGTTATATCCGTTACTACCCAGTTTTGTATAGTTATATTATTTCAGGTTCTTTGTAATGGCCTTTTCTCACACTGGGCCGTAATTCTGTAAGTTATTACGACGAATCCGACGAATACATTAATTTTATTTATGCGTAGTTTAGATTATCTTTGCTTTGTTACTACATAATTAACTACACAGTTATTATCTATATGAACTAGGCAAACAGTCTGAACCTGATTTTTTTTTTCTATTCTGTAGCAATCCCGCCACCTTATGGACTTAGCTATGGGCACTTTTCCGGCCAGTTGGCTGGCTACTTACAGCCTTTCTACAAAAATTTAAACATTTGTTGAACACTTGTCTAAAAAAAGTGTGACTGCAAAACGGACCTTATTTCAACGTCATAATCTAATATTTTTTTAGACAAGTGTTCAACAGACGTTTAAAAGTTTTTGTGGTATTATGTGAAAACATTTGCAAAATAATCTTTTAATGGACAGCCAATGTCATGACTATTATTTAAGCTTTTGCATGGAATTGCAGCTAAGTAACTACTAATTTATTAATTAAATGAAATGTACTGGGGCCATATTAACGGGAATTACCGTTAATTATCGCGATGATTAACAGCATTTCCCGTTAGTGTGGCCCCCGTATTAGCAATAGTATGTCTACCGAAGTATTGACATTTTATAATTAGGTATTATAAAACTAGACTAGGACCAACATATCTAAATATCTTATACTCTATCAGGTTGTATGTTAATAAGCTCTATTTATTGTGTACTTATATTAATACCTTGGTGAAGAGAAAACTGTACCCCTTTTTTACGAAAATAAACATGAAAGACACAGTTAAAGTTTATGTGGAGATAAACTGGATTGTGGCCACACTATGGACAGCCACAGCTCGAGTCATGGAACTGAGTGCGTGTCTTTTCAAAGCTTGTTTACGAGTCCTCACTTCATGTGACCAGAGGACTGACTCTATGCTAGGCCAAAGAATCAGCATTGCCATTACAACTGTAGTAATGCTGCCTATAAATGCTGTCTTCTGGGCACGTTCTCGAGAGACTAGCCTAAACACTCTGTTGATATTTATGTACCTTTAAGTACTGTATTTTATTGTTTGTAAATAATTATTTGTAAAATATAAATAAATTAATTTAGTAATTTTATTGTTTCTTTACTCCGGTATGTATTTAGTATATAAAATCCAGTAGTATCCAATGAATGTAATAATGCAATGTTTCATGTTCATATTCGAATGTTAACAATTTATGGGAAAAACAAAATAAATCATAAACCTAGAAATAATAAACATGGCATTTCTAAAGGTAGTGATCATGTCAGTTTATATTTATGACTTAACTATGATCTCTCTAAGAATCGCAGACTAAAAAGCAGGAATACTGGATAGTTGAAATATAAAAAGTTGTCAATTAGGATAATTAGGACAGCCTGTCATTACATCATTTGTTAACGTCTACCAAAATATAAATTAAATACATAATTTATTCTTAAGACGAGGTCACGTTGAATACGCACGTAAAACAAATCGAAGCTTTTTTTTGTATTTTCGAGATGACAAACGGTTCTACGTAGCATTTAAACAATCAAAGTAAAGGAAAATTCATATCCCGATTTTTCAAGCTTTGTTACTGAATCTGAAAGCTTGGAAAAACGGAATCTGAATTTTGAAATTGGATGCTTATCAACATTCTCCTGTCCTAACTCCAATTCACTTGTGGTCGGCGCAGCATGGTTTTACTTTTTTACTACACCTCATCTCAGATGTCATTGATATGGAATACCTAAAGCATATTGAGTAATATGCTGTCGGAACTTCTTTGATGAAACGCAGGGATTTTCTTATCCCAAATTCATTCCAAGCGTTCCACACGCTTGGAATGAATTAGTATACACTAAAGGACAACCTAGTCTGAGGGCCTTACTCACGTTTGCAGTCAGTTTACCGTCGCAATTGAAGGTGTTATGACGTCATTATCACAATGTTCAGTAACTCGTGTGTGTGAAGCAGATCTCACACGTGAGCCGGCTTGTGAATGGGTTTATGTATACGACCCAAATAACCGGCGGTTTTGATCGTAAACTCACGGATTGGGCGCAATCCGCGCTACCGCGGCTCCCGATATATCCAGCGTGCAGTGCGCTGCCGTCCGCCGACCTCGACGATAGCCCAACACCACAACGTGGTCTATGACTGAAGTGTAAACTAAAAGCTTGCTGTGGGATGACCGGCGTGTGACCTGCTGCGCCCGCGTCGGTTCCGCGGCGTCGTTGACTGTGGCAGTGAAGCGCTGTTGCCGCCACATGTGGCGCAGCGCTACGGTGGCTATCTCCATCACAGGACTTCGATAAGGAACAAGTGACAGTCGCTAGTGATTCTGTGCTATGGATGCAGTGAAGGTTTTATGCAAGCCCTATGACGAGTGACGCAGTGAGGTGTCCACACTGATTGTGGTGACCAGTGACAAGTGAGCAGTGAGCATGTCTCGGCGGGAGGTGCGTGTGGAGCGCGGGGAGTACCCCCTGCCTCCACCCAGCAAGTGTGCCAAGGTAAGTATTTGATAACAAGTTACAAACACAAATATTATTCATCTGCTAAGCTTTTTAGGGTTCCAATATACGACAAAGAACCTGTCATTTTCGCCATGTTGATTGTTCATTTTCAAGTCGTCCAGTCGCATCTCATGTGCGTATTAGTGAAAGCATGTTTTCGATTAAGGGATCAGTTTGTTAGAGTCAAGTACGGGTCTTCTACCCCATGCCAATTCAATGGCTGTGTTTGGATTTGTGAAAAAAATCACAGAAGTAGAAGTTTAAAGGAAAACTATTACAATTGATAAACTACTAATAAACACACAAAGGAATATGAAATAATTCGGGGCAAGCCAATGGATTGAACAAAACAAAACAGTTTGCGCTCCTTGTAAAGTGTTAGTAGCAATAGTTTGTACCGAATACAAAATAAAATACACTCGGCCGGCTAATCTCTTGTTTTGACACATTACGACAATATAAATATACATGGCGCGTGTTTGAGTGCTGTTTAAACAAACTACAAAATATATTTTAATAAGATTGTAATAAAAAGCTAAACATCAAAATGTAATTGCACGAGTATTATAAAGGCAAAATAAAATATAGAGCGTCAAAAAAACTCGTTCACATCTGACCATTCAGCTAGTGCGATCCTTTCGACACACGACTGAGATAAAATACTGTGATTTCTGATGGCTGACAGCTTCACATTAATTAGACAATCCACATGTAAACTTGGTATAAAATTAGAGCTTTCATAGAATTATTAAGATCCAACAGGTAAGGGCTCCCCACATATAAACACGATACGACGTCGCGTCGTGGAAATCTACGATAACACGTCGCGTCGTGGAAATCTACGATACGACGTTGTGACTCACGATGCAATCCTGCGCAGTTGTTTTTCGAAATTCAAAGATGACGGATGGTATTGAAGTCGATCATTTAATTACGCTAGTCGAGCAGCGTCCCGTACTATGGAACAGAATGCGTCTAGAGCGGTCCATTTTTCGGAATGAACTAAAACACCACCCCACTGTAACGATGCTCATCGTAGATTTCTACGACGCGACGTCGTATCGTGAAACCACGCCGCATCGTTGTACAACGCGACGACGTATCGTGTTTATTGTGTGGGAGCCCTAACGGTGTTGAGAAGGCAGACGTCGACATTCACAAAAATGCGGTGGTTTGCAAACATGTCAAATCAATGAGTTAATAAATGAAACACTAACTTAACACAAGATGCCGCAGAATGTCACGGGGTCTTTTAATCTAGATTTCATTGATGTTTAAATAACGTAAGATTCGTGTTCAGGTGCTGTACTACACATGGAGGCTGTGCTCGGTGGTGTTCTCCCACTTCGTGATGATCAGCCTGGTGGTGGCCTACTGCATCCTCGGAGCAGTCACCTTCACTAATCTGGAGGAGGAACATGAAAAAGAGGTACCTACTTAATGTCTATTGAATATGTCACTTGCGCTATTTAACTTGCAGCGATAATAGCTATAAATATAAACAGATTTACAAAGATATTGCCGCACATAATGGTTGTATAAGCCTTCTAGATGCCACTAGTCAACATAAAAAGACAGTAGATCTAGTAAGTTTAAAAAAAAAAACAAGATCTGGGACAAATAGTTCTTGACGCACCGCAGTAGGCGTTTTGCGTAATTTTATTTCCTGCGTTTACAAACCGCGATCAAAATGTTGAAGGTTTTTTAAAAATCAGTCACTGAAAAACTAGTGCTTGTGCTTATTATTCTTAGCCCTAGATGCCTGCCTTGTTCACTAGTTAATTGCAACAAAAATCCAAAGTGGAGTTCAAGTAAAAAAAAAAGTAGTCTTTTTACAATTTTATTTCACTGGTGAGGTCCCACTACTATCAAGTATTTCCCAGTTCGAAAAAATCGTAGATACGAAGCTGGCAAGAGCACATACCTAACTGTAATCATGAGAGGACTCCATGATATATCTGTAAGTGCTATAGAAATGTTAAGCCATCATTAACGCAGAATTTATCATGTGCGGTTTGTGAACATTCGTGTACTGCCAATATCAATTTTGCAACTGGAATTCGTATCTAAATCAGAGACTCAACAAATTTATAGCTGTGCTATAAATTAAACCTTAGCGGAGCCTCAAAGAACGAGGATTATAATCACGTAGGACGTTTCTCCTAGTTATGTGATCTTCTGCCGTGTGGACCACTGAGTAGTTCTAAACTCCACATACATAAAGTAACAATATCTTCAATAAAACACAAAATATGCCTACTACTTATTTACTATCAAATATATTTTCAATTCATTACATTGGCCGCAATAAATTTGTTTTATAAAAGAAAAGGCACGCTGCCAAAAGCTACTCAAACTCAGCTGATTAACGAGGCAGTCAATAACGAGACGTACCAGTACAACAGCACGCGCAGCCGGCGCCCGGCGCCCGCGCAACACGATGCGTGACACACACCCACCGTATAAAAGCACCAATAGGTGACCAACATAAGTCTGTTTAATCATTAAATTACGAGCCATGTAATACAAAGAATCACACACACCTTATTTCATCAACAGCGGATTTTAAGCTATGTGTAGCAGTCAGTAAAAGTTTGTGAAAAAATCTAACTGGACTTATATTACTAGCATTTCCTGAAGGAGAGGAACCTATTCTTAATACATTAGAATGCGTATCCAAATCTATTCAGACGTAATAAGGCAAATTGAAAATCAGGCGTTCGCTAATTTTTAGTCAAGAAGAAGAAAAACAATTTGACGATGATCGGATTGGAGATTCAGCTTCCTGTGATTCATGCAGGTGTTTTGTAGAATAGTGGGTGACGCGGGAAACGTGGGTGATTGTAGGGTGAATTCCGGTGACTGACAGCTTCACACTAATTATACAATAACTAGCGACCCGTCCCGGCTTCGCACGGGTACAATCTCTACTACATTAGGAATAATTAGCAATAAATTAAAATTGCGACTATAATTTGAGATTTAAACTATCCTATCTCTCAAGTTGGATCGAACTGCACATGGTGTGCGAATTTTATTATAATCGGTTAAGTGGTTTAGGAGTCCATTGAGGACAAACATTGTGACACGAGATTTATATATATTAAGAAGATGATATAAACTTGGCAAAAGATTAGAGCTTTCATAGAATTGAGACCCAACAGTTAACGGTATTGAGATTGTAGACGTTGATAAGTACGTAACTGGTTGTAAAAAGAATGAAATCAATAAACTCAGTGTGAAAAGTAAGTATGTGTGAGTCTATATAGGTCGCGGTCGGTTGCATCTGGTTCATGATATTCAGCGTGGAAATCTGAATGTTTACAAACACATCTGTATGTCGGATTATCTTCTACTTTGAAGACCATTTCCATCGAGTCTCGCACTACGTATACTGGCTTTATTTTGTCATTTCGCGGAGGGAAAATCTTCTGTCCTATGTTGTTAGTGTTCATTCTCTAAAGGGAGTAACGTTTGACTAATCAAACGTTACCCCGGACTTCGAATTTCTCCAGTATTGTGAGTGCGTACAGGCAGATTCGGAAAAACTACTTGTAGGCCTTAAAAGTATTTGATCCATGCGGGAATCCCCGTGACACACAGCACCAGCTAATCTCCCAGTGAGTGCGAAAACTGTGCACTCAAGAATAGGGAGTGTTTAAGGTGGGAGCGTCATATTTACGTATATAATGTTTATTTGTGTCCGTGCAGGTGAAGCGGAACATCTGGAAGATCCGCAGCAACACGACGCAGAGCATCTGGACCATGACGCGAACCGTGCCGCTATTCAACCAGACCAACTGGACTTCCGAGGTCGGCGATATGCTCAAGGTGACCACAACATTACCTGCTTCTCATAATCCAGCTTCATAACAAACAGGACCATAAATAACACTTCGGTGAAAGATCGTGAATATTGGATGAATAGCTCAATTCCGGCTGATGATGATGAATGCGAATGCGAAAATTTAATTGCAATATTCGCTATTGCGACTGCGAATGCGAATATTCAGTTTTAAATCAGTCACCGTGTGTCAGTCAAATTTTGAAATTCATAACTTATTTTTACTTCTTGTCTGCAACGAGAATGGAAAAAGTAATGAAACACAAAAAATACAGATAAAAGCAAGTTTATCTTAACATGGTCATATTAATTATTGAAACTGTGATTCATTTGATGAAATGGCGAGATAAAGGCAGACTGAATAAAAGATGAATGGAGAGGAAGACGAAAGATTTTTGAATGAATGGAGTGTGTGGAAGAAGGAGCAGCAAATATTAGTATTTTTCCTGTCGTTCGTTTTTGAAAAATATTCGCATCAATTTTGCGAATGCAAATGCGATTGTCTTAAAATATGCAGATGCGAATGCGAATATAAGTAACATGTCTAGACTCATCATCGAAAGTCTAAGTCGGAAGTCAAAATAGAAATTCAAAGTCGATAGTCAAAGTCGTAAGTCAGTCGACTAAATAATAATATTATGTGATGTTCACAGGACTTCGAGAACGCTATCCTGTTTGAGATGAAGGTGCGCGGCTGGGACGGCAACGAGAGCGAGCATCACACCCAGTGGACCTTCTTCGGCGCGCTCTTCTACTCCATCATCGTGATCACCACCATCGGTGAGTGACGTCACTATCACTGTACTGTTCTGGCAATTTCTATTGCACGTGCGTTCTCGTGATTTTGAAGAATAAAGCTCACGTATAGCAGAATATCACCAAGGCTTAGACTGCTAAGCCTTGGTGATATTCTGCTCTACACGTGAGCTTTATTCTGAGGTACTACTACGATTTAAAAGCAAACGATTCAGAAATTACTGAAAATGAAAAAAGCACTGGTTTTCGAATTAAATAAAAGCAAACCGTTTTTTTTTTTTAATCTGACTTATTGTATTAATTTGGGCAACAAAGTCTTTTCGATCTCTTGGATGCGGGTTTTCTTCTGTTGGTTGTTAGAAGAATAACTCTGTTTTTAGGGTTCCGTAGCCAAATGGCAAAAACGGAACCCTTATAGATTCGTCATGTCTGTCTGTCTGTCTGTACGTCCGTATGTCACAGCCACTTTTTGTCGAAAGTATAAGACCTATCCTGTTGAAACTTTTATTTTTTGAAATTACACAAAGTAATGCGCCTGACGGGGTTCGAACCCACGACCTACAACTCGTAAGTCGAGGCCGATACCACTGAGCCACCACTGCTCCTGCTCCTCCCTCATGCTAATTATCGCTTGAGAGGAAATCAATGACGAAATTTTGAATTGGCTCCCTAACTAATGGGATCGAATTCGAAAAGATCAACAATTTACTGTCCGCGAGCCAGTTATGATTTATTCCGCAGATCATATTCATCATCAGCCCATAGCAGTCCACTACTGCTGGACACAGGTCTCTCTAATTGCACGCCATTTTACTCGATCACCTGCTACTCTCATCCAGCTGTTACAAGCCACCTTGCGAAGGTCGTCGCTCCACCTTGTCTTTGAGTGTCCCACCTTACTTTTGCCGATTCGAGGTCTCAACTCGAGAACACGGCCGATTGCCACATCAGCTTGCTTATTTTTTTGGGCTATTAATTTATATTAGGTATGATCTTTTTATGATTCTGATAAACTGGTCTCAAGAAGCCTCTTGTAATTATTCTGAGCCATTCAATACCACAAATGAATTATAAATGAATGTAGACGTACCTATATAAAATCAAACGCTTTCGCAACAGAATTTCAGAATAGGGTTTTCCGATTGAGTACGATTTACGTGAGTGCGCGCCACACGACACAAACAAGTCAGTAGGTCCATTCGTAACATGCGGACGGCGTGTAATGGGCGAATCGCTGTCTGATCATGGAGCATGCCCGGGTCGACGGCGCGTCGGTGACGGGGCCCCCTTAGAGGGCCAAAGCCTGCCGGGGTCGTGGGACTAATGAGTAACCGAGGCCCGAGGAACGTAAAGGGCTATTGAAGTGAAGTGGCTAGTGTAGAATGAATGAGAAATGCCGTTAATTATCGCGATCTTCTTTTTATCGTGTCGATGACAATCTATATCGACTCGGCCCAAAATTGGGCCACGAGTTTAGCGCTCTCCGAGACGTCCATCAGCTCCTGTAACGAACAGTTGGCAGGGCACGCAGGGCACGGTATTAAGTGCCTCATCGTTTGTGGAGCAGCACCACATTTACATTTCAGGTCAAAGTCATCAATGAACTTCCACCTGAGCAGATTTTCCTTGCTTCGGCCTACCTGGGTACGGACTTACGGAGTCTGTTTATGGATTTCCTGTTTATCGCGATATATAGACTTAAAATGTTCGTATTAACGTCTATTGTCCCAATAAATTAACGGTATTTCTCGATAGTGTGGCCCTAGCATAACACAACACTATTCACAGACAGCTCTATTAAGTCGTCCTGATCGGGTTCAGTTTGATTGATGAAATCAGTCATTAGCTTCAACCTTCAAGAAGCACATTTGCGCTTTGCACCTTCTATCTTCTCCGCTCTGTAGTGCGGGCTGCTCCGCCCAGTGCGTCGCGCGCCTGGCTCGCTGCCAGCCCGCTGGACCATTCGTCACGTTTTTATCGTCGGTTTATTTTCGTTATAAATTCGACAGATCTGACTTGCGGAATGTTTATATTTTTGTAGTTTTTATTTTTTTGTTAAACTTTGCCCCACACTAGGAATTTCTCATGTATCGTGGTACCGTTTACAAACATTGAAACTAACATAGACAAACACCACTATCCGAAACAATTACTTGTGGGACATACAAATATTCGTTACGTGAGGGGATCGAACCCGCGACACGCAGTAGTCTCATTCGCTGGGCTATTGCGCCAACCGAGATGTCGCCGCGTCTCGTCCATTTTATTGGCGCATTGCTTACATACCTAGCTGCATAGTTTTGTTAAGCATCAGTACCAGTCACAATATTCATCAATCGGTACCAGTTACTTATGTATTTTTAAATGAAATGCTTTATCCTGAAAAGTTTATACCTAAAACCTCCTGCAGACACACGCGATTAATCGCGCGGGGCGCCATGTCGCGGTCCATTCGCAGTATTTTTAGAGTGGAAATTAGCTTGGCTCGTTGTCGCAGCGCGATTAATCGCGTGTGTCTGCAGGAGGCTTAAGTTCAATTTTTCTTGGATAACAATAGATAAGGGCCAAAATAAAACATGAGATGTCATACGATTTATTTCTTTTCTGTAACATAAGATTCCCATTCTTGGTATCGTTTCACTTGCTCGTGTGTTTGAGGTGTGTCTGGAGGAGCGAGCGTGCAGGCCCTAAGACGGGGAGCGCTCAGCCCGGGCGGGTGCTGCGGTGGGGCCGGCCGCAGCCTGTAACACTCGCAGCGGTCACTACCGAGCGTCACGCCCGCGACGAGTTAACACCACATACAAAGCTGTTGGTATATCGCAGTTAACACTACCGGCGCGCACACATGCTCTACCAATTAATCAAAATATTTACATACCCGCACATTGGTTACACTTCACAGTCTTAAACATAAACAACAAAACATGTAACTGGTTAGTTCTGTACTTGTATTAGTCACCACACATGGCACGATTATTTACCGTAGAATCCCTGAGGCCCTATCAGGCCGGTGGGGCCGCCGGGGCCGACCAGGACTCGGCGGCCCGGCCCGATGGACCCGGTGGGGCCGCCCGGGCCGACGAGGACTCCGGGCTGTCTGCCGTATGCGGGGCCGATTATGCCGGTGGGCCCTCCCGGTCCTACCAGCACGTTAGGTCTTCCACCTCTGCCGGGCCCGATAATTCCTGTGGGTCCACCGGGACCTACCAGCACTGGTCGTCTACCGTATGAACCGAAACCTGAAGGTCCAACGTAGACTCCGTTCTGTGCTGATGGGCTTCGTAGTCCGTCGCCATGTTGCGCCGGGCCGACGATACCGGTGGGTCCACCGGGCCCGACCAGCACAGCGGGTTGTTGTTTCTGCTTGTCCTGTGGACCGATGAGTCCTGTGGGTCCGCCGGGCCCCACGAGTACACCGTTGTTGCCGAAGCCGCCGGTGGGACCAGCGCCTTGTGCAAACGGATAGTTGTCGCGACCAGGCTGCAGGAAAGGTCGCTGCTCTACTTCATTGAAGTACTCTGTCAATTGAAATACTTAATTTAGTTTTAACACGACTGCCTAACATCAGATTGTTACTTTTTCAAGAAATGGTTGTCCAACCAAAACTTCTAAATAATTTGTGAATTTTGAACTAAGGAGTCATTGAGAAAAATATGTTTAAAGGAACTTGTAAAAAGACAAATATGTTAAGTTTACTGTAGAACGAGCATCTGAATCTAACTAATTATATACTTAGTATTTGCATATAAAGAGACTGATGGTCAGTGTTGGTAGCACTGACTAGGAGGACCATAGATATTTCTGTGAGGAGGACGCACCGTTGTTGTGTGACGTGCCGTCACCTCTGTTAGGGCGCGGGTAGCAGCACAGGAACTTGCCGGCACCGCATGCGCTCTGGAAACAACAACCGAGCGTGAGCGACAATGCAAAGCAATAAAAGCAATGTTTGTGTATTTCCATGTTTTTAAAATGCACCCACGATGCAGGACAAATTCCTAGCGTGGGGGAACGTTTTTTTAAAAGAAAAAAATACAAACACATCCCCCGCAGTTAAATGGGGTAGACAAAGGAGCAACAGTTTCACCCCAACCCTTGAAACTATCGTTTAGAATCTAAACCTTATGTAAACTTGGTAGAGGTTTCAAAAGTAGGCATTAACCGTATAAAATCGTTCATAAAAAAATTTGAACTAATAATACTCGTTCAGAAATAATCGTAACGTAAGCTGCTTACCGCGGACTCAGGACGTGGGTTACAGTCCGGGTTGGACACGCACTTGCAGAACTGCAACGAGTCGAGGGTGCCGTCGGATATCGCATTCTGCTGCTGCTGGCTGAAATACCACAAGTTGAATTTAAAAAAGACCACATGTCATAACCTCGTGGATGTACAGTTACAGGTATACAGAACATTAGTTATGACAGATATACTAGAGCCTGTGTGAACTTTCTCTCATTATTGCTAGACAGCCAACTCCCGGAATAAAGCCACCTTCTGGCTTTTCTAGGATCCTAATTTTACAACTGTAGCAGGACACTTGTACGAATTCTTGAATCCAGATGCACATCTATCTCAGATCATCCTCAAACCAGGTCTCAAAGAAAGCCTATCGTCATCATACTGTTACTGGGCACAAATCGGGCTGTTGTGTGGAAATTCGCACTTTGTGTTGCACAAATTGTTTTACGAATTGCGGGTCTATAACGGCCACTTAACAAACATCATTATTATCTCAGCCATAGGACGTCCACTGCTGAACGCACTCTGCTCTTGTTGCTCTTTCTTTTCGTCCGACGTACCTCAGTGCCTCAAGACGAAAGTCTTTAACCAATGTGTGTTACCAGTGATGACTTACGGCACCGAAACGTGGTCTTTCACTATCGGCCTCATCTCAAAGCTCAAAGTCGCTCAACGAGCTATGGAGAGGGCTATGCTCGGTGTTTCTCTACGTGGTCGAATCCAAAATGAGGAGATCCGTAGACGAATTAAAGTCACCGATATAGCCTACCGGATTAGCAAGCTGAAGTGGCAATGGGCAGGCCATATTGCTCGCAGAACAGATAGCCGATGGGGTCGAAAAGCACTAGAGTGGAAACCACGGACTAGAAAGCGCAGCGTAGGACGTCCACCAACAAGACTTAACAATAAGTATTCCTAATCCTAATATTGACTTCTTCATTGTATTACAGAAGAATGCACAAAAACAGAAGAAATGCACGAAATGAATCATTAGGAATATAACTTTAAGCACTATGAATGTAGCGAGGCTTGAGGTAATGATACGTACTTGTTGACATTGAAGATCCCGTGTCCGTCGACGCGGTAAGGCGCGCGGTGCGCCTCCACCCGCACCGGGTAGCGGCCGGCGCCGGGCGGCCGGTTGTAAAAGCCGTCCGTGTCCTCCGGCTCTTTGAACGGCACCTCGTCGGCTTGTACGCGGTGCACTTGCGACTGAGATTGCCTGGAAATTAACAACATATTTATTTAACCTCATTTGGAAAATCCTTGCACTCCTCAAAACAGTGACCGGCTGTAATACTAGTTTGGGAAGCCGGTAGGTACTAACAATGCGTAAGCATCTTTTATTCAGTGTATTTCATGATATTGAGACAATCCTTCCGCACTATTCCCGAATCATAGCAATTCAAAATAAATAACTATCAACAGTGGCGACCACTACAAAAGCGCTGAGATAATGAATTACTTTAGGATATAGATACCCTGAAATTATTGATCATTGAATGATGAGACACATTCTCTCCTTCTAGTATTTCAGGGGACATACAGGAAAATACTCGTACCTACACATCACAGCACCCATTTTGTCGCATTTGCCGATACAATAAGAAGCATGCAACTAAGTATGCTTCCACTTTGAAATCCGTTTGTTTGCAGACGTAATAATAATATATTGGATGAGGTACTTAGGAGGTACTTCTGCTGGAATACATTTCTCATTGTAACAACATGTTTATGACTCCTTAATTTTGCGGAGCTCTAAACTTTCGCGACAATAACTTTCGCGATATTTGACCAGGAATTAACGAGTTCCGTGAATCTTTATGTCACGAGAAGTAGTTAACTTTTATTACTTGACTTCCTCATCCACACATATCCATGACATTTGGTAATTAGTCAGCCGACTGCATCTATCTAGGTACACCAGAAATTACTACAACAAATGATACGGTTTGTTTTGTTGAGTTATAAACATTTATAATCTCTGGTTATGCACTACTGGGAACACTAACTTGGTTAACAATTGTATTTTCTATGCTATTGGTTTGCTTTTGGCCACAAATCTAGCCCGCAGGCAAAGATGAGGTTTAAGATGGAACGAGCTCATCCAGAAAGAATTCCTGCGAACCGACTGATCACAGTAGAACTGTTTGTCGCCGGACTATCGACAGGATAGTGGTCGTAGCCAGGCGAGGCCTACCACCGCCAATAGGTGACTCGCCATCCGATCAAGGACCATGCCCGGGTCGATGGCGCGTCATGTTTCATGCGCGCCTAAAAGAGCTGACAGAAATCTGACGGGGCTCCCATAGATGGCCAAATGCCTGCCGGGATCTTGAGATTGTCTAAATTGGTAGGTAACCGTGACCCAGGACGTTAAAGGCTATTGAAGAAACAACAATTTAATCAGTACAAGTCTGACAGTCCCTTCCGCTCTGCCCTGGGCGGGAGGACTCATTTAATGATATTACCAAGCTTAAAAAAAGGCCGCAGTAATAACAGGCTACCGAATCATGAGAACCATTTCTATTAGCTACAGCAATACGCAATTTAGACGTCTCTGTCTCAACACTGCTCTCGTTATCACATGCTCTCCATTGTTCCGAACAACAACACGTAACAAGCCTCCATTACAGTCAGCAATAATAATGAAATCAGAAGTTTGCAACACTCCAGAGATCGATCGCGGTTGCTAAATGTAATGTAACGTTCATTACATCATAACAAACTCTAACTGGAGTTACTTCTTGTTAGTGTTGCCAATCAAACATTCTAATAGCTTACAATTTTTTATAGATTTCGCGACTGATTGTATCTAGCAACTTCAAATTACCTACCGAAGTGAGTACTTAGGACTTAGGTAATTGTTTATTGTAGCGTGTCTAGGCTTGGATCTAGTAATTACCTACAGTTAGATACATAATTGGGCAACTTAGGTTAAGGTTATATGCTCAGGGAAATCCAAATGAGTGAGTTATGTTTCCGGTCAATTAAAATTAATTAACATTATGAGATAAATACCTAATACCTATTGTTTCTTATGCACGCTTAAAGTAGCTTCAATTTGTAGGCTAAGGTTAAATTCGATATTACAATGCTCAAATATCCTTTTAAGAAAAAAAACTTTTGTTCCTTTTGACTGTGTTATAATTATGACCTGTTCTATCCTGCATTATAATGAAGTGGTTTTGATACAATATAATTTGGGATGTCAACCAATAGATCAATTTAATTTAATTTCTAACTAAAACAAATAAAATCCCACGCAGCACAGATTTTATGAATGGAAAAGTAGTTGCACTGTTATTCACTTAAGTATTTCATTATCATTTAAATAAGGTCAATTTACCTTTGAAATTGTAACAATGAATAAACTATCAATGAAATGACGCACTGTAAGACGGCCTGAAAGATCCGCATCCGCTGGTAACCGCGACAGACGTCAGATGCGCGCACGCAACCCCGCGATCCGTTGTCCATGTCACCACCTCACGGCCATTACAGTACTGTCTTACCAATTACTATGTCCTACAGCGAATTACTACAAATTAGCGAAATAAACCTGTACAGCATGACGCAAGGTATTCATAGCCGTGGGAGCCATTGTGTGGCCGCACCGGTCCAATGTCGGCCAAGGGAATAAGAAGCTGGTAATATTACTACGAAGTCACCAAATCGATTTTTCCTTAAAGTTTCGGTGCCAAGGGAAAGCTCTCCTTGATCGTGAACGGCAGAATGAGTTGGCGCAAGTGTCGCCAATATGACGTGGTCCAAGGTTACAAGTAACGAAACGACTTGTTACATTCATTGACACGATTTCATTGAAGTAAAAATCTATTTTAGTACGAGTATTTTGAACTTTCATCCAAAACAATGGAAACTTATTGCACGTTTTTACCAATTATTATCATTATCTTTTGTTAATTTTTTATGCATTTTTAAAAAAACGTTTAAAAATCGGGAATAGGGTCCGGGCTTCCGGTGGTCAAGGCTCATGAGAGAGGAACCTCCTCACAATACGCGCCGTTTACAGGAGTACTGCTTACTGTATCAAGCGCTTGACCAAGGTGTCAAGCGAGAGCCTCCTCAGAAGTTTTACCAATTATTGACATCGGGGATTTTAGTCAGTACGAGTCTGACAGACCCCCGTCCCACCCTGGGTGGGATCACTCATTTGATGATTTTACCACGATAAAAATAAATCTATACTGAGATCGCCCAATCAAAACTACCTTGTGTTTCGATATTATCTTGCATTGTCAGCGCAAACATTCGCCAAAAAATAAGATTGCAGACCTTCGCTGGTTTTACCACCTACAATAGTTTTAAACATGTTTGGTAATAATGTTTTAACTATTCTAATGATTGACATTGATATTTTCCATTTAAGGTGTATTTATGATAAAATCAGATGATCATAGGCCAAGGCGACGCGTCTGTCCACCCAATTTGTCATCTGGGTCATCACCATAATTGTACGAGTAGATATTGTCAATAACACAAACAAACGTCACGAATATTATGACGATACAAGGTCCATGCAAGTGAGCTGATTCCATTTGCAAAAAAATAAATGACAAACATCCTCATTTTACACTTACACGCCTGTTTAGGGGATGAATGTTCAAAGATCATATCATATACTATACGAATTTAAGGAATCCTGTGGCTATGCTGTGCGTTACCTGTCAAGTGAATTGAGGGCATTTTTAATTAAGAAGAAGATGCTATAAAGCAAACATAGGCCGTCTCTACTTTGTAAAGTAACATAGTCGGTGATATTAGTGACAGAATAAATTTTTAATTTCTCCTCTCTTTCTCTCAATTAATTGAAGAAGGGTGTGACGTTGCAGTGTCCACTTACTTGTCATCGTCGGCGTCAGTGAAGCGCACCTTGGTGTCAATGCGGACGGAGGCCGCGCTCTGCTCGCCCTCCGGCCAGCGCCACTTGCCCGCGCACGACGTCGCCAGCAGCAAGACACACCACACCACACCTGTCAATGCAGAATAATTATATATCAACCTTAATGTTTCCAGTGCTGGGACACAGTCACATAGGTCTATGAACTATCAGATGGAGTGGTTTTAGAGTGGTTCCACGGTGGAGGATGATCAGTTGGACATAGGCCTCTCCCAGACTGCGCCACATGTCTACGAATTAGTCCATCAGGACATGTTTATTATTGGTTCATCAGTACATGTCAGTTTATTTCACGTTGTTTTCCATCCCTGGTTTGAGGATAGGATTAGGGACCGCGTCCGGTTAGAATTCGAGTCTACGACTTCGTAAATTGCTATATAAATAAGCGCCAGGCGTATATCACTACTGCTCCTGATAAATCAACTACAACCGTGAAGATATTATGATGTGAGAGATATGGATTATGGATACAATCAGTGGTAAATAGGAAAGCAGTCCACAGCAGTATGTTCGAAATAATTACTCTTTTAGAGAGTAATCATCATCATCATCATTATCAGCCGGAAGACGTCCACTGCTGAACATAGCCCTCCCCCTTAGACCGCCACGCCGAACGACAATTCGCCACTTGCATCCATCGGTTGCCCGCGACCCTCACGATGTCGTCGGTCCACCTAGTGGGAGGCCTACCTACGCTGCGTCTTCCGGTCCGTGGTCGCCATGAGAGAACTTTTCTTCCCCATCGGTTGTCAGTTCTACGAGCAAGAGAGTAATATAATGTAATAAAATCCGCTCTTAGCACCCTGATCAATAAGCTGCAGGTAGTATAAACTTTTGTAGAAAAACCAAACCAAAACAAAGAAACAAGGGAGCATGTGTTTTTGTAATCGTACAAAAAATAGAAACCGGCGATATTTAATTAGAAACTAATGGTCCGAGGAAACGAATCCATTTTTTGTTAGATGTTAAAACCGAATGAGTCACTATAACTTCGGTATCTTGATCGCGTGATTGTAATAACTAAACATGGACAATTATGCCATTTATTATGTCCACAATGGAGATGCTGAATGAATTAAATGCCAAGGTGATGAATAATTGACCTGAAGTGGCGGATGATGACAAAATGAAACGAAGAGGAGCATGAAAAGTACCATTATAAGAATACCTAAGAGCTCATTGATAAAGACTATGGAATATACTAAGCACATCACAGTACGGCTCATGACGTGGATGTCCTACCAATATCTTTCATATTGAACCCCGTGAAATAAATGAGGTAACGGAGCCAATGAGATACCTAAATGATGCTGAAGATTAAATAGAGTAAAATACACTTTATTAATCACACCAAACTAATTACAGGTAGGTACAAAGTAAACCTTATAAATAGGGTGACACAATCGGCGGTCTTATCGTTAACGCGATGTTTTATATTAAGGCGCGAACCTTGTGAAGATCAAAGAAGAAGCGAGCTCAATTAAGATAATCTGTTGGCACACGTACTCGTATATCTTCTCGAACTAAGCATTAATTGCATGAAATATACTCGTACCTATAATAGAGGACGTCAACAAGGGATGAAAGTCCTGTCTAGATACGATATGTGAGAAGTCTGTGGTGGGCAGTGTCGAGACTAGCCTTTTATGCGCCCAGTGCGAGCTTCTTTAACTGCGCCTTGGTATAGCCATTCTAGTCCGGTTTGGCTATTCCTGTGCCTTTGCAGGCCCTGCGTTGGCACATCTATTCTCAACCAGGCTCTCTGTTGGTATCTATTTGACAAGAATTGGCAGATCATGATTGTCCTCAAATATTGTGGTCAGTAGGGGGCGCTGTTGACGCGCATATACTGTGTACATCGAAATCGAAGGCAACAAACTGGCCGCACTACTTTGCCGTCATACAGTTTATAACTAGTACGGAGGGTAGTTAACTAATTTGTTTGTCATAAAACTAGCTACAATAAGTTAAACATACCTACCATCATCAATTGTGAAATTCTTCTATGCGTTTACGTTGTAAAATTGTGAACATAGGCTAAGTTTAAGAG
This sequence comes from Agrotis exclamationis, assembly GCA_950005045.1. Taxonomy (NCBI): domain Eukaryota; kingdom Metazoa; phylum Arthropoda; class Insecta; order Lepidoptera; family Noctuidae; genus Agrotis; species Agrotis exclamationis. The sequence continues at coordinate 434,599 of OX465427.1, forward strand.
AAATAAAGTTTATTATTATTATATACTGTATATGTATAGAAGGCGGGAAGCTTCGCAGTGTGATGTACTTACTACTTAAATAGACATATTTTGTACATATTATTAGGTATGTAGAGAAATGAAAATCATACTGCGGTATTCTAAATATTATGAACTATTTGTTTTCGTTTATAATAAATTAATATGAATGAGCACTAATAATATTGATAATACTACTTTATACTACCATGCTGCTTGCGCCAGTCCGACTTGCACTAGGTCGGCTTTTATTGCCACCATTGGCTGCTGTTTTAAAAACATTATCTTCATATTATTTTCTTTACATCTAAGATCAAAATGAAAAATACTTTTATTGTGCGCACATCTAAGGAGTGGAACTTTCAAGTCTGAAATAATAGCTTAGGTACGTCTAGACAAGCGTGATTCACCGTCGACCACATCTTCGCTTACCATTCAGGCGACATTGTTGTCAAACGTGAGCCTAAACTAAGAACTGCTACCAGTAATATTTGAAAATTGTCCAGTCATTTAGGCCGAAAGAAGGGGGAAGCGGTCAACCTCGGAATGAGAGATAAGAAGCTTAAAACTTATGTTTGCCTTCATTTTGGAGTTCTGAAAATTGTCTCAAAACCTTTTTCCTTGGTAATAGCATCAAATGAGTCCTTCTACCCAGAATGCAGCGGAAAGGACTGTCAGACTAAAATGACTAAAGTCCACGGTGATGTTTCAATGGCCCTTTAATCTCCAGTGTCACGGTTACCTGTTAAGACAGTCCCGCGACCCTGGAATGAAAGTAATCGGAAATTTTCATTGTGGGGTTCGAAAATTGGTCTCAAGTCTTATAAACTGTGGTGTGTGCGTCGTAAGTTATTGTGCGATGATTCACCAGCCGACGTACGGCAGGAGTGATCGGCCATATTGCCGGTGTCGCCGACGAATAGTTTACAAATATATTCGCTTTTCCTACTACTATTATTAATTATTATGGAACGCCTAAGTACAAAATATAATAATTCATTAAGACTGATTAAGAGGTAAATAAATTAAGATAGAGAGTAAACTGAACAGTGTAACACGATCACTAACAGAGGTTCGGCAGCGGTGAGCTGCTGCGGTGCGTGTCGCGGGTTTGATTCCCGTACGAATGACCTACTGTTAGTTTTTCCGGGTCTAGTAGTATAAGCGGGAGGACTAATTTGATTTAACCACTGTAAAAAAAACTTTTGTTTGAATGCAATCAGTGTTGTTCAGAAGTGATTGCAGGTGCAGCCGCAAGTTCCAATTAGTGGAATTATTTTGTTATAACGTAATTACACAGTGAATGACTCCATAATATAAAACAAAGTCGCTTCTTGCCGTCTCTTTGCTTAAATCTTTCAAACTACACAACTGGACATGAATATTTTAATCTACACTAATAATATATATTATAAAGAGGAAAGATTTGTATTTGTGTGTGTGTGTGCGATGTTGGTAATTAATAAACTCAAAAACTACTGGACCGATTTCACGAATTCTTTCACCAGTTCAAAGAAGCTTTGGTCCTGAGTGACATAGGCTATAAACAGAGATGTAAACATCAGTACGATCGGCTTACTGGGTTTTGCAAATGCATATGACACGGATCCGATAACGATAATCGAAGATCATTTTGGTATAATGTTGAAAAGTAACATAACCCAAATATAACTGTAATAATGTAAATGCAAAAGTTAATTGCTAACATTTTGCCGATACATTGCTGAACCGAGTTTTAATGTCGTGAATATTTTCAGCACTGCAATAGATGACGGAATCATTTTGATGATTTCATACCCCAAGAAAGCGTTCACGTTCTATATTTACTTGTTTATAATAAGTATTGAGTAACTTGCATACCTATAGTTCATTAGTAAGTTAACATCATTTTATTGTATTGTTTTAATTTAGCGCGATTAGTTTCTTGAAAATAGGTCACACCATGAAAAGTTAATAACACTTCTTACTTATTCTTATTTTTTTTAAAAACGACCCTAAATCATTAAATAGATAACAAAAGCCAAAAATAAATAATTAAATACGAACCAAAGTTAATTTTGGAAGAATTCATAATTTGCACTTATTTGTTCGGTTCCGAATTGGGCCATAAATGTACGTCAGTAGATCACTAAGCAACTAGAACTATGTGAGCGAGTGCGCTGCTTGCCCCACGTTATGTAACTGCGCGAGGTGGTGCGCCCGCGACTCATTACAGCGGCACAGGCGCACGCGCACCGCCGCTAAAATGGCGCTACCTTCCAAGTGCCGCAATATTCTTTCGACGAATTTGAAATAAAAAATGACAAGTTTGTGAGGATGGATGGATGAATAAGTGTTTGTTGGTCTTTCACGAAAAAAATACTCGACGAATTTGAATGTGGTACATTGATAGTTTATAACCTGGAATAGCATATCTATAGGATAGTTTTATCACGATTTTATAAAACGTGAAAAGTTTTTTTGAGTCGTCCCACCCAGGACAGGGCGGGAGGGACTGTCAGACTTGTACTGACTAAAATCCACGGTGTCCTGCCATAGTCCTTTAAGTTCCGCGGTCACGGTAGCTCGTTAGTCCCGCGATCCCGGCAGGCTTTGGCTCTCTAAGGCCCTGTCATTGTGCTGACAACTCTTTGAGGACGCAATGCTATATGGCTGTCATACTACAGTGTTTATAGTAATAATTGTGATTGTTCAGGCTAATGCACTGCAGCGCGTGCAGCGCCTTCTTAGCGGCGCCGATAGCTGTGACGACGGCAATCGTAAAGTTGAAGGTCGCTTCGCCCCCGCAGCACCGCGAGCACCGTCTTATGATGCTGACCTAAAGGGAATCGAATGGAACATAATGCTAGGGGTGGATGTAGCTCTGAGTAGTGGACGTCAGACAGTCAGTCGCTCCTTTAAGACGGAAGAGGAGGATGTTGAGATGAATGTGTGGAGTCACAAGAATGGATAAAGTAAGGAATGAGTTTATAAGGGGAAGTTTGAAAGTGGCGCCTGTTACAGAAACAAATAAAGGGTATCGTCTGTCTTGGTATGGACATGTGATGAGGAAGGATGAGACTCATGTGACTAAGAGAATGATGAGTATGAATGTTGATGGATGGAGAGGAAGAGGAAGGCCAAAGAAAAGATGTATGGATTGTCTATTTCATGGACATTTCTAAATGACCGTCCCAATCGTTTTCACTGTGTCACTGTGTTATCTTTATAGCTAGAATATCTATCTTCTTCTTGCTCACATTTTCTTCTTCCAGCGGCGATCACATCATTTACTTAATCCATTTCCTTTCTTCACCTTATAATGCAGGTCTTCGACATAACTATATCTTCATTCATGCCACGGTTGGCTTGGCGCAGCAACGGCGAAACAATTGGCTGCTCCACTAGGTGTCGCGGGTTCACTTCTTGCACGGAATAATTAACACAAGCACCCAGACCCGGAACTACACTTTAAGATCATACAAATATTTGTTCCGTGCGGGGATCAAACCTGCGAAATGCAGCGCAGCAGTCCAATTGTTCAGCTACTGTGTCAACCATGTATTATATAGGACTTAAGGACGCGTTTACGAATCTGACAAAAATAAGCAGTTTTTCGGTGCATTTTGCGGCAAAATGATACAAAACCAAATGTAACTAATAATTACCACAGATAGATTACTCCTTAATCTTCAAATGGTAGCAATTTTTTATTCGAAAATTTTGGTTTATAATATTGTAAAAAGTAATTTCCGTTACCTCTTCACACAAATTTGACGACATCGTACTGACTTTAGGGACATTTTTCTTTTATTTAATAACATAAATTTATGTATTTAAAAATATTTTATGTAAGCAGACATGTTCAACTCAAAAAGGTAGCAAAAAAAAAACTAACAAAATGTTACAATACGCTCAGAAAACAAAAAAATTGAGTCTTATTTTTTCACATATTTAGCGGTAACACGTGATTCTTATTGGATTGAAATAAGGGTTATTTTACTGGTCACTGTCTTGATTTATTACACAAAAATTTGTAATGAAATATTAGTCTGCGCTCGGCCGCCATCGTGAGTGGACACTGTGACGCTTGTAAGCAGCTCCTCGTATAGGAAAAGATCGCTGTACGAATACAAAATATTTGACCTAACAAACTTGATCCTTCACGCATTCTGCACGGACTACGGACAACCAAGGTAAGATTTTATTCACAGTTTCTTATATGTACTTATAAATTTCATATTTAGTTTCGGACTTGATGGAGTGACCTGAAATGTACTTCGAAGACTGCTACTGGAACTAATAGACGAGTAGAGCTAGGTGTGTCGAGTTTGGGCTCGTTTTGTTAGTTATGTTGAGACCTTACCTCCGGACTTGATGGACAGACCTGCAGGTGTACTTCGAAGACTGCTACTAGAACTAATAGACGAGTAGAGCTAGATGTGTCGTGTTTGGGCTCGTTTTGTTAGTTATGATGAGATCTTACCTCCGGACTTGAGGGACTGACCTGAAGGTCTACTTCTGTGACTCCGACTGGAACTCCTCGACGGATCGAACTAGATGTGTCGTGTTTGGGCTCGTTTTGTTAGTTATGATGAGACCTTACCTCCTGTCTTGATGGAGTGACCTGAAGGTCTACTTCTGTGACTCCTACTGGAACTCCTCGACGGATCGAACTAGATGTGTCGTGTTTGGGCTCGTTTTGTTAGTTATGATGAGATCTTACCTCCGGACTTGAGGGACTGACCTGAAGTTCTACTTCTGTGACTCCTACTGGAACTCCTCGATGGATCGAAATAGATGTGTCGTGTTTGGGCTCGTTTTGTTAGTTATGATGAGATCTTACCTCCAGACTTAAGGGACTGACCTGAAGGTCTACTTCTGTGACTCCTACTGGAACTCCTCGACGGATCGAACTAGATGTGTCGTGTTTGGGCTCGTTTTGTTAGTTATGATGAGATCTTACCTCCAGACTTGATGGAGTGACCTGAACGTCTACTTCGGTGATTGTAACTGGAACTCAGCGACGGATCGAACTAGATGTGTCGTGTTTGGGCTCGTTTTGTTAGTTATGATGAGATCTTACCTCCGGACTTGAGGGACTGACCTGAAGGTCTACTTCTGTGACTCCTACTGGAACTCCTCGACGGATCGAACTACATGTGTCGAGTTTGGGCTCGTTTTGTTAGTTATGTTGAGACCTTACCTCCGGACTTGATGGAGAGACCTGCTGGTGTACTTCGAAGACTGCTACTGGAACTAATAGACGAGTAGAGCTAGGTGTGTCGAGTTTGGGCTCGTTTTGTTAGTTATGTTGAGACCTTACCTCCGGACTTGATCACGTGACCTGAAGGGCTACTTCTGTGACTCCTACTGGAACTCCTCGATGGATCAAACTAGATGTGTCGTGTTTGGGCTCGTTTTGTTAGTTATGATGAGATCTTACCTCCGGACTTGAGGGACTGACCTGAAGGTCTACTTCTGTGACTCCTACTGGAACTCCTCGATGGATCGAAATAGATGTGTCGTGTTTGGGCTCGTTTTGTTAGTTATGATGAGATCTTACCTCCGGACTTGAGGGACTGACCTGAAGGTCTACTTCTGTGACTCCTACTGGAACTCCTCGACGGATCGAACTAGATGTGTCGTGTTTAGGCTCGTTTTGTTAGTTATGATGAGATCTTACCTCCAGACTTGATGGAGTGACCTGAACGTCTACTTCGGTGATTGTAACTGGAACTCGGCGACGGATCGAACTAGATGTGTCGTGTTTGGGCTCGTTTTGTTAGTTATGATGAGATCTTACCTCCGGACTTGAGGGACTGACCTGAAGGTCTACTTCTGTGACTCCTACTGGAACTCCTCGATGGATCGAACTACATGTGTCGAGTTTGGGCTCGTTTTGTTAGTTATGTTGAGACCTTACCTCCGGACTTGATCACGTGACCTGAAGGGCTACTTCTGTGACTCCTACTGGAACTCCTCGATGGATCGAAATAGATGTGTCGTGTTTGGGCTCGTTTTGTTAGTTATGATGAGATCTTACCTCCAGACTTGAGGGACTGACCTGAAGGTCTACTTCTGTGACTCCTACTGGAACTCCTCGACGGATCGAACTAGATGTGTCGTGTTTGGGCTCGTTTTGTTAGTTATGTTGAGACCTTACCTTACTTATGGAGAGACCTGCTGGTGTACTTCGAAGACTGCTACTGGAACTAATAGACGAGTAGAGCTAGGTGTGTCGAGTTTGGGCTCGTTTTGTTAGTTATGTTGAGACCTTACCTCCGGACTTGATCACGTGACCTGAAGGGCTACTTCTGTGACAGGTCACTCCATCAAGACAGGAGGTAAGATCTCATCATAACTAACAAAACGAGCCCAAACACGACACATCTAGTTCGATCCGTCGAGGATTTCCAGTAGGAGTCACAGAAGTAGACCTTCAGGTCAGTCCCTCAAGTCCGGAGGTAAGATCTCATCATAACTAACAAAACGAGTCCAAACACGACACATCTAGTTCGATCCGTCGCCGAGTTCCAGTAGGAGTCACAGAAGTAGACCTTCAGGTCACTCCATCAAGACAGGAGGTAAGATCTCATCATAACTAACAAAACGAGCCCAAACTCGACACATGTAGTTCGATCCGTCGAGGAGTTCCAGTAGGAGTCACAGAAGTAGACCTTCAGGTCAGTCCCTCAAGTCCGGAGGTAAGATCTCATCATAACTAACAAAACGAGCCCAAACACGACACATCTAGTTCGATCCATCGAGGAGTTCCAGTAGGAGTCACAGAAGTAGCCCTTCAGGTCACGTCATCAAGGCAGGAGGTAAGGTCACCTCATAACTAACAAAACGAGCCCAAACTCTACACATGTAGTTTGATCCGTCGTGGAGTTCCAGTAGGAAGTAGATCTTCAGGTCACTCCATCAAGTTTGCAGGTGAGGTTTCATCTTAGCCAACAAGTACATATTACTTAAAAAAAAATTACAATTTTCATCGTATCAAAATTAGTTCACTTGACTATTTATTCCCGCAGCTAACACGCTAACGCTTGTGTGTGTGACTTGTGTCTATGTAGTAGTTCAATTCTCAACTTGTCATTTTTGCATATACGTCCTTAAAAGTAACTGGTGATATACCTATGGGTGTACTATATGGTTGGGAGTCGCGTAATTTCGGTCAGATCCATAGAAAAGTCTTAAGCGACGCAAAATGAGTGGTCTACACTGTATCAGCACACGAAATTATGCGACTCAAAACTCCAACTGCTCGTCTGGATTCAGCCTATAGGTACTTATGTCATAATGAAATGCCCCTTTGCCACTGTCCAGTTCCTTTTCGCGGCCAATAGTGACCGGTGGGGAAGCCCGGAGGTGAGCGCTCACGAGCCGCGCCCGCGATATTGAAGCTGAAGAGTTAGTTTGTATCTCAGGAACTGTGTTCGATAGTCCGTTAACACGTTCCCTGCGCCATCACTTTCAAAGAACTTTCAGCTGGTGCTTTGGAGACCTAAAAGATCTCGTAACTAACCTACCTTTTGGTGCGTTTGAGACCTAATCAGTCTCCTAAAGATACAGTTTTGAAAATAATTTACATCTTCCAAAAAAACAATCAAATATACTTTGAAGTTTTTGTGGGTGAAAGATAGCCTATTGCTTTATATTTTGCTAGGTTCGCACGCAGTTATGACATTTGAATAAACTACAAATACCAAAAAAAAATATGGTATCGATTGTATCTCGTACCGCAACCGAAGATAGTTCAATATGTGTAGTAAGTAGTGATGGGAATAAAATAATATCTCAGTTGTCGATTGAAAAAGTTTTATTAATTATGCAAAGTGTTTTTCATTAAAACATGGTAAGCACATTGATTGCTTGCATTACGCGCAAATGGTAACAATTCGTTTAGTTTTTTTAGAAGCGTCAGTGCTGTTTAATGTGCGTCGTAATTTTTTGGTAACAACCCACACAACGTCTTTTTTGTCGCCACGTTGGAAAACATGATCAGTACATCTTCCTTCGGGTAATTCTGTAATAAAATGCATTGTACCTATAAATAAACAGCATGCAACTATGTCAGTGAAGTAAATGCGATGGAATCTAATTTTATTATTAGTTTTATTTCGTTATTCGAGTGTCTTATGTATATTTTTGTTCTTAGGCTGTTGTTGCCTTAAAAAAATATACGGAGGTATTAAATAAAAGCTGGATGTCACAGGTCTCTTGTAAGTTTACTATAACAACGTTTTTGTTTTAATAACCGTTTAGGCTATCAGAAACTTACGTGTAATTTCGCAAACGTGCGCGCGACCTCCCACGTCGATGCTAGGACAACACTAAAACGAGTCACGCAGCGCCCGCGCCGCCCACCTTCCCTCTCTTGCGTCTACGAGGCGTACGATAGTGGTGTTCAAAGTTGCTTTAAGGCAATCACTTGCTTAATGCTTAATGCTTTATATTTTAAACACGTTTTTTTATATGCTTTATTAAAGCATGCTTTTTTAAACGCGTAGGCAAAGCATTCTGCCACTCACCGCGCTTGCTTTAAGTCAAGTGACTTAAAGCAAGCGCGGTGAGTGGCAGCAAGCTATAAAAGAATATTACATCGCGTTTATGAATTACGATAAAACAGAACCGTTAAAAATACAAAAAAATGCAAACATCTGATTTTAATGAAGGAGCAATGTTAGCGAACGAGAATGTGAGAAAAAACAAACCAAATTTTAAATGTCAATAAGGTCGAAAATGGCTTGAATCTGTTTTCTTAACTTGCTATCGTTAAGCAATTAAAAAAACAGGTTCAAGCGATTTTCAACCTTATTGACATTTATGCAAACACCTGATTTTAATGAAGGAGCAATGTTAGCGAACGAGAATGTGAGAAAAAACAAACCAAATTAAAAATGTCAATAAGGTCGAAAATCGCTTGAACCTGTTTTTTCAATTGCTTAACGATAGCAAGTCAAAAAAACAACTTCAAGCGATTTTCGACCTTATTGACATGTATGCAAACACCTGACTTTAATGAAGGAGCAATGTTAGCGAACGAGAATGTGAGAAAAAACAAACCAAATTAAAAATGTCAATAAGGTCGAAAATTATAGATAGTCAATATACATATATTGCGTGTCCTATCACTGTCACTGTTTAGTTTAACACTATAAAACACGAATCAAAATAGCGTAGGTATGTTTATGAGAGCCAAAATCGTCCACGGTGCCTATAACGATTACGCACACAACCGACCACACGGCCCCTGCTTAATGCTTATTCGTTGCTTGTTGCTTTTCGCGCGACGGACAGAGACAGAGAGTTCGATGTAAAAGCAATAAGCAAATAGCAACTTGTGAAAGCCACGATAGCATTTGCTTTATGTTATGTGTATTAAGCACGGTGCTTTATTTTGCTTTATGATATATTATTAACCACCACTAGCGTACGATTCCACGAGTACCGACATATCTCCTAACGCAAGGAATGAAAATAATTACAGTACTGTGCTGTGCGTTAGGGACCTAATCCATCTCTAATTTCTTTTTTAATGTCCTTGAATTCAGCTTTAAGTAGGAAGCAAATATGTATATTTGTCCTACTCATACCTAAAGAACTTTACACGTTAGATCCTCCCGCAAGGAGTGAAACAACACGATTATGTTCAACGCACAATACAAAAGTCCTGCAAGAGATCTGATAGATCTCGTAATGCAATGAACGTGTTAATCGGATTAGGCTATAGGCTATATAACATTATGCTACAACCAAGGAGCCAAATAACGGAGGCGAAACCACGGGGACCAGCTAGTCACTTAGACATTTATAGATTAGTAAAATGGTAGCATGTCCTCGCTATGTTCACCTCCACAGCCTCTACAGGCACTGTTAAAGGTAGACGTTGACCTCGGTGGTATCCGTTTCAAATAACGACGGAAACAGATCGATTTAACAAAAAACATAGTTGTTTTATTGATCGTAGATAATAATCAAAATATAATTTGGTTTGTACGATTTGTCGGTCACGTCATCTGTACCGCGCTGTTCTAATAACAACATGTTGATGTGGTTTAGGATGTTGGTAGTAGGTACACGGAAGGGAGATAAATCAATTAGACGTCAATTAGATATAATGTGTATAATAAGTGTTGAAGCTTGTGCTCAAATACCAATCGTTTCACATCAACATTTTTTTAGTGGTACAGGGTTTTTCTAAAAAAAAATAGTTAAACCTTTCCTAACCTAACTAACTGACGAATCAGATAATTTTTAATTGTTCATAAAACTGGTACCCACTGTTAGAACCACATAGTCCTCTCCGTGCCGTTAACATTTACAAAAGCTACACATAATTTGACAGCACGGTTGGCGCAGTGACTAAGCGATCAACTGATGCGTTGCGTGTCGCGGATTCGATTCCGGCGCGGAACAAATATTCGTATGGCCAACAGATAGTGGTTCCGGGTCTGGCCGTGTGTATATCTGAATTTTATTTGTAAGCTCATCTAGGATACTGGTAAACATTTTTTTGAATAGGTGAGTCCCCACAGAGCGCGCAGCCTCGCGAGGCATTTTCCGCGCGAAGCAGCTCGGTTAGTGTAGACGCGTCTCGGGCGGGGCAAGTGACAGCGCTGCCGCGGTCGAGCGACCGAGCGCTCGAGCCATCCAGTGTCGGCTTTTGTTTTGCTCGCGTATATTGTTTCGTGCCTCGGTTGAAAAACAATAGACGCGTCCACACAGAGTTAGCAGCTTCGCTTGTCAGTTTCCTCGCGCAGCAAATGCCTCACGAGGCTGCGCGCTCTATGGAGACGCACCTATTGGCAACTCTTTTGAATACCTAACATACTTAATAAAAAAAAAAAAAAAGGTCCTATACCTAATTCCACCAAAAATAGTGTGCGGCACATTTGTACCCCGTTTGGCCTCCGTGGACACCAGAAAGGCTGTGCGTAACATTTGTTCGCGCACAAAACAGCACATTTGTGTTCGAACATTTTCATACTGAACCACAGAATACTGAACTGAGTTTAGCAATGTGCGCACCTTAATAATATGTTCGTGTTTGCTCGAATGAGTCAATCAGATCGATAGTACCGCACACAGACAGAATCACATCTTAATGTCACAGTCGTGATAGGTTTCCAGAGAACGATGACCGGAGGCCCAGACGTGTTCTCGAGTGGAGACTGCGAATCGGCAAATGTAGGGTGGAACGCCCACTAGCTCGGTGGAGCGACGACCTTCGCAAGGTGGCCGGCAACAGCTGGAGAGTAGCCGGTGATGGAATGAAATAGCATGCGATTGGAGAAGTCTATTTTCATCAGTGGACTGCTATAGGCTGATGATGATGATGATGTGGGCGCTTGAGAAACCGGCTCTAAAAATTGTTCAGTAATCGAGCTTATAAACGCTTCCCTTGTATACACTCTCACGTGTGTTTCTCAAAAACGAGCTGTGTGCGCCGAAAATAATATTTTACTATACAACAATTTCAAATTACCGAGTTACCTACTGCATCTTCTAGGCTGGCCAAGCCAAGTCTGCCGGGTGCCCGATGAACTGAGGGCCAAACTAACCCTAGATAAAAAATAGTTGAATTTCATGGCGAGAGGCCTTTGAGCAATAGGATGACACAGGCTGACAGTAATAGTTACTCCATCTTCGTAAAAGACCTTCCTTACGGTACCTACCCAGCAGATATACTGAAATCAGTATAATCCTTATGTAGGCTATCTACAATCTGCATAAATACACATAAGTAGATATTGTTATCCTCATGCAATAACTATAAAATTAACTTACCTTAAAAGTATAGAAATGAAAAACAAAAAAAGGATTTTGTTGTAGGTAGTTTTTAATTCATTGTTGAAAATGAAATAGGTACCTACGTAGAATTAACTGTATATCGTCGTAATCGTAACCCGATTTCCCGTTCAGAAATGGGCTACTGTGGCGGAGCCCTAAGCCCTTTGAAAATGAAACTTTTATTTGTTATTATTACTTACTTATATAGGCACAAAACGTAAAATTGTATCGAAAAAAATTACAACAAATTCGTTTAATAGATTTCCATTCTATTAAATGAATTTGTTATTTCTTGTCTGCTTGGTATTACGAGTAATTACTGTTACTTTCATCAAAAAGAATCTTGGATTTAAGCCCATTCAAAACTTTGGTCTAGATCAGGGGTCACCAAATGACGGACCGCGGCCGCGGGCGGCCCGCATTCGGACCGCTGACCCATTTTGTGCGGACCGCGAGAACACAGCAACTTGCACTACAGAGTACGATCTTCTGATCGAACGAACAGAACTACAAAAAAACTTTTTCAAAAAAAATGTAACCGCCTTCAAAAACAACCACAAAAAAGGGTAAAATAACCTACAAAATAACTTTTCTTTCAGAAGTCGGTGCCTTTGTTTTTTTTTCATTTCATTGTTTTTTTGCCACCGACTTCTGAAAGAAAAGTTATTTTGTAGGTTATTTTACCCTTTTTTGTGGTTGTTTTTGAAGGCGGTTACATTTTTTTTGAAAAAGTTTTTAATTTTAATCTTTTTAGTTTAAATATTCAACTCAAATTCTTGTCAAATAAATCATTCTCTCTCAAGTGCACAATAAGCTAATAAAATTCCCTATCTCAATAAGCTAATAAAATTCCCTATCTCAAAAACTACTGAACCGATTTTGATGAAACTTGCAGTATTCCGTAAGTTAATCAATACTTAGTACAACAAAAAAAGAATTACTTAAATCGGACTTGTAGTTCCAGAGATATGCGAACACAAACTAAATCAGTCGATGCCTTCTCCAAGCCGTTGAGGAGTTGTACCTTCCATCATCAGCTCATCCACCTGACATGATGATTATCATATGCAAATACTTGAACAGCTTTAGAAAATATATGAAAATGGTACTATGTGCCTATAAAATTTGAAGGTTGCCCTCGATTTCCCTGGGATTCCACCATCAGATCCTGACCTGATGATCATGGGACCAATTGGAAAGTATACCCTTTCAAACAAAACAAAAATTTTCCAAATCGGTCCAGGCGTCTTCGAGAAATCGGGGAACATACATAAAAAAAAAAAAAAAAAAAAAAAAAAAAGATTCCGACGAATTGAGAACCTCCTCCTTTTTTTGAAGTCGGTTAAAAATTGACCAATTTCTTAGAAAATGGTGTCAACAATCCTTAAACAGATCAATGCCATTACTTAATGTAGAGATGTCAAGGCGACTAAATTTATAAAATAATGTATATTAATATAGTTTGGTAGGTGAGGACATTGGATGGTCGTCCTTTCTCGTTGTGATGACTTGTTCCGTCCTAGTAAGTACTAGGTGGAGCGCCTCCGCTCGCGTGGTCGAGCACAAACGTTTCGGATTCCCAAGTGGTTGCGATATTGTATTACCTTACCGTTGCCAAACTCGACTCGTTGCTACTAACCAAGAGACTATGAAATAAGTTTAAGGTCGCGTTTCCATTATACAAGTTACTTGTATACAAGTTGCAAATTGTATGCAATTTGAACAAACCTACACACAAGTTGTGAGTAGGTAATTTGAATTGTAGATAGAGTTTTTTTTCCAATTCAAGCAACTTGTACACCAAACGTCACACTTGCATGCGAGACTTGCATAATGGAAATGCGCCTTAAGCAATGATATTCAGTTTAATCCGTCACAACATAAAAAAATCCATATCTCTAAAACTACTGAACCGATTTTGATGAAACTTGCAGTGTACCCTAAGTTGAACAATACCTAGTACGGGTAAGTAATATATGATATAACTACAAAATCTCTAATATTTACAAGAGATAACAACTCAATATATAATTTTATTTGATATAACAATCTCTTAATATAATAAACGATTGACATAATTTTATAATGACTAATTTCTATAATCATAACAATCAATGAATATAAAATCGTTTTGTATACCACTCAAAAGACATAAAACTTATTTGGTCTATTTTTTTTTCTTCCTGGTATGTAATCTAACTCTGATGTACCTAGTAATAGTACCACCTACCATGAATGCTCGACGGAGCCCCGCTTGGCGGGGCTCCTATTTCTGCGTGCAAGGTTTAAAGTAACCTAACACGAAGGGGATGGCGGGGTCTTTCAGACCCCGCCATCCCCTTCGAACCTAACCTGTCCGTGTCGGGGTGCCCCAAGTCCCGAGCTCGCTTCGCTCGCTCTTGCATCCTAGGTCAAGTAACTGATTACTACCTGTCATGCTGGCTCGACGGAGCCCCGCTTCGCGGGGCTCCTATTTCTGCGTGCAAGGTTTAAAGTAACCTAACACGAAGGGGATGGCGGGGTCTTTCAGACCCCGCCACCCCCTTCGAACCTAACCTGTCCGTGTCGGGGTGCCCCAAGTCCCGAGCTCGCTTCGCTCGCTCTTTGATACTAAATTTTTCTAATAACAATACCATTCGTGAAGGCAAACAATCAAAGTCCAAAGGATAAGCCAAAGTCATCAAAGAAAATGGTTTAAACGTTAAATTATATGTTTCAAACGTTATCATAATGATTTTCGCTTAAATAAACGTTATATCAAATAAAATTATATGAAATGAATTTTAGAGTAACACAAACATTATGTGTAAAGAAATTATATCAATCGTTGGGTATTTCTCACGTTGATTATATCATGTGAACGTTATTGAAATGAAAATATATCAAATAACTTTATATGAAATGAGACGCACCCCCTAGTACAACAAAAAAAGAATTACTCAAATCGAACTTATAGTTCCGGAGATATGCGTGCACAAACATAAAAACATACATACATACATACACTTATGAAATTTGGCACATTTGTTCAGACGCTGATATAGACTAACATATATGAAAACTGGGCAGTTCTGATAATATTACATACATACGGGTCGAATTGATAACCTCCTTTTTTTTGAAGTCGGTAAAAAAAAAAGACTGTAACCGAAATGTGTGTCTACTTACTGTTACACCTCTGCCTAACCTATCAGGAGTAATATAATGCGATGTAATATTATTTGTGATCCAGGTTACGGGCACATAGCGCCGAAGACACAGACCGGGAAGGTGGTGACGATATTCTACGCCATCCTGGGGATCCCGCTGATGCTGTTGTGCCTGTCCAACATCGGAGATGTTATGGCCTCGTCCTTCAGGTGAGATAGCATGGCCTGATCATACCATATACATCTGTTAAGTAAATAAGACCAGGAAAGTGTGAGAGACAAAGTGATCGTGCGAACAATAGTTGTCTTCATAATCAACTTCAAAAAAGGAGGTTTTATGTATATTTGTCTGCGATTATCCCGAGTTTGGATAAACAGATTTTGATGCGGTTTTCAGAAAAGCTTTCGTTTCATCCTGGAGAAAGCTTTGGTATGCAACGTGTACCTTACCTACCTACATAATTATGTGCTTAGATTTTTCACGCTGTTTGTCGAATTGCTCATTTACGGCAGTAGGCGCTTTAAACTGAGCGTTTTTTTTATTATAGTGGCTGGCGAGCTACATAAGATGTTTGGGTATGCTAAACTTGTCTAACATTATCTCTAAACACAGAAATGTAGACCTGGCTTAGAAGTTACGGGATTAAACCAAGCCGACACAGAAATATCTCAAATTCCTAATATAATAAATACTAATAGGAACTTGTGATATAGGGTTCAATCTTGTTTGGTAGAACAACTTTTGATATAATTTTACTAATTCGAACAACGTTTGAGAAAATAATCAGTTTGTATAATATCGGTTAACATAATTTTCATTTCATCGAATATTTATTTGCGATAACTACATTTGCGCTATTGATCAAAAGGTATAATATTCATTTGATGTAATGTTCAGGCGGTTTATCATTTAGTTTATCGAATATTCGATTGGTGTAATGTAATGCAAAAAAGAAAACATTGTAATGATATTTATTTGTAAGTTGGTTAAAACAAAACACTTTTACACGTCACAACCAATATTTTTTTTAAACTAGATGAGGCCGGTGTTTCGTACCTGACTACTCTGAGAAGAAACAGCCGAAACAAACTCAGAGGTCACAGTCTCTTTTAAAGTCCAGACATTGTTTTGTCCAGGTCATACGAGGACCATGCGGGTGTCTGAAATGGTTTTTTGAGGAAAGAACCACACAGATTTGAGTGGACCTGTCCAGTCAGTGCAAGCATTTGTCGGTGATCGTGTAGCTCGACTCAGACCTCAAGGAGCTCAACGACACGACGAACAATACAAAAGAAAGGACATTTGGGTAGGCCGCTTAAAGTACTCAAATTGTCAGACAATTATTATAAATCAAAAGCAAAACTTCCCCACATTCGTCCTCGCATTCACAATGATAAAATACACATAAAAAAGATAAAAATAATTGAAAAGAACATGTCAAATTGTAAAGTAATTAATGTCAAATAGTAAAAAAAAATAATAAAAAAAATCAAAGTCACAAAGTAACTCACGTCAAATTATAAAAATATAAAATAAAAAAATAAAGAATGTCAAATTGTATAAAAAGAAAGGAATAAATAACAAAAAAAGGACAAAGTGGTAAAACAAGAAAAAAAATAGAAGAAAAAAAAAGACATTCTACATTACTATACAACAACTGCATTCAGTGAGTAAATTCAATCGGAGCAGCTTAATCCCAAGCCTCAGTAAAAATTTGTTCCGTCGATCTACCTTGGTAGGTGGTAATTAGCAATTTAACTAAGGATGCAAGAGTGAGCGAAGCGAGCTCGGGACTTGGGGCACCCCGACTCGGACAGGTTAGGTTCTTTCAGACCCCGCCATCCCCTTCGTTCGAACCTTGCAAACAGAAATAGATCATTTTGATTTGATTTGAGTTATATTTGCGGTTTTTGATTGATCAAAAACCGCAAATATAACTTTGCCATTCATACAAATACTATGAAAAACAAAGTTATTTTTATTGTTTGTGTATATTACTTACTAATCTCAATATAATTATATCTCTAATCTATGCTTGCTGCTACGGAACCCTTCATGGGCGAGTCCAACTCGCACTTGACCGGTTTTTTTTTATAGACAATGAAAGGAAACGAATTATTAATTAACTGAATGTTCGATACGATGTTTCGACTAAATCATTATTAGTGAAGTGAAACATTAGTTTAAATAAAATTTGTGCATTTGAAAATTCGGTCAAATGAAATTATTTCAAAGAAATAAATATGCTAAAAAAAAATTAACCAATTAATTATTCGGTGAAATGAATAATTCTACGAAACGACTTTACTGTAACCAAAATTAGCCGGAGTGATTTTCGACGAAACGTTGTTCTACCAAACAAGGGTAAACCGTGATATAGACGTATAAATATCTAACTAGCTCAGTCGTATCCTCCGGGCGGTAGACACAGTGGTGACACTGGGCGTTTCCTTCCACCCTATCCCGCCTATCCTACACAGGTACCGCCCGAAACAACCGTGTCCCGTGAGGACCTGCGTCAGGCGGTAGGTGAGGTCGTCGAGGCGGCGGCCATCTTATACAGTATTCGCGAACCCTCGCTTGAAGAACATTCGTTGGTTGCAGGTTTCTGTACTGGCGCGTGTGCTGTTACGTGTGCACTCGGCCGCCCAAGCGAAGACACAGGCATCACACGTCTAGGTATGTACACTCGCGGATATGGTTGGTTAACCTTATCATACTATATCTTTTTTCCCGAAGTCTCCATGCGTGATCGACTCACAAATGAGGAGAGTCGTGCACGAACCAAAGTTGCCGACATATCCCAATGAATTAGCAAGTTGAAGTGGCAGTGGGCAGGCCATAAAGCAGGTAGAACGGATGGCCGATGAGGCCGTATGGTTCTCGGATGGAGACCACGCACCGGACCACACTGGATGCAAGTCGCTTTCAACTGGTCCTATTGGAAATCTTGATCATGGTATATGGTGTAACAACTGCTGTTCCGCAGGAGATCCGCGCGCGGCTCCACCCGGCGACGACCGCGGCCCCTGGAGCGCTCACATTCAGACACCGACTGCAGGTACGTATGCCAAACACTTCACACTTTTATTTTATTTCATCGGCCCGTTCAAGACTTTGGTCTAAGCGATAAGTGGAACGACGGGCGGCACTAATAAGACATTAGTCTCTTTGTGAGCACGCGAATTCCCGTCATCATCTCCTCGTGGTGTGATTCAATCATTTGTATACACTTGATCTTACTGTTCGCTGCTCCGCGCTAAGTCACCGCTTACTGCAGCGAGGTCGTGAACGGGCCGTTATTTAGCATTACTAACAGAAGTACAACGACAATATAATAATTTTGAATAAGAACAACATTGCTAAAAACCTGCTGGAGATCTTTAAAGGCCAATTTTGAAAAATTAAAGTATTAATTTAATACCTAATTTCGGATTTTTATTCAGTAAGAGTCCAACAGTCCTTTTAACTCCACTCTGGACGGTAGAACTCATTTGATGACTTATGTTTGTATATTTTGTGAATAGGTATCGAGACAGCGGCTACAGCAGCGGTCGCGTGCGCCGGCCCCGCCAGCCACTACCACCGCCCCCGCACACCGCCTCCCTGCCCCGCACTAGATCACAAGCACCTCTGCACGGAAAACCACATGGTACATGTCGCTGGATGTTGTAGTAGTAACAAAGACTGTAGAGTGCACAATCACATAGTTTCGAAATGCACATTAAGCTGTTTCAAATAAGCTTTAGTATTAAATCGAACTTATTTCCAGCCGTAAGAGACTATGACATGGACGAACCTTCACCAGTTCGTTATGAGAAATACGGACGAGAAGGTCGCGACACTTACGATGAAGATGGCGAGGGTAACTATTAAAACTAACTTTTCAAGTGGCCATTTATAATCTAGAGTAGTGAGCATTTTGTCCCACAATAATTAATTGACATTCTTTGCAGAGGAATTCCCAAAGATTTCATTACCACTACAAGATCTAGAGGCAGCGTTACAAGACTTAGAGAGCCACCACATGAAAGTATCAGCCAAACCTGCACATCGCAGCAAGTCCTTGCCTCGACCTGCTAAAGCGAAGCCTGAACATGGTCCGAGGCGGGACTTGGATGACCAGAGACACTTAGATGACGATCCAAAAGATATGTTTGAGATACACGATCTACACGATGTGGACTATGAGAACTATAAGGAGAGGCAGGCGCTGGAGAGAGAGCGGAGGAGAGAGATGGAGGAGCTGCACGCTCATAGGGACCGAGGATATGACCCGGAGGACGAGGATTATGAATTCGATTATCCCCGAGGAAGGAGGTCGACACGTGATCTGAGGTTCGTAGCTTTGTGTTACAGATGATCATTATCGCATTATGCAAAGATAATTAGTAAATAGTTTAATATTAAAAGAGCCATTTAACTTGATCAGATGTGACCGTGGTAGATCAGAGTACATGGACCGGGAGAACACGTGGGAGCGGCCCAGGCGCCAGCGCCGCGCACGCTCAGCCGCCTGCGAGTACGAGCCGCGCTGGGAGCCGCCGGAGCAGCCGCGCCGCCCGCTCCGGAGACTACACACTGTGGATGATACCAGATACCGCACTCATGTAATCACAATTGGCACATTAAGTCAATGAAACTGAAACCAGCAAGATCTAGCTAGTTCGCGTGGAATTCGTTTATCTAAATTATCATACCCCTTTTCAATTCCCAGATTTGAAGATCTTGATTTTGAAACTGACGGACTCTCATACAAACTTATATCCCTTTATGTCTTTACAACCATCTATGAAAATTTTTAGTTAAATCCGTTGAATGATTTTGGCTGGCCGTTGATAGATGAGTCCTCAGATCAAAAAAATGAGTCAGTCAAATTTGCCTTTTTTGATCAGAAGATATCGTTCATTTATTAAAAAGCGCCAACGATATGAGGTCCTCAGAGAGCGCAGTGCTATAAGCTTACCTATTATATTATTGTGTTATTTTACTGGTATTCATAGACGCCATCAATGGACAGAGATGACTGGAGTGACGGAGAGGTGGCGATGGTGGCTCGCCGCGGGAAACCTCCTGCTGGTAACCATGAGCATTTTGGTATGAGAACTGTTTTTTGTGCATAATTATACTTATAACATTTTTTTTCTTGTTATTGCAGCGTGGGGCTCTCGAGCGTCTGAGATATACCCTCCTTCCGACGTAGCTAAAGAAGAGGTGAGCTTGTATTAATGTATGTAACTAAAAGGAATTGTGCATTTTAGTCTTCATCTGCGACATCAATGATATTGTTTTTTTTTGTAAACGTCATTGGTTGACCGATCACAGCTGGTGTCGATGCCGAGCGAGGCCCAGAAAACGCTGGCGTGGCAATTTAGACGCGTTTATTCGAGATCGACCGGAGAAACTTGTAAATAGGAAGGAAAGGAAGGTTATTATGGGGGAGACCGTTACCCAGCAATGGAACAATAGGGATAAAAAAGTTCTCATAAAACTTGGATGCTGTGTAATCAATGCACCTGTACTTGTCAGTGATCGAGTAGCTTCAATGTGCAGTGTCCGAGCTCAAGGCGTCGAAGATCATTATCAAAGAGAGGTTTGCCGTTCCCAGATAAAGCCGGTCCCGATCTGGTTGTGCGTGTTCCTCGTGGCGTCCTACATCGTGGCGGGCACCTTCCTCTTCAAGAGCTGGGAGAGCTGGGAGTACCTGGACGCTGCTTACTTCTGCTTCATTACGCTCACCACCATTGGCTTCGGGGACTTCGTTCCGGCTCAGGTGAGAGAGAACTATACATTGATGTGGCTATGAATATAATTAAGCTACAGCTTCTTCTATTAAGCCTTTACCCTGTCCATGCCCCTATTCGATTTGACTATGTATGCTTGGTATGGATCGTCTATCTTGGTATGGACATGTGATGAGGAGGGATGACACCCATGTGACTAAGAAAGTGATGAGTATGAATGTTGATGGATGGAGAGGAAGAGGAAGGCCAAAGAAAAGATGGATGGATTGTCTAAGGAATGATATGACAGAAAAAGGAGTAAATGATACTGTGACGTCTGATAGGGGGAGAATGGAAGAAGAAAACGTGTTGCGCCGACCCCAAGTAGAATGGGATAAGGGCAGGAAGAAGAAGAAGATACTTTCCGGAACAGTCCATGCGTAAACTGATTTTTTCCCATGGTGGTAGGCAGAAACCACAGACCCAATCAACCACGCAGTGATTATTAATAAATAAATGAATAGACAACTTATGGAGCTTCCCCACATCGTGATTCGTGCGATTTGCAATTTCTACTAACTAAAAATGAAAATCGTCCTTGCTTCTACGATATAATGATGCAATTCGATTGACTTGACGTCGTCGTGGCGAGCGTGTTTTGTTTTTCATCTACCCGTAGGCAACCGCACGTTATATGTCATATGTCGTAGTGGTAAGGATGATTTTCACTTGTTGTTGAAATCGGTCGAATTGCGTCGCATCGCGTCATAGGGTCCCTTAAGCTGCGAACATATTATCGGACGCGTCCGTCAGCCGCGGCTGAGAGATGCGGCTTAGCAGTGCGCACGGTACACAAACATCCAGCCAGCCAGATTCTGTTCGGACGTCCGAGCGCTCAAGGGCGACTCAAGGTCACGTCCGCGTCTTACGACCGATAGTTTGCACAGTGTAGTATTCAATGTACTGGCTAGATTTTAATAAGCCGCGTCCCTCAGCCGCGGCTGACGGACGCGTCAGATAATATGTTCGCACCTTTATTGTACGCTTGTCGTCACCGCCTGTCCGCAGGGCCAGAGCGTGGAAGACGCGGCGGCCGCCGTGCACTCCATCGCGCTGTGCTCGCTCTACCTGCTGTTCGGCATCGCGCTGCTGGCCATGAGCTTCAACCTGGTGCAGGAGGAGGTGCGCGCCAACGTCGCCGCACTCGCCACCAAGCTCGGCATCATCAAGCCAAGGGACACGCACCAAGACTCTGATACTGACTATTGACTTTCTGATAAAAGGAGTACGGTCCTCGCGAATTTGACTGTCACAGTCAGCCGGACAGTTGGCCCTTATTTCAGAATGACTTATTTTGATGCCGGGACATTTTATTGACTATCTTACGTCGGCTTCCCATCTAACAACATGCGGAAGAGAAAACAAAACGCCACCCAAATCCAGTTGAAAAATGTAAAATATTGTTAGTGAAATAAACATTTATTTAGGTATTGATTGATAGATTAAGATGACTAGTTTTTTATTTTCCTCCCGAGATTTTCTGCCTGCGCATGGTCAAAGTTGTCTGGCAGAGTGGTGCCGAGCGTCTCTGGCGTGAAGAAGATCGTCACCCCAGACAACAGCGCCATGGATCCAAACATCATGTACAGCAAGTCAGCGAAGTATTCCGCACCCTCTAACCCAGGAGTTGATAATAAGTATAAGCCCCTTCGTACACATGGCGACGCAAGTCAACCTTACGACTTTGGTATTCATTGACGCGTGCCTGCAGTATACGAACGTATTGCTTAAGATTTAATAATAAAATTAGACTCAGATGTAGCAATTCTTTGTATATACCGATCACCCGCAAATGATAATATACAATCATTCCTCTTTTCACTCAATATAATACTTCAATCGCTGACTACCTTCAAAACCGTTATTATTACAGGAGACATTAACATAGACATTAAACACAACTCATCAGATGCACGTACTCATGAGTATCTTAACACCTTAGCTTATCATGGTTTCTTACCTGCACATACGAAGCCTACCAGAGGAAGTAACTGTTTAGACCACCTTATGATTCGCTCTAAGTATAAACCTTTGACACTTGTCTATGATTCAACCGTAACGGATCATTATTCTTCTCTGTTTTGTCTCAAAAAAATAAATATAAAATCTAATTCTACAAAATATATCAATAAAATAAACTACGTTGCTCTTGATACGGCTATGGCAGGTATAGATTTCACTCCTGTTCTGTCTATGACAGATCCACCGGAAGCTGCAGATGCCTTTATAAAGCTAACTAAAACAGCCATAGAAGACTGCACAACAACTGTAAAGGTTTCTGCAAAGAAACAAACTCTAAAACCGTGGATAACTCCAGGTTTGCTGAGGTGTATACGTAACCGTGACTCTCTGCATAAAAAGGTAAAACAATCACCTGACAATATCATAATCAATACCACCTATAAACGATACAGAAATTTTTGTACAGCATTATTAAAAAAAGCAAAAAGACAATTCGACTCTACAGAATTAAATAAGGCAATGAATAACCCTAAAAAACTCTGGGAAACCATTAAAAATATCACAAACACTACCAAAACCAAACACTCCTACACACAGTTGTTATCAGCTTCATCATCTCCGATTCAGTCTTGCAATGACGTAAACCGATTTTTTGCAAGTATAGGAAGGAATCTTGCAGATGGTATAAACAACCAAGCACTTACCCACATTTCACTACCCCGTACATCTAACTTCAATAAATCATTTGTGTTAGAAAATACAGATGTTGACGAAATTATATTAACCATCAATACGCTACGAACAAACGCGGCTACTGGCTGGGATGGTATCTCCACAATGTTCTTAAAACGTTACGCCACAACCCTTGCACCTATATTATGCCACATTTTCAATCTTTGCTTTGACTTAGCCATCTTTCCTACTTCATTCAAAAAGGCTGCCATTCATCCCATTTTCAAGGGCGGCGATGGGTGCCTCGTCAATAACTACCGTCCCATAGCGGTACTCAGTACTTTATCAAAAATACTCGAACGCTTAATGAATAAAAGACTCATTTACTATTTAGAGCATTACAATATTTTATCACCACAACAATTTGGTTTTCGTAAAAACAAATCAACAAATGACGCAATACACAAGTTAATTGATCACGTAGTGAGGAATTTAGACAATAAGAAAAAGGTATTGACCATTTTCTTAGATCTCGCTAAAGCGTTTGACACAGTGCCCATTCCTACCCTTTTACTCAAACTAGAATCTATAGGTGTAAGGGGCCCACCACTTAATTTATTCAAAAGTTACCTTACTAACCGTTCACAATACGTGACTATGGATAATTACAATAGCGATACAGTTGCTATCGAATACGGTGTGCCGCAAGGAAGTATTCTAGGACCCACCCTCTTCCTCGTATTTATCAATGACCTCTGCAACCTAGGCATACCAAATGCAGAAATAGTTTCTTATGCCGATGACACTGCATTAACTTTTACCGCTAACTCATGGACGGAACTGCAGACGAGTGCACAAAATGGTTTTAACTCCACACTAAGATGGCTCTACACTCACTCCTTGACCCTGAACACTAATAAAACTAATTTCATTACCTTCTCAATTAACTCAACCTCCCAACCAAATTCCGCTATATCCCTAAAAGCTCACTCGTGTTTTTTAATGCCACAGCAAGATTGCCAATGCCCCTCACTTACACCAGTTGATCAAATAAAATATCTTGGAATTATCATTGACCAACACTTAAATTTCAAATCACACATAAATACCCTATCCGGCCGCGTACGGAAACTTATCTACATTTTTAAAACTTTGCGACATGTAGCACACGCCACAGTAATCAGAAATGTGTACTTTGCTCTTTGCCAATCATTAGTCACCTACTGTATTTCCTGTTGGGGAGGAGCTGCGAAGACAGTGATGAAAACTATAGAGATCGCGCACAGGGCCATACTTAAAGTCGCCACCTTTCGCCCTATCTTATTTCCAACGACCGAACTTTATAAGTCCTGGAACGTTTTAAATGTACGACAACTGTACATTTTACACATAGTTCTACTCCAACATTCCAGAACACCTTATAGGCATATCTCTAAACGACGGAAAGATATAATCTGCGTAACTCCACCTCCACGTACCGCTTTCGCAAAACGATTCTCTTCATATCTTGCACCATCAGTCTATAATAAAATTAACGCAAAATGCTCCATCTTTAAACTCTCATTCTATAATGCTAAAAAAACTGTTCGGACATTCCTTTTGGACCTTAATTATGATGACACTGAATTATTCCTCACAAACTAATCTCGTAAACATCTAAATGCACCCACACTCATACACACACACACATACACACACACGCACACACACACACACCCACACCCACACTAACATACCCACGTACTCTAGATTTATTGTGTAAAAATAGTAATAAAAACCTATTGCATAAGTAACTACATTTGTATTATAACCAGATGTCTAAAATCTTATATTAAGAACACAGTTTTATTAATTTTTTATTCGCCACTCAGGGGACCGGCACTGTATCTCCTTAACACAGGCTAAATTTTAGCCTATCTAGGAGAACAGTACTCCACCCGTATTTATTGTATAATATTAAACCTATAATAATAATCAACCTTTGTAAACCTTGCAATCCCATTATGAAATAAACGATATTATATATTATATTATATATAGTGATTAATGGCTATTGCGTTAGTCACCTGGATACCAAAGTGGTAGGTATCGGAGACTTCATTGCGTTATGTACGAAGAGACTTACTCTAGCTAAGTTCGGTTACAGACTGTACTGCCCACACGGTCGTTTTACGTTCTTCGGATAAATTAAGTTTTTTAGGGTTCCGTAGCCAAATGGCAAAAACGGAACCCTTATAGATTCGTCATGTCTGTCTGTCTGTCCGTCCGTATGTCACAGCCACTTTTTGTCGAAAGTATAAGAGCTATCCTGTTGAAACTTGGTAGGTAGATGTATTATGTAAACCGCATTAGGATTTTCACACAAATATAAAAACAAAACAAATTTTGGGGGTGCCCCCCATACTTAGAATTGATACTCAAATTTTTTTTTCACCGAACCCATACGTGTGGGGTATCTATGGATAGGTCTTTAAAAATGATATTGAGGTTACTAATGTCATTTTTTTTCTAAACCGAACAGTTTGCGCGAGAGACACTTTCAAAGTGGTAAAATGTGTGTCCCCCCCCCTGTAACTTCTACAATAAGAGAATGATAAAACTAAAAAGATTATGTAATGTAGACCTCAACAAAAACTTCCAACGAAAATTGGTTTGGATGACATACAGTTAGCAGTTTTTGAGATATAGAACATTTTCAAAAACCGCAAATATAACTTTGCCATTCATACAAATACAACATTGGCATTTGACATAATTTTCGTCTTGTCCATGTTTATTTTCAAGCCCACCCGTTGTAAAACTCGGTCGAAGCCATCGAGCATCATGCTGAGTTCCTCCATCGACTTTGCCATGACTACGATGTCGTCGGCAAGGAAGGTGGAGGTGGTGGAGGAGGAAGGTGAGTGATTTATTCGCCGTTGATATTGATGCCAAGTCCTTGCCATTCCAGGAGCTTGAAGCCGTCTTCCATTGCGGCAGTAAACAGTTCCGGGGAGATAACGCCCCCTGTCTTACGCCTCTTCTCAATGGAATCGCCTTCGTGCTGCTCCTGTACTCGGACGGGCATGGTGGCGTTATTATACAAACACTTCAACACCTCGATGTACCGATAGTCAATACGGCATCGCTGGAGTGATGTACCGCCCATGTTTCCACCGAATCGAAGGCTTTCTCATAGTCCAAATGAACAAATGCTAAGCATAATGGCTAGTTGGGGTGCTAAGACAGGAAACCTCCACGTGCGCCCGTGGACTGGAGATCCCTCTCGGATACGTCCGGGGGGAAGACCAGTTTTTCGGGCCGGTGCACCCTGGGATGCGGGCAAAAACTCTTCTCTCTCTTTTATTTTATAAAATTAAAAAAAAAAAAAACTGTTTTTTTTTTCAACCCTGATTGCCAAAGACGCGAGCATTTTTGCGAAACTACTTGAGGTACGCTGAAAACTTGTCCAATACTTCTTCAATTATGATTCATAAATACAGAAATGGAGACCTGACTGAGAAGAAGTGAGATTGAACCAAGCCAGACATTTAAACATGCGATTTTTTGGTCCCAAAATAATCCTCGAGGAATTTCGAAACCTTTATATGTCTAAAATTGGATATTTAAAGCCTAGAGTGGAAAAATTTATAAAACCGATCACTTAGTCGGGATTTCTAGCCAAGAGCAAACATGTTAAAATTCAAATGCCTAATAAAATACTAATAGCAACTTGTAGCCCCTATGTGATTCACATAATTAAATTCAAACCATGGATTCAAACTGGCGTAAAAAATGCTATTTATAAAATGTAGGAGTTTGAAACTTAAAAAACAAATTGCGTCTGGCGAGGTGTAAATGTAAATCTCGACTAATTTTCGGGCCGGCTTTTGAGAAACGGGCCGGTTGGCAGTTTAATAGACATGGTTCCTTAATAATTTAGAACAAGTGCCGGAGAATGGTCATAATTTAGATAACTTGGTTTAGCTGGTAGGAATTTGCGCAGTGGTGGTAGTGGTGAATATGTAATTCAAGTTCGCTACGCCATATATTATTGGGACAAACCCACCACACTATTCCCAAACCACTGCAACTCCTGAGAGCCAGAATCAACAGTGGCAACCACTAGAAAAGCGCCGAGACAATGAAGCTCGACGTGTCCCGGAGAATGAATTTGGGTACATTACGATAATACGAAAAACTTTATTCCGAAATTCATAAATACGAATTTCAAAATACCGATTTTCATAATTCCGAATGGTTCAAAATTCCTAATATAACAACTCCGATTGATCATTATTCCTATTTTCATAATTCCGAAATTTCAATATTCCTAACGTTTATAATTACTATTTTGAAAATACCGAGTTTCAATAGACCGAATATCAAAAATTCCGAATTAATAATTTTCCGAAACATCAAAAACACGAATTCCGATGGATAAAATTCCGATTATTAAAGTTCCGATTAATTAGAATTCCGAAAATTTAATCGCTTATCAGAGAAAAGTATGCTTTTAAAACGCCTAGTCAAAATGCCCCTTAACTTTTCTATAAAAGAATTTCTATTGAATAAGAATATTTTCTTTTCAATTATAATAATTTGTTTTATAAAAAAAAAACATTTTTTTTAATAATTAACATAATTTATTTTTGAGTTACGTATTTTCATTCATAATATTACAAAAAAACCCTGTGAGAAGAACGAAAGCTGTCCGAGTCGGGGTGCCCCAAGGCGTTGCTCGCTATCGCATCCTGAATTCCTAAGTTATATCACCACTAAGGTGGTTCAACGGAGCCCCGCTTTGCGGGGCTCCTATTTCTGTTAGCAAGGTTTAAAGCCAAGGTTTAACCTGACTCGAACCTAACCTGTCCGAGTCGGGGTGCCCCCAGTCCCGAGCTCGCTTCGCTCGCTCTTGCCTCCTTGGTCAATTTGTTGACTACCACCTACCAAGGTAGATTGACGGAGCCCCGCTTCGCGGGGCTCCTATTTCTGTCAGCAAGGTTTAAAGTAACCTAACACCTAACCTGTCCGAGTCGGGGTGCCCCAAGTCCCGAGTTCGCTTTACTCGCTCATGGATCCTAAGTTCTCCTAATAACAATAACAATCCTGAAGGCAAACAGTCAAAGTCCAGAGGATACGCTTCGCCACTCCGCGCCTACACAGGCTTAAATAACTCTCTAGGAGTACGGTAAACAAAACTACGTGGAGCCGGTTTTGCAGCAATTCGTTTCTGGCACTGACTTTGTAGAATGAGAAACAAAATTCCGATTTTCAATATTCCGAAAAAAACAGTTTATTCTGAATATTGAAAATCGGAATTTCGTTTTTCAGAATGAGAACTCATCGAGCATTACATTTTTCGAATATGTGAAAATCGGAAAACTAAGAAATCGGATATACGACGTTCGGTTAAATAAATTTCGTGATTCTTAATAATAGATATTGTAATTTTTAGGTATTATGATATTCAGAGTTTTGAAAATCGGAATATCGAAATTCGGAATAAAATATTTCGGAGTATTTGGGTGTTAACAATGAATTTACCTGTCTTGGATCCTGCACAAAATTAATCAGAAAAGAATAGTGGGGGAGTAAGAAAAATATGTTTCCACTTCCCTCCATGCAAGCACGAGACAGAACAAAGCAAGGCAAGTTCGCCACGCCAGTGAACATCATCAATACCAAGCTCACTGCTAAAGTTTTCATCTGGAACCTTCCAAAGTCGCCAACCTCATCCGTGAGAAGTTTATCCAGAGTCATTTTATGAGATGTGGCATGGCTTGCCGGGCTGCGCTCGCGCTGGGCCCTCTGCGACACGTTGATCCGTCATATTGCTTGCCGGACCTCAAACTTCGCAGCGTTGCTCGCGCGGCTGCAATATTGTACCATCATAATGAATTTTACTTAGTTCCCAGATCCCTGGGTCGATCTGTCATAAAGTATTGTAATGCTGTGTTCCTAGTGTACCTACGCCTAATAAAACCTTTTGGTGCTACGTCCATTATTACAAAGATTTAGCTCACACGTTCTTGTAAAAGACAATATCACGTTACAAGACTACTTTTCATCATGCAGGTAGCTTGTAAACATGACATGACTGTGATGATATGTTTCCACTTCCCTCCATGCAAGCACGAGACAGAACAAAGCAAGGCAAGTTCGCCACGCCAGTGAACATCATCAATACCAAGCTCACTGCTAAAGTTTTCATCTGGAACCTTCCAAAGTCGCCAACCTCATCCGTGAGAAGTTTATCCAGAGTCATTTTATGAGATGTGGCATGGCTTGCCGGGCTGCGCTCGCGCTGGGCCCTCTGCGACACGTTGATCCGTCATATTGCTTGCCGGACCTCAAACTTCGCAGCGTTGCTCGCGCGGCTGCAATATTGTACCATCATAATGAATTTTACTTAGTTCCCAGATCCCTGGGTCGATCTGTCATAAAGTATTGTAATGCTGTGTTCCTAGTGTACCTACGCCTAATAAAACCTTTTGGTGCTACGTCCATTATTACAAAGATTTAGCTCACACGTTCTTGTAAAAGACAATATCACGTTACAAGACTACTTTTCATCATGCAGGTAGCTTGTAAACATGACATGTGATGATACTGTTTTGGCATTATTCCCTTACCTTTTATCAGATATGTTTGTCTCTAACCATATTGTAGGTACAGAAATGTGAAAGTCAATGCTTGAAAAAATCTACTACGAGTACCACCAACGCAGTTTAGACTGTGGTTTAGGCCTCAATAGTGTAACTCTGACGTCGGTCGCATATAGTCAGTCGCGTTTACGATAATGTTGATCATGGACCCTAGTTCCCAAGGAGCACTTAGGCGTTACCGACATCAAATATACAGCTCTTGTAGAACTTAGAGTTCTTTTGGAGAGGTACAAGGGTGTCAAGAAAAGATTCTATACGTATAAGGATGATTTACCAGTTATTGTACAGCTCAAGCTGTACTAAATCTTTATAAAAGAATCCACGTAAACTAAAGGTGTTAAAATGGAATAGTAGAACTCTACTTAGAATTGTTGATACTTTAAGCTGATGTTTATACCTCACTACAGAAACTGCTACTACACAATAAGACTTTTGGTCATTCTAACACTTGTTGATATTTGCAAAACTTCATTCTAACCAAATAGAAATATAACATTAGGTTATTATGATATGTGGACATTTTAACATTTGGACGAACGTTACCCACCATAAATCCAAAAATCACAATATTATGTTCACACTTCGCATCGTGATAATTACCTACCTATTTAAAAGTAATAAAGAGGGTTCAGAAGAGCGGGCAACGTTGCGACACTTCCCACACCGAACAGCCGCCACGCGCGGCGTTGCCGTTCTTCGGACCGGATAGCGGCCGTCCGGCGCGCGGCTGCCGCTCCGCTACGCCGCCGACAGTATTGTGTAAACTCGCTAGGAGAATATACGCATTTTTGCACAACGTTTACCATTAAATATTCATCCATTATAATATCCCTGTCTCCATTTTAAATGTTCATTGTATTTAGTGGAGTTTGATGTGAATTTTATGTGAAATTTCAAGGGTAACCGCCGTTTAGAAACCGGATAGGAACAGTTCGAAAACATCGATAATGTCGGACTCGGATACAAGGTGGGTGACTGTGTCTGGCGCTTGCTCTTACACACAGACCAAGTAGAGGCTCAGACGGCAATCTTCGAACAAAAAATTACGCCAATAGGAAAGCGCAAGAATAGAGATTGACAAGCACAGATTATACAGAAATTCTTGAACAGGTCAAATGAAATGACTTTTTAAAAATCATTATTACGATTTTAGATACAGGCCTTTTGTCTTTTCCGTATTTGGACCTCAGGCTTTTGTCACAGATATTTTGTTTTAATCATTGCACTGGTTGCTCTTAGTCAACCATATGTCAGAGCAATCATTACTTGAACTATTAAGTAATGATTGTTCTGACATACGGTTGACTGTAGATTATAAGGTCTAGGTTATTACAGGTCTAAATAAAATAAAGAAATATACATCAAGTTTTTATTTTTCTAATTATTGTTTTCAAAAGACATAAGATTAAACTATGCTATTTATACTACAAAGACAGCAGTAAAAATATTACAAATTACTGGAACAAGTTAGAGGCGAACCCAAATTCAATAAAATCAAAAGAAAATCCAACACAAAAAGCTTCTACTCGGTGGCAGAAGACTTAAAATTAAATATTGATTAAAATAATAAGATACTTAGATAAATTTCATAACCACAGAAATAATACTTACTCAAGGAAGCACATATACATACACTTACACATAACATAACAAATTATAACAGAATATATAAAATACAATACATAATGGAACAAATACAAACATAATTAATAAAATACATATCAAATAAAATTCAATAATTAATAGAAGTAAACTAATAATCAAATAACATATTGATATTTATTATTTAATTATAATAATTACATTTGTTTAAAGCTTGTAGCTATACCGACTGGATGCTTGTTTTGTCCAATGTAATATATTTCCGTGCTCTAACCGGACATCATGTTGATTGAACTTATTTACTTATGTAACACCTATGCTATGTATGTACACATGAATGCAATAAAGAATTTGAATTTGAGTATCTCACAAGCTTAAATATCCTTTGAATATTTAAAAAGATTTCGGTTTTTAAAACCTTATAGCAGTTTTCGTCTTTCATGGAAGCTGCCATCTAAACTATCTTCATTCTTATAATTTGGTGAGCCTCGGTATCTGAAATAATAATAAAAAATTGTATGTACATTTTTGAATTTGCTTTCTATAACATTACTTTTGCTGAGCAAAAAGTACTGTACTTGCTACTAATATTATAAATGTGTTTGTAAGGATGGATGGTTGTTTGTTACTCTTTCACACAAAAATGACTGGACGGAGATTTGAAAGAAATTTGGTACACAAATATTTTATAACCTGGATTAATACATAGGATAGTTTCCATCCTAATTTTATGTTCCCATAGAGAGATGTACAATAGCTCTTCTTCCTGCCTTTATCCCATTTTACTTGGGGTTGGCGCAACACATTCTTTTCTTCCATTCTCCCCTATCGGATGTCACAGTATCATTTACTCCTTTTTCGTTCATTTCACTCCTTAGACAATCCATCCATCTTTTCTTTGGCCTTCCTCTTCCTCTCCATCCATCAACATTGTGATGTATAAAAACATTATAAAATAATAAATACAAGAGGCAGTAAGTACTATGATCCTTACCAGTTATCAGATGGAACCAACTCTTGATATGTTATTGGGGTTACAGGAATTGAAACTGAATCTTACGACCGAGACCACTCTATTCAGTTTAATTTCATTTATTTCAGGTTGCCAGCCGCAATGACAGAGTTAAGGTTTCCTGAAATGAATTGTAATAATGATATTAGGAAAAAAATATAGTTATCAATAATATTATGGTTTAGTGACTCTTACAACTGACAGGTTTCCAACAATATGCATTATTTAAGTGTGCGAGTAGAAATTATCGATGAATTACTTTCAGATTATATTTTATGAGCTTTGGTTATCTTGCTTGATGAGAAAAAGTGCAATGGGCAGAAGGACAAACAGAATAAGCAATACTATGTATGTGCTAACATGCGAGTGCATTTAATGGGCAGTATTCATTGATATTCAGAAGATGTAAACAAATTTAAAACTTACTTTTTTTTTTATATCAGGCGTATTGGGTAGTGCAGTAGCAATCTCTTCAGCCGTGAATAGAGTTGGATATGCTATTATCCGTGGAAGAGACTTGGTTCTGTGAAATTTATTGTTTCTCAAAATGTTTCAAAGTTTGAGAAGTTCATATAAACTATGTCGTTGTGTGCAAGGGATATTGATTTGACACATTTCTGTCTACTGTTACAATTCACAACACAAATCATTAATAAAGTTCAATCTTGAGAGGATAATATATCGAAAAAATCAAAATAAAACTTCACTTGACAGTAATAGCGATTAGCGACTGTGATGGCGGCGTGTTTGATTGGCTGAGCCTACTTAGTCTCTGATTGGCTGTTTTGACAATATGGCGTCTGGTACTAGGGCAAGCTGAGGGGAAAGCGCGGGGAAAGGGAGAGAGGTAGCTGTCAGTTTCTAATATTGCAACCATAGACATAATGTTCATAGATTTTCCTTGAAGATTGCTCCCCGTGCTCTTACACTATACTGATAGTACCTATACGTACACATTTACAATGAATAGAGAATTACTTATGTTTTGGTTACGTTTACATTATCGTAGTGAACTTTGACTGTACTAAGCGCCGCGGGCATTCTATTTTAGTCTTTATGCCAGGGGAGTAAGATCGCTCAGCTGGCATTTGGAGCGAACTCGGTTCAATATTCGACTAACTGATTCAAGGTCAATACTGTTTACCCATCTTTGTTCTTGTTCTCTTTGAACCGTTGTCACATTATTAACCGACTTCTAAAAAAGGAGGGTCTTTGAATTGATGGTAAGTAGGTAAAACTGATTTGACTGAGTTTTACTATTTTAAAAATGGGTGGAAGTCGTCGTGATTTTGTAGTAAAATCACCTGCCTTGCAATGAAGATTGCACACAATAGATTTTTTTGACATCCAACCATTCAATGGAAACTAACGAACAAAAGTAAAATATTAAAATAATGTGAAACATAACATACTCGTAGGTTCAAATTATATTTCCCATATTGTCTTTAATTAATTTTTATCAACAAATTAGAAAGCATAATTTATGTTAGATTTGTTTTTAAAACTTCTAAAGTATTGTCACACTAATCAACGTTAGTACTTAAACAAAATCTTTAGATTTCACAGGTAAGGAATATTATTCCTTACCTGCGAAATGATAATGTCATGTCATAACCAACATTATGATTCACTTCTTCATGTCTCAATGTCTCAATGTGAACCTCTCTTTCACCTCGCTAATTTGCCAAAAATTAGTAAATAATGTGTGACTGATAAGATTCATTTTTGTGTGACGAGAAAATTGGGGACTCGTCCAGATTGTTATAAATATTAGGTCCATCCACTACTTACGCCGAGGTTTCTGAAAGTCTAAAAGGGTCACTTATCAATATTCCAAATGACTCGCCTTCGTCAATGAATAGCCAATGGCGTTGCGGGAAATAAAAAGTTAAGTACAAATACCGGCACGGTTCTTGAGCGCTCGGCGTAAGAGTGGGGATCGCTTTGCGCATCGTACACTTACCGACAAATGAAACGCACAATAAAACAAATAAAACGCACAAAACAACGAATCCCGAGTGGCGGCTATGACGGGATGAGCTACGGCACGCTACGCGGGCCAATCACCACACTTTCCCCGCCCCCTTCCTCACTTCATCTACCAAAGGGACCTAATAACTAACTTCTGCGCAGGTGAAGGTCAGCGCTCAAGATCCGTGCCGGTCACTGTAGTTCATTTCCTCGGAGTAATTAGTTACATTTGGGATATTGCTAACTGGCCGATTTGTATGATTCTTTTTTTGTTCGATACTTTTTATTCTTGTCATTTGGTCCCATAAAAATTCAGTTCGACTCGATAGTTTTTTTATGAGATTTTTTCGCTTAGGATGATTTTATTAACGTTAGGTACCTACTACGAATTACAAAAAAAAAAACTCGAAATAAACCTACTTCAAAAACAACCACTAAAAAGTGTAAATATCTTTTCTTTCGGAAGTCGGTTAGAATAAAGTCAACGAAATAAAAAAACAAGGCCAACTTCCCATTGAAAAGTTATTTTACACTTGTTTTAAGGTTCTTTTTAACGTCGTCGGTCCTGTCACTTATATGAGAATACACTCCATATAAGCCCCCCTTAAAAGTCTAAATCTAAAATCTAGAGAACAGCTAAATATTCGAACGATCATAATATTATCAAGTGTTCAATAAATCGAACATTCAATACATTACATATTCAATATACGTCACAAGCAAGTACAGTTTTTACTGGCTTGCCAACTCTCGAATTTTGATGCGTTATATCTTTTTAAATATACAATAATTCAACAAAAGAAAAAATACGTAAGTATCATTATTTTTAAAAACTATGATGCCTTCAACATGGCTGTTTTCCTTGTTTTGTGCAGCATGACCGTCCAGCACTTCTCAAAGAAGATGATAGCGACGCGTGAGTTGATCCGGCTAGTGCGGCAGAAGCAGTGCCTGTGGGACCGCTGTCATCCCTCGTACCGGGACAAGGCCGGCAAGGACAAGTCCTGGCACGAGATCTACCTCGAATTTGAACCCGCCTACGACTCCCTGGACGAACACAAGAAGAATCTAATAGGTGAGGGGATATTATTTAGTATTGCATTGACTGGGGATATAAAATGGCCACAGCAGCGTTGCAAAATTTATTTTTATCAATTATCTACTGTATTGCTTAAACAATAAATAGAAAAATTATTCCATGATACGAATTCTATCGCAATAAATTTTATACAGTTGTAAGTGGTCATTTTAGACCCGCTGGTCATATTTTATTGGGTCGGTAAATAGACTGAGAGGGGCACCTAAAATGTTTATAGTGATAATTTGTAGTAGGGATGCATCGATACGCCTTTTCGCCGATACGATACCGATACTCTTATAAAAATATCGGCGATACCGATTCCGATACCGATACGCTTACTGTGAATTAAAAAAATAAGATAAAATAAATAAATCACAAGTCAGATGTAAAAAGAGTAGTGACATAGGTTTATATTATATAATTAAACATTTTAGTAATTAAAATTATTAAAAAGATTAAGATTAATTATTTAAAAGATTTTTGTTTAAAAACAAAGTACTGTAATAATCTTATTTTTTTCGGAGAAAGGCGATATCACAAGTCTGTTTGTATAAATAAGACCTGCGCTGGAAAAAAGTCTCTCAGATTCCACAGATATTTTTTCATGTTTGGTTATAAGACGTCATTGCGACTGAAAACGAATGGATCTGCATCTCTCGATAATTATTGGGAGCCCTTAGGTATTTCTCGCCACACACATTTTTGAATTAAAAAGTATCGTTGAATCGGTCATAAAATATCGTCGATACCGATATATCGGCTAAGTCGATGTATCGCCGATATATCGGTATCGGTATCGGTATCGGATGCATCGCTAATTTGTAGGGATGATGATCACCTGCTTTCTTTTGGTTTTATTATTTTTTTAGTTACGAGACTTATTTTCAATAATTCGCAGGTAACATAATCACAAGGAAATGGTACAATGTCAGAGACTCATACGTGAAGTCACGAAAACCTGGGGTTCGTAGACCGTACGTGTACGCTGAGGAGCTGACCTTCCTAGATCCTATATACCTGGGAGAAGGCAACAGAAAGGGCGTCATCGACAAGAGCTTCATCGAGGAACGGATGGACAATGAAGACGAAGGAGACAACGAAAATTCTCACAATTGGCTACAAGAAGTATTCGTTGACATCGACGAAAGCGCACACACGTCGGCGACCACCTGTCCACCCAAAAGACCGAAACTAGAATACGGAAGCAGTAAAGAGGAATCTGATGAAAATATTATCACCGTCCTCGCCAACCTGATACAGAAAGAAGAAGACGAGGATAGATCGTTCTTCAAGTCCATCACACCGTCCGTGAAGAAACTTTCCGAATCCTCCAAGTTTGAGTTCAGGATACAAGTCATGAAGCTCATCAACAGCTTGAAGATCAGAGACAGACAAGTGATGAAACTAAAAAGAGAGAGGACTTCAAATGTGGACTCTGATAGCGAGTGAACCAATGTTATGTTATGACTAGTTGTAACTACTTATTAAATAATTTTAAGGATGATTTTCTTGTTTATTTAGATCGCCGGTAGTTTGTAGGAAGCGTAGTAAGCAGAATAACTTCTGTAAGTATGAATAGAAACATTACAACAAAGTTATTGAAAGCGCGTTAGTAACTTGATCAATCATTAGTAAACAATAGAAATAATGATAACCACTCATATCTCGACTCGCGTGTATCCTAAGAGGATTACAAAAATACTTTTCGAAGTAATTTATGTCTTATTCTACCTTATTTAGGTATATTTCCTTAAAGAGCTTTCAGTTATTCATGTAGATAGCAATTGGATTACTATTAATTCATTATTGTTCGTAATAATTTAAATGATAAAACAATTTGCAATTTGGTTAATCTAGCTGATAGCCTCAAGTGAGGAAGCGTGTCGCGGTGCAGTGGTGTTGATATTGCTGAGCTGAATTTGATCGTTCTCGCATTGTACATGCGGTCGCAGAAGGCCGCACACAGCTTTCAACGTAGTGTCGGGGGCAGCAAGACCAGCCAATATGACGAGCGGGGAGAAAGGAGAAGCAGCTGGGCTGAAGAAGGGTGTTGACCTGGACACCATCTTAGTGGAAGAAGTGGGCCAGTTCGGCAGATACCAGATCGTCACGCTGCTGCTCGCCGCCTTCCCTGTCATATTCTCTGCGTTCGCCTCCGGAGAATATATTTTCACTACTGCTAGAATAAATACAAGGTAAATACGTTTAACTCTAGATAATTAATTCTAGAAAAGCCGGATTTGTTATTGTTTTTAAAATTAGGTACCTATGCGAAGTCACGAGTATTAACAAGATTTGGGTGCATCGGTTTTGATTCCATTGTACATCGCTCATCTCGGGGGCTACTTCAAAGTTAATTTTTTTATTTTCTTAGTAACATTATGAATGTAAAAAGTTTGCCACGCTACAGGAGCTTGTCCTGCTCACTAGGTTTTGGCCGTGGATCCGCTGTAACTGAAACTGTAAAGCAAATGAATAACAATCAGTCTAAATAGTCATTTATTCTAAGTTCTTCTAAGTAATTAAGTCCTGGGGTGCTAAGACAGGAAACCTCCACGTGCGCCCGTGGACTGGAGTTCCCTCTCGGATACGTCCGGGGGGAAGACCAGTTTTGCGGGTCGGTGCACCCTGGGATGCGGGCAAAAACTCTCCTTAGGCACTGTGTGCCTAAGGGGTTTCTTTGCCCGTATGCAAATAGCCTGTCGGGTGGACGCTCCAACGCGTGTCCCTCTGAACAGCAGAGGGCACAGCGGCGGAGCGGGCTTGCGGACGGTGAGTAATGGGTATGCTCGCCGTCCGACCAAGGACCAAGCCCGGGTCGGTGGCGCGTCGTGTTTCACGCGTCACCGACGGGGCCCTTTATGGGGCCAAATGCCTGCCGGGGTCGCGGATTTTTCTTAATCCAGGATACCGTGGCCCCGGAACGTAAAGGGCATCCGACGGAACACGGGTGGATTTTAGTCAGTAAGAGTCTGACAGTCCCTCCCGTAATCCCGTAAAAAAGTAATTAAGTCCTGCTAGCATGAACCCAGACTTGGGCTTGTAAAGTCAAGATGGGAATCTAAGAGCAGACGCTATGACCATAACGCATCTGTAGGTGTGTATGTGTAGCTTTATATGTGAGTTGTAACAATCATGATACCGACTACGCCATGCGCCTTAGTTAAACCTCTAAGCCGGCGTTAAGTTTCTTTTTAAACCTTTGTGACGACAAACAAGCATACGGCCCACCTCATGGAAAGCGTTCACAGTAGCCTAATGGAAGCCTGAAACTTCATAGGTATCGCCTGCGCGTTGTCGATCCTGCAAAAACTTTTCAAGCCCCATTTTGAAGAGCAAG
Organism: Agrotis exclamationis; assembly: GCA_950005045.1. NCBI lineage: Eukaryota > Metazoa > Arthropoda > Insecta > Lepidoptera > Noctuidae > Agrotis > Agrotis exclamationis. The sequence continues at coordinate 473,615 of OX465427.1, forward strand.
TGGCGGAAATCTAAAAACCTGTCTAAATAAAACTTTGTTACAATCTGCAGATGCCTGGTCCCAGAATGCGACGGGCCAAACCCGGAATTTTCTCCCTCGTGGGTTCTGAACGCTATCCCAGCCAGCGGCAGCTCCTTCGAAGCCTGCGAACGCTTCGTCAATGTCAGCTCCTCGACGACGGTGCCCGAAGGAACCTGTCCTGCGACCTTGTTCGACACCTCGCGGACTCAGGCCTGTGATGCCTACGTTTATGAGAATCAACTCAGCGTGGTTTATGATGTAAGTTTAAACAGCTAGGTTTCTTAATTTCTGTGCTGGAGTTGTGACCGCTTGACGGTCTATAGATTCAATAAAGTTTCTGCTTTAAGAATGATTCTACCTAATTAAACTGCTCTCCATCCATCTACCGCTAAATTCCATGTAGCGCATATCGGCGATTGGATGACTTCGGCATTGAAAACATGCTGTTTTTAGAATTTCCTTTAAATTCTTTCAAATTTTTGTGCATTCGTGCCATTGGTGTATTTTTATACATCAATGATTCGTGCTTAGTCAATTGAAATAAATTGAAAATACGTAACTGTCTTAGAAAACATGTCCTTTTTTCTTGGAATAAATTATGTATTAAGTTCCGTTTGACTATGACACATGTGAATTAATTTCATTGTATTGATGGAAAAATTGTAGTAGTAGGTATTGGTGGCTATAATATTATGCTCATACATATAGACATTATCAAATGTAGCATATATATTTTTTAAATTTAATTTATCAGAGAAATCGTAAAATGTATCGTAAATACCCATGTGCGTAATTATTATTCAAATATTGTACCTACAGATATGACTGAGGAATTGAGTGAGTTATCGTAATCCGAACGTCAAGGATTATTTCAGTGATAAGATCATCAATGAAATAATCATTAATGATTTATTATGTTATTGTTGCTATTAATTATGTTTCTCTTAAGATGTCTAGGTTATGCTTGTGAGTATCTTTGCCACATCGTAATAAATGCCTGAATGAAACTGCTCAATGGGTTTTACAATGCTGGGCTCATTGCTACAGGTAGAAATTGTAACAGCGGTAGTCTATGTACACACTACAGTCTCTGGTAGTCTAATTTCTAAGCACGAAACCCACGATTTCGGTCTTAGTGACAGACTTTACACAATGAGCCTGAACTAATGAATGGTTATTACGATTTGACAAAAAGCTCCTTAGAAAAAGCGCTACCACCCATGACCTGCGCTGTGGTACTATGCAATTTGATGTTATGACATAGACACGACTTAGAAAATGACTTCAGTCGTGGTGGTATTATTCGTCCGCAATTCGATTTTGACATAATGTCCGCACATCTGTATAGTATCCGTTCTCGAGTTTTCCTTGATGGACTTAGAAAGTAGACACGCTGATCTGACGATGTAGTTGCAGTTGATTTGCTGATGACCGGTGTCACGTTCTTAGTTTGACATGGCGTGCGACGAGTGGCGCCGCTCGCAGATCGGCTCCATCCGCACCATCGGCACGCTGCTGGTGCTGCCTATCACCGGCTACATCTCCGACCGCTGGGGGCGACGTGTGGCGCTCACCATCAACGCCTTCAACACGGGCTGGATCGGGCTGGTGCGCTCCTTCGTCAACACATACGAGTGGTTCTTAACACTCGAAGTGATCGAGTCCACCGTCGGCGCGGGAGCTTACTCTTCCTGCTATATTTTAGGTAAGAATTTGTAGTATGCATATGAAGATTGATACTCCAGTCCAGCGCGCTGATTTTACAGAGTTATTTTTCAATGACCAGCCAAAATTTAAAATTCAGATCTAGAGATCAAAGCGACACTATATACTAGGCACAAAAAAATGCATTAAAAATGTCTGGCTTGGTTCTATCCCGCTACTTCACAGCCAGGTCTGCATTTTTGTGTTTTACGCAAAAATTGCATGTAGCTCTCGGGCCATGAAAAAGAACCAGCGAGTGTAAAATAATCTTGCATTCTGAACTTAATAGTAGTGCAACTTAATAAGAACAAATTCATTAACTAGACGGTATACATTATTCAGAGGACAAAGACTACTAATCACTCATGTTTGATTCTAGTAACGGAGCTAGTTGGTCCGAAGTACCGTGTGATTGCGGGAGCCACGATATCTACACTCTTCGCTCTGGGACAAGTCTTCCTTGGCTTGATAGCGTGGGGCGTGCCATCCTGGCGCCCCCTCACTCAAGTTCTTTATGCGCCGCAGATCCTCGTCGTCAGTTACTTCTGGATCCTGTCAGAATCAGTTCGCTGGCTAATGAGTAAAGGCCGATATGAAGAGTCAGAACAGATTCTTAAGAAAGTCGCTAAATCTAATAAGACTGTTCTTTCGGACAAAAGTTTGGAAGCCTTACGTGCTACAGCTGAGGCAGAGAAGAACACTCCGAAGCCAAAAGAGCCATGGCTAGTGGTCCTAGTGTTTAGATCTCGCGTGATTCTGTCTCGTTGCTTCGTGTCTCCTATCTGGTGGATCACGAACACGCTGGTGTACTACGGTATGAACATCAACTCCGTGAACATGACCGGCAATAGTTACCTAAATTACGTGGCAGTGGCCGCTATTGAGATTCCAGGCTACTGGACCGCCATACTGTTACTGGATCGTGTCGGTCGCAAGCCAGTGCTCATCTGTGCATATTGGCTGTGCGCTGCCTGTCAGTTCTCGTTTGCCTTTATGCCCGATGGTAATTATTAAATTTACTACATTAAAAGTTAAACCTATACCCCTAGTCTAAAGTGCCCCCTTGTGAAGGTTAACAATTAGATAATAAATTATGCTTTTAGTGTAATAACACTCTGTTTAATCTGTTTGTCTGTAATAAATCTGCTGTTTTTTGAAGTCGGTTAATAAACCGACTTCAAAAAACAGCAGATTCTCAACTCGTCTACAGGGTATCAGGAACAGCGTAACGATACGAAAAGGCTTCACCTACGAGTAATGGCATTAACCAAATTATGAAAGTTATTAATATCTTTAATGATCAGTAATTAAAATATTCGAATGAGGCATGCGCGACAGCAATGAACAGGAGGCTTACTCCCGAAACTGATTCGATTCTGATTTTGTTTCCATTCCATTCGAATTTCGAGATGGCGCTAGACGACTTGTATAGCTCTGTCTCTTTCCCACAGCCAAAACAGGATCGCGTTAAGAGCTCGTGGTAAGGCCCCTGGTTATATGTTTAGACAGTTGCAAAATCGGAGAGAAAGGGATTGTCACACATCCCTTTCTCTCCGATTTTGCGACCCAAAAAAAAAGGGGTACCTAGTTACATAGTCGGGTGCTCAACTGCCCTTTGAAAAAAACACAAATTCGCAGCTTTTTATAGCGTATGGTACATATACCACCATACGGTACCATACGGTAGGCGTTAGTTTCTCACAACATGGCAACAGTAGCAACTTTCTAAGCTACGCAAGATTTTTTCTAACTCAGACCTTTAATGATGTTTCAGGTAATGACGGCGTCCGGCTGTTCCTATACCTTTTCGGAAAGTACTGCATCGCCATTGTGATGACGTCAGTGTACGTGTACACTGCTGAGCTGTACCCCACCAAGTACCGACACAATCTATTCGCATTCTCCTCCATGGTGGGCCGCCTCGGCTCGATCACGGCACCGCTCACGCCCGCCCTCGTAAGTGCAGCATACAATGCCAATTGTAATTAGCTAGAACAAAAGTTACGCAAAGCTGGTTGACAAAAAGGCTAAAACGTAACACCAGCTTAAAACGCGTACTGCTGAAGTGCGCAAATAATGGTTCCGTACATTATTTTGATGGAATTGCACCATTATATTCTGGCCTAACTAATTTTGGGTAGCCGGAAAACTTGCGCATTCTAATAGTAGCCTGTAATGTCTAGTGCTACCTGTTGCCACCTGATGATGACGCTGGTAATGTAGTTCCTATGGGATAGATATCACTACAAACTATACCATAACATTGATTAACACCCTCTAAACTGTGAACTTTCCAGGCTCAAGAAGTATGGGAGCCGTTCCCGTCGGTGCTGTTTGGGTCCTTTGCGTGTCTGTCTGGCTTGCTTATATTTACGACACCGGAGACGTTGGGAACCACGCTGCCCGACACCATCGAAGATGCTGAGCAGCTCGGCAAGAACAAATTTAAGTGATCTCGAAAACTTGAACCTATTCATTATACTTATTCATATGTTTATTAAATTATTTTACAATTATGATTGGTTTTTATTGATGGCTATTAGATTTCGACTTCTGAACCTACATGTGCTATAATTATATTGATAGAATCGAGCAAGCTTCCTTGCCTTTAAGTTTGTACTTACTGAAACCGGACACATTTTATCTGGATATTATAGACTAGCTGTGCCCGCGACTTCGTTCGCGTGGATGTCGGAACTTAACAATGTAATTTTTTAGTGCTTCTTTATTAACAACATTAGCTGTAAACCATCATTCTGGAGCATACATAAATATGCGTACGTAAATCATCAAATGAGTCCCCACCCAGGGCAGGGAAAGAGGGATTGTCAGACTTGTACTGATTAAAATCCTCGATGTCCTATAAATCCTATAATAGGCCTTTACGTTCCGGGGTCAAGGTAATTCGATAGTTCCGCGACCCCGGCAGGCTTTGGCCTTCTAAGGGGGGGCCCGTCATTGTGATGACACATTGAGGCGCGTGTTGAACACAACGCGCCGTCGACCCAGGCATACTCGCCGCCCGCATGCTCGTGCAAGTGAAAAATCTACGTTTAAATGCCTCTGGAACCTGAGTAGTATGGGCGTACTCCGGAGACTGCCCGTTCCTGCCTTTACCGGCGCTGGCAGCCCCAGAAACAGGTCGTACCTATGCGTGACCCATCGTATCCCATCGTATCTCATCGTATCCCATTATATCCCATCGTATCACATCGTATCCCATCGTATCTCATCCTATCCCATCGTATCTCATCCTATCCCATCCTATCCAATCATATCCCACCGTATGCCATCGTATCCCATCGTATCCAATCATATCCCATCGTATCCCATCGTATCCCATCCTATCCCATTGTATCCCATCGTATCTCATCGTATCCCATCGTATCCCATGCTATCCCATCCTATCCTATCCTATCCCATCCTATCCCATATTATCCCATCGTATCCCATCCTATCCCATGCTATCCCATCCTATCTCATCCTATCCCATCCTATCCCATCCTATCCCATCCTGTCCCATCCTGTCCCATCCTGTCCCATCCTGTCCCATCCTGTCCCATCCTGTCCCATCCTGTCGCATCCTATCCCATCCTATCCCATTGTATCCCATCGTATCCCATCCTATCCCATGCTATCCCATCCTATCCCATCCTATCTCATCCTATCCCATCCTATCCCATCCTATCCCATCGTATCCCATCGTATCCCATCGTATCCCATCCTATCCAATCCTATCCCATCCTATCCCATCCTATCCCATCCTATCCCATTGTATCCCATCGTATCTCATCGTATCCCATCGTATCCCATGCTATCCCATCCTATCCTATCCTATCCCATCCTATCCCATATTATCCCATCGTATCCCATCCTATCCCATGCTATCCCATCCTATCTCATCCTATCCCATCCTATCCCATCCTATCCCATCCTATCCCATCCTATCCCATCCTATCCCATCCTGTCCCATCCTGTCCCATCCTGTCCCATCCTGTCCCATCCTATCCCATCCTATCCTATTCTATTCTACGATTCCTTTAAATCGCTTTAATTAATTTACATTTTTTGTTTGTAAGGTGTAAACTGATTACGATGAAATAAAAAACATAATGTTACTTCAATTCAACACCTCTATTCCAGGTTTTCTTTAACGCCATCTACCGTGTTATCGTTGGTTTAGATGAATTATTTGAATATGTAGTTTTTCTATTCGAAGCTAGATCGCGCTACTGAACTGCGCGTCGCGGTGTGAACTGACCGTAATATTTTACTTCTGGATCACTTTAAATTCAAATATCTTTTGATAGACTGAACCGATTGCAATGAAACAAAAACTAAATGTTACTTCAAGTTACGCTAAATCGTTGTGTATAAAAATTATCTACATTGATTTCGTACATTTTACGTGATGCCCGAATAACCAAACATACAAACAGATAAACAGACAAACAGACAAACAGACAAAAATTCTAAAAATGCTGGAAATGGGTTCTATTGGTTGTCCTTTAACATCCTGGCTATATTTTTTTTATTTTTTTTTAATGTACAAAAATTTCTTTTCTACAGTTTTATTATATGTATAGATACCCTACTCCCCACAGTCTCTGTCAGCCCCGTCAGTTTGCATCGTGCCATGAACCTGAACCATCCAGTGCTCTGAAAAGTCTGAAAGCCAAGCCACAATGGACTTCACTATCACCTGTGTCGTTGCTCGCCTAACCCGTCGATATAACGGCAAAGGACTGTTTTCCAGCGCCACATACACAGAAGTTACACAGAGTTACATTTATTTGATGGGGAAGATGCTGATGACGGACCGGAAGACGCAGCGTTGGCAGGCTTTCCACTAGGTGGACCGACGACATCGAGAGAGTCGCGGACAACCGATGGATACAATTGGCGAATTGTCGTTCGGCGTGGCGGTCTATGGCTAATGATGATGATGACATTTCTTTTAAATAGCTCCCATCTTATAAGCCATGTGTGGGCTATCGAATCATAGGCCTTCTTTTAGTTTGTCCAACATGTCATCAGAATCATCGAGTAGTATTTATTTAGGCACCATGAGACCCTATCCTAAATCCGCTTGAAGAGGCAGACATAATGTAATTACTCGAATCTGTTGGTTATCATCATCATCCCGTAGACACATGTCAGTCACTCTTTAGTTAATTCGCTCTCAAGCTCCATAAACTCACTTTTCATCAATTTGGAATTTGTGATTCTGTGCTTTCGTTGCACTTGGCGCTTGTACCAACAAATATGGTTTGACCATTCATAGATTTTATGTGTCTTTCCAACTCGCAGCGGGGCGTCTGTTATTCTCAAGGACCGAAGATCGATGGAGGCCTCTTCTTGGTGGTGATGTCAAGGGCGGGGAGAAAAGTCCACCGCAATCATGAACAAGGTCGAATTTATAGACAGTAAAGGCTCGCACTGTGTCAAGAATGACTGTTTTTTGCGAGTATGTCCAACCTCCGATCCAACTGCATGCTACTGTTCGTTCCTCGGATGCATTTCGAGGCTGTTGACGACACGATTGACGCAGTGACTGAGCTATTAACTTAGCCTAGAAATAGTTGTTTTGAGTTTGGCTGTTTATGCTGACGCTCTTTGAGGCGCGCGTGGAACACAACGCGCCGTCGACCCGGGCACGGTCCATGGTCGGGCAGCGAGTTGCCCTTTACTCGCCGCCCGCATGCCCGCGCGTGTGTTAAAGTTTAAATAAATAATAAAAAAAAAGCTCGTAGGTACCATCTTCTTCAACAACAACGTCTGTCGTAACGTCTTCTGGTTTTGTTGGCTCCTAATAATTTGCTACTGCAGCCCAAAGTTCATTGGATAGACTTGGCAGCCCTGTCATACTTAAGAAATTCAGATTACCGATCTTTATTCCTTTTTACTTTTATCCGTTCATTGCAAAATGATAATTATAATCTTACCACACTTTTTAAAGTAATAGGTTCAATTAAAAGAACTAGAAGTAATTAAAATTGTAAAATAATTTAATGACGAGATATATCTTACAAGTTATCGAGAGAGATCACATAGGTTTATTCTTGCCGAGCTGCTCAGCTTCCTCAAAAGTGTCGGGCAGCGTGGTTCCCAACGTCTCCGGTGTCGTGAATAAAAGCAAACCAGACAGACACGCAAAGCACCCAAACAGCACCGATGGCAACGGCTCCCATACTTCCTGAGCCTGGAAAGTCACAGTTTAAACTTACTTAAAGAAGCTGGTTAATCTGTTTTCGATGGAACAGTTATAGTAACATCTATGCCATCAACAGGTAGCAAGTGTCACAAAACTAGACATTACAGATTACTGAAAACTAAAGTTTTTCAGCCACCCACAACTTAGACCCTTATGTATCTGACCGCGGAAAATACCCACGGCCACGGCAGCAGGCGCCGGTAGGCGTTTTCCAGCGACCATAGGCGCGGGTGCGTGGTGAGTAATGGGTGATCAGTCCGATCAGTAATCTGACGGGGTCCCCTAAGAGGTCCAAAGCCTACCGGGGTTGTGGGACCGTCTTATCAGGCACTGGAACGTAAAGGGCTATTGAAGGAACACCGTGGATTTTAGTCAGTACGCGTTTGACAGTAATGGGCGAGAGGAAATTTCTGATGATTGCACCACGATAAAAAATTATGCATCTGGAACAATATTTGTACAGATACCGGCATGGATCTTGAGCGCTGACCTTTACCTGCGCAGAAGTGAGTTATTAGGTCCCTTTGGTATATGAAGTGAGGATGGGGGCGGGGAAAGTGTAGTGATTGGCCCGCGTAGCGTGCCGTAGCGCATCGCGTCATAGCCGCCACTCGGGATTCGTTGTTTTGTGCGTTTTATTTGTTTTATTGTGCGTTTCATTTGTCGATATGTGTACGATTCGCAAAGCGATCCCCACTCTTACGCCGACCGCTCAAGAACCATGCCGGAATTTGTATGTTGCACTTACGAGAGCAGGCGTAAGCGGCGCCGCTATGGAACCGAGGCGGCCCACCATGGAGGAGAATGCGAATAGATTTTGTCTATACTTGGTGGGATACAGCTCAGCAGTGTACACGTATATCGACGTCATCACAATGGTGATGCTGTATTTCCCGATAAGGTACAGGGCCAGCCGTACGCCGTCATTACCTGAAACAGCAATATTTTGGTCTGAGTAAGAAAATTTCTAACGTAACACCAAAGTGCTAATTTCGTATCTATTTTTCCCAAAGAATCGGGCGTGCTTAAAATTAACTTTTAATGTAATAATTATTGTAACAATTACCTTCGGGCATAAAAGCAAACGTGAACTGACAGGCAGCGCACAGCCAGTACGCACCAATGAGTACGGGCTTGCGACCGAGACGATCCAGTAGCAATATGGCGGTCCAGTTGCCCGGGATCTCGATGGCGGCCACTGCCACGTAGTTCAGATAACTGTTGCCGGTCATGTTCACGGAGTTGATGTTCATGCCGAAGAAAACCAGCGTGTTCGTTATCCACCAGATAGGCGACACCAAACAACGATATAGAATTACGCGAGATTTAAATACTTGGATCACAAGCCATTGCTCTTTTAACTTCGAAGCGTTTTTCTCTGCCTCAGCTGTAGCACGTAAAGCTTCCAAACTTTTGTCCGACAGAACAGTCTTATTAGATTTAGCGACTTTCTTAAGAATCTGTTCTGACTCTTCATACCGGCCTTTACTCATTAGCCAGCGGACTGATTCTGACATGATCCAGAAGTAACTGACGACGAAGAGCTGCGGTGCGTAGACAACTTGCGTGAGGGGGCGCCAGGCAGGCACGCCCCACGCTATAAAGCCGAGGATGACTTGCCCCACAGCGTAGAATGTAGACAGCGTAAGTCCCGCAACCACACGGTATTTTGGACCAACAAGCTCCGTTACTGGAATCAAACGTGAGAGATTAGTGCAGGTCTACGTCCTATGAACAATGTAAGCGCTATATGCGAAGTCGTTGGTGTCACTACAACTTTTTAACCTTTTTACCGACCGGGCGACCCACTGAAAATTCATTAATATCTACTTATTTTGTGTTAGTGCGCCAACTTCAATTAATTGATTTACTGAATAATTGCAGTGGCCAACATGTCGACTGCATGACAAAAATAACTTTGAATGTTACCAATTGTAGTAATTTTACTTCAAAAAATTAAAAACACTAACTTAAACTGGTACTTTCCTCGTTGTAGTGTGGTATAAAGTTGTGTGATGTGCTCAGCAGCAAAGTTATTCTGCGTTTCATACCTTTGAAAACCTCCCTACGCTCGGGATTCTATTCAATCCTTGCAAAATAATAACTATTGCCATCCTGTCCATATTTGCGTTGGCGGCTGGTAGTGCCAAAATTATGAAACATATTTATTGTGTGGGCAAATCTTATTGCTTTTTTGCGTGACAATGCGAAGAAAACGATTTTTTCAAGACGTGGGACCTAGTCAGATTAATCTTAGTGTCCGCATTCAGTCTTTACCTAAAATGAAGCAAGAGGTGTAAGTTCCCGCGCCGACAGAGGATTCGAGCACTTCAAGTGCAGTGAACCACTCGTAGGTGTTGACGAAGGAGCGCACCAGCCCGATCCAGGCCGTATTGAAGGCGGTGATGGTGAGCGCCACGCGACGCCCCCAGCGGTCCGAGATGTAGCCGGTGACAGGCAGCACCAGCAGCATGCCCATGTTGCGGACGGAGCCAATCAGCGAACGACGCCACTCGTCACACGCCATGTTGAACTGTAACGAGCAACCATTCGTCAACGAAACAAACGTGACATTGTCAGATTGGATGACTATAGTGAGTAATATACTCTTAGTACTTACTACCTTCTGTTACACCTTGTATAAAATATCGATCGATGGATGGACAGCAGTTTACTCGGGAATATGACAGAATAATAGCTTTATATAGCAACGGAAAAAAGAAGCCTGTTTAAACTTACATCATAAACCACGCTGTATTTGTTCTCATAAACGTAAGCATCACAGGCCTGAGTCCGCGAGGTGTCGAACAAGGTCGCAGGACAAGTGCCATTGGGAACCACTGTCGAAGAGCTGACGTTGACAAAGCGTGCGCATGCTTCGAAGGAGCTGCCGCTGGCTGGGATAGCGTTCAGAACCCACGAGGGAGAAAATTCCGGGTTTGGCCCGTCGCATTCTGGGACCAGGCATCTGCAGGTTGTTACAAAGTTTTATTGTTATCAATCTCTCATCAGGTAGGTAGTAAACTCCTGAGTTTTGTTGTCATCATTTTAGTTGTTTTGTTGTCCCAATATCTACTGTTAGGATGACCTACTTATTACTATAATGTAAATATTGATAAATAAGTACACCTGTCATGGTGATATGCGTCCTCTTATCGCATCTTCTATATCACGATGTAGGTACCATTATCATAGAGACCTTGTGTTAACATGGAGTCTATTCTTCACAGCACAGATCGGTCACACACAATCCAAACGATTCCAAGTACCTTTTCAAAATCAGCAATTATGAAATCAATAATAGACCATTCGAAAAAAACCACAATCCAAAATTCTCGAGTCCAAAAAATACATTTTCTTTGTTCTAAAAAATTAAACGATGACTCATTGAATGCCATCCACCATAACCCAACTGGTTGGGGATAACTTCTAGTCTAAACAGGTGCAGTGAATATCAGTATTGTACAGGGAGCGACTACCTACCTGACCTCCACAACCTAGTTAGTACTGGGACGTATTTACTGAATAAATAATGTTATATCACTACACATGTTTTCAGAAGACTACATAGATTGTGATATTTGACATCTGGGAATCCCTACAAATTTCGACGTTATGTATCATAAGGTAAGTGTTTATGACATCCAGAGCCGATGGGCCTAAATCTTGTTAGAGCACATGACTTCGCATAGGTAGGTACTTTTAAAAACAACAAAAAACATTAATAACAACACCGGTTATTCTAAAATTAAGAATTAATACTAAACGATAGTTACCTTGCGTTTATTCTAGCTGTTGTGAAAATATATTCTCCGGAGGCGATCGCGGCGAACATGACAGGGAAACAAGCGAGAAACAGCATGACGATCTGGTACCTGCCGAACTGACCCAATTCTTCCACTAAGATGGTGTCCAGGTGCACACCCTTGGTCAGTCCGGTCGCTTCTCCTCTCTCCCCGCTCGTCATACTGGCTGGTCCTGTGGCCCCCGGCACTACGGTGTGAGCTGTGCGCGGTCCTCTGCGACCGCACAGATAATGCGAGAACTATCAAAGTCTAGCTCGACATTGATCAACACCACTGAACCTAGCCGTGCGGCCTCTCCAAAAACTATCAGCGACAAAGATTAACAAAAGCATAGAAATTGTTTTATCGCACAAGAGCGTGCACGCCGTTACGCATTTTTTACATTTTTATCAATTTTTTTTATGACTGATCGATTTCAATGAACCCCTTATAATGGACATCATTTAGATATAAAAAGTAGGACAAAAAAACAAAACGTAATAATATGTATCAATTGTAGTCAAAAGACGATTTGCGAAAAGCCAAAAACTGAAAATTGCAAGCATTTTATAAAAGCTGATTTCTTATAATACCCAGCTTTTGGATTGCTTTATAGCATCCAACGTGTTGGCTTATGAAGGTTAAAGAAGTTAGGTCCATTTAGTAGGTGGTAACAGTTGACAGGTTATTACCTGTCCCACAAAGTTGGAAGAAAGCCATTTGGAGCTTTTTGGTTGTGCGCTGCATGCCAGCTGGCTTATACATTATATTTTCATGCTTCTGTCTGTCGCAGGCAGCAGTACAGTTTTCCTTGGCGTTACAGGGGCGGGGACTGTTTAAGACTGTGGGACAAGGTTTGGAAATGGTAAATATAAATGGCAAATGGTGAATAGACGGATAGTGAATAATAAACTTATTGAAATACTAGCGACTAACGCCGGATTTAATTACGTTGCTTAGTTTGAATATACATATAACTTAGCGCTAAGACCGGCGGGAGAAGACTGTGTAAGTATTGAAGTGTCTCTCACATTTTGACTAAAATAAGTAACCAATTAATTTAATTATATGCGTGTACACTGTAGGTACAGACAGATGCGTGCTATCGTCTTTGTATATTCGAGATAATCTATCTTGGAGAAAACACAATGATAATATTCGTCAAGGATACCGACCAAGATAAGGAAATGTGCATAATAAAATATTGGAACTTGGGAATAAATGAAAGGCCTAAATACATTAGATACTTCTTGAAGAGATTCTATATCTCAAACGATATCATAAGATAAGGTGTTAGATGTGATGGGATCACAGATTAAGAGGATTTTCTCAAGACGTTTCAATTTTGGTCAAGGATTAATGTGAAATAGCTACTTTTTGGTAAGTGGTGAACTTGTGAGGTACCTATTTATTTATACACAAGTAAAAAAGTATTACAGCGATGGACTTAATTCCTTCGGCATTTTCATACTGCAAATGTGCATCTTTTCGTGTAGTAAATAAAGTAAGATTTTGAGTCGCTATTAAAAAACAGCGCGGAGTAGCGCTGCGTTGCGAAAGGTGTATCTTTCATGTAGTAAATAGAGTTTGATTTTGAGCAGCTCTATTGAAATGTGAGCGCAGCGTCGTGTCTCGGTGTGACTTGGCCCTAAGGGTAATGCAGAGACAAAACATAGTAGGTGCAACATAATAGACATTTTATTGATAAATAAATACAAACTATATAAACTGAACAATGTGAGATGTAGAGATAACAACCAGTTAATTCTGAGATAACTCTGCCATCGCCAGCTTCTTGAGTAAGGGTCAGTTCACAACGAGACGTGACACGACGATACTGGAAATGTGTAAACATTAGATTTTGTCTGGCTATGAAAATGTTCACGAGGCTTCATCCATCAACTCATCGGAGAAATGTATATCTTTCCATGTAGTAAATACAGTTTAATTTTGAGTCTCTTTATTGAAATGTGCGCACAGCATCGTTAGGCTCCTATTAGGACCTGTACCCTGAGCACGAGTTTTCGCTCTTTTACTTTACAGCGTTTTTCCAGTATTTACAGCGTTTCTTGTATGATAAAATGTTCATACAAGAAACGCTGTAAATACTGGAAAAACGCTGTAAAGTAAAAGAGTGAAAACTCGTGCTCAGGGTACTGTTGGTCATACAAGAAACGCTGTAAATACTGGAAAAACGCTGTAAAGTAAAAGAGTGAAAACTCGTGCTCAGGGTACTGTTGGTCTAGTGGTTAGTGACCCTGACTGCTATGCCGGACGTCGTGGGTTCGATTCCCACCCAGGACAAATGTTTGTGTGATGAGCACGATCATTTGTTCTGTGTCTGGGCGTAATTTATCTATAATATTTATGTATTTAGAAATATATAAGTATGTTTATCAGTTGTCTAGTACCCATAACACAAGCTCTGCTTAGCTTGGGACTAGATGGCGTTGTGTGATAGTTGTGGAATATTATTATATATTATTTATTAATCCTAAGAAATTACATTTGAACCGACTAGTTGCCATCTTGATACTCAGAGGGAGCTGATTCCAAAGGAAAACTGAATGAATAAAGAAGAAAAATTCTGAAGGGAAATTGCTAACAGTGCCTACAGGTAGCTGTATCATAAACAAAAAAGTAGGAGCTCGTGGCTAAATAATAACAGCCGCACAGACCGATCTTCCAGGTTAAGCCGCAATTGCCGAGGTTGGTCTGTGGATGGGTGACCATCTGTCATAGCGAGTTTCCTCCGTGCCTCGGAAAGCACGTAAAGCCGCTGGTCCCGGCTTTCATTTGTAGATCTTTGACAGTCGTTACTGTTAGTTAGAAGCTCCAGTCTTACCATGGGTATCGGATGGCCCAGTTACTGGGTTGTGGAGTTCCGATAGGCAGTCGCTCCATGTGAAATACTGATATTCAGCTGCATCCGGTTTGACTGGAAGCCGACCCAAACAAAGTTGGGAAAAGGCTAGGCAGTTGATGATCATAAACAGAAAACATTTGTAAATATTTACGTTTGTAATCAATAAAGTCAAAAACTACTAGTCCTATTTTCAAAATTGAAAAATTAATCAGCATGTGACGTATACCATTTTATTTTAAGGGGAAACGAGTATGCAAGGGTAGTGAGCAGGCGTTAAATTACTGCCTACCCCCATGAGGAAAGGAAACATTGGGTTATGTATGTAGGGTCGCGGGACATACGTATACCGCGACTCCGGTACACAAAGGGCTACCGAAGGAGACCGTGGATTTTAGTCAGTACAAGTCTGACAGTCCTCCCGCCCTGCCCGGGCTGGGAGGACTCATTTGATGAATTTACCACGAAAAAAAAAGTTTATGTATATAAATTCATAAGAAAAACAAACAGAAGTCATTGTTAACTTTCCGAGTCATGGAAACGACTTCTTATTTATCTTTTAAAATTAAAAATGTAGATAAAACACGGAGCACTAAACCAACATAATATTACTATCGTTTGTCAAATATTTTATGGCTTGCAGAATAAAAAGATTATAACAAACATTATCAACAGTATCAACTAGTAGTTTAAGATATAATTCTTTTCGCGGCGACTGGCGATGGAGTCGCGAGAGAGAGATCACGTGGATTTAGACTCTATTCTGGTGGAGGAGATCGGTCAGTTCGGCAAGTTCCAGCTGAGGACGCTACTGCTGACCCTCATCGTTGTTATCTTTGCTGCTTTCCATGCCGAATACGTGTTTACTACTGCTAGGATTGAGACCAGGTAAGTAACTCAACAATATACTAGTTTCCTGCATCAGTAAATTGTAAATCTATTTAGTTCGTCAGATATAGACATATAGTATTACAAAATAATGGACACGTGTTTTTTGGTTTTAAATCAGTGAATATTGACAAAGATAAAACGCTTCAAAACTCAGAAGTTCATGACGTTAGAACACGCACTATAAATTATAAAATGACGTGACTTATTTTGAATTTTAAACACGTTGTAGCTTCGCTTCGTAACGTACTGAAAGTAAAAATATTTTTTTATTGAAAAAGCCTTGCCATGTAATGTACTTTGTTTTGTTGTTACGTAATGCAATCTTGCAACGACGCGACGTCTCATACAAACATGTGATCCACATTTTTTCATAAAATTATGTCATATTTTAATCTGTGGAAAATGTCGTGGGTTATACATATATAGACTTGCTCAATTTGTATGAATTTTATTGTTTGTAAACCTATTATTGTAGTGTGTAACTGTTTATTTTCCTAAATAAATAAAATAAAATATCTGTACTTTCGTTTCATTGGGAGAGATATGGTGAAATGCAAAGGAAGCGTTTTTAGGAAAGTTTAACAGGATCGTCGGTCAAAAAAAAAAAACTTAAATAAACTAACAGACAACACCACAAAAAAGTGTGATATAACTTTTCTTTCGGAAGTTGGTGGCTTTGTTTTTGAATTCACTGATATTTTGCCACCGACTTCCGAAAGAAAAGTTATATCACACTTTTTTGTGATGGTTTTTGAAGTTTGTTAATTTTTAAGCTATTGCATAGCTTTTATCGCAGGCCAGGCTCTGAGCTCGGCGCGCGCGAAAAACGTAACGAAGACGAGACGACGAGATGGAGGAGGAGAGGGAGAGGGAGAGCGAGGAGGAGGAGGAGGAGGAGAACGTTTCTTGACGTTTCACTTGATTGACGTGGCTGACCATAGCCTAATTAGTGCAAAACGTTAACATCAAAGTCAAAGTGAGCGTTAAATCGGAGAAGGAGTTCAAAAATGTTTAATTTACACCGACCTACATTTTCTAGATGTCTGATCCCCGAATGCGATGGCGAGGATCCAGAGTTCTCCCCGGCCTGGCTCGGTAACGCCGTGCCCGCCGCGGACAACTCGTGGGACAACTGCCAGCGGTACGGCAACGTGTCCGTGCTCGATCAAGATGGCATGTGCCGCGCGGAAATGTTTGACAAGAACACCCTTCTACCCTGCGACCAGTATGTGTATGAGAACCAGCTCACTGTCGTTTATGATGCAAGTAACATTTTCCACTTTTCATCGAAGGTTTTGTCAATGTATCTGTTATTAATGTCTATGTAGGTACATAGTTCTGAAATTAATCCAAATAATTATGGTGATCAAAGATGGATGCCGTCGCAAAAACATCTTTAGAATGGCAATCCGCGTAGAATGGCTCCCTTACAATGGTTTATGATCGCTCAGCCACCGCGGAATCTTATTTTTTTACGTTTTTTTTATTGCAGTATAATTTAGCGTGCGACGAATGGAGACGCACTTTGATCGGCTTCGTCCGAACGTTCGGCACGTTGGCGGCGCTTCCTATCACCGGTTACATCTCGGACCGATGGGGTCGCCGCATGGCGCTCACCATCAACGCCTTCAACACGGGCTGGATCGGCCTGCTGCGGTACTTCGCCAACACATACGTGGGCTTCATGGTGTCGCAGTTCGTCGAGGCAACCTTCGGCTCCGGAGTTTTTTCTTGTATTTATATTTTAGGTGAGTTATAAACATCAATGGATTCAGGTATTTTTAGTGCGGCAGTATAAAATAATAAGCATGACAGAAACGATAGACCGACAACAATTTCTTCAAACTTCAACTTTAGAACAAACAAACAAATAAATATATTTCCCAACAAATATGTTTCTTCTTTTCGTAATATTGGCATTTGTTTAAATTTTATTTGTCCTAGCAGTAAATAAAATCACCGCCGTCTTCTACATTCTTTATCATTAGATACCTCAACTTTATGTTTAACTTCCAGTTCTAGAGCTGGTGGGCCCCAAATACCGTGTCATCGCAGGAGCCACGTTGAACACATTCTTCGCAGTAGGCCAAGTCATCATGGGGCTCATAGCCTGGGGAGTACCAGCATGGCGACCTCTAACTCTGGCTCTCTACATTCCGCAGTTGTTCACTCTCGCCTACTTCTGGATAGTGCCAGAGTCTGTGCGGTGGCTCATGAGTAAAGGGAGATACGAAGAGTCAGAGGCTCTGCTCAAAAAAGCCGCCAGAGTGAACAGGAAGCAGTTATCAGAAAAGTCATTAGACGCTTTGAGAAGAACTGCAGAAGAGGAAAAAGTGCGTAAGGCGTTGGAGAAAGAACAAAATATCAACGAGCCGTGGCTGGTCGTCAAGGTGTTCCGACACAAGCGGGTGTTGCTCCGCTGTCTGGTGTCGCCTTTATGGTGGATCAGTATGACACTTATCTATTACGGTCTTTCCATCAACGCGGTCAACATGTCAGGCAACGCGTATGTCAACTACATGGCCGTATCAGCTGCAGAGATTCCAGGGTTTTGGATAGCAGTATTGTTCCTACCTATCATTGGGAGGAGGCCGGTGCTCATAACTGGGTTTTGGCTCTGCGCTGCGTGCCAAGTTGCTTATATTCTCATGCCCAACGGTGAGTAGAAGTACAAAACCATAAAAAATCCGATAACATTATGTATGCGGTGCAAAAACGCCGAGTTACCTTTTAAAAATATATTTGCAGACAAATTCGGGCTATCGCTAGCGGTGTACCTGATCGGCAAGAGCAGTATTTCGGCGGTTGTGTCGTCTCTGTACATGTACACGGCGGAGCTGTACCCCACTCAGTATCGTCACAACCTGTTCGCCTACTCCTCCATGGTGGGCCGCATCGGTTCCATCACCGCCCCCCTCACTCCTGCCATCGTAAGTAAATAGTTCTTTTTACAAGCTTCATGCTGCTACTTTATGTCCTGTTAGTATGTATGTTAGATCGGTCAAATCTTGGAAGCTAAATTAGAAGCACTTCCTGGCGTCCGATTTGGATCTTGGCAAATTTGCGTATCTTCCATGACAATGCAATATTATGGTACTGTAGACTGTAGATGTGGTGTGATAATCGTGTCGTCGAGTCGGAAGGTGGCCATAGGTACCACGAATTTAGACCCCGCCATCCCCTTCTTGATTTATTTATTTTATTTTTAAATTGCACCTATGCGAGGCCAGGGTGAATAGCTAGTTTCCCGCAGGTACCTAGTGGAACCTACTTGCACCGCTTATATGTAGATAGTACTGGGTCTGCCTTTTTAAATGTGTGAGTTATGTTTATAAATGCACCCAAGATTCATAGGTCAGTTATTTCTAGTTCCGTGCTTAGATCTTTAAAGGAGAAAAATCTAATCAGACAGGTACTTTAAAATAATCCCGGAATTAAACTAATCTAATAGGTACGGTTTTTCCAGGGTGCAGCTACGTTTGATGATCTGCCCTTCATCATGTTCGCCGTGCTGGCCTTCACGTCTGGGTTTCTGGTGCTGCTGACGCCGGAGACGCTGGGGACCAAGCTGCCCGACACCCTGGAGCAGGCCAATAATCTCGGCACCTCGAAACAGGAGAATTACACTATACGAAAATAACAACAATTTTAGCTGCTATTTTTGGACTTTACAGGCAATTCAGGGGTAAAATAAGACGCGACAAGAGATGAACTTTTAAATAACATAATTATTTTTCATAAAAGGTTATACTTTTCGTTTTATTATACACCCCGAGAATGTCTGTATAATATGGGAGAGCATGTAGTATTTACTTGTAGTAATCTAGTAAATGATCTTTAGTTAAATTCAGGCAGGTAAATAGACTATAGACGGAAGTAGACAACAGACTCCTGTTCTAAATCTATAACTATTTGATGTTCCGGAAACACATTGCTATCATTTTCTTGAACTACCTAAGAAAATTGAATAGGTGAGGTGAGGAAAATTGAACAGAACGAGCAGCCTCGCGAGGCATTTGCCGCGAGGCTGCTCGTTCTGCGAAGCAGCTCGGTTAGTGTGGATGTGGACGTGTCTCGTCCGAGGAAAGCGTGCGCGCTGCCGTGGGCGATCGAACGAGCGCCTGAGCCATTCAATGTCGGCTTTTGTTTTGTTTCGTGCCTCGGTCGAGAAACAATTGCGCGTCCAAACAGAGCAAGCAGCTTGGGGGTGTGTTCCCTCTGTGTGGACGCACCTAATAATAATTATTTTAAGAAAAACCATTCTAACTTAAAAAGGGGGAGAGTGAGAGGTCTGGAGTGATTTGGAGGTCAGAGAAAGTGGGGGCCCCGTAGAAATCTGGAGGTTTTTTTTACGTAAAATGATCAAATCCGCTATACTCAGGGCTGGAGGACTCCTCCAGCCCTGAGTATAGCGGTAGGGACTATGAGACTCGTACTGACTAAATTCCACGGTGTTTCTTCAATAGCCCTTTTCCGTTCCATGGTCACGGTAACCTGTTGAGAAATTCCGCGACTCCCAACGGCAGGCGTTTGGCCCTCTGTGGGGGCTTGGTCAAATTATTTATTATTGTCACCAGGCGTTGTCTCTGGCAACAGCTAGTAAATATAATATGAGTTGTTAGTTTACTTGAATAGCAACAATTGTGGTTATTATTTGACCAATATGACGCTCATGATTATACGTACTTATAGGTACAAACGGGTATACATAAAACTATATAACTAGTATAAGCTGACCATTCATTTTTCGTGAAGATCATACAAACTGAGGCCAGGATAAACTGGGACATCAAGGTATACATAATTATGGTTGATAAGTTGTGTGTGCAGTAGACTAGGTTAGCGAACATAATCAAACAGATACTACCGTGTCACATACAGAGTGGCACAGTAGTATCTGTTTAGAAAAATATAATAAATTAATGAGACATCTACGTATTGTTAATACCGAACTAATCTATACTTAATGTTATACAGCTGAAGAGTTAGTTTGGTCAAACGCGCTAATCTCGGGAACTACAGGTTCGAATTGAAAAAATATTGTTGTGTTGTGTAGTTAGTTAAGTGACAGTACCTACCTAGTTTTTATTGAGGCTGTAGGCTACATAACATCACGCTATGACTCAAAATGGAAAAAAAAAACTTTTTGAAACGAAAAAAAGGGAACCGACTTCAAAACCAAACACTAAAAAAGTGTAAAATAACTTTTCTTTCGGAAGTCGGTGGCTTTGTTTTTTATTTCAATGACTATGGCCACCGACTTCCGAAAGAAAAGTTATTTTACACTTTTTTGTGTTTGGTTTTGAAGTCGGTTCCCTTTTTTTCAAAAAGTTTTTTATTTTACCCTTTTTAGTTTAATATTCAACAAAAATCTTCATAATAATCGGCGTCTTTGAAAAACTGCAATACTAGTAAGCAACAAAAACGGATCTATGCGGGCAACTTCACGAGATATCTATTATTGCTATATACTAAAACCTTCCTCAGAATGTAACAAATACTTTCCTGAAAACCGCATCAAAATCGGTTCAGCCGAACGCAAGATAATCGTGGACAAACAAGCAATGGTCACTGAAAATCTACAATCCAAGCAAGCAAAAAAATAAAAACTTTTTGAAAAAAAGGGAACCGACTTCAAAACCAAACACAAAAAACTGTAAAATAACTTTTCTTTCGGAAGTCGGTGGCTTTGTTTTTTTTATTTCATTGAATATGGCCACCGACTTCCGAAAGAAAAGTTATTTTACAGTTTTTTGTGTTTGGTTTTGAATTCGGTTCCCTTTTTTTCAAAAAGTTTTTATTTTTCCCTTTTTAGTTTAAATATTGAACAAAAAAAATCTTCATATAATCGGAGTCTTTGAAAATCTACAATCCTAGTAAGCAACTAAAACGGATCTATGCGGGCAACTTCACGATATATCCATTATTGTTATATGCATACTAAAACCTTGCCCAGAATATAACGAACACTTTTCTGAAAACCGTATCTAAATCGGTTCAGCCAAACGCGAGATAATCGCGGACAAACATGCAATCATCTCTGAAAATCTACAATCCAAGCAAGCAAAAACGGATCCACGCGGGCAACGTCACGGGATATCTACTAATATTATATACTAAAACCTTCTCCAGAATGTAATGAACACTTTCCTGAAAACTGCGTCAAAATCCGTTCAGCCGAACGCGAGATAATCGCGGACAAACATACATACATACATACAGGTCGAACTGAGAACCTACTTTTTTTTTGAAGTCGGTTAAAAACGGATCCACGCGGGCAACGGCACGGGTTATCCATTAGTGTTATATACTAAAACCTTCTCCAGAATGTAATGAACACTTTCCTGAAAACCGCATCAAAATCGGTTCAGCCAAACGCGAGATAATCGCGGACAAACATACATACATACAAACAGGTCGAACTGAGAACCTACTTTTTTTTTGAAGTCGGTTAAAAAAAAATCCGTTTGCAATACGCATGTAACACAAGGGCGTCGCCAGCTTATGACTAAGGGGGGGGGGGGGGCAATAGGGCTGAATTATTCTGATTATTGAAATTATTCTGAATATTTCAATGATTTCTACAATTTAGATTAAGCGTTGTGAATTTATTTACGTTTTGTCATGCGATGCAGAATTTATTAATAGGTAAGGAAGTCAATTGCTCGCTCTTTGGTCGCTTTGGGAATAGCAACATATGTACTTTCAAGCCATGAAAGGTTGTTATTTTTTTTACAAAGAACCCTGTATAACATGTGTTGTCGTGGGGAAACCTTTAAAAGGCGCTGGGTTTGGGTTAAGACTGGGAAGTCGGGCTACTTTTTTTTTTTGGGTGGCAAAATCATCAAATGAGTCCTCCCGCCCTGGGCGGGGCGGAAGGGACTGTCAGACTCTTACTGACTAAAATCCACCCATGTTCCTTCGGATGCCCTTTACGTTCCGGGGCCACGGTGTCCTGGATTAAGAAAAATCCGCGACCCCAGCAGGCATTTGGCCCCATAAGGGGCCCCGTCGGTGACGCGTGAAACACGACGCGCCACCGACCCGGGCTTGGTCCTTGGTCGGACGGCGAGCTGACCCATTACTCACCGTCCGCAAGCCCGCTCCGCCGCTGTGCCCTCTGCTATTCAGAGGGACACGCGTTGGAGCGTCCACCCGACAGGCTATTCGCATACGGGCAAAGAGACCCCTTAGGCACACAGTGCCTAAGGAAGAGTTTTTGCCCGCATCCCAGGGTGCACCGGCCCGAAAAACTGGTCATCCCCACGGACTTATCCCAGAGGGAACTCCAGTCCACGGGCGCACGTGGAGGTATCCTGTCTTAGCACCCCAAGTCGGGCTATTTACCTTACTAAAACCACCCGGTAGTCACCATCAGAGAATCCAAAGGTAACATAGAACTACTAAGGATTTCAGCATCTGTATCAGCTGGCCAAACTGGATCGAACCCGCGATACACAGAGCAGCATTCATGCGCACAGCTATTGCACCAACCGTGCCGTCAAACATCTGTCAATTAAGTTAAAAATAACTTAATTCTCTTCGATAATAATAAAAAAAAAATAATAAAGAAAGTAAATTACACATGTAACGTAATAATAGAATAAACATGTGAAAATCATAATAACGAGGTGCGTAGTGCAGCGGCGCGAGGCGACGCGCGCGCAGGCAGTCGACACGCGTCGATCGGCGAGCGAGGCGCGCGCGCCGCCCGCACACGCACACACACACACACTGCGCGAGTTTCGACCGTATCACGCTTGAGTTTCATACCAATATCGTGGTGAACTTCATCGTGAAAATCTTTTGTCAATTTTTTTGGTAAGTACTTAATGTTTTTTTCTTAGCCTGGTTTGTACCACTTGAGCAAAAGGCTCGATCCCAGCCAGAATACACGCGTCATCCAGAAATCCATCATGAAATTCTATTTCGTAAGTAATTTATTATTTTCATAGGCTCTATTACTCTGTTCCACTCCTCCAAAAGCCTCTTTCAACTTCTTACAAATCTAGACGATTTCATTCCAGTTCCGACAGAATCTATACAATTCCTCTAGCCAGAGATGGCGGGGAATGATTCGGGGTAATGATTATTATGTTTACTTCAACTATCCATTGTGTACATTACTGGTTGAAATAAACTTAGTTGTAACAGACCAGTGTGCAGTGATTTTTATACAAAATAGATGTTCACAAGAATATTAATTTTGTCGAATTTAGGCAGGTACTTAAAAATGCACCGTGTATTGTCCAGTAGTGCAGTGTTTTGGTAATAAAGTGCGTTTATATCCGTTTCCGCGAGCGATAAATACATGGGTAAATAGCAATTGCTTCACCTGTTGCTACTCGTATAAGTAACGACTGATATTAAAAAAATAGAACCAAAAAATGTGTGCGTCGGCACAGGAACGTACGGGTGTGAGTCACTGTGTTCTCAATCCCTGCGGCACGTGCCAGTAAAGCTCCTAGTTGCCATAATCTTTTCCAGCTTCTTCAACACATTATAATATTTCAGCCATTTTAAACAAAACTTCAATTAACTTTACACAAAGTTCCTCATGAGTTACTTCATCCGTGTAAACTGTCTATAAGTCCGTTCATCAGTTTTTGAGCCTATCGTGTTCAGATAGCTGATAAACAGACACGGTGGAAGTCTTTGTTTTATATAGGTTGGGATAAATATTAAAAGCAAAATCTTTATAGCACTGCGTGTCGCTTGTCAAATGCAGATTGCGCTGATATTATTCCCACTATTCATACTGTATGAGTTCTAACGTTAAATGCCCTAAAATCAGCTGTAAATATGTAATGGGCGCCCTTTTATACTCACTAAACTTTGCTCTTCAAACTTCCTGGGTAACTTTTTAGGGGTAGGAGGAACAGAGTGGAAAGTTCCTCACTACCACGGTGAAAAGGAAGGTACCTTGCGACCAGACGGGTGTTGTGTCTGGTGGGCTTTCTGACCGACATTCATAGTCGGAATATTGTATGTTTTCTAATGTCGAGGATAACTTTGATTGCGCGATGTACCTACACTCTTAGTTTCTCAGTCTCTACATAGATGGCAATGCTGTTCTTTTTGCAGTAGATTATGTCCGCTACAACTTTACATGACTGTGGTAAATGAAAGTCGGTACACGGCAAGGTTTGTATAAAAGCCTTCGGCAAACTGTATAGTAGCGCAAGAAATTTGGTCTAATCCTTGAATCTATACGATTAGTAAGTGACGAATACCACCTCGGTGTTCCCTGGAACACTTGAGGGGCAGCGGGATCTTGATCCGGCCACTTTGCTTCCCGTCTTCGGGGGAGTGAGGTGACGAATTTCCCCCGCTACGTCTATGAGAGCGCTTAGAAAACTATACGCACAGCCTCGGGTCCAGTTTGTTGGGGGGTGACGGATGTCCTCAAATCCGTCGTCCTGGATCAATTTAGGAATGCCGGAAAAGGTGGTTAAGGTGTATTGCCCTATGCCCATGCTCTGTGTGACTGCTGCGGGATGGATGGGATCTCATCATCACGTTGAGTGGTCATGGTTTGCGCAGCGGCTGAGCTGACTGCTGGGCTGCCTGTCGTGGGTTCGATATCATACAGAATAAAAATATTTTTATGAGTTAAAACAAACAAATCGAACAATCTATAGTTTCATAAGTCTTAGCAACGTAGCATAGTCATCTCTGAGGGAAAAACACCCTGATTGTGTAAAGAGATAAAGCTCTAAGTAACCGAATCTATTCGATTATCTCTTTCTAAAGATCGATGTGCAATATTTATCGATGCCAGTAACTTGTACCTAGCTCTTAGATCTTCTACGATTATTTTGTTTAAGGGCTGATTTTTATATAATAATACAATAGACAATAGTCAGATAACTTTCATCTGAGGAATAAAAATAGCGGTTTAACATATTATTTTCTATAGATAAGCTGTCAAACCGCCATTTTTATTACTCAGATAAGAGTTATCTGACTATTGAAAAATCAGCCCTAAGAAAGGTTAACTTATCAGTTAGATTAGAACGGTAACTATTCTACACGTTCTGCCTCATGTAAGTTTTGCTCGACGCATATTCATAATGTTGTAAGTGTAACCCACTAGTTCATGTATTAGCATATGACACTGCACATGATCGCATTGTAAATTGATAGCGTGCAAACAGAAGGCTCAATTTACATCAATTAAGCTTCATCAGATAACTTAAAGACCCCAATTTAGTTGGGAAAAGGCTAGACACATGATGAGATAACTTAGGGCGTGTGAGCCGTATGGCATTTCATAAAAATTAAGTCTTTTTTTCCGAAATGATTGAACTGATTTTAAGGCTTTGCCAAATAGGCTGTGCTTGTAGCGTGGAGTGTGCTTGGTGTGCTAACACGCCATGCCAGGTTTTAAGACAAAAACGGCATGACATGACTTGTACACGCGAAGTACACGATATGCGACCGTCTCGCGCTGCGCCGTGCACCTCGAAGAGCGCAGCAGTCAATGTTTGTTGCGGGTGCGATTTCCGAGCAGAACAAATATTATTTATGAGCAGATCTCCAAGTAGTTGTTCCGGGTCTGACTAGCTATTTGTGAATGAAAGATTGCACGTTTGTACATACCCACGGAACCCACCGTGGGTTCAAGAAAAAAATCCTAGTGTGTGGCAAATAGCATACAAAAGCCTGGCATCTAGACACTCGAAACAAAAACTTGAATGATATTATGAGCCTTCTGTATCGGTCTATCTTTCGATATTCCTTGCCGACCTAACGTGCGTTATCGGGTCCATATCGACACGGGACCACGACCCGCTCTCTGATTCCTGACGCACGCTCTGATACGACCAGCGGTAACTCCAACCTAATGACCTCAAATATAAAATAAAAATAGGGGCAATGACTGCTCTATATGTATATCTGCTTATAGTATCCTAAACTGATATAATATTTGCTGTAGTTTGTTTATTTGTTACCTTTTTACGCCCAAACCACTGACCCGATCATCCTGTTTTGCATATACGCGTCTTCGTTGTAGAACTTCTAAAATTACGTCACATGTCTACGTAACAATTACGCATTATTTTTACAAGTATTGAACACGTGTACTTTCAAGGTGCACTCTGCAATAAATCTGTAGGATTCTGAAATTACGGCTGCGGTACTTTAGAAGAGTTACGAGCTCATAACATATGGATAATTTCATTACCAATTACTTACACCCACAATCCATATGACTGTAGGAGGACTGACCAAGGACTGTTCTCTTGAGACGTTCGAAGTTTGTGTTAATGTATCTTCAACTTCTGATAATTGGTTCAAGTTCTGGACATTTAAGTTCCAAATAAAAAAGAGAAACCATAACTGGGACTTGGCGGGACCGGCAATTTTTTCTCACTTAAAGAGTTATTCCTGTAACCCAGTGTCACGGATGACCAGATATGAATAAATATATGTCTCATTTGCAGAGGGTGTATAATAATAGAGGTGATAATAATAAAAGCATGTATTTAAACATTTTCTCAGTAAAATAAAATAATTAAAATACACACTATTTCAATTATAGAGGTAATCCACATATGTTTATAAAAGAACAGGGTTTGGTCGTAAGACACTTCTTCAGTCGAAATCGCTAAACGCTGAGACATGAATTTTCTAAAGTAGAATTCTTTGCAGTTTACCATGTAGGTGGGCAGTAAGAAAGGATTTCACGAAAATCCTCCTCTAAAGGGATGAAAAAGGGAGAAAACGTTGTCAACGTTATCGTGACGACAAAGCCAACTTGCCGTGCCTTAGTCGAACGCTGAGCTAAGAGGCTTATAAGCGACATACAACTGGTGGATGTCACGCTTTACAGCTTGAATCATCGCCGCAAGGTTGCATGCTTGTCGGTCTTCTATAGAATTTAATTCGGAGAGTGTGCGCGTGCGCATGATCTCTACGATCTTATCCCTCCGGCTCCCTTCAATCATCGGATTTCGAGACGTACCTACTGTTAATTACCATCCATTCTAGTCTCTATTCCACCAATAGAAGAAAAGAGTGGCACTCACTACCTGCGTCTGTTTTCCCGAATGCATATTACCCTATTTTTTTCAAAGTTATTGTTAACAGGCTTCTTCTGGGTAACCTCGCTCCATCTTAGGCTTAGTATCTGTCATCTGATCTAAACATTACTAGATTCGAGACCAAATCCGCATCAAATAAAAAATACGTGTGGCACTCGGGGACTGCCACTGTAAAGCTATTACATAGCATTTTTTATCAACTTATGCAATTACAATTATTTTATTTATGAAAAAAAGAAAAAAATATCGCCTAACTTGAATATTTAACGAGAATATCATCCCATCGTTGCTATACGGGAAGTTACTCGACTAATTAGGCTATTGGTCAGCCACGTCAATCAATCAAGTGAAACGTCATTCATTCATTCACGTTGACATGACAGATGTGATAGTGTCAGTGTTAGGTTTATTTTCGTTACGGAATTTCATGATTCGGTCGCCGCACTCAAAGGCCGCGATAAAAGCTATGTTATTCTTAATACAAATAAAAAAATTGCTTGCGTCAAAATACGGTCACTGACAAAGGAAAGGTATGAGCTACGCGACTCTTCTACTTGTCATTCCATGTGAGAAGTGCTCGGTTATACCTACTACCCTTTGTACAGCCGCAGCGTGACGAAATAAGCAAAAGAAATTGTTTGCAGATTAGAAGCAGTGAACTTATAATTCCCGACAGACAGTATTAACTAACTGTTAGGTATGTACTCTCTTTATCGGAACAATACTAACTTGACAGACATAATTAGCATTATCTAGTTTTTACTGAACAGTCTGCATCGGACTATAAATCGTATGTAAATAAAGTCGGGCAGAGTTCACCCTATGTACATGTTAGTACATATATATATGCTCCGTGTGTACTTATGTATCTGCGCAGGCGACGGACCCCGGCGACTGTATGTCACGACCTATTTATACGTAATCGCTAAACTTCATATATTATGCAACAATCAATACTTACTGCACAAAAAATACCACCTCTAAAGTTGATAAAAGCATGACATAAAATCATTGAAGAGTGCCCTCAATTTCTGCAAGATATCAGATTCTGACCTGATAACCATGGGACCGTCTGTGAAGTGACCCTTTCAATCAAAAAAGTATTTTCCAGATCGGTCCAGGGATCATCGAAAAATCAGGGAAAAAAAGGTTCCGACGAATTAAGAACATCCTCCTTTTTTCGAAGTCAGTTAATCTTCTTTAACAAAGAAGTCGTACCTAAAGGTAAAACCTGGTGGTAGACCTTTGTTCTGAGCCACAGCAGTGCGTGACATATTCTGACGTGCTTCTTTATATCATAGGTATGAATAGGAAAGTAGTCAATGAATCATGCTGAGACACTTAAAAGTGTGATGTATCCAAGTCTAACTACGATACAATTTGAAATGGCATCGATATTAGGAAATTCCTTAAGGACAATAAATGAAGCCACGCATTATTGCGACGTATATTAAATTTGTTTAAAACCCGGATAAGTGGGTAATGACATCGTAAAATAAATTGTAATTCTGTATGTCATTGTTATTTGTAAACTAAACGGGAAATTTGACGTTAATTTGATGGAAAAAAGCACTTGAAATTTTGGATTTTAAGTATGTGATTATAGCTTACAGCGTCTTATCCAGAGGTTCTCAAAAAGGGCCTAAAAATGCGGCGAAATGGTTCCAGTAAAGGATGGTACGGCAGTGTTTGCTTTGCGTTCGACTTTGGCGGGGGCACTACCGTGCCCCCCGATTTTCTTAAGAGAATAGTTTAAAAGTGCGTGACGTCATCAAATCTTTCAAATTAATTTTGTCGCATAGCATGATCTCAGCCTCACTCAAGAGCACTGATTAATTTAATTTACAGTAATAGAATCTATATATAAGGGTTGCCATCCGTCCGGGTTTCCCCGGATTTGTCCTAGTTTAGAGGGCATCCAGGGAGCACCCGGGTGGGGAGGTTTCAAAGTAGTCCGGGTTTAAAAATTTATAATCTTGGACCGCCCCCGACACACGCACACTTCACCGTCCCCCCACACCTCAAGACGCAGTTGCCACGGTGCGCACTTCGACTCATGTCCGGGTTTTGGACTCTAAAATCCGGGGTTTTCACGCGTCTTGTCCTGGTTTCCAAATTTTAGAGACGGCAACCCTATGTATAACGGTCCACGTGCTAGCGACTGTTATTGTAAACATCGATATTATGTAAATATAGATTACGACGGCGATCGCGAGTGCATGCACTTGGTGAATTGACCCAGCGCCCTCGGCCGCACTGTGTCACGCACTTACTTTGTTCAAGCGAATCTTATGTTTTTGATTTTTATGAAGCAGGCTAGTCCACTGAAAAAAAACTTTTTCAAAAAAAAATGTAACCGACTTCCCACAAAAAAGTTCTAAATAACCTACAAAAAAACTTTTCTTTCGAAAGTCGGTGACTTTCTTTTTTATTTCATTGACTTTTTGTCACCGACTTTCGAAAGAAAAGTTTTTTTGTAGGTTATTTAGAACTTTTTTGTGGGAAGTCGGTTACATTTTTTTTTGAAAAAGTTTTTTATTTTAACCTTTTTAGTTTCAATATTCAACCTTCATAAATGTACACTAAAATATTGTAATCCGTAGCACCGGTGATAACATCGTCCATGTATGTACTCTTACACAATGAGCTAAAAATTAAAACTGCTGCACCAAACTAAATGAAAATTTTATGGGACCAAATGGCAGATATACTGTATCGAACAAAAAAAGAATCATCGAAATCGGACCAGAAACCTCGGAGTAATCGGTGTAGACAATGTTGAAAACTTTTTAGGTTTTCGTTGTTTTTTGTTGATTTTTCAAAAAGTGCTAGTCCGATTTCGATAAAATTTTAATGGGACCATTCGGGAAGTATACCCTTTCCAACAAAAAAAGATTTTTTCAAATCGGTTGGTAAACGACGGAGTTATGCCCGAACAAACATAAAAAAAAAAAAAAAAAAAAAAATATAAACATCCGAATTGAGAACCTCCTCCTTTTGGAAGTCGGTTAAAAAATATAATCAGTCCTTCAGTTAAATTATCAAAAAATATTTGAACCGTATTTTTTTACTTTTAAAATTCACTATGCTTCTAACTGTGGTATTGTTTTTAGTGCGTTCAGACGTTACGATCCCCACTTTCAAGTTTTGATGTGTTTTATCTTTGTCAATATTCATAGATTAAAATAGATATACAATTACTAATAGAGTAGATATTTATTCAAAGAAAGTAGAGCTTGTGGCTATGTTATAACAGCCACACGGTTCAATTTTCATGATCGAACCGCGCTTACCGCGGTTGTTCCATGACCAACCATGCAGCTACCTCCGCATTTATTAATAAGACCTGTATATTGTATACCACTCATGTTTTTACAAATAAATATATCTTTATCTTTAAACCATTTCATACCGAGTTTCCTCTGTGGACCGTGGCTATGCGTTTTTGACTTACAAAGCTTTGTAGATAAAAAGGAACCTAAACATGATTTTAAAATACCTATTCAAAGACACCCCACTTGACATACTTCATCGACTTTTTTTTCATTTTGACAATATGGCGTCTGGTTGTCGCTGTGGTGAATTTTGATTACTGTCATGTCTTTAGTGACACTTGCAAGGTTAAGACGAATCGATTGATGTAAGAATTATGAAAATCGGTCTACGCATTTGGTCTCTAGAACGCCACATAGAAACAAACATACATACATACATAGACTGATAAACACATTACCCTCACAAAACAGTGATCGAAACAGTCAACGGCAGGGTTGACGCAGAGGTTGAGTGATCAAATGCTGCTCTGCGTGTCGCCGGGGGTTCGATTCCCGAACTAGGTGTAGGCATCCACAAAAAAACCTAGTGTCGGGCAATAACTATTTCTTAGAAATTCTAGATCAATTTGAGAATAGAATATCCTCCTATTTTGTAGGTTAGAAAGGAAATGTTTCGATAAAAAACCAAAACAAGGTTTTTAACTGCGTCATCTGCGCGACATTTTATGGGGGAAGTCCCATAAATACTCGTATTTATTGGAAATTCGATATTCAGGGAAAATTCTGGTCAATTTTCCCTGAGGATCGAAGACAAAATAATATGATGTTGTGAGTCACATCTAAGAAATATCGCGTTTATACTGTTACTAACATAATTATACCCGGGGCTACTTTTGTTTTACCCCCGCATAATTATTATGTCCTTAAAGCCTCCTGCAGACACACGCGATTAATCGCGCGGGGCGACATGTCGCGGTCCATTCGCAGTATTTTTAGAGTGGAAATTAGCTTGGCTCGTTGTCGCAGCGCGATTAATCGCGTGTGTCTGCAGGAGGCTTAATGTCTTTGTGCTTGAGTCTACTTTTCTTTCTACCCCAGGATTAACACCATGGGATATCTGTATGATATTCCATGGTGTTTAAAAATGATATTGAGGTTAGTAATATCATTTTTTTCTAAACTGAATAGGTAGTTTATTGCGCGAGAGACACTTCCAAAGTGGTAAAATGTGTCCCCCCCTGTCACTTCTAAAATAAGAGAAAGATAATACTAAAAAAAATATAATATGATATACATTACCATGCAAACTTCCAGCGAAAATTGGTTTGAACGAGATCAAGTAATTAGTTTTTTTTTTTAATACGTCTTAAATCGTAAACTGCAATTTATCTTTCAAAGTTACAACCAACTACCTACAAGAACTTTTAGATTATGTTACTTGCTGCTACGAAACCCTTTATGGGCGAGTCCGACTTGCACTTTCTTTTGCACTTTTTTTTTATTTTCACCTCGACCGAATTCGAATTCTGTTGTGACATCACGCTGTAATGGAATTCTCTGGAAACTCTTGCGCACTTCTCAGTATTTTCCGCTTTCTCTTGACGTGTAGATAGGCAGGTGACACACTGGATCTTTCTTAACTACAGGGTGGGTTGCATCATCGCGTTCTTAGCCCAATTAATTTGGAATCCGCTAGGCATTTTCACTTTTTCAGTACTTCTGTTACTCTTTATATCTCTTTCTTTCAGCCTTTAATATTCCCACTGCTGGGACACAGACCTCTCTGTGAAAGAAAGTGGACTGTTAATCACTACGTGGGCCCAGTCCGCTCTGGGGCCGCGTAGCCGTCACTCGTATTCAATTTCATGGTTCTAGAACATGCTGGTATCCTTACGATGTTTTCGTTCACCGTTTTAAGAGTAATGGTGATGAAATAACACAAAGTAATGCGCTAGGCTGGATTCGAACCTATAAACCCAACCATTGGAGTCGTTACCTCATCGTTTCTTTGGTTTGCCTCTTCTTTTAATACATCCAACATTCTTAATCAGATCTTTCCTTATATTATGATTATTTTTTCTAATAGTTTTAAACCATTGGATATAAATTCTACATCAATAAGTTGGGTTAACCGATGACTATAAAATAATTGTGAAGCAATGCATGTTCTTTGAATTTTAAGGAAACTAAAGATCTCTCATGGGTTTCCATTATACGTATGTTTATCATTATTATATGCTGAGCACGTGTTGATTAAGCTTCTATTAAATCTTTCCTCCTTATCTGTGTTAGTCAAGATACTAGTTAGCGTGGGCCTCTTCCTCCCTCTATCAATGACTACTTATGTACTACTTATGTCATTTCTGTTGTATTATACTCTACCCATTATAATAATATTCCACAAATAATATTCCACAACTATCACACAACGCCATCTAGTCCCAAGCTAAGCAGAGCTTGTGTTATGGGTACTAGACAACTGATAAACATACTTATATATTTCTAAATACATACATATTATAGATAAATTACACCCAGACACAGAACAAATGATCGTGCTCATCACACAAACATTTGTCCTGGGTGGGAATCGAACCCACGACCTCCGGCATAGCAGTCAGGGTCACTAACCACTAGACCAACAGGCCAGTCATATTATATCATGACTTAACAAGATTTACATTGGATTTTTTAGAATGTGGGCCGAAACATCGGTCCGAACCGAAAATGAACCCTTAATCTACAGCATGTGCCACAAATGTGTGTTATTTACGCTGTGGTACAGAAAAAAAGACGAAATTGCACAACTACGACCATTTTGTTTTTTTCGTGGTAAAGTCTACCCTATCCTACCCATTACTGTCAAACTTGTAGATACTAACTAAAATCCACGGTGATCCTTCAATAGCCCTTTACGTTCCAGGGTCATGGTTCCTTGATGAGACAGAGCCGCGACCCCGGCAGGAGTCCCACGGATCAACAGTCCTTATTGGTCCAGGTATGTGGCAAAAAATTAATAGATTTAAAAAATCTAAAAACCCACGTTTTTAAATGTCCTAAAAAGAAGAAAATAACCCTACGGGGCTGAGAGAGGGGCCACTCAAAACGTGGGGGCGTACATTATTTAAGGGATTATTTATGGGATATATTTACATGACGTGAGATCGTAGGTGTAACTTGCAAAGATACGCCCCCACGTTTTGAGTGGTCCCTCTCTCAGCCCCGTAGGGTTATTTTCTTTTTTTTAGGACATTTAAAAACGTGGGTTTTTAGATTTTTTAAATCTATTAATTATTTTATTATTTTTATCATTGTTCATCGGGTTTGAAGCTACCCTGAAAATTTCAGCCTGCTAGCTTATCGGGAAGTGCCTCAAAGCCTGTCCGCCATCTTGGACGCCCGCCGTATTGGATTAATAGCCTAGCCTAGCATAAGCCACATGACTATTTTTTTCGTATTCCTGACAGCAAACCCTTTCATTTGATACCCATATCACGGGGGTGGATTTCAAACAGCCAGTCTACCATCTTGGACGTCCGCCATTTGGATTTAAGTCACGTGACTATTTTTTTCGTACTCCTAATAGCAAACCCTTTCATTTGATATCCATATCACAGGGGTGCATTTCAAATAGCCTGTCTGCCATCTTGGACGTCCGCCATATTGGATTTATGTCCCGTGACTATTTTTTTCGTATTCCTGACAGCAAACCCTTTCATTTGATACCCATATCATGGGGGTGGGTTTCAAACAGCCAGTCCGCCATCTTGGGGAGGCCGCCATATTGGATTTGTTATGACGTTTCTTAGCTAGTCATGTATTGTCATCAGAACTCAAAGCGTGTACAAAATTTCAGCCTGCTAGCTTATCGGGAAGTGCCTCAAAATTGAGTTGCAAAAGTCCAACCGGAACGACAAACAAACAAACAAACATACAAACAAACAAACAAGAAAAGTGAGTGTATAAAAACGTGGGAAAATCAAATACAGTAAGTCGTTTTTAGCAGGCATCTTTCCATTCTCACAAACTTAATTATTCGTACCTGGATACAGATTGATTGCTGCGCTCCGTATCGCTGGTTTGATTACCGAACGGATTTCTTTTTAAGATAACCGTGACCCTGGGACGCATAGAGGAAACGAAAACAGGGTGAATGTTTAGTGAGTAAAATGACAATCTGACAATCTCTCTCGCTAAAAAGGACTCATTTTTGATGATTATACCATGCAATAAAATCTAGTGTAAAAACTAATAATTATCTAAAAAAAGTCAGAATTCATGATGACTCTACAACGACTGTTGCTAACTGAATTGAACATACGAGTACTAGATAAGTAATTACCTTATTTGACCGTGACATTGGCCTACGGTATGACGTCACAAGTTCATTGAGAAAGACCATCCTACTGACTGTGATTATCCTGTTGGTGGGCAAGCCTGTGACGTCATACGCAAGTATAGTGATGCGTTGAGACTTATTGTCACTTAGGTACAATAATACCTATCTTTTACTACTACTATTGCGTAATAGTTGACCACTTGGTGCTGAAAAATAAAGTAATTATACAATCTAACGATGACAATCTAACATTCCTTTGATATGTTTTTTGTTGTTCTACAGCATAATATTCCCATGTTGGCATAAATAAATTACTTGATATCAAATCAAGTAATTTATTTATGCCAACATTAAAGTAGCGAAAGTTTATGACATGACTGGATTTGACCTAGAGGTCCAGAGCAGATTGACTATTGAAATAACTTTTCTTTCGGGAGTCGGTGGCAAAAAAGACAACGAAATAAAAAAAAAACAAAGCCAACGACTTCCGAAAGAAAAGTTAATACTCTTTTTTTGAGGTTGTTTTTGAATGCGGTTAATTTTTTTTTTGAAAAAAGTTTTTCTTCCTTAATTTTATAAAGCGTTGCCATAACTAGGATTATTTCCTGTGGATGCGCTTAAAAACCTACTAAAACTATTTAAATTCACAACAAATATACCACCCGGACCAACTACTAGTTGATTACACAAATGTTTGTATCGCGCGGGAATCGATTCCGCGACACACGGCGCAGCAGTCGGTCGCTTAGCCACTGAGCCAACCACATCGTCAAATTTTATGGTCCATAGCACAACATGAAATATAACCACACGCTCAAGAATGATTAAGTAATGGTATAACAAAGCTCAGAATAATATAAATGTATAGACATCGATAGAGGAAAGATAACATCTTGACTAACAGAGATAAGAAGGAAAGATTTGACAGAAGCTCAATCAACACGTGCTCAGCATATAAATATGATAAACAATTAAACATACATAATATAGAAACCCATGAGAGATATTCTGATTTCCTTAAACATGAACACGCATTGCTTCACAATTATTTTACAGTAATTGGTTAAACCGACTTATTGATGTACGAATTATACGTATCTATTCATTGGAGAAAAAAACATCACGAGGAAAGTTTAGAGTTTAAAGTACATATCTTTAATAGTAGAGGAACAGAAAAACAACGGAAAAACTGCAAAGCATCATCCTAAACTTAAAAAGAAGATGACTAGAAATATAGAAAAAAAAAACATACATCCCACGCCGACTCCAAATTATAAGGAAGACCTTCAAAATTATGATTTATTTATTTGTGTACACACAGCACAATGTTTTTTCAATTGCAATATAATATAAAATAAAAAAATAAACAAAAACCGGAGATAGAAGAGAAATAGACAAAAAATGAGGTGATGCGCACACGCAGCGTAACAACCCATCAGATCAAGAAACACGCGCGGTTACCACAAACTAATGACGTCACACAAGCTCACAACCCAACGTAGTTAAGAAAGGTCCAGTGTGTCACTTGCCTATCTACACGTCAAGAGAAAGCGGAAAATACTGAGAAGTGCGCAAGAATTTCCAGAAAATACCATTATGGCGTTATGTCACAACAGAATTGTGAAGGTCGAGGTGACAAGTAAAGAGTGGCCGTAAAATGAACAAACATGCATAGTCATCGATAAAGAAGAGATGCGGGCCACGCATAAGTAACACAGATCATCAGATACATACCTATGTATAATTTCCGATTACCGATACTTGAAGGGGATATTATAGACACACACTCACCCCCCATTTTTAGGGTTCCGTAGCCAAATGGCAAAAAGCCTTAGGACCCTTATAGATTCGTCATGTCTGTCTGTCCGTCCGTATGTCACAGCCACTTTTTTTCGAAAGTAAGAGCTATTGAAACTTGGTAAGAACATGTACTATGTAATCATTCGCGACCATATACCGCAAACTGTCCAATATTTCTAAATTACACATTTTCCAAAACCTTGAGAAAGCAATTTAATGTGGTATATCGAATGCTGTGGAGCTCAGGAATGCGACACCCATTGTTTTTTATCAAGTAACATTAAGAAAACTAGCAGGCCTGGCTGGCTACTCTTAACTCTAAAATTGCAGATCTATAAGCATATATTATATACCTTACGATCGTAAATGTGCGTCGTAAAGTGCAGCTCACGATAGCGTTGCGATATCGTATTTCTCGGCCACCAACTGTCGATAAGCACCAAAAATTACATACAGCTATTTTTTTACTTGATTCGTTTGTTAATAACATAAAGTATTTTTTTTTAGTTTGTTGTCCTAATCCTCCTTGATTAAGAAGAATTAAGATAAACATGGCTTCCTAACACGCGCAGGTATTAGTCTGAAAATATAATTTTGTGTTTATCCATTACAAATCAAATAGTTTGTCGTTACAATAGTAGTTATGATAATGTGCTAACTAAAATATAACTTTAAAATATCGTATGGCCATCATTCAGCTGGGTCTACGCGGCGCTACGCTTTCGTAGAAGATGCGTAGCCACAGTGGCGCCTGATGTTTAAGGCTCTAGACAGACGGACCGCATTTCAACTGCAATCTAACCGCAAAAAGTTCGGATGCAGCTGACACGACTGCAATAGAACTGCAAACCAAACGTGCAGTCCGATTGCAGTTCAATTGCAATCGACGTGCAATCGGACTGCACGTTTGGTTTGCAGTCGTATCAACTGCATTCAAACTGCATCCGAACTGCAATTTGCGGTTAGATTGGAGCTGAAATGCGGTCCGTCTGTCTAGAGGCTAAGACAAACCATATTCTAAGAGTTGCATTAATTACATTAAAAAAAATCTATAAACGCTGTTGACCGCGGCTTCACCAGCTTAAATGAGGCTTTCACGCACTAGAAGTCATCAGCAAAATACCTACTTAATAATATAACTGAAGAGTTTGTTTGACTGAATGCGCTAATCTAAGGAACAAGGAACTACAAGTTCCAATTGAAAAAATATTTTTGTGTCACATAGTCTATCGAGGAAGGCTATAGGCTATATAACATCACACTACGACCAAAAGGCCCGAGGAACAGTTATTTTTCCAGAAACTAAAACTATGGATTATACCACGGGAAGATAAAGCCGGAATAAAAACTATCCTATGTGTTAATCCAGGTTATAAACTATCTGTGTGCTGAATTTCATCCAAATCCGTTAAGTAGTTTTTTCGTGAAAGAGTAACATCCATCCATCCATACAGGCCTGTTGGTCTAGTGGTTAGTGACCCTGACTGCTATGTCGGAGGTCGTGGGTTCGATTCCCACCCAGGACAAATGTTTGTGTGATGAGCACGATCATTTGTTCTGTGTCTGGGTGTAATTTATCTATAATATGTATGTATTTAGAAATATATAAGTATGTTTATCAGTTGTCTAGTACCCATAACACAAGCTCTGCTTAGATTGGGACTAGATGGCGTTGTGTGATAGTTGTGGAATATTGTATTATTTTAAACACAAACCTATAATTGTTATTTCAACTAATATTTTCATGGGAATCATCTGCATTATTATAAATTGGTCTACAAATGAATGCGGAACAATTTAATATTTATAAACGATGTGATTGCCACGTGTGATCTGAAGGGTTCTCAGTATTGTGAGGCTTCACAATGAGGCTGTCTGAAGGCACACACAATGTGTTTTAAAAACAAAGTTCAGTTTAGCATTGCATCGTCGAAAGAATTTTGTCGACAGAAGAAAAGACAAAATGACAAAACGTAGACACTTTTTTACCGTTTTAAGCATGAATGTTTCTTTCCATCGTAAGTTTCTCTGTCAATTTATAAACAAACCACCTCATTAGACACACTGACAACTATAATATATTTTTTTTAGAGTGTGTCTCTCTATAGTTGAGCTGAGTCAGTCACTTTAGAATACTTGTGATATAACTGTCTCTGTTTACGACGTTATAGCATGGTAATTCGTAGCGCATAAAAATAATGAATAACATCTTCTTTTAATAGATAAATCTTATGTAACGTAGTAATATGCACAATGTACGAACAGCTGACGGACGCATCACTAGTGTTAAATGTTCGTGCGCACTAATATGTGTTTGTATGTCTGTATATCACGAATCGTGAGTGAACATCTAGTAAACAGAACAACAACAATATTGTTATTCTTTATTGCATACAAACTAAGAAAAAAATCACGGGTTCGAACAAATTCCTTTTATGGCTGTTATAATACAAAATATAGGGTAACGATTTTTTTTCTTTTATATTTTGTGAGTTTATTCACTCTCGAAGAAGGTTTAATAAAGGGTGAAAGTTCGTTTAGGACATTCGGTATATGTCAACAACAGTACTTAACTGACAAATCGTCATCTGATGGACATATTCCACTTTGGGCACCCGCTGAAATGGCATCTGAGGGAAAAGCATAATTATTCCACTTAGTATAGATAGTACCGTAAGTGGAATATCTCAGGCGCCATTCACTCAGATGTCATTTCGGTGGGTGCCCTTCGTAGAATATCTCATTTAATGGAGTGATCGCGGTCACGACATCAGTTGTTATTCTGTCGGGCCAAGTTCAGCGTGTCAAAGTTGACGTTAGATTCTCCGCGCATTCTCATAGCTGTGCTTATCTGATTATTTCGTACAACTGTACTTTTATCCAGGTTTTGTCCAACAAAATACAACTTTTTTCTTGTGCTCGAGCTGGAGACACTTTCCAAAACATAAAGCTCATCATGCCTGTGCTTAGACCAGATGGATGAATCTGGATGAAACGAAAGGAGCATTTAGACGATAGTATCTATGTATTGCCATTACATCAAATTGCATTTAAAAAATGTAGTAGATACTTCTCATTTTCTGCAGGTCATGAGTGGTAGCGAGGTCTCCAAGGGTCGTAGCAGACTTGCATGACATTATTTAGTTTGTATGTGGTTCTATTCCATCAAGGAGCACTTCCTAGTATTTGTATAGTCTTTATTGTAGTTGTTTCGGAAAGAAATCGTAAAATGGTGCAAGTCATCTAATAAGAGACGAAGTGGCGGCGGCGGGTATATGGGCGACTCGCTGTCCGACCATTGACCGGTCTATTGACCGGGTAGGTCGGTCAAAGTATAGATACCTACAACCTTGGGGTCTTCAAGTCAAGAGGAAATAGGTTACTTCTAGGCAAGCGTGTTCATCATCCCACGGCGACAGACGTCGCAAGACGATCTCCGGCCACCGTAGGCGCGGGCATGCGGGCGGCGAGTAAAGGGCAACTCGCTGTCCGACCATGGACATGCCCGGGTCGACGGCGCGTTGTGTTCCACGCGCGCCTCAAAGAGCATCAGCATGATGACGGGGCCCCCCTTTAGAGGGCCAAAGCCTGCCGGGGTCGCGGGAATTACCGTGACCCTGGAACGTGAGGGCTATTGAAGAACACCGCATTTTAGTCAGTACAAGTCTGACAGTCCCTCCCGCCCTGCCCGGGGTGGGAGGACTCATTTGATAATTTTACCACGAAAAGTAAATAAAAAGCCATTTAATAAAATAAATAGTGTTTTTTAATGTTTAAAGAATGTCAAAACCAATTTGCAAAATTAATGTCATTTATTTACTTTTACCATTTACTCTTTATTGAAGACACCATGCAAATTACAGGTACTTACAAAGTCGATCTTATAAACAGGGTGACACAATAAGCGGTCTTAGAAGCGCTAGAAGCGATCATAAAATGATTTTTCTAAATCAATCTATATTATCCTAGATCACAACAATACAATTACACGATTTAAGTGAATCATACAGGCAGTGACTACCTATCACCTTTGTATTGTAAAGTAATTACACGACTTGGTAAATACGTTCCGGTTGTAGGTATCCTTAAACGTAACCATATTGTTATCTACTGTATTTTTTTTCAATAAAACAAAAGGGGTGTAACACGTAATACAAAGCCGCACATTCGGGAGTGACGCATCGCAGGTAAAGTTAGTCAAATGTTTAAAAGAATAAGGCAAAGTGGGGCAATGTAAAAAAATAAAAAAAATACTGTCAAGGCTGGCATGCAGAGATATAATGTAGGTACCTAATAGTATGGTAAGTTTCGGAGAAAACTCATCCTTTTTTTTAGTGACATCATTACCAAAGGGATGAGATGAAGGAATGAGATTTATCTGAAGCTGTCTCTACACCCAGATTTCGCCCGTTATCTTTAAATTCCGTAAAAAAGGAGGCGAGCCTACCTATTTAATAGCTAACCGGGCATAAATTCAAACTCCACGGCTATTACAAAGAAATTCTTAATAGAAAAACGTATTCTTTTTCCAAAAAATCATTTCTTTTTATTGGTTTTAAAAACAA
The DNA here is from genome assembly GCA_950005045.1 of Agrotis exclamationis. Lineage (NCBI taxonomy): Eukaryota > Metazoa > Arthropoda > Insecta > Lepidoptera > Noctuidae > Agrotis > Agrotis exclamationis. The sequence continues at coordinate 515,119 of OX465427.1, forward strand.
CTATTACATAATGATTAATTAAAATTAAAAAACCAAAAACCATATTTTTTTTTAGCGACGGGCTCGCCTTTGAATCTTATATCAACAATAGTATTTTTTTGCTAACTGTGGAGGCTTTTAAATGGCTGATCGTTGATCAACTCAGTATCTACTTATGTATTGTTAGTCGTAAGCCACCCAAATACAATAAAATAAAATATATCGACTCATGGTAAGTGATGATGAACACGCTTTTTTTTTAGCGTGGTAAAATCATCAAATGAGTCCTCCCACCCCGGGCAGGGCGGGAGGGACTGTCAGACTTGTACTGACTAAAATCCACGGTGTCCTTCGGTATCCTTTTTGTGTACCGGAGTCGCGGTATACGTATGTCCCGCGACCCGCTATGGCTACTCTTTTAAACGAATAAAAAAAACTTGAGAGGTGTCAAGGGACACCCGGATGGAACGAAGTTACAGTATACACTCAACAAAAATAATCGACGCGACATCGACACCACACTGTTCAATGCGAAATAGAAAGACGAAACTAAAATATCTGGCTTGCTTTCTATAAGAGAGATAGAGAGAGACAGAGAAACATGCGCAAGCCGCACGGCTTACAATAGCTTACTATAGCAAAAAGTGTCGTTACAACTTTTCGCCTTAATTTTTTCCGTCTAGCCCGCTTTCGCAACGCGCGATAAGGAATCCACGGTGACCTTCCATAGCCCTTTATGTTCCGGGGTCACGGTAATGAGATAAGTCCCGCGACCCCGGCAGGCTTTGGCCCTCTAGAGGGGGGGCCCGTCATTATGCTGAAGCTCTTTGAGGCGCGCGTGGAGCACAACGCGCCGTCGACCCGGGCATGGTCCATGGTCGGGAAGCGAGTTGCCCTTTACTCGCCGCCCGCATGCCCGCGCCTGCGGTGGCCGGAGATCGTCTTGCGACGTCCGTCGCCGTGGGATGATGAACACGCTTGCCTAGAAGTAACCTATTTCCTCTTGACTTGAAGACCGAACCGAAGAAGAATCGAACCCGCGAGCTTGCTTTGTAGTCATATTGCTTCGTAGTTGCACTTGTGTCTGCTAGACCTAAGAGGTTGTTGACTAGTGTTACTCTTAAAATATAGGAATACAGGTATTTAGTAAGGAATAAGGTAAGGCACGGTTGGCGCATATGACTGCTACGCAGCGTGTCGCGTGTTCGATCCCCACACGGAACAAATATTTGTATGACATTCCGAGTCTGGGTGTTTGTGTCATGTGAGTTTCTATGTTTGTAAACGCACCCACGATACAGAAAATATACCTAATGTGGGGCAACGTTTTTTTTTTCAAAAAATCAAAAAATACAAAATAAAAATGAAACACAAACAGATTAAAAAACTATGTGTATGTAGTAAACGTGTTACATTTTTTTTAATAACAGTGCAGTCTGATACAGCCCCGTGGAACCACGTTAGTACTGTTACTGTTGAGGACTTTTCTTTTGTCTCCAGTTTTCTATAATGTGAGTCACAGCTAGGGATATTCTGTCCGTTCTTGGTCGTCACTGGCCGCGTGTGAGGCATGCCCAACGTCTGCGATTACGTGTAACATTGGTTATGTTCTATTGTGTATATAAGCGTAGGGAAATGGTCGCGGCTTTCAGTTGCTCTCGTGTGGTAATAGCTTTACGTAACGAGCTTACATTTTACATTAAGTGGCCGTCTTGTGTAAGTAGTTTTACATTTTACGCGAGTGTTTCGGAGAAATTGTGAATTTGTGAAGTTATTTTATCAATTAAAGAAAATTAACACGATACTAGTGTACGCAACATAATTATGAAACAATTTAAAAAAAAAAATACTTGAATTTTAATTTTAACAACAACAACAAAAAGTTTAAATTTTGTAAATTAATTTAAAATAATATTATAAGTTAGCATCTTTGTTGCCTAAATTCCACTAAATGATTTAATTATTTAATATAGCTTCATGCTGGGAGACTAGCTAAACTAATTGGAAAATGTTTTATCTCAGGAAAATAATTTTACTTTGACCTCAGTCGTTATTTTGTCCCTGATCTTTATTTGTATCCAAACAACGGTCAAATTCGCCAATCCAAGCATTAATGATCACCACTATCTTTCTTAAGACACACAGTCGTCATTGAATATGGATCAGGATTTGAACTGAGATACAATATTAAGGTGATTGCGTCGATGTAGCCCGCGAAATTCAAATTTTCTTGTGTTTTTTGCAATTTGCATATCAGTGACATGTTGTAACTTTATCAAAATATGATCAAGTATAATTTTAAATATAAGAATGATCAAAACATTCGCTCCATCAGCTCTCACATAGATTTGCATGTAAGTTAGATTTCGGAGATTTTAACAATTTACACCAAATCTATGTGAGAGCTAATGGAGCGAATGTTTTGATCATTCTTATATTTAAAATTATACTTGTTATTGCCTCGAATCATATTTTGATAAAGTTACAACATGTCACTGATTAGCAAATTGCAAAAAACCCTAGAAAATTTGAATTCCGCGGGCTACATCGACGCAATCACCTTAACTTCGGGCGTTAGTTGCTTATAAAATATATTACATGAGCAACTTTTGCTACGACAATATTCAGGTATTATGGAAAAGAAACAGCTGCTTTCGATACTTCCTAGTTATAAGAATATAAATGCATAGAGCAGTTGATTTGGTTTTCAATATGGATCTGGTGTTTGTGTACGAGAGATTCTCTGTTTCTAAACACACCCAGGATACAGGAAAAATTGCTAGTATGGAAAGCAAAAAATTCATTAATTTTTTGCTTTTCCAGTAAGAGAGTATATTGTAACGAGTACCTACCAAAGTATTTCCCAAGTTAACAAATCACTCAGTATAATAAGTATAGATAAATTAGCATAATTAAATAGCACGACGTCTCAACGACAAAATCTTTTGAAAATCTCATAACTTATAATTATTGTTTTACAAATAACTTGATTTTTATGTAAAAAAAATTTGAAAGGATGTTTCCATTCGTTCGGAGAAATGAATGAGATCATAATAACGTCTTTGTGATTTGACTTTGTTGACGTTTCTCGTTGCCAAGGACTGTCTTTGTCTTTTATCTCAGCCAGAGGATGAGCGTTGCCATACATACGGCAACGCCACCAGTCTCTAGGGCACCTCTTGATCCTAGGGATGGGCCCTAACAGGCGTTGCACAGAGGGGGCCACGGTCAGGTCTTTAAAGAGTAAACGGGGCCTCCTCCCATGTGCTGGTGGTGACCACCGGGGTGGTTTTAGTGAGGTACAAATCCGACACTCCCCGGTCTTTGGGGACCCATTACCCATTAACAAAAAAAAAACCGGCCAAGTGCGAGTTGGACTCGCCCATGAAGGGTTCCGTAGTAGCAAGCATAGCTTAGGGATATAATTATATTGAGATTAGTTAATAATATACACAAACAATAAAAATAACTTTGTTTTTCATAGTGTTTGTATGAATGGCAAAGTTATATTTGCGGTTTTTGAAAATGTACTATATCTCAAAAACTGTTAACTGTATCTCATCCAAACCAATTTTCGTTGGAAGTTTTGATTGAGGTCTACATTATATATTTTTTTTAGTTTTATCATTCTCTTATTTTAAAAGTTACAGGGGGGGGGGGACACACATTTTACCACTTTGGAAGTGTCACTCGTGCAAACTGTTCAGTTTAGAAAAAAATGATTTTAGTAACCTCAATATCATTTTTAAAGACCTATCCATAGATACCCCACACGTATGGGTTTGGTAAAAAAAAAATTGAGTTTCAATTCTAAGTATGGGGGGCACCCCCAAAATTTGTTTTGTTTTTATTTTTGTGTGAAAATCCTAATGCGGTTGACATAATACATCTACCTACCAAGTTTCAACAAGATAGCTCTTATACTTTTGACAAAAAGTGTCTGTGACATACGGACGGACAGACAGACATGACGAATCTATAAGGGTTCCGTTTTTGCCATTTGGCTACGGAACCCTAAAAAGGGCACCTCTTGATAGTTTTTGATGAGATGATGTTGAAACTGTTAATTGGAGTTTTGTTTATTCGGTCGTTAATTTATTTATTTTCATTGTTAATAGCTTCATACTTACTTAGAAACCTGAATTCTGGACGAAGGAAACTCATCAAATAAACCAATCTTAGAGACAAATAAAAATCTCCATAAATTATAAAATCTTCCGTACCTAATAAAAGTTTACGCACACAAAATAAATTGTTTAAAAAAAAATTTAATACTTTGTTCTGGATCTGGCTAAAATGGTAAACTTGTTCAATTTAACTATAGCCTGCGCGGGCGCAAAGCGGCGGCGACGTTCATTCACTACACAACGCACACACTCCATTCAGCAGTCACTTTTCGATTTTCTCCTGTTGCTCTGAACAATAGAAAGTAGGCAAATGAGTCAAGATAACGTAGTTCAATCGGTAATATCGAACTTGCTGATAAAAGACGTGCCTTAAAACGTTTTAATTTTTTTTAAACGAACGAATTACTGTTAGAGTGTTCCAATGGAGATTTTCAAGTGAACATGTCGGGAAATCTACTGTTTGATAATTTTTGAAAATATTGAAATCAAATCAAATAAATTTATTTGTGCACACAGGTCTTAGTTAAGTTCATAAATATTTACATGTATCTCTGCGTCCTGCCACAGTTAGTACTAATAGGTATTTTAAGGAACATTGTCAAGAAACAAAAATAATAATTAAAAATAAACTAAAAACAAAAATCATTAAAAAATCTGATATCCTTCATAAAAACAATAATAACATTTTTTTTATTACCAATAGTTATTTAGTAAAATAGCCAATAATAATAATAATCGCCAAATAGCCAATAATAATCAGATGACAAAAACTTTCATTAAAAAAACAAATATTCAACAATAATAATAAAATCCCATTACATTAGAAACTTAGTGATGTAAACGCAAATCTACACCATGAAGGTTTGTCTTTGGATCTGGGTATGTATTCACAAATATATACTTTTAATTCTATTAGCCTGTGTAATACAACTCTGGGCATAAAAGTCACCTGAATTCACCCGTTGTTGGGTTTAGGTCTCTTTTTATTTTAATAACAACCGCCATAGAGTTTAACACCACTGCCAAGTGACTTGCTCAGTCCCATTTGAATTCCGTAACGTGATTCCCAATTGCGGGGCGAGACGGAGTGGGAAGCGGTCGCCTCCTTCTGCGAAGCATCATGCTCGCGAAGGAGGAGGCGGGCCGCGTGAGGGAGAGGATAGCGTCCTCCCTCCACCCCAGCCGCAGTGGTAGACGCGCACAGACGATCTCCGGCCACCGTAGGCGCGGGCATGCGGGCAGCGAGTAAAGGGCAACTCGCTGTCCGACCATGGACCATGCCCGGGTCGACGGCGCGTTGAGTTCCACGCGCGCCTCAAAGAGCGTCAGCACGATGCCGGGGCCCCCTCTAGAGGGGCAAAGCCTGCCGGGGTCGCGGGACCTATCTCATTACCGTGACCCCGGAACATAAAGGGCTATTGAAGGACACCGTGGATTTTAGTCAGTACAAAAGACTGACAGTCCCTCCCGCCCTGCCCGGGGTGGGAGGACTCATTCGATGATTTTACCACGATAAAAAAACCGTGATTCCCAATATCGGAAAACTTTTCGGCTTTTAAAATTAAATCATTTATTTCAAGTAGGCCAGTTACGTGCACATTTGAATTGTCAAAAAAATACAAAAGTATGCTAGTCTGGTACAATCCCAGCCAGAAGACATAACAACTGCGAAAGTACTGTAGATGCCCATTCAAATGACTTCATAGTCTCGTAGCATGGTTTTTAAGAAGTGTTGAAAGCAAGTCGTAGCAAAAGGCAAGCGTAGACGCTCGTAGAGACCTTGCTATGGAATCTCGTAGCAAAACCGTAGACACCCTGAATCGTTTGTTACGCTGAGGTTTAATAGATCATGAAGATAAGAAAAAGTAGATAATTATTGTTTAAGCATAATTATCACTTTTTCTTAATACTTATTACCTTTATTAATTATTTTCACTTACTAAGTACATTTTTAAATATTACTGCAAAAACAAAAAAAAAAAAAAAACATTTAAAAATTATTAAAACATTTATTTACTAATTTTGAATAACAAATCGGTCAATTCGTCAAACTTTTACAAAAAAAAACGAACAATTTGTTCGGTTTGCAAACACAACCATTAAGCATTTAAGTTATTTTCGCTTAGTCGTATTATTAATAGTTTGAACAAGTGAGCGATGTTTGTGTAGAACGAATGGTGTTTGTTCTCATTACAAAGCGCTTCCACACGGAACACTTATGTTTATTTTATAACATCTTACACAAATAATTATGTACTTTGATTATAAACGGTTCTGATTTGTAATAACATGAGAAGAGCGTATTTTTTATATTAAAACATACAAATTGTCGTAACGATGTAAAATCCCGGTGTTAGCGAGACCAAAGAAAATGTAGTTATTACGTACATACATAAGTGATAGGTAGACAGTAGTTTTTTTTTATAACTTTAGGAATTTTGTGCGTGAGGGTGCATTTACAAATGTTTACACTTTTGTTGTATGGAAGCCCCATAAATATTTATTTTATTCTGTTTTTTAGCAACAGAAATACATCATTTGTGAAAATTTCAACTGTCTATCACATGTTATGTTGAAATTATTCTTGACATAGGGCTAGAGCCATACTACAGAAAATTCTCTAGAGTGTTTGTTCTATAGAAATCGTTTTTCTATTTTTGCTTCAAATAATTTTCTTTACGTATTTTAATGTTTATTTTTGTGTTTTTATCATTAAATTATGTCTAATTAAACATTTGTCATGTTTTAATTTTTTTTAATTATTTAATTAAAATGAGTGTTTTAAACATTAAAATGCAAATTTAAAAATTTGCACCATATAATATTCATAATTGGGTAAAAAAAATATATTTTAATCTTACATTTACAGCGGGCGCTCTTATTTTGCAAGACTTTTACATAATATTCAACGATAGAATTTCAATCGCACATTGATTTCTTTATTAACTAGCTAAAATACAAGTAAATAAAAATGTTACGCCATGATGTAATATTAAGTTTATTAAATAACTCTTGTAAGTTCTGCGCCATTATGCGTCGTTGTCTATTACAAATCAAATGTTACTTTTGTTAGTCTTAAGTTCATTTGGTTTTAAAACTTGACAAGCACTTAAAGATTTCTTAAAAGATCTTAACTTTATCTATAAGCTATCTACTAGTAAAATTTGTGGTCTATTAACAGTTTAGAGAGACACTAGAAACATCTCTAAAGTCAATTGGAAAATTTACAACTCTTAACTCTATCTAGACATGTTTGCTGAACTCATTTTTAAGAGAGGCTACAACAATGTGCCCACTTTTACTAAACTCTGTCTATAAGCGTTCTTGAACATTCATCATCATCATCATCATCATCTCAGCCATAGAACGTCCACTGCTGAACATAGGCCTCCCCTTTAGATCTCCACATATACCGGTTGGAAGCGACCTGCATCCAGCATTCTCGAACATTGCTTATATATGCCCGACCATGGACCATGCTCGGGTCGACGGCGCGTTGTGTTCCACGCGCGCCTCAAAGAGCGTCAGCAAGATGACGGGGCCTCCCTCTAGAGGGCCAAAGCCTGCCGGGGTCGCGGGACTTATCTCATTACCGTGACCCCGGAACATAAAGGGCTATTAAAGGACACCGTGGATTTTAGTCAGTACACGTCTGACAGTCCCTCCCGCCCTGCCCGGGGTGGGAGGACTCATTTGATGATTTTAACACGATAAAAAAAAAGTTAGACAATGCAACTGAATCCTATTAGATATCTAGTAGTACGTTTTTAGACACGATTGTGTTATGTACATACTTGGGGCAGTTCATGATATACAGCTTGGTGACAGACGGACGGACGGCAAAGTCTTAGTAATAGAGTCCCGTTTTACCCTTTGGGTACCCTAAAAACCACAAGTTAATACAATAAACGTCTGAAACGGTAATGTTAAAATAAGTGACTCAAACTATGAAACATGTTGTACTGTGAATAATGTTAATTAGCATTACAATAACCAATATAAAACTGCTGCAATTGGTCTCAATTAGTCACCTTATAAAAATAACAGAATTACTAAGCTAGATATAGAAAGTTTCACAACTAAATGCACTTAGAATAAACTAAATAAACTGAACTCTTAACTAAATAATACATAAAAAAATCCACGATCGGACGGCGAGTCATCCATTACTCGCTTCCGCACGCAAATACGGTGGCTGAAAATTGCTTCGCGACGACTGTGGCCGTAGGCGACTCCCACGGCGGCTGTGCCGTGAGGTGGAGGCTGTCATCTCCCTATATAGTCACCCCTTCTGAGAAGAAGTCCTCCCTATCCTTCAATAGCTCTTTACGTTACTGGGTGTCAGTTACCTGATGAGACGGTCTCGCGACCCATACTTTATGGCCTAATAGCTGACCCGTGTTCATTTTCCTGGGCAACAAATGGAGAGGACAGAAAAATACTATAGCAACTATTCTCATAACATTATGTACTAAAAAAATACTATAGCAACTATTCTCATACCATAATGTACTAAAAAAATACATGTGGCACTCGGATTCTGCCGCGGTGAAGCTATTGCAGCATAACATTTTTTTTTTATTTTAAAAGAAAAAAAATCGCCTACCGCGTATATTTAACGAGAATATAATTTATTTAAATTGTTTGTGGTGCACTTTTGTAATAAAGAACTGCTTTGTTGTAGGAGAATTTTGTAAGTAGGTTTCATTGTGAAAACTTCTTTTGTAGCTGGCCGTTTAGAATCAGTAAGAAAAAGTAAACTGCCTTTATGACGGATATTTTTAAGATTGCCGAAGTCTCCCGAACTGAAACGACGTCTAACGTTGCGTGGTGTCAGGTATTTTCCTTAGGTTTTTTCGTTAGGTTTTTGGGAATTCAGAGCCCGCGATAAAAGCTATGCAATAGCTTAAAAATACTATAGAAACTATTCTCATACCATAATGTACTTAAAAAAAAAACATTTAAATCGGTCTAACAACCATGTACACTGTCACGATAATTTTATATTAAGTGGCATTCTCACGGTCGCGGGACTTATCTCATTACCGTGACCCTGGAACATAAAGGACTATTGAAAGACACCGTGGATTTTAGTCAGTACAAGTTTGACAGTCCCTCCCGCCCTGCCCGGGGTTGGACACATTTGATGATTTTACCACGCAAAAAAAAAAAAAAGTGGCATTCTCACAGGTCGACTTTTTGATTTACCTGCTAGCCATGTGGCTTGCCACGCGACAAATCACCAGTCGCATCGCTTGCAAAATGAGTAGCAAAATATAGTCGACTTGTCATTTAGACGATTCGACAGATGATTTTGGCACACGGCAGGCAGTGCGGCTAAATTGACCGAAAAATTGACTCGTGTAAATACACCATTGGACAGAGTGTGACGTCACGCTATTGTAACAAGTTATGACGTACCTTTGTTACCGAACAGATGTCAAGAGAGAAAAGTCCATAATAATGAGAATATCCATCATTTTATAGAAGTATAAGTAGTAAGTAATTCTTTGACAGGCGTTAGTATTGAGTACAACACCTAGCGTGCCATAGTATTATAGGTTATTATTGTAAGTAAAATAAATATTATTTTTAATAAAATTACACCAACATAAGGAGCAGTGGTGAATAATCGAAGAGGTAGTGGTGGTCTAGGAGTGGGTTCGAACCAAGCTAGGCGCATTACTTTATGTAAACTATTTCATCACCACTGCTTTCAAAATAGGCACATAAAACATTGTGAGAAAATCAGCATGTCCTTTAACCAAAACTTTTTAACTAAAGGAGTTTTTGCACCCTTAGGCCTTACCATGAATTCTATGACGTAAATTGAAGTTCCGTTTAATTTACTCGTACGTGACATAAACGTGAAAACTCATAGGTATACCTAGGAGTCTATAATGTATATCAATTAAATTATGCATAATACCAAAGACAAATGTGCATTTAAACATATCGCGATGGCGTTATTATTATATACAGAAGCCAGAACATGAACCTATCCCAATCTCTCAAATTCCTGTACCTAAATGATTTTGAACTTTATCACACAGTAGTAGGTTTATGTGTTGATGTCTGTACCATAAAGAAAAGAAAACTAAATGTTTGTTTTGTTACAGGGATGATGCGCAACAGTGTGAGAAGATTTAGCATCAAGTAAATTCCAGCAGACGACATGGTAGCCAAGGAAACTAGTGTCAAGGTATGTACTAGTATACATATTGACGTTTAAGGTGCTGATAAACGAGGAGGTATTCTACATTGGGCATGAGCACCTGCAAAAAAAATTGGCATGAACCATATGTGGAATAGTTAAGGTGCCATTAGCTCAGGTGCCACTTCAGCGGGTGCCTAATGTGGAGTACCTCAACGTGAGCATTCACTTGGAATGAGCATTCTTGCGAATCAGAGAAACAAACAAGACAGCGTTTTAGTGAGCAATCTGGAGAGATTTTTGCCCAGACAATTGTCAAGTCTGACATCTTCATGAAGAACAATTTGTTTGGTAACCATTGACTAGAGCGTTCGCTAGAAAGATCGTGAAAATGTTCGTACCAATGTTTGGTAAAGCCAAAGCTTAGCTCTGTTCAATGTTCAGTTCGACAAAATTAAAAACGGCGAATGCTCGATTGACTGTTGTAAGTGAATGTTCAAGTCTCAGCACCTTGATTCCGATCTCGGTCGCGCTATTAAACTTGGCACTGTTATAAAAATATACAAGCCCTATCAAAAATTATAGGTTCAAGAAACCTAGGTAATAATTAAAGAAAACAAACAACAGTTTGACATTGTTGATGTTACATTATCTCAACGTGTAACAGCGGGTATCACTAGAATTCCCACTCAGCTGTTATTGTTTTGAATATTATAACTTTCTTAATGCCGATACAAATTTTTAATTTGTCATTATACTCATCACTATGGACCATTCTTACGATATAATAATTAAGATTACTGCACTCATGGCGAGTTCAGTAATAAGATAGATACACAACAATCTATTACAAATATCACCATGATTGTGTTTTAATAAATACAAACTTTATAGGTACCTAGGTAATTTTAGTATTGGTATGAAATGCAACAAAAAAAAAACAACACTATAATATCCCCGCGCTGTGATCGAAAACGATCTTAACCGTTATCTATTGCTACAACGGTTTTTCTCTTTCCATCCAGATGTCAGAAGACAGCAAGGAGGGCCAGTTCAACCTGGACGGCATCCTTAGTGAGCTGGGCAGCTTCGGCAAGTACCAGCTGCTGCTGCTGCTACTGCTCGCCTTCCGGGACTCTTTCCTCGCCATGTGCAACTTCAACTACGTCTTCACTGCTGCTGAAGTAGACTTTAGGTATCGTACTGATAGATTATATCATCTCTCTTGAAAAGGGCTCGTGGTGACCTACTGTCAACGGCCCCGACTTACGTGTTGTTGGTCATGGGTTTAAACTCAGAAGGTGGTATAAAGGCCCCATTTACACGCTGCAAGTTATTGAATGTAAGTTTTACAACATTGCGGACTATTAATGGACAATGAATTCAGTTGATCAAACAAGGACCGTAAGGTAGTGAAACTTGCATGCAACTGTCATGAAATGGCTTCACTTTTGTGTACTTTATTTCATCACCACTGCTGTCAAACATTGTGAGGGAACTAGCCTCAAAAATTCATTCTAGAATTAAAAATTCATAAACATGTGATAACTACCAACTCGCACTGGGCCTGCGTGGTGGATTTACAGCCCATTCCCTCTCACAGAGAGGAGGCCTCCGTCCCAACAGTGGGAACATACTGAGCAAAGTGTCGTCTCTGAATGAACTAAAGTAACATTCAATAATTTAATTCATGTGGATTGCATTAACATTCTAGTTATGTTTTCTTACACGATTTGTTGCAAGCGATAAGCAGCTGCTTGTTTTAAAATACACTATCGAAATCGTAACAATTATGACTCTTAGAAAGTTAGTAGGTAAGTACTTTTTAATCGGGAATAGTAGTAACAGTGCCTTTACTGCGCCTTAATCTGTTACCTACTAGGTTTGGCCTACGGCTCTCGAGGCAAGAGAATTCTTGTTCAGCATTTCTCGAGTAACATTGTAATCTTTATTAAAAACACGATGTTGTTTTCAAGTTTTTGCTCTCTGTAAATTTTTCAAGTGCAAAATCTTGAAGGTTTTTTTCCGTCCCGAGTAAAGCTTTGTCAAGAATTCCCACCTTGAAAATAGGGTCGAAGAAATTGTAAACAAAACACATTTTCAACTTAGCCGGTTTTAGTATGACATTCGCAGGTTGTGTGGGTAGTACTACTACTAAGTATTCTGTGGTGTGGGTCCAATAACTGATTATGTATTAGTTCCTTGGTTCCACATCTCGTAATACGTCACTAATTCACTTTCCTGTTTGCGAAGCATCGTAGGTGTCAGTACGTAGGTATAGGTAATTCTCAGTTTTCCTGTGTGCAAAAAACAGTGTGCGGAAATAATAATATAAAGATATCTATACCAATATTATAAAGCTGAAGACTTTTTGTTGACCGCGCTAATCTCAAGAACTACTAGTTGGTATTGAAAAATATTTTTATGTTTTATAGTTCATTTATAGAGGAAGGCTATAAAATATCATGCTACGTTCAACCGGAGCTGAGTAGTGGGGTGAAACCACGGGGGACAGCTAGTCTAAAATAATATATATTTAAAATGATAATATTATATGGATGAAATGGCGACAGGTCACCGGAACAACTTGCGACCCACGGATGCCCCTCAAGTTAAAGGGGAAAATATACAAATCCGTGATTAGACCGGTCGTATTGTATGGATCGGAATGCTGGGCTGTGAAAAAGATGGATGAGAAACGATTGTAGCGGAGATGAGGATGTTGAGATGGATGTGTGGAGTGACAAGAATGGATAAAGTAAGGAATGAGTTTATAAGGGGAAGTTTGAAAGTGGCGCCTGTTACAGAAAAAATGAAAGGGAATCGTCTATCTTGGTATGGACATATGATGAGGAGGGATGAGACTCATGTCACTAAGAGAGTGATGGGTTTGAATGTTGATGGATGGAGAGGAAGAGGAAGGCCAAAGAAAAGATGGATGGATTGTCTAAGGAATGATATGAATGAAAAAGGAGTGAATGATACTGTGACGTCTGATAGGGGAGAATGGAAGAAGAATACGTGTTGCGCCGACCACAAGTAGAATGGGATAAGGGCAGGAAGATGATGATATTATTATTACTATTGACAACAAAGATAGAAATCTTATTTCTGGTGATTTATGTAGAATTAACTATCTAATGAGATGAGATTTTCTAAATGTCTTGTGATGGTTTCTACATAAAGATAGAATATTCTAATGTCTTAACATGAGATGTTATTGTCATAATTAAAACTAGTGAAGACAGATTGCTGTTTTCTCTAGCTCTAGCTCCATGATATGAAATAAAATAAAAATACTAATAAATGATTCGAAAAAAGTTTATAGAATGGAAAATGTTGTTATTAATTAGGTACTAACGATGATCTTATAAGAAGGAAAGAAAGATGGTGATTAAACTAAATCTCGGACTGGGTGATCTCAAATACCTACATAATTGATGTGTAACATCTTTCCTCTCCTTTTCCTGGAATGTGTACCAGCGATTTCGAGAAACAAGACCATAATCCTCGCATTAATTATAACCATTCTGTCACTGTTGAAATAGCAGACTTGAGGATATTGATCAGCAGTAGCAAGAAATGTCAGCTCAGTACTCGCGAAAATGTCCCAAATTTCGACTTACAGTTGAATAATTATAATATCATTACCATAACTGAGGGCCCATAATTATATAACTATAATGCACCCACGTCATCAAAACTACTTTCCCTAACAAACATCTTGTTTACAAAACAAGAGTTTGCGTTCGTTTACAAAGGCTCGTAGTAACTGCTGTAAACCTAGCAATTTACATAAGGTAGTAAATAAAATATATTTATGATTGTGAAACGGCCGGCCATCTGGGAGGTCGACCTTGAAGCACGGGTTGCACTCACTGGGAGATTTCCTTCATTCATCACTTCTTTACGAAAGTGGTGATGAACTAATTCCCGTTTAAAAGTTGTCAAAACTTTTTATAAGTCACCGGGAACAGAGTCCTTAGCAAAAGATTTTCGTATTTTACGTACAGCGTACTTGAAGTATTTACCTACGGCGTTTATTGTATGGAAAATAAAAAGCGCATCTAGTGTAAGAGCGAGGAACTTATTTTTGCCATCAAATTAACGTCAGTCCCCGGTTACTCTGATAACGTCACTGAAAATTTTAATTTAAGTAAGTTAATTCTGACAAACCTAACATTGCACAAGTTTTGCTTCAAATCTGTTTTTCATTTCAGTTGGTCTAATCACCTCATTATTAAAACAAAGACTAGTAAAACTAAATGAATCCCATAACATTTGTAGTTAAAACACGAGCGTATTTCTCAAGCAATAAAAGAAAAATCAAAAGGAAACTTTAAACAAGAACTAATAGGTAATTCACAACATTTCTAAAGAATGCTAATGTTCTTGTCAAGATCTTTTAAACATAAACATACTTGTTTACGTAAAAAAATGTATGCATCGTTAGTTCTTGATAGATGAACATCACTGTAGTAACACTAAGCGACAAAACATGAGTTAGATTAAGTGTAATGTTTACATTTGCATCAGTTATTGTTTCTACGATGAATGACGCATTTTAAGTGAATGACTTTTATGAAATATGTCAGGTGGTCAATGTCTCTGTAGCACCTGAAATAACATCACATGGACAGAGTGTGATCCATCAGAATTACGACAAAGGTACCTAATACTGACTGACACACTTACTTTATTACTTTGTTTTCTGAATATCAATCATAGCTGCTATATCTAAACCACATTACTTAGTGATTTTTATACGGCAGTATAAAAATCACTAAGTAATGTGGTTTAGAAAGTTCTAATTGGTGTTGTTGTCATAATGTGCAATTGTTTTGTAGTATCTCTCGATAAATAATCATTTGTAAAAATGTCGTGCATGCGATGTTATTCTAAACATGCAAGCGCTTAGCATCAGAAGTTCCCATTAGATCCCACAATGACATCACTAAAAAAAACACAACTTGTATATTTTCCTAGTGTTCTAGAAATTTCGCCTGTGTCGTGAGAGTGTTTAAAAATATTGAAATTCACAACAATTATTTATAGATCATTCAACTATATTTGCTGCGCGGGATTATAACCTGTGACACGTAGTGCAGCAGTTGATCATTCAGACACGGTGCTGAATGTACTGTATACTAAATAATTATGAGGGGGTGATTGATCATCAAACCTCTTGTCCCTATGAAAGTGATGAAATGGCTATCATCTCACCTGAGTGGCATGAGACAGTGCTATTACTTTCCGCAGGTCTAGTACACTACAAGCTATGTTGCATCCACTATTATGATCTATCTATACAGTACTATGTCTCCTACACAAACAAGTCGTGACCAGAAACCAGGAAGCCCCACAATGCACAATATCTGGCCTAGTATTACAATCAGTCTGTTGTTGATGAAACCTTAGCCACAAAATGTATTAGTAATACTAACTGACAAGCTAAGACTAAATATGTTTACATTTTTGGGAAGGTTTCTGGTACCGTCTTAGAAATTAATTGCAACTTAGATACAGAAATGCTGCAGCTAAATAGGTCAACAAATTAGAAATGTAGGTTAGAAGCTAAATATAATTTTATTTTGATGGTAAAAATCAAGATCCTAGCTGCACCCTTGATCAGAAAACCACCATCACCAACCACTAGAAGAAAAAGTTACTTAATAACAATCATTATTTTGTGCTGCAAACTGCAGACCAAGTTGTAGCAACAATAGTTTTTTAAAGATGTAACAAAGACGTGTATAATTGTCAAGATAACAATACACATCTTTAAGATCTCTAATGTTATCTTCCAGATGCGTAGTCCCGGAGTGCGAGTTCTCCGACTCCCGCTTCAACGCCTCCTGGATGTCATACGCCCTCTCCAACAAGACCAATACCTGCCAACGAATGACCCCATACGACAACATCTCGAGCGATTCCCTACTCAGTCGCGAGTTCACCTACACCTGCGCTCCTGATAACTTCGCTCTGAACAACACCATGCCTTGTGAGAAGGTGGTCTATGAAAACTATAACAGTATTGCGGCTGAAGTAAGTACATCGGTATTTTATTTTGGTGTTATTTATTTGTGAACTATTTGAAGAAGCCATCTTTGGGAGAATTTGAAATACTCCCAGTATTTCAGATTCTCCCTAAACTTCACAATTCTTTTCTTTTTCAACTTTTAGCTGCCCAATGCTCTCTTCCAAATCTCTTCGCTTTCGGTGATTTTGTCTCACAGCTATCGAATTTCTTCTCACCTCTTTAATAGATTGTCTGGTAAATTAATCGTTTATCTTACGATATTCCACGAGCGGGCTTCAACAGAGATCCCGAAAACAACTCCTTTACAAATAGGTTTTGCTACTAGTTTTGCTGCTATCTAAATTCAGTTATCATCTATTAGATTTACTTCGAATACACTTACATGACTTTGTAAAAGTCACATTGGTAATATCATGCCAAGTTTTGAACCAATACTTGGTACTCATGATGAGTTGACAAAATATTAGTTCAATGGACTCCTGTAACAATTTCTGGTCACCATGATTACAAAGAAAATGACCCTAAAAATGAATTATTGTTCCATAGCCCATAAATTACGTCGAAATGATGGTGATTGTCACTCGGTGCAAGATCATGGTTGCTTCACGCACGGGGGCGCACGGCTGCCGACTAAACACATGTAAACACACACATTATAATGTTTAGCGGTCATGTGCTAGCTGTGATGACTCTATGCCTAGTATCAATGGGGTTATGGGCATAGCTGTACAGACAGGAAATTGTTTTGGAATCAAATCAAACGTACTACGACGAATTGTTAATGTTTATCTAAACGGGTGTTCTTTTAATTTGGAAATTGTTAATCTATCTCTGTCACAATTTTTGGTGGGATCTTCGTCTGTAACCAATAAACGACGGAATTTGCCTATCCGAGTCTTTGAGATATCCCATCAGAAGTTGCCGTCAAAAACAATGGAAAGGGGTTTCGAATTGAGATTGAATTTATTATTTATTTTATTAATTTCAGGCATTACTCTTTGAATTCTCGCATTTAGTAGAGTTTTGTTGTCACGTTACTGAAGTTATTTTGCATGGTCATGCCGGCAAACGTCTCTATTGGATTTATTTTTGAAGAAGTTAGAACGTTTTGCAAAACGCAGCGCATCAGTAGTTAGCATCTCATCAAACACATTTGTTCCGCTAGGTGGAGCGAAAAGGACTATCATTGACTCTTATTGAATAAAATCCACCCTGTTCCTTGGTTGCCCTTTGCTTTCCAGGGTAAAAAAGGCTTTCGGAATTGTCCCAAAAATTTACAGTGGCACTGGAACGCATTTCACAGGTTTTCGATTCGAGTTTTTCATTTGCCACTGTTTTTGGTTGACAAGACTATTATGTGCATTATGCATAATAACTACGTTTATTTAATAACAAAGTTTATGTTTTCAGTTTGATCTGGGCTGCGAACCATGGAAGAGGACCCTGATCGGCACTGTTCATAACCTGGGCCTCGTGTTTTCTTTCGTCATCTCCGGACTCATCTCAGACAAGTAAGTAAATCATCAAGATAAAAAAATAAGAATTTGAATTAAGGTGTTCATCGAGATTACCATACTGTAAAAGTAACAAGCAAGAAAATAAACGTGACTTGGAAGTAACGCCTACTATAAGGTATTAGTTGCATATCGTACCCTTGCACAAAGTTTTTAGTGGTAGTATCATCGATATAACAATTTGGGGTCTGACGGAATTTTCTTTTTCTTATGTGTGTAAATCTATTTTGAGAACAGTGGTGGCCCTGAGGTAAAGACCCCTTATAAGTTATAGGTCGTGAATTTTAATTCAGCCAGGCGCTTTACTTGGTGACTTAATTTCATCACCACTGCTCTCTAAATGGTGAAGGAAAACATAGTAAATCAACATGTCCCAGAAACAAAAATTTGGACACATGTGGTACCAACCCGCATAAGGCCCGCGAGGTGGAGCCCTTGTCCTATCAGCTGACTTTGATAGAACTATTTGGTTAAAAAGATTACTAATACATGAGGTATCCTCAGATACGGTCGTAAGGTGATCATCGTTGGCACACCGCTGGTGGTGGGCGTGGCCGGCCTCATCAAATCCTTCTCCGTCAACTACTGGATGCTACTGGTCTTCGAATTCCTCGAAACGGCTCTCGGATATGGCAACGCTTCTTTAGTTTTATGTAAGTATCTCTAAAGTTCATGCTCCTCATTTTCATGTTACCCTAATTCAAAATTTGGGATCGGTATTAAGACGTTTTTGTTTTCTTCCACACTTGAGATGGAAATAATGAATTCCTTGTATCAATATTTATAGAATCAAGCGTTAGTTTGCGGAAATCCAGGAAAATAATCATGTAATTCGAAACATTTTATTTTTTAGTCATTATTAGATTAAGTGATCACAATAGGACCCAAATTTTCAGAGCTATCAGTAGGAGTAATAATTAATATAAAAAAACAAATACAATTTTTCTCTTTATTTATTTGGTGTATCCAGTACGACGATTAGCTAGCGTACAAAAAATAAAGCGTATTGTAATTTATTTATTTCACTATTAACGTTACGTTCACACACTATACAATACAGGAAAATAACATAAGCAAAATACTTAAGTACAAAAGTACTGCTTTTAATGACCAATCGTAAAAATTTAACACCTTATCGACGAACTTAATCACCTAGAATGGAAATTTAATATTCGTTCCCCGCATGTGACAAATTGTGACACTACACTTTTTCTTTAGCAATTGTAATTATTGCAATGAAATGCGTCTTTGTTCTACTAATTAATTTCTTTTGTAAACTTTCCTTTTGTGCCACGTTGACCCTTTTCAGCGCGTCATTGTAATTTACATCGTCGATACCCACTTGACTCTTACTTGTCGTCATGGGAGTTACAGCTTGTACAGTTTTGTATGTGTCATATATCGTCATGTGTATTGTTATTGAAAGACGTAACTACCATAGAATTGTGACGTAACATAGACTACTATCCTTTATCCTGTAGTTTTACCCAATATGTTCACAGTTTCCCTGTTCATTCTTTGAAAGACTTTTTTCTTCATTTTTAATTTCAAAATGTTTAATTCGTTATTACTAATGTAGTATTTCTTCAATTTTACAACTCGTACACACGTGTACTTTATATTGGTAAACAATGATCTTCCGCTACACAGTCTCCTCATTTATTAGATGCAAATTAATCATCTCACATTACTATTACGAGTATATTGCACATTGTCGGCACGTGTCGCCTGCATTCAGTTTGCATTGTCATGTCGAATGCTTACTTTTGAAATATCTTTTTGAAAGCAGAAATACAGATAGTTACGTTGTAATGAGAAAATATTACAGATGTAGGTACGTTTATGTTGTTATTTTTTTTGTGTAATTATCCTGTTTACCATCAAGAGACACCATTCATTTGTTCTCTTTATTATATTTTCTTACAAATAAATCATATACATTGTGAAATGTTTTTAAAAACAAAGATACTTGTAATAGTAATCGACCAGCATCGGGAACAGGGTCCGGGCTACGAATGGTGGGATGATCAAGGTTCTTGAGAAAGTTACCTCCTAACAATGTGCGCCGTGTCCAAGAACCTTCTGAATCAAGCACTTGACGAAGCGAGAGCCTGCTCAGGTGTTGGTCGAGGGTCTTGGCAATTATTAAGCCATTGACCAATATGACTATCGGCCACAATGTATTATTTGAACCCTTCAAAACGAAACTGTTGTCTAAGTAAATTCTCTAATATTCCAGCTCTAGAATCAGTGACTCAGAAACAGCGAGTGATGTTCTCGTGCATAGCTGACATCCTCACGAGCATCGGCAGCGCCTCATTTGGGCTGATCGCGTGGAAGGTCCCCTACTGGCGCCACCTGCTGCGGGCCATCTATGCCCCCCTTCTCATTGTCGTGTTCTACATCTTCTTGGTCGACGAGGGGGTGAGATGGCTACTGGCACACAACAAGAACCACGAAGCTGCTAGAGTGATCCAGAAAGTAGCGAAGATAAATAAAATCGAGTTGTCGATGAAAGCGCAGCAGATGTTGACGAAGATGGCAGGAGACACCAAGTCGCAAGAAGTAAGTACCAATAACCTTGTTGGAATAGAAAAATAGATTTGTAGATAGTTGAAGTCTTTGAGATAATCTTATCTTACAAAACTTAACCCGATGTAAACCAACAATGTTTCAAGTATAAGAAATATTAATCAAATACACTTAGCCATTGAAATTACAGGTTAGCGTCCTCCACAATAACGTATCTATTAGAGCCGTTTTATAAATCCAGTAATGTTGTACTCGATAATGAGTACAACATAAAAAAAAAATATATTAACACATAATATAACAGTCCTATTAACCAACTTGCAATTGATATTGATTGTACTTAGGTACGTACTCACTATAACAGACATATACACAAACAAGGTTGCAAAACTAAACATAAATGAAGAATTTATGCAACGAAAACAAATATTAAAACTATCGCAATTTTTGTGAATATAATTGACATGATATAATTCTTAAATAGAGCTAACTAATTAACTACTTTAACGATTCAAATCATTAAACTTTTTTGCGGAAAGAAAAATCTGACTGCTAGACACTGTTCCAGACGCTATACTAAGTACCTGATCCAGAAGAACACAGGTTTAAGTCTTGTTTACCGTCGATTTTTTTTTCGTAAAAACCTTTAACGATTGGTACTACTATTAACTAGATACAAGTTTCCGGAAGAACAAAAATATTATCTAATTCTAAATATATACAACTCAAAGGTGACTGCCTGACTGACATAGTGATTTATCAACGCACAGCCCAAACCACTGGACGGATCGGGCTGAAATTTGGCATCCAGGTAGATGTTATGACGTAGGCTTCCGCTAAGAAAGGATTTTGATCAATTCTACCCCCAAGGGGATAAAATAGGGGATGAAAGTTTGTATAAATCTACTTAGATTTTCGACTGATTACACGAGCGAAGCCGCGGGCAAAAGCTAGTTCTCTAACTTTTTTTTAATATTGCCCCACATAAGAAATTTCTCCTGTATCGTGGGTGCGTTTACAAACATATAAACTCACATACACAAACGCCCAGACCCGGAACAGCTACTTGTAGATCATACACATATTTTGCTCCGTGCGGGAATCGAACCCACGACACGCAGCGCAGCAGTTCAATCTCTCACCGAAATATAGAGAGTTGCCTCAGCCTCGATAACCGTCATTCTATGAAGGTTCACTGAACTTTGGCATATAGAGCATTCAACTGAAACCCTTTATTAATCAACAAAGGGTTTTCATGGGATTTTGCTGCAAGCATTGTATGACCGACAACAGTTAAAATTTAATTTCCAACTCCGATGCATCACAAATTGTATGAAACGGTACTTCATTATAGAGAGATAAGTTTGTATTATTGTATTTGGTTGAAATCTTGAACGAAAGACCTAATCTTAAAAATGTTTTACGCTGCTAGTGTAAATTTTATATAGGTATTCATATCGTGCGTATTAGCCTAGCCGAATAAAAACGCAGACGGTGGGATGCGACCCTGGGGGTATCATATCAAAACAAGAGTCAAAACTTCACGCAAATAAAGTCACGGGCGAAGTTATTAAGTATTAGTTATTTCATATTTTCGAATGACCATAACCAAACAATATTGTCTTCTTCCAGGCAGGAGAGAAGCCTCCTCCAGAGCGCCTACATCTCCTCTCCTCTCTCTCAGCCCTGCGTTCAAAGAAGATCTTACTCCGCGTCCTCCTGATCGCGGCTTGCTTCTTCTGCTGCACCTTCGTATACAACGGGACCATCATCAACTCCACCAGCGTGGTTGGCAACAAGTACCTCAACTTCTCCGCTCTCCTGCTTGTCCAAGTACCCACGAGGATCATCACGGCCCTCACGCTCACGAGGTTCGGCAGGAAAGCCCCCATCTGTGTTGCGTATACCTTGTGTTGTATTTTCTTCATTTCATCCGCTTTTATT
Source organism: Agrotis exclamationis (assembly GCA_950005045.1). NCBI lineage: Eukaryota > Metazoa > Arthropoda > Insecta > Lepidoptera > Noctuidae > Agrotis > Agrotis exclamationis. The sequence goes on from OX465427.1 coordinate 537,409, forward strand.
CCTAAGTGTAAGTATGCTTTATTTGTTGTTTGTTCTTTCCTTATTTGTCGTTTGTGTGCATTTGTATGTTGTGTTAAGAACTTAGTTTTTTTCGGATTTGGACAGTCAAACTGTATGTGACGTAAATAGATACGTCTCAATGTAGTAGTTACAATCTTACAATATTTGTTAATCACAATGTTGGTATTCCTATTCTACGCACTTATCTTGATTTACTGTGAAGTATGTGAATTACAATGTGAAAACGTATAAACAATTTACCCTTGATCGATACGCAGGATTATATTTTTAAATACGTCGTATTTCCGTAAGTCTATCAATAACACTGATAGAGATCTGGGTCGCTTTGTAAGGAACCTTGTACCGAATCTTAGTCTTCAAAGAATGCAGACGTGAGCTTAAAATACCTACAGATTTAGAGAATAGCAAACGATATTTTAATAGCCTATTCTTTGTCCCACTTCTGGGCCAAATTCTCCGCTTTCTCCTTCCAAACCTCTCTATTATGGGCAATTTCTGGCCATGTCTGCCCTATGAACATGATCAGATCCTCACACCACTTCCGCCGCGGTTGAACTAGACGGTGATGTCCTCTCTCAGGTGACCAGAGAGTGAAGATCTTTTTTGCCCTTATAACAGTTCCAGACTGCGTTTCAAAACGTTCTACCTTAAAAAACCTTCCCAAAATGACGCAGTTCTCGTCACATTCCAGCTGTATCATGGGCTTCAATGCTGTTCTACCTGCTGGGCAAGATGTGCAGCAGTTACGGCGTGTTCTCCATGTACGTGGTAGCCATGGAGGTGTTCCCCACCACCTCCAGGAACTCTCTGACCAACATCGCTAACACCGTGGGTAGGCTCGGCTCCGTGCTTGCTCCACAGACACCACTGCTGGTAAGTAAAGAACTATCCATTCATTTAGAACAGGTTAAGCTGTGATTCAGCAAGATACACGACAAAATCAGCACCAGGTGAACTATTGGCTGCTGCTTTGTGTTTCTTAGATTCGTTTCCCACACAGCACAAAATATATTTTTTTACCATCATTATTCTATTGCAGTGGCTGAGAGATTTGCGCTGTTGCGCTGCTTGCCTCGGGTTCGATTCCCGCACGAAACAAATATTTATTATTTGATCTACAAGTAGTTATTCTGCGCGTTTCTGTATTGAGTTTAAATGCTTGTAAAAGCACGCACGTTACGAGAGAGAAATTCTTGGCAATTTAAAAAATAAATAAATTGGAACTGTTATGTCTTGCAGGAGAAATACATGTCTAATCTACCGAGCATTGTGTTTGGCTTGGTGGCTCTGGGGCCCGCAATGTTGGCACTCCTGCTACCCGACACAAGCCAGTCAGCATTGCCTGATGATGTCCTAGACGCTGAGAACTTGGACAAAACTCCCGAAGAAGAACAGACGTGTGACGAAGTGCCAAGACTCTCTGTTTCTGTTACTGGAGAGAAGTAAAATCATGAAGACGTTCCTCTGATTGAAGTGTAGCAACACCAAAAATAAGTTAATAGTGCAGTGATTTAATTTAAGGATATTTATTAGAAATCAGGTGGTGATGATATTCATTTGTCGTCGGCTCTAATTGAAGTTTAAAGTGCTCCCTCACCACGAGCCTGTAATGTAACGTTACAGATTCGAACATTCCATCAGTAAGCGAGAAACATCTAACCTTAGAGTGCGTACCTTGTAATGATACATGTAATGCCTAGATACAACTTGTAACATCAATGCACTCCTGTTGTAATGGCGGACCGCATAGTTTATGTTACACGCGAATTTTCGTCAGTCAGAGAGGTATTATTGTAATGCTCAAAGTCAAATCTGCAATGTTACATTACACGCGAATGCTTTTAATGAAGGAGCATCTTTATGCAGGAGTTAAAGACTCAAATCAGTTTTAAAGTGATATAGTGAGTAATGACAGTCACTGAGCAAGTGTGTGCTCTTGGTGATATCGTGTGATACTATTGTATACTAATAGTTTGTAAGTTTTTGTGATAATCTGTTATTGGGATGACAATGTTGTACAAGTCGCTTGAATCACCCTAATCTTAGTACTCACATAGGGGTGATTTTTTTCATTTTTCTAGTGTTTGCGAGTATTACACTTGACAGTCTTGATTTAATTTAAGTTTTAGGTGTCATTAGATAAAATGTTGACATTTTATTATTGTAATAAAGTATAAAGTAATTCAAGTGTTTATTTTGTAAAAACTTGTCATTGGCCCCGTATGATAATTTAATAACAAATTGTAAGGTAATTATTATTATAATTATATTTATACGATATTGTTGTATTAGTGAATTTAATGATAATATAATACAAATTTCATGTGATTCTAGAAAAATATTTAGCGTAAGGGTCAGTTCAGAATGAGACGCGACGCTACGCGACGAGACACGAGGATACTGAAAATGTGTATCTTTTCGTGTAGAAAATAAAGTTAGATTTGTAAGTCGCTCTATTGAAATGTGCGTGCAGGGTCGCGGCTCGGTATGAATTGACCCTAAGCGTAGGTACGCTCAATATGTCACGCTTATGTATAAGCTTGCCTCCTGTCAAACTAATGTATTTAAATACTGCGTTTGTCAAACATAAACATTATTTATATCTGCCAAATGTAGTTGCATTTGCAAATTCGTTTGTAACTGAGACGTAATAAAATACCTATAGATTTGTAATAATGTTTTTATTCATTAAAAAAAAACCTACCTATGTTACAAAACTTTTATCCATTGTGAAAAGTAATAAGGTCGCGGGATTGTCTAAACAAGTAACCGTTACCCTGGAACGTGAAGGGCTATTAAAGGAACAACGTGTATTTTAATCAGTACGAGTGTAACAATACCTTTCGCTCCACCTAAGGCGGGAGGACTTATTTGATGATTTTACAAATATTTCTTGAATACTTGAATATTCTCTCTTTTCTCCACACTGGTTAGCAACCGACCAATTTAATATATTGTAATTACTTTCTCTGTTTTTTTTTAAATTAATTACTGTAGGTACCTACCAATGATAGCTGCATGCATGTTGCTGATAAGAATCTATCTGTCTAGACTGTTAAATACGTAAATGTCTAGACCATTTTAAGACCTTTGCGCAAAAATGGCATATCAGTCTGACAGTTTACTAATTACTTATCCGATCCAATTTTTGCTTAGTACCTATACTGTCTGCATTATAAGTATAATTGACAGGCCAAATTGACAGGCTTGTTGGTCTAGTGGTCAGTGACCCTGACTGCTATGCTGGAGGTCGTGGGTTCGATTCCCACCCAGGACAAAATGTGTGTGTGATGAGCGCGATCATTTGTTCTGTGTCTGGGTGTAATTTATCTATAATATTTATGTATTTAGAATTATATAAGTATGTTTATCAGTTGTATAGTACCCATAACACAAGCTCTGCTTAGCTTGGGACTAGATGGCGTTGTGTGATAGTTGTGGAATATTATATTATTATTATAATTACTAATTAAAATTGGGATTTCCCATAATCTGGAACTTTGTTTTTACAAAATCATGAAAAAAAGCTAGAATTACAGCAATTTCCATTATACAAGTTAGGTACTTGTATGCAAGTTGCAAATTGTATGCAACTTGAACAAAACCTACATACAATTTGCAAGTACGTAATTTGAACTGTAGATTGTGTTTTTTTTTTCAATTCAAGCAATTTGTACTAACTCGTATACCACTGTGACGTCATACTTGTATACAAGACTTTCATAATGGAACGCGTCTTATAGCGGCCATACACCATACTGCCTATCGTACAATCGGCATGACGCTGCCGATTTGATCAGTTAGATTTGACCGTGTGTGGGCGTGGAATCCATCAAATTGGCATGACAATAGGCTTGATCATGCCGATTTGATCATGCCGATTTGATCATGCCAATTTGATCAAATCGATTTGATCAAATCGGAATGATCAAACTTCAAATCGGCAGCAGTGATACCAACTTAGCAACTTTATAGCTAGATCTAGCTAATATTCGGTAGCTACTTTTTAACCGACGTAAAAAAAAGGAGGAGGTTCTCAATTCGAAACGTTTATTTTTTTGGAACGAAGTTCCTTATGGCGCGTTGCGAAAGGGGGCTAGGCGGAAAAAATTGTAACGACACTTTTTACAGACTGCGCGACGCAAAGGAGGGTAATCATAATCATAATCATTTATTTGTCAGAATATGGTAATGTGTGTATTACCATGGAATGGAATGGACTGGACTGTAATGGAGTGGAGTGGAGTGGAGTGGAGTGGAGTGGAGTGGAGTGGAGGGGAGTGGAGTGGAGTGGAGTGGAGTGGAGTGGAGTGGAGCGGAGTGGAGTGGAGTGGAGTGGAGTGGAGTGGAGTGGAGTGGAGTGGAGTGGAATGGAATGGAGGGTCGAAAATCGCCTGAACCTTTTTTAACCTGCTATCGTTAAGCAAGTTCAAAAAACACGATTTTCGACCTTATTGACATTCAAAATTTAGTTTGTTTTTTCTCACATTCTCGTTAGCTAACATTGCTCCTTCATTAAAATCCGGTGTTTGCATAAATGTCAATAAAGTCGAAAATCGCTTGAAGGTCGGAAATCATTTGCTTAACGATAAGCAAATGTTTTCCGACCTTCACTTGTATTACCAACTGATTCCCACTAATGGGATAAATCGGTAAAAAAACAAGTCGGTAAAAAAGTAGCTAAAAAGTTAAGCCACAAGTTTTATAAAATTGTAGCTGTCGGTCACCGAATAATAGCTAGATCTAGCTATAAAGTTGCTAAGTTGGCATCACTGCTGCCGATTTGAAGTTTGATCAAATCGATCGTCATGCCGATTGGACGATAGGCAGTATGGTGTATATGGACGAACTGCCAATTTGATCAAATCGATCGTCATGCCGATTGTACGATAGGCAGTATGGTGTATGGCCGCTATTAAAGGGTTTTTAAATAACTTCCGAAAAGAAGGAGGCCCTATGTCCATGTGTAGGTATATTGTGCCAGTGACAAAGGTTTGCGACTCGTCAGTTCAGGCCCTATAGCCAAATGGCTGCTTTGGACAGCTATTTTTACTGTCCAAAACGGTGAATATTACAGAAAAATCGGTTGGTATTACCGATTTTTTTTTTTCAGTGTAACCGCTCAGGAGTCATCAATAGATTTTCAACTACTATGTAGCCGGTGTGTACTTATCTTGTATTCAAGTATACAGTTGTGAGTGGCTGGTGACCGAAATAGGCCTATAATACCTATGTCACGGGTACCAGGCTCGCCAGACTAACAAGCAAAGCAATTTATTTTGTTTTTAAGCAGGATAATGTTATCGTGTATGTACAAGGTGTCGTAAAATCCTATTTTTCTCCTTCGAAACTCTTTTTTTTCTCTACGATCATACTCCGTTTATAATTTAATTTATTTTATTTATAAACAATAATTTACACTGTGTTTGAACCACAGAAATATTAGAACATATTACTTACCATTACATTATTATTCCTACGTTTGAAATGTCAATTAATACAAAAAAAAAGATTTATTCACTATTAGAATTAATTCAATACCACTACCAAGAAAGTCATTGATTAGTTAAAATAATTGAATGTCAACAGTATTGTTACGAGCTGGGTATTGGGATAAATTAATTAACACCAATTAAAACCAAATAAACTTTATTCACACACGAATCAGTAATTAAAACAACACTTAACACTACTCAACAATTAAACACTTATAAACTCACTTAATCACACGTAAAAATCACTTAGAGATCGCTTCCAGTTCACTTCGAGTTGCCTCGATCGTAGTCAAAACCAGACTGACTCGGGCCGCCGATCGGCGCCCTTTTTATACTACCGCCGGACCCACTAGATGTTTCTAGAAGGTGGTCGAATGTTCTGGAAACATCCATAGACTTCGACATAGTCCCATACCTTCTAGAACATTCCAGACCCATCTCGAAACATCTAGAACAGGGTAGAATTTTCTAGAAACTTTCAGACAAACCTTCGGTAGAATTGTCGAGAACCTTGTGGAACTTTCGAGAAGCTTATAGACAGGTCTCGCAATTCGATCGACGTAACACTGCCCCCTCCTTAGACATGCTCGTCCCGAGCATCGTTAGTCCCGTTATATCGCGCTAAACGGTCAACATGGACAATCTTGGGCGCGCCACGTGGACCCTTTTGAATCCGGTAGGTGACGTCGTTAATCTTGGTCACGACTCGGTATGGTCCATCCCATTTTGCTTGTAATTTAGGGGACTTCCCCTTGCTGCGCACTGGGTTATGCAACCACACAAGTGACCCCTCGTCGAAACCTCTATTGTTTGTCTTCCGGTCGTATCGGGTCTTCATCTTCTCAGACATTTGTTGGCCCGATTGTCTGATATGCTCATAAACATCATTCAATTTGTTACGCAAGTCATTTGCATAGTCGGTTACACTGCGTGGAGCATCAGGAGGGGATCCGGTGATTAAATCAGCAGGCAACCGTAATTCCCTTCCAAAGTTCGCGAAGGCTGGTGTCACAGCTGTACTTTCGTGAACTGCGCTACGATAGGACAGAAGAAATGGCTGTATGTGCTTGTCCCAATCTCTTTGCCTGCTTTCCACAACCTTTGCCAGATATCTCTCCAACGTTTGGTTGAAACGCTCCACCATTCCATCAGATTGTGGATGGTAGGAAGTCGTTCTGGTCTTGTGAGTACCCATCAGCCGACAAGTCTCCTGGAATACTTGTGATTCAAAATTCCTTCCTTGGTCGCTGTGTATTTCCAAGGGTACTCCAAAACGACAGAAGACCTCCTGAACCAATTTATCTGCGACTGTTGTAGCTTCCTGGTTAGGAATGGCGAAGACTTCTGGCCACTTTGTGAAGTAATCCATGACAACCATGAAGTATTTGTTCCCATTTTCACTTTCCGGAAATGGTCCTGCAACGTCTAGTGCTATCCGTTCCCACGGGGCTCCAACGTTGTATATCTGTAAAGCACCTCTGCTGCGTGTCTGGGGTCCTTTCACAGCCGCACAACTGGTACACTTCCGGCACCAGTCCTCCACGTCCTCCCGACAATGGATCCAGTAAAATCGCTCACGTATTTTCAGTAGAGTCCTTTTTACACCCATATGTCCACCTGAACATCCGTCGTGGTAGAGCCGTAATACATCTGGGACTTTGGCTCTAGGAACAACCATTTGTAAATGACAGTTGTCTCCTCGAGCGTTTTCCCATTTACGGCACAAGACTCCTTCCTGGACAACTAAGCTGTTCCATTGCGCCCAATAACTCTTAGTGATGGAACTCATTGCAGCTACATCACTCCACTTGGGTTTAGGAACACCATCTTTAATCCAATCAAAAATTGGTTTGATGTCTGCGTCATTTCGCTGAGCATGCTGTAGTGTTTCCTTCCATTCGTTACTGAGATCCGTTTTCAGCATTCGTACAGACACAACTTCCTTGGCCTCTTGCCTGATACAGTGTTTACAGTCTTCAGGACAAGGTCTTCTAGACAGTGCATCTGCGTTACCATGTGCCCTCCCACTGCGATGTTCAGTTACGAAATCGAACTCTTGTAGTAGCTCAATCCACCTCGCCACCTGTCCCTCTGGATTCTTGAATTGCAATAGCCACTTTAATGCAGCATGGTCCGTTCGCAATAGGAATTTTCGTCCCAGCAGATACTTACTGAAGTGCTGCAAAGTCTTTACTACGGCAAGTAATTCCCTTCTCGTAACGCAGTAATTTCTTTCCGGTTTCGATAGAGATTTGCTGTAGTAAGCTATAACAACTTCTTGATTTCCTTTCCGTTGAGACAACACGCCACCAATTCCAGTATTACTTGCGTCTGTGTCAACTATGAAGTCATTTTCAGTGTCAGGATAGTCAAGAATAGGTGAATTGCACAGACGTTTCTTTAATTCCTGGAATGCGATGTCACAGTTCTCGTCCCAACAGAATTGTTGCTTCTCCTCAGTAAGTTTGTGTAGGGGTTTTGCGATGTCGGCAAAATTCTTGACAAACCGTCGATAGTAGGAGCATAAACCTAAAAATGCTCTGACCTCCGTCTTGTCTTTCGGAACTGGCCATTCCTTGACGGCGACGATTTTCTCCGGGTCTGTCTGAACACCTTCCTCCGAAACTATGTGTCCTAAAAAGTTCACTTGTCTTCTGAAAAATGAACACTTTTCCGGACTTAACTTAAGATTTGCCGTCCGGATTTTCGACAGCACTCTAATTAGGTTTTGAAGGTGATCTTCAAATGTTCGGCCCACGACGATGACGTCGTCCAAATAGACAAGGCATGCGTCTCCGATCAATCCGGCAAGTACTTGCTCCATCAACCTTTCAAATGTCGCAGGAGCATTGCACAATCCGAATGGCATGACTTTAAATTGCCATAGCCCCTTTCCTGTTGAAAATGCAGTTTTCTCCTTGTCTTTAGGGTCTATTTCCACTTGCCAGTAGCCACTTTTCAGGTCTAACGTTGTGAACCACCTCCTTCCTGTCAGTGTATCCAATGTGTCATCGATCCTAGGCAGTGGGTAACTGTCTTTTTTCGTGACGTCGTTTAACCGTCGATAGTCCACACAAAACCGCGTGTTGCCGTCCTTTTTCTTCACCAGGACCACAGGAGAACACCACGGGCTAGATGAAGGCTCTATAAAACTGTTCTTCACCATGCGCTCAATCATCTCTTTTACTTCCTTTTCGCGTGCAACCGGAACCCTTCTTGGTCGTTGTCGGATTGGTAACTCATTGCCAGTATTAATTTTATGCTGAACCAGCCCTGTTCTCCCTATGTCAGCATCATCTGTAGAGAACATGTCGGCATACTGGAGTAACATTTTCCTAGCCTTATCCATTTCTACTCCAGTTAGATCGCAGTTTTTCAAAAGTGTTGACACGTCAAATTTCAAGCGAAGCACTTTTTCCGATGGTGCGCTTTCCATTAAGATCTCTTCTTTACCACATTTCAACACTCCTCGATCAACATCGATCTCACAACGATATTTCCGCATAAAGTCTAAGCCCAGGATGCAATCGTCTACTATGTCAGCCACGATGACATTATGCCAATACACTTTATGACCTAGTTTTAGCTTTACCTCCTTCTTGCCTCGGACGGTTATGTGCTGACCGGTAGCTGTCAGTAATTGTATGCGGTCGTGGTTATTAAAGAAGTCCCCAAGGAACCGACTTGCTAAGTTTGAGTTGACGACCGTGTGAGAAGCTCCTGTATCGAGTGTCAATTTGCATGGTTTTCCGTTGACTTCGCCTTTGATGATCAGGCTGTTTCCGTCATGGGCCTGTGAGATCGAGATCCTCGGGGCTCTTTCAATACCAGCCAGCACCCGCCCCTCAGTCCTGGCGTTTACTCGTTTCCCTGCTGTTGCGGGGCAGTGTTATCGGTCCCTCTTCCCTGCTGGGATTGATCTTCTCTTGATGTATTTCGCTTGGGACAGCTGGATCGAAGATGACCTTTTTCCCCACAAGTATAGCACCTGGGACTGTATCCTTGTGGCCGGTCGCGTACAGTTGATTCTACAACTTCTCTGACGCGATGTGTGCGATGATCTTGCCTCACTGCCTCTACTTCCAAAGCATGGGCCAAGGCGTCCTTTAATGTTTCGTGGTGCCCAAGTCTTACAGCGGCTCTGACTTCCAAGTCACGTATTCCGTCGACGAATGCCTGTACGAGGTTGCCATTGATCAGAGCAGGAGCAGACTGATATGCCTTTCGGACCATCTTTTCAATTTCCAGGGCCCACTGTTGTAGAGTCTCGGCACTACGTTGAACACGATCCTTTAGCTTAGCGCGAAATACGTGCTCCAGGTGCGCGTCGCCGTACCTGGACTCCAACGCTTCCAGCAGCTGCTCATATGTGACATCCTTGCCAAGAGCCTCAAGTACGGTCAGGGCCTGGTCTCGTAGGCCTAAAGTAAGCGCGGTCATCGCTTGCTCTTTCGTCCACCCATTCGCCTTCATAACGGCTTCAAACTGCATCCTGTAAGCCGACCATGAAGATGTTCCGTCAAATGGCGGCACCTTAAAGCCTCGTGTCGAAGGTGCAGCAACCACCGGACAAATAACCCCGTCTCCAGTCCTAAGTTCACCCAAAGCCTTCTTAACCCCGGCAATTTGGAGCTCAGCTTCAGAAATGCGATTCTCGTGCTGATTGACTTGCTCTTTAATCACCTTCAGCTCCTTGCCAAATGTTGAGTGCAGGTCCTTAATGAGGACCATTTGTTCTTCTTGGCGACGGGCCTGCTCCTCTTTATCTTCCTGGAGCTGCTTTTGCAACAGGCGGGCCTGTTCCTCTTGACGTCGGGCCTGCTCCTCCTTATCTTTCTGTAGCTGCTCTTGCAGCAGGCGGGCCTGTTCTTCTTGGCGGCGGGCTTGCTCCTCCTGGCGGCGGGCCTGCTCCTCCTTATCCTTCTGTAGCTGCTCTTGCAGCAGGCGGGCCTGTTCTTCTTGGCGGCGGGCCTGCTCCTCCTGGCGGCGGGCCTGCTCCTCCTTATCCTTCTGTAGCTGCTCTTGCAGCAGGCGGGCCTGTTCTTCTTGGCGGCGGGCCTGCTCCTCCTGGCGGCGGGTCTGCTCCTCCTTATCCTTCTGTAGCTGCTCTTGCAGCAGCCGGGCCTGTTCTTCTTGTCGGCGGGCCTGCTCCTGCAGCAGTGCCATAAGCGCAGACAGGTCTGGAGCCGCTGGTGCTGAAGAAGCTGGTGCTGAAGGGGCTGGTTCCATCGTAGGCTGAGCACCACCCGGCGTCTGTATCGGGGAACCTCCAAACCGCCTCTGGTCCATGTCTTGTTGACGTTGACTTCTGGTACGAATACCGTCCGTGTCGTCTTTTGGTAAAATTGGCATTTTATCCCTCACTTCTGACACCAAATGTTACGAGCTGGGTATTGGGATAAATTAATTAACACCAATTAAAACCAAATAAACTTTATTCACACACGAATCAGTAATTAAAACAACACTTAACACTACTCAACAATTAAACACTTATAAACTCACTTAATCACACGTAAAAATCACTTAGAGATCGCTTCCAGTTCACTTCGAGTTGCCTCGATCGTAGTCAAAACCAGACTGACTCGGGCCGCCGATCGGCGCCCTTTTTATACTACCGCCGGACCCACTAGATGTTTCTAGAAGGTGGTCGAATGTTCTGGAAACATCCATAGACTTCGACATAGTCCCATACCTTCTAGAACATTCCAGACCCATCTCGAAACATCTAGAACAGGGTAGAATTTTCTAGAAACTTTCAGACAAACCTTCGGTAGAATTGTCGAGAACCTTGTGGAACTTTCGAGAAGCTTATAGACAGGTCTCGCAATTCGATCGACGTAACAGTATACTTAATAGCATCCAATAAAACAAAAGGAAAACAACAAAATTACAACATGTCATAAAAGCTAATAAAGTAAATGTCACATTCCGTATAAGTAAATACTCAGAATTAATGTAATATAAAAGATTAAAGGAAAAATTGATGTTTATCTACTTTATTTCGTCCTTTGTCAATATTCGGCAAGTTTCTGCATAGCGGCAGAGCGCTTGCACCTGTTCGCCGATATTTAGTGTCGTTGTTATGATAACAGTGGAATCTAGGTATCTTTTATACAGGTTGATTTGTAATTCGATGCGGTCCTTGAAACTTAACTTAGACCTTATTTGCAACACAGTAGAGCATACGGTGCAAGACTGCCCCGCTTGGGCAGAGCACCGACGTGTCCTCACGGCGGCGATAGGCGGAGACCTCTCGCGCCCGGCATTGGTTGCGGCCATGCTGCGGGGCGAGACGGAGTGGGAAGCGGTCGCCTCCTTCTGCGAAGCAGTAATGCTCGCGAAGGAGGAGGCGGGCCGCGTGAGAGAGAGGACAGTGTCCTCCCTCCGCCCCAACCGCAGTGGTGGACGCCCACGGCGATGGACGTCGCAAGACGATCTCCGGCCACCGTAGGCGCGGGCATGCGGGCGGCGAGTAAAGGGCAACTCGCTGCCCGACCATGGACCATGCCCGGGTCGACGGCGCGTTGTGTTCCACGCGCGCCTCAAAGAGCGTCAGCAAGATGACGGGGCGGGCCCTTTAGAGGGCCGAAGCCTGCCGGGGTCGCGGGACTTATCTCATTACCGTGACCCCGGAATATAAAGGGCTATTGAAGGACACCGTGGATTTTAGTCAGTACAAGTCTGACAGTCCCTCCCGCCCTGCCCGGGGTGGGAGGACTCATTTGATGATTTTACCACGATAAAAAAAAAAAAAGACCTTATTTGCAACAATTTTAACCCCAATAACGTGGGGTCCAAACTGACTGGTTTTGGATATATCGAACTTTAAAGACTTTTCGAAAAATTTCCTCCTCTCCCTCAAGTGCTTATTGTTAGAAATTAACGATGGTCACCACTTAGAATTCATACTTTTCTGATTGAATATGAACGATTAAATCTCGTGAATACAAGTTCGTTATAAAACTAATCATATCTTGGGAAATTAAGTGTCATAAAGTTTCTGTTTTGAAGTTTTCTGAAAACTTACCATGTCTTTCAAAGCATATTTCTCAAAACAAATGTAAAACACATGGTTGGTAAATTACATTATAAACTTTCTTGTCTCCTTACCTTTCTAAAATTTTGCCACAGTACCCACTATTAGTTAATGTCTTACCAGAAAATGAGGGTCGTTACTGACAAGATAGTAACTAAATCAATGAAAATCGTCAAACTTGCTAAACGCATAGTCAACTCTTCGCGTGACCAGAGGGCTGGCTTATTGCTTGGTCAAAGAATCAGCATTGCCATCCAACGTGGCAATGCTGCCAGCGTTCTGGGCACATGTCCCGTTGACAGCGATGTGGATGAATTATTTTGATGCTCTTTGTTATTTAATTAGGTTAGTAAATATATTATATTAATAAAATACTATGTATCATAATAAAAGTTGAATCTCTCTCCTATAACACAAAGATAATGTTCCACACTTGTTTTTCTCGCTTTCTAGAAAGTAATATTATGTTAATTTTATTTTACATTTGGCTAAGAAGGGCTCGTACCGTACTCTATGTCTATGGTTTGTATAGTTTTTGCGTTTTGTTGTGGCTTTGATTTATGTACAATTTTTTAATTGCAAATTATCTAATGCACATATTATTACTCGAGTTATGTATAATTGTGTCTGATTTCAGTAAATCATTTTAATTGTATTGAAAACTTGAGAATTTACATGTTTTTTTGGTTAACTAAACGTTTTAGTTCAGCCAGAGTTCAGTCATTTGCCGTTGCTAAGGAAAGAAAACTTATGTCTCTGTCTTCATAGAAACGCGACGGCGAATCTACAGCGGGCGTAGCATGGCGCCGTAGAAAGAGGTTTTGTCGACGGAAGAATAGACAAAATGACAGAACTTAGAAATAATTTTAGCGTTTTAAGCATGGTAATGTAAAAAATATAGAAAATAAACGTTCTATTCTTGAATAGTGTACGAATAGTGTCATATTTGTGCAAAAAAACAGTCGATTTGTTTAGAAATAACAATGAAATAACTTTGTCTTTTCTTCGTAGAATAGAGATAGAATCGCCATGCTAGGCTTGCTGGTCGCGCCATGCTCGGACAGAAGACACATCAAGTTGGATAGAAAGAGCTTTGTCTTTTCTTGGTAGAATAGAGATAGAATCGCCATGCTACGCGAGCAGTAAAAGTTAGGCATTAATGAGAACAAAATATAAATAATTCAGAGTCTTTTAATATCAACTTACATCTATAGGTATAATAATTTATAAACTATACATAATTGACTATAGTACAGTACCTACTAAGAGAGCAATATAACATTACTACTATATGACAAATTCACGAGGAAAGTTTGACGGCGCCATGTTGTGTTGTCTTAAGAAAATCATTTAATTATAGTGTGATTTTTGTTGCATAGTACGCGTATGTACACACCATTATGGAGGAAGTGTTGTCGAATTTACATTGTAGCGTGTGCGTAAACAATTTAGTATCATTTTTTCTTACCTTTTTATACAAATACCCTGATTATAAGCTCTGATTAAAATTATTGTTACCGAAGTTTACCATTATAATTTAAATCCAGTTTCGGTTCTAAGCCTTTATCACAAACGACTGTACAAAAATTAATAACAAAAATGCTCTCAACACTCGTACACAATATACATTTCAAATAAGGTCTCCGCGTAGTGTTATATTAATCCTAAAATATTTTATTTACAATGAGTATGTGTTTATTTCCTGTGTACTTTCATTTCTGGTGTGCCGAGCGCTTCAGCTTCCTCGAGAGTGTCAGGCATTCTGGAGCCGAGGGTCTCAGGCTGCGTGAGGACCAGGATCCCGGAGAGAATGCCCATGGCGCCGAACATCACTGACGGTATTCCTTCCCAGTAATCCATCTGTTATATAAATTCGAATGCTTTAGTTACATTCATTTGTGTTTCACTTATAGAGTTGTGCAGGTGCACATAGAAAATATGTCTTTATTTAAACGCCTGTGTGACATCTGAGAATGCTGTTATTGACGTATAGACGTATAATTAAAGCGCATTTGGAATTTATATGTAATCCTGTATGGAGTATCTCCAATTATTCTACTTTGAACTTTATCCAATCATTTCAAATAATGTATTTATTAACTATATAACATGCGTAAACAGGTGTACTTCAAGGGTTAATTCTTAGCCCAGCTATGTTATTCGTTCTAGGAACTCTTGAGAAATTGAGGTTATACATGTGAGGAATAGCGGTTAAATTAGTATGAAACACAATTACAATAGCAATGCGTTTCAGTTTGACAGTATGACAAAAAAATAACAACATCATTTACGTTGTTGAAACATAATTATTTGTTTCTCAACGAAACCACCGGATAATGTGATTGATTGAAACTGAGCTACAAACATAAAAAAAAAAAATTTGATCACTAGTATAAACTGATACCTAATTGTTTTTAAATTGATCTTTATACAGTTTAAGAAACATTCTTTGTTGTATTTTTTCTTAAGACAGAAATACCCTGTTTGAAATCAATTTTTTTTCAAAATCGTTACAAAAGAGACTTTGATTTTTCAAAGTGACGCAAACTTTTTTTGATGTGTGCACCCAATCGGCGTGTAACTGATTGTGATGTGAATACTCACCAGCACTGGCGTGAGGGGCGCGGTGATAGAGCCGATGCGCCCAACCATGGAGGAGAAGGCGAGCAGGCGGTGGCGGTACACCGTGGGGTACAGCTCTGATGTGTACAGGTACAGTGACGTAAACACCACAGAGATGCCGAACTTGCCGAACAGATATACAATGAGTCGCAGCGTCGACAGATCTGTTGCAAAAGAATTGAAAATAAAGCTAAATATTAAAGCCTTGACAGTACCCCCTTTGGCCTTCGTCGATGACACATCTAGCCACTAGTACATGTTAAAATTTATCATATCGAATATAATAATACAGATATTATGCATCCAAACAAAATAATTTGACAATGTTGAATATCAGCGCGATATCAAAATTAGGTATTTTATCGTGGGGATTCACAAACAAAATAGATTCAGATCAGTTTTAATTCTTATTAACTGATTACAAATTTCAGCTTATTGATATTGAGTCAGTTTTTTTCAGGTATTTCATTATTATAAACGATGTTGTTTCGTTCGTTTACTGTAATAGATTTGTGTTAGTACTTCGTTAATTTATTGGTTATAATTTTGACGTACTATCGCCCAATGTATATACTTACCACCGTAAAGACTATTTCTGCTTGCAGAGTTATAACTTTCACTTCCTAGGCCTTTTGTTTTGACCATTCATCCTATTCATAAAAAAGGGTCATCCGTTTCATAAAAAAGGTGGCCAGTTCATAGATGCGGGATACTGCGCACGCGATTTTGTTTTAAAAGTGAGCAGAGATTACATTGTTCGATAGTACCTACGTAATACCATATAAAAGATAAACCTATCTAAATTATTCATTAATTCACACGTGATCGTTAAAGAATTAAAATAATTAGGTACCAACTATCTCATAATTTAAAGATTAACGATTCAAATAATCGTAAGTGATAATTTTGTAGTTATATATCAATTAACACAGATTACGATAACGCTATTGTGATAGAACATAGACGCATGATTATGGACTACTTATTGACGCATTTACCGGTCCTTATAGATTAACTCATGCGATAATGTTAATTGTTTTGTAAACACTGTTGCCATTAAAGATTAATTTTAAAAAAGGCTTGAAAAAACCAAAAAGATGGTAATAATAAAATAAGACTAACCATCCGGAATGAAAGCGAAGGCAATGTTACAGGCAGCACTGAACAAGTACCCTCCGGACAGAGTGGGCTTCCTCCCTATCCTGTCAAGGACGAGCACAGCAGTGTAGAAACCAGGGATCTCGATGATACAGGTCAGAATGTAGTTCAAATGCATGGTATCAGACAAACTGGTGGCATTGATAGACAACCCGTAGTACACGAAGGTGGTGGTGATCCACCAGATGGGAGTGGTGCAAATACGGCGCAGCAACACACGGGAACGCATGATGGCGGTGAGCAGGTTGGGTACATCGGCGTCGTCTACTACCTAAACAAAAATTGTCATAAATATATGTACTAAGAAAAAAATTTGCCTTGGGCAAAAGAAAAGTAAATTTTGAATGGAATGTTTCTAAGTAATATCTATTATAAATATTCTAACACTGACCTTTACCGGCTGTGGTGGATTGCATAGCGCTTCCATAGACTTCTCACTAATCTGAGTCCTATTCCGCTTGGCCACTCGCAGCAGCACAGTCTTTGCTTGGTCGTACTTCTTCTGTGATAGTAGCCACCTCACGCTCTCCGAAAGAATCCAGTAGTAAGCGATGATCAGGAAGCAAGGAATGTGAATTGCTAAGAGCATGTACCTCCAGGGTTCGATGAGCCAGGCCATTCCACCGAGGATGACCTGGCCTATGGCGAACATGGATGAGCAAGTGGCGCTCGTCAACACTCGGAATTTTGGGCCCACGAACTCAGTAGCTAGAATATCAAAAGCATTGTCAATTGCATGTACGAACTACATAACTAATTTAAAAAAAAAGAACATGACATAAAATGGCATGCTTACCAAAAATATAAGAAGAACTGAAGGTTCCGGCACCAAATGTGGTCTGCAGCAACTGTAGTGCCAAATACATGGGATAGTTGACAGAGAAGGCTCTGATGACACCGAAGAGAGCCAGGTTGGTGACACTAATGACCAGAGCGACACGTCTTCCAAATCGGTCCGAGACGTAGCCGGTAAATGGCAGAACAAGCAAAGTACCCACGCTACTAAGAGTACCAGCTAAAGCACGAAGCCAATCTTGGCAACCCAGGTCGAACTGTAAATGTAATTTAATTTAATTTTAATTTCGAATGTGCACTTGTGATCACGCCATAATATTTTATGATCATACATACTCACATCATAAACGACGGAGTTTTTTCTAGCGTAGACGAAGCCGTCACAGTCCTGTTGATTTTGATTGAAGATGCTAGCCGGACAGGTGTCCAAGGATCCGTTGACGCCGCCAATCGGCTGGTATCGGGAGCAGGATACGAAACCGTTCGCGTTGTCTGCCGCTGGGATCGCATTGGTGATCCAGTCTGGGTCGAATAACACACTCTTGTTGTTTTCGCCACATTCGGGAATCTGACATCTGCGGATAAAGTATTTGATGATTAACGATTTTATGGTAACTTTGGTATATGGTGGAGGGTTTTGACGGGGCCTTTGCCCGCTCCTAGCCTATGTTATTCAGGACCATTATAGCTTCCTACTGTTGAAAGTATTGATATTACTTCCTACAAACATACAATCTTAATTTCTTTATAATAATAGTATAGATTATGGCTAGTAAAGAATTATATTCGAAAAAAAATGAAACCTGAAAAAACTGAGCTCAAAATATTTGCTTTACTTTGAAAGTACCGTAAACTAAAATCTTCATAGAAATAAAATATGGCAGCTTAATGTAATTGATCTTCTCTTACTGATTGCCATAACATACCTGTGTGGTATGGCAGCGGCAGAGAAGATATACTCGCTCATGAACGCCGACATGATGATAGGCACGGACACAAGCAGCAGGTTCAACATCTGGTAGCGGCCGAACTGACCCAGCTCGTTCACCAGCACATCGTCGAGGTCCAGCGGCTTCTCGACCACACTACCCTTGCGGTCCGCCATGGCTAACGTGCCAACTACTTTTTACTTCTACTTCTGTATTTTTAGTAAGAGCACGCGGCGTCTCGGGCCATGTGCTCTCGAGAAGTGAACCACAGCTCATTGCAGTGCAACAAGAGGAATTATTATCAGATAAATATGGAGGATTTTAATAATGTACTAATTTAATGATAAGCTGTTTAGATTTTGGCGATAGCAAATTTTTTATCACAGATAGAAGCGGACATCGACAGGAGCGCTAGTGTACATTGCGGAAGCGGCACTAGTTAATGATCAGTGAACACTTCGAGCAGTCTGTCGAGTGAAGCTAAACCATACATTATTTAATTAAACAAAGAGACTCCGTAGACCGAACCCAGGTGAGCTGATGCTAACAGAATCTGTTGAGGTGGAGATTCATTGAGGACTCTGCTCTGGAGTGTAACTAACGATGAGGCACTAATTAACGTAGCTAATACACGGTTCTCAGGTCGCTAAACTCGTGGCTTAGTTCTGTGCCGACTCAATTTAGGTTACCATAGACATGACAAGATCAAAATTTTTAATAAAAATATCAAAAAGAATACTATTCGAAAATAATAATAATAATAATATTCCACAACTATCACACAACGCCATCTAGTCCCAAGCTAAGCAGAGCTTGTGTTATGGGTACTAGACAACTGATAAACATACTTATATATTTCTAAATACATACATATTATAGATAAATTACACCCAGACACAGAACAAATGATCGTGCTCATCACACAACATTTGTCCTGGGTGGGAATCGAACCCACGACCTCCGGCATAGCAGTCTGGGTCACTAACCACTAGACCTACAGGCCAGTCAAAGTCGAAAAGGAACTAATACATTTAAAAATATGCTGAATGAATGAAAAGACCAACATTTTGATTGCTTTGGGGGGGTGGTCCTATGGAACATTCATTATTTGTAAGTGATATCCGTTGATACCAAACACCCGTACACCGCATGAATAGATACGTGGACGAGCGGTGTCGTGTGAGAATCGCCTTAGTATGAACGTCGCCATCGCAGGTCACAGTGCGTCACCATGACCAATGTTATCATACTATCTCAATGGAATTACGAACGGACAAGATGACTGCTAACTTCTTTTGTCTTGCTCCTAATACAAGTTTCCAAGATTGTACTATTTGCACCAATAAGATAAGAAATATATTGTTATTACAACAGTCAAGGTAAGGGCACTTAATAAGAACAAAATAGATAATTCTCAGTCTTTTAATAACAACTTACTTCTAATATATTTATTTTTAAATAAGAAATAAGAAACTAAGCGTTATTGAGTATTTCGGACATTGTAAGAGACCAACATGACATTATATCACATACAAACCTCAGTATGGAGTAAGGTTTGTCGTAAATTGTGTGTAGGAATATTTAATAAGATATCGAGCTACCTAAAAACTACATAGGTACCAGATTATTTATAAGAAAATTTGATTGGCTGTTGCACGCTCACAACGTTAATCAAAAACATGTATGCACTTTATTTCATTTGCTAACATCTTCTACACTATGTTTTAATACAAAAATCTGTTCTAAAAGAAAATTATCTATTTCACAATGCAGAGCAATGAGTGCGTGAAATATACTTTTTATAAATCATTTACTATTTGTCTCTTTATAAATACCTATTGTTCCAACTAATTTATAAGTAGAGAGTGATGAGTATGAATGTTGATGGATGGAGAGGAAGAGGAAGACCAAAGAAAAGATGGATGGATTGTCTAAGGAATGATATGAAAGAAAAAGGAGTAAATGATACTGTGACGTCTGATAGGGGAGAATGGAAGAAGAAAACGTGTTGCGCCGACCCCAAGTAGAATGGGATAAGGGCACGAAGAAGAAGTTCCAACTAATTCATAGGTAGGTATTTTTAACCCCGTATTTAAACCTTTGCAATCCGAAGTTCCCAGTTGAACCTTTGTGATATTTTATAAATAAGTGCTAACAGAAATGCTCTCCACACTCGTACACAATATACTCGTACCTTTAAATGTCACAGCGAAGTTTATATTAATCCTAAAATACGAATACTATTTCTAATGAGTATTGTTAATTTCTTTGTGCTTTCATCTCTGGTTTGCCAAGCGCCTCAGCCTCCTCAAGGGTGTCAGGCATCCTGGAGCCGAGAGTCTCAGGCTGCGTGAGGACCAGGATCCCGGACAGAATACTCCTGGCACCGAACATCACTGATGGTATTCCTTCCCAGTACTTCATCTGTTAAATAGATTCGGATGCGTTAGTTACATTCGTGTTTCAGCTCAACAATTGTTCTCATAAGATTCATGTACATACACACATCAAAAGTGTCTAGGGATCAAGCATTTTTATGCGGATTTCTTGAGATTGAGATGTGGCTTTGTAATAAATTTATGATTTTATAAATTTATATGGATCCTTTTTGGTGCATTTCATAATTTGAATCAGGAACTGTGAATCAAATTCGAGTAAAAGATGAAAATCAGCTGTCAATATTTTCCCTATAAAAACATACAACGCATTGAAGACATTATTAGTGCTACTGTTTCCCTACTACTGATTAAAACCAACGTTATTATGGAGCGGCGACGTCATTTAAGCAGGGAAGAAATGCTCAGAGCCGTGGGAATGATAGAAGCTGGTTCCCGGCAACGTACTGTGGCTTTAGCTCTGAATACAAGTCAGAGTGTTATCAGTCGACTTTGGACACGTTACCGAAGCACTGGTACCGTGGCTGAGCGCCATGGAGGACGGTATCGCTGCACCACACGGAGACAAGACCGATACATTCAAATCTTAACTCGAAGAGCTCCAACAATAACCGCCATGATGTTAGCCGTGAGGCTTCATCACTCTTCAGGGAACTTAATTAGCGACCAAACAGTCAGAAACCGCTTGCATGAAGTGAACCTTCATTCCCGAAGACCGCTACGGGTACCACCTATAGCAATGCACAATCGTTGGATTCGATATCAATGGGCTCTTGAACACAGAAATTGGGCAGAAGAACAATGGCGTTTCGTGTGCTTTTCTGATGAGTCTCGTTTCGGTATGAGACCGGATACAAGA
The DNA here is from genome assembly GCA_950005045.1 of Agrotis exclamationis. Taxonomy (NCBI): domain Eukaryota; kingdom Metazoa; phylum Arthropoda; class Insecta; order Lepidoptera; family Noctuidae; genus Agrotis; species Agrotis exclamationis. The sequence continues at coordinate 558,723 of OX465427.1, forward strand.
CGTATACGACACTGGAGAACCCCTGGACGCCAACAGCGATTAAAATCCTGCCAGGAAGTCCATCCTTATAGTGGTGGAACCATCATGGTATGGGCGGGTATTTGGATCGGCGGAAGAACTGAGTTGATTTGGATCAGAGGCAACCACAACGCTCAAATTTATGCTGAGACGATTGTATCAGACGTCATCGTTCCTCTACAAGTGCAAATCGGTCCCTTATTTCAGTTAATGCATAATAATGCACGACCGCACACCGCAAGAGTTGTAAGACAGACTCTCGCCGCAGCTAACATCAATGTCCTGCCCTGGCCTGCTCAGTCGCCAGACTTGAATCCGATTGAGCATGCATGGGATATGCTACAGAGAAGAGCTCTGCCGAATATGGAGGGTATCCAGTCGCAAGAAGACCTTTTTTTGTTGTTGCAACGAACATGGGCGGCCATTCCACAGCGTGATTTGGATGAACTCATTTTGAGTATGCCAAACCGATGTTCTTGTGTTGTTAGTGTTCGCGGTAGAAACACGGATTATTAATTGTTTAAGGTACCTAATAAAATTTTAAAGAAAACTGTTATTTCAGTCTTTTTTTCGAACTTTTGTGTTAGTGGTTCAAATGTCAAAAATCCCTTTATTAGGAAAATGGCAAATTTCTTTATTAATGCAAAGGTGACTTGGTTTATCGTTACTGTGACAAACGAAAACACTTTATTTGATGAATCCTTAAAGAAAATTTTAATTAATATCAATCAGGAGAAAAGTTATTGCAAAAATATATGTTGATCCCTAGACACTTTTGATGTGTGTATTTAGACGCCTATAAGCCATTTGAGAATGCTGTTATTGGCGTGGAGGCATCAAAGTCTATTCAAAATAGAAGGTAATACGATTAAAACGATCTCTAATAAATCTAGTTTAGACATTCATTCCTTCAATCCAAAATAAAGCATTCATTGTATAACTAAACAACAATTGTAAATGGGCATACGACAAGGCTTAAGTCCTTGCCCATTTTTAGGGTTCCGTAGCCAAATGGCAAAAACGGAACCCTTATAGATTCGTCATGTCTGTCTATCTGTCCGTCCGTATGTCACAGCCACTTTTTGTCAAAAGTATAAGAGCTATCCTGTTGAAACTTGGTAACCGCAAATAAGTATAACTTTGCCATTCATACAAACACTATGAAAAACAAAGTTATTTTTATTGTTTGTGTATAATTATAACTTACTAATCTCAATATAATTATATCCCTAATCTATGCTTGCTACTACGGAACCCTACATGGGCGAGTCCAACTCGCACTTGGCCGGTTTTTTTTGTTAGTTTTCCGAACTCTTGAAAAATTGATGTCATTAAAAGGTGTGTACACATTAAGCATTACTCTATAGACTGTCATTGATTGACGTAATAGTGACAACTATTAACACAAATATTGACATAAAACTAAAATATTTACATAAATAACTAAATTAAAACTAAAATTAAAAATTTACATGGCGTCAAAAAATTCATCCACATCGCTGTCAATGGGGCAAGTGCCCAGAACGCTGGCAGCATTGCCACGTTGAATGGCAATGCTGATTCTTTGGCCGAGAAATAGGCCAGCCCTCTGGTCACGAGAGGCGTCGACTATACGCTTGGCGATGTCTTTGAAGACTCGGTGGGCACTCGGACCCCATGGCCCTAGTGTTTCAACCCCAAACGGCTCAAACACATAGCTAGAAGTCAAGCCATTGTATTTGCGCCGTTTGAGGTTTTCGGCACTTGCAGCAGCCGCACCAGCGCAGCATGTAGTACCAGGAAGATGGGATGGCGCAAGGGTGTCGACACATGTTGCATCCCACACCAAAGGTCTACCCAACTTCCAAGGCATTATAGTCATCCCATCTGGTCTCTTCCCATCGTCGCGTGCCAAGCCACTGGGTTCTAAAACGGCTGGCACCCCGGCGGTGACAAGAGCACGACGGATAATGTCATTTATACTAGCGTGCCATGCTAGCCGACCTGCACTCTTGCTGCAGGAAAGGCCATGGTGCCCGAGGCAGTCGTAATAGTTGTTTTTAATTTTGTGCACGTGTTATTTCACATTAATTGAATTTGATAAATTTTAATTTCATCAAAACGAAACTTACGTTTTATAAATTTGAATTCAATTGAATTCATTTTTGTTAATTATTTGATTATTTACCTCCATATTGTGTGATTTATTGAAAGTGACACTCACCAGCACCGGCGTGAGGGGCGCGATAACGGCGCCGATACGTCCAATCATAGAGGAGAAGGCGAGCAAGCGGTGGCGATACTGAGTGGGGTACAGCTCAGATGTGTACAGGTACAGCGATGTGAACACCATGGAGATGCTGTACTTGCCCATCAGGTACACGATCAGCCTCAGCGTCGACAGATCTGTAGCAAAGCATTGAATATCCACTTTTTTAAAAGCCTTAATTGTGCCCTTTTTTACGTTCGTCTGTAGACTTAGACTTGCCATGCAATTTTGATTCTATATTTTAATTATTTATTAAAAAAAATAAAAAAAGCCTCTCTGAAATTTTGAAATATCAATTTAAAACAATAAGACACTCCCGGTAACAGTTCGACTAAGAAAAGATAAACGAGCCTACAGACATCAAAACTATTTCTTATTTATGAATGGAAAACACGATATTTTCAGTTAAGTCATCGATGACGATGGCGATGGAAAATACAATTGATGGATAACATTATTAGAACATCATGAAAAGAGATGGCAATAATAAATTAAGACTTACTATTCGGAATGAAAGCAAAGGTGAAGTTGCAGGCAGCACTGAACAAGAACCCCAAAGACAGAGTGGGCTTCCTCCCTATTCTGTCGAGAACGAGAGGAGCGGTGTAGAAACCAGGGATCTCGATGGCACAGGTCAGAATATAATTCAAGTGCATGGTATCAGACAAGCTGGTGGCATTGATGGACAGCCCGTAGTACACGAAGGTGGCGGTCATCCACCAGATAGGAGTGGTGCAAATACGCCGCATCAACACACGGGAACGGAATATGGCGGTGATGACGTTAGGTGCATCGGTGTCGTCCATTACCTAAACAAAAATTTACATGACCTGTGTGCCTGGCAAAAGTTGATTTCTATTGACGCAAAATAAATTTTACACTAAAGGTATCAAAGTAACTTCTATTTAGTATTCTAAAACTGACTTTAACTGGCTGTGGTGGATTGCATAGCGCTCCCATAGACTTCTCACTAATCTGAGTCCTGTTCCGCTTGGCCACTCGTAACAGCACAGTCTTTGCTTGGTCGTACTTCTTCTGTGACAGTAGCCATCTCACGCTCTCCGAAAGGATCCAGTAGTAAGCGATGATCAGGAAACAAGGAATGTGAATTGCAAAGATCATGTATCTCCAGGGTTCGATGAGCCAGGCCATTCCACTGAGGACGACCTGGCCGACGGAGAACAAGGCTGAGCAAGAGGCGCCCGTCACCACTCGATACTTTGGACCCACGAACTCAGTAGCTGGAACATGAAAATCATTATCAATTGATTTTACTAACTACACAAGGCTGAAAAAGGTTGATGTAATGACAAAATATATGTATACAAAAAAATCACCATAAATATAAGAAGAACTAAAGGCTCCGCTACCAAATGTGGTCTGCAGCAACTGTAGTGCCAAATACATGGAATAGTTGACAGAGAAGGCTCTGATGACACCGAAGAGGGCCAGGTTGGTAACACTAATGACCAGAGCGACACGTCTTCCAAATCTGTCTGAGATGTAACCGGCAAATGGCAGAACAAGCAAACCACCCACGCTATTAAGCGTACCAGCTAAGACACGGAGCCAGTCTTGGCAACCCAGGTCAAACTGTAAATGGAATACAATTACTAAGTTTTGTTTCCGAACATTACATACATGTTATTTTTTGTGATCGTGCAATCATAATTATGAATCTAAGACATTATACTCACGTCAAAAACGACGGAGTTTTCTCTAGCGTAGACGAAACTGTCACAGTCCTGTTGATTTTGATTGAAGATTTTAGCTGGACAGTAATCCAAAGAGCCGTTGGCGCCGCCAATTGGCTGATATCTGGAGCAGGATGCGAAGCCATTAGCGTTATCTGCCGCTGGTATCGCATTGGCGATCCATTTCGGTTTGAAAATCGCGCTCTTGTTAGTTTCTCCACATTCGGGAATCTGACATCTGTTGAAAATGTATTCACTGAAAAATTGGTTTATCATACACACAAAAAAAAATTGAAAAAAATGCTAGTGCAATGCTAGTTAATCTACTTTTTAATTTTTTATTGTAAAGATATTGGACTGTTTTATTGTTTTACGAGTACATCCTAAAATCTATATTTTTAAATAAATAATCAAAAAATAAGAATAAATCATAATATTATAATCAACAGTGACAAAAAAGATTTCGATTATTGATCGCGATTTCTTTTAGTTGTGTTTCAAAAATTGTTTTAGACAAAACTTTTAATGGAAACAAAACAATAGTAGTTTTACGTTTGTTATCTTCTGTTACTGATGACAACAACATGTACCTGTGTGGTATGGCAGCGGCAGAGAAGTTATACTCGTTCGTGAAAGCTGACATGATGATAGGCACGGACACAAGCAGCAGGTTCAACATCTGGTAGCGGCCGAACTGACCCAGCTCGTTCACCAGCACATCGTCGAGGTCCAGCGGCTTCTCGAACACGCTACCCTTGCGGTCGGCCATGGCTAATGAGCAAGTTAATACTTCCGTGTCTTCAATAAGAGCACGCGGCGTCTCGGGCCATGTGCTCCGGAGAAGTGAACCAAGAGGAATTCTTATCACATAAATGTGGAGATTTAACAGTACCTAATATTATAATTTAACGATAAGCTGTTTATTTATGTTTTTGCGATACTACAGTTGGGGTAACTTTGACCTTTAGCGCGTTATACGCAACAACACTGGGAAACGTGTGAAAGAGATAAATAGCTTTATATCTGTCGCTGTTCATAATACTTGGAATGTTTAGTTTTTTTTTTTTTGGGTGGTGAAATCATCAAATGTGCCTGTCCTGTATAGCGCGGAAGTGACTGCCAAACTCTTACTGACTTATAGCCCATGCGACTGATGTTTCGTGCGATATTGAAGAATAAGCTATTAATATAAATAGCGTAACTAGCTGAATTGAACTCTAAAATAACTATGAAAGTTAAGCTTATATTTGAATATCTTTTACATCCTTCAATTTTAGCACTTTTCATAGAAAATTACATAAAACTGTTAAGCAGGCAAACAGGTAGATGTGGACATCTAGCTGTTTCAATGATATGACTAGGTAATACTATTATACTACGACAGTAGTAGTAAATTACAACAGTTGAAGTTAAAGGCAACAATGAGAATAAAATATAATAATTTAAAGTCTTTTATTATCAACTTCAATCTACTATAAATCCATCCTAAGGATGTCTGGAAGATATCGCTATTAGCGATAAGACCCGCTGTTGTAACCTTAGGATTAACAATATTGTGAGTTTGTATTTATTCATTTTCGTGTATAATAAAGTACATTTATATTCTATTCTATAAAATATAAATAATTGTAAAAAAAAAAACAATACTAAGAGAGCAATACAGCATTATTACAAACACACAGTATGGAGAACGGATTCAAGAAAATCATCTGTTTCACATTGCAGCATCTAATCTATAACTACATATTTACATGCAGAGCAGCGTGTGCGTAGAAACTACTTTTTATATTTTAACCATAATATTCCTCCAATCGGATTGTCAGTTCCCAAAGTTACTGTTGAAAAACAGTTTCGGTTAACAAGTATCAACAATCAACAACTTTTGTCATAATCAAAACCAAGTAGGCCAGCTACAGCACTTTTGAAATGTCAAAGCCAAAAATAGAAAACAATCAAGCTACAGTTCCAGTTACCATATATGTATAATAACTCTGAAAATACTGTAGGTGCCTATTCCAAAGCGTGGATCTTTGGAGAAGAACGAGCTAGATACTCCATGGACAAATCTTTTTAATCAGCAAATTATTACAAACCTTTTTTTACATGATGAGTTGTACAACGACAGTGTCACAATCTACTATAAAAAAGTGCCAACACAAATGTTCTCCACACTCGTACACATTACGTATATAGTACGTTTCAAAGGTTTACACACATATGAGAACGTAATAAATCCTAAAATACACAACTATTTACAATAAAATTGGTGTCTAATTTCTATGTGCTTTCATCTCTGGTTTTCCGAGCGCTTCAGCCTCCTCGAGAGTGTCAGGCATCCTGCAGCCGAGGGTCTCAGGCTGCGTGAGGACCAGGATCCCGGAAAGAATGCCCATGGCGCCGAACATCACTGACGGTATTCCTTCCCAGTACTCCATCTGTTAATTATATTGACGCGATGTTTACATTCTTTTTACACTGTCAGAAAGAATTGTACTCGTAAAGTTCATCACCGTTCTTAGACGCCTGTTTGGCGTCTGAGAATACTGTTATTGGCGCCTTAGCAATAAAAAGCCCAATTGCAATCCGATAAAGAGTATCTTTAATAAAAATCTATTTGAACTATAATACCAAAAATAAGGAATTAATACAAAAAAAACATGGGTAAATGGGTGTGCCTCAAGGTTAACTTCTTAGCCCAACTCTGTTATTAGTTTTACGAATTGATCAATTCAGGTCTTTCTTAAGACTACGGTTAGCAACTTGTTTGTATAAATGCTAAAGTAAAGCGGGGTATTAAGTATGGAAGACTAGTAAAGCCTTTTAACATGTTATCGACATTTATTATTAAAACTTATTTGAACTTTTCCTAACAAAACCACCGGATTATGTGATTGATTGAAAGTGAAATAAACATTGGCGTGATGTGAACACTCACCAGTACTGGCGTGAGGGGCGCGGTGATGGAACCGATGCGCCCGACCATGGAGGAGAAGGCCAGCAAGCTGTGGCGGTACTGCGTGGGGTACAGCTCTGATGTGTACAGATAAAGCGACGTGAACACCATGGAGATGCCGAACTTGCCCAGCAGGTACACGATCAGCCGCAGCGTCGACAGATCTGTAGCAAATGTAGTTTGTCATGATTTTAAGTCTATATCTTATTCAGCTTTTTGGGATAAACTTATTGTTACAAAAATCATATTCGTAGTTGAAGGAAAAATCGGTGGAAAACAAAAAGAAAACAGTAGCATTGAGAAACTCGTTCTTTTTTTTGAAGTCGGTTGAAAACTGGCTGACATTATGACATGAGATGGCGATTATAAGACTTACCATTTGGAATGAAAGCGAAAGCAAAGTTGCAGGCAGCACTGAACAAGTACCCTCCGGACAGAGTGGGTTTTCTCCCTATTCTGTCAAGGACGAGCACAGCGGTGTAGAAACCAGGGATCTCGATGGCACAGGTGAGAATGTAGTTCAAGTACATGGTATCAGACAAGCTGGTGGCATTAATGGACAACCCGTAGTACACGAACGTGGTGGTGATCCACCAAATGGGAGTGGTGCAAACACGCCGCAGCAACACGCGGGAACGAAAGATGGCGGTGAACAGGTTGGGCACATCGGCGTCGTCTACGACCTAAACAAAAATTGTCATGACTTGTATGTAGACGAACTTAATATAAAAGGAACAGTTTAATGATAGATTGTTTTCTATTAAGTGTGTCCAAGATATAGCCTCACTGGACCTTATACAAGTTTATTCACGTAATAGGGTTAGCTAGCAATTCTCACATGTTAGTGGGCGTGGTCGCCACTGTTGATTGTTGATTGGCTTTTAGGAGTCGCTGTGGTTTGAAAATAATATGGTGGAATTATAATCCCTTCCACTCCACCCCGGGCCGGAAGATCAGGGTTGTAATATCATCAAAGGGGTTTGATGATATGAAAACACCAAGAAGGGTATGTAATTTAAAATGTGTATAAAGTCTTCTAATACTAACCTTAACCGGCTGTGGTGGATTACATAGCGCTTCCATAGACTTCTCACTAATTTGAGTCCTGTTCCTCTTGGCCACTCGTAACAGCACAGTCTTTGCTCTGTCGTACTTCTTCTGTGATAGTAGCCACCTCACGCTCTCCGAAAGGATCCAGTAGTAACCGATGATCAGGAAGCAAGGGATGTGAATTGCTAATATCATGTATCTCCAGGGTTCGATGAGCCAGGCCATACTACCGAGGATGACCTGGCCTACGGCGAACATAGATGTACATGTGGCGCTCGTCAATACACGGTACTTTGGGCCCACAAACTCAGTAGCTGGAATATGGACATCATTGGAAATAAATCAAAATATCATGTGTACGAGAAAAATCGTTGGGTCTTTTACATGACAAAAAAAAATCATGCTCACCAAAAATATAAGAAGAACTGAAGGTACCGGCACCAAATGTGGTCTGCAGCAACTGTAGTGCCAAGTACATGGGATAGTTGACAGAGAAGGCTCTGATGACACCAAATAGGCCCAGGTTGGTGACACTAATTACAAGTGCAACGCGTCTTCCAAATTTGTCTGAGATGTAACCGGCAAATGGCAGAACAAGCAAAGTACCCACGCTGTTAAGAGTACCAGCTAAAGCACGAAGCCAGTCTTGGCAACCCAGGTCGAACTGTGAATATAAAGAATATAATTTAGTTTTATTGTAGAATGTGAACTTTAGTGATCATACAATCCCATTGTGTTACTCACATCAAAGACGACGGAGTTTTCTCTAGCGTAGACGAAGCCGTTACAGTCCTGTTGATTTTGATTGAAGATGCTAGCCGGACAGGTGTCCAAGGATCCGTTGGCGCCGCCAATCGGCTGGTATCGGGAGCAGGATACGAAGCCGTTCGCGTTGTCTGCCGCTGGGATAGCGTTGGTAATCCATTCCGGATTAAATACCTCGCTCTTGGTTGTTTCTCCACATTCCGGAACCCGACATCTGTTAAAAAGTATTTTATAAATAACTTGAGCCTAGAAATTTTATTATTATTCTTGTTCGGTAAAGAAATTGTCTTAGAAAAAACTTAGCTCGAAATAATAACTGATGTTAAATTGTCCATAATAAAAAACAAGTGTAGCTAGACGTTTGTGACCTTCTGTTACCGATTATCATAACATACCTGTGTGGTATGGCAGCGGCAGAGAAGATATACTCGCTCATGAACGCCGACATGATGATAGGCACGGACACAAGCAGCAGGTTCAACATCTGGTAGCGGCCGAACTGACCCAGCTCGTTTACCAGTACGTCATCGAGTTCCAGCGGCTTCTCGACCACGCTACCTTTGCGGTCCGCCATGGCTAACGAGCTGACTATTTGTTACTTCAACTTCTGTGTCTTCATTAAGAGCACGTGGCGCCTCGGACCATATACGCGGTAAAGTGAACCACTGCTCATGCATTACAGTAAAACAAGAGGAATTCTTATCAGATAAATATGAAGGTTTAAAGTAATATACTAATTTAACGATAAGCTGATTTATTTATATTTCAGTGATAGTACATTGTTTATCACGGAACCTAAAAGTATTGTGGAGGGTTTATTCCAGTTTGTTCATACAAAGTACACACTTGGTGTCGTTATTTTACCCCAGAGAAATTTCACCTTTCCACCATATCTCCCAGATGCTGTAATTCGACAAAGGAGTCCTTTGTTCACTTCGGAATTGAATGATTGTGGGTGATAAAAATCCACAAGGTGAATAAAGAAGTCACCTTGTAGAGGCGGTGCTAGCTAAGGATCGGTACAGATTAATACTAGAATGGAATGTGAAGCGTCGAGCTGGCTGCTGTGTGAAGCTAAACTGGCTAAGCCTTGGCTTAAATACAGACTGAATAACAAATCATAATTCACCGCCTTTTCTATTTTTGTACGTTACACTGGCTCCGTTATCATCACAAACATCGTCAGATAGGTAAGTCTACTGCATTCGTAATGCAAGCGCAATACTTTAATGTTAATTTAATAAAATTATGATTGGAAAAGCTTTACGTCAGTCTTTCCACGAATTCTTCGTGGTTTCTCTGGAAGTTGATCAAATGGAAAAGTAGCATGGGAGACATAATTTCTAATCTTTTTACCTCTGAGTCATACGGTGGCGGTGCCATTTTTTACGGTTCTAATGTTATACTCGTAGCCAATTTCGTGTTCAGATAGTCAACTGGTGCCTAGAGATTGACATTAAATTAAATTCTCTATGGATATGCTATATAAGAATATCCCATTGATTAAATACCTTCAAAGAATATCTGTAGCTTGGGGTTATTTCTCAAATACATTGTCAACTTTCATAGTGACTTTTTCTCAAATTTTTCTGTTGCGTTCCGCGGTTATGGATGCCTTTATGTAGACTCAGACAGACGTCTGGCCATGTGGGGGAAATTACTAGCCTAGGTGTTGATTTATAGTGGACAGTACGAAATATACGCGGATAAAGTCGTATTTGGATTGCTGGCCTAAAGCTAACTTAAACCATAATACTTTTTGATGAATGAGAGGATTATTTATTGTAATAATACTTAGGTTTTATCATGTTATTGTAAACATTTATGTTTAGGTACCTTTATATTTATGTAGCAGATTTTGGCACGTGAATTTGTAAATCGAAATCATTATCTACATTACACAAACAAAATTATCTTATAGTAGCCTGCGTGTGTACTTTTTATATGTATTTATTTATTTTGTCACGTGATTCTATCCAAACAAATATACGAGTAAGTTATTAATATCTTTGTTTAAAAAAAAAATCTTTAACAGTGGTGGGTGAATGAGGGACGATTCTTATCTTCAAGCGCTTGAGTAGTAGTTTCCAAAGATGGATCCATCAGACCCGGTAGAGAATACGATGAAATACTGCCCAGTTTAAGCGGAGCTGCATGTCCACAAGGAGACGATAGTTACAGGGGCGTAGCTACCGCCGTATCTGCCGTATCAATTATACGGGGCCCCCGGGCCACAGGGGCCCCCAACGTGCGTAAACAAAAATTAATAAAAACTTAATGATTTATGAAATAAAAAGTTATTTACTTTTACACAATTTATTTATCTAATCTATCTCTGGTATTATTATTATTATTTATATGTAATACTGTTGTAAGCACGACATTGTCTATTTGAAATCCCGAGAAGATCCATATTAATATCAACATTTCGACGCAACTATTAAATTAATAACTCTACCTAATTCCGATCTCTGGACTGATCAGTCGCATCTTGAATTTTTTCGATGACAATTATCCAATTTTTTGTTTATATTTTGGCGTAGATACAGAGAAATGCATTTTTTTTCTTGAGTGATAAATCTTTACCCAACCTAAGGGGCCCCCAAACAAATTTTTATACGGGGCCCCGCCAAGACACGCTACGCCACTGGATAGTTATGTGGCGGTGACAACTTGTTCAGGCCATCTTACATAGCGAGGAGGAATAGCAAGAATTCACCTCCTTCTTCGAAGCAGTGACGTTTGCAAAGAAGGAGATAGAATGCTTGAGGGAGAGGACAAACTCCATCTCAAGCCTGCGTCGGACATTGACACGATTTCCACCTCAAGGATCAAACACGATAAAAAAAGGATCTAGTGTACTAGCTTATCTGTGGCTATAAGATAGATACCTAGTAGAATATCCTTTTCGTACCACTTGCTCAAAAAAGTGACATTCTATGCCACACTTAACAATAGTCATTTTTCTTCTGTTAAAAACAGGGAAAGAAAATTGTACTGAATTTCATTCATCCTCTAGGGGGAGAATGTGATTTAAATTTGGAATACTTATCGAACTACATCTGTGTTTACACCATTGAGTTTGTATATCAAGCATTATACGAGTACATCTTTTTTGAAAAAGGAATACGCATTTATTATGCAGTTATGATTATAAAATAAAATTACGAAAACCGACGAGGCCGTATGAGCTTGATTCGTTTGCTTTTCCGACAAAAAAATATTAGTCTAGGAATTTGCCGCGTTTTTGGTTTCTTCAAATACTACGATAAGTTTATTTTAACACTCCATTACACGCACCCCTGTTTGGGACGCGACTGCTCGCGCGCTCTACATATGTAGAACAATTTTGTGTTGAGATTTTCAAGGGACAGTGTTCTTTTTTGTGAATAATATAAATATCATTTGAAAGTATACTTCAATAAGAAACTAAAACAGACAATACATAACTGTTAACATTTATAAAGAACTTAATATCAGGCTTCTTGTGAATTTGGAGAATAAATATTATTTTTTTACCATTTGATTTTCTCAGGCTTCTTATTTTACTTGCTCATATCCTCCACACTGTCTGCATCATTTTTACAACAGCCAGGACATAAAAGAACCTGATTTTGAGGATAAATCCACTTGTCACGGGTGTTACATTGTTTTCTGGTGTACTTATTGCGTGCTCTACCACAAAGCCAACATGTCACAATGAGACTAGTATTGGGGGGTTATGCTTGGCATAGTTGTAATTCAGATGTCTTATTAATGCTCAAAAGCATTTTCCCATTAATTTTCAGTGATTTTGTAATACATCCAATAGCTATTTTGCTTTGTATGCATAGTGTGACAGGCGAAATCCAAGTCCATATAACGCGGTCTATTCGCTTTTGACTAAGCACCCGAATGATCATTCCTTGCCCTTTTCTGTAGTCCTTGTTTATTGTATGTACTATGAAACCTTTTGTATCAGTTATATTCATTACATTAAAAAATATTAGAGGCTATCGCTTCAGTTTCTGGAGAAGTCGCAAATATTAGACAGTACGTCTGTGAAATATGGTTATTTTGGTTGTAAATAATATCAAAGTAAAATAAAACCACATAAACAATGGTTTTATACATAAAATAAACACTTACATAAAATACACATGAAGGGTAAACTTCACAAAAACCTTTGAAAAAACTGTCGCGCGAGTGCTCGCGCGCTCTACTATTGTAGAATTTTAGTTTTGGCGTGGAATTACTAACAAACGCGGTCGCGCATGTCGCTGCAGAGATGCTAATAGTGATCAATAGTTAGTAATAGAGGAATACTATGAGTGGGGGCTCTAGATACACATAATTTACGTTAAAATTCCACGAAATGCATGTGTGTTCTACAATAGTAGAACGCGCGACTAACGGAGTGTTAATTGTCATTATTTTTAATAAATGCCATATTATTATTGTGTTAATTTTTTCGCAAATGGTACGAAAAGTAGAGTATTTTCCTCGGTGATAAAGCTGTCTTAGTCTTGGGTGAACTTAAATCCCTCGCTACACTCAGGACTCATCTTAAATCCCTCGCTTCGCTCGTGATTTAAGTTTTTAACACCCTCGCTACGCTCGGGAGTAAACCTCGAGTACTTCGTTACGCTTGCGATTTAAATCGTCACCCGCGACAGAAGACACTGCTTTACCCCCTTGGTTAATAATCTACTATTATTGTACACCAAAACAATTATACAGTTTTTTTAAAACATTTCTAATTCTATGGGCACAACGGTGACTACTAGCTTGCCCACGGCGTTGTTAGCTGAAGGTCGGTAATAGGTATAAGAAATATGGTAATGTCATACCGGAATAAAAAGTGTATTCAATTTAAATGTTAATCGCGGTTGTAAACTGTCTGTGAAAAAGAATAACAAACACCCATCCATCCATCTGTCCTCAAAATCTTTCGAGTTTATAACAGCAGTTAGATTTTAAGTTGAGGTTCCCCCGCGTTGATGGTGGCTTCGTGACGGTGCAACGGAGGAAGCGCCGGCAGCGAAGCAGTAAGAACCGGTGCGGCAAGGCTTCTATGGAGCCCAACGTTAAGCTACGTGCAGCGAAACCGAACACTCCGGTGTAGATCTCACTCCTCCACTACACCACTGAGGCGGAGGACATCGTTGAGTACGTGCGCCGAAAGTTGAACTACACGGCAAGAGTGCACCTGTTGGAGTCGCGCCGCAACATCAATTTCAAGACGTTTGTAGTGCGCATTCCGACGTACTACCTCAATCTGTGCCTCAATTCACGTAACACAAGAAGTGACGTTGCAGTGCAGTTGCAGTTAAGTTTCGGTCAAAACAACGCTTTTCGTATTCTCTACCGCTGTCAGACACGCTCGCGTCAAGTTCGCGACACGCGAGCGCGTTATCGGTATTCTACTGTTGCGCGTCTCTGGTGCGTGTTTTGGATCGCAACATGATTGGTATTCTACTATTCGTTTGACGTCTCAAAATGACAGCATACAAGTTTCAATTCGATCAACTTTTAGTTTTAATGTCATATTCGTTGAAATGTAATCGATTCCATTCGATTATTTAGTGGGCAATCATTTTTATCTCCTATGGCCACACCATGAGAAAGTTTGGTACATTTTGGTTGTCATACAGTTGACGCACAGTTCACGCGCAGCTTACGCGCAGTTCAAAGATTACAAGAATACCGTTTATCGCGTCATAAAATTACGTGAATTAGCCTTCTGGTGTTAGAAAAAAGCTTTTGGCCACAGAAAGTGGTGTTCCGTCGCTTCCGCGGACCTATTCCACACGACGCACAAAGTCAGTGCAGTGCAAGTGAAGTGTTACTAATATTACTAACACTTTTTGTATTGAATATGACGTATCAGTTTATTACTACTTATAAGATTATGTTTGTGTACTTTATGGGCCTTCGTTGCCTGATGACAAATAAATAAATCAATAAAATAACAGTCAAGATAAGTACTTTAATGGAGAACAAATTAAAAAATATTCGAACTATTTTTTGACATCAACCTATATTAAAAAATCTAATAAATTATAAACAATTATTCAGTAAATTGTATCTAAATTGGGTAGTTAAACTTATGTACCCAAAGGAAAACATTATCTTGTTCTAAGAGATCATATAACATTTTTAAATGACATGTAAAAATGTTATATTGCTCTCTTAGAACTACAACAGACATCTCTTTAAATATTGTTTGTAGCTGACATAAATACTGAAGATTCCCATATTTACTGTTTTAATACACTATTTATTATGTTCAGTTTTTTTGAGCTTTCATCTCTGGTTTGCCAAGCGCCTCAGCCTCCTCGAGAGTGTCAGGCATCCTGCAGCCGAGGGTCTCAGGCTGCGTGAGGACCAGGATCCCGGAGAGAATGCTCATGACGCCAAACATCACTGAGGGTATTCCTTTCCAGTACTCCATCTGTTAAAAATACTCGGATGCGTTAGTTACATTCGAGTTTCAGTTATAGAATATGTTGTAATAGTATATACAATTCATGTCCTTATTTAGGCACTTGTATGGCATTTGAGAATGATGTTATTGCTGTCGAGGTTATACACAGCTCATAATTATGTGTTAAAGTGATCCAGTAAAGAGTGTCTCCAATAAATCCACTTTGAACTTTATCATTTCACATCAAAAAAGGCATTTACATATCAAAACACCATCTGCGATTGGGGATACCTCAAGGCTTAATTCCTTGCCCATGTCTGTTTGTAATTAAACGTAGTCTTGAGAAATTGAGGTTAAACAAAAAGCATCCTGATCGTAACAGTGCTGACGTAGCGGAGTAATTAGTGTGAATAATAATGCAAATTTAAAAGCAATGTTTTTTGTTTTGACAGTATCACAACATTCTTCGCGTTGTTCAAACATGTTTGAAAGTTTCTATCGAAACGACCGGATGTTGGAATTGCTTGCAATCAGCGTTTTGGTGCGACTGATTGTGATGTGAAAACTTACCAACGCTGGTGTGAGAGGCGCGATGATAGCCCCATTGCGTCCGATCATGGCGGAGAAGGCGAGCAAGCGGTGGCGGTACTGCGTTGGGTACAGCTCTAATGTGTACAGGTATAGTGACGTGAAAACCATGGAGATGCTGCACTTGCCCAGCAAGTACACGATCAGCTTTAGTATCGACAGATCTGTAACAAATCATTAAATATTCAGCTATTCTTACAAGTCTTGCTAATGCCTTATTTGACCTTCGTGTGTAGACTAGGATTTGCTATGCAATTCTGAGTCTTTATTTTATTCTGCTTTAGGGAAAAATTAAATGAATTCTTTAATAATTTCCTTACGAATCCTAATAACTATGTAAACATAAAAATACCGATAGTGACTGTTCTACTAATAGATAAGAAAAGATTAACAAAACCACTGGCGTCAGGACTAAAGGTTACTTATTTTCTACTTTAGTATTTATTATAGAATTCGATGACAAGGTTAGCGCAGTGGCTCAGTAATTGGCCTACTGTGCAGCGTGTCGCGGATTCGATTCCCGCACGGAACAAATATTTGTATGACCTACAAGTAGTTGTTCCGGGTCTGGGTGTTTGTGTATGTGAGTTTATATGTTTGTAAAAGCATCCACGGTACCGGAGAAAATCTTAGTGTTGTGCATCGTTTTTAACAAACTTACGAGACTTACTTTTCGGAATGAAAGCAAAAATGAAGTTGCAGACAGCACTCAACAAGTACCCTCCAGACAGAGTGGGCTTCCTCCCTATTCTGTCGAGAACAAGAACAGCGGTGTAGAAACCAGGAATCTCGATGGCACAGGTCAGAATATAATTCAAGTGCATGGTATCAGACAAGCTGGTGGCATTGATGGACAGCCCGTAGTACACGAAGGTGGTGGTCATCCACCAGATAGGAGTCGTGCAAATACGACGCATCAACACGCGGGAACGGAAGATAGTGGTGAAGAGGTTAGGCACATCGGAGTCCTCCATCACCTAAAAAAACAATCTCATAAATTTGTGTGCTTAGCAAAAGACGAGTTGCCATAGCAAAAGAAAACTAAATTTAGCACTGACCGGTTTTGATGGATTGCATAGCGTATTCATAGACCTCTCACTAATCTGACATCTATTCCGCTTGGCCACTCGCAGCAGCACAGTCTTTGCTTGGTTGTACTTCTTCTGTGACAGTAGCCATCTCACGCTTTCCGAAAGGATCCAGTAGTAGGCAATGATTAGGAAGCAAGGGATGTGAATTGCTAATATCATGTATCTCCAGGGTTTGACGAGCCAGGCCATTCCACCGAGGATGACCTGGCCTACGGCGAACATGGATGAGCAAGTGGCGCCTGCCAATATACGATACTTCGGGCCCACGAATTCAGTAGCTGGAATATACTGGTAATTGTAAATTGTATGTACGAACTACATAAAGTCCATGGTTTGTGATGTAGACGACAATATACACGTAGGCAAGAATTTAAAATTCTGAATCATGACAACACATGCCAAAAATAGTACGCTTACCAAAAATGTAAGAAGAACTGAAGGTGCCGGCACCGAATGTAGTCTGCAGTAACTGTAGTGCCAAGTACATGGGATAGTTGACAGAGAAGGCTCTGATTACACCGAAGAGGGCCAGGTTGGTGACACTTATGACCAAAGTGACCCGTCTTCCAAATCTGTCCGAAATGTAGCCGGCAAATGGCAGAGCGAGCAAAGTACCCACATTGTTAAGAGTACCAGCTAAAGCACGAAGCCAATCTTGGCAACCCAGGTTGAACTGTAAATGAAATTTAATTTAGTTTTATTGTCGAATTTGAAGTTTTGTGTTCGTAAACCCCTATTGCTATGAACATATAGAACTCACATCATAGACGACGGAGTTTTCTCTTGCGTAGACAAAACCCTTACAATCCTGTTCATTTTGATTGAAGAAGTGAGCTGGACAGTAGTTCAAGGAACCGTTCGAGCCGCCAATCGGCTGGTATCGGGAGCAAGATGCGAAGCCGTTCGCGTTGTCTGCCGATGGGATCGCGTTGGTGATCCATTCCGGGTTGAAAACCGCGCTCTTGGTCGTTTCTCCACATTCGGGAATCTGACATCTGTTGAAAAATATTTAGTTGAGAAAAACTTAACGATAAAAAATGTCTTCCAAAAAACTGAGCTCAAAAAACTATATGGGGAAAACAGATATTTCTTTGTTTCATGAAAATGTAAACAAAAGAAACTATAGGTATAGGTACCATAACATGTACCTGTGTGGTATGGCAGCGGCAGAGAAGATATACTCGCTCATGAACGCCGACATGATGATAGGCACGGACACAAGCAGCAGGTTCAACATCTGGTAGCGGCCGAACTGACCCAGCTCGTTCACCAGCACATCGTCGAGTTCCAGCGGCTTCTCGAACACGCTACCCTTGAGCTCATCAGACATGGGTTTCGAGCTATTGATTACTTCCATTTCTATGTTTTCATTAAGAACACGCGGCTTCTCGGGCCATGTGCTTCGGTAAACTGAACCACAGCTCATCGCAGCGAAACAATGGAGTTCTTCTATTGGAGGTTTTTAGTAAAACACTTAACGATAAGCTGACTTATTCATATTCTAATGATAGTACAGTGTTTATTACGGATAGAAGTAAACCTCGACAGGAACGCGAGGGTATTGTGGAGGTGGTGCCAACTAAGAATCGGTGCAGACTAAAACAGAAGTGAACAGAAGTCACAGAAGTGTGGAGGGTCGAGCAGTCTGCCATAAGAAAGTTAAACTTTATGTCTCGACTGAAACGTAGGCTGACAGTAACAAGTCCTCATTCTTCACTTAACCTGTTTCTGTAAATCTGGCTAAGTTATCTTTTGTAAACTTTGTCAAATAAGTATCCTCAACCCTGCATTCATAATGAAGTGTCAACACTGTATTCTGTTTGTCACCACCAGGAGAAGAAAGATGTCTTCACACACGGAACGTGAAGTTAGTACCCCCTACTGATGAAGCGCTTTCAAGTGCACAAGTGTGCATGTGTGCATGCACAGACCCAGGTGCACTCTCTCTTCTGGTATTTCCATAGTTGCTCATAATATCGTCCTCTTCTTAGCGTGTCGATTACAAACCAAATTGCGTCAGCCCATAACTACGCCAAGAGTTAAGCCAGCTCAGAAGCGTTAATACATCAGCTCCTGTAACGAACAGTTGGCAGGACATACAGAACACAATGTCATACGATTATACAAATATACAGGTGAATTTGTAAAAGATATTAAATAGCATATCTTTGATAAAGCTGTAGGTACAATTAATAGGTTTAAGTCACTATGATAGGCAAGTATTTGGCCTTTGTTTGGACTGGTTTCTCCTGCGTCTTCACCCGCGACGAAGTTACCCAGGTAGGAAGGAGACGTCAGTGACCTTAATGCGAACTTTCATATTTACGTCATTTGTACGTCACATACGTTACAGACCAATATGACACGTCTAAATGACGTTAGTTTTACGACGTATTATATACGTTACAGAAAGCCCCTTAAATAGACGTCTCTTTTAACTTCATAGACGTAGCGGTCCAATAAAAAACGTGATAGAGACGTCTTCGTTTAAAGATTAAAAGACGTCCTAATTGTTCATATTTTATACGTTTGAATGGCGTCTATTTTACGTCACTAACTTAGATACCATGTTATCGTGATGACTGCAGTAACCTACTCATGTTGTAGGTCCACATGAGTAGGTTATTGAAGACGTGTGTTGTTACAGAATTATAATCATCAATACAACCCTCCAAGTTCATAAAGGTGCAGAAATAGACCTTGAAAAAGTCATTTTTACACCTTTAATATGAACTTGGAGGCTTGTAATGATGATTTTGATGGTTATAAATCTGTAACTACATACATCTTACAGCCGCGATTAATATTTTAATCAACATAATTATAATCTAACACTGGCCTGCAAATTGCAAAAAAAAAACGTAAGAAAATTTGAATTTCGCGGGCTGGTTGGATCATTCACCCTAATGTAGCTTACCTTTTCTATCTTCTTACTTGATCGAAATCTACATGTGATTGAAAATAACTTCGTAAACAGTAAAAAATAACAAATTTGTTTCATTCAAGTTGTATTTGGCTTTTGTCATATTTTTCATGGCTAAATTAAAACGAAACGTAATTCGAAGTCGAAGTTGTAGTGAAACCAGTGAAACGAAACGTAAGTTGAACGTTTGGTGATTGTGAATCTGTGCTATTGTGATGAAAAAACTGTGATCCGGTCTTTAGCCAAAACCGTCTGTGTCTGCTGTTTGACTCGTTTACTTACTTATTGAAATACTTACAGTGATATCCAATACTAGGTATGTTTTCGGTTATTCAATTCAACGAATCTGACGGTGGCAGTGTATCCATTGTACTTAGCTCTTGGCTTACGCCACGGGCGGCGCCGCGAAGTACATTGGCCGCCGATTAAAGATGGAAAAGCCTTTAATCGGCTGCTTAACCAAAGTAACGACAATTCCCCTGATGATAACTGGAAGTTATATGGTGTAAAGCGCATCTTTGCGGAAACTGGTAAGTGATAAAGATGAACATAAGTACTTTTATGAGGTCCCTATTCTCATCATCATCAAAAACCCACAGAAGTCTACTGCTGAAGATAGGTCTCCCAATAAAAGGGAGGATTTGGATCGTAATGCGGCGCGCTGGTCGAGGGGAGTGTTGGCAGATGGTTCACTAGAGCCTCGTTCGCTGATTTTCAGACAATTCAAAACTTCTAGTAAAACATTGGGTCTAGTATTCGGTAGCAGGCGGAGGGGGGGGTGAGGGGTGTGAGGGGGAGGGGGAGGGAGTCCCCTACCCCCCAGTACCACTCCCATGTTAAGGTCATGCACCGTTCTGGAGAAAAACCAATTTTTGTAACCTAACCTTAAAACTTGTTGTAGTCACATAATAGGCGTATTCCAAAAACTTGGTATAGTTTAGCATAAGGAGGGAGGTGCCCCCTGTGTCCTGGCACCACTCTCCTGTAAAGGTAGCGCCCAGACCCCACCATCTTTTCGAATCTAACCTGTCCGTGTCGGGGTGTGTGTTATTTTTTTTTAAACCACCCAGAAGTAGGAGCCCCGCGAAGCGGGGCTCCGTCGAGCCACCTTGGTAGGTAGTAATCAATGACCTAGTTGACCTACGATGCAAGAGCGAGCTCGGGACACCCCGACACGGACAGGTTAAATTTAGGTTAGATTCCAAGAGATGGCGGTTCTGGGCGCTGCCTTTACAGGAGAGTGGTGCCAGGACACAGGGGGCACCTCCCTCCTTATGCTAAACTATACCAAGTTTTTGGAATACGCCTATTATGTGACTACAACAAGTTTTAAGGTTAGGTTACAAAAATTGGTTTTTCTCAAGAACGGTGCATGACCTTAACATGGGAGTGGTACCGGGGGGTAGGGGACTCCCCCCCCTTCCCCCTCACCCCCCTCACTCCCCCCTCCGCCTGCTACCGAATACTAGACTTTACCCAAACATTTTTTTATAGTAAAACATTTTTTTACATAATATATGTATTAAAGCCAGACTTACCAACAAAAATTTTCATGGGTTCCATTCCAGTATCTTACCATCCCGAATTTTGGCATTTCCTCCAACAGTGGACACATACAATAGGCTACAGATTATATTAACTATAAGATGAATAATAATAAAATTAAATATTTTTTTCAGATTTGATACTTAGGCTCCTTAGGAAGACGAGATGTTGCAACAAAAGTATACAGAGTGTTGAAGCATGTAATGATTGACTGGCTTGCTTCACAATTTAACTTCTACAGCAAGCGATCAACAAAAAAACCATTTTGCAATATGAAGCTCAAATCTGTGATAATAGGTAAAGTATGCTCCTTAAGAATAATAAATCATTGTCTGTGTTACCTACTATTATTAACTTCATACAATAATATTATTTGGGAATGTGTGTATGTTTATAATATTTAATTACAAAAACTGACCTGTCTACTGTCTGTGTGAAGTCTGTGAGTCTGACGATGAGTTGCATGAAACCACCATTAGTTTAACGGAGACTTTAAATTGATGCTGTCTCTTTCTTTTTGATACAAAATGTAATGGAATGAATTTATAGTCTCCGTTAAACTAATGTTGGTTTTGTGCAACTGCACAAGTGTTTTGTATGCATTAATTACTATGCAGTTAAATCTTTTGAAATTGATACAAAAATAATTTTATTTTCAGAGAGCATCAAATGGTCATCACCAGGATCAAATGATAAAGATCAAATGACATAAAATTTTGGTTAAAACATGCACCGGAACGGCTGAAGAGGCACAGCATAATAAGTGAGAAATAAGGTATTTAAGTATTGTTTTCTTTATGGTAATATTAACCTTGTACAATAATACAACAATATTATGTGTGAAATTTCATTGCAAAAAAGCAAACTCAGTCAGATACTAAGTTGCCACTTTCATTGATATCATTATTTAGACAGTAAAATTTAAATTAGCATTTGAATTAATATCAAAATAATTTTAATTTCAGACAGCATCTATAAAATTGATAAATAAATAGTTTACCAGGACTAGGATTTAATAATGATATAGAAGACTGCATGCACGAAGGCGGCTAAGAGGCAATGAGTGAAAAAATTACAAAAATTCCTTACAAACATAAGGCAGATGTAGGTCACCGGCAGATACAAAGACGGACAAGGGCCATAAAACTTGAGATTGTAAAGGAAATACAGGCGACTGCAGACGCTAGTAACGATCATAGTAATAATAATTTAGAAATAGTTGCAATGGAAATGTTAGTTATTGTTAAATTAGTTTTGACTAGTTTTCACCAGTCAAAAGTAGTTTTGACTGATTAACAGTTTTGACTGTGACATAGGTATTTATATAACATAGATGTACCTCTAATAAGCACACTCATTTGAAAAATCTAATAAATTGTTAACTGTCAAAAAAATGGTACTTATCATTTACCTACATGAACATGATAGTATTAAGTATGTTTACTCTTACACATTGTGCCAACCCTACCTAAACATCCGTCGTACCACAAAAACTTTTAAACGTCTGTTGAACACTTGTCTAAAAAAATGTCAGATTATGTCGTTGAATTGAGGTCCGTTTTGCAGTCACACTTTTTTAGACAAGTGTTCAACAGATGTTTAAGTTTTTGTAGTAAGGCTGTATTTGTTGTTTCAATTTCTGGAGTTAGCATAACACTGACACTTTTAAGACCCCTGGTACGCACGAAAATTTACCGTCTTTTATAGGTTATTTTAAAGTCGTAAACAGGTGATACTTTAGCTTATAAGACGTCATCTGGACGTCGCATGCTCCTCGAAGTTGGTCGTTCATACGTCTTATCATAAGTCACACTGACGTAAGTGGGAGACGACCACACGACGTCAAATATGACGTCGTGTGCCCGTGACATTTTAACGTCACAACGAGGGCCAACAGACGTCATCCCAGGACGTCTGTTACGTCAGTGACCGACCTTGATGTAACGTCTTAATGACGGAAAATTCCTACCTGGGTAATTGCCGACCTCTAGAATGTTCTGGTGAGAAAAAGGAAAAATTGCTAATATAGAAATATCTGTCTATCTATGAGTTTCATCGTAATCCGAGTAACCAATAGGTCGGATGTTACGAGGTACTTTCATAACTTTTATAATTTGCTGCGTGCATCCGCCCTGTCGAGTCCACCCTCAGTCTACCATTATCTAACTGTCAGACTCGTACTGACTAAAATCCACGGCGTTCCTTCAATCGTCGCGGGGTGTCGCGGTTACCTGTTTAAACGGTCCCGCGACCCTGGTAGGCTTTAGCCTTTTAAGGGGCACCCCGTCAGATTGCAGACAGCTCTTTGAGGCGCGTGTGGAACACGCACTGTTGCGCTAGCGACGTTTACTTCGCACACTCGTTCTGTCACTTCAGGGCAGTGTTTTAGTAGTCAGCATAAGTCTGATAGTCTCTCCTATCCTGCTCTGGGTGGGACTCATTTAATGATCTTACCACGTAAGAAAGGGCTCTCATTGTAAGCAGTACATATATGTAAATATGTACATACAGTGTCTTCCCAGTTATTCAATATAACCGTCAATAGTCCAAATCTCGAAGATAAGATAGTGGCAGGTAATCTTTAATAGATAAATAGTATCTTAATTATTAATGAGGTACCCATACTTCTCCGGTTAGGAACAAAACACTGCAGCAGTGCCATTACGCACTTACCACTTCTCACGTACGCATTTTTCGCAAGAAATTATGAATAAGCGATTTTTTTTAAGTAGACGAGGGTTATCTAAGGATGTGCTTACGTTACAACACTAGGTAAGAGCTACCAAAGATTCTCCAGGAAGATCAGGTGCGTAGTGATAGCAAGCGGCTAAGCGATCGACTGCTGCGGTGTGTGACGCGGGTTCGATCCCCGCACGGAACAAATATTTGTATGATCTACAAGTAGTTGTTCCAGGTCTGGGTGTTTGTGTATGCGAGTTTGTTAACACAGCCACGATATAGGAGAAAATCTAAGTGTAAAGCGACGTAAAAAAGGCGTAATTTCATAATGTTTAACAAACTGATGGCCTATCGTCCCCAATAGGCCATTATTTTCACGTCCTCCATGTTCGTGTACGAATGTCAAAATGAATCATCCCGCGAAAGTGAACAGTAGTTCCGTTTGTGACGGATATACAGGGTGGTCCAGGCCAAACGGATATAATTTTTTTTTAGGTAGTCGACTAAGGGACCATTTGTACCCGCCAGGAAAAAAATCGCTTGTCACCCGTTTACAAGATGTTTTTTTTTTTTGTAATTTTAGAAATATCACCACTTTTAATGTTTTCATGATTTTTATTTACTTTTCAAATGAAAAGTTATATTATATTTTTATTTTATGTGCTTAGAAATTGCACTCTCTCAGAAAGAAAAAAAATGTGTGAGAGTGTCAGAAAGAAAAAAAAGTGCATTTAATTTGTGGCGTAACCACAATATATTACAACAATAAAAATACATACACTAAATAAATTATATATACTATAAAATATATAAAATACTTTACATACTAAATACACAAAGTACAAACATACACAATAACACTTAACATAATAATAAACCAACTTACCAATACAGTAGAATCGCATCGTTGAGTCGTCGATCGTCACCGCAAGTCGTCGTCGTGTCGTACCGAATAAAAGCGCATCGAGTCCCGCTGCTCACGAGAACAAAGGAAGCCTCGAACCATCGGCGGCGCACCGGCGCGCGCGCCCGCGCCCTCTAGTCTGTCTCGCTCGCTCAAGGCAGACGCACGCTTACTTGCTCCGCGAACAATAATCTATCCGCTTTCGCTAAAACGCCTATCTGCCTGTTTGTGCTTGCTGTATTTATTAGTGGTGAGAATAAACTATTTACAAAGTGTCTGAGCCGTTTGATTGTGTTCCCGAACAGAAGACATCCACAACACATCATCATTCTCCCACATTGGTGACCCCGAATATTGGACACTACACGGAACTGCATAAAAACCGTAAGCTAGTGGAAAAAATATTTAAAAATGTCTCAAAGTAACAAGCCATCCGACAAACAAGGTGACGAAGGCGGGTCGCATTCCAAAGAAAGGACATTTATACCTTCCGACATTTGTCGTGTCGGTGTGCGACTTCCACCGTTTTGGCCGGAAGAACCAGCAGTATGGTTTGCGCAAATAGAAGGAAGTTTCGCGCTCTCAGGTGTAAAGGATGACGACACCAAATATTATTACGTCAGTTCGCACCTGGAAAACCGTTACGCCGCAGAGGTGAAAGATATTTTAATTAATCCTCCAGCTAGTGGCAAATACGACAAATTAAAAAGTGAGCTAATTAAAAGGTTATCCGCTTCGCGCGAAAAAGAACTCACCCAGTTGCTGATGCATGAAGAATTAGGAGACAGGCGACCATCCGCGTTTCTTCGGCACCTACAACATCTAGCGGGCCCAAACATACCGGATGATTTTATAAAGACTGTGTGGACTAGCCGCTTACCGGGTAATATACAAATAGTTGTAGCATCACAGCCAGAGTCATCACTTTCTGCACTCGCAGACCTGGCAGATAAAGTACACGACCTGGTACCATCCGCAACTCAAGTGGCCGCCACGGACGCAGTGCCCAACTCAATTGTCGAAAAATTGTCGAAAGAGATAGCAGAGCTCAGTCGTCAAGTGAAGGCCCTTTCAACAAGAGATTCTAGATCCAGGTCGAGGAACAGAAGTCAAAGAGGTAGGAGCAGCACGCGTTCCCAGTCAAATTATAAAAAGTACCCAACCTGTATTTTTCACCACAGATATGGAGACAAGGCACGAAGATGTCTAAAACCTTGTGATTATCAATCAGGATCGGGAAAAGCCAAAGGCAATCATTAGTAGCGACACATGATTGCCGTAGCTCAACTACCGGTCGCTTTTACATAACGGACAGAAAGACAAAAATGCAGTTCTTAGTCGACACCGGGAGTGACATCTGCGTTTTTCCTCGCTCCGCCCTGAAACAAAGGCGACCACGCACTACCGAGCTCAACGTCTTCGCAGCGAATGGAACACCAATTGCCATATACGGTGCCCAGCAAATGGAACTTGACCTAGGGCTGCGCCGTGCATTTTCCTGGCAATTCGTAATTGCTGACGTCACAAAGGCAATTATCGGAGCCGATTTTTTATCGCATTACGACTTAGTCGTAGACTGTCGTAACAAACGCCTAATCGACAACAAGACCAGCCTGTCAGCAAACGCAAACCTAGTTCCTGCATCAGATGTCATAACTTCAATCAAAACAATAACAGGCGAGTCTAAGTACCTGAACCTTCTTCGAGATTTCCCCGAAATCACTCGGCCAGCAGGTACACATCGGGTCATACGTCACAATACGGTTCACCACATACGAACCACTGCCGGACCGCCCGTATATTGCACTCCAAGAAGACTTGCCCCGGACAAACTGAAGATCGCGAAACAGGAGTTCGAAGAAATGCTGAGAATAGGGACAGCACGACCGTCTGAGAGCCCATGGTCGTCCCCCCTTCATCTCGCCGCAAAAAAGGACAACGGTTGGCGACCATGCGGCGACTACAGAATGCTTAACGCGCGGACGATCCCCGACCGATACCCTATCCGGCACATTCAAGACTTCACTCAGAACATAGCTGGCTGTCAAATATTCTCCAAAATTGATTTAATAAAAGCATATAACCAGATACCGGTAAACCCCGAGGATATCCCCAAAACGGCCATAACCACACCCTTCGGAATGTTTGAGTTCCCTTTTATGACGTTTGGTCTCAGAAACGCGGGACAAACATTTCAAAGATTCGTGGACGAAATGACTCGTGACCTGGACTTCTGTTACACCTATCTGGACGATTTTTTGATATCCTCCCCTGACGAAGAGACCCATTACCTTCACTTACGCCTCCTCTTCGAACGATTAAAAGAATATGGAATGGTCATAAACACTTCCAAATGTGTTTTCGGGGCAGAAGAAGTAACTTTCCTCGGGTGCAGCGTATCTCGTGCAGGCATCCAACCACTGGATAGCAAGATCCAAGCGATAAAGGACTACCCCATCCCGAAAACCGTCAAAGAACTCAGGAGATTCCTTGGGATGATAAATTTCTATCGTCGCTTTATAAAAGACGCTGCCTCATCCCAAACGCCATTGCATAACCTGCTTACAGGATCGATAAAAGGAAACCATCCCATAAACGTCAGCGGAGAAGCACTACAAGCATTTGAAGACTGCAAGAAGAGCTTATGCCAAGCAACTCTCCTCGCGCACCCAGACATGGACGCCAAACTAGCGCTAGTCACAGACGCATCAGACGTCGCAATCGGAGGAGTCCTACAGCAGGAGAAAGACGGAGAATGGCAACCCCTTGCTTTTTTCAGCCGTAAATTGAGTCCATCACAAAAGAAATACTCGCCGTACGACCGAGAACTCCTCGCGATTTACGAATCCGTGAAACATTTCCGACACTTGGTGGAAGCAAGACACTTCACAGTATTTACAGACCACAAACCCATCTGCTTCGCATTCCAAGGTCACAAAGAAAAATGTTCACCACGACAGTTTCGCCATTTAGATTACATAGGACAATTCACAACAGATATACAACACATATCGGGAAAGGACAACACAGTTGCCGATACTCTCTCAAGAATAGAGGAAATCATACAGCCGGTCGAGTCGAAGAGCTTGGCCATATCACAGCGTAACGACGCAGAACTAAAGCAACTCTTAGAAGGTGGAACTTCGCTTAAACTTGTCAAAGTAACCGTACCTGGAACAAAACTGGAACTTTACTGCGACGACAGCACTCAGAACCCACGACCTTACGTCCCAAAGGAGCTCAGAAAGCGAGTCCACGAAAGCCTACACTCACTTAGCCATCCTGGCGCTAAAGCCACCGCCAAATTAGTGGCTCAGCGTTACGTATGGCCAGGAATGAACAAAGACTGTCGCGATTGGACCAAACTCTGTCACGCATGCCAACGTTCAAAGGTCACTAGACATGTAACTCCACCGGTGGGCACCTTCAAGCTACCGAACGGCAGATTTACCTACGTGCACATCGATATCGTCGGACCCTTACCTCTCTCAGATGGCTACCGTTATTGTCTCACCGCCGTGGATAGATTCACTCGATGGCCCGAAGCAATCCCCATGCAAGACATAACCGCTGAAACAGTCGCCAAAGCTCTCGTTCGTAACTGGATATCACGTTACGGTTGCCCCACAGAAGTCGTGACAGATCGCGGAAAGCAGTTTGAGTCCGCACTGTTGAAACAGCTCTCAGAACTTGCCGGATTTCAACGTAACAGAACCACTGCGTATCATCCTGCAAGCAACGGAATGGTAGAACGGATGCACAGACAACTTAAGGCTGCTATAATGTGCCATGGAACCCTAAAATGGACGGAAAGCTTACCTCTGGTACTGCTAGGAATGAGAAGCGCCTTCAAAGAGGACATTCAAGCGTCACCTGCCGAACTCCTTTACGGCGAACCCCTCAGACTGCCCGGAGAGTTTCTGCAGCCAGTCACCAAACAGCACATGACCAGCGACCTCACCGAGTACTTAGCACGACTACGTTCCATTATGAACAATATTCGACCTCAGCCAGCAGCAAGACACAGCAGACGCAACATCTTCGTATTCCGAGATTTACCTTCCGCTACTCACGTT
The DNA here is from genome assembly GCA_950005045.1 of Agrotis exclamationis. Taxonomy (NCBI): domain Eukaryota; kingdom Metazoa; phylum Arthropoda; class Insecta; order Lepidoptera; family Noctuidae; genus Agrotis; species Agrotis exclamationis. Next base: position 587,663 of record OX465427.1, read on the forward strand.
TACGTCCGGGATGACACCGTGAGAGGAGCCCTTCAGCCGGCGTACACTGGACCGTACCTTGTCCTGCAACGAGGCATAAAAGTCTATAAGCTGCGTATTAAGGGAAAAGAACAGACAGTATCAATAGAGAGATTGAAACCAGCCTATATATTTACACCAGATACTCGCCCAGAGACTCGCCAGCTGGAAAATGAAAGTCCAAAAGCCAAAGATAACGAAGTAAGAACTACTCGTTCTGGAAGAAAAGTCAGAATCCCTGAGTATTATCGCCCATCTTAAGATGTTCTCAAGGGGGGAGTCATGTGGCGTAACCACAATATATTACAACAATAAAAATACATACACTAAATAAATTATATATACTATAAAATATATAAAATACTTTACATACTAAATACACAAAGTACAAACATACACAATAACACTTAACATAATAATAAACCAACTTACCAATACAGTAGAATCGCATCGTTGAGTCGTCGATCGTCACCGCAAGTCGTCGTCGTGTCGTACCGAATAAAAGCGCATCGAGTCCCGCTGCTCACGAGAACAAAGGAAGCCTCGAACCATCGGCGGCGCACCGGCGCGCGCGCCCGCGCCCTCTAGTCTGTCTCGCTCGCTCAAGGCAGACGCACGCTTACTTGCTCCGCGAACAATAATCTATCCGCTTTCGCTAAAACGCCTATCTGCCTGTTTGTGCTTGCTGTATTTATTAGTGGTGAGAATAAACTATTTACAAAGTGTCTGAGCCGTTTGATTGTGTTCCCGAACAGAAGACATCCACAACACATCATCATTCTCCCACATTGTCATTCGACGAAACATACATCGAAACATTCGTATATACAGGGTGGTCCAGGCCACATGGATATAAAATTTTTTTTAGATAGTCCATTTAGGGACCTATAGCTATGTACCCGCCAGGAAAATTAAAAAAAAAATTAATTGGATTTTACGAAACATCAGTCGATTTCAAGGACAGTAACGATTCTTGCATAGATATGAAATTTGTGGCGTAACCACAATATATTACAACAATAAAAATACATACACTAAATAAATTATATATACTATAAAATATATAAAATACTTTACATACTAAATACACAAAGTACAAACATACACAATAACACTTAACATAATAATAAACCAACTTACCAATACAGTAGAATCGCATCGTTGAGTCGTCGATCGTCACCGCAAGTCGTCGTCGTGTCGTACCGAATAAAAGCGCATCGAGTCCCGCTGCTCACGAGAACAAAGGAAGCCTCGAACCATCGGCGGCGCACCGGCGCGCGCGCCCGCGCCCTCTAGTCTGTCTCGCTCGCTCAAGGCAGACGCACGCTTACTTGCTCCGCGAACAATAATCTATCCGCTTTCGCTAAAACGCCTATCTGCCTGTTTGTGCTTGCTGTATTTATTAGTGGTGAGAATAAACTATTTACAAAGTGTCTGAGCCGTTTGATTGTGTTCCCGAACAGAAGACATCCACAACACATCATCATTCTCCCACAACAAGGCGAATGGCGAGCACGAATGTGTCAATGCGGTATCAAAAGTCGGAGACTTTTCCCTTATTGCTTTAACTTTTTTGCGACAGACTTCCGAGGTTATTTTACAAGGAATACCTTAAAACTCACAGATACATAGATATAAGTTTTTATTTTACTCTTTTTGGGATAACGTAAAAAATGCGATAGTGGCAATCGCGGTTGATTTGCTGTCATTTGTTGAAGAGTTCCCTCAATTTCTCCAAGATCCCGTCATCAGATCCTGAACTGACTACCATGAAACCATCTGTGATACTACCTTCACCTTTCAAACGACAGATTTTTCCAAATCGATTTAGGCGTCATCGAGAAATCAGGTAACCGACGAATTGAGAACCTCCCCTTTTTCGAACATCCCCCTTTTTAATCTCGTAATTTATGGAACAATAAGGATAAGACTATGAGTATGAAGATTAATATTATAATTAATACATAGGTATTAAAGCTTATTATTATGCAGGCCACCAGCAGCGCACGTTTTACGCCGGATATTATTAAAATGATAGTAGTGCATGCTTTAGATAACGATTTCCTACTATAATTTTCTTTGAAATCATGTAGGTACCAGATAATAATATGGCGGTGTAAATTGTATAAAAACTGGTAAAATTATCACAAGATAGAGTCGAACTAAAGAAAGGTAAAGCTGGTGAAAGGCTTTAGATTAAAAACTAGTAGGTTACCATACAGAATTGAAAATTTGTAGGAATGTGAACTGTATTAATCCGGCGTAGCAGTCTTCATAGAGCCAAGGTTTGTGACTTATCAGCGTCAAAATTATAGGCATAGCTTGTAGTTATAATATACTAGGTATAATTAAATTACCTTACCAAAAATTTACTTTCGGAGCGGCTTTTTCTTATAACTTTAACTGTGACAAATTGTATAGGTACTCTTCAATCTGCGTCGTAAATAAATAAAGTACCTACGTAAGTTTAGTGTGGTGCCTCAGTTCACTCGCACGTGCTTAAATTTCGTAAAAAGGATTTTTTCCACTTAGTTTTCTATACACATCACATAGGTAAGGATATTTCAATAATACTGAGTTGCCACAAACTAGAAATGCCGTTTAATAACCTATAACCAGTTATATTGACGAATATTTTTTGTCATTAGAAGGTGACCGGTTTGTCTACTAGAAGCTAAGAAGCTGTACCTAAATCTTTTATATCACCCGCTGCGCTGCTCGGCTCCTTTTGGAAGTAGATTGATGTTATTTTGCCTATGGCCTTCCTCGATAACTGACTCACTATCCAACCCATAAATATTTTTTCAATTCTGAGCGGACCAATAGTTCCTAAGTCTGTGAGTTCAGCTTTATAATATTTGTATTGATAATCTTCATGTTTTATAGTAAATATTGATACAAGAATTTGCTTCTTTGTGATAACAATTCATGGGTATTTGCAGATAGTAAATAGGGTCATTTCGCCTGTTTGCGTCCATTTAGTGCAGTTGACAAGTTTGAAGGAGAAAATAAAAATGTTCCAACACCAGTTTCAATAAAAAAATTGTGTAAATGCGTTCCTTATATAGTCTATTTTAATATCAGCTTTCAGTTTTGTTCGAAACTTCTCGTATTTTTTTTTTAAACAGAAAAATGTCAAAATTAGGCGTTTTACCCAGTTTGCGTCCAAAAAATCCAAATTGCGTCCACCCGTGGACCATTTCGCGTCCATCAGTTTAGAGAAGGAATATAGGGGTGATCAGGGGTGATATTGATAAGACAATTTAAAGGAAGATTGGATTTTAACAATTTCTTTATTTAATAAAAAAATAACATAATTATCATTATAAAAATAAAAAAAAAACTTGTTTAACTCAACATCGATAGAATTTAAAATAAAAAAATAACCATACATTGGTTCTGGTCCCGGTTTCTTTACTCCAGGCACACCCAGGGCAGGGCGGGAGGGACTGTCAGCGTGGAAAACAACGCGCCGTCGACCCGGGCATGGTCTATGGTCGGACAGCGAGTCAACCATTACTCGCCGCCTGCTTGCCCGCGCCTACGGTGGCCAGAGATCGTCTGCCGACGTCGGACGGTGTGGGCGCCTACCACCGCGGCTGGGGTGGAGGGAGGACGCTATCCTCTCCCTCACGCGACCCGCCTCCTCCTTCGCGAGCTTGACTGCTTCGCAGAAGGAGGCGACCGCTTTCCACTCAAACTCGCCCCGCAGCATGGCCTCGACCAATACCGGGCGCGAGAGGTCTTCGCCTATCGCCGCCGAGAGGACACGGCGGTGCTCTGGCCAAGCAGGGCAGTCCTGCACCGTATGCTCCACCGTTTCCTCCGGGCGATCCTCGCTGTGGTGACACCAAGCGTTTCTTCCTTTCCCATCAGACACAGGTACCTCCCGAAACTTCCGTGTACGGTGAGGACCTGCGTCATGCGGTAGGTCAGGACGCCGTGACACCTATCCAGCCTCTGCTCAAAGAGGGCTCTTACCCGCTGACGCGCTGGAGGGCAGTCACCTCCAGACTTCATTGCACTAGTAAAACTTGAATTTTAATCTCATAGTCCTAATCAAAACTGTACTACCTACTTATTCATTTCAAATTATTAAAAAATATGAATAAAATATGTTTATGCTATCATTTTTATTTATTGAAAAATGGACGCAATTTGCTATATAATATTATTCAATGCAGGTATAGTTTGCGTCCACGTGTAATCGATACTGTCTATCTTTTACTACAATCATAATAATGTGGACGCAAATTGGCAGTTACAATTACATACTATAAGTGTTTAAATAAACAAAAATCCAATTTCTCTTTCATATTTTGATCACATAAAAATAAACAATTAGAGAAAACATAAATAGACGAGTTCGCGTCCACTGTGGACGCAAAGTGCACATTTTATAAATTCGGTGTTGTAATTCGCGTCCACCTTATTTTAACTGTTAACTTTTAAAAAAACAAGCAAATTTATAATTCATATTATTCGTTTTTCCATTATTAATGTCTACAAATAGCTATGTTTCCTAAATTTCACATAAAACAATAAAATATTTACAGTTAAACGCGCCGCTGCACACTATTTTTTTTTTACATTCCGCGCGTTTTTACTCTGCTGTTGAACAACCCGGGACTAAATATTTTTTCTAAACGTATTAGCGGGGCGGACAGAACTTTTGTCTATGTTATCGTGTCTCTTATACGTTGAGGTATAGGCGGTCATGTCTTTCCATGTCATTAGAGTAAGAATATACTTATTTTCGAGCATTTTTAAAGGGAGATCCGTAAAATGGACGCGAATCGGACCATGGACGCGAACAGGCGAACTTACCCTATGCAATCAATTAATTTGATTGATAAATAAATAATTGATGAAGAATGTGGTAAATTGATCACTATCGGTGTTTAAGATGTTCGGCTTTTTGTCCTACTTCAGCAATTATGCTTACTAAGACATAAAGTATATTTAAAAACTATAATTCTTCGACACTCTACTGAAGAGATAGATAGTTAAAAGATTTATTTAGTGCAATTAGAACACATTGTACAGATACAAAAAAAGAAAGACGAAAATAAATAAAAAAGCTACAGCAACACATAAAAAAATAAGTGACAATAATATTACATAATTTTATGACGCGACGTAACGGAAAAGTGTGCGGTGTTGTCTCAGGATTGCACTTAAAGAGTATCCAACTCAGCATGTACCTATCAGGTTGATACCTGGCGCTGATAATCTACTGGATCCCTGCAGTGACATCCGGATAGACGCGACGCGACCACATATTAATGAATCATGTTGAACAAAGCTGGCAAGAACTTTTGTGTGGTATAATTGTTTATCGCACGACCTATTTCAAACATAAAGGTTTGGTCGAACAGGTATACCGACATCTATCGCGCTAAAAACGAACTGAAATAAACTTTTCCGCAAGTTATGGATAACTAGCTGTAACGTGCTGTTACCAGCGACTACGGCTGCTATAACTCGAAAATTATTCAACAGGAACATAAAATCTGCGGACAAAATTATAATAATTAAAATCCTGTACCGCAATAAAATTCACGATTAAAATATCTAAGCAATTATAATATAGCATAGTTGCATATTTGCCTGTTAGATAGGTAAGTGCGATAATTCTTAAAAAATCTTAATAGAGTTAAGTATTTATTACAACTTAACATAATGGTGTAAAAGTAGTGAAAGTGATTTGATAATTTTAATAATTAAAAATTTTAATGACATTTAGATACTGCTGATATTGAAAATTGTATTATTGTTGACATCTTATTTTATTTTCGTTCTGTATTTGTAATATTTTATTTCACTTTTGATGACTCTGTATTTTCTGAGATTTTGTTTGACTTTAATGGTGAATTTAAATTTTAATTGTTACACTAATTTTAGCGTCGATATTTTGTATGCCTTTTTGGCGGAGCATAGGATGGTCCAAACAATTTTTATAACATCTTTTATACCCTGTGTTCACACAAAATTAATAAATGAATTTGAATTTAAAGGAAAACTGCGTGTTAACGGACCAAAAGTGAATCTCCAGTCTGTGCAACGCTGCGCAAAAAATGTGATCGTGGTTGCATTCGGGCAGGCCAAACACTAGGCCTAGGCCACTAGGAAGGGCTGTCAACGTCTTGTATTCTATCTATCTGGTCATTTGTCATAATTATTCATACAACAACAATGTCTACCTCAATCTTTAATAATCACTAGATAAGCGATGTATGTAAAGGTAGCGTATATCTAAAAGATTACTTATCCTGTTATCAATATTTAAATGTTCAGTGCCCTTTACATTTTAGTAACGTACTTTCCAATCTGAATGTGTCAGTGATAATGTAATTTATTACTTGATTTTGTTATTGTAATAAATAATTATAAGATACAAGACACGTGTTCGACTCAGTAGGTATAGATAGGGCGATTTCATAAGGCGTAGGTATAATGAGTCCGTTTCCATCGCACCGAGCGGAAAATCTTCTCGCGCACTGTTTTGATGTTACCATACTTTTGAAATATCGTGCGTGATAAAAAACCTATATAAATACTGAAGCGACATACAGAGGATATGGGGAAAAAAGGAAGTAATATTTATGGTGAATTCCCCATAAGAGAGGGTGTTCATTTTTACACATACAAAGGATGATGTGACTCTTACACGCACGCTAAAAACCAGTTTATAACTGATGAGGGTGCCCTCTATCTGGCAGAAACTTGTTGCTCCGAAACCTATTTGGCATAACTCACTTGGCATAAACTTTTTTAAACGAACATTGTTAAGGTATAAAAAATATTTAATATAATTGTTTTTTGGCCTAATGTTTTTATGTCCGAATTTAAAATGGGATACTTTTAAGATGGCAGAATTGTATTGGGCATAATTACCTTTGTCAGAGTTTCATTTTTGCATAATTTCATTTAGCATAACGTCTATTTAGAGCGCCGATTATTTGGCATAATTTGACTTAGCATACTACAGAGATCACAGAATTTCAATAGAAATAATTTTATTTGTCATAATGAAAAAAAATAATTTTGTTTTAAAAAATCACTATGGTGTGCTACAAAAGTTAGTGACAGAAATGAATTGCTGCAAAACCGACTTCACGTAGTCTTGTCTGCCCTACCCCTAGAGTGTAATCTAAACCCGCGAAGGCGCGGAGGGGCGAGGCGGCCCGCGAGCTGAGGAGCAGGTGGTTTTAACGCACACCGCCGCGGCTGAGGCTGGCCGGCGAAGCCGGCCAGCAAGCCGAAGCTGCGGTGGTGGGCGTAAAATCATCTGCGACGATTAGCTCGCGTGGGACCGCCGGAGCCCCGCAGCGCCGGAGCCGTGACAGAAGCCATGCCTGCTGCATGTTGCATGCTAGCTGCATGCCTGCTGCATGTTGCATGCTTGCATGCTGCATGCTCGCTGCATGCTCGCTGCATGTTTGCTGCATGCTTGCTACATGCTTGCTGCATGTTGCATGCTTGTATGCTGAATGCTTGCTGCATGCTTACTGCATTATCTTACTGGCAGGGAAATAAAAACCACACAATTATGCTCAAAGTAAACTGTTTTATTGAGTGATAAATACTTAAAAAATAAACAAAATTAGACTAATCTTAAATTAGCTCCTATTGCTTTCAGATAGCCAGTTTCAGTGTAATCTGACTGATTATTTATTATATTTTCTATGCGAAATTTTTTATCCAATGATTTTTTTTTTTTTGCTGGTGGTGGGGCGCCTGTACTTAGTTTTTCAATTTCTATGATTGAGTATTTTATTTCTTTGATCAGTTGATTTGATATATTGTAAAATCCCACATGATTTGCGTTCACTATTTTATTTATCCTGTGATGCCACGATTCAGCAGAATTTTGTGTTCTAGGGATATTCTGGTCGAATAACTCTTTTGTACTCCAGTGGCTAGGGTGATATTTTGGAGGCGAAGAATTTGTTCCCCAGATGTAATTATCGCTAAACCATTGTGCAATAATTTCCGCCTCAGGGGATATATTTTTGTGCCATTCATCGTAATACTTTGGTATATCATTAGGCGATAAGTAAGACAGAGCAAATAAACATTTCATTTCTATGGCAAATTTAGCATCATTACCATATAGTTTTTGGTAGCCACTTTTCTGTATTTTCCGGTATATGATTTGCCCTAAATGGAAATTGCATCCTTTGATTATAACATTGTCGAAATAATTTTTAAACGTGATTTGGGGCGCTTGTTCAAAGTCCATTATTATATATCGGGGTGATAGGACTATATCAGCGGATGCACAACATTCTAATAACATTTCAATCAATTTATCATAACTAGTTTTATCCTTATTAGTCATGAGTACATGTACCATCGGAAATGTTGTATTATATATAGATCCATGTATTACATACAGCTGATGGAATATTTTCGGAACAATTTTGAATGTACCATCTGCAAGCCAATATTTGGATCGGCTTAAATATTGAAGTAATTTTTTTGTTGTGAACATTATTATCCGACGTCCGTTGTTTAATTGATCTTTTATAATCAATTCGTGCTCCAAGTAATCACATTGTAAGTTATTCATATCAAGTTGAAAATCTATTGTTTCTGGTTCAATAATTGGATGTTTTCCTTTTTTCTTATTTCTATAAATAATTTGCCTTAAATTTTTTGTTGTTGGTAAATGCGCTGAAATCACTTCTGATGATGTAGATATGCAATCGTTTATTATTTGACTTGGTTTTTTCTCAATATTATGAATGGATTCTTCTTTTATCAAATTTATAATATCGGCGACCTTGGACTTTACAGCATCAGGATCATGGTTATGGTTAAGTATTTTTTTGCTTACCAATGTATGTTCATTACTTTCTTTGTTACAAATGGTGATTATTCTTTGATTGCAGTTATAGGTTTTGTTCCTACTCATTTCACACAACCAATAGTATTTGTCACTTTGCACTTTATTTTTTTCGTATATAAATCCATCCATTTCTAACTTAATTCCACATTTACTCGTTTTAAATATTTTTAAATTAGTTATTCCTGAATTTTCCATTTTTAATATATTTTAACACTCTTTTGCTCAACAGAATAAAACAATATCGATATGACAACTAATAATGATTAGTTTCATAACTACCTCCCACTACAGCAAAAGTAAAAGTTAACGCCTGATCAGAAAAATATAGCAATTAACATTTCCATCGTAAAGTGGCGAATAAAAATAGTGTTCTTTAAATTTATTATGGATATGAAATGCATGCCAAAAGATGATTCTGGCTGTGAATTTTCTGCGATATGATGGTTCTACTTTTGATTATTATGGATATAAAATATATGCCAAAAGATGATTCTGGTTGTGAACTTTCTACGATATGATGGTTATACTTATTGATTATTATGGATATGAAATTTATGCCTAAAGATGTTTCTGACTTACAAAATTATGGGTTTCGGTGTATGGTAAATGAGTGTATGCCAAACGATTTTCTGCGAAAAGAGGTTTATGCTATCCGTTGCTATGCAAAATAAAATTATGACTTTAAAAGTTCTGCTATAAAGGGTGGACCCAACTGATGAATGTAGTGTAGGGATAGGTGTAATTGAATAGACGAATTGATGTATAATGCCCCGCTTTATTAGCTAACCATTCATTATATAGACTTAGGCTACTTACACTTACAGACATAGGCATAGATCTATAACACACACACTACACCTCCCACATAATAATAAAAAAAACTTACATTTACGTTTTTTTTTCACTTAATCTAATGTTTTTAACTAGGTATACAAACGCAATAAAAATTACCTACTAAGTACAATATAACTTAGTTCTATTCTTATGAACAATATCTAGTTTACCATTTTTTATTATTTCTACGTTTGGTGCTAAGTCCCTTACAACTACATAGGGTCCAGAATAAACAGGACTGAACTTGTTCCCAGTTTCTATTTTTAAAAGAATTTGATCGTTTGGTTTGTATATGATAGGTCTCATATTGGAATCATACTGTTGCTTGCGTAAGGTTTTTTGTTGTATGATGTTATTTCGTGCTTCAGACTGTGACACCTGTAATCTGTATTTTAACTCAAGCGGGTAACTTTCATGATTATAAAGTGGTTCTATTGACTTTGATAAATTATTGGGCAAATTACATTTTTTCCCATACACCAATTCAAATGGAGTATGCTTGGTGCTTGGTTGCACTATGCACGGAAGTGTTATATGAGAAGCACCAATAGGGTAACCATGTACTCCATGTTTCCGGATGATTATCCGTCTGGATTCTCAAGAATGCTCCTAGGTGTTTATGAGCATTCTCCAACGCACCTATAGTTTCGTGATGATATGCGGTGGAGTTGAGCTTTTTTATATGTAGTAATTTACATACCTCCGTCATTGTTGCGCTGATAAACTCTGCTCCTCGATCGGTCGCTATAGTGTTTGGAACACCATACTTAAGAATAACATTTTCTACAAATGCTTTTGCAACCTCATCTGATTTTTTGGAAACAAGTGGACAAGCGATAATATATTTGGACAACTCACATTGTGTGGTTAAAATATATGAAAAATTAAACCTATCCTTATCTAAGGGCCCTACTATATCTAAATATACCTTTTGAAAGGCTGTTTGAGCAGTAGTCGTCACTACCATGGGCTCTTTATTGTATACGCTATGTTTTTGAGTTTGGCATTTATGACATTTCTTCACAAAATCATGGACATCTCGTTCCATGCTAGGCCAGAAATAATATTTACGAATATTATTTAACATTCGTCTCATGCCCGCGTGTCCACTCGTGGGTAAGAGATGGAAGTCGTTTATTATGACTCTTCTGTCATCCTTATCATCTACTCTATTTACGTCTTTTAATACACATAATCTTGGTCCGGACCATTTTGGATCTTTCTTTATCTCGGATATCAACTTTTCGACAAACAATTTATTTGTGTCATTTTTAATTAAATATATCTCTTCTATATCATTAATATTACAATATTCCCCGAACTCCCTCGCAAATGCGGCTGGCGTCATCTGCGATCGGGACCCTGGGTTTATAAACAATGTCATCCGAGACGGCATATAACACAATGTACTCTGACTACTTAACTTTACATTTTTATTTTCGTCTCTTAATTTATCCCAAGTATTTCTATCTACAAATCTCATCTCAACAGTGTCCTTTGGTTTACTATGAGTTTCCACAACTTTTGGTTGATCAGGCCAAATGTCAGTGTTAACCATATCTTCCGAAGAACTGCTTTCCAATAACTTCCGCTTTTGTGCTCTTGTCATGACGTTTACAACACACTCATGCATTTCTTTCAATTCTTTCGATGACACACTTATTCTCGATAATGCGTCTGCAGCCACATTACTTTTTCCTGGCACATATTCGATATCAAAATCGTACTCATCCAAAACCAATCTGAACTTTAATAACCTACTCGAAGGATCTTTTAAATTGAATAAATAAATTAGAGGTTTATGGTCTGTATAAATTTTAAATTTGCGACCATACAAATAAGGACGAAAATGTTTAATACTCCACACTATTGCTAATAATTCTTTTTCTATGGTGGGATAGTTCCGTTCAGCTTTATTTAAACTTCTGCTTGCATAGGCAATTGGCCTTCCGTCTTGGTTAGACAATACGGCGCCTAACGCGTAACCTGATGCATCTGATTGTAGTTTGAATATATTGTCGCTAGCAAAACATGGGTATTGCAATACCGGCGCAGTTATCAAACGCTGTTTTAATGTATCAAAGCTAACCTGGCAATACTTATCCCAATTAAATGTAACATTTTTCTTACTCAAATTATTTAAGGGATGAACTATGTCAGCAAAATTTTTTATAAATTTTCTATAGTAATTTGCGAACGCTACGAAGCGTTTTACCTCATCTGACGTTTTTGGAATGGGGTAATTTTTCATGATACTAATTTTGTCAGGGTCAGGTAAAACACCTTTATCAGAGACTACATGACCTAAGTATAACATATCCTTTTTTAAGAACTCGCATTTGGACGGATTTAATTTAAGATTCACTTTCCGAAGTCTTTCAAAAACGTCAATTAAATTTTTATTATGTTGACTCAGACAATTTCCATACACAATTAAATCATCTAGATAGACGAGACATTTTTCAAAATTAAGACCTGCCATTGCCATAGTCATCATCCTTGAAAATGAGCTAGGACTTGTTTTCAGCCCCATGGGCATCCTAGTCATTTGATATTGCCCAGAACCAAAGGCAGTATATTTCCTACTATTTGGGTCTAAACCTACATTATAATATGCTTGATGAAGATCTAAGTGTGAGAAGTAGACGCATCCCGATAACGAGTCTAAAATTTCTGTAATGTTAGGGAGAGGGAAATTATCATTTTCAATATTATTATTTAGTTTGCGGTAGTCGATAACTAATCTCCACTTCTTCTCTCCATTTGCATCTAATTTCTTAGGTACCAGCAAAATTGGACTGGACCAATCACTTACACATGGCTCTATAATACCGTCTGCCAACATATTTTGAAGTTGTTTATCTACCTCATCTTTTTGTGAATGGGGTAACCTATATGGTTTCACAAAGACGGGTTCTACATTAGGCTTTACACGAATAGAATGTTGATATAAATGCGTAGTTGTAAGTTTATCTCCCGGTAAAAAGAATATATCAGCATATTTGGCACATACTTCTTCAATTGATACCTGCTCTTCTTTATTTAAATGTTTTGTATTCAGCAATGAAAACAGTTTTTTAACGCGTGTTGCATTTTTGTCACATTTATCGAAACTGCAAATATTGTAATCCGACGCGCTGTGTATAATAGGATTTAGGTTATTTAAAGTTAATTCATTTTCAGTTGTGTTAAGTATTCGAACTGGTATTTGACCACCAATGGGTTTTACTAAAGTGCTAGCTATAAAAACACCTTTACTATGTTCAGAAGCACAAACAACACATTCTTTTTCCATATTAGTTTGTATAAAGTGTATCGACTCCGATCTGGGTGGTATTATAAACATATTATTTTTAGTATCAGATATCTGAATAGTCAACCTAATAGGATTACCATTTAAAGTGTGTAACAATAAACTATTATTCTTGTAATCTAATAACGCTTTATGTTTTCGTAAGAAGTCATGACCGATGATTCCATGCGCTTTACATGGCAAAGAATTAAAAACAATAAACTTATGGCTAAACGTTGCATCATCTGTTTTTAAGTCTAAATAAACGTAACCTAAAGATTGTACTTTGCCCCCTAGTCCATTAATCTCAATACTCTCAAATTGACATGGAATATTTTGATCGACAAGATATTTATACTTGATGGCTGAAATAGATGCACCCGAGTCGAGTAACCATCGGAATGGACTACCGTTCACAGAAAGTTCGACAGTCATGTTATTATCACATGACATAATGTAATTTTTAGGCACGAAAAAACTGATTTTTGGATTCCTCGTTCTTAGGTGTATCTTCGGTCATAACCTGCATCGTTTCCGAATTACGTGTCCACTTGTTTCGGTTATTATGAAAATTAGACCTACCTCGATTCGATCTTCTTGAATTCCGCCACGATCCGCGAGGTGCACGGCCACGCCCTGCGTCCTGGTTTGTCTCATTATGGTCACCTCCTCGCGTGTGACCCTGGTTTGAGCGTCCTCTGAATGTTCGCTGACCTCTAAAATGATTATTTGTAGCACGCCTGTAATTATACCGACTATTTTGATTAAATGCCATAATCTCACCTGATGAAGTCGAAGGCATTGATGTCTCCTCATCCACTGCTGCTTGAACTGCATCTTTAAGGGATTCAAAATGTCTTGCTGCAATGATTGTGCTTAATCGACGGTTTCGCAATCCGTCAGCAAACCGTTTGATGGCTTGTTTCTCATTAAGCGGTTTTAATACCTGGTAATTACTTGGCTTCCCTTCGGATTGCGCAATCGTCAAATCTACGAACATCTCAGTAATAGCTTTTCCGTACTCATCAATAGTCATCTGTTTTTGACAGAAAGAATGTAATTTGCTCTGTATTGCCGTAGCAGACTTTATTGGCAATAGTTGAACTCTCATATCATGTAATAAATCCTTAACAGAGTCATAATTTGAAGCTAACTTCAATTTTGCTGCCTGTGACAATCGACTTTTTAAAATAAACGTAATTAATTGTTCCTGCGATTGACTATCTAAAATAGAGCTGTAATAATCGATCCCATCGATTAACTGCTTAACACTTAACTCGTCATTTGTCATGACAGGCAACAAATTCAGTGCTATCTTAAGATCAAATTTCGCCATCTTAACTATTTTCTCTTCGTCTTCACTTAAACTTTCAAAATCTGAGCTGTTATAGCTACTTTCTTTTTCACATAATTCTTTAATTTCTACGAATAATCCCTCTATTTTATAACGATATTCATTTATTAATATTAACTCCTCATTCTTTAATCCCTTAATACTATCTTCTATTACTTTACATGTTTTTTGAAATGAATAGAATAAATTTGTCGATTCTTCTAATTTTATACTACAAACCTTAGATTCTAATCTTCGTTTTGGTCCTATTTTTATTAAATATGTACGTATTTTACGTAACTCTGTATAAATATTTTCTAATTCCTTAGCCATAAAACAGTTTTATTTGTTTTGACGACACTGCATAGTTTATGATTTGTCTTTAACTGTCACTACACTGCTGTATTTCTTCCCGATTACGTACCTTGCACACAAACACTTATTGCACTCATTAGTTCACTGATTTACACTGACACTCACTTTCTGCCCGCTGCTTCGCTGCTGCTTTCGGAGTGTTTTGGCAACGACCTCGGCCGGACAATCGTATGCCCCTGAAAGCTTGCAGGCTGATCTCCTGACGCATCCAACGAGTATGGCATTTTTTGTATGCCTTAAATCCCAGGTAGAGAAGCACTGCTCCCATGAAGCATATAATTGCTGTAGTTAATATAGTCTGGATGCTCAAATGTGTCCCAATTTCTTCTAATTTTGCATTATTTCCAGCACCGGCTGCGTTTTGAGCTAAAAAAACCTCTTCTTTGGTCTGGTATGATTGACACATCTTGAATTCGCACGAAATTTTCGCACCAATTAAAATGAAATCAAATTGCAACGCGACACGACCATTATGCGCGGCTTGCCCGAAGGCAGGGTCGCCATGTAGGGATAGGTGTAATTGAATAGACGAATTGATGTATAATGCCCCGCTTTATTAGCTAACCATTCATTATATAGACTTAGGCTACTTACACTTACAGACATAGGCATAGATCTATAACACACACACTACAGTAGATTAATTTGAAACCAAAAGTCATTTCTGCTTAGTGTCTAGCTATAATACAATGTCGCGGGACATAAGTATACCGCGACTCCGGTACGCAAAAGGGCTACCGAAGGACACCGTGGATTTTAGTCACTACAAGTCTGACAGTCCCACCCGCCCTGTCCGGGGTGGGAGGACTCATTTGATGATTTTACCACGAAAAAAAAAAGCTATAATACAATTTCATCTGGGTTAATAAGCCTTCACGGGGTCGTTCCGTAGTAACATCCCCAGTTCGCTGCGCGTTCACAAGTCCAACCAATTCGCGTCTTAAATAGGCGGGGCGGGGCCTTTGCTTTAGACTCTTTTTCATGGCTTTCCATTTTGACAGCTTGACAAAGCATATAATTATTATAACAGGGCCTGGAAAATGACATGAAATTGAACTAAAAAAAGCCCTCAATTAAATTTGCCACGGGCCCCGCGTATGTTTAATCCGGCACTGATTCCAACATAGGATAAAACACCATTCTCCGCTATCAGGGGTGAAACTCTTTCAACAAATAGGAATTTTTAACGAATTAGGTAGTGGTAATGAGTAAACTAAAAACAATGAAACATTTCAGCATAAATGCATTTATTAAACAACAAGTTTCTTGTCACATTTTTAGTCTTATCTCTAAATTCGTGTTTATTATTACAACATCAATTTGTACTTTATTATTCCAAGAGAATAATTCGAAATACCTATTTTACTTCGGAATTCTAATATTGTATCCGAATGAAACGTATTTTATATTAAATTAACATATAATGCCTATTTTGTTCTGTTCAGTGCTTGCAGTCATTTGTGTTTACCGAATTAATTATTTATCAAAATGAACATAATTTTATTTTTTATCATCATCATCATCATCTCAGCCATAGGACGACCACTGCTGAACATAGGCCTCCACTTTAGATCTCCACATATCAGTATACAGTCCGTCAGCCGCGTTCATTATGTACGCACGTGCGGGTGTGCTTCTAACGAACGAAGTGCCTTTCCATGTTTGAAAATGTCGGAAGTCGTGAAATGCAATTCGTGTAACATCATTATTGATGAACTATTGTCGTACATTCAAAATAAGTTATCGGTGATCGATGAAGATACCCTGGTGCGAATATGTACATCTACGTTTTCCAGTGAAGAGATCAAGAAGTCGAAAGCGCTGTTGTTCGACTCAGTTACCGTTAACAAAGCCAAAGTCAACCGTAAAAACAAGGGCAAGGAACAGCGAGATCTGGTGGACATTGTGAATCTTTTCAAGTCAACGGAACCTGATCTTTTCCCGATTTTCGTCGCAAGAGATCTAGAGCGGCTACCTCCTATTTTGTTCGACCATCTAGATTGTACGAAGTTACTAAAGGACTTGCTACGCGTACAAAACGAACTAAAAGACTTGAAAGAAACATACGTTACGCAAACTCAGCTATGTGAGTTTAAAGCGGAGGTGTTAAAAATGCAAAGTGACTCATTAGTTTTGTCCTCTGCTTGCAAAGTAAATATGAAGCGAGGTGCATGGCTAATGGATTCTGATAGTGGTCCCATAGGATTATCCCACGTAAATAACTCAACAATAGATGAATATAATAGCAGTAACGAAGAAACTTCGATAAACGGGCATAAGAATAATGTACAGCTGTTTAGAAAAATAGTGGCGGTAGACGGAGAACAAATCTACAATAAGACAATCAACGGGCCACAGCGAGCGGGCGTCGGTAGCATCGCGCCTCGCGCCACAGCGACCGGCACCGCCACCAGTCCGAACCGGTTGGCCGTGACGTCACCCGTGGGTGTCTCAGCGCCGCTGCAGTCAGCTGTTTGCAATAACAGCGACCGTACTATTGAAGAGGGAACTGAAAAGCCACGGAATGTATCTCTGTCTGTTACTGAACGCGAACCGGTGTTAACGGATGACGGTGAAGGTTGGCAAAGGGTTTCTCACCGTAGGAAACCTATGAGGTACCGTTATTTGGGCACTTCCGGTACTTCTAGGGATAATGAAGGAAGGTTCAAAGCCGCTGTGAAAAAAGTGCCTATCTTCATTACCAAGGTACACAAAGATACGACCGAAAAAGACATAGTCGATTACATATATGAAAGAATGCAAGAGAAAATAACACTCGAAGAAATATTGTTTAAGTATGACAGGGACTACAAAGCCTACAAAATGTTTGTTAGGGAAAATAAATTGTCATTATTCCTAGATAACAAGCTATGGCCTGAGGGAGTTATATTTAGGCGATTTGTGAATTTTAAGGCACGGAAACCGAATGCGAACAGTGCTAACGATGTCACTGTATCAGGCCCTTAATAAAATATTGTGATGGATATAAAGTCTATTTACAATTTAGTGAGTTTCAACTGCAAGAGTGTAAAGCGCTCGGTGGACAGTGTCAGACAATTGTGTCGCACATCGGACATAATTGCTTTACAAGAGACTTGGTTGCTGCCACACGATATTCAGTTCCTCAGCGATATTGATAACGAGTACGGTTGCACTGGGACGTCGGCGGTGGATACTACGGCCGGTATGCTCAGAGGGCGACCGTACGGCGGAGTTGCGCTGCTGTGGAAGAAAAGTGTTTTTAACAACGTGTCAACTGTGCAATGTGATAACCCGCGAGTGTGTGCGATAAAAGTAAGCATGGAACTGAGATCGTTCTTGGTTTTCAGTATATACATGCCCACGGATAATAGTGCGAACTTGTCGGAATTCACTGATTGTCTCGGTCTGGTGAGTGCTATTATAGCTAATAATAATATCGAATCTGTTTACATACTCGGTGATTTTAACGCGCATCCTAATGAGCAATTTTATAATGAGTTGGTTTGTTTTTGTTCGGAATGGGACTGGCTGTGTGCTGACGTTCAAATGTTGGGTTTAAGCTCTGATTCATATACGTTTGTAAGTGAAGCAAACGGTTCGAGACGGTGGCTCGACCATTGTGTTGTGACTAATTCCGCTATGGAGACCATTGTAAATACATATGTTAAGTATGACGTTCTGTGGTCAGACCATTTTCCCCTCGTAATTCAATGTAAATTAGATGATATTAAACCTAAATTGTATAAAACAAGTAAACTCCCGCTTTATAATAAAATACGATGGGGGGAAAGAACACCCCAGCAAATTGACATTTATTTAAAATCGTGTAATAATCATTTAAAACTTATTGACTTTCCTTTAGAATTAAATACATGTAGTGACTTTGTTTGTAATAATTTGGACCACAGAAATATTATCGACAAGATGTATGGTGACATTATACATGCATTATACCAAGCAGCCTCTGACAGTTGTGTTGTGAATACTTTCAGAGATAAAAAACCGGTTATAGGATGGAATAGGTATGTGAGTGATGCTCACAGGGAGGCTAGGGAAAAGTTTAAGTTGTGGGTGTGGTATGGCAAGCCGCGGGAGGGTCCTGTTTGGAGTAGCATGCAGATGAGTCGCAAGATTTTTAAATCTCGGTTGCGATGGTGTCAAAATAATAGTGACCAAATTAAAATGAATATCTTAGCATCACATCATTCCAAGCAGGATTTTCGCAGTTTTTGGAAGTCGACCAGTAAACTTAACAGTAAGCCGGGCTTACCTGTGAGTGTTAACGGTACCAATGACCCGACTGGTATAGCCGAGTTGTTTAGGGAACATTTTACTGTAACCTCACCTTTGTTGCCATCACAGTCTGCGTGCAGTGCTGAGTCTAGTGGCCGGGAGGCTAGTACCCAATTTACGGCGAAAGAAGTGAGAAAAGTAATACAATCAATGTCGCGGGGAAAGTCTCCTGGGCACGACGACCTCAGCATCGAGCACCTTAAATATGCAGGTACTCATCTGCCTAGGGTGCTGGCGATGTTTTACTCCTTGTGTGTGGGGCACTCGTATTTACCTGAGCCGATGATGAGGACTGTGGTGGTGCCGATCGTGAAGAGCAAAACTGGTGATATTAGTGACAGGAATAATTACCGGCCTATCTCCCTAGCCACTATTATCTCGAAAGTGCTTGACAGTTTGCTTAACACTCGGCTTGATAAATACGTGCACGTACACGACAACCAGTTCGGCTTTAAGCCAGGTCTCTCCACAGAGGCAGCTGTATTGTGTTTAAAGCAAACTGTCAAGTACTACACCGATAGAAGCACGCCTATTTTTGCTTGTTTCCTCGACTTATCGAGGGCGTTTGACCTGGTTTCTTATGATATCTTGTGGAGGAAGCTTCATCAAACTTCAATGCCAAAAGAACTGATACGCATTTTTAAATATTGGTACCAGAACCAGGTCAACGTTGTTCGGTGGTCGGGGGCCTATTCGACCCCATATAGGTTGGAGTGTGGGGTGAGGCAGGGGGGACTGTCCTCGCCAAAGCTCTTCAACCTTTATGTAAACGCGCTGATTGAGGAGCTCAGCAGCACACATGTCGGCTGCCATATCGGGGGAGTTTGCATTAATAATATTAGTTATGCTGATGACATGGTGCTGCTGAGTGCCTCTGTGAGCGGTCTGTCGAAGCTGCTTGGTATATGCGAAAAGTACGCTGACGAGCACGGTCTGTTGTACAATGTGAAGAAGAGTGAATGCATGGTCTTTCAAGCCCGGGGAAGATGTCTAGATAATATACCGGCTATAAAACTTTATGGATGCCCTCTAAATAGAGTCAGCACCTTTAGATATCTTGGGCATATTGTAACCTCGGACTTGAAGGACGATGCAGACATAGAGAGGGAGCGTAGGGCGTTGTCTGTTCGTGCCAATATGATAGCCCGCAGATTTGCTCGTTGTTCGAGGGGCGTCAAAATCACCTTGTTTAGGGCATTTTGTACGTCCTTCTACACCAGCAGTCTGTGGGTGAGTTATACGCAGAGACAGTACAGCGCCCTACGCGTCCAATATAACAATGCGTTTAGGATGCTGTTGGGATTGCCTCGCTTCTGTAGCGCTTCAGGGATGTTCGCAGAGGCTAGAGTGGATTGCTTTAATGCAACCATGCGTAAGCGGTGCACATCCCTGGTGCGCAGAGTGCGGGGCAGCCGTAACAGTGTCCTGAACGCATTCGCAGAACGGTTTGACTGTCAGTACTTGAACCATTGTGATATGGTCCATGTACTGTCTTCTGTCAGAATATTATTTTAGTGATATTTATGCATTTATAATTTTGATGTTATATATTCTGCTTTCCTCCTGGTAAATTAATTTATAATTTTTATTGATATTCTTTTATTTAATTAATTGACTTTTATGTTATTTATATTATTATTTTAATTGACATTCCTTCATTTAATTAATTGATTTGATGTTATTTATATTGTGTATACTATTTTATTGTGAATATGATCCTAGTTGGTTGAAATAAATGATATAATAATAATAATAATAACAACAACAACAACAACATCTGAGGAGGCTCTCGCTTGGCAGCTGGATCAGGCGCCTGATTCAGAAGGCAGTACTTCTGGACACGGCGCGTATTGTTAGGAGGTTCCTCTCTCAAGAGCCCTGACCACCGGCGGCCCGGACCCTGTTCCCGGTGCTGGTGAACTACTATTTTTTATATTTTTAAATGTTTTTTATTTCTTTTTTGTAAAAATATTTAAAAATGTAATTTATAAGTGTAAAAAATGAATAAAGAAATAATAATAACAACAACAACAACAACAAACAACAACAACTTTTGGCAACACTCGTTAACAAAAGTCAAGTTAAGAAAATCTCCGAATCTTTTTTGCAAGGAAATTATATTTAAAAAGCGTAAATAGTTCTTTATCACTCCACATAATAGAGTTTTCTAAAGTTAATAGAAACTCGTAATAATGAAAATCCAAAACCACAAAATATTAGAAACCAAGTGTAAAAACGAATTATGACAAATGTCACGAAACGAAAAATCATATAATGAAATGAAATCGGATGAAACTGAAATGAAATGAGATGTTAACGAGAGCCGCTTCCCGACGCGCACGCCCACCATCCCCGGAGTCGCCGCTCAGTTCCGCCTCGCCGCCACCGGACATCGGATCTCCCACGTCACCGGCAGCGGCAGTTGCGTCGAGCTCGAGCGGCGAATATTTCTCCCCGCCGACGTCGCCAACACCTGTACGTCGGCAGGGGAGACGCCGGCCACCGAGGAGCTTGGGATCTAGGGGCCAACCGGCCCCGAGCCGGGTCCCCGCTACCGGTGGTTGTGTGCAGCGCATGAGATGGACTCAGTCCATAAATGAGAATGTCATGCGCGCATACTACGGGTCTACAGAGGGGGGAACTAACCTCACTGCGTACCGTGTTAGGATGCTGTCTCTGTTCCAGGTACTTGAACCAACCCTTAACGTCTCGGCCCAACGACTTTCGGATCAGGTGCGGGTCATCCAACGTAATCACATGTTGGACGACACCGCACTTGATAGGCTGCGCTCAGAGGTACTGAGCAACCGTACCATCTTATCTCCACCAACAGCTACGACGTCATTATTTATTAACAGAGTTCCGTCGCAGCAAAATATTGCTCCTGTTGTGGAGGAGGATGACACGGTTGCCACGGTAAGTAGCCAGTGCAACGAACGATTGAGGAGCGCACTGGAGGATGCGCTTCGTGAGTACCGCTCAACTCCCATTACACTTAGACCCCGATTACCACGGTTACCCATGCACAAAAAAAATAGGGCGCTGGTGAGTGCTTTGAACTCGCTGCTTAAGAATCTTTTCGAGAGCAGCGAGGATCTTGTCGATACACATTCAATCCTGTTTTGCGGGGCTGTTGCGGCATGTCGATTGGCTAATGTCAAGTTCCCGGATAGTGACGAAGCTAATCGACCAAAACCAGCTGTACCAGCCTGGCAATGCAGGATTGAGCGTCGTATCGACGAGGCCAGGGTACTCATCGGCAAACTATATTGCTTCAGGGAGGGAAATACACGACCACGTGTGATGCGCTTTGTGAGACGGGCATTCTCGGGGACTGGAATTGGTCCTCAAGATTACATGTCCCGTGTCACAGAGCGCATCGACTTCCTGAAGCAAAAAGTTTGCGCATGGGCAAGCCGTATTCGGCGGTATAAGCGACGGGTTGATCGGTACTCGCAGAACCGCATGTTCCGGAGCGATGAGAGGTGGGTATATAGAGCTTGGGAGCGACCCGAACAAAACATGGCTGACCTGTGCCGTCCAGATGACGACGCCACGAGTTCATTCTGGCGCAGCATCTGGTCGGTGCCCGTCAGTCATGCTGAGGCTGACTGGATGCGAGATGTCGAACGAGTGTGTGAAAATATTCCTGAAATGGAACAAATTTCCATAACGCCATCAGATGTGGCAAGAGCAGTCCGTCCGTTACCGAACTGGAAATCACCGGGACCGGACGGGCTGCATAACTTTTGGCTCAAATGGTTCAGTAGTTCACACACTTGTCTGGCATCTCAATTCCAGTCCTCCTTGGAGTCTGGGTCGCTACCACAGTTTCTAACAACAGGGGTTACCCACCTTCTCCATAAGGCTGGTAGTACCGCGGAACCCAAAAATTATAGACCGATCACGTGTTTGTCGACGGTTTATAAACTTCTTACATCCATTTTGAGAGTGAAAATTAATACACATATTGAAAGTAACTCAATAATGTCCGCCTCTCAAAATGGATGTAGGAACGGGTCCCGTGGTACTAAGGAGCTACTCCTCATTGACATGGCCATTAGCCAACAGGTTCGTCGATCCCGCAAGGATCTGTCCACATGCTGGATAGATTATAAGAAGGCCTACGACTCGGTGCCACATACATGGCTCATGAGGGTGCTGGAGTTGTACAAGATAGATGCAACCCTATGCACCTTCCTTGAGTCGTGTATGGGGCAATGGAGAACAGTCCTTCGCTATCCGGGATGTCGACAGATCCAGGCGAATGATGAACCTGTATGGATCAAGCGGGGAATATTCCAGGGCGACAGTTTGAGTCCACTTTGGTTCTGCTTAGCTCTGAATCCTTTAAGCACATTGCTGGAGGATTCAGGTCTAGGCTATCGGTTGAGGAGAGGTGGTCAGGTCATATCTCACCTCTTATACATGGACGATCTGAAACTCTTTGCCCCCAACAAATTGCGACTGATGGAGCTACTGAAGGTAACTGAAACTTTTAGTAGTGCCATCAGGATGGAATTTGGTGTGGACAAATGTGCAGTCATGCATGTAAAACGAGGGGAGATTATGGAATCTGAAGGGATTCAGCTTTCAGATTCCATACACCTTAGATCACTTTCCTCATCCGAGACCTACAAGTATTTGGGTATGTCGGAAGCGTTAGGCATTAATGTACCGGACGTGAAACAATCGTTGAGGGACCGCTTCTTTGGACGCCTGAAAATGGTTTTAAATAGCCTTCTTTCAGGCGGAAACAAGGTGCGCGCCTTCAACGGTTGGGTCATGCCGGTTTTAATGTACTCTTTCGGCATACTCAAATGGACTCAAACTGAACTCGACGCCTTGGATAGACGAGTCCGTACGCTGTTGACTGCAAATCGGATGCATCACCCACGATCATCGGTGATGAGGCTGTACATCCCGCGGAAATGCGGGGGTCGAGGCTTTTTAAATGCTAAGACCCTCCACAACCGTGAGGTGTGCAGTCTCAGAGAATATTTTTTGAAAATGGAAGTGGGTATGCACCGAGATGTGGTCACAGTGGACAAGGGACTCACCCCGCTGTCCATGGCTAAAGAGAACTGGCACAAACCTGTGATACTCAGTACCGAAGACCGCAGGGAGGTATGGCAAAGCAAGGAGCTACATGGACGCTTCTACCGGGCCCTTCATGGGCCCGATGTAGATTTTCTGGCGTCCATATCCTGGCTACGTTTCGGTGACCTCTTCGGGGAAACTGAAGGTTTTGTCTGTGCGATTATGGACGAAGTTATCTTGACGAACAACTACCGGAGACATATTATAAAGGATGGGACGATTGACGTGTGTCGGGCATGCCATCGTCCAGGTGAATCCATTAGACATATTATTTCTGGTTGTTCTCGTCTTGCTAACGGCGAGTACTTGCACAGGCACAACCTAGTAGCCAGAATCATCCACCAGCAACTTGCGTTGAAATACAAACTTGTGGAATCTGAGGTACCGTATTACAAGTATGTGCCCGACCCAGTTCTCGAGAAAGACCATGTCACGTTGTACTGGGATCTGCCTATCATTACTGATAGGACTATTATCGCCAATAAGCCTGACATAGTAGTGATAGACAGATCAGCGCGCCGCGCAATGATAATCGATGTTACCATCCCACATGACGAGAACCTCGTGAAGGCTGAGAAAGATAAACAAATCAAATATATCGACCTAGCGCGCGAGGTTGTCGACATGTGGAGTGTGAGCTCGGCTATCATTGTGCCGATTGTTGTAACGGCCAATGGCCTGATGGCCAAGAGCCTCGACGAACATCTGTCGAGGCTCTCGTTGGGTAGTTGGACCAAGGGCCAGATTCAGAAGGCAGTACTCCTTGATACGGCTCGTATTGTGAGGAGGTTCCTGTCTCTGGAACCCTAACCACCGGTAGCTTGGACCCTGCTCCCACGCCGGCGGACAACTATTTTTATATTTTTAAATGTTTTTTTTTACTTTTTTGTTTTTATAAAATATTTAAAAATGTAAACATATGTAGAGAAATGAATAAAGGAAATAATAATAATATATCGGTTGGAAGCGACCTGCATCCAGCGTCTTCCGGCGACCTTTATAAGGTCGTCTGTCCATCTCGTTGTCGGTTATACTGTGTTATAACTTATAACTCAAGCTTTGAAAGGTACTCATGTAAAACCCAGGTAATTTTTTTTTACTAATAAACCATTCATTTGTCAATATTATACTAGAATACTTTACAAAAATCATTTCATCCAACACACATCGTTGCATCATGCAGTTGGAATTGCAGTCTTTTACTTCGGTTGAATAAGCATGCATGATTTAATTACAATTTTATGGGAATTCGTGGCATAAGTGATGACTGCTTGTATCACAGTCATTAATCATTAGGTATCATACCAGCTGTGGAATGTTCACTGTTGAACATAGGCCTCCCCTAGACGTCATGGTCGAAACAGGTAAACCTGAACCTGGAACATAAATGGCTATTGAAGGATTACCGTGGATTTTAGTCAGTACGGGTTTGACAGTCCCTTCCTCCCAGGGTGGGGAGGACTCATTTGATGAGTTTTCAATAGGACCGGTTGGAAGCGGCTTGCATCCAGCTCGATGTGGTCTTCATCACAAATGGTCAAGTGGTCATGGTTCAAAGTATAGCTAACAATAATTAAGATAATACATAACTTTCCAACTATGTTTTACGACTTACAACTAAATTGACTACAAGAAAAATCACAAACATTGCATTCTGCGTAGATGATGCTGGCTTCTATCATATACGTCTTGTCTCACTGGTCTACCCGACAATTTGTTGTCGGCCTTAAGCTGATTTCAGAATACGCTATACTACTGTGCTATAAAGTATAGCAAAGAAGGACCTAATGCTATACTATATAGCATGACGTTCACATACGCGATATTATCGCGAGCTCAGTCTATCGCGATCTTTGAAGAGTGTGCACAGTTGCACAGCATACATTACGATCGACACAACGGATTTATTACTCTTAAAATATAGATAGATCTTAACTTAGGTACTGTAAACTCGAATAATACGATACAAGATTTTGATTATGAATATATATTTTATCAACCTATTTTTAACATAATTTTAGACGTTTTATTAATTAAGAATTTTGGTAACTATTGGTTTTTTTTTTTACTCCCCCATTCTGTCCTACTCCTGACTCCTGAGTTAAGGCATCCCCTTATACCTTCTACTTTTCTCAATAGTGTGCCCCTTCTTCTTCTTATTGGGTATTTATGAATGAATATATAAAATTAACTAAGAATATATCAGTGCCTTTAAAACTATTTAGGGTAAGTGGGGGTAAGATGAAAAACGGGGAAAGATAAAAAGATACAATGAGCCGAATATAAAGGAAATCTTTTAGTGCTGGCAACATCATTGTAGACACCGTTTTGTTTTGCCCCGCACCGCAGTCTGCGTCAGTCGCTAAGTGAGAGCATTCGTTTTTTTTACATTTTCCGTATGTAGTAATGTAGGAATTTTAGTCTTACCCCGCTTGATGCATGACTAAAATCGTATTAACGGTCATTACCACAAAGGCGATTTTAGTCACTATTTCAATCTTACCCTTTGGGCATTTCGTCTTACCCCTTCATATTGTTTTTCTTATGACCAATTTTATCAACAGTTTTTTCATAAAATATTGTTTCTAAAAGATTTCTTTCAACATTATAGAAACAACTTGACCATGCTTTTTTACCCAAAACATTTTTTATTGCATTTGCCTTGAATCCTTTTATGTGACAACAGTTTCAAATCAACACTGTTCATCTCGTCAAATTTTCATTCCAACTTACCCCCACTCACCCTAGTTCATCATTCTTCAGAATCAAGTTCAAGCTAGTAACCTGACCCTTTTTTCATATTTATCATTTCATACATTTATAAGCTAATCGTTCCCATTCAAAAAAGGGAAATTATCACTAGAGAGAAATCTATCAGTTTTGTTGTTAGAGCCACGTTCACGACGTCAGGCGTTGCGACTTGCGTCTCTAGTCGTGTCGCGACTCATTGCATGTTTTATTTTGTTCACTTCATCCTTACCGTAGTCGTAACACGGGTTATATTCTGACTATAATCATGGAGTAAAATTTCTTAATTCATTGAACTTAACATCTTAACTTAACTTAATATTGAGTTAACATCCTCTTACACTAGGGCCACACTAACGTGAAATACCGTTGATTATCGCGTTAATGGACGTTTATATGAACATTTAACTATTAACGCGAAAATCAACGGGAAATGCGGTTAGTGCGGCCCGGCTATTAGTAAACAGAGCATGTTATGGTCATTATCATCTGCTTCGACTTTTCCCAACTATGTTGGGGTATAAACTATGTACATTACTAAATAAAGTAAACTTATAATTATACTAAACTATACAGCCTGAATTACTGTGCTTCATTAGTCGCGTACGTAACGTACGCGCTTTAGGAGCATCGAAAAATCTCTAGTAAATGAGCCACATCGTATCGCTATGATGTCATGGGATAAGTCCATTAGTGGTTTTTGACATCTCTATGTAAAAGCCAGTCCGTAAGCCTTAACCCCACGTACCGAGCAAACTGGCGAGACAGTACTCTCTGTCGAGTACTCTGTAGGTATAAACATAGAACTAAGTTCGCAGCGCTATGTGAAGTCATCTAGGAGTTTTGAAATCTCTTTGAAAAGGCTTCTAAAAAATCTAAACATTCTTCTATTCCACGACGACTTTCTTCTTTTTCATGTTCACAGCCTGCTCTATGGTGTCGGGCAGGCTCGCCTTTAGCGTCTCCGGGGTGAGCAGCATCAGCAGACCAGCCGTGCCCGCCATCACACCGAATACCAGGTACGGGAGCGCTTCCATGTACTCCATCTGAGGGTTTTTAACAATAATGTATTCGTACCTAATTGTAGGTCGGGGAAAGTTCTAATTGTGGATGTCTATCACTTAATTTATGAAAAGAGGAAGACCACAGAAAGAAGGCTGGAATATTGTGAAGAATTATATGGGTTGAAGATGACTGCTGAAATGACAAGACATATAAGAGCAGAGGAAATAAGAATGATGAAATCACTAACTGAATAGTTTTAAACATTTATGGCAAGAGGTCTAATTTTTAGACATACAGACTAAAACTTAATTCTCATTGCAACACGCCAATCAACCAACGCTATATTTTTTATTTTATTTTAGTTAACGAAGTATTGAGGATCTCTGCGTCCCGTTCCACAAACCTTCTAAAAACTAAATTTTGCTATGAATAATAATATGAACCTAGCTAATAACGCCGGCTGGTTCGATAGTGATAGAGGATTTCTCATTTAAAATACTAACCAGTAGCGGAGTCTGCGGCGCCACCAGCGCTCCAATCCTGCCCCACATGGAACACGTGCCCAGCAGACTTTGCCGCGCCTGCGTGGGGAACAGCTCCCCGGTGTAGATGTAGATGCTGCTGAACGCCATGCTGATGCACAGCTTGCCCAGCAGGTTGAGGGTCGTCTGCAGCCACGCTATTGCTGCAATCCAGAATTCAGGTTGAAATTGACCGTTTATCGATATGTTCAGAAACAAGCTTATACGAAGACTCTATTTTATGCAAGGCATTTCTTATCGAAGACTATTTTTTTTATTAATTGACTTCCATGATGCAGTTTCAATTTAAAACACAATGTTAACTTACTCGTCGGCACAAACGGCATCGCTATGAGTGACAGTGCACAGATGATAAACGCAGTCATGGTGGAAGTCTTCCTGCCGAACCGGTCCAGCGTGAGCACGCTGAGGCAGTAGCCGGGGATCTCCACCAGGGAGGTGAGGATGTAGTTCACGTAGCGGTTCCCCACCAGGGACACCGAGTTGATGGACAGCCCGTAGTACACGAACGTCAGCGTGATCCACCAGAACGAGCACACGAGCAAGCGGAACATCAACGTCTTAGATCTTAGCACTTGCATCAGAATAGATCGTTTATCTTCCTCTAGCGGAACCTTATCATCCGTTTGGGGAAGTTTCTCAGGCTCTTCAGTCAACAGTTTTATTGTCTCCGGAGAAAGTTTCTTTCTGTTCATCTTTGCTGCTTTGAAGATAATCCTGGCAGCTTCCTTGTTTCTTCCTTTGCTGAGGAGCCAGCGGACACTCTCCTCTATAAGCCAGTAGTACGAGATGAAGATGATGGACGGTGCGTAGAGGACGAGGGTGTAGTTCCTCCAGTAGGGGACCAGCCAGGCCACACCCGCGGTCACCACCTGTCCTATCGCGAATGTGCTGGAGATCAGGTTTCCACCAAGAACTCGCTTATCTAGGCCAACCATCTCGAGAGCTGGAATATTATAGGAGATATAAATTATTGTTTACCTATCAGAGAAATGAAAATTATTGAACGACTCGAATCTAGCGCCTTACAGAAATTACAGATTATATCTCACGAATTGTAATAATTGCTTGCTGAAAGCATTTTAGGTGCAGTAAAAAACCCAATAGTGAGTTGAGAGAATTAATTAATTACTATAAGTTCTATTTGTTGTTAGAGAGGATTATAGTATGCAAAAGATGGGGCTATGACAGATACACAGCGTATCCTTATTAATAAGGTCTCATTGATATTAAGTAGGTAGATACTTTTTGAGTATAGAATAGAACCCTAAAATATAATAGATTTAAAAAAATCTAAAAACCCACGTTTTTAAATGTCCTAAAAAAAAGAAAATAACCCTATGGGGCTGAGAGAGGGGCCACTCAAAACGTGGGGGCGGGGATATATTTACATGACGTGTACAGATCGTGGGTGAAACTTGCAAATACACGCCCCCACATTTTGAGTGGCCCCTCTCTCAGCCCCATAGGGTTATTTTCTTATTTTTAGGACATTTAAAAACGTGGGTTTTTAGATTTTTTTAAATCTATTAATTATTTTATTATTTTTATCTTTGTTCATCGGGTTTGAAGCTACCCTGAAAATTTCAGCCTGCTAGCTTATCGGGAAGTGACTCAAAGCCTGTCCGCCATCTTGGACGTCCGCCATATTGGATTTAAGTCACATGACTATTTTTTTCATATTCCTGACAGCAAACCCTTTCATTTGATATCCATATCATGAGGGTTGATTTCGAACAGCCAGTCTGCCATCTTGGACGTCCGCCATATTGGATTTAAGTCATGTGACTATGTTTTTCATACTCCTGACAGCAAACCCTTATATTTGATATCCATATCAAAGGGGTGCATTTCAAATAGCCTGTCCGCCATCTTGGACGTCCGCCATATTGGATTTTATTTTATTTATTTATTTATTTATTTATTATATTTGGGAAAACAAACAGTAGTACATTAAGGCTAAACAATGTTGTCTTAACATTAAACTTAACAAATATACTACCCACAACATTTTCCACAGATTACTATAAGACATAATAGAAACGAACTGTAAGCAAACGTTAGCTGTAACAGGGCTAAATTATGGGGGAAAAGAAAGTTACGGATTAAAAAAAAAAGAGGTATTAACAATATAATAGGATCAAAGAGAAGGGGATATAGGATGTAAGAAAATTACAAATACAAGTATGCAGGTCTAGAATATAAAATAAAAAATCAAGAAAAACCTATTAATAGAGCCTACTGCCAATCCTTAAGAATTTTAATTACATCATTTTTAAATTTACATCTGCTCACGAATAATATATCTATTGCACTAAAACGCGTATTGTAAGTGTCGACTAAGCGAAATAAAGGTGAGCGTACACCAGCGTTTGATTTGCAAAAGCCGGTAGCAAACAGTCGTCTGGTGCGCACCTCCCGCCCATGAACTGTTCGAGGGACCAGGTAACACAAACCAGCCACCAAATCAGGACAATCAAACTTGTTTCGGCATACACTAAACAACGTCATTGCCTCAAGGAGGATACGTCTCGACTGTAATGTTAGCAGGTCGTATTCTTTAAGGAGCGATTGATATGATTTCTTTTTCCGAAAGCATCTAAATTGCAGAGCACGAAGGTACTTACGTTGGATTAATTCGATAGCTTCAATATATTTCACATAATAAGGATTCCAGATCGGTACTGCGTATTCTAATTGCGGCCTAACTAAGGATTTATATAGGTGCAAGAACGTGGACGGACGATGAAAATCTCTAGATGCTCTCATTACAAAGCCAAACATTCGATAAGCCATGTTGACAATGTTCTCCACATGAATATCCAGGTGAAGTTTCGAGTCCAATTGCACACCAAGATCACGAACGCTGCTTACTTTTTTAATAACACTATCAGCAAGTCGGTAATTGTAATGTATGATATTTTTCTTTTTAGTGAACGTTATAAAATGACACTTTGGTAAGCTAAGGTACAGTTTATTATAAGAGCAATAGTCCGAGAAACGATCTAGATCGCGCTGGAATTCTACACAATCTTGTTCATTTGAGATTTGTTTAAAAACTTTTAAATCATCAGCGTATAAGAGAAATTTTGAATTTTGAAAGCAATATTTTATATCATTAATAAACAGTATGAATAATAAAGGTCCTAAAATTGAGCCTTGAGGGACTCCTGATGTCACTTGAATGCAGCTAGACTCGAAACCATTGATCACAACCTTCTGGGTTCTATTAGTTATATAGGAGACAAACCAACGCAAGAGGTCCCCTCTGATACCGTTGTACGCGATTTTATTGAGCAACAATCTATGATCCACTTTATCGAATGCTTTTTGAAAATCAGTATATACCGTGTCAGTTTGCTGTCTATTATCAATATTTTCAAAAAGTTGCGTTGTAAATACTAACAGATTACTTATGCACGACCTATCCTTGACGAAACCATGTTGCTCCTTAATTAAGACATGACGAATAATTGGATAAATCTCAGCATGGACAAGCTTTTCAAAGAGCTTAGATAGTGCCGATAATATTGAAATTGGACGATACATCTCCACATTGTTCTTTGAACCACTTTTGTGGACGGGTACTATATTAGCCCTTTTCCATACATCCGGAAAGACTCCAGACGAAATACATTTGTTAAATATTATGTATATCGGATAGCATATTGTACTGTGAGTATTTTTTAAAAATACCGCAGGTATACCGTCCGGACCAGGTCCTTTAGTCGGATCCAAAAGTTTTAATTCTCTACTAATATTTTCTAATGGGAAGTACAATTTAGACAGATTAACATCATGATCAGCACTTGCAGGTGGAGGTACCCATGAATCTGAATTAAATGTGGAGGGTTCGTACACAGAATGAAAAAAGGAAGAGAATAAATTACACGCTGTAGTAGGATCACTGGCTGAATTGTCTTTGAAATGTATCGTGCTAGGAATTCTATTCGCGGTTTTACGGGTGGAGATGTATGACCAAAAAGCTTTGATATTGGTGGCAATGTTATCTTCAACTGACGTCATGTACCGTTTATAGCATGTAGCAGCTTCTTTTTTGAACCTTGTTCTAATAACACAAAACTTCTCATAGTCACTTAAATTGCCACGTTTTTTCCACTTTACCCAGGCACAAGTTTTATTTTTAAAGGTACGTATAAGAGAACTCGTGAACCAGATGGGAAAATTGAAATTCCTCTGCTTGCGTGAGGGCGTGTGAGATCTAATTATTTCGAATAGTTTTTCATAGAAAGTAGACACAGCTTCCTCCGGCATCAACCCTTCAAGTAAACCACTCCAATCAACATTACTAATATCTTTATTTATTTCGTAGTAATCAGCTTTGTAAAAATTGAGCGAACTCGGAATTTTGCATTTCGAGATACGTGGTGGATATATAAATGGTACGTGGACGTAAAAGGCAGGATGATAAGTATCGATGGGCAACAGAGGAACATCAGAAGTGATAGTTACAGAATGTGCATTACTGAAAAATAAATCCAATATCCGATTGTTGCAATTGGTCAAGTGATTATATTGTTTCATATTTAGTTGCGAGCACATGTTTAACAGCTGACGAGTTACGTTAGAGGAAGTATTTGCAGCACATTCCATGAATGAATTCTTTTTAACCCAGTTTAGTTGTGGCATGTTGAAGTCGCCCGCTAGAATAATATTATCAACATGGGGATCATCAAACACAGCCGAAAGAGAAATAAGAAAATTGATATATATTTCTTCCGACGTATTTGGTGGTATATAAGTAACACATATTAAATTATAATTGCCGCGACAGGAAGGAATTTTAATTATTTTATGCTCAGGCAAAGTTAAAGGGGGTGAAAGTGAGAGGCAAGACGGTCTTAGCTCTTTAGAGACTGCTATAAGGACACCACCACCGTCTTTTTTCTTAGTAACAATACGGTCACGATCGCATCTAAATACAAGATAACGTTGGTCAATAAATTCGTTATCTATAATATCAGGCGTCAGCCAAGTCTCGGTGAAAACAATAATATCGTAAGTATTTGCCAGAATATTCAAATACAATGTATTCAGTTTTGTCCTGATCCCTCGACAGTTCTGGTAATAAATAGATACATGAGTATTAGCCATTATTTGAGTACATAAATTCAAAAGTATTAAATATAAGCAATATTAGCAAGATTAATAGAAAACGACACATTGTGAACATAGCAATGTAAAGCGTAGGTAACGCTAGTAAGGCATCTGTAAAGGTAATATATGCATAGATACAATTATGATTATACATTAACAATGTAATATGGATCGGTGGCAGCACCATTAAACTTATTTTAACGATTAGTTTTACATAATCACATATAGGACAATTCAAATAAACAAAAGTAGACACTGCAGAAGACAGCTTATTAAACTTTATAATAATAACAACAGTAAATGCTTCTACGATAATAACACTTATAATACTATTTAAAACTGGTTTAATTGTTAGTGATATTCTGAGAATTATTCGGTGAGATTTTGTTTGATATGTCGGTTTCCGTACGAATAGCAAAAGTAGCTGAGTCATCCGTTTTTTTAACCAAGACGGTTGCATTCCTAATCCATACATACTTAAATTTACTGGCATTGGCTGCTTCACGACATTTTCGAAACAAATTCTTATTTCGAAGTGTTAAGTGCTCATTAACGTAGATGCGACACGGGGTACCTGAGAGTCCAATGCGATCGGATGTCAGCCCTTTGGATAGACGGTACGCACTAAGTAAATTATCGCGAAGCAGGTATTTAAGTCACATGACTATTTTTTTCATATTCCTGACAGCAAACCCTTTCATTTGATATCCATATCATGAGGGTTGATTTCGAACAGCCAGTCTGCCATCTTGGACGTCCGCCATATTGGATTTAAGTCATGTGACTATGTTTTTCATACTCCTGACAGCAAACCCTTATATTTGATATCCATATCAAAGGGGTGCATTTCAAATAGCCTGTCTGCCATCTTGGACGTCCGCCATATTGGATTTAAGTCACGTGACTATTTTTATCGTATTCCTGACAGCAAACTCTTTCATTTGATACCCATATCATGGCGGTGGATTTCAAACAGCCAGTCCGCCATCTTGGGGAGGCCGCCATATTGAATTTGTTATGATATTTCTTAGCTAGTCATGTATTGTCATCAGAATTTAGAGCGTGTTCAAAATTTCAGCCTGCTAGCTTAACGGGAAGTGCCCCAAAATTGAGTTGCAAAAGTCCAACCGGAACGACAAACAAACAAACAAATAAACAAACAAACAAGAAAAGTGAGTGTATAAAAACGTGGGAAAATAGGATGTGATTACTGCCATATAGAAATATTATACAAACATGACACCCAACTTACCCAGAATGAAGGCAGTGCTGTAGACGCCGGCGCCCACAAAGGCATCCAGGAACTCGAAGCACAAATACATGATGTAGGAGTTGGAGAAGGCACGGATCACGCCCACTATCGCAGGTGATACCGCTGTGATAACCAAGGCCGTGCGGCGACCGTACCTGAAGAATGATAACTTCCGGTATACCTGACATGTTAGTTGATGCATTCAAACCTTTTTAACCTTTTAAAGTACAA
Organism: Agrotis exclamationis; assembly: GCA_950005045.1. NCBI lineage: Eukaryota > Metazoa > Arthropoda > Insecta > Lepidoptera > Noctuidae > Agrotis > Agrotis exclamationis. The sequence continues at coordinate 622,640 of OX465427.1, forward strand.
GATGCCACCTGTTATGAGCCTTATTACTCCTTGTTTCCATTCGTCTGTGTCGTCGTCCATCCACGTCCTTACAAATGCTAGTCACCTTTCATTCACCAAACTAACAGAACGTCAGACGCAGTGGCTGAGCTATTGAATGCTGCAATGTGTGACCAAATGATTGTATATTCTGCAGGTAATTGTTCCAAGAAAATAATTTAAAGATACATTTGATAATATCACGCCTAATCTCCGAAGTGTTGGGCAGAAATGTAATAGAACACTTACATTTCCAGCCATCTAGACTACGTGGTCTGCTACTGAGAAATTCCTAAAGGAAAATCCAGTAACACTTAACCCGACGTGGAAATCGAACCCAGGACCACGTGCTCAGCAGTCGTACTTGCGACTACTTTAAATAACTTTCGGGCTTAAAAGAAATCATGAATACAACTTACAGAACTACCCAAAGTTTGTCAGAGTTTGTTTGTGACCACAATTGAGATATTTTATGCACTGCTTATTATGGTGGTACACAGGCCACACGCGCACCAGTATGGTGACCGTGCACATCACCATCCCAGCAGAGGCAACATTACAGTGTATTACTCACGTGTCAGATATGTACGCGGTGACCGGCAGGGCTCCGAAGACGCCGGCGACGTGGATAGTGCCCACCAGCGTGCGCTTCCACTCCTCACAGGCCAGGTCGAACTATAAAATAGAAATATAGAGTAAAAACACGTTCTTCAAGCAGAGGAGTTCGTGGCTTAATAATTATAGGCGCATGTCAACCATCATGATTAAACTGTACTTGCTAAGGTTGGCCTTCCATTTCATACTACCTCCGTGACTCGAAAAGTACGCTAAGCGTTTGGTCCCGACTGTAATTTGTAAATTTTTGACAGTCATTACAAAGAACAACAAAACTCAAAAATTGGAACTAAAACCAAATGTCTACAATCGCTCTTTGACAGACGTTACAGCAGACCTTGTATAAAACAAAAAAGCACACATATAAGAAACTAAAATCAAATTCCATAGGGCTATGAAATTTCTCTGAGAGTTAAGAACTTATGGAATAATCCAACATCGACTGTCTAGCAGTTCAACAAACGGATCACTCGGAGGATCCTCCCTTTTCAACGGCAAAAACATAAATTTTCTACACTGTTTCATTTATATCCCCTCTGTATCCGTGGTTTCTGCTCAGTCATACCTCAGTAGATTTCCTTTCTATTATCACGATAGCATCGTATACTTTAAACTGTCAAAACTAAACATTTGATCAAGTGTTAACCAGTTGTGACAGCAGTTGTATCTGGAATTGAGATAGTGACGAAATTATCGGTTCGTTGATGGCAATTTAGCATATCTTCAAATTCGATGTCTTCAAGGACGTTAACCTTGTCGAATTGCGTTCATAGAGCCGATAAGATTGTCACCTAATCTTTCATTATCTTACAATGATTCATGTAATCGAGTTCAGTGATGAAGCGTTGACAGCACACGTGCTCGCTAATGTGGTTGAATTGAATAGAACCAAAATCGAAGCATTAATGGATTAAGGATCATAATATAGCTTCTTTATGACATCTGTGTCCCTTTTAAGCGTTCAGATAGTTATGTTTTGTACAAAACCGTTCGAAGTATCATTATGAATGGCCGGTATCTTCTTAGTTATAGTTTTACTTTTCTTACTTTTCCATGTACATATGTTTGGTACTTGAAACCTATCATTAGACAGATCATTTCAAGTACATAGTATTAACTCACAGTCCTTTAGAGCGACACGTGTAGACATTATGTAACGTATGTATTATCTAAGTGTCTCAGAACGCTATGCTTGAGAGCCTTCCAAGACTAGGTATTAACGATTTTATTTTTCTTTATTACGCAACATCTTAAATATTTTGAAACTATATCACTAACTAGCTGTTTGCCGTTGTTTCGCCCCCAATGCTCGGCTCCTATTGACCGTAGCGTAATGTTTTAATAGCTTGTAGTATTTCTCAATAAATGGACCATCGATCCAGTAGTTCCTGAGATTGGCGCGTTCAACCAAACAAACAAACTCTTCAGTCTCCATAGTTAACCCTAATCACATTTTGCCTAACTTGAGGAATAAATCCGAGAACCAGACACCATACTCATAAGTCCTGAAAGAAAGTATCAGGATTATCACCTTAAAAACCCAAATACTTACCGCGCCAACAATAGTGTTGTAGTTCTCATACACCCAGGAGTTGCAGCGCTTCGTTTGGTTGGCGCTGAAGCTGGAGGGGGCGCACTCCTCGGCGAGGGGCACCAGGCGCTCGCAGCGGCCTCCCGAGTCCGGCAGGGCCCAGGTGCTCCAGCTCCCAGCGATGAACTCCGGAGGAGAGGACTCGCATTCTGGTACTTCACATCTGGAACAGTAAAAATTTGAAACTGACTTTATTTTTCACTTTTCGTGGTTTCAATGACACCGCCTAAAGACAATCTGTTTGTCAATCTTTGATCAGGTTAGGAATAATCCGATGTGATTTGTCGGTTTAATAAAAAAAGGAAAATAAAAAAAGGGAAATTTTAATAAAGCTCTGTAGTGGGACACAATTGGCTTGTCAAAAACGATCATCTTGAAATTTTGCATATTATACGTTGTAAGATGTACAAAGACGGACATGTGGTACCTATCATCCTGAAAAAGGTACTGTTCCCGAAATAAATAACAATAACTTTCTAATGAATAAGATAGTGTCACATGCACGATCTGAATTGAGTGTCACATTCTAAAATAACACGAGCGAAACCGCGGTTAAATAAAAAAAGATAGTTCTCAATAAATATAACTCTGATCAAGGTCAAATCAAAACCAAATAGAGCAATCAAGAACAATGAGCAATCAGGTACATAAGTAGGTACTTAGAGGTTGATACTTGCCGTCAGCTCCATGATACAAGAAACAGGTAGGTATTTAAAATTAAAAAATTAAAAAAAATATGTTTGTTTATGCAATGCAAAAACCCCGAATTTGGTTAACTGCGCAGTGTCCTTGAAAACACGTTTTTGCCAGGCTGTATCATGCATTATACCTACATTTTTGCATTGCGCTACAATATGTACATTTGTAGGTACAGTTGAGACCTACCTGCCTCCTTTTGGATGCGTAAGATATCTCTTGATTTTATGTTAATAAATAATTAAAAGTCACTAAAGATCTAGCTAATAAAAGGCTGACGATTAATCTTCCAATCTTTATTGTAGCTATGGGATTACCTAACAAGTATACCCGTGTAAAATTAGAAATTATCAGACGGGAACAATCATACCGGGATAACAAATTCCTTCTACGTTGTGATGGTCCGGAGGTTTAGCATCTCGCTTCTCGTGGAGTTCCAACCCAGACAAGTACACTGGTACTAAGTTTATCTTGGCCTTGACGTGACGGAAAACATTGTGAGGAAACTAGGACTCATATTTTTCGATCGCTGGACGGATCGGGTAACCGTGTCCCCAGAACATAAAGGGCTATTGAAGGCCACCGTGGATTTTAGTTAGCACAAGTCTGACAGTCCCCGGCCCGCACTGGGACTCATTTGATGACTTTACAACGCCAAAAAAAAGAGATGCAGTCCAGGTATCCCATAATGTTAATCTAGGTTATAAACTATATGAGTACTACTATTTCATACAAAATTTGGACCTTAGCAATTTTTGATGGATGGAGAGGAAGAGGATGATGATTTAGTAAGTAGTTTTTGTGTGAAGAGTAACAAACATCCATCCATCCTCAAAACCTTTGGCATTTATAATAATAGTAGTAAGATAAGACTTCTACCCCGTTGGTCTTGTTGTTGCAAGCGCGACTGCTGAGCGTCCTGGGTTCGTTTCCCGGACCGGCTAAAAAAGTAGTATTTGATTTTACCAATTACTGATAGAATTTCTCAGTAGCAACCCGGAGTTTGGAATAATAAATTTAATAATACCCCCGTGCCTCGGAAAGCACGTTAAGTTGTTGGTCCTGCATCTGTAGTAAAATAAGACAAATTACATAACTTTCAGACGGTACTATTATCGTTATCAATGCCCGCTAATTTATTTAATTTACTAAAGGTTTAATTTGACAAACTGATTATGTTAGATTTACGATAAACTGCTACCGACATTGTAGCGCTGTCTGAGCATGGTCTGAGCAAACATTGTATTGTTAGGAAGGCACTATCATACGCACACATTTTTATTTAAACAACTTTATTTCCTTTGTGATAGTAACATTGAAAAAAATGTACGCAAATTCAAAATTTATTAACCTACTCGTATAAATAACATTGTAGTGCTTACTGACGAAATTATTCAATTTTTTTTTATAAACGGTTGAGGGCAATACTTTATGTCCACGTAAAATCGACTAATAACATCAACTCGTTGGGTAGGTAGGCGATTACAACATGGTGCCAATTGTCCGTGTACACAGATAATTATTATTTACAACCTGGATTACCACTATATGACATTCTGTATCTCGGTATGATGTCCCCTTGGGACAATTACAAAACTTCACGCAGGCAACGAACGCCACCGTGATTAGGCTTGTTCGACGGATGCAAAATAAAGCGCATCACACACGGCTAAGATACTATAATATTTTATCTTAAGATACCATATCGCTCGCCATACTATTCAATGGACCGTCACACACGACGAAGATAATAAATCTTTCATATTTTCATATCGTAAGATAGAGAGCGATATTTGTATCTTAACATGTAAAATATATCGTAAGATAACATCTTAAGATATAAAATATAACGTAAGATAACATTTTAATATACAAGATATATCTTAAGATATAAAATATGTCGTAAGATAACATCTTAAGATAAAATATTATAGTATCTTAGCCGTGTGTGATGCGCCTAAAAATAGTCAACTGCAATTTTGATTATTGCAGTAAAAAACTAAGATTCTCTCAATTGCGTTTAGTATTGACAAAACGGGACGCTTTTTCCTATTATGCGCTCTCCTGAAAAGTAGCTGCCGTTTTGTTGATAACTCTTTTTACTTTGCACCCGTCGACTTTTTAATAAACTAATTTAATCACTTTTTACTCATGTTGTGTTCAGACTTTTCACTTCAAATGAGATACACCAAATGAATGAAAAGTATGGTGTTTAATATCTGTTAAACAGATCTTCTATAGGAACAATTGGCGTGGCAGAGTATTACATGGAGAGTCCTCGCTAGCCGAGAAAAGGAAAAAACCAATATGCGTACAATAGGCCCATTAACCGACATCGCTCCTTACATATTTAATACCTACTTTATTTTATCACAAGGATGCTGTTAGTTGAAATGATGAAATAAGGGAGCAGTGTATAAGACGGGGACACGAGGTATGATGGGAAATCACACACATAAAGCAAAAATAACACAAAACTAACGTAGCACAAGCGCCAACAGGACGCCATTTGCGTCTGGCCGCTTGCAAATGACGTCCTGATGGCGCTTGCTCTACATTAGTGTTGTGTTAAGTACCTATGCCTAAAGAGTGTAATGTCCCCTTTATACCTCGCGATTATTAACGTCCCCGTCTTATACACTGTTCCCCTATGATCACTGATTAGGAAGCATGTTCGATTTTTAAAAGTTGTATCGATTCATTCACATGTTTTGTTGGCGCGGAATAGTCTGGTCACGAAAAGATGACGATTGTAAATTATTATTATTGCAGGAATATTATCTTATTATTATATTGATACTTTGATTTATAGTGTGATACCAGATTAATGAGGTGCGCAACTGTAATGTATTACCGAAAATCGGTCAAGTGCGAGTTGAACTCGCGCACCGAGGGTTTCGTACTAACTTGTAGGTATGTAATTATAGTTCATGAACACCATGATCACTGACGTTGGTTTTGTATGGATTTTGTATAAAATTAACTACAAATATCATAAGTTTCGAATTGTTTTTTTTTTCCGTAATAATATAACTCTACATTATCAGTTTTTGTACTTAATTTATTCATCATAATAAATTCATCATATTATTTTTTTTTTTTTTTTAGGGTGGCAAAATCATCAAATGAGTCCTCCCGCCCTAACTGTCAGACTCTTACTGACTAAAATCCACCCGTGTTCCGTCGGATGCCCTTTACGTTCCGGGGCCACGGTATCCTGGATTAAGAAAAATCCGCGACCCCGGCAGGCATTTGGCCCCATAAGGGGCCCCGTCGGTGACGCGTGAAACACCCCAACAAACAAATTGGTCATATAAAACATATCTTACGCGACTTTCGGTTATATAACTGTTGAATAGACGTTATTAGACAACTACGACGTTGTGTAACCGTTATTTCTACAACGATTCAGTCCCTGTGACTAAAAGGTCCTATTAAATAGTTGAGTGAACGTTTTAACGACCACTTTATACAACGTCGTATAATGGTACAAAAAATTGGTAAGGTAAACGTTATTACAACTATATAATGCAACGTCGTATAGTGGTACAAGAGTATAGGTTAGGTAAACGTTTTGATGACTTCTTTATATAACGTCGTATAATTTTGCCACTGAATAAGTTACGTAAACGTTTTTACGACTGATTTATACAACGTCGTATACTGTAGGTTGGGTAAACGTTTACCCAACTAAATAATACGATGTTATGTAACAGTTAGATAAAAGGGTTCATTTAACCAGGGTTGTAGTCAACTACCCAACAAACAAATTGGTCATATAAAACATATCTTACGCGACTTTCGGTTATATAACTGTTGAATAGACGTTATTAGACAACTACGACGTTGTGTAACCGTTATTTCTACAACGATTCAGTCCCTGTGACTAAAAGGTCCTATTAAATAGTTGAGTGAACGTTTTAACGACCACTTTATACAACGTCGTATAATGGTACAAAAAATAGGTTAGGTAAACGTTATTACAACTATATAATGCAACGTCGTATAGTGGTACAAGTGTATAGGTTAGGTAAACGTTTTGATGACTTCTTTATATAACGTCGTATAATTTTGCCACTGAATAAATTACGTAAACGTTTTTACGACTGCTTTGTACAACGTCGTATACTGTAGGTTGGGTAAACGTTTACCCAACTAAATAATACGATGTTATATACCAGTTAGATAAAAGGGTTCATTTAACCAGGGTTGTAGTCTACTTAACCTTAACACGACTTTTATGTAATCAAAACGTCGCCAAAAGTTTATTTTTAGACCTGAATATAACGAAGTATTTTAGTGGTGAATTACGAATCATTATACGACTTATGCGTTATTTTGTAACCGTTACAGAACTTTAAGCAGACCTTAAAATTATATAAAGGTCCAAAAGGGCCTTTTTTAAAACTAACTTCCATTTTGTCAGCTAAACAAACTAAGCATAAAATGAATGTCATTTGTAATGTGATCATCATTCTCTGTTCATAATGTTTATTATCTCACAGAACTCTAAAATCATTCATAATGGCCGGCTATCTTGGTCGCAAGAAACCGCATTATTGACCTTTTCATTCTATAATTGTTGTATAGAAGTCACTTTTTAACTTTAACAAGATGGCTGGTATTTAATATTAAAAAAAATAATTAAATAATAATCAACAATAATTAATTTTTAACGAATTCGAGGGGGGCGTAAAAAATTTCACAACAACACACCTATATTTAATCATAAAACTAAAGGTCCCATAAAAATTAGGTGCACTCTGTTCGCGTATATTATAAACCTTGAAAGTAAATGTTAATTTAGTTATGATAATTTATCTTTTATATTCTGTTTTTGATAAAGCACATGCACTAATATTCCAGCAAATATCAGGAACGAATGAGAATGAATGGAATGGACTGAATGTATACTATAAACGTCGATGTTAAACACTTGTGCAACATTTCAGTCATCTTCTAATGTCTATATAACCTTTATGGGACTTCAGTGGTTCCATAACAGTCGAGATATAACCATTATCTGGCCAAAAAATCGGTCGGAAACTTTTATTTAACATTTAAGCAACGTTAAAGTAGTTCTCCACTAACTTTTATGTAACTTTTAAATAACAATAATGTTGTATAATTTGGGCCTATTTCGCGTTGTATAAACATCTACAACTACGTTTATACAACCCACCTCATAGAACCAACAGTAAATGAAAAAACGTTTACTCAACTATTATACAACGTAAATTTGTTACTTGGGATATCTTTTACCTACATATTTATCAGTTTTACATGAAGTATCTGAAACAATGTCAATGTATTGATTAACAAACTAGTTTCATTGTTAGTTTTATCTTCTGTCTTTCGAAGACAAACATATAACATTTTATCATAAGTTCTGTTTTGATGTACAAGCCTTGGACTGGCCAGTCGGTAGGGTTGGCCAGCTGGGCTCCAGACCGTGCGGGCCCCAACGGGTCTGGCTATCGGGTCTGGCTGCGATCCAGGTGATAAGTAAGATCGGAGACCTGTGCAGGTTAAGGTTCCAGCTACCTAAATGCAAATCTACACTTAATGTTATAAAGAGGTAAAATTTGTTTGTATGTAGGGTGTAATCTCCGGAAGTAATGAACCGATTTTAAAAATTGTTTTTCTGGTCGAAAGCTACATTATTCGTGAGTGCTATAGGCTATAAATTATAAAGATATCATGCATATTTTACCGCCCAACGAAGTGGGCACGAGTCACCTAGTTATTAATATTAGACTTGAAAGTAACTCAATCGTCTTACCTATGGGTCGCTAATAACCAGCCTACTTACTTACGGGGACACAGACATCTCTATAAGAGGGGGAGTGGCCAATAATCCTCCACACGGGTCCAGTGCGGATTGTTAGATGTCTCATAATTATTATCATGTCTTTGAATTTTTGTTTCTAGGACAAAAGGTTTGCACACAATGTTTTATTTCGCCGTTTTTAAGAAAACTGATGAATTAAAATAGGCAACCAATGCTCTCTGGCTCTGGTAGTCGCTTTATTTAAAGATATGGTAAGAATGGATTTACCCCAAATATCAGTACATATTAAACTTTTGATTTATGATAAAAGTAATGCAAATAACGATAGGTACCTAATCAAATATGACAACTATGATGTGTTCTTTGTCTAACTACCGTTGATTAGCATTTAAAGTCTTGATTAAAAATAGACTAAATGACTATTAGACGATAGCAAATATGATCATGAAATCTTTACTGGCGGACACTTTCATGGTTATATTACTATCGAGGCCTTTATTCGTAATACATAAACAAGGAAGCTCTATAATAGAGAAAGACAATTTATGATGAAAATTTCGAATTCTCTGGTAGACTGTTGTCCGTCACTAAATATAGCACAAGGAACTGTTGACCTGGTTGTAGAGACAACTGGACCAGAGCACAATGTGCCAGCAGGACCATACAGGATGCACTCGTTAAACATACAGACACGCCAAGCAAACCAAAGTACTGTTCATTAGCAGACGGGAAGGTGGACTGGTTCCTGGTGCATTCAATGACACACATTAGCATAAATTACGTTGGTAGGTTGTAGAAGAAGATTGTTTTTTCCCGTAAGGCATTCTACTTGAAAAGAGCTATACAGATGAATGTTGTGCTGATTACACCTTAAGATGAGTCCACGAGTGCCCGGCATTGGTCGAGGCCATGTTGCGGGGCGGGCGAGACGGAATGAGAAGCGATCGCCTTCTGCGAAGAAGTCATGGTAGCGAAAGAGGAGGCGGGACGCGTGAGGGAGAGGACAGCGTCCACCTCACAACCCAGCCGCCACGGTTGTTAATAATGATGAGTACAATGCCGTTAAGAGTTTTCTGATGTAACCAAAGATGTAAGACTGATATGAGAGTAACTAATATAAAAATAAATTGTTGTATAAATAACTAATACCTAAGTCTATTCTTTTTTGTTAAGTACAGTAACGTACCTGTCTCTGAATGTCCCTAAGAAAATGTATGCGGGAAAATCCTAGGTCACATTTCTACATGCCTACGTTAAATTGTTTAGGTGACGAGTAGATTTCAGGGATTTACATAACCATATCAAAACTCAGATTTCCTTGTCATTTCTTTCCTTAACACCATATTTACATTAACTATGTATGCCCCTATTTACCTATTATATGGATATAACCCCATATTAATCGCTATTTAAGTCGCTATGTGGTGGCCCAGTGGTATCGGCCTCGACTTACGAGTAGTAGGTCGTGGGTTGGAACCCCGTTAGGCGCATTACTTTGTGTAACTTATTTCAACACCACTGCTCTCAAAACGGTGAAGGAAAACATCGTGAGGAAACCGGCATGTCCTAGAACCAAAAATTCGAAGACATGTGACATCTACCAATCCGCACTGGGCCCGCGTGGTAGATTACGGCCCACTCCCTCTCACAGAGAGGAGGCCTGTGTCCCAGCAGTGGGAACATTTATAGGCTGATGATGATGATGATGATGAAGTCGCTATTATCTATGTAGGTTAAACAGTGCTCAAAATTACTAAAATAATATTCCATTATATGGCGCAACGTTACCGTAAAACGTTCGAACAAGGGAATGAAATGTTCAACTTCAACGAGTGTGTTGCGATAGCCTAACTGGTAAGGCGGCTGGAGTACTTATGCAGAGGACGCGGGTTCGAGTCCCTTTCGCAGCTGATTTTTTCTTTCCTCAAAATTCTTTTTATATGATATACGAGTAGTTTATTTCTTGGCAGAGTTGGCACAGGCTCTGCTTCTCGTAGCTTTCTAGCAAAGAAACTTAATATGCATGAACCACCCACGGATCTACCTAGACAAGTGCAGCTTACCCTTGAAGATGACCTGTGAGATTGTTATCATTGTCAAAAGCAATATCCACAAGGGTGAGGGTGACAGTAGCGATCCAAATTAGTTGTAGTCTGATCACGAATGTTCATATAGCAAGTTAATGAGGTGTCGAGTATTATCGAGGATGCCATCATAAGGACAGTGACGGCGTGAACGATAGTGTATCAGTGAATCAGTGGCGTGCTACCAGTATATTAAACACGTGTTCATGTCTGTTGACAAGACGATCTATATACTATCTGGTTAATGCAAAAGTGAAATGATGGAAGATGGATGTTCGACACTTCATTATTTTTGGGGTGGGTGGGATCCACCTCCTAACATACCAACCTTGACAACAGGTACCTTAGCACGAGTTTTCAGTATTTGAGACGTTAAGTAAACTGGAACTTTGACAATTACAAATTGACAATTTTCAAGGAAAAAATTAGTTCCTTCTTCGCACACCTCTCGTCAGGTAACCGTGAACTTAAAGGGCTATTGAAGGACACCGTGGATTTTATAGTCAGTACGAGTCTGGCAGTCCCTCCCGGCCGGCCCGGGATAAAAGGACTCATTTGATGATGTTACCAAGATAAAAAAAAAACACCAGGCTACCTGTAAACTACGGTAACGGCAGAGCGATCCCACTGGGTGGTGGAAGGCCCCACTAGGGCCGCCTGGCGTACGACCACCATCCTACAGAGTCGATGCGCAGGAGTCCCAATTCCTTCTGGGCCTGGGTGATCATTATGTCTCTGGACCAGATTAAGGCCAAGAGTAAAACCAAAAGGAAGAAATAACATTTATTTGGTACTCTACCACGTTAGAACGGCTTAACGGATTTTAATGGCTCAGAGATAAGTTATGGTCTGGAATAATACAACGCTTCCGTGGGATAGTTTCTAAGTGATACGGCTAGCTAGTATATTTAATACAATAAGTGTTTCGTCTTGGGAACACCAGTAAGTAATATACTTGTACTATAAAATAGGCCACTAGTACAGGAAGGTCAATTTAACATTATTAAGCCACTTTGGAACATTCCCATAAGCACTTGGTCAAGTTTTCATGGTCAGTGGCGGAGCATTTCGCTGCTGTTTGCATATAGTGGGTTCGATTCCCAAAAAAGCTATTTGTAGATCATACAAAAACTTATTTTTTACCTGCGGGAATCGAACAAACAATAGGCAGCGCAGCAATCGAACGCTGATAAAATAATGAGAATGAAGAAAATGTACCTAAATATTTTCAGTCGCCCTTATAAAATCTACAACCTCTATTTATTAATATGGCTACATCGCTTTTCATCAAACATTCAAAATAGCATCACTAAAGTGTCGTTTCATCACTTTATTATTTTGCTTTTTACATTCTACAGCTTTTTGTTTGGCCGGTACAGTTAGGTAGGACCAAAGAGAACTACTATGACATATCACTTGTACCTACCTCATCATCATCATCTGCTTAGACTTTTCTCAACTATATTGGGGTCGGCTTCCAGTCAAACCGGATGCAGTTGAATATCAGTATTTTACATAGAGCGACTGCCTATCGGACCTCCACAACCCAGTAACGGGGTTATACGATACCCCATGATAAGACTGGTTTTTAGACTTTACCCTTTTAACCGGACCAATGGCTTTACGTGATTTCCGAGTCACGGAGGAAACTTGCTATGACAGATGTTCACCCATCCACAGACATATCACTTGTACCTACCTACCATAAACACCCACACATATTCATACAAAACCTCATTTGATTGTAATGGTTATCCTCAGACTCAATGACTCAATTATACTATGTAGGAAAATGAAAACTTGGTCAATGTGTTTGTTTACGATCTGTTCAAGATCAGGATAATCTGCCGATAGGTAATGAAACTGAGCATTTATGTTGATTGTTACTGTTGCTAGAATTGAGTTATTTAAAGGTACATCTGTATTCTATTTAAATAAAAGAATAAAATCAATAAAATGACTGGATGACTGACTGATCGATCAATGCACAGCTGAGTCTATAGAAGCATGAAACGCACACACATTCCTGAAACGACATGATTGTGTGCACTAAGAACGGATTTTAATAAATTCATCCCCTGAGGGGTCGATTTACTTGAAACTTCGAATGAAGACTTATCAATAAATCTGAAATAATACGTGTTTCTAGATTTTTGGAACTTCCAACCGCAAGGGGTACTTTAGGAGAAAATTCTCAAGGACGAAATCGTGGGCGGAACGCTAGTATGTCATATTTTTGCGGTAGTTTAGCCGTTTCGATGACAATGATCATCATTGTTCTTTCATAAAAACTCTAGCAAAACGTAGGTTTACACAATAATCGCAAATCAATCATAGTGCAAAACAAACTACTAAATTCCATTATCTTGATAACAATTCCGAGCAAAAAACTTCGATCTGTACAAAAACCGGTTCCGTTCAATTAGAGAATTGATGATCTATAGATCCAGTCATCGCGTGCGCCGACGCAGAACAAACGTCCTCGGAAGTGAACCGTGATGATAAGAGAGCAGATGCTCACTGATCCTCCGCGGAAGAGGATGATTACCTTCCTGATAAAAGTGAGAATTGCTTTCCTACTTAAGAGAGTTTATACTCAAACTCAAACATTTATTGCATTCATGAGGTGTTACAAGATACGAGTAGGAAGTCTTTTATTGTCAATAGTATTGTCAGAAAATATCCAAATCTCGTCATTCCCTACCGGGGTCGTGAAGATCACTGTGGATTTTAGTCAGTACAAGTCTGACAGTCTCTCCCGTCCCACCTCGGGTTAGGACTCATTTGATGATTTACCTTCAATAAAAAAAGGCTTCTCTCTCGTTTGAAATAATATTGATTATAATTCAAATAATATACTTAGATGTGACAGTTTGCTGATGTTCGTAACTCAATCACTTCAGAACAGATTATCAGAAATTGAAGAAGGTTGAAGAGTTTTGCTCTTGGTCTCAATCTAGCCCAGATAAGACCTAAAATGGAGCGAGCTCATTTAGAAGGAACTGGAACTCCTGTGCAACGACGGAACACTTTAAAAATATTTGGTGTTGATCTCCGATATGATAGATGGTGGTCGCGAGGAAGGCGGCTTTAGTGAGGCTCGCTTAGTCATCCCCGCGGGTCACAGGTAGCATGTAGTGCCGTTGCCCACGGGATGGTAAAAATGTGGATCTCACCCACTCCGATACTAGGCAGTACTATTGAGCCCATGCTCATGGTTTCTAAATAAAATATAGTGTTATTAAAAAGAACTGCCAAAATAATTTAGTATATTTTTTTTTACAAAATAATTTTTAAATTGTTGACCTTTCCTTATCAGGCGGAGTCGACGCCACCAGAAGTCATTATTATTCGTCTCTAATACATCAACCAGTGCAACGGTCATCTTATTACAATATGACACACTAATTAGCCTTGTTGTCGATACTTCCTATGGAGACTTATTTCCTTCCTCTTTAGGTAATCGTGACTGCGGTAACAATAAATCTAGCGTCGCGATCTTCAAAAGAAATCCGACCATGGTACCTATGCCATCCCCATAAGTAATGCCACAATACCGGAAAATATGATGAATCGAGATATAACAAGGATTTAACGGAACATCACGCCCTGTAATCCTGGAAGAATTAGGTAGAGTCCTAATAGTAGGTAGGTACTCCTACATTTCATCACTTATGTTACCATGTATGTAATGGGGGCCTGTAGTCATAAACCCGACCCAAATCCAAATTCCGTGGCTGTTACTGAGAAATTTCCCACGGAAGAACCCAACAACACTGAAGCCGGCCCTGGAAATCAAACTCAGGACTTCAAGTTCAAGAATAGCGTTTGCGCCCACTAGACAAAAATATGGAACATTGGCACAGGAAGCAATGTGTCATCGAGTCCGCTTATGGAGGGCCACTACCCAGTAGCTGATGAGCCGGGGCTGAACTGATGATGATGACATGTTTGTTGAATTTGTTTGTCATCATGTTTGTAGTGCAGTTGAAATAAATACAACAGGTCATGCTCGCTAATTAAAAATAATATAATTAAGTTTAATGGTATCATTATGACACTTAACGACTCGCGAGACTGTATAAGCAGGAAACTGAAGTGGTGTCTGGTGAACGCAAACGTGGGAAAACTCATTTTGGTAATTTTCATCAAAACATCATCCTCAGTGTTATTACACAGATTGCAATAATCCAGCTGATCCAAGTCCGTGTGATCAGTCGCAGGTGATAACAGCCAATTGTTATTACGAGTATTATTGATTACTTTGGTACATTGTGCGAAATATTGCGTACAATCATGTCAGATAAACAATTCAAATCATCTTATCTTAAAGTTATCGCCATTAAGTTCGATAGTACGTAATTTCTAAATGATGTCAATTAAATATACAATAATTTGCACCTAAATTATGATCAAGTAAAATCAAATTATAGGTGAATGAAGTATTTAAGACACTAGGTATATTGTTTTTGTATTTCAACATTACATAATGAATTTTCAAAAAGTACTTCATCCATTTTATCTATAAGGAGAATATTGTTTGTCTTGCTATTAATTTACTTAGTACTTACTACCTTTTGGTTTGATATATCTCACATTTAGATTTATTAACTCGATGTTCAGTCACTATAGTTATTTTTTTTCCCTTAAAATATTAGGTTTTTAAATATAAGATGTCACTTTTTACAGTTATGGAGCCTTATCACAAGATTTCAGTATCTTATTTACAGCGTTGATTGTATAAAAATTGAAAAAAGCACCTCTAGTATTCGAACGGGTATAATTTTTCCATCATATTAACGTCAAAATTCTAGTTTAAGCCACAAAAACTGGAACAGCCTCTGAAATCGACCAAAAACTTCATCTATCCTATTTATTTACACTTTAACTTGTTATGTACAGTCACCAGCACTTTGATGCATGTATACTTCGCAACTTTCGAAACAGATTTTCTTGACGAAAACGTTATTCTACTTTAAAATCTCTCTTACTAAGAGTACACTATACATATAAGAGTCCTATGCTTCCTACCTGTAAGGAACTTCTCCAGCCGCGAAGATGTACTGGCTGTTGTAGACAGCACTCATGAGGATCACGACCAGGATGAAGCAGTAGTTCCGGATCTGATAGCGGCCGAACTGTCCCAGCTCCAGAAGTATCACATCGAGGTCTATGATCACCGCCATGGTGGACCCCGGAGACACACGATTTACGAAGGTTTACGACGATTCACGAGGGTTCACGAGACTCCACGACACTCTTCCGTCACTGCCGTTGAGCGTGTGGCGTGCGGTTATCGCGCGGTGCCCTTACGCAGCCAAACACAGGTATCGTCCGAGAGTCGGTGCACTCGCATTTCGCGACTGTCGAGCGAGCTGGCTATCGAGAAGTCGATCGTACCTTATCACCTGCCGAAACGTGACGGTCAAACGTGAAATGACTGAAGATTTGAGAAATGCTCGTGTCTTCGGTACTCAAGTCTTTAATTTTTGCGATCAGTGTGAGCAGTGGCAGATAACAATAACAATGATAATGATAACAGTGATTAAGACCGGACACAGTAGTGTCAGAACTAACATTTTGATGCCGGCTGATATCAATTTACCTGTTAAAATATCTTCAAGGTCATGTTTAGTTTATCTTATTTACTTAATAATGTGAGAGTGACACAATAATCTTGCTTTACCAGTTAAATAAAAATGTAGGCAGTGAGTTATGAGTAGATATTTTAATTTGCACCAATAATACTCGTATGCACAAAACCGCAAAAAAATTAAAATAAATTAAATTAATGATCATTTAGTCAATAGTACTTTATATACCGACAAGATAATTATTACCTATTTTTTTGTCGAAGTTTGCAAGAAAAATAAAATAAGTAAGCGAGTACAGCCAGTGTCGTAACCTTTTATGCGCCCCGTGCGATATTCATTAGCTTCGGCCTGTTCTGGCCAATTGTGGTCCTGGTCTGGCCATTTCTGCGCCCCTCAGAGTCTGCGCCCAATCCATGTGCACCGTTGTCACACCCCTATTCATAGCACTGAGTACAGCTCCAAAAAAAAAATAAGTGGGACATGAGGCGGGGGCGAAGCGGCCCCTAGCCCTCGGCCTCGCACTTGAAGGGGCCTCACGCTCAGAGAAAAACAAGGAAAAATAAAATCTCGACAACATACTCGTATCACCAGTCAATAAAGCAGTGCAACTTAACTTCTAAAAAGAAAAAAAAATGACCTACACTATTATAATTGTAGTGTCCGATGAGTGTGACCTGAAATAACCTAAGAGGCCTCGCAAAGCTGATGTCGCTGACAATCACATTTGGTATAAATGGCTTGGGGGAACTAAGTCATCTTACAACAAGGGGGCCTCGCAAGAGCTCTTATATTTTTCGTCCTAAAGAAAAAGGCCTCGCAAATGCGTCTTGTCCTCTCCTAGATGACTCCTAGATATCGCTACGCCACTGGCATGATCTTATCTTACTACCAACAATTTTCATTTACTACATAAATGCGTTAGGTAGTTTGTCGGGATGAATGGATTCAAAAACTACTGAGCGAACTTGGATGTTTACATAAATACCTAGATAGTTTAGAACCTGGTTTGACACATAAGATACACAATATGAGATTTTAATCACAGATTTTTATAGGTACCAATATGAAGTTCCCCTAGATTAAAAACCGGGGTAAGTTATTATTTTATGATTTTAGAACGATTTTGTAATTGTATCAGCTTGAGTATGTCGTTATAGAAAATGATAATATACAAATAACTAGATATAACTAAATATGCAGTCAAAGCAGCAGCAGCTATGCTATTTTTTATAGGACTCTGCGACGACCTTCGACAAGCCTGTCAATAAAAGTTAAACTGCAGCATCACCGCTGTCACGGCGCAGAGTTTTAAGAAAATAACAATACTGTAGTAATAAAACGAATGATAAATGAGTAAAAATTTAATAAGTATAATGTACAAAAAAAAACAGTGTACGATTACGAAGTTCAAAAGGCTGATTTCAGTATACATAATAATTGCTAGCAAAATGGCATCCAATCCAGCTATTGGCTTGTTGACAAACCTAACAAAAACAATTAAATTAGAATAACTTCTGGGTTCCATGGATTTGGGACGTCATAATTATGTGGTGTATTAGGGAAGTAAATAGAATTATTTCTGTATAGATAACTTTTCCCGAAACGGCGGCACGTTCGAGAAACTTAAGAGAAACTAAAACCGGCCAAGTGCGAGTTGGACTCGCCCATGAAGGGTTCCGTAGTAGCAAGCATAGATTAGGGATATAATTATACTGAGATTAGTAAGTAATATACACATACAATAAAAATAACTTTGTTTTTCATAGTGTTTATATGAATGGCGAAGTTATATTTGCGGTTTTTAAAAATGTACTATATCTCAAAAACTGATAACTGTATCTCATCAAAACCGTTGGAAGTTTTTGTTGAGGTCTACATTATATATTTTTTTTTTAGATTTATCATTCTCTTATTTTAGAAGTTACAGGGGGGGGGGGGCACATTTTACCACTTTGGAAGTGTCTTTCGTGCAAACTGTTCAGTTTAGAAAAAAATGAAATTAGTAACCTCAATATCATTTTTAAAGACTTATCCATAGATACCCCACACGTATGGGTTAGGTGAAAAAAAAATTTTGAGTTTCAATTCTAAGTATGGGGGGCACCCCCAAAATTTGTTTTGTATTTATTTTTGTATGAAAATCCTAATGCGGTTCACATAATACATTTACCTACCAAGTTTCAACAAGATAGCTCTTATACTTTCGACAAAAAGTGGCTGTGACATACGGACGGACAGACAGACAGACATGACGAATCTATGAGGGTTCCGTTTTTGCCATTTGGCGATCTAACAATGGTGCGAGGTTCATTTATGGACAAAATTACTCGGCATAAGTTGTGCCACCAATGTACCTAACATCATTATTTCGTATCACGCTTAGTTAGTTTAAGCGGAACTATTTTTTTCTTAATATCCGTATGGAAAAACTACGATTTTCAAAAAATTATTACTCCGAAATTAGACTTGGTGGCTAAATGGGGATATGAAATCTTGCATTTAAGCTATCATTTCTATCAGGTTTTTCAATAAAAATGGGATGTCGAAAATCGGGCTTTATAAAACACTGTGCCGTATGGCAAACAAGTAGTTGTTCTGATTGTGAACGTTAGTTTGACTGTAACACACCCAAGATTCTGGAGAAATTTCTAGTGTGGAGCAACGTTTTCTTCTTTTCAAGAGAACATGATCTATATATTTATTAGGTCTAGTAGGTATTATAAAAACTCCCGCAGAGCGTGTAGCTTAAATTAACATAATTGCTGAGCCCAATGTGGGCTTAGATACCAACTGTAGATTCACACATCTGCAGGTGTAATATCGATAAAATAACTTTGTCTATTCTTGGTAGAATATAAATAGAATTGGTCATGTCATGCTACGCATGCTGCCTAAAGCCGTGCCTCATGTTATGAGAGCAAATCGGTGGTCTTCTTGCGCGGGTTGCGTGCCAACAGGCTCATCTGCTCAGCATCTTTTATGGTGTTGGGTAGCTTCATGTGCAGCGTCTCCGGGGCGAAGAGCATCAGCAGGCCTGCGGAGCCGGCCAGAGCCCCGAATACCAGGTACGGCAGGTACTTGTGATAGGCCATCTAGTTCAGAAACATGCTTGGTAAGAAAAATTCTTTGTCTGTACCTCGCAACAATCGGGAGATGTCTGTTCGTGTCGATTTACATTAATCAGGGTTCAAAATTTCTGCCAGGGTCGGTCGCGGGACTGGCTAAATATGTTACTCTGACCCTGGAACGTATTTTTTTTTAGCGTGGTAAAGTCATCAAATGAGTACTCCCACCCAGGTCAGGGCGGGAGGCGGGAGGGTCATAAACTGACGCTCTTTGAGGCGCGCGTGGAACACAACGCGCCGTCGACCCGGGCGAGTCTCCTATTATTCGCCACCCGCATGCCCGCGCCTACGGTGGCCGGAGATCGTCTTGCGACGTTCTCACCGTGAGCGTCTACCACTGCGGGATAGAGGGAGGACGCTGTCCTCTCCCTCACTCGGCGCGCCTCCTCCTTCGCTAGCACGACTGCTTCGCAGAAGGAGGCGACCGCTTCCCACTCCGTCTCGCCCCGCAGCATGGCCTCGACCAATGCCGGGCGCGAGAGATCAATGCCGGGCGCGAGAGAACCCTGGCCCTGCAGTCTCGACAAATATAACAACAAAAATCGGTCGTTAAGTCTAATCGATGTCAAATTTCTTTAATATATTTTCAACCTTATGCTTTCGTAATAAAGTTGAAAATCTATTAAAGGAATTTGATAACGAGACGACTTAGCGACCGATTTTTGTCGCTGTCTAATGTCGAAACTGCAGGGGCTGGAACGTAAAGGAAAATTGAAGGAATACAGTGGAATTTAGTCAAGTCGCAGTTAAATTACGTCGCTTCGCGTCATGTGTCAAGAGCCTAAGTCTCAAAGTTGACTCTCACCCGTCGTGCGTTCTCTGTTTGACACATGGTACTCGTATTTACTTAGCAGTGGACTGGACTGGCTCCAACATTCTCCACTTTAGGATGTCTGTGACATAGCATTGCCACCACGTGAGAATGATGCGGAACTAGGTAATAGACCGACCAACCAACAGAGGCGTCTGCGGCGCCGCCATGGACCCGATGCGGCCGGTCATGGAACAGAAGCCCAGCAGGACGTGGCGCGCCTGCGTGGGGAACAGCTCGATGGTGTAGATGTAGATGCCGCAGTAGATAAGGCTGCTCATCATCTTGCCCAGCAGAGTCAGCAATAAAATGGAAGTTACTGAAATATTGACAGTAAATCCTTCTTATGAATACCAACTTTTCCCGATTTGCATACTTGTAACAAGGTTAAATACTGGCTAAGTTACTACTTACAGTTTCTGACTAAAGGTAATACCAGGAGCGCAATGCCGCAAATAAAATATCCTGTCATGATTGTACTCTTCCTCCCAAATCGGTCGAGGGTGACCCAGGCAAGCAGTGAGCCAGGGATCTCGACGAGGCTCGTGAGAATATAGTTCACGTACTTGTTGCCAAACAGCGATACCGCATTGTAGCTCAGTCCATAGTAGACCGTAGTCGTCGACACCCACCAGAAAGAAATCACTACCATCCGGGACATAATGATTCTTGAGGCCAAAACTTGTTTAGCTAAACATTCAGGCTTTGGTTTGACAAAAGCTCTTGAATAAACATTCATAAGCAGAATACTCCTTCTAGTTTGACCTTCAGTCAAAAGCCTCACTGTTTGAGTTGAAAGTGTTGCTCCGTTCCACCTCGCTATTTTAAAAATTATTCTAACTGCTTCGTCCCTGTTGCCTTTGGTTATGAGCCAGCGTACGCTTTCTTCGACAAAAAAGTGGTAGAAAATGAAGAGAAAGCATGGAGAGTAGATAGCGTGCGTGTAGGTCCTCCAGTAAGGCAGGAGCCAGGCTGTCACTGCGGACACGACTTGGCCCATCGCGTACGTGCAATGTAGTATGTTGCCGCCCAACACTCTGCTCTTTACGTCTACTAACTCAAGGGCTGAAATAAACAATATTATAAGAATACTTAGAATGTCAAATTAGAAAAGTATTTGTTTTTTTTTTTATTTTGCCTCACTTTAGAAGTTTCTCCTCAAATAAATTACACTTAACCTACACAAACAGTTAGATGCGAAACAACTACTGTAAGCCACACAAAATATTGTACGCGACAATCGCGCCTACCGCGTCGTCGCGAAGACCACCCTTTAAGTAATAAATATTAATCTAGGTAAGTACCAATAATGAATGCGGTGCTGTAAGTACAGACGCCGACGAGAGCCTCGAAAAATTCCAGCACCAAGTATAAGACGTAGCTTTGGCTGAAGGCGCGGCTGATGCCCATCACTGCCGGCAGCACACACGTGCCGATCAGCACGATGCGACGACCGAACCTGCCAAATAATCATCATTGTTCTCTTGGCACTAATAAATTCGAAGTCATCTCATAAATCATTTGATTAAAAGTAGGTAAGTATAGGATTTAAACAAATTGTTAGCTTAACTAAGAGCCTTGAATCAACTTTAGTCCATTCTTTACTCACTAAGTTGCTATTATAAAGGAAGATTGAGAGGATGGATGATGATGGATTTATGTTTGTCATACTTTCACGTTAAAACACCTGATTAGATTTGAATTTTTGGAATTATAATTTGAAGAATATGACTTCACCCAACCTATCGGCAAAGCTGCTCATTACAATTTGTTTTATTAATACTAATGAAGTACTCGTAAAAACATACGAATCTGAGATGGCAGCGGTGGTGGGTATCGCTACGAACACTCCTGCGTTGTGGATGGTGCCCACCAGCGTCCGCTTCCACTCCGCGCACGCCAGGTCGAACTACAATGTCATACAAATTTTTAAATGGCGATAAAAATTACACGCCATCCTTTTGGAAAGAAATAATCGGCTTCGACTTTGTGGAAAGTTGTCTAAGCTGTGCGATGCACTTAACAACGACAATTATTAAAGACAAACTAACGAAAACAAACGCCACGACCGTGTCCAATTTCTGAGTTGGTTTCTTTGAAAAAAGGTTAAAGTTACAAGTTGTTGATAGTAACCTTCATCAAATGAGTCCTCCCGCTCTGTCTGGGCGGAGCGAAAGAGACTGTCAAACTCATACTAACTAAAATCCATCGTGTTCCATCAATTGCCCTTTACAGTTCAGGGTCACGGTAGCCTGTTTGGACAGTCAAGCGACCTAGTAGAGTAACCCCTAAGAGATTTGTAAATACAAGGTATACATTCACCTCGACAACAATCGTGGTATAACTCTCGTAGACCCAGGAGTAGCAGCGCGCAGTCTCGTTGCTAAAACTAGCTGGCTCACATGTCTTGCCAATCGGAATATTTTGCAAGCAATCGTAACCGTACGCAGGCAATGCAAACTTATTCCATCCATCGGCCGCGAATCTAGCTGGAGACGCCTCGCATTGTGGCACTCTACATCTAAATAAGAGGGTAAAAAGATTAGCAATAGGTTTGTAGTTAGCTGGCGAACTACAGTGAGGCGCTACGGGGCACAACGGGGCTTCCAAATATACAAATGACCAGATCTGCAAATGATTCAATAACAAAGGGCTATAAATTATTGAACTATATTACATAGCTGCCGTTATGCCGGTGGTACTCCAGGCTGCTGAAACCAAATGTTAAAACAGGAGAAGACTACAGCATTCTTGAAAAACTATGGGACAACATAGCATATAGCTGGAGTCTGGCAGTGAGGCGATGTATCGGTAATTTAAGCCACGAATGAGTTAGCAAATGAACGGCACCCGAAAAATGGAAGACCCCATTTCTTTTTTCGCGATCTGTTCCTCCACTGAAGTTTTTACTTGGGAATGGGACAACGCCGGTAGAAAAATAATATTTGCATTTTTTAATTGATAGATTCATTTAGTGTCCCGTTGTGCTCCAGAATGTCTTGCCTATGTCCTATGTAATCAGTTTCTAAGAATTATCGTAATATGCATCTATGCTGAGAGAATCAGCATCTGCTCACCTATAAGCGACACTTCCGGCATTAAATACAAACTGGCTGCTTTGGATACTGGTGAATATTATGGCAAGTGCTAAGTAGGAGAACACGAATTTCTGATAGCGTCCGAATTTGCCCAACTCGGGCAGAAGAGCGTCGAAGTCTATAGGCTCGAGGTCCTCGATAGACTGAAAATCTTGGGAGGTTCTTTCTAGTTGGGGCATCCTTCTGGTCACAGCCTGCAGCAAGCACTAAGGCGTATTTAGGACACGCTTCAGGATGAAAACACCATTATCAGGCACAAGCAGGAACGACATTAGTTATATCAGACATTTAGTTACAACGCCGCGTTTATAATGATCTCTAATATTGCTTATTTTGTTACTACTTGAAGTTTCTTGGGTTCATTCTGTCAAAATAAATGCCTCGATATTTACCAAATATTTACCTACTCTATTGTCAAATGTGTCATATTAATCTGACGTTCGCAGAACAGCAACTCCCGAAGGCAAAATGACGATGAAGGAGAGGTTTCAACTTAAAGTCTAAACAATTTATGGTCTCAATCAATTAGAGTCCAGTCACACGAGCGTTTTTTTAACGTGCGGTTATTAAAAGTTGAAGTTGAACAAAAGGTGAATTGAACTTAACGGTCACTACCCAACGCTTAAAATCAAATACTTAAAAACCGGCCAAATGGGAGTCGGACTCGCACACGAAGGGTTCCGTTGATGTTTTCGGTTATGAGTACACACAAAGTCTGGTCCAGCAGTTTAGTATGTTGCGCATGCACGAGATTTCGAGCGTCCGATTGTGTACCTAAAAACAACACAAATAAGATTAAAATTAAATGACTATTTTTAAGCTTTGACATACATAAGTGCTCGCGGATATATTTCTTTTTTGCTATGGATTTGCTCTTGACCTCAATCAAGGTCAGAATAAGGCTTAAAATGGAGCGAGCTTACCTTGAAGGAACTGGAACTCTTCGGCGCCGAACTTTAACAGGGTGGTGGCCCTGGTGAGGCGTACCACCGCCAGTAGGATTGCTCAGAGCCGTCACTACAGGTTACAGGTACCCTGTGGTTCCGTTACCTGGGGTGAACCGCTAGGTGGGTCTAGCTTCTCCACGCTTGGTGGAAATGAACTATGTCCGGCAAATGTGCCGGGTTCGGTAATTTTACTGGATCGGTTAATTGTGGAGTACTAGCCCTTCCGGCAGTTGTAGGTACAGTACAGAGGCCTTATTACATGATTTCTGTATTTTATTTACAGCATACTTAGAAGTATGTACTTATTTACTGCGTTTATTGTATGGAAGATTGAAAAACCGACTCTACTGTACGAACAACAAACCAACTTTTCCCATTAAATTAACGCCAAAGTTCTAGTTTACTTTACGTGAAGTCATGATGAGGCTTCCTGTACGGTATACAGGGTGAATTTGAATAAATGCGACAAAATGAAATGGGAGCTTCAGTAACATAGTAATTATAAACTGTTTTTTCTACAATCTAAATCGTTAAAAAAAATTACGCGATTATTTTGCCTATTTTCTAATGTAAGTATCGCGCGACGTTGCCAAACCTCGCATGAGCGCCAGCGCTGACATCCCTTCCTGGCGACCGGCCTGCCGCCTACCACCCTTCCTTCGTTCATTATTCGTCTTATAACGTTTGTAGGTCACGGTCGCGCACGCATTCCGCAAATCCATATTCCGCAAATAATTGTTTATCATTTAGATTGTAGAAAAAACAGTTTATAATTACTATGTAACTGAAGCTCCCATTTCATTTTGTCGCATTTATTCAAATTCACCTTGTAGTAGATAGAGTAGGGTAAAGTTTCTAAGGATCATTTAAATAGACAATTATTACTCGTGGCTTCAATAATGAAATAAAACCCATAATTATGTAACATAATAATTAATATTTTTTAATATCCTTAAACGTTTTATATACAGTCAACATCGAATGCCAAGAACAACATCTACAACGTAGTAAAGTACACAAGAGCACAACAGGTTTATAAACGTATTTATATATTATAGGTATGTATAGATAAAATTATATACATCTACAGTAATATCTTCACAATCGGTATACTTGCATGACTGCGTTGTATCTGACACCGGTCTACTAACGTTGTGGACGAGGGTATAATTTTGTGAATTGCTAAATGTGCTATTTTTATTTGTCATTTTTTCTTACAAATGTCTGTAAGTAAAACTTTTACGTAGAATATTGACACGGCTACATCTAAACATTTCTATATTCTATGTGCACTTATGTCAAGTCTATTTAATTTCGACGAGCACAACATTAGTTGACGGACATCCTCGAATGATATAACAAGTGATAGATACATTCACGATAGAAAACATCTGAAATTCAATACAATATAGTTTTTATTGAACTACGACGACCGACAATAAATATTACATTGGTCTTTAGATTACAGGATTATTATACAATATTCATATGATTACGGCTACATCCAGCCGCACGGCGCGACAGAGACGGATGATTGTTACCGTCTCTCTCACTCGGCGGCAGGACAGTAAAAGCTAACGAACACTTAACAGTTTGAAATGTTTCGTCTCTTTCCTTTGTATAACGATTAATGAACACTAGGAAGGGATAGAATTATACAACACACACGATACTATCACTTTTCAAAGATGGCGCGATATGGAAGCTTCGCCCTACGCGAGCAGGGACCAATCGACTCTAACTAGGCCCTAAAATAAACCTACAAACGAGCAAAAGATATGAAAGTTATCGTTATAATTAATTTTATTATAGTGTCATTTAAAATTCTTTTGTAAATTGTATGTAACAGGTGCCGAGTTATTGCGTTGTGGTAAAAATATACATATTTACTTCTAATATATAACAGAGTGCTACGTTTTAACAAATTGCATTAAATTAGAATCCACCGAAGTACAGTCGCATACACAAATATTGGAAATGATAGTTAGTATAAATAAAAGTGACGTCCATTGAAGTACTTGTGTACTCGACTGTACGGAGCACAACCAAAGTGACAAAGCACCGTTACTATTGCTCGTTACTATGAGAACCAATGTGTTACTAAGTTGAAACACAAGCGGTGACAAACATTACATGTATGAACCATGGTGGCCGAATGGGAAGGTATTTCCAAACTTTTTTTTTTATAACATTATATCTACTACATGAGTACTTTTAAACCAAACATACTGGGCAGTAGACTCGCTGCGGGCATCGGACTTTGAAAACGCCAGCATATCAACCTACCTCAATTCCATCGAATATGAACCTTCTACTTTTGTGATAAAGTTAAAATTGTATTGAATAAAGACAGATTAGGTTGATGTGCTGGCGAGAACTACTTGACGGAAAGGTATAATGTATTACCAGCGAGTTTAATGTTTTAATTACACACAAAACCAGGGCGCGTCGTTAGTCTGTCATAATCCGTTGTCCGCAACCCAGTCGGCTAGATTAATTAAAACATTAAAGTAGGGATATAATAATGTCCTATTGTAACTTATTTCGATGGGACACCACGTTACAAAAATATATGGTTTAACATTCACAATAATATGTTTTAACTTAGTTATAACAAACAGACAGATATTGGCACTTCCAATGTTCTAATCGGGCATATTCTATTTATTATTAAATACTATTGATACGATGCAACATATACACAAATTATTGCCTGATTTAAACACGAGACGAACACAGTTATGATAACATTTTAATTAATATTACGGGAGGTATTCGTAAAAGTATTCTAAAATTTAGTGAACATTTTGTTAATTTTACCACCCCAAAAGAAGAGTTAATATTATTTCTGCATATGGTAAAAAAACTGTAACAACAAAAACCCTGGGGTAGCATAGTATGAAATAAGTTTTATAACAAGTTTTTTTAAAAATATTTTTATGGTATTTGAGTGACTAATAATTTTCTCTGCAGAAAACAAAGTGAAAAATTATTTTTATTCAGAGTTGAATGGCTCGCAAGTCCCTCCCGTAATGATACCTACAGAATTGAATATTAATGAAATGATCTACGAATAAAAAAAAAAAGTGAATATCCGTCTTCTTACACTAAAGTGGTCTACACACGGCCCTAAAATCAGAGGCGATATCGGGGCAACGATAGTGGGGATGAAATCGGCTACGACTAATATCATAATCATTATGGTTGCGATTTGCCTACACACGACACGATTTAGGGAACGATCTAGGGCGCTCCCCACCACTTTTTGATTGATTTTAGGGCCGTGTGTAGACTACTTAATAAAAGAGGACACCTAATTGAAGCCTCAATAAAAGCGCACGGTTTGATGATTATCAAACTTCGACACAGCGCCTAGAATTGAAATTCCAACGACGATGCAAAAATATTTAGGCATTCGTTAATGTTAGTTGAAACAGATATTTGTAGCCACGTTAAAAAGCGACACCATTAGAAAAAATTATAAAAAAAACAAGCCACTAACACGTAAATAAACGAATTCAAATACAGTAACTTTGTTCAAAGGAAAGCAAAATACTCGTTTATAATTTTAAATCGTCTTTCATTAACTACCACAGTTTAATAAACTATAATTATGTACTATCTGGTAAATCCGGTGCGAAAAACGTTTGTCATAATACGTCAATGATATAATGCATGGCATTTAATGTGCGTTCAACCACATATTATGTTATTTTTAAGTACTGTAGGATAGTGTCCGTTTCATGGCTTCAGAAATCGTTTTCTTGTTTGCTTCATTCGTAAACAGTAATTACTGTAAACCGTAAAATTGGAATTTGCTGTCAGCAATATAACTCAGAAGATACAATGTACCAAGGAAATATTTAAAAGATACTGTTTATGAGAAAAACCTTGTTCCGTATAATTTTGCTGACTCTTAAGTATACACCGTGACTTTTTAGTTGTCTTACAAAAGCAGCCCAGTTCATGTATCCAATGACTAGAACACGTTTATAATAAAAAAATATGTATTTAAGAGATTTGAAAAATTTAATAATAAAACTTTAATTGGTTATTATGACACAAGGCGTAGTTAGAAACGCCTTTGTCTCATAGAAAATGGAAATTGAATGATCTACCCGACTATTGCGCTGGGTAGGTATACTCTACAGATTGATACGTAAACATTTTAACAGGGTGTTTCATATTTCTAATGTACCTATTTATTAAAAATAAAAATTATTATTAACGATTAAAAAAAAAAAACTCGCCTAGAGGTATTTTAGGTCGGATACATTAAGTGGACGACTTTTGTAAGACGACTAAAAAGTCACGGTGTATAATAATCTCTGTAAAAAACAATTAAGATAATTTAAAACAATTCAAGTATCTAGAGCGCCTGTAACACTGAAGGGCAAAGCTGGACACTGAACATCCACATTTAAGTTACTCATAATAATAGACTCTCGGGCTGGCTTCAGAGCACGTTTCAACCTAAGATTTAAAATATCTTGTCGCACCGAATTACCGTCTAAATAAATGTAAAAACCCACACTTGGAAGTCTCTATGTACTACCACCACATCCCACATTCACCATCCTACCACCATACTACAACTTTTTTCTCTCCATAATGCCACTTTTATAACACTACCACCATTCTCTCACCAAAAATAATTGCAACCATTTTCTCACCATATAACCACATGTCATACCATACTACCACCGTTCTTTTATCATACTACAGTCATACTCACACCATACTAGCGTCATCTTCTCACCATAAAGCCGTCATTCTACCACTATACTACCGTCATTCACCTGTCACAATAATAGTACTTTTCTGTCACCACACTACCGTCTTTCTCTCACCATACTACCATCATGCTCTCATCACACTGCCACCAAAATCTCACCATACTACCACCTTTCTTTCACCATATTACCGTCTTACTCTCACCATATTATCGTCATTCTCTTACTATACTACCGTTAATTTACTCACCAAAACACATACAACTTTTCTGTAACCACACTACAATCTGTCTCTCACCAATTTATCATGATGTTGCCGTCTTTCTCTCATCATACTGCTACCATAGTCTAATCATACTACCGCTTTACTCTCAACATTCTACCAGCACTACCACATCTCTCACCGTACTCCCTTGTTCTTAACATTCTACGCACATTATCCTCTCACCATACAACAGTCGTTCTCTCGCCATTTTAACAAAATTCTCCCAGCACATAATTAAACTATAGAATCTTTAAATTATACATAACGTAAATGACATACTTAAACGCTGTAAGTAGTAATTTCGTTTTTAATAAGATTTAAAAAAATCTTGGACTTGAATGTTTGTAAAACCAATCTAAATTGGATGTTTTTCCCACAATTTATCTTTGTTTTTCCCGACATTAAAATTCCATGGGATGCAAGTGCGACGTTATCAATAAACGTGAATCGTATGTTTTAATAAATTCGCAATCGCATTTATAATCGTGCAGTAAACTAAATTGATTCGTATCTCGATGTTCACACGACCAACATCATAATTCAGTTTCAATCATATCCCTACATTATAAAGTCATCATACATAATAATACAAGCATAAACGCCACCTGTCAAGACCCTTACATACTTCTTTTACCACATCAACTGTCATACATGTGGTGATCACACGCGCGCCCGTAGTGAATACTATTTGACCTTTCTGAAGACCAGCATTAGCTCGTTATATTGTAAAATAGGAATAATCATTTTGCCGCCGGAAAAAACGTACGTGTCGACCCAAAACGAATCAACCAATTTTCGAGCTTAACTAATTTAGCTTAATGACGGAAATCGGTTACTTTCTTTTGAGCAGATACGCCGGTCTTTGTTATGATAGTTTATATATCATTTACACTATGCATAGACATGTGTCGTAGACTAGCAACAATTAAATAAATCTAACTGCTTAGTAACATAATATAATGTTACATACTGATATGCGCGTCGTAGCTTATGCGATATACTCAAATATGGCGATGAATGTCTTACCTAATGAGGTTGGCAATGATACTTGCAGTAGCGTTGTCAGCTAGTGACAGAATTTAACTAATATGTTGCCCGAAAGTTGAGCAACTATTGCGCAACTTTCTGTAGTAGCACCACATTCTTTCGCCATGAAAAATGGCAAATCATTGTGGGCAAAATTTACGAATACCAAGCAACAGTTGCGTCACGTTGCGAGCAACTTTACTGCAACACATTTGTCACTTTCTGACTACGCGATTGTAAGAAATTAAGGATATTAAATTTACATAAATATCTCCTTAATTGGTCTTAATTTATAATAAATAATAATTGAATTGCCTAAACCATGATAGCGATATAATATATTTCCGAGGTATTAACAATATTTAAGCTATGATAATAATTATTACACGATAAAGTAAATATATGATACACCTAAGGAAAATAAACATAATAAAAGGATATCCCCGCAAATTATATACAGATATCATATCATACACACAAGTCACAATTAAAATGTCTGATACCACTGGACGGGACTCGAGAATACTTAGAGCATTTAAACATTACTAGCCACCACTTCAGATCAAGATCTGATTTAATTTTGTCGATTTGCTAATCAGACAATAAGATCACTAATTTACACAGTAGGACAGTTCCGATTTAAATTCAAAGGACTTTGAAGGAAATCCTTTCTTTCTACAACATAACAGCGTATAACAATTAATGGTTTCAAAATAAAAGGTATTAATGCGATCGTACATGTCTTATGCAATCACAACGGAATATAGAAAGTAAAATTCAAGCGGCACGCGTAGAATGACACCGTAGAAACAGTTTTTGTCGACGGAAGAATCGACAAAACGACAGAATGTAGAAAGATTTCTATCGTCCTCAGCAATACGCTGTTTAAAATGTTGAGATGATTAATGTTTGTATTATTCAGATATCTACGGTTCGTGCCATACTCAAGCAATAACTTTGTCTTCTGCTTTTATAATAGAGAATAGAATTGGTCACGCTCCGCTTGCATAAGGGTCATCGACGCACAAACTGTTGAAAAACTATTCATTTCATAAGTTTACATGCTCTAAGTAAATATGCATCGATAGTACAAAGTAGCATGAATACACGAACAATATAATAAACGTATTATTTATTTTAATAATTATTTTATAATATATAATAATACACAAACAGACACGAGACGACACTACGTAATAAACGAGCTATTGTCTTATTTATTATATTAAATACTCCTTCGCTGTATGTTCAAGAAAATAATTACAACCATTTACATTGTTTTATCGAAAAAAAATATCTGTGGAAATTATCTTTTCAAGTTATATGTTTTTCAATTAATTATTATTTATGGATATTATTCTGTTATTTTATGGTGCATCTATATAAATTGATATATTTTATTATTTTTTATATTGCTTTTTTGTTTTCGTAAATAATGTATTTTTCACAGTAATCAGGAACTTATGGCGAAAATGTCTTATGTACAATGTCCGATCGCAAAGGAAACGTGTTATGTTTTTTTTTTACTATTTTTCAGTGATATTAATAGAATCGTCCCCTCACCAGTTTTCGTTATTTTTTTAAGGAAAGAAACTTTTTAAAGACGCTCCCTCGCCGGCAAGCGTTCGCCTGTAATGTAACAAGTCGGTTGCGAGCATTGCAGTGAACTATAAGTTCCAGGCAAACTTAATGGTGGCTCGGAAGTAAGTTGCAAGTGCTAGTTAACGCAAGTACGCAAGGTGTTTATGTGAGTTTCTATGTTTGTAAACGCACCCACGATACAGAAAAAATACCTAGTGTGAGGAAATTTTCAAAAAAAAAAAGTACTGTCAAGCCCCGTGCATGTACGCCCCACTGATACCTAATAAAATGGGGTTCTTTAATGGCGATCTAGAACACTGTTGTGTTCTAGATCACCATTTATGAAGGCTTTACCTAGCTGAATTAGCATTCTTCGATAACTTCAGAACCACCATAAATGTATCTCGAACAAGTGTATTTGTTACGATTCAATTTATAACAATAATTTTCGAAAACAAATTTTGGTTGTTACATTAGAAAAGCAGCATTCTCTTGTAATGTAACACAGAGGATCAAAATGGGAACCGCGAACGGCTACTTCTAACATAAAGGTCAGTATTTAATTTGTTACCATTACAGGCGAATGCTCCGATGAAGGAGCATCTAATTGGTTTTCTTTACACTGTGACATTACAACACGTAAAATATTTGAAAACATTCATCATGCTGTTTAATAGACTTGATTTTTGTGTTTCACTATGACCTGCCGAACTTTTTTCCAAACTATGTTGGAGTCAGCTTCTGGTGTAGCCAGATACCAGTTCATTTTATTGGTAGATCGTATCTGACCGTGTCTTCCGTGCCTCGGAAAGCACGTAAAAGCTGTTGATACCGACTGTATTTTTGTAGATCCTTGACAGTCGCTACTGTTAGTCAGAAGCTCATAAGTCTGACAACCAGTCTTACCATGGGTTATCGTATTGCCCAGTTATTGGAGTGTGGAGGTCCGATAGGCTTTACGTAAAATACTGATATTCAGCTGCATCTGGATCGACTGGAAGCCGACCCCAATATAGTTGCGAAAAGACTCAGATGATGACATCTTATCTGGCCGCCATAACAGTCGGTTGTCGGTCTAACCTATGTCTATGGAGGAAACCACGCCTCATTTCTGGTCACAGTGTAAAATAAACCATACGCCTACATCAATTCCGAGGCTATCTATATACAGTAGTCAGTCGTAACTTCGTAAGGATAGTAGCTAAACCCCTTACTTATAAACATTGATTAGACGTTACTTATCTTAAATAGCTCTTAAGTCACTTGCCATCTCTATTCATTAAAATAGAAATGACAAGGACAGGTGATATTTAATCGGTAGCTAAGCAACACAAGTTTTTATAAGTAAGGGGGTAAGTGTCTAAACACACTATGCCGAAGTTACGCGACCGAAGTTCGGCACAATTACGCCTGTAATGCTATTTGAATTACTGACGACACACTATGCCGAAATGACGTCGCGTCATAGCGTACAGCGTAACTTCGGTCGGGCGTAAGTTCAGCGGCAACTTATTCTGTGAGCACACATTATACGCGACCGAAGTTGGGTTCGATTACCGACGAAGATCCGGGGGCGGGGAGCAGCAGGGAGCCGCCCGCGCCGAATTTCCGCCGCGTAAGTTCGGCACTTATGGTGTGTCATATCAGCCAAATATGTCGGAACGTGAAATCAGCCGCCGAACTTCGGTCGCGTAACTTCGGCATAATGTGTTTAGACACTAAGGAAAAGACAGCTCTATATAAGTACACACGCACGCAATATGCTTCCTAAAACGTTTGCAGCTACAATACTAATTATATTCGTATTTATTATTGTTTTATCTCTACATTGTCCGAGTTACTAGGTTACTTCTTAGCGCTTACTCAAGACGCGATGCGGCCAAGCATAAATCATACTTATTACTACGACATTAAGGCGCTGTCAATTTAAAACGTGCGGTTGTCGGGGTAGTTAGTAAAAAAACAAGCTGACTACGAATTGCATCATTATGTCGTAGTAGTAAGGATGATTTTCACTTCTAGTTGGTTGGCGACGAAAATAAGTCAAATCGCGTCATAAGTACGGGCGCTTAAGCTCAATTTACATTGCCACGGAATGGAATGTAAGCGAATTTTTGTATTAAAAGTGTACAAAGCATTTTGCACTTTATACTTATTGTGTTAAAGTACAGACTAGTAACGAGCCGAAAAACATTTCGCACATTTTCTGAACAGTTTTCGCGCATTCTCGGTTTTTTTTTGTAGTTTGAATATCTGGTCTAGTTTAAACTTTACCTACACAATTGATTTTAAGTTCATTATGCTTTGATGACATTATGATGAGCAGTGGTGGCCCAGTGGTATTGGCCTCGACTTACGAATAGTAGGTCGTGGGTTCGAACCCCGTCAGGCGCATTACTTTGTGTTATTTATTTCAACACCACTGCTCTCAAAACGGTGAAGGAAAACATCGTGAGGAAACCGGCATGTCCTAGAACCAAAAATTCGAAGACATGTGACATCTACCAATCCGCACTGGGCCCGCGTGGTAGATTACGGCCCACTCCCTCTTACAGAGAGGAGGCCTGTGTCCCAGCAGTGGGAACATTTATAGGCTGATGATGATGCTTTGTAAGGTTTCGTTAACAAAACTCGATTCAATTTTATTCCGCGGCAGTATAAATTGAACCTTAAAATGAATTGCTCTAATGAAACTTACCACGATCAGAACACTACAACGTTAACATGAATTAGTACAGTTAGGGCAATGATATTTACCACACTGACAGTTCCGTTGATCGTGTTCAGTTTCATTTAAAATCAGCTCTTAATCGAGATTTATTTTGTTCGTCGATGTCATTATGGTGATTTAGTCAAGTTAATTTAGAAAGATGTTGCTTTTAGGTTGAAATTGGAATGGATTTTACGTCTTTTTTAACACAT
Organism: Agrotis exclamationis; assembly: GCA_950005045.1. Classification (NCBI taxonomy): domain Eukaryota; kingdom Metazoa; phylum Arthropoda; class Insecta; order Lepidoptera; family Noctuidae; genus Agrotis; species Agrotis exclamationis. The sequence goes on from OX465427.1 coordinate 657,537, forward strand.
TTATTGTATCGTTTGTACTGCAGTTTTTGTTCACAAAACTTGCGCATACACTGCGCTATTGTTGCGCAAATACTCTGCTAATTTTGCGCATTATTTTCGTTTTAAATTTCTTACATTTCGATTGACGTCGATTCGTTGTTGCAACACAAGTTAGGTACCTTTCACAGTTGTTTCTCCTCTGACATTATCAATGCAATCGCAATTTTATTTTGACGTGAATAAAGAACAGTTTGATTTGACAGTGATAAGAGGTAATTTATCTGTGAAAAGACTGTAGTGATATTTTATAATTGTTAGAATTTAGACATTTATAATTACTTAATGGCAGTTTTATGCGTATTTATTTTTGTAATTGATCTAGATTTTATAACGTTCAGAGAGCCATAGTTAGGTAGCTATGCCGTTACCAAAGGAATTATTGAGTATTTTTATAACATTTAGGTATTTTGGAATATTCACAATAGTTCTTGAATATTATTTTATAATTTAGGAACATACGAATTACAGATGAATATTTTTAAATTATACAGTTATTGAATTTTCATTGACAGATTATGTTAGCATAATTGTATTTTTATCGTATTTTTATTGTAAATATATTTTACCTGAATGTATTTAAAATGATTTCAATTGTAAATGAAACATATCGACATCAAAAGGTATTGATGCATTTTTGCAGAATTATTTTAGGTTTACTGATGTGGCCTGTATGTTAGTTGACAGTTCATTTTCTTCTCTTAGAAAGGAGGAAGATGAAGGGTCGTTGTCCCAGCAATGGGAAAATACAGGGTGTAAGAATCATCGACGCACAAACGGATACCATGGGTCCAGGACATGATTCTGAACCACCCTTGTTGGAAGTTTTCGTCGGATTTTTCCTAATTTTCTAAATTAAAAAAAAAATGGAGTTTCTTTTTTACTTTAGACTGTTCATAATCGTTATTCTCACCTAACCCAATGAGATTTTTAATAAAAAAGTAATTAATTCACTACTTTCACTAAAAGTAGCAATGTAAATAAAACTAGAAATGGTGTCTTCTTAGATGTTTATAATGAAAGGTCATCGTATACCTAAATACTGTGTCCAGTACCACAGTACCTGTAGTACTTTAAGCGCGGCTCACTATTTAAAAAAAAAACCGACGAAAAATTCCAACGCGGGCCCCCCCCCGTGTTGGAATTTTTCGTCGGTTTTTTTTTTTTTTCCAGAATCATGTCCAGTGGGGTGCTAAGACAGGAAACCTCCACGTGCGCCCGTAGACTGGAGTTCCCTCTCGGATACGTCCGGGGGGAAGACCAGTTTTTCGGGCCGGTGCGCCCTGGGATGCGGGCAAAAACTCTCCTTAGGCACTGTGTGCCTAAGGGGTTTCTTTGCCCGTATGCAAATAGCCTGTCGGGTGGACGCTCCAACGCGTGTCCCTCTGAACAGCAGAGGGCACAGCGGCGGAGCGGGCTTGCGGACGGTGAGTAATGGGTATGCTCGCCGTCCGACCAAGGACCAAGCCCGGGTCGGTGGCGCGTCGTGTTTCACGCGTCACCGACGGGGCCCCTTATGGGGCCAAATGCCTGCCGGGGTCGCGGATTTTTCTTAATCCAGGATACCGTGGCCCCGGAACGTAAAGGGCATCCGACGGAACACGGGTGGATTTTAGTCAGTAAGAGTCTGACAGTCCCTCCCGCCCCACCCAGGGCGGGAGGACTCATTTGATGATTTTGCCACCCTAAAAAAAAAAAAAAAAAAGAATCATGTCCAGTACCCTGAGCACGAGTTTTCAGTATCTGAGACGTAAAGTAAACTGGAACTTTGACAACTTCAAATTGACAATTTTCAAGGAAAAAATTAGTTCCTTCTTCGCACACCAGAGGCGCTGTTCCATTTTTTCATACAAGAAACGCTGTAAATACTGGAAAGACGCTGTAAAGTAAAAGCGTGAAAACTCGTGCTCAGGGTACTGTACCCATGGTATCAGTTTGTGCGTCGATGTCTCTTACACCCTGTATAGTTATGAAGTTCAGGAGTTTGGTTGGTTATATGTTCTAGTCAACTTCAAGGGTAGGTTACATTGAGGTTATAGAATAGAATGTTCTCGTCAATAAATAGAATAGTTTCTAACATTTTGATTCTTAAATTACACAGTGTTTTCAAAAGTTTCTGTCGAAATAAGTTTTATAAATTGAATGACTAATAAGATTTGTTGATTTAGTTTGTAGGTGTAACTTACCTGTTTCAGATTATTGTATATTTTGTAACACAGGATAATATAATCTGTTGTGTAACATAGGTATGTCCAGGTTTTTAGTTGCCTCATGAAAAGGATGATTATTAAAAGTGGTTTAAAATAATAAAATTACTATTTGATATTATTTAAATATAATTTTAACTGAATTTTGCTCATAAAATTAAATGTGATTATTTCATGTCTGATAGGTTTTGAATATTCATGTTGTATTGTGAGGATTTTTTTTTAAAAGAGGAAGAGTAATCATCCTTTTCATGTTCCTACCGTACAACATAGAATAAGATAGTTCCATATTTTTAGCGTAGGAATTAAGGTGGCGTCATCATATGTTTTTACCGAAATCATAAAAGAAATTCGCACAACAGTCCAACGTTGCGTAGATGGAGAGGTCAACGAACTAGCCTGTATCGGGAATTCTAGTCAATGTCCTATCAGGGAGGGAGAATCGGTAGGTTAATGAACTAGTGTGTAGCAGGTGCTATTCCACCATTAGAGGGGGAGGGAGAGTGCCGTTCATGTGAGTGTAGCACCAGCGTCAGCCGCCGTCACGTATCAGCACACGCGGGCTCTAAGGACGACTCCAACTACAATTGAAAATCAACTTTACCACTACGACACATGACATAAAACACGTTCTTATCTACGAGCTGATGGAAAACAAAACTCGATCGCCACGACGACGTCAAATCAATCGAATTGCATCATTATTTCTTAGTATCAAGGTTGATTTTCACTTGTAGTTGGAATTGATCGAATCGCGTCATAGGTAAAGTCCCTAACGAACTAGAGTGTAGTAGTTGTAGTGAGTACAGCCCCCCTAGCCAAGTCACAACAAGTCGCAAACGATAATCGTAAACGCTCGGTACTCCCCAATATATTTTCAACTTTATAGCCTACTAGCTGTTGCCAGCGGTTTCACCCGCTACAACTCAAAGATCATCCCGTAGGAACATAAAATAGGGATAAAAACTATCCTATGTGTTAATCCAGGTTATAAACTATCTATGTACCGAATTTCAACCAAATCCATTCAGTAGTTTTTGCATGAAAGAGGAACAAACATACATCCATCCAAACAAACTTTCGCATTTATAATATTAGTAGGATAGCCTAAAGTTGAAAATCTATATAAGATTTCTGAGCGTTAGCGACAGGAAGGATCGAAAACGATAAGCAATTTTCAACGTTATACACAAGCAAATAAAGTTGAAAATCTATTAAAGCCTATTCAGCGTTTGCGTTTATCGTTTGTAACATGGCTACAGGGCCTGGTTCGTGATGCAACTCGATTGACTTGACGTCGTCGTGGCGATCTTGTTTTGTTTTTCACCTGCCCGTAGATAACAACGTGTTTTATGTCATGTGTCGTAGTGATAAGGTCGATTTTCACTTGTAGGTAGTTGGAATCGGTCGAATCGGGTAAAGTCCCTAACGAACTAGTGTGTAGTAGTTGTAGTGTGTGGTGTACCGCCATCAGAGTGGAAGTGAGAGAGCAGGTTCATGTGGGTGTAGAGCCAGCGCCGCCGCCGCCGCGTCTGCCGCGGCCAGTGGCTCAGCGGCCGCACACAACACCAGTGCCAGTCGCCGCCATGTGTCAGCTCGGGCTGGCTCTAAGGACGCGGCCTCGCGGAGAGACTTCTCTGCTAGACCTAGCCAGCCCAGGTTGTAGTAGGCAGCGCCTGAGAACGGGGAGAAAATTTGAGAAAGATCTATAAAGTAGAACCTAGTCTTGCCTCGCAGCTAGTTCATGACCTTGCCAATGTGAGCGGTAGCTTAACGCGGAACGATAAGGTCAAATGCGTAGTAATGTTTGAAACACGCCACGAGGCTTCGTCGGTGGCGAAAAAAACGGTTTTCTCCGAATGAATAGCTATAGCAGAGCGCGGTGTTCGCAGTGACGGGAACGGAAAATATAAAGGTATGTGTGCGACGCTACGAAATAGAGTGGTTCGGACAACGGTGTGAGAGTAAGAATTTCGGCCACTACCGCCAACCGATAATGAGAGTACACAACATTCAACCACACCACTCACCGTTTATATCAAAATCGTAAACGGGTCGCTAAACTTAAACTAAAAACTGTGTATAACACATCACATCTACTTTAAGATATGCGAAGTCGTTGCAGGGGACTCGTAACGCGCAATGGACAGATATGTGAAACAATGGGCGCACACATCGAGAGTGAAGTACATGTCAAATTAATACTTTTTTATTTTATTTAATTTGTAATGTTTTCATTACAAATTAAATAAAATCTAAAAAAAAATATAAGCAAGCAAGCCAAAAAGGTTTATAAAAATATCTTTTTGGTTTTATGGCGTCACACACAACGTATCATCATCATTATCCACAGCCCGTCTTCACCCACTGCTGGGTATAGGTCTCTCTTTGTTTGTGCTCCACGGTCTTGCGCCAGCCTCATCCAGGACACTCCCGCAGTGGCAACAATGTCGTCTGCCCATCTCCCCGCCGGACTACCAACACTTCTTTCTCCATTCCTTGGACGCCACTCTGTCACAGCTTTACTTCACCTGCCGTCACCGCGCCTTGCCAGGTGTCCTGCCCAACTCCATTTGAGTTCCATAACTCGATTACCAATATCGAATATCTTCGTTCGTCTCCGGATTTCGCCGTTAGGAACTCGGTCTATTAATTTTATGCCGAGCATGGAACGCTCCATGGCTCTCTGTGATACTCTGAGTCTGTACACAGCCTCCTGTGAGAGCGTCCACGTCTCAGCACCGTAAGTCATGGTGGGCAGAACACACTGATCTTCAAGTAGTGTGGAATTTTGACGGATTTCAGAATGTCGTCCAATTTGCTGAATGCAGCCCACCCTAGCTGAATTCTTCTCGAAATCTCCAATAAAATTAAATAATAATAATAAACAACGTATATTACACTCACCTAACTGCACCATACTGTCGAGGTGTGTGGGATGTATCGCGAGTGCGTTCTGGAAGCACTGCCGCGCCTCGTCCCACTCCGAGCTGGCCGCGTGCACCAGGCCGCGCTGGAAACAAACAGAAAACACTAACACTAGCCATATTACCAGCTAAATGTACATGTAATCTCCAGATCATTCTGGATGGCCACCCCTAATTTATCCACCAGTGGAGGACAGCAAATTTATCTTAAAATAATTTATCACTGTCCAGTGGTGAACATAGATTACGCATGGTTAAAATCGTCTTGCTATCCACCACAAGATTTAACAAATTTCGTATCTCTGTCCAGCTGTGGTGGCCAGGAGAAAATTTTCTATGAGATCTCTCTCTTCACCCCGGGACGGACAGAAGGAAATCTCCTCAATCACGTCCAGGGTCAATATCAATCTCGTACACTGCAAGTATAACGAGCAAGGTAGAGTAATCTATCATTGTGCCTAGACTGTAAGAAAATACAAGGACTGCTTTTAGGGCCATGTCCACAAAGAATTTATTGAAAGAATTACAAAAATAATTATCAAATAACTCACCGTGTATAATACAAGATGGCTGAAGGGCGTGAGTGTGGCCGCTTCTGAGACGCAACCCGCCGCTGCACTCACTCGCCCTAACCTGGAAATACACCATTTATTTTACATTTAAGAACATGCATAAAGAAAGGAGGACAGAATTATGTGGCGTAGCCTGGGAGAGGGCTAAGTCCAGCAGTGGATTACGATAGGCTGAGTTGACATAAATACCTACATATTCTCGGGTAGGCAGAAACTACTACCGAATGGTAGTAGTTTCAAAGTTTTTACATTTTTTTCCTGAAGTGAGAAATTACAATGGAGCTCTCTAAACATAGCTTCTCAAATATAGAATCTCTAAACTCACGCCTTTTGTTGTTAGAAAGATAACACAGTAAACACGTTTAAACTTTAGTAAAGTTCACAGCATCATGTCGTATGACAGTTTAGTATTGGGCCGAGCTGCTGCCATTTTTTTGGTCTACCCATTACTTGCCATCACGTCCGTGTCTATGTTGGCTCGAAATCGGTTCACGATCCTCGATGCACTGGGCGTCTATCGTGGCGGCTGAGACGAGACGATGAGGCATTTCTTTCACGCATTAGGTCGCAAATTGTTTCACAGACAACGTCCCATGCCCTCTCATTCCTTACTATCTACCTCTCCTTAAATGCCAAACGCGAAAGGTCGTCGCAACAACTCCACCGTGTCTTCTGGGTGGTCCGACATAGGAACCACACTAAAGCTACACGTACCTGAGACACAGTTGCGCTAACAACAACCACGCGTGTGCTCGGTGGTCCGCGAGCGGCACACGCGGTCGCGCGGTCGACAATGAAGACGCGCCCTCCGATAGAGCTCGCTCTATACGGTACACTCCCGCTGACTCCGCGCGGATTGACGCTGCAAAGGAGGACATGTATAAGTAACTTTAAAAGGGCATCAATATCTCGGACTTTTCGTCGAGTCAATATCTCCTAAAGATGCTCCATGGAAGGGCGAAACATGTGACAAGTATAAGTTTGTGTGCTGTAAATTTTGTTGATTTTTGTGTATGGGCACATACACAAAAACGTAGCACAAGCGCCATCAGGACGCGATTTGCAAGCGGCCATTAACAAATAGCATATTTTCGGCGCTTGCGCTACGTTAGTATTGTGTCAAGGTTGCCTTAAGTGTGTGTATCCCCATTATGCACCGCGTCCCCGTCTTATACACTGTTCCCCTAATCGAGGAAGGCTATAGGCTATAATTATAACATCACACTACACCACGGACAACAACTAGTGATATATTAGCTACATACCTCCGTCTCTGTTGCTCTGCGTGTCGTCGTGCTGTGAGTCAGACATGGCGTCCAGCTCGGCGTACCCATTGTGTTCCGGTTCCAGTTCCGACTCCGTACTATTCACTAGTGTTAACAGTTCCTTCCCTGTTGCTAACGCCTCCTGAAATAATACAATAGTAGATTACGCAACAAGGGAATAAAGCAGTGCCTTACGTCACGGGTGTATTGAATCCCGAAGCGACACTAAGGATTCTGGGGGTGAACCTCCGTAGCGCAGCGAGGAGGTTCAAGTGTTAATTCCCGAGTGAAACGAGGGAATTAAGCTAAGAATCCTTAGTGTAGTGAGGGATTTAAGTTAGCCCAAGACAAAGGCAGCTTTATTCCTGAGGAGCGTACTCTGCTTTTCACACCTACTGCGAGGAAATAAATTCGATTTTTGAAATTTGATGTGATACGACAATCTTCGAACGTGAAGTTGGCACCACTGCAAGCGATCAGCTGTTATGGTTACCGGCCGCCATTACTGATACATCTCCTTGGTGAAAGTTTTCATACTGAATTGAGGTTCCAAATTCAAATCACATTATTCCCACGGGAATAATGAAATTTAGTACAATATTATTGCCCGGCTTGAGTGGGAGGCAACAATGACTTGCTTTACAGAAGGTTTGCATGACATTATAATGTGACATTTACGAGCAAGTGGTGTGAAAAATGTTTTAAGACTCCTGTTGCGTACCACACCTGTGTGGTTAGCGGGTGATGAGGGGTAGCGATGACGGCCCTGCCTCCTCACCCCGCGCCTCAACTGCACCCCCCCGCACCGCTCCGAGCCCCGCTGGTCGCTTCATTTCGTCCGCAGCAGCCATTACGAGCGGCCGTCGTCAGCACACATAAAACGCACGCGAGCGAGTCCCGTTTGTCGCGATCGGAATATTAATTTGTCATTATATTCTTAACAATATAAAAATAAGTCAATTAGAAGAGACTTTCATTTAAAATCATGTTGGGACGAGATCACAGCCCGAACAACTCCCACGTGGTTACACAATGGTCAGATGGATGTGACGGACAGCGTCTCGTGCCCATGGAGTCCTCGTGTTAGCGATTTCTCGACTTGTGACATTTTACCGTTGACATATAAAATTACGGAACTTTTCTGTCATTACATATGATGATAGATAAGTAACAGTAACATACATTGATATTAGGTTACCTCAGGGCTCTCCCACGTCAGCTGCAGCGTGGCCAGCGCAGCGAGCGGCCAGTCAGCGTTGGGGTAGTGGTGCCGCGCGAGCCGGGCCGCGGCCAGCGCGCGCGCGCCTCGCGAGCCGGCGCACGCGCACGACCACAGCGCGGCCGCGAGGCGTAGTCCGCCGCCACACTCTGCGCGCGCTGCCAAGCACGAGCGGGTCGCGTCCTAACACAAAAATTAAATCGTTTATCCAGCTTCTTTAAAACGGATGTCCTCTGCTCTAAGGCAATTGGAGGAACCTGTCTGAATTATCTATACATCTATATCTATACATATAATAAAATTGTAGCAGCTGTCATTCCTGTTTGAATATTTTTTTCATTTGTATTTTTATTTAATGAGATAAGGGATCGATTCTGATGTCAAATCAACTTTTTTTTTTCGAAATTTTTATGTTTTATATAGGTATGAGTTGGCACCTAAACTACTAAAAAATTGTCGATCAAATTTTCCTCAAATATTCCTAAAAATATGCTCCTGTTAAATAGTCTATGTATTATTATACTATTTCCCCTGGTAGACAAGCAATATAGTTTTTTATGTATGTTTTGAGCTGGCGCCTGAACCACTGAATAATGAGGTGTTGTTATGCTACATCGGTGAAAGGCGCGTCTGGTATCCCCATACGCCTTTGTCGAGCCCAGTTCGATGGGAGACGACATGTCCCTTATATTTGTTGCTTTCTTACTTTTTAAATACATAAAATATCCTGTCGTGAAAAAAAATATAAACCGAGAACAACACGCTACTCACCATGGCCTCGTTCAACATTCCCAGGTGCATGTACTGTAGCGCCAGGTAGTAGAAGGCGAGGTGGTCGTTGTCGTCGATCTCCACCGCACGCAGCAGTAGACTCAACGACGTCTCGTTGGCCGCCTCTTTGTCCACGCGGGCGTTCGTTTTCTGTACACAAAACAAATGTTTATTAGGGTAGATGCAAAATTTATAGGACATTTTAATAAAGCAATTGAAAATTGTTTTACCTATGAGAACTACATGGAGGAAATAGACCGTAAACTCCGTTAAAAGGTCGCCCGCGACGAGCACCCGTTGCGTGCAAACGCGCGTGAGTGGGCGTCGATAAACAATATTGGCTAAACAAGTCCGTGCGTATTACCGCTGGTAGAAAACGCGCGTACCCTCGCGCGAGCCTCCGTCCGTCGTACGAACGCCGCGCGCCGGTGTGTAGACGCGGGTCCGGGCTTACCGCGACGATGGATCAATGTCACAGCTTTAAATATTTTGATCTAGGAAAAGAAGTCAGTATGCTTCCACCATTTTGAATAAATAAATGACGTACTTAAACATTATTATTATTATGTATTTAAAGTTAAGTGCGCGAACGAAACGTGTAAGTCGCGGCGTTACCACTGGGTTTTATTGTCTTCTCAAGCTTACTACAAAAGTGATGTAATATCTAGCTACGGCATCACAAAATTACAGCATTTTGAACCCTATAGAAAGGACAGTAAGGCGGTACTGACAGACCTGTGCCTTCATCTGGTATCCGATGCCGGCGTACAGACAGCAGCGCGCCAACATGGGTCCCTCCCGCTGGTCCTCTATCGTGAGAGCCTCCTGCGCCATCTCGATGCCCTCTTCTATCTGTACACAATATTAGATTGTTAAGAAGCGATTCCACCGGTGTGTGGTACAAATGTTCGCTTTGGTCAACTCACTCAAGCAAAATCAAACAAATTGTGCGCATAAATTTCAAAAATGTTCATCTGGAGACTTGTGCGCGCACACATATCACGCGAGTATATTATACTCGCACTGCGTGCATATTGCGAAAATCAGTTCAGTGAGAAAGTTCGCGCATAAAAGTATCCAGATGAACATTTTTGTTTTGCACTGAGCGCGAGCGTAAATAGTTCGCGCATAGCCTTGCCGGCGGAGACAGAGGCTGAACGCGATACCAGCTTAGTACGCGCACTGCTGAAGTGCGCGAACAAATGTGCCGCACACTATTTTGATGGAATTGTGTCACAAGAAAAACAAAATAAAATTACGCTTGCATTTTTATTTGACCTGGCAAACTTCGTACCGCCTCAGAATCATTTTTCATCAAGTTTACTCACCTTTTAAACTAACGAACAGCAATTTATTTTTAAACACAGGATGATTTTTTCAACGGGTCGTGGATAGCTATATTCGAAAATATATGAGGAATAAATAACTCGAAAAACACTGAAAGGAGCCTCGAGGCCGATTTTGACGAAAACTAAAACTGCATGCAACTGGATTTTAGACATATGAATAACTCTGGTCAGGAATCGAACCAGTTGATTTTGGAAAACAATCACACCCTGTATTATTACGCAACATACCCATCCCATCCTGTAGCAGGTGTTGGCGGCCACCAGCCGCAGCGGCGTGTCCCCGGGCGACAGTGGCGCCGCCCGCCGCGCCACGCCCGCGGCACGCACGCCCGCGCTCCACGCGCTGTAATGTTACATACCCATCCCATCCTGTAGCAGGTGTTGGCGGCCACCAGCCGCAGCGGCGTGTCCCCGGGCGACAGTGGCGCCGCCCGCCGCGCCACGCCCGCGGCACGCACGCCCGCGCTCCACGCGCTGTAATGTTACATACCCATCCCATCCTGTAGCAGGTGTTGGCGGCCACCAGCCGCAGCGGCGTGTCCCCGGGCGACAGTGGCGCCGCCCGCCGCGCCACGCCCGCGGCACGCACGCCCGCGCTCCACGCGCTGTAATGTTACATACCCATCCCATCCTGTAGCAGGTGTTGGCGGCCACCAGCCGCAGCGGCGTGTCCCCGGGCGACAGTGGCGCCGCCCGCCGCGCCACGCCCGCGGCACGCACGCCCGCGCTCCACGCGCTGTAATGTTACATACCCATCCCATCCTGTAGCAGGTGTTGGCGGCCACCAGCCGCAGCGGCGTGTCCCCGGGCGACAGTGGCGCCGCCCGCCGCGCCACGCCCGCGGCACGCACGCCCGCGCTCCACGCGCTGTAATGTTACATACCCATCCCATCCTGTAGCAGGTGTTGGCGGCCACCAGCCGCAGCGGCGTGTCCCCGGGCGACAGTGGCGCCGCCCGCCGCGCCACGCCCGCGGCACGCACGCCCGCGCTCCACGCGCTGTAATGTTACATACCCATCCCATCCTGTAGCAGGTGTTGGCGGCCACCAGCCGCAGCGGCGTGTCCCCGGGCGACAGTGGCGCCGCCCGCCGCGCCACGCCCGCGGCACGCACGCCCGCGCTCCACGCGCTGTAATGTTACATACCCATCCCATCCTGTAGCAGGTGTTGGCGGCCACCAGCCGCAGCGGCGTGTCCCCGGGCGACAGTGGCGCCGCCCGCCGCGCCACGCCCGCGGCACGCACGCCCGCGCTCCACGCGCTGTAATGTTACATACCCATCCCATCCTGTAGCAGGTGTTGGCGGCCACCAGCCGCAGCGGCGTGTCCCCGGGCGACAGTGGCGCCGCCCGCCGCGCCACGCCCGCGGCACGCACGCCCGCGCTCCACGCGCTGTAATGTTACATACCCATCCCATCCTGTAGCAGGTGTTGGCGGCCACCAGCCGCAGCGGCGTGTCCCCGGGCGACAGTGGCGCCGCCCGCCGCGCCACGCCCGCGGCACGCACGCCCGCGCTCCACGCGCTGTAATGTTACATACCCATCCCATCCTGTAGCAGGTGTTGGCGGCCACCAGCCGCAGCGGCGTGTCCCCGGGCGACAGTGGCGCCGCCCGCCGCGCCACGCCCGCGGCACGCACGCCCGCGCTCCACGCGCTGTAATGTTACATACCCATCCCATCCTGTAGCAGGTGTTGGCGGCCACCAGCCGCAGCGGCGTGTCCCCGGGCGACAGTGGCGCCGCCCGCCGCGCCACGCCCGCGGCACGCACGCCCGCGCTCCACGCGCTGTAATGTTACATACCCATCCCATCCTGTAGCAGGTGTTGGCGGCCACCAGCCGCAGCGGCGTGTCCCCGGGCGACAGTGGCGCCGCCCGCCGCGCCACGCCCGCGGCACGCACGCCCGCGCTCCACGCGCTGTAATGTTACATACCCATCCCATCCTGTAGCAGGTGTTGGCGGCCACCAGCCGCAGCGGCGTGTCCCCGGGCGACAGTGGCGCCGCCCGCCGCGCCACGCCCGCGGCACGCACGCCCGCGCTCCACGCGCTGCTGCCTACAACACACAACTCATGGTCGTTAGGGCTTCCTGTACACGATGCCACCACCGCGCCGCCACCGCTCTGCCACCGCGCCTTTAGCTGTGTATACCTCCGCGACTGCGCCAACACCACGTCGCTACCTTGCAGTCGCCGCCGAAAATCAAACACTAGATAATGGCGGCGCGGTGGCGGCGCGGCGGCGTGGTGGCGGCGTGTAATTACTTAGCACCATGGGGTCTCAACACGAAAAAAAAAGTATTAAAAAAAAATCATGGATGGCAGTAAAAGATAAGGCCGCTATCCTACTGGCGTTTTATGAGCGTTGGCGCCTCTCCAACGTCAACGCTCCGCAGACGCGACGTTGAAATCGCGAGTCTCTAGCAGCAAGCGTTCACCGTGCGACGCTTGCGCTCACGCCGCTCCCGCTAAGCTTTCCCGCCCACTTTAGTCGTCCGAAATCTATCGGGCGGTAAGGGTGTGCTGCAGTGTCATCTCGCTACTAACGCGCGCCCGCGCAGCTTCGTGTGAACACAGCAGTTTACGTATTCTATTCGGAAGTATTTTGATATGATAGTATGCTATATCATGACCGGTGAAAGTTAAACCGCGGCACTTAACCGGTACCGTGAACTGTATGGTGACCAAAGACGAGTGCCTGCTATTCAAACCAACCTGGGGGTCCCCCGGTCCCCCGTAGGGGGGTATTACAACATCTTAAAACCAATGAGTGAACGAGATGGCGCTAGACGACTTGTATAGCTCTGTCACTTTCAATTTGCGCTGCAGGGATGAACGAACTCAACAAACATAAAGCGCGCAGACGGCACCGTGCACGGTGTACAGTGCGCATATTCAATAATTTTGTGTGCAGTGAAAGTATTGTATATATATCTTTGAAACGGATCGTTACTTAGATGAATTTTTTTCGTGATTATTTTTTATTTGTGATTCCAAACAACTCCTCAAGTTTCTTGCAGTTAATTTTTTAACACTTTATATAATGGTTCCTTGTTACCTATAGAACTCCAAAAATTGTACAGTGGTGCTCAGATGGTCTACTATGATGTCTTATAGCGAGAGTGATTTCACTGTAGGAAAGAGATAGAACTATACAATTCGTCTAGCGCCATCTCGTTCCCATAGTGAAATCATACTCGCTTTAAGGGACTTATTACCCATGGCGCGATGCGACGCAATGCGACGCGATTCGACCAATTCCAAGTACAAGTGAAAATTAATCTTGCTACTAAGAAATAATGATGCAATTCGATTGACTTGACGTCGTCGTGGCGATCGTGTTTTGTTTTTCATCTACCCATAGATAACAACGTGTTTTATGTCATATGTCGTAGTGGAAAGGCAGGTTTTCACTTCTAGTTGGAATCGGTCGAAAGGTCTAGAGACTTTACCCATGGCGAGACGTCATGGTAGGCCACCAGGCGGGAGTGTCTCGATAGTACGTACCGGGCGCGATGTGTGTGTGTGGCGCGGGCGGGGCGGGGCGTGCGGGGGCGGGGGCGGCCGCGGCCGTGGCCAGTGCGCGCTGCCGCCACATGTGTGCGCAGCCGAACGAGAACTTCATGGCACGCTCCAGCGACTGTGGACAAACTCTATATTATTACACTGCAATATAGCTAAGCTACTTAACGACAAATTAATCGTAGTATCCAGCTTTGGAAAGAACCATGTTGGGCATGTCTCTATAGGACCAGGTAAGAAACACTGACATTCGTACATTCAGCATTGAGCGACTAAAGGTAGAGATAGCTGAGATCTACTTGCAACTAACTCACACGGCCAGCATGGCCCACTGACCTCCAGCACCAAACACAGCTGTCCCCAGCGTGTGGCTGCCAGCGCCAGCAGGTCCACCACACTAATAGCGTTGCGCAGCGCGTGCGCCCGCGCAGCTTCAAACTCGCCGCTCTGTGATAAAACAGCGTCTCGCACCGCCATCGCCTCACCAACCAGAAGTAGTAACACTACTTCTTCATACTCGTTTCGGGGTACAAACTGAAAAATATAACAATTATTAGGTAACAACTTTTCCATAAAAGATACTATGGTAGATCAAGTATTTAAGTGAAAATATGTGTGCTATTCAAAAGAATCTGCGTATTTATCGCATTAGATATACGGCATGGTTTATGGCTGCACTATAAATGATCAGTGGTGATAAAAAATGCTATTAATCATACCTGGTTGATGGCCGCATACTTCTTTGGTTTCCAAGGTCCCTCGGACACGTGGTCCTCTCTTCTTCTAGACAAGGTGCCTTGTGGAGGTGCTACCGCCAACTTCTCTGGCGCTTTGTAAACCTGGCAAGCAAATGAGAAAATGGAACAGGTGACAGAGAGGCAATCGATTTTCCGCCACCATAGGCGCGGGTTTGCGGACGGCGAGTCGAATTTTCTCTTGAGTCGATCAAGCATCACCTAGCTTGTCGCATTTAGTGATTACATTGTAATATTATTACCTGTCCAGTGACGCCTCTCATCAGCACCTCAGCTAGTTGTCGCGTGAGCGTCAGGCGCAGCGCCTGCGTCGATATGGACTCCACCGCGTTCAGCATCTCTCGATACCTAGTAACATAAGCATAGTTGGTTGCTGAGCTTCTCAGTTTTCATCCGGTTTCCGAACCGGCAAGAACATCACACCAAAGCTTAATTCTAAATAGAGGCACAGCTTTTACGTTTGATCCTGCCATATTTTATAGTACCACCTATCATAACGCGTTAGTAGGTACGTACATTTTTTCACTCTTAATACCTACTTGGGTTATTGACCGTTATGTTTTATATGAAATGTTTTTGGAGTTACATCAAGTTGATAATCGATCGATAGCACGATTACTTCCATGGTTTCAACAACTCTGTATTAGATATCTCATCAGCGAGTGTCCGTATTTCCGAAGATATACGATGGTTGCAGAAGCAACATACCTCCCTTTGAAAGTCTCTATGAGTGGCGGTATCATCTGAGATTGTTTGCAGGCTACATGAGTCCATGTTTTTATTCTATCATTGCTGCATTGTAAAATTACTATTCCTAGACATTTTTACTGTCAAACCTCATCATTTTAATCGTTTTCACTAAGAAGTCGTTTTTCTACAGAGACAATAATTTTAAATTAATTTATATTTTATGTCACCTATCACAATTAATTTTTTTGGTTTATAAATTTTAATACAACTAAAAAAACTAGCCGTATTATCATCACAATCCGCACATAACATTCGGGTAGTGCGACCAGCGTGACATAGTAACAGATGTCACACAAGGTTAATTGGATCTCACGCAATCTGACCGTAAGCCGGTTAACGACGCCCGACTACCGACAACCTACATTATGTTCACACGTTACGTCTTATCATAAGAATTGCATGTTTCATATGACAAGAGGACTGCGGGAAGTATGATATGCTACATCTGGCTAGAAGTGAGGAAGAACTATGGAAGGAGTCTCAAGTAAAATCATAATATGCTTGCCATGATAAAAAATACCAAGACCACCACAAAATATTGTCAGAGAGTCGCGTGACTATCTAAGCAAGTTACTGGACAATAGATTGTAAAGGGTGATTCAAGGAACACGGTGTATTTTAGTGAGTACAAGTCTTACAGTTCTTCCAATTCAACCAGTGTCAGAGGTTTCGTTAGATCATTTTACCACCTAAAACAAAAAATGGAACTAAAGCCAGAGATCTTCCGGACAAAGTATACGACCCGGCAACCATTGTCACAATCATGGTACGATTGTTTACCAAATTAGAAGTGTCAATAAAAGAATTCTGTTGGTAATCGCAAATACGAGACCAGCGATTAAACTTCAACTGTACCACTATGTTTAACGGTGCATCCACACCGCCGGTAACATTTGTGGAGCAATAAAAGGCAACACGTTAACATTCGGCAACATTTGGTAACTTTTGTGGCTCCTTGTTCCTGTTTGTTGATTGTTACTCATCCACACCGCAGTAACATCCGACAACAAATGTTGCCGTGTTACTGTATGTCGAGTAACGTTGCTCGACAATCGGTAACATTGTTAGATAATGGGGGTAACATTGTTACCGAATGTTGAGCAACGTTACTCGACTTACAGTAACACGTCAACACTTAGTAACATTAAATAACATTTTGTTGGCTGATGTTACCGAGTAACATTTGGAAACGTTGAGCTACAAATGTTACCGGCGGTATGGATGCACCGTAAGAATATCGTCAAGAATTTTGATTAAATTGCTGATAGATGAAGCCATTCCCAGTGGGGATATTATAGGCTGATTTATATAAAAGCAAGTGGACGTTCCAGAAACCTATTAATTATGGAGACTACTATAGGTTTATAAGGCAAGCCATACTTTTGGACAAGTAACGGAGTGTTCCGACCACCGTCAACCTATCTCCTTTCATGCTGGCCATAAATAAGATCAGTACAGACTCTTAAATTTTCTAATTCCAAATTGTAGTTGTCTCATATCATCGTAAGTCATAATTTTTCTCATATCCGACACATAACTCGTCAGTACAACAACTATTCTCAGTGCTAAATCTGTGAGATAATTTGCTTTCTGCTTCTGCTTTCTTAAATTTTTGCTATGCTCCCTTTGGAAGGTATGTAAGTAGACCTTGTAGTTTACCTTCACGCATGAACAGCTGCTTAAAGTGTATAAAGCGCAAGTCCGGTCATGCATCTCCATGCATGACCGGACTTGCGCTTTGTAAGAGCAGTACTCCTACTGCTCTTACAACGGTCAACGGCCAAATACCCCCTCGATGCACTTGAGTCGATTTGACAAACTGGCCAAGAAGCTTATCGACAACGATGTACTGGTCGATTCAAAGTTGCAGAGCCTTGAACATCGACGCCGAGACATCTTCTCTTACTCAGGCGAGATAGTTGTCAAACATAACCATACTTATTACTGATTAAAAAAAACCTGTTCCTTATTACTTAGTTCTGAGGCAGCGTTCCCGCCCTGGGACATTCGAGAACAGGCTTCTGCAAAAGTACCTACACTATAATCTAGTTGTAATAACTAACTTACCTGTCTATAGCATTCTGAAGCCTGCCTGCTCGTATGTGTAGTATGGGCACTCGTTGTAGCGCGGTCTCGAGCGTGGGGCCGGCGTGAGCGTGCGCCCCCGTGCGTTGCAGGTACAAGAGAGTCAGGTCCGATGATAGCTCGAAACTACGGATCTGGGGGAAACATTCACGTTAACCAAATACGTATAGCAGTACTTCTGGACACGGCTTGTACCTCTCTCAAAAGCCCAGATTGGATCCTATTCCAGATTAGTGATAAACGGTTGGGTTAGCTGGTTGATAGGCTGGTGCACTGTGTATCGCAGATGCAATTCCCGCACGGTACAAACACAGCCTTTTGTTTGAGGGTGAGAAATTAACAAAAGTCTCATTTCATTTTGAGTCGAGCGGGAGGTATTGTAAGACGCGGGACATACGTATACCGCGACTCCGGTACACAAAAGGGCTACCGAAGGACATCGTGGATTTTAGTCAGTACAGGTCTGACAGTCCCTCCCGCCCTGCCCGGGGCTGGGAGGACTCATTTGATGATTTTACCACGAAAAAAAAAAAAGACGCGTACTGACTAAAAAATTGGTCCTTCAATAGCCCTTGAAGTTCCAAGAACGCAGTATGTTATAACTTATCAGTATAACATATACCCTTACTGTTACTGGTTACTGTTTTGATCATTTCCAAAAACCCTGGCATGTTGACGTGGCCAACAAGTAGCTGTTACTGTACTAGCTGGTTGTGTAAGTTAAAAGCTTGTAAATTTTCCCACGATGATACAAGAGAAATTTCTTTCTTTGCTGTTTTTCTAAGAATGGTGTGCTTGATGCCGGCAGTAATTTAGTTACGAGTTTGGCGCCTTCAGTTCTTATGAAAGAGGTCATGTTTTCCATGTAGATAATACGAATACATTACAAGCCATGTGCCACCCGCGGGGATCGTAAAAGGCAACGATTTTACATTAAGTAAATAGGCTATACTGACCTTCACTTACAAAACAACATGATACACTTATCCTGTTAACCGATCCTGTTTTATACAGATGCGCGAGAGCAAATACTTGTTAAATTTATTATTGCCAGATTCAAAACACACAAAGAGATATCGTGAATTGGTAGATTAGTGATTAGCTGCTTAGTCGAGGGTTCAATTTCGCATGGAACAAATATTTGTATGACCTGCTGACATGACAGTGAAACGGATCTGGCTGCTTGTATTAGTTAAAATTTTAGATTGTTGGGTACTAGGTTAACATAAGAAAAAATGAGGATTTACTGTAGGTATAAAGTTCTTACCATCTCAGATTCTCTCTCGGCCTGCTTAAACCGACTGGATGAGCCGGAGCCAGTGTTCTGTTCTAAACACAGACCCTTGATGGCGTACGACTCGGCCACGATGCGCAGACTTCGACTGTACAACAAACACAATTGTTATTATTAACCTTTAGATGAACAAGAATAGTAGAAAGATTCAGGGACTTTGCCCATAACGCGATGCGACTTGATTCGACCGATTTCAACTATAAGTGAAATAATAATAATAATATTCCACAACGAAAGCTGAAAATGATAAAAAAATCAAGTATCTTGATTTAGCACACGAGATTGTCGACATGTGGGACGTGGACTCAGCAGTCATTGTACCGATAGTCGTTTCGGTCAATGGACTAATTGCGAAGAGCCTCGACCAACACCTTAAGAGGCTCTCATTGTGCAGCTGGCTCAAGGGCTTGATGCAGAAAGCAGTTCTCTTGGACACGGCTCGCATTGTGAGGAGGTTCCTCTCTCTGGAGTCCTAACCACCGGCACCTTGGACCCTGTTCCCGATGCTAGTGGGCCACTATTTTTTTATATTTTTAAATGTTTTTAATATCTTTTTATATTAATATTTAAAAATGTAAATAAATATGTAAAAAAATGAATAAAGAGAAAATAATAATATTCCACAACTATCACACAACGCCGTCTAGTCCCAAGCTAAGCAGAGCTTGTGTCATGTGTACTAGACAACTGATAAACATACTTATATATTTCTAAATACATACATATTATTATAAATTACACCCAGACACAGAACAAATGATCGTGCGTTTTCACTTGTAGTTGGAGCATCGCGTCGCATCGCGCTATGGGTAAAGTCCCATAATGTTGCTTTGCTTGAAGGAGGGAAGTGAGACTTTTGCTCTGCAATGGGTCAACATAGGTTCATAATAAAAAAAAAACCTCTTTAGGACAGAGCACAGTTAAAAGCACTTTACATGATCAGTAACAGCTAAGCTATTCATTAGGTTACGCATTCTCTAGCACGCGCGAGGAAGCCCATAATCTCTGCTTAGAATTTCTAGAGGATTGAGGGTACAGTCCTTAAAAGAGCATGAGTATTTTTCCTTACCTTAGAACCCATTCGCACGAGTGTTTTTATTTAGGGCATTAAAAATCGCTGAGTTTTAACAAAAAGGTATATTGAACTTAACTGTCACCGCCCAGCATTTAAAATCAAATGTAGCTCAAAAATAAACGCCGCGTTTTAAAAGCGCTGACGTGTGAACAGATACATGGGAATGCATTTGTTCTATTTCCGGCGCTTTTTTAACGCCCAGAAAAAATAGGCTCGTGCGAATGGGCACTTAGATTAATCTGACTTTAATGTCTCATCAGAAAGAGTGGGCGAAGCGCCCGAAACTCAAAAAATATCCCACGGGAACATAATACAAGGAAGGAAAGTATCCTGTGTTGCATAGGATACTTTTTATCCTATACTAGGCTATGTGTTAATCCAGGTTATGAACTATCTGTATGCCAAATTTCATTGAAATACATTCAGTACTGTTTATGTGAGAGAGTACCAAACATTCATCAATCCATCCTCACAAAGTTTCGCATTTATAATACAGCTCATATTATTCTGTGTACACATGCAACGAGTAAACAAAGTCATTACCACCAAAAATGTGAGGATAACGTCCCGCCATAATGTCAAAATGGTTGACACACGAGCAAAGCGCGGCGGTCGGTGACTCAGCTGTTTACACTTCTATGAACAGACGCCAGCACATCAATCTACCCCTATCTGTCAATTTTCTTTAATAGATTTTCAACTTTATCACAAAAGTAGAAGGTTCGTGTTCGATTGTGAAAGTTTGGGATATGTTGATGTGTTGTCTAGTCTGTACCATTATGGAAACTCTTGAAATACTCTTTTTGCGTATCCATGGATTTCAAAAGTAATCTTCAAAACTGACGAACCTACGACCTACAACTTGTAAGTCGGGGCCGATACCACTGAGCCACCACTGCTCGTAGTACATTCGGCCCTAATTATTTCATCATCATCATCATCATCAGCCTATAAATGTTGTCACTGTTGGGACACAGGCCTCCTCTCTGTGAGAGGGAGTGGGCCGTAATCTACCACGCGGGCCCAGTGCGGGTTGGTCATAATTATTTATTTCAGTTTAAAGGAAGATAAAAGTCTGTATAATTTTAGTTACAGGACGTTTTTTCTTCACGTATTATAATGTGTATATTGCATTGTAAAGTTATTCGGGTGAGTTTATTGCCACCTATACTATTATAAATGTTCCGCAAATTACATGCACATGGCTATTATTGTCTATAAACAGTTTGTTTAGCGTCTGTCATGCTCGATCGTGTGATCACAAGGTGACGTCATCCCAACACGTGTGAGATGCACATGATAACAGATCCACGCTAAACAATTCCTCAAAAATTTACTTTGTTTAGACTAAAGTGTTATATCTGAACTATGAGTCTAGTAGATAAGATATGTGTGTGATATGTCTATAAGTAATGTTAGACAAAGATAGATTGTTAACTCAAGATCGTTACTCATGGCCTTATGAGATCATGCATTATGTACACTCATAATTTGTTACCTATAGATACATTGGCTGTGGGTACAGGGTACACTAATCAAACTTCCTCAGGTATTTTTCTATCTATCAACTGAATTCGTCAGCATCTATTCTACGAAGTATAGAATAGAATAGAATCATTTATTAGCTAGAGAGGGTTTTACAACGCTGTTATAATTTATGGGTGGTACACAGACCTCACCTGCAATTATTTTGATTAAATTCGTCATTTTTTATTGACCAAATTTGGCATGACCCATTGTAGATGACGGATTCAAAACAATCTTTCTAACATCTGTCACATTGTCTATTCTTTCGTCGACAAACCCAATTCTATAGTGCCATGCTACATGTGCTGGTGATATAATGATAGACTGTTCAATTTCATACTTATTATCATTTAAGTCTTATCGTAAAATATACTGTATATGGTTATTGTGAGCTGAGCAAAGTGTATATTACTATAATATTATTTTTAATACAAAATATTCAGTTATGTTTTGCCTATAATATGTATACAAGACCTGTTTAAAATAAGTTTTAAGAACTTTAACATTTAATATAACATTTAACCTATTTATATTAGGTACAAGAGCATTGCAGAGCAGTGGTGGCCCAGTGGTATCGGCCTCGACTTACGAGTAGTAGGTCGTGGGTTCGAACCCCATCTGGTGCATTACTTTGTGTAATTTATTTCAACACCACTGCTCTCAAAACGGTGAAGGAAAACATCGTGAGGAAACCGGCATGTCCTAGAACCAAAAATTCGAAGACATGTGACATCCACCAACCCGCACTGGGCCCGCGTGGTGGATTATGGCCCACTCCCTCTCTCAGAGAGGAGGCCTGTGTCCCAGCAGTGGGAACATTTGTAGGCTGATGATGATGATGACAAGAGCATTACCCCATTCAGTTGTTTTATTTAGCATCCATTTCATTAACGCAGTATGAGTCAACAAATCTATTCATCCATAAATTGTAGTGAGTGTCGCAATAAGATTCCGCAATTACCTTTAATTGCTTGATAATTTGGCATGCAATGCAATATAATGCAGCTAGTAATGCAAACAGTTAATTTGTTTCATACTAAGAGGTACTTAAGGTGTATGATTGCACACTATTCAACTGTAGATAATTAGTGAGATAAGGGAGTGGAGGACAGAGGACAAATGTTGCTCATTGTGTTCAGATTGCAAGTAACTGGCTATTGTCCGAAGGTGATATTAAATAACAAGGCAATGCCAAGAATAAATTGTTCAAGATTAAATTGATGTTATTCATGAGTCATTGATAAGTTTAACTTTCTTAAACTTTGCTTATAAAAGGTAGCAGATGTTAATTCTTTCTTACCTAGTTATTGGCAGTATTTGTAAATAATCTTCAAATATGTCTTGATGCTTAATTATAATGTTAAAATCAAAATATACTCACACTGGTAACTCTTTTTCTGTCAATGTATTCAGCTCTGCCAGTTTATAATGTTTCAATGCATCATCGTACGCTCCACATGCATAGTTCAGCTTCCCAAGCAGGAGGTGGGCATCGAGGGCTACACCTGCCCTCTTGCCTGCTTCATCGGTGGCTAGTGTCAGGTAGCCACGGGCATCTGACAGCTCCCGTTGTGCTCTCTCTATATTTTCCTTGCTGGGCGGCCATTCCTCAAGGTGTGCTTCAAGCTTGCCCTCTCCGATGAGGAAGTGGGCAAGGCTTTCTGTTAACAGAATTAAATAGGTGATGTATTGATTATAAAGTAAATAATAATAAATGGGCTTTTATCTCAAATATTGAACAAGTTGTGGAACTAGTTTTATTTATAAATTATTACTTTTTAAAGTATTCAAAATTATGTATTACATTCTTGCACCCGCTTGCATAATAAATGAGTTTTAATCTTTTCTTGTATCGCATGTGTTGAAAGTTAAACTCCTTTCTCCATGTTAATGGAGGGAGAAGGAGTTATGTCATAAGGAGAGGCACCAACTCTCTGGTTTCTCATTTAAAAATATTCTAACAGGGAATTGGACAGGATGGTAACACAATAATGTTATAGGAAGGAATGTTCCAAAACAAATCATACCGGGTTTCCCCATTTGTCATTCAAATTGAGTAATTACTAAAAGACGACCCACTGACCAAAATTTTATTCAAACATATTAATTTTAAATACAATTAGAGACAATGATTGTCTCGACCTCAGTTACTTTTTATAACACAAAACCATAAATAACTAAATAGTTTTGCAACTGACATTCAAGGAAACATGAATAAATAATTATCATAATAAACCTATAGTTGGTACACAGCCCATGTACTGATGTTTATCAGTCAAACGACGGGAAATCAGCAAACATGCTTTTTATTTAAAACATGTACTGATAAGCAACAATACATTATAATATTTTTAAGCTCTGAAGATAACAATTGCTCTTCAATAACCTAACTGAAGATGTCTCACAGTGATGTAAGCGTTGAGAGAATACGTAACATGCGTCACTGACCATGCTGTGGAGACCTGGCCTTCAACTGCTGAGCCAAGTCCACTGCCTTCTTCCAATTGGACTCCTCACGACTCTTCTCAATCTCTGTTTCATAGCCCCGCACAGCATTCTTACTCCTCGATGTCATTTTAACACGGGAATAGTTTTACTCGTTTGTCACACCATCGAATTGATTGATCACCTCACTCATACATTGCAAAACCTTTTGGAAATTGCATTACAGTCTCCCAGGATCACCAGGAATTGAAGGCCAAACTTGACAGATGACAACATAGTACGCAGAGTTCATTCTGCCATCAAAGTTTCATTCTGCAATCGATTAGATTAAACAATTTTCAATCGATTTTAATCAAATAAAAATAATAACGTAATATAAATTATTGATCGTGAAATTAATTCATTTTATAACATATAATTTTGATCAAATAATTCCACAAAACAAAAAACTACTACCGCCAGTGTTGGCAATGTGTAGTTTAATTTCGTGTGTACAGAGTAAGCTTCTTACAATTTTAATTTCTTACTTTATTAACAAAACAGTTTAATTTTAATTAAAAAATCGCAAAGAGCTCTCTAATATTTTTTTTTTGTGATATGATTCTAAAATAATTAGTGCTATCTAGCTTTGTAAACATGAGTTACATTGGGTTTTGCTTTTCGTCACTAGATGGCGTTACTAGTAGTCTACGAAGCAAAAAAAATGGTTTATATTACATCAGAATAGATTTGTGCGTTATACGTTTAAAACATGTTTTCCGGTATCGGTGATTTCATACAAAAAGAAATGCTTATCGGGCAGAGAGTAGTAACTAGACCTGAATGAGGCACATCGAACTTGGCAAAATCAGAGTGATGGTGACCTTATTGGCCCAACAGGGCCAAAGCCTGCCGGACTAACGAGCAACGGTGACCCCGGAACGTAAAGGGCTAGCTATTGAAGGACACCGTGGATTTTATTTTACAAGTCTGACAGTCTCTCCTGCCCGGCCCTGGGTGGGGAAGGACTCATTTGATGATTTTACCACGTCTAACATACACCGGGAAGTTAACAGCCATAGTTCACACAGCCCATTGAACTAGTTAGGTTCATCAGCGATCGATATTACGGCATCGAGATATTCATGTGGACTTAATATTCTGCACACATTCGGTATATCGAGTTTGGCACGCCACCAGTTTTATATCTGCAGCCGATACTCATCTATACTTTGCAGCCATTATGGCGTAGGCTCTGTGTGTATCTATTATAAATTATTAGCAATTGCCAGCGGTTTCACAAGCAGTGGTTCAGCGGGACTTACGAGTTGTAAATCGTGGGTTCGAATCCAGCCCGGCACATTACTTTGTGTAATTTGTTTCATCACGACTGCTCAAAACGGTGAAGGAAAACATCGTGAGGAAACCGGCATGTCCTAGAACCAAAAATTCGAAGACGTGACATCCACCAACCCGCACTGGGCCCGCGTGGTGGATTACGGCCCACTCCCTCTCACAGAGAGGAGGCCTGTATCCCAGCAGTGGGAACATTTATAGGCTGATGATGATGACTATGATGATGTCACCGACATAGCTCGTAAAATTTGCAAGTTGAAGTGGCAATGGGCAGGCAACATCGCTCGTAGAACTGACAACCGATGGGGAAGAAAAGTTCTCTCATGGCGACCACGGACCGGAAGACGCAGCGTAGGTAGGCCTCCCACTAGGTGGACCGACGACATCGTGAGGGTCGCGGGCAACCGATGGATGCAAGTGTGGCGAATTGTCGTTCGGCGTCTTAGAGGGTGGCCTACTCGTATGTTCAGCAGTGGACGTCTTCCAGCTGATAATGATGATGATGATGACTTAATTCAGATTATAAACTATCTGTGTTAAGTGTACCTTTCATTCATCTAAATTCGTTCAATGGTTTTTGCGTGAAAAAGTAACAATCCTCCATCCATCCATCCATCCAGTAAGATAAGATAATAATATCATGTAGGTACTTGCTATTCCCCCCGGTTTTACATGCTGATCAGCTCTATTTGGTTGTAGCGTGATGTTTAAGCATACCCTAAAATCTTCCTCCATAAACACAAAAAAAAAACTGAACTATTATGTATTTCCTGTGAAACATAGGGAATTCAGCCTTTGATCTTTCATACTAAAATTAGATTCCACTTTGTAACCTTATGTATCTAAAGTCATGCCATTTATGTTAATTGGTACAGTCAGCAAAAGAGTTAGGTATTCAGGCAGCAAGTTTTAAAGATATCCTGTGTATTAAATGCATGCAATTGCCGTATGCGCTATTTGACTGAATGGTACGTACTCATGTAGGCAAAGAGTTTGTTATGCAGATATTGAATTTTATAACACATCATTGGAATTGCGTTTAAAACTTGCTACCTGCATACCTATATCTACCTAACTCTGTTGTTGACTGTACATAAGTAAATACAAGTACCTAATTAGATATTTGCCCTTCACAGGCATTTACCAAACATCTAAGTTAACATGGGCAGCCAAGGTTCCCTAAATCAATAAAACGGATGTCTCAATCAAGTCAGAAGAGGCATTGATCGATAGGTTACCCGCGTCAGCTGGTGGCATGTGAAGGTTAACCCGAAATAGCCGAACTGACATGAAGACAACTATTAACTTCAGGGGGTTGTTACCTAAAACATACCTGTCTATCTATATGATAGAGACAGCTTGGTAGGTATTTTATTTTGGCTTTTGAATTTAATTTATTTATTCATTGTTCGTGCCCCTACCTACTATAAAGTTAAACAAAAATTTATAAGAAAAGATGTTCTAATTATTTTACACAATAACTCTTAGGCCGCTGCCTCGAATCTTGCGGGCAGCGAGGCGGCAGCGGCAGCGGCGCGGGAGCGGCACGGACGTCGCAGACCTGTTCTCGAAACTAGCGGGCAGATCGCGCGTCACTATAGCCGCGTAGTGTTGTGTTCGTGATTTTGTTGTGGAGATATTTGTTTTTATTCGCGAACGAAATGTCTGAACGATGGCGGCAACATCTTTTTTATTCAAATTTATTCCTAACGCTCGATTTATTGTGGGAAAAACACTACAGCGCAGGCGCGCGGGCGTTCACCGCTTGTCAAAGTACACCGCTCGCTGCCCGCTCCCGCCCCGCTGCCGCGCCGCTGTTTTCGAGGGTCGGTCCATTTGATTATACGCATAACATCCTCCCGCTCCCGCGCCGCCGCCGCTGCCGCCCCGCTGCCCGCAAGATTCGAGGCAGCGGCCTTAAATGGATTTGGATGACACACATTTATTTAATGTAGATATATTATCATGTGGACTAATACGTAGGTTTCTTATTTAATGATAGGCTCTCGTACAACTAGGTACTAGGTAGCCTGATGGTGGTAAAGGTAAGTTAAAGTATGATCCCATCCCGTAGTAAGACATTGTGTTGCCAAAAAATGATGAGTCTTCAAACATTCTATTGTCGCCTGAAGACGCGTCCATTCTCTTGACATACAAAATATGAAGAGGCCTGTTAAGTTAAAAGATGAGGGGCATCTTGTCGAGCTTCAACATAAGTACAGGGTGCTCCATGCGAATAGACCTCACTTAGAGGTTTTAAAAAACAGCAGTCTCTGCTCCTAAAGTAACACTGACTCTACCAAATTTTCATGGTATGCGATCGCTTTTTTTCATGGTACTCCGTTTTTGGTGGATCCCGCTCTAGGTGAAGTGGCAGGCACTGTCAGATTTGACTGAATAAAAACCACCCTGAGCCCTTATCACGAGTTTTCACTATTTTACTTTACAGCGTCTTTCCAGTATTTACAGCATTTCTTGTATGGAAAAATTGAACAGCGCCTCTGGCATACGAAGAAGGAACTAATTTTTTCCTTGAAATTAAGGTGAATTCATTAACTGTTGAGGCGTGAAATACCCTCTCATCTTGACAAGGATCCCTAACTTTTTTGCAGCCAACTCATGTGGACAAAAATTGAGGGCCGATGTCAACGGCACCCCAAAAAGATCAAGATGGTCTGTCATTTTTATTATGGTTACAACTCAGAAAGATAGAACCGGGTGGAATTAGCTCCGTTTTGCGGAAAAAGTCACGTCTTAGCGGCATTTATCCTGACTAAATTGGCACAATCGGAGACTACCTCCAAAGACAAGTTCAAGCACTCAACCGCCCAAGCAACACAAACTAGCTGATTAACTTTTGTATAATAGCAATTCTGATGACTAAACGCTGTAAAAGATCTAGGGATAAAGTTTATATAAATGCTTATACAGTCAATATTCAAGCAATTTGGGCACATAATTAATCGCTTAAATCTGAATAACGTTTGGTTAACTTCTGCATAAAAGCTGATCGAACCTTTGTTCAGAATTGAAAACTCTATTAAACAGATGAAAATATCAAACTCTGATATACAGACAATATTCTTAATTCAGATCTTTTTCGATGTTTTGTAAAGAAGGTATGTAATTAAATGTACAATATCAGCATTTTGTTATTCAATTTAAGTGATGGTGGCATCGCTCTCTGGATGAAATTATAAATATGGCTAAGTATATTATTTTTGGTAAAATGTTTTGTTAACAATACAATTATTACAACGCATGCTACTTTACTGTGAGAATACATAGAAGTTTATAGTAAAATTTTCGAGCGCCACAAGATAAAACCAGTTTAAAAAAAATAAACAATTGACTTATAGTAACCCTTTTCGACAGATAAAATATTTTATTCAATTGTTACTAATCAAAGTGGTAGAAAACAATCAGGTAGGTATTAGAATACTACCCAGATGTTTTTTTTTAATAAAAACATCGAATTATTATTTATAATAACATCGTTTAGTTTAAGAAAAGAGGTTATGTTAGGATTAATAATGGCGACGATGTTGATTCTGAATATAAGCTGTTCACACAGACAGTTTGTTTACAATTTCTGTGTAACAGGTCACTTGTAACTGTCAGTAACAGTACGTTTTATATCGTACTTCTGATAACCGATTCTAAAGCTGCCCGTCTCAGTACTCTTATTCAGATTATTAGGAGTTGAGTTGCATAAAAAACGATTAGTGCACTTCTCTTGCTATAAGATTGTCATAAGATCGTAGTCATCTTCATTTATGCAGAAGTTAGCTGCTTAAACGCTAAAAAAGTAATCAGTATCCATATTCTGAATAAATGAGTACGGTTTGCCGGGTTATGCAGCTTAAAGAAACCAAACAATAAACTATTCAGAATCAAGCTGTATAATTGAAATATTTTGCAAAGTTGTTCAGCACAAAGCTGAATTTTTCGCTGTTATGTAGCTACTAGCTGTCTCAGTCACTTTTATTTGTAAAAAAAAACAATCTTATGCTGAACTTATCAAGCTTTCAGTGTAATTAAAGTTTAAATACTGTATTATTCAAGATAAAGCTATCACGTCAGTTTTTTTACAGATGTAATGCAGCTATAAACTGCTAATTGGTGTTTAATTTTTACGTATTGCTTGGGCGACCATGGTTCTTTCGCCTGATATTTGTGAATTTTATTCATGAATATACCACTCAAAACAAAATATTAAAATGTCATTGACGATTTTAGATGAAAATACATGAAAAATAAGTTAGCATTTCAATAAATCGTTAAAATAAACGAAATTAAATAAAAAGTGAGAAATTACAGGAATGTATCAAGTTTTATATAAAATAATAAAATCGAAAAATAACGTTACCAATGTTCCAAAGAGTTCTTCTCTCTTTTACCCTGTGTTATTTGATTGAATGTGAAATGTTCTGGATTAAATACCGAAAATTTTCTATGCTCAGTAGAAATCAGATTAAAATTCTGAGTGACCACTGTAACATCGTAATTCGAGCATCAGCGAATATGTGCACTGTTAGTCGCGTCATATTCGCTCGAGCATCAAATTGATCCAAGTTGAACTCAGGTACTCCTTGCTGTTCGAATGAAATAATGTGGAGTTGCACCACATTCTCTACGCAATTTTGAGCAGTTACATATATCTTCGTTAGGAAGCGCAAGCCCAGTTTTGCAAAATAGAAATAACCATCCCAGAGCATAATTTATTTAGAGCTCACCGAAAGAGTCTGTTTCAAGAGTACAAAGATCTGAAACCTGTTGTTAAGATCTTCTCTACACTCTAATAGATCTTACTTTATTAAAAAAAAATAACCCAGCAGTAACCCACCATAGGAAGCACTGAAGCCCAGTCAGAACAGTTCAATAAATTTTCTCATTTGCAATTGTTTAACGTTTTTCACCATACGCTACAGTTAACTGCAGGCGAACCAAGCAGCTTCTTGAATATTTTTAATCTTCATGGTGTCGATTCAAAATAGCCTAGTCAATTATAGGGGTGCCTGTGGCTCGTCGCAATAGAGTTTGTAGGGTCCACGTGGTAGATTTATCGCTCTCTTTGCGCGGTTCAACGAACTTGATTCTTGGGCCTTACTCATTTTTGTCCGATCACGGCGTTTTTTGATATTACCCGTCACTTGACACAGGTTTCAAACATTTTGAAGCACTACTTGGGAACATTCGACCATTAAACCCAACTTTTCTGGCTATATCTCCTTATCTATGTCACCTTAATTACCCCAAGTGGCTAATTTTGCGTCCATAATTATGTCTCTGAATACATGACATAAATGACTGCTTGCTGTATAAAGTCGAAGAAAAAGTTTAAAATACCATATCGTAAATTCTAAATAACCACAAAAATCTAATTTAAAAAAAAGTTATGAATTCCAATTAGTCACTGGAAACAATATTAACACTTGAAATATATCATAACAAGATATTTATTATAGAATAGTTTGAGGACATTTATCGTATTATCCATTCGTAACTAAGAAAATAAGTAGTGTCTGGAAGCCCCGGGATCTCACTCTGTTTATTCGAAAGAAAAGTGGCAAAAGCTCATGTTGTTTTCTTCCTGGTATACGAGGCACAGTTCTTTTGTTTGTGTTTTGTTTCTATTCGTGGGGCATCACGATGTCAGATTGACAGAAACAGTGTTCTTTCATATTGTAATAGCCCTCTTAAGTACCTAGGTAATAAGGAGCAGCCTTAGCCACATTTGAAATCGTGGAAAAAGAGTTGTTCCCTGCAATAGGTCCTGTCAGAAATGGCACGAGATTAGAGTAGTTCTGAGCCGAGGGAACGAGATGGCGCTAGACGACTTGTATAGTTCTGTCTCTTTCGCTAAACTACTCACGCTTTAAGGTGAATGCTCCAGGGTAACCCGCGAAATTCAAAATTTCTTGGGTTTTTTGCAATTTGCAGGCCAGTGCTAGGTTGTATGTTGATTAAAATATTGATCGCGACTGTAAGACGTATGTAGTTACAGAATTATAATCAACAAAATCATCAATACAACGCTCTAAGTTCATAAAGCTTCAGGAATGACTTTTTATGTTATTTTTTTGTTCTATCTACGCGTGCTGGTAAAACACAATTTAAGTAGTTTTAGTGGAATTGTTCAGCCGTTTCAGTTTTTGGTGGTGATTTGTAACTTTACTGTACTAAAGTTAAATCTCACCTCAAATCATTCGTCTACCTACAAAAAAACTTGCTTAGTGAACAAGACAACTGTCAATATAATATCTATTGGCAGTCTATTTTTACCTAAGTTATTTTTAATCTTTTCAACTTACATCACCATGTAAAATTGAGAACACCATACAAATAGCTTCAGTCCGGGCGGTTTCAGAACGTTTGGGCGCAGGGCGGGGGCGCTGGAGGTGGGCGGCGGCGGCGGCGACGTCGCGGGCGGCGGATTAGCACCGGGTGACACTGCGCCCAGGCAAGGACACAACCTTAGCTTAACACCTGCTCGGGGTTGTTATGGTTTATTTTAAGATCAAGATAAGTTTTAACCAAAATTCTCGAGTGTAGCCACACCCTTTTCTTTAAAATGCAATAGAGTTATTTACTTACAACGTTGTCCACTTGGTGAATTGCGGATTTACACGTTTCTCTGTCTATTTTAGGAAAGGTATTTGTATGACCTATATAACTGTTGTACTGGTCGTTTCCTTTGCTTTTAAGTAGGTATTTAAGACAACTCTGTACTTATAACATGTTCGAACTACTTATTGAATAAATTATTGTTGTTATTGTTATTTGTGGGTTGAGTTCCGCTTTGGACTGGTGACGCTAATGCCGAGTAAAGTTTTGAATTCGATTCGTATAGGTTTGCTAAACTTTAATAAAGTATCTATTCCCACCTCCTTTGCAGTAGCAAGCTAAGGCTACAGATTCGCCATCAATTTACATGGAACTTAAATATAAATAGAGAAATGTGAGCGCACTAGTTACCCCCCTCTGCTGAACCCTTCGATCATAGGCGAGGACCCCCATAGAAACCCCCCTCGTCTTAACGGATCATACTTGGTTGATGGAGCCTGTCCATCATTCCCCCACACCACGACCTGAACCGTGCCAATTGGTTCCAAGCTATTTCACCACGAAACACCTTGACTTTAAGCTAGCGTGTTCATAACTTTCAATTTATTAACATTATTTTGAATTTGAATGAGCTGTTCGTGAAGTGAAATGTACCTAAAGTTTTAGCAATATTGTTGCGATTCAAATTAATAAGGAGCTATTTCTGTGTACGGTTTTACTACGAAGATAAGTGGTTCTTCCCTTATTACTACAAGGGCTACTTTTCCAACAGGTAATTCATTTACAGTACTTACTTTAATCATGGTAATTAATTAACTTTCTCCGTGAGTGACTTAGCCACGTAATTTAGTGTAAAAACCAGAAGGGAACATTAAAAATATTTCAGATTGACATAACCTAAAGATTATGTAATCACAATGTCAGTTGTCTAAGAAGAAGAATACCTATATCTACTTAAAATATGTATGAAAGTTTGGTTTTCAGCCCAATAGGTAGGGCTCCGCAAAAAATAGGCTCAGCCTAGAATAATAATATATACTCAAATTGAACCTACTTTGATATTTTCCCTATCTCTGTAACTCTGTTCAGATATTTACCCTAAAATAGTACCCAACAAAGACGAAAATTCCCAGCTATTCATAGGTACCTCCGCAGCCTCCATTTTCCCGAGATAACGTAGGTACCTGCGAGCTACTTTACAGCGGGCGGTCTCGAAGGGACCATTGACTCCGTAATATCTAAGCCAGCACTACTTTACGGCCGAAAGGGGCGAAATAACTGAGTTGTATACCAAAACAGGGTTCACGAAACAGTTTTAAGCGGGGGATAAAAACTTAGGTGAGTTTGCATTAAGTAGATAGCTTTGGCTAAACCTGAGCTGAAAATTCATGACTTAGCTCTGGAGTATTTTACAAAAAACACGTTATCCTTGATAATAAAATCATTTGTGTAGTGAACCAGTCAGCCACAAAAGCTTCACAAGAATTTCCACGCCAATATCAATTTCCCGTCAACACAAAGCAGTTTGCAACGAATTTCCCACAAACTAGTTTGATCCGGTAACAAGCTATTGCAACATGTACCCGCTATGCAGGCTGAGAGGGGGTAAAAAGGGGTGGTAAATGAATGACGCACCTGTGCAGGCGGCACGGCGCAGTGCGGGTCAATGTCGGGCCACATCCCCTCCAGAGCTCGGTGCGGGGTGTTGGGGGTGAAAAGGACAGCGTTACACCCCGCACCCCGCGGTAAAATTGGTTTACCTTTATAGGCATCAGTGATGCGATGGGATCTAAATGTTCCGTTTTCAATTTGCTTCGGCGCTGCGTCTGATGAGGGTCAGGGGTGATTCATCATACCTTTGTGTTTCATTTTACATTTTCATGTTTTATGTGCTCATGCTGGACGGATGTGTGAATAGGATTAGTTCGGTCCTTTGTTTAAATATTTTAAGCGTTGTCGTGGAAGGGTAAGCTTTAGGTTTAGGATAAGTTATTCCGTCTTGGGTAAATTAATGCTAAAGATGGTCGTAAGCCGTACTAACAGACTGTATGTAAAAATGGCTTACGTGGGAGTGGCGGTTTGTTGTAAAAGGTTGAATTATCTCACCAACAAACGTATGACGACATCATGGCAATACATACTGGCCCACTATTTCATTGTGTATATCAGTGGGCCCATAAATGCTTTAATTATTTGGTTTTCAGGATCACTAACCAATACTGTATATCTTGAAGGAATGATACGTCCCTTTAATTCAATAAGTAGTTTTATTTTGAGACCTCACAAAACATAATATCAGGAGTGAAGTATTGTAGCCACATGTTACAGAAAACTAGAAAGTAAGATAAATAAACTCAAGCCTAACCGATCTAATTGACAGAACAAAACAAACTTTTTGACAAAAAATGTACTGCTACGTCTTTACCATACATTTTAGAAAAATTCTAAATGACAAGTTCATAACACCACTTCCATAAAGTGGGAACAAGGAACAACAGCCAGGCAGCCGGTGATTGTCGCGGCATGTCACGGATGACACGAGCTCACAGCGCAGTAAACGCCGCGACGGAAGGAAACACTTTATTAATGGCGCCCACCGACAGATCGTGCGCTACGCCTTTCAAAACAACGATGTAGAAAGTGAAAAAAAGCAAAAAAAAATACATTAATGTTATACTATTTTTTTTTATCGTGGTAAAATCATCAAATGAGTCCTCTCACCCAGGGTAGAGCGGGAGGGACTGTCAGACGTACTGACTAAAATCTACCGTGTCATTCAATAGCCCTCTACGTTCCGGGGTCATGCCCAACAAGCTAAGTAATCCTATAAGGAAAGATTATAAGTGTATCAGTACCTACTAATAAAGTTCTTCAAGTATGCCTCTACAAGAACGTTCTTATCTACTTTGGTCTTTTTCGTTCATAATTTATTTGCCATGATGACACGGACACCTTTCTCAAGAAACCTACCTTTTTAGTTTGGATCACTATATAAATATACATTCATTTCTTTTTTCTTAGATAAACGTTTGTAGACACGATATTGCTTTAGAGACTGTTATTGTTCAAAACGAGGCTGATATTGAGAAGCCTGTTACAAACATTGCCCCAGTAACTGTAGCTATCTGTTACAAAAAGTGATCAAATAAAAACGAACAGCCATCGGAATCACGCAATAAAAAATATAAAGTTGTCTGAATTTTTTGTTCTAACTTTTAGGGTTTCGTGCCAGGGTAAGGCTGCGTTTCCACCAGAGATGTGCGAGGATGCGTAGTGAGGGATGTGTTTGTAAAGAACCAACAGAATCGCTTCAGCTCTGGTGGAAACGGCTCAGCGGAGCTAGATTTTATTGCATACAAAACAAGCGAGGGATGTGTGCGAGGGATCTGTGCAAGGGATGTGTTGCCAGGGATGTGTGAGTGGGATGTGTTGCGATGAATGTGTTGTGTCACCGCTCCCACTACACCGCACCCTCGTCGACACATTTCACAGCTTTGCGCATTTTCACAGCTCCGCTACACATCTCTCTCAGCTCTGGTGGAAACGCAGCCTTAAACGAGACCCTATTACTAAGACTCCGCTGTCCGTCCTTCCGTCTGTCTGTCTGTCTGCCTGTCCGTCTGTCACCAAGCTGTGTCTAATGAACCGTGATTGACAAAGTATTTCTATTGCCGCTATAATAACGAACAGTAAAATCAGAATAAAATAAATATTGAAGGGGGCTCCCATCCATACGACAGACATGTTATCTTTTTTATAACTAGCTTTAACCCGCTTTATCACCCGCTTGATGATATAGATAGCCTATAATAGCTTTCCGCGTTAATTGGCCTTCCAGCATAAAAATATTGTTTCAATTCGAAACAGTAGTTCCTAAGAGCTAGCGTTCAACCAAACAAACTCTAGGGTTTCGTACCATCTATACTAATATTAGTTTAAAATCTATAGATACCATCTATACTATATACAGGGTGTAAGAGACATCGACGCACAAACGGATACCATGGGTTCAGGACATGATTCTTGACGCCCCCGTGTTGGAATTTTTCGTCGGATTTTTCCTAATTTTCAAAATTAAAAAAAAATGGAGTTTTTTTTTTACTTTTGACTGTTCATAATCGTTATTCTTACCTAACCCAATGAGATTTTTAATAAAAAAGTAATTAATTCACTACTTTCACTAAAAGAAGCAATGTAAATAAGACTAGAAATGGTGTCTTCTTGGATGTTTATAATGAAAGGTCATCGACGTCATCGTATACCTACATACTGTGTCCAGTACGACAGTACCTGTAGTACTTTAAGCGCGGCTCACTATTAAAAAAAACAAAACTTAAAAAAATAAAAATTTAACCGAAAAAACCGACGAAAAATTCCAACACGGGGGGTCCAGAATCATGTCCTGGACCGTGTGGTATCCGTTTGTGCGTCGATGTCTCTTACACCCTTTATAGATGGTATGGAACCCTTCGTGCACAAATCCGACTGCCACTTGGCCAGTTTTTGTCACAGTTCTCGTTAGAAGGCGTGAGAACGAGAATCTTTCAAAGATTCAAGTAATGTCTTCACACATTCATCTCAATTTGGGCCAAATTCGATTGAAATACTTTCAATTTTCTTTGCAAAAGAATAAAAGTCCTGGATATCCAAAAATATCTTCTTTCTCTCGCGAATAAGTTAATAAGAAAAAATACTGAATTTCAATGAATACTTGAGTTTTTATTAACTGAGTAATTTGTTTTCAGTAAAGTGTGTACTTTCGTGAAAAATACCTATTATATTTATTGATATTTTTGTTATGCCGTGGTCCTTTATCGCTATCGTCGGGATTATGACAATGTGTAGTAATCAGTACCTGTACTTGTTATAGGAAGAGTGTCAATAACTCAGAAATAATTTGCACTATTTTAAACCAATATGTTCAGTAAATCTCTATTTTGCAGGTTATTTTTTATTTTAAAGAGTATAATTTAGAATAACTGTTAATATCTTAGCGTAGATATAAAATATCAACTAGGTATATTATCTAAAAGTAGCCATACACCATACTGCCTATCGTCCAATCGGCATGACGCTGCCGATTGGATCAAATTGGCAGTTCGTCCATATACACCATACACCATACTGCTTATCGTCCAATCGGCATGCTGATCGACTTGATCAAACTTCAAATCGGCAGCAGTGATGCCAACTTAGCAACTTTATAGCTAGATCTAGCTATAAAGTTGCTTAGTTGGCACTGCTGCCGATCTGAAGTTTGATCATGCCGATTTGATCCAATAGGAAGGATCAAATCGGCATGATCAAGCCTATCAAATTTAACTGTCATGCCAATTTGATGGATTCCATGCCCACACACGGTCAATTCTAACTGATCCAATCGGCAGCGTCATTCCGATTAGACGATAGGCAGTTGGTGTATGGCTACCAAATGTTTGATTTAAAACACTGCTCTACTGGCGAGCCCTCCGAAGCAGTTTTCCACCTGCCAAAGCATTACGGCGTCACTAACGCAGCTCAGCACTGAACCAAACTACCTATTGAGTAATCTATGACTAAACGACTTCTCATACAAAGTAAACTATGCTTCAATAGAAAATAAAACACCAGGTATCGTTAAAAAAATTATTGTCCTACGCTACGGTTGCCCACATCCCTATTAAGCGAATTTTTATCTTACCACAGCGTTTCTTCCTTAGCTGAGTACTAAACTATCTAGTTTTCCTACGAATAACATAGTCATACATATGGCGATAAAAACCCCACTATCAAAACATTTCCAATATACATACTAAATAGGTACGGCCAAACGTTACGCCGCAGTTTCACCTGCCAACATTCGGGTACTGTAGGGCGAGTATTTAGCGGGTGAGGGAGGAGCCGCTGATGTATCGATCTGTGAGGATGTTCACTCCAAGGTTACTGCAGCTGCTGCTAAATATACTGTAATCAAATAATGTTGAAGTTAATCAAGTTATTAGATGTTTATTCTACTGGATAGTAAGGTATTTGAACCATCAATCAGTTGACATAACTTTCTTGAGCTGTCAAAATGATATCTAATATATAAAATTTTCTTTTTCAAAATTCTCGTGTCACAATTTTCGATGCCATACTCCTCCGAAACGGCTTGACCGATTTTGATGAAATTTTTTGTGCTTATCCGGTATCTATGAGAATCGGCCAACATCTATTTTTCATCCCCCTAAATGTTAGGGGTAGTCCATCCCAAATTTTTTTTTTAATTATTTATATGGCAAAACAACGTTTGCCGGGTCAGCTAGTTCTACTATAGATTTTGTTTGGTAATCTGTGACGTCACTAACTAGATTGCCCAGTTCTCACTATTTATTAATTCCAAAGCTAAAATTGAATTTAACAATTTTTGAAAGGTTTCCGAGTTTTGGGACCTATAAAGCGTTTTTTTTTTTTGAGAAATTATCTTTTGAAATTATTGGTTAGAAGTGTGAAATACCCAATTGATCTAGATTAGTTTTTGCTTTCACGATAACTTCAGTGATATCTCCATATAAGGTGTATACCAGGTGTGAGCATACAAGTTCATACAACTAACTATAATCCTGAAAATTGTTAAATACCTATTTTGTTAACAAGGCAAGATTTTAGTTTTATTTTATCTATTTCACACAGGAAAAATACCCAAAATTAAATCAGAAAATTACTATTGGTATAGTAAAAAGGTGTCTAGAATTAAATTCAAGTTAAGCCCATTATTTTGGGGCAGATGCCTGCTGTTGATATCGATGAAAATATGGACATTTATGAAACTGCAGATGATAATTTTAGTGGCAGACAGACAGCCAGATGAATATAAAAGTCAATGAAAGAAATGTGTCTACATAGACACTTTCCTTTTATTGGTGTCTACATTAAAGACGATTTTTGCGAGCATTTTCCTTATCCTTACCTACTACTAACAACTTCATTATTGTAATTGCAAAAAGGAGGCTGAAACATATCAAAGTCAACAAGAACACAAAAAAAAAAACATGTCTTTGCTAGTAACTTTTTTCAACCCATTACGAGAGCCTTTTTAAGAAAGAAATATTTGACTTTCCGAATACTTTCGGTAAGGATGGTAGTAATTTTATTAGGACTATACCCTCGACGTAACGTAGATTTATGGCTGAAGGGGCCCGAGGCGCAGCCCTAGCAGACAAGGAGGCTGCGTAGTGTCTTCGAGAATGTATCGGTTTCTTACAGGTACTGAAATAGGTGTCTACTGCTGTAAGTCAACTCGTAAAACATATATACTTTTGAATTGAATTCAGTACGTAAGTAATTCTATATTCCTATTTGTGCATACTAACAAAAACTACCCGACAATACATGACGTAAATTAGCGAAGGCTGAGTGGGTTGACTGTGCCTCCGCTTATCTTTGATGGTGCTGTCATCCCGTTCAGCTCTGATGTCAAGGATTTGGGTATGTATGTTGACACTTGCCTTGACTGGCGTAAGCAGGTCGCGATTGTGAGCAAAAAAGTCACTGGAACGTTGCGGTCACTTTATCGGTTGAAGAATATTCTCCCATCTCACGTGAAGGCAATGCTCGTTCAATCCCTTATCTTCCCCATAATTGATTATGGTGATGTGTGTTACTATGACCTGAATGCAGATTTACTCAATAAACTTGACCGACTTCTGAATAACTGCATTCGATTCGTCTTTATCTCCGAAAATATGATCACGTCTCCGAACACCGCTCACTTTTAAAGTGGTTGCCCATTCGCCAGCGTAGAGCGTTAAGGGCCTTAACCACCCTGTTTTCTCTTCTTAACAAACCTACTTCTCCGTCCTATCTGTCTACTCACTTCCAGTATTTATGCTCTGCACATAGCAAAAATCTTCGTTCTTGTAATAATCGTCTTCTACGATGTCCCTCTCACCGTTCTGGCTTTCTTAAATCTTCTTTCCCAATCCAGGCAGTTTTCCTATGGAATGCGCTTCCTAGGAATATCAGGACGGTATCCAGTCAGTTCACTTTCAAGTTGAAAGCTCGTGAGTATATTACTAAGAAGCTGGCAGATTCATCTCTAAATTAACTGGTTGTTGGTTTCCTTATTTCTCTAAACTATGTATGTATGTATTGTATGTATATTTGTATTATATGTATGTATGTATTGTTTATATGTACTAATTTATATTCATTTCCTTATTAAGTAATTGTCTTGTATGTTGCACCTACTTTGTCTTTGTCTCTGCATCACCCTAAGGTAGACTGGGAGATAATGCCCAAGGCATTAAGTCCGCCTTTGTACATGTTTCTTTGTAACTTGTGCATAAAGTTTAAATAAATAAATTAAATTGTAATTTGGACGGTAATTTGAAGGAAAAAAAAAGTGGGAATTAGCTCCTTTTACATTAGAGGCTGTTTTTCATTTTTCCATACAATTAACGCAGTAAATACTTCAAGTAAGCTTTAAATAAAACACAGAAATCTCTTATAC
Source organism: Agrotis exclamationis (assembly GCA_950005045.1). NCBI lineage: Eukaryota > Metazoa > Arthropoda > Insecta > Lepidoptera > Noctuidae > Agrotis > Agrotis exclamationis. Next base: position 697,704 of record OX465427.1, read on the forward strand.
CTAAGTACAGCCTCTGTACCTAAATGCGAAACTATCTATATACTTAGATACTTAAACAACCAGGTAAAAACTACTCTCTATAACTATAAACATTGACCGCCCGGCTGCCCGGGACGCCGCATCGTCCTTGATACCCGGATCGCCCGGTACTCATTGCCTGCAGCAATAGAAACTTAATCATACATAGGATCATACAGTTACCTAGGTTTACTCATCCATTGTTTAGATAAGAACTGTCAGCTTTCGAAATTTTTTTCCATATCTCTACAACGTGAGTCTCTCAGTGACAGCCGTTGAAAGATTTTCTGGCCAGTTTTAGATTCTATTTTGATTTTTTGTGTGATTGTTACTCTTATAATATATACATAATAGTAGGCACATTAGGTCAATATTGTAGACTAAAAAAATCTTAAATTGTCTTAATTTTATTGTCTTTTTTTTTTAGCGTGGTAAAATCATCAAATGAGGCCTCCCACCCCGGGCAGGGCGGGAGGGACTGTCAGACTTGTACTGACTAAAATCCACGGTGTACTTCAATAGCCCTTTATGTTCCGGGGTCACGGTAATGAGATAAGTCCCGCGACCCCGGCAGGCTTTGGCCTTCTAGAGGGGGGGCCCGTCATTAAGAGGGGGGCCCCGTCATTATAATTTTATTGTCTTGGTGATAAAGTTACAGGATCATTGTTATGGTTAAAACTTCAATTATGTGTGGTCTCAAATTCAGCTTAACAGTAATGCAAAATATTTGTTGTTAATTCCACGAAAAATATCCAGGTTTAGGTCCGCCCAAAATCATACGCACATGCAGGAAAACCGATACCATGCCAAGCAAATCATTTAATCCCATTAACCACAAAATAACTCTATTTTAACGCTAATTCCATAGCATATCAAAATTCAGCAGCCAGACAGTTAGATATGGGATATATACTACAGAGATCAAGCGAACCTCTTGTGGAGGTTCGCTTGATCTCAACACCTTACGTCCAGTCAACCTTGTGACTCGCTTGTACGACCACGACAGAAGCTATTCTGGCCGCGTCGATGCTAGACGACATTAATTCATAACCCTTGAGTGTGCACACACAGGTATGAATGAGCCGCTGAAGTATCACTCTGATATCGAGCCGGGCGGGCTGCGGGGTCGCGGCGTGGGTTGGGGCGCGCCAGACCCGCCCTTGACCCATAATTGCAGCGCCATAATTTGTATTTATCAGATAATTTCTCATTCAGACACGCCCGTGTAAACATTGACTGGAAATCAGTATTTTCTGTCCTAATTACCGTTCCAATGTCACGAGTGCCCTGCAGGCTAACGTTAAACGTTGCGGCTCAAACGTTTTTTTTTTTTTGTATTCAGCTTTTCCTAAATTAATCTTTTTTTGAATCATTACTGATCAAGAGAGCCCCTTTGAGGTTGACATAGTTGCAATACTAAATAAAACCTAAATAAATAAATTATTAAAAACTGAATTTGGAAGACGTTTTGCTATTGAATGTTGCAATACCTACTTCTCGCAAGAGAAACTAAATTATTGAGCAAAATAATGAATTCATTCTCGGTCAATTTACTGCGTAAAGGTTCCATACAATTGTCAAAGAATTACAGTTAGAATTGTTTGAGGTTATAGTCATTTTACTCACCAGTTGATAACCCTTATTTAAAATATCCTGGTAAAGGAGTAGTGTGTGTAATATTGAGCGGAGCTGTGACCGGGCCGAGATGCGGTAGGCGCGACCTTGGCCCGCATCCGCAACACAGCGCCATTACAGGTGCGAACGATCGAGAAATATTACCAAAATGTATCTCATTTTAATTTTATGGAAGCTTATAAGGCAATAACGTTCTACATTATATTATTTTGGCGATAGATTGAAAAAACTGGCTGTCTTATAGCGGCCATACACCATACTGCCTATCGTACAATCGGCATGACGCTGCCGATTTGATCAGTTAGATTTGACCGTGTGTGGGCGTGGAATCCATCAAATTGGCATAACAATAGGCTTGATTATGCCGAATTGATCATGCCGATTTGATCATGCCAATTTGATCAAATCGATTTGATCAAATTCAAATGAAATAATAATAATAAATAACAAGTACAATAATACAATACAATACAATAATTTGATCATGTTAAAATTGACATTCAAAATTTAGTTTGGTTTTTTCTCACATTCTCGTTAGCTAACATTGCTCCTTCATTAAAATCCGGTGTTTGCATAAATGTCAATAAAGTCGAAAATCGATTGAAGGTCGGAAAACATTTGCTTTACGATAAGCAAATGTTTTCCGACCTTCTTGTATTACCAACTGATTCCCACTAGTGGGATAAATCGGTAAAAAAACAAGTCGGTAAAAAAGTAGCTAAAAAGTTAAGCCACAAGTTTTATAAAATTGTAGCTGTCGGTCACCGAATAATAGCTAGATCTAGCTATAAAGTTGCTAAGTTGGCATCACTGCTGCCGAATTGAAGTTTGATCAAATCGATCGTCATGCCGATTGTACGATAGGCAGTATGGTGTATGGCCGCTATTAGGGAATCACAGGGAAAAACCTTAGCAATGGGAGATAGACCACATCTATCACAACTACATGGTTTTTCCTTTTTACTGCGATTATAGTGGTACCCTCTGTAGCCTCTGTAGTTTGTTTTATCGTGATAAACTCATCAAGAAGAAGAGGAGCGTAAAGGACTATTAGACTCTACCTTTACGTTCCAGGGTCACGACCCCGACAGGCTTTGGCCCTCTATGGAGGCCATGCCTTGAAGGTAGATCTTGTATAAAAAAACGTAAGCTGTAAGCGTCGTGGGATTTAGGATCGGAGCAGAATGCATTCTGTATTTTTACTTTCACCCATGAGAAGAAAACATACTGTGTAAATTACACTTACAGTAATCCCATGCCCACAGCTGGGAAAAGGCCCAGTAACTCAACTATTTTAACCCACGACCAATTTGAGCCACTGGTCGTTATTTCTACTTCGTCTCACCAACTTCTACGATATCTGCCGCGACGCCTTCTTACTGTATCAGGGCTCCATATATAGTGGCTATTTGGCCTTCAAAACAACATACAAAGGGGCATTTTCTCATTTTTTAGGATAATCCGCTCAAGGAAGAAGTGTGCTAAGGAACTCTTTTAACTAAACTAAAAGCAAGAAATGTCCTTGATTAAAATGACTGTTAACAGTAGAGTGAAGAGGTAAGTACAATTCCGCATCTGCGTCCACCGGGATGCGGGTGGACCGTCCTTGGCCTCCCTGCATTGCTGACGCACAGAAGCAACTGGTGACCCCGCCGCCTATACCACCAATCAATTCAATATTGCGGGGTCTGAACTGGCCGACGACGAGGGGCAACGACAAAAGAAGACTTAGGAGCACGATTATTGTTAGTGTGAAAGTAACCTTGTATTTTTACCAGTTATACTTACTTTTAACGTCAAGGATAAATGATTTTAGATAAGTAAACTGGCACTCAGGTAGACACACGTGGGTCAGTAGCTGAGCTTTGACTGCTGTACTGCGTATCGTGGATTCGTTTCTAACATAGGATAAATATTTGTATGATCGACAAGTCTTGCAAATCAAATCATTTATTTCAAGTAGGCCTGTTACAGGCACTTTTGAATTGTCAAAAGACAAAAAATAAAATAGGTAATATAAAAATAGTTATGATGCTACAGTCCCAGTCACAAGACATAAAACCGTACCGTAGGTGCTCATTTCAAAACGTAGATCTCTATGGAGAAGAATGAGCAAGAAACTCCATGGACACTCTTTTTCAATCGCCAAAATTATAACAGAATCTTTGTTACATCAAGTTTGTGTATGTGACTTCTAATTTTGTTAAACGTTACTGGAATTATTCCTAGCGTGGGTAACGTGTTTTTATAGGTAAAATGTATAATTTGACAAGCGAACTACTGTTTAAAAGAGTCCCCAAAATTCGGAAATGGGTAAAATAGCGAAAAGGTCTACCTACTTCAAACCGTGAGACGTTTTGGGAAAGGGAAATTCTGAGCCAAGAAATCCACTTTTCTCTATTTAATATCTCACTTATTTCTCAGGCAATAAAGCAGCATTAAAGTTCTCATCGTGGCACCATTTCTAAGTTAAATTCTCAACATACTTTTACATATTAAATATTAGAACTTTAAAAGTATCCATAAAATATGTACCCGAGCCGATCGGCAAGGGTCGTAAAAGAGAACTAAGGTATTACTTTACCGGGATAGGTAACATCTCTCCTTTGCGCTAATGAAATGTTCTGTGGCATGTTTAGTACTGGACGTCTACGGTCTTTATTAGATTTAACGATAAGAAAAATGTATGTAGCGAACTGTATTTTATACTTAGAACTTATTCCGTTAATCTTTTGGAATGATCACTAGGCAGGGCACAAATGGAGCCTTACTGAGGTGGATGCAGTAACATAGGCCCACAAAACAGAATGTGTACATGAGAAACTCCTCCTTTTGACATCGGTTAAAATTGAATAACGATTAGTACAGGACTTTTTTGAGCATTTCAATTCATGAAACGATAAAATATATTTTGTATAACATTCTGAATGATTGTAATCAGTAATCTATCTCATTAAAAAAGTTAAAAGTATCTTTCCACAATATAAAGACTAACTTAGTTAATTGTCATATTATCCGTCTAAAAGTCGCGTCGCGCGTCGGCGCGTGTTAGTTTGAGCGCGTTGAGAAAGTTCAGGAATCCCGCAACTGCGGGCAAAATTATGATAGTTATGTACATGTATAGCTATGTAACATATAAGGTATTATGTAACACTTCTCTCCCCAGGGTTTGGGGCTTTGCATTTAATGCAGTTTGATGGGAAAAGCTCGACGAAATTAAATGAAGTCGCGAGATTGTTTGCGGATTTCGTTGGCTCATGAAAAAATCTGGTCGAGACTGCTTTTACGATTTTATTGTTGTATCTTAATCCTATGGAATTATAGAATATGTTCCCTGAATTCTGACAACCAATCTAACCCTCGACGTATCAGTATGTATTTTATACAACAATACTTAAAGGCAGTCGCTTCATGTACACAAAGCGTACCCGGCGGCAGTTGAAACGACTAGGTTTTCCAACTGCCCTGATTTAAATACAAGTATTAGATCCATCAGCGATAAAGACCAAAGTTATAAAGCAAAAAGACAAACATTTCTAGAACCGTTTTAAATAAAACTAAAACATTTATTACCTGAATATTTTCCGTAGCAACTTTATTATAATAATCAGAATTCGTTATTACATTTGAAGCCAGCCTCATTCCACACCGGGGTATAAAGGACGCGGGGGCGCGGGGGACTGCCCGCCGGGGCCTGCCTTTGTTTCAGCTTATTTACAAAAACTTCGCTTGCCAACTCCGGCTCTTTATGAAGTCTTAGTACAAAGAGATGTTTGTTCCACAAGTTATTATGTTTTATTTGAGCTACTTACTGCTCGGCAAAGAGATTTATGTTAAAGGTTAAGTTTGTGTAACGATGGGTAGTGTCTGCTGCTGTAAATTTCTTGATAACACCTACATAACTGAAATAAATGATGATATGAATGACATGACAACGTATACAGGCTAAGGCACTATGCAAAGGAACAGGGTTGATTTTAGTCTGTCTGACAGTCCATTCCGCTCTACCCAAGGCTAGAGGACTCATTTGGATTTTATCAACAAAAAAAGTTGAATGCTTTAAGGTGTGGGTTCGCGCGCGAGACCGCGATACTACTTAACATTAGGCAATGTATGAGCGGCAGTTCGCGAGCGAGACAGCGACAGGAGACAGATCGGTAAACAATCTCCGGTCGCGGTCTGTGTCGCGGTCTCCTGTCTCGGTCTCCTGTCGCGGTCTCGAGCGCGAACCGTCACTTTAGGTGTTATGATAATTTCTTTCATTCTTCATTATGTCAAGAATCAATGTAATTTATCAATCTTCTGTCTCTATATCTATCTATTATCCCAAAGTTGAACAAAGGCATTTCCATAACTCTCCTCTTCCATCTATCTACGGCAATCGCCAGCGAATCTTCCTTTTTTAGGTTATCTTTTTTTCATAGAACACATTTGTACCTACATCTTTGTGACAAAAGTGTATGGTGTCTAAAGATGACGCCATTTCTTCGTGGAACGAGCGAACAAAGTGACGATTTGCACGTAAATGGGGCCTTCGGCTCCAAGTTACGCGCCGAGGGACCGCTTCAAAGACGCGTATGTCGCGAAAAAAATGCTTATAGATCTATCTGGGAGAGATAGAATAACGCTTTATCCTTTGTGTAGTGAGAATTCAATCTTTTGGTAATGCGACACAATCATGTTAGTGTCACACATTAAAGACCGTAAGGTTTTATTTTTTCTTAATATTGTGTGACCCTAAATGGACACCTCTATTTCTACCGCTGCTTGTGAAATCAACACATCTTGATTAGCATTCGATACATGGAATTATGGTCTAACTATATGCTATTGTCGTTGCATTACCCGAAGATGATTTAGAAAAAACTCGTAGTCTCGGCTTTAATCTGTGAAGTTACTTGCCTTAGCCAGTTTGACAACTTAGCGCGGATACTACTACATATTATAAACTTTGCACAGGTGAAATGAAGAGCTATGAACCCTTGAACTAAAGTCTTTCTTTTTCATGTGAGGCTATCCTCTGTTGTCACTGTCAACATTAATTAAGCTGCCGCTTGGAAGCCCACAATCCTATGACATAATTTTAGACTCATACATACATTAATTATTAAATATGTTTTCACTCGAAAAAGTCACATTGTAACTTGTCCGGGAATGAGCTAAATACCGCGTGCGTGAAAAACGAGGTGTTAAAAGATAGAATCCATAGGAAGAGTACTTTAAATTCAAGTACCTTCCTAATTAACTTAAATGACATGTTAAAAACCGCACGGATAAACACATATAATATATTCAGCGATCAAAAACCGCGTTATAACACTTAATAACATTAAAACAGAATCCCACAATAAAATTAATACGCTATAAAGGTTTTCCAGAAAACAATGTACCGCATTAATACAAGGAGGAGGTTCTAAACAAGAATTTATTCGCCATAAAGCGCGAATATGGCGCTCATTACTGCTAATTAATTTATATTGGCGGCGCTGTGCGCATGCGTGGGCAAACAGCGTTTATGGGAGTGGGTGATATGATAATTTTCTTAATGGGACTGTCATTGATGTCTGGCATCAGTCTTTTTCTTTTTTTAATTTGAAATGGGTTTTGCTCTGAGCTTCAATCTAGCGTTTAAAGAAAAGATGAGATCTAAGAAACTGAAAGAGGAGGTCTAAAAATGCAGTTATTACTGTGAAACATAGTATTTACTGTGTTCAGCAGGGTTGAAGAGATCACTTTATCGTAAAATTAAATATTATATTCTATTGCTCAAGTAATAGACCCCTCTTTTTGGAGTGGCTGGATAGGCGTCACGGCGTCCTGACATACCGCCTGACGCAGGTCCTCACCGAACACGGAAGTTTCAGGAGGTACCTGTGTCGGATAAGGAGCTAGGGAAGAAACGCCTGTGTGTCACCACTGCGAGGATCGCCCGGAGGACACGGTGGAGCATACGGTACAGGACTGCCCCGCTTGGGCAGAGCTCGGCCGTGTCCTCACGACGGTGATAGGCGGAGACCTCTCGCGCCTGGTCGAGGCCATGGTGCGGGGCGAGATGGAATGGGAAGCGGTCGCCTTCTTCTGCGAGGCAGTTATGCTCGCAAAGGAGGAGGCGGGCCGCGTGAGGGAGAGACGGACAGCGTCCTCCCTTCACCCCAGCCGCAGTGGTAGACGCCCACGGCGATGGACGTCACGGAGGACTATTTCACTATGACAGATGGTCACCCATCCACCAACCAGCCTCGGCAAGCGCGTCTTAACCTGGAAGATTGGCCTGTGCAGCTGTAATTATTAAGTGACGAGTCTGTGGTATTTTTAATAACCGTTTATGTAATGATGATTTAGTTTTCCTTTGTTGGTACTACTCTTAAAAAAACTAAAAAAAAATTAAACCTTTTTACGAAGTACTGCCCTTTACACTCTACCATTTCTTCCCCTATTTCAGAGTTAGTACAGATATAATAAAGTTGGCAATTTGGCACGTAACGGCACATAAACAGTGTAATGGCTATCGTTGTGCGCAGTCTCTATGATGTGTTGCCCGAACTTATTATGATAATATAGATTAAGTTCCTTTAAACAGTGACCTTGGAACGTAAAGTCAACAGAAGAACTGTTAACAGTGTTTTTTTTTATCGTGGTAAAAACATCAAATGAGTCCTCCCTCCCAGGGCAGGACGGGAGGGACTGTCAGACTTGTACTGACTAAAATCCACGGTGTCCTTCAATAGCCGTTTACGTTCCAGGGTCACGGTTACCTGATAAGACAGTCCCGCGAACCCGGAAAACAGGTAACAGTGTAATTAATATTATGCGCACAGCAAAGGAGTGGAACTCTCTACCTACATCTGTGTTTCTGAACACATACAACCCTAATCTCTTCAAAGTTAGAGTGAACAGGCTTCTTCTGGGTAAGCTCGCTCCATCGTAGTTGTCTCTGTTACATCTGAACTAAAGTCAAGAGTCCATCTCAAATAATTAAAAAAAAATAGGGTCTTATCGCTCAAACCAAAAAAAATAGGCACATGGAACCTACTATTAATTAAATGATGCAAAATTTTAAAACCGCATCACGCTGTCGTCGCCGGCTACCGCACGTTGCCGCATCTTACCGCACAGTGTCACATTTCAGCGTATCCACAACACCACGCGTTTCTGCTGTCTCGCCGCAACTCATATCACAGTTTCGCACGTTATATTTTATATGTTGGAATAGTAAAAATAGTGCTATCACTATATCTTCTTATAGTAGAAATAATGGGACGGCGTTGGGATGCCCTTCGTGCGTTTCTAGCAACGTGATTTGGAATATTGCTGCTTGAGACTCGCAGCAAAGCCATCACGATTTTCATTACTTCTTTACTTCTTTTTTTAGAGTTAAATTTTAGAAGACATTTCGACCTAAAGCATATAAAAATAATGAGCAATTCTCGTGGCGAAATAATCACAGCAGCACAGGTCAATCTGACACACAGTCGCTCAATTTAAAATATATCCGGTTAGACTGGAAGCACAGTTTGGAAAATGACACGCAGATGACGGACTACTTACAAAGGAAAAACTGATTACTGTAATGTTAAAAATAAGTTACTAATCCAGTACAATTTTAGCGTCGTCACCGCACCCGCATGGCATCACCCTGCCTCGCGGCTCTCCCCGCTCGCGGCCAGGCCCCGAATTCACAATCTCTCCGTTATTACCTTTGCTTAGTCGAGTTTTTAAAATTCATCAACTTTGAATAATGAAAGGAGAAAAGGAAAAGTAGAATGAGCTGCCGTTTTATACGACCATTGTGGAAGCTATTAGGATGAAATGTGCCGGCCATTTTGTTCAGGTAACATTGTTATGCTAATTTATATGACTGGGCCTTCCGTCCTCGTATATTAACACTTTTTCTTTTATGGAACAGCACACGATAATGTTAGAAACTATTTAATAGTGTACCCAGTGGAGTAGGTAACTTTTCAAAGACATTATAAGAGTCATACTCAAGACAAAAAGCCAATTGAAAAAAAGGAATTATTTTCTCAATTCTATTGAATTTTTACACGAGTGATCTTATAAGGGTTCCGTTTTTAGGGTTCCGTACGTCCGAATACAAAAACGGAACCCTTATAGGATCACTCGTGTGTCCGTCTGTCTGTCGCTTACAGTCAATTATCTCCGAATCTACTAGACCGATTGGGTTGAAATTTGGTACACATATCAATTCCTGTGACCCAAGCACAGAGGTGTGACGTGAATAGATGAAATCTGTATGTGGGAGGTAATTTTTGGGGGGGAAGGGGAAAATGAAAAAAAAAGTTTTGAAAACTGCTTGTGACAATCTTAAATGTATTTTTTTTGTAATTTTAAAATAAATAGTTTCCAAGTTATTCAAGAAAATAGACGAAATTTGACCATTCCCCCTCCCCTCTTATCACCGAAACTACTGAACCTAAAATTTTGAAAAAAATACAGTAATTAGTGTTCTACTTATAGATTATAGAAAAACCTATAAGAAGTCCATATCTGTATATGGGAGGTAATTTTTTGGGGGGAAGGGGAAAATTAAAAAAATATATTTGAAATCTGCATCGTGTGACATACCAAATGAAAGGTCTTGTTGAGACAATCTTAAATATATTTTTATTGTAATTTTAAAATAAACAGTTTCCAAGTTATTCAAGAAAATAGACGAAATTTGACCATTCCCCCCCTCTTATCTCCGAAACTACTGAACCTAAAATTTTGAAAAAAATACAGCAATTAGTTTTCTACTTATAGATTATAGGATAACCTATAAGAAGTCCATATCTGTATATGGGAGGTAATTTTTGGGGGAGGGTAGGGGAAAATTTAAAAAAATAATAATTGAAAACTGCATCGTGTGACATATCAAATGAAAGGTATTGTTGAGACAAACTTAAAAGTATTTTTTTTGTAATTTTAAAATAAATGGTTTCCAAGTTATTAAAAAAAATAGACGAAGCTTGACCATTCCCCCCCCCCCCCCTTATCTCCGAAACTACTGAACCTAAAATTTTGAAAAAAATACAGGAATTAGTTTTCTACTTATAGATTATAGGATAACCTATAAGAAGTCCATAGGAGGTAATTTTTGGGGGGAAGGCGAAAATTTAAAAAAAATTATTTGAAAAGTGCATCGTGTGACATATCAAATGAAAGGTATTGTTAAGACAAACTTAAAAGTATTTTTTTTGTAATTTTAAAATAAATGGTTTCCAAGTTATTCAAAAAAAATAGACGAAGCTTGACCATTCCCCCCCCTTATCTCCGAAACTACTTATCCTAAAATTTTGAAAAAAATATTGGAATTAGTTTTCTACTTATAGATTATAGGATAACCCATAAGAAGTCCATATCTGTATATTGGAGGTCATTTTTGGGGGGGGAAGGGGAAAATTAAAAGAAGAAATTGAAAACTGCATCGTGTGACATATCAAATGAAAGGTCTTGTTGAGACAATCTTAAATATATTTTTTTTGTAATTTTAAAATAAATAGTTTCCAAGTTATTCAAGAAAATAGACGAAATTTGACCATTCCCCCCCCCCCCTTATCTCCGAAACTACTGAACCTAATTTTTTTTAAAAAATACAGAATTTTGTTTTCTACTTATAGATTATAGGAAAACCTATAAGAAGTCCATGATATTAAAATAACATGGTAAATCACTCAATATTGTGCGTACCAATTTGGGTCAGATTTAAAAAAAAACGTGATAGGTAACATCGTACGGAACCCTCTTCACGCGAGTCCAACTCGCACTTGGCCGGTTTTTCATTCAGACGGAACCCTTATTAGATCACTCGTGTGTCTATCTATTCGCCTTTCACAGGCAACATTCTCCAAACTTACTTGACTGATTTAGTTGAAACTTGGTAAAGATATCAATTCCTATAGCCCAAAGTCAGTGGTGCATTATCGGTAGTTTTAAAACAATTAGTTTCAGAATTATTTAGGAAAATAGGCGAAAAACCCCCTTATCTCCGAACTACCTACCGAGTCTATATTCCTGAAAAAAATACAATTCTTTGTCTAAAGATTGCATGAGAATTAGAGAGAGGCAAGAAGGAAAATTTAAAAAATATATTCTCAAACTGCGTCAAGTTATAAACTCTTTTCCTGTGTTTGTTTTAGTTCCAAATATACCCACGTGCCAAAATAACTTCATACTGCCTTTACATAGCTACAATATTACTAAATACAGCTTGTATTACTGCCGTACTTAATGCATAAACAGTTAATGAATAAACAATGAGCGCAGACTGAGGCAACTGCTTCTAATTGCTTACTGAAAGCGTCAGCCAACAATTAGACACTCCTTACGTATTCATGTAAGAGAGGCACTCAGTCATGACGTCATTGCTGATGTATGGTGACTAACGTGGTAAGCGAGGCGGATTAAAAAAAGGAAGTCTTTCAAAATTAATTGAATAGTTGATGAGTTTTACTTTTTTATGTCGTGGTAAAATCATCAAATGATTTCTCGCACTCAGGGCGACTGATGAACTGACTGACTAAAATCCACGGTGATCTTTCGATAGTGCTTTACATTCCAAGGTCAAAGTTACCTGATGAGACTGTCCCGCGACTCCGAAGAGTTGATAGGTACGATTGTTGATAGAGAGGAATATAACATGTAAGAAATTTGAAAACGGAACCTATTACAGAAAAACATAAATGAAGTCGTCTGTCTTGGTATGGACATGTGATAAGGAGGGACGGTACACATGTGTGAACACAGATTTTTCTTTACTATTTTGTGCATGTAACTAACAGAGTGTGAATTTAAAGAAATGAAAGAAGAAAACAGGTTGGGCCAACCCCAAGTAGAATAGAATAAAGACAGAAAGAGGATAATGATGTGGATTTTAGAATTAATGATGGATTTTTACCTTTCATAAACTGGCATTAATTTTTTAAAATAGCTTTGTAAAACGTGTAGTCTAGACGAGAATACCTGTAGGTACAACCTATAGGTATTCTCTATAAAATTTAAATATTCTAGATACAAAATTCCAGCATCCAAATACCTAATTCTGTCTGAAAGGAGGCAAAATTCCCAACATAAAATGAAGGCAGGCAGAAAGTTTAATAAAATAACCGGCGCCAAACGGTGTGAAAAGAAAAGCGAAAATATTAACATTCATTCAGTAATTTAAGTCGAGGAACGTTGCAAAAATATCTCAGGGCCAGTCGACAAGAATTCAATAAGAAATAAATTATGAATAGATGATTAAACAGTTTGAGCGCGCAACAACAAAACAAAGATACTAATTATGTTGAAAGCTTCGTGGCGGGAAGTAGCGAGTCATGTAGTTAATTTAATTACTGAGCCAATTACCTGTCTTTGTTACAATATACAGTTACAGGCCATTTTGTAAGTAAATTGCTTTATAAATATGAGTTATTATTTTTCAGTCAGCGAAATAGAAGGGTGGTAAAAATAGGTGAGGCCTTTTTGTGTTTAGGTACCTATGTGTCTTTTGGTATAAATAACATGACATAACATTACGCCTGTAATCCCTAAAAGTTTAAGCAGAGTTACAACTCTGCTTAATAGAGAGACTGAGACTTATAATTAACTGGCGAAATATAGGTGTACTTACTATTAAGTAGGTACACCTACTTAATAGTAAGTATTATAAGTCTCATATTATTAGACTGGCAACAAGCGGGCACAAATTCAGACTCCATCTGGTACTAAGAAACTTCTAATATAAAGATTCAGTAATACCTTGCCAGGAATCGAATACGGGCTCTCATGCTCAGCAGTCGTGTATGCGACTAATAGATCAACGCGGCAGTTTGGTTTATATTTTTGTGCAACAAAATAAAAAAAAAAAATGCTTGCAATTTTTTTTTTTCTAATTTCTTAGGTTCTATTTCTTTGTCTGTTTCCCAATTACACTAATCACGGTAACAAAATAAAACAAAGACCTTAAATAAGTGCGTAGATAAACAGTCTGTTTGAATTTATTAACGCTGATTACATAGAACACAACCCACAACTTTGTTGATAAAATAAATTTGCTTAGCAAAGTTAACTACGTAAACTAACCAGTTTAACTGGTTAGTTCACGTAGTAAACTAAATAAGCATGAAACAAATGGCAAGAAAGATAATGGAAAAAATATGGTGCTGATACATGTGTCATGTTCGTGAACGGGCGCTGTCAGTTGGGACTGGTCATCTCTTAGTTGCCACGGTTTATTTTAACTATCTATTGATCATTTTGTTTGTTTCTGAATTGTCTTTGTTTTAATTTTCTACTATGGACACTTTTAACTTGCTACATCGTTCTCACATAATGTATCATCTCAAAATGAATGATGTAACAAAGGTTTTGTAATAATTTTGGCGATTTAAAAAGAGTGTCCATGGAGTTTCTTGCCCGTTCTTCTCCATAGAGATCTACTTCTTGGAATGGGCATCTACGGTACTTTCACAGTTTTTATGTCTTGTGACTGGGACTGTAGCACCATAACTTTTTAGTGTTTAATAATATTTTTGTCTATGACAATTCAAAAGTGCCTGTAACTGGCCTACTTGAAATAAACGCTTTGATTTTTTTTTTTTGATTTTTTTTTTATGAAATATCCTTATTGTTATGAAAGTTTGGATGAACGGATGTTTATTCCTCAACCACGTCAAAACAGCTTAACAGATCGCGAAGATAGTCTACACTGAAAAAAATAAAACGAGACTTTCTACTGTTCTTGAACAGTAAAAAAAAAACGGTTCGGGGAACTTATTTATACGTTAAAATAATTGATTACGGACAGTGCACTGAAATGGGCAAAAACAGTAAAGAGCTAAACAGTTATTTCAACTGTATGAACAATAAAGTCTACTGAAACAAACAGTTACTTGTAAGTAACCGACAGTAAAATCTACTGTTATAACTCAACTGTTTTTTTTTCAGTTTGTTTTACTGCTTTGGACAATAGGCTCTATTTTTACTGTCCAAAACAGTAAATATTACCGAAAAATCGGTTGGTATTACTGATTTTTTTTTTCAGTGTAAAATAACGTATAGAATAGGTACCTACTGTTTATCATGTTTCCGTGGTATTTTGAGTTACCTACACGAGGGCGAAGCCACTAACTACAGCCATTCATGTTGTAATGGAAAAATACACTCAGTCTTGAATTATCTAGAAATTAATGGATTCAGAACGGTAGTATCCTTTCCGTCGAATTCGATCGATAAGACATTAAATTGTAGTATTTACCGACTTGTGGGAGACTTGCGCCAATTGCTGGCAAATTCACGCAGGTGCTGTAATTCTGTGAGAACGTGGAGAGTTGCTCGTAACGCAGCGATCAATAGCACACTAAGTACAGTCAAGATATCGTTTCAAAGTCTCTTTACATTGGACACTGTGTATCAGTTTTCTTTGAAAGGGTGCAGTGCATAAGAAAGTCTTTTGTATAGCGTTTATTATTGGAAAAACATGTTAGCAATGTTGTTTGTATGTGTTGTTTGTTAGCAATGTGTTATTGCTAATGAATTTGCGATGAAAATGACATAAAGCTCGACAATTCGTTTTTGTTAATGTTAAGGTTTCCATATTTATTTATTCTGAAACAAACTCTAGACTGCCATTACAAGTTTACACCAAATTCGATAGCTAGGACAATATTTTAAATACATTAATAACTATACAGAAATATACAAAATTATTCTCAAGAATAATAACTTAAACTATTACATAATTATATTATGTATGCTTACCTATAGCATAATAGGCCTGTGAGTAATATTCTCCGTTTTGGAACACATGTCTTTATTAATTACGGGATTCTTTTACGAAAAATAACAGAGACACAATCCATTCCACCTGGCCATTTATTTTGTTTCACGATATAACAACAGTTTCAAAGTAATATCGTGTGTCATGAATCAGGTGTGTCTTATGTATATAGAGAGAGGTGTGTAACAACAAGTGCAATAACAGTAGTGCGGCACTCGCCAGACATTAGCCGGCGCGTGTTTCATCATTATACTGGTCGTTAGCGCGGCGGCCAGTGTGTGGGGCCAGTGGTAGCGGGGGCTGGTTGGAACACTCCTCATCTTACTCCAGATAAGTCCAAAACAAGACATTGGTATCTGGAAATTAAGGCCATATTGCTAAGGTCTTGCGCAGCTCGAGAGAATCTAGAGGATTCACATGAAGACGATTAGGACTCTTAGGAATCATAGGTTGTGGTGATCAAATAGAATGTTGTTTCTGGCGAATATTATTGGTGTACCTTTAATTATGCAGACATCGTCAATAAAAAGCTAATTTTTATTAAATTTGTGTTTATATAGCTCTTTTCCTTGTGGCTTTAAGTTTCCTATTGTTCTGAACAATAAGAAACTTTTATTTGAAAACATAGGTTTGACATGTTACAATATTGACAGGCCTGTTGGTCTAGTGGTTAGTGACCCTGACTGCTATGCCGGAGGTCGTGGGTTCGATTTCCACCCAGGACAAATGTTTGTGTGATGAGCACGATCATTTGTTCTGTGTCTGGGTGTAATTTATCTATAATATGTATGTATTTAGAAATATATTATATAAGTATGTTTATCAGTTGTCTAGTACCCATAACACAAGCTCTGCTTAGCTTGGGACTAGATGGCGTTGTGTGATAGTTGTGGAATATTATTATTATTATTATATAAGTACATAGTCTCTTCTTGATACCGCTATCAGTGAACCCACGCGCGATGCTCCCGGGTCACGCTCTGACCCACATGGCCACACATTTACAGAGTGGCTCCATTATTTAGCCGCAACGTTTCGCCCATTCATACTCTGACTCTAAATTATTAATATCACTAACAGGACGAAACACTATTGAGGAAAGTCATTGCGAAATATTGGGAAATGAGAAGGTTTTTTCTTTTTTTCGGTGTAAAATATTGATATGGTTCCTCGTACTCTGGGTGGTGCGCAAATCACCATGTTCCTTCGGTTGCCTTTTAAGTTCCAGGGCTGCGTTAACCATTTAAACCAATCTCGGGACATGGTTAGGTAGAATAGAATAGAATAGAATAGAATATACTTTATTGTACACCAAAATTACAAACAGCGTTTTACAGTATTGTTAATCTTAAGGGTACAACGGCGGTCTTATCGCTGACAGCGATATCTTCCAGACAACCTCTGAATGGACTAAAATAACTTAAATTAAAAAGAGGGTAGTTAGTGGTGCACAGCAAATACATGCACAATTAATGCGCCAAAAGAACAAATTACATACAAATACAATAGACAAAAATATAAAATACATTTACAAATACATACAATAAATAAATACATAAACAAATTATACATTAAAGCGAAAGGAAATGATTTATAACTGATTTTTTAAAAGAAATCAGCGACTGTGCTTGTCTGACTGATAATGGCAATGCGTTCCACAAACGGACAGCCTGGACCGTGAAGGAATCGTCATAAAACTTTGTGGAGTGCGCAGGCATCATTAGCATCAAATTTTCTGATGATCTCAAAGTCCTAGAGTGTGCATCGTGTAAAAATTTAAAACGCTCTTTGAGATAAAAGGGAGTTAAGGGATTATAAAGAATACTGTAAAGCAGTGTTAAAACGTGCGTATTTCGGCGAAGGCGGATAGGTAACCACTTGAGTTTATTGCGAAATTCTGAAATATGGTCATATTTGCGCAAACCAAATATGAACCTTATACAAAAGTTTTGAAGTCGCTCAAGCTTATTCAACTGCATTTCTGTGAGATCTGGATAGCTGGCATCGGCATAATCAAGGATTGGGAGAAGGAGTGATTGGGCGAGCGCAGTTTTAGTGGCAGTTGGAAGAAAATTGCGCAATCTTCGCAAAGATCCTGCAGATGCGAATAATTTGCGACTCACTTCTTGCAACTGTGGGCCCCAAGAGAAGTCTTTGTCAATGTAAATACCTAGGTCTTTAACCTTGTCACTATAAGGAATAACAGAACCTTCAAAAACAATTTGGGGAAGCTGCAACCAGTTGATTCTCGAACGCAGTCTCGGGCTGCCAACAACAATGACTTGTGTCTTCGCCGGGTTAACTTTTAAGCCATGGGCAGTACTCCAACCGGAAATACGTGCTAAATCCTTATTTATCATATTTACCGCCTCCGACAATTCGTCTAAGGGAGCTTGTGAATATATTTGCAAATCGTCAGCATATAGGTGGTAGGATGAAAGAAGATGATTAGAAATTGAATTTATAAATATAGCGAAAAGAAGAGGAGATAAAACGCCCCCCTGTGGTACACCGGCAGAGGTATCGCACCAAGAAGACGACGAGCCTTCAATGCAAATACGTTGTCGGCGGCCACACAGGTAACTACGAAACCAATCAATTGCCGTTGGAGATATGTTAAGAGAGCAGAGAATGCCGAGTAGGATATCAAAATCGACAGTGTTAAAAGCATTACTAAAATCTAATAGAGTGAGTACAGTCAGATTTCCATTTTCCATGCCCGATCTTATATCATCAGTAATGTTAACAAGGGCTGTGGTAGTGCTGTGTCCTGGACGAAACCCGGATTGGTAATCATTAAGGAGACTGTTTTTACAAAGGAAAGCACTTAGCTGGTTATGAATGAGGCGTTCAAGGACTTTGGATAGGAACGGTAATATGGAGATAGGACGAAAATCAGCAAAAGACACAGGATTACACTTTTTAGGGAGAGGGGTAATTTGTGCTTCCTTCCAAGATGAAGGGAAAACACCACAGGATACGGAATAATTAAGGATATGGCCAATGGCAGGAAGGATTTCATCAAGGATAGGAAGTATCATCTTACGACTGACACAGTCACTACCAACAGCATTTGAAGTGATTGATAAAATGCTCTTCTTAACATCACAAGCCGAGAACTGATTTAAGACGAAAGGAGAGTAATCGGGAGTAGGAAGAGATGAAAGATTATTTAGAGTTTTGGCTTTAATAACATCATTGAAATTATGAGAGATAGAGAAATGTTTATTTAGTTGTTCAAGATCTACATCTTTTTGAATAGACTCTTGGCGTGACTTTCCAACTCCCATTGATCTTAGAAATTTCCAGACTTTTGCTGGGTCACCATTTTCAACAGAAATATGAATGTGGCGGCGTTGGGCATCCCTACAAACCAAATTGCTGCGATTGCGGATCGCAACGTAATTTTCACGATTAATGGCATTAGGAGTGCGTTTAAGTCTGGCTTTTGCTGCCGCCTTCTTGTGCAAAACGTCCTTTAAATCATTAGTTAACCAAGGTGCAGGCAAATGTTTGATCTTTACTAAGTGAATAGGTGCATGGACATCGTAAAGCTGAATAAGAATAGAATTGAAAATGTCAAGCTTTATGTCAATCGATTCCGCATTAATAAGTTCAGACCAGTCAATGTTGCCGGCATCCTCACGAAGGCTTTCGAGATTCATACTACCAAAACTGCGCTGAAACAGGGTTTTAGGCTTACTCTTAGGAGGGCGAATTTTATAAGAAAGGAAAAGGAGATCATGATGAGAGAAAGCGTCAGCTGAACATTGACCATGCTTAGCGACATGTACATTAGAAGAAACGAAAATGAGGTCAAGTAAAGAAGGAGTGCAGTTGGGAAGGTGGTGAGTAGAAGTTAAAGGAAGAAGAGATAAATTGCAAGATTGCAAAATGGAGATAAGTGAGGAAGAACGAGAATCTTTTTTAAGAAGACAGGTGTTGAAATCACCCATAATTATGGAGTGCTTGTAAGAAGGTAAAAGATTAATGAGGAGACTTTCGAAAGAGGAAAAGTAGTCAATGCGTAAGGAAGGGCAATAAAAGACACCAAGCAAGACCTTCGAATGATGAAGATTGATTTCTAAAAAGAGATGCTCGCCAGCATTCGGCGGTGGTGGCTGTGATGACATACTGATAATAGAAAAAGGAATGTTTGCACGAAGATATATGGCAACACCGCCACCACCGCAGCCTGTGCGATCATTTCTAATTAGTTGGTATCCGGGCAAGGAATAGGACGTGGACGGAAGACAAGGCTTAAGCCAAGATTCTGAAACTAGGATAGCATGGATGTTTTTACAATCCAGATGTGCCAGCATATCATGGTAATGAGCCGGAATACTTTGAGCGTTAATATGCACTACATTAAAATTCTTGGGAACGTCAGTAAACTGAGACTCAAGTGTGTCAGCAAGAGTCGGGATGCTACTGAAGCTGTCACTACCACTGCTAGCTGATATAAAACTATCGTCATCACTGAGTGTACAAAAATCAGTCATTCAACAAAACAATGCAGTAAATGAAATAAATAAAATATATAAATATATATGTAAATAATACAAATAAAAATAAAATAAAAATAAGGTCTGGTAGGTTAAAAACCACCCGCCAGTTATGTGATAAAAAGTAGTAACAAAAACAACAATAAATAAATGGGCATCTCTCGGGTACAAATTCTACATTGCACAAAAAAGTTATATTACAAGAAACAGAGAAAAGGAAGAATAAAGTTGAAAAATCGCAACATAAAAATTATCTATGTTACCATAGATAATATATGCTCAACAAGCCAACAACATTCAAAAGTGTAATGGAACGCAGACAATAACATGACACTTGACTGATGTCAAGTGTCAGATTAACTTTCAAAGTAAACAAAATAATACTTATCATATGACAATGAATCAGGACAAATTATAAAACCAAAAAGGGGTAGAAAACTATAAGTAAAATATATAAAAGTGCAAAAATAAGAAGGTAAAGAGAAACAATAACAAAAGTTGTGAAAATGTTACCCGAGAGACGCCGTAACAATGGTTCACTTCTTGACAGCCGCACGCCGATTCCGCCTAGCAGGTGGTGTTGAAGCGGACTTGCTGGTGACCATCTGGAGTTCCGGCTTACCAGCATCAAGCTCTGCGGCACCAATGGCATTGAGCTCACTGTGTGTGACGACACGATGCTTACACGATGCACGAGGTAGGTACCTATCCAGGTACCAGGGTTTTATTGCAAATGCAAATGAAAGTTTCGAGATATAAGGATTATCTTAGGATCACGGAAGTAGCGTCCTATAGTTTCTGTTTATCTTTATGGGGTAAAGGCGTGAGAGTTTATACCTTTCAGGATGTGTGGAAATAATAGACTTATTGTTCTGAAGACCAATAAAGACACTTTCAAAATTAATAAAATTGGGCTGGGTGACAACCAGCTCCCAGCGGACCACGCCGGGCAACAACAGCTTTGGCTACCTGTAACGTGTGGTCAAATCTGAGCAATCCCACTGGCAGTGGTAGACCCACAGGTAGACCTCACCAGGGCCGCCTAGTACTCGACCATCGTCTGAGTTAGCTTGAAAGAAAAGAAAGAAAAGAAAGAAAGAAAAGAGATTTATTGGGACACACAGGACAGAACAAACAAAATTACATGAATAAAAACAAAAATGAAATAAAAGAAAAAAAAAACAAAAGGTAAAACAAACCAATTTAGTCTGGTCCTGTGTGAGGCCAAAAGGCTCCTACCTCAGCATTTGCCCAAAGTGAAGTCACGGTCAGTTACGTACTTACAAATAAAACGGTGTTACAAAATAATTAAATAACGAAAAACAGAACTAACTATATAAAGTATAATTAAATAGACTGGCCTGTTGGTCTAGTGGTTAGTGACCCTGACTGCTATGCCGGAGGTCGTGGGTTCGATTCCCACCCAGGACAAATGTTTGTGTGATGAGCACGATCATTTGTTCTGTGTCTGGGTGTAATTTATCTATAATATGTATGTATTTAGAAATATATAAGTATGTTTATCAGTTGTCTAGTACCCATAACACAAGCTCTGCTTAGCTTGGGACTAGATGGCGTTGTGTGATAGTTGTGGAATATTATTATTATGTTATTATCTTACGTCTCATCTTTGCTTTGGGACCAAGAGCATAACCATTTTTAATGAAAGAACAATGGGGTAGGTACCTATACCTACTCATATTATGTTACAAAATAAAACTTGGTTAAATATAAAAACGCACCAACGTTTATTCGCGAGCTGTAATACTCATCAGTACTCGTTGTTTTAATGTAAATGTAGTAATTGTGAACGTATTTACATAATTACAAGGTGACCTGACGTGTTACAGCTTCGAATAAAGTCCACTCATTACACGATCGATACTCATATACATATGACATATATTTACTTATACATATATTATGTGCTATGATGTCCGAGTCGTGTATTTATTAATTAAAAGTTTTTTAAATATGTATTTTCTTTCCTAACTTTGGCCGTCATTTAGTCTCCAAACCTGTACGTTGTAATTAAGAATAAGGTCGGCTTTGGCGCCATATTGTGGTGAAAAAAATCATCGTTTTAGCCTATAATAGTCCACAGCTGGACATAGGACTCCTCCAAGAAGCGCCACAGCCCATGATCATCTCACCCTTTCATCCAGCCACAAGTTAAAAAATACTTTCTGCAAATTACATTTCAATAATATTATCGTCTTTACAATAATTAACGGCACATTTGGCGCAATAGTTGAACGATCGACTCCTGCGTTGCGTGTCGAGGTTCGATTCGCACGGAACAAATATTTTTTATGGCTAATAGAAGATGTTTGTTCCGGGTCTGGCACAAATTACTCGTAAAGCTACCTTTAATTTAAAAACAACGACAACATGATACAACACCTCTACAATTTAAAAAAAAAAACAAGCTCAGTCCCATGAATCTAACACAATTAATAATGCAGTACCATTCACGTCCCCCATTGAATTGTATCACGTACATTCGCGTGCAAACAACACAGGGCCTTCATAATGAACAAAGGGAAGTTACAAAGAGATTTAATAACGCGACACAGAGGGCAGCACTAATTAGTTTACACGGTGCCTGCTCGCTTGCCACACAGTGTACCTCCACTTTGTACACTGAGTGACCTGACTAACTGATTTTGAAACGGAACTTAGGTTGGGACTATTGTCATTGATTGTACAGAGTTTCCATAATGATTGATAACTCGCCTCTATTTTTGCGTTGCATCGCTGTCAAATCACTGTGAATTTTAAACTTCTAGCAATAAGATAGTTGTAAAAGTGCGTCTAAAAGGGCAGTATTCTGAGTGCGGCCCGACCATATAGCCACACATTTTTGGTCTGGCCGCATGTCAAAACGTACGACCCATGATGGTTCAGACATGCCGAGATAAACTATATTAAAATGTTTTTAAGGGCCAGAAATATTGAAAATGTTTTTGAGCTGACCAGAAATGTTGTAACCACATCATCATCAGCCTATAAATGTTCCCACTGCTGGGACACAGGCCTCCTCTCTGTGAGAGGGAGTGGGCCGTAATCTACCACGCGGGCCCAGTGCGGATTGGTAGATGTCACATGTCTTCGAATTTTTTGTTCTAGGACATGCCGGTTTCCTCACGATGTTTTCCTTCACTGTTTTGAGAGCAGTGGTGTTGAAATAAATTGCACAAAGTAATGCGCCTGACGGGGTTCGAACCCACGACCTACAACTCGTAAGTCGAGGCCGATACCACTGGTCCACCACTGCTCCACCTGTAACCACATATTATAGTAAAAATATTGCCCGTTTAGACGTACCTTTAGTTTGCTATCGCTATGGTTGGCGCAGACCCGCGCAGTGGCTGTCTAACAACCCACCATTTAAAAAAAACAGGTTCGAGAAACTTTCTAATAATGTAGGAGAGTGTCAGATTCGACTCATACTGACTTAAACCCATCCTGTTTTTACAATTGCCCTTTGCGTTCCAGTGCCTCAGTAATTCTTTTGAAAATTTATACCTTCCTACGACTCCCTCCGTCTACAAGCATCGCATGTCCCTCCTCCATAACCTCCTCATAGTCTACAGCACGCCAACCAATCGTACGTTGACGACATATTTAAATTCCGCAGTTTATGTTATGGTGCACTTTCAGAAGAGGAAGTCAACACAAAGTGATGACGTCACGTGTTTATTGTAATGTGCGAATAACACGATATGTGTGGAGGCTGATGGTGGAAGGAGGTGATGTGTTATTTTAAGACGTTTTTTTCTGGCTTCCTCTGTCCCCCTCCTTCCACCTGCCACGATACTGAACGTCCTCTTCTCAGTTCAGAGCCCATGGCCCAGAGCTTATTGAAAAGTAAGAACTTAAAAAAAATATTGCCCCTCTCTAGGAATTTCAGGTGTTGGGGGTGCGTTTACAATCAGTCATAATCACATACATAAACACACAGAACATTGTTTTTTTTTTTTTGGGGTGGCAAAATCATCAAATGAGTCCTCCCGCCCTGGGTGGGGCGGAAGGGACTGTCAGACCCTTACTGACTAAAATCCACCCGTGTTCCTTCGGATGCCCTTTACGTTCCGGGGCCACGGTATCCTGGATTAAGAAAAATCCGCGACCCCGGCAGGCATTTGGCCCTGTAAGGAGCCCCGTCGGTGACGCGTGAAACACGACGCGCCACCGACCCGGCGGACGACGGCGAGCATACCCATTACTCACCGTCCGCAAGCCCGCTCCGCCGCTGTGCCCTCTGCTATTCAGAGGGACACGCGTTGGAGCCTCCACCCGACAGGCTATTCGTATACGGGCAAAGAGACTCCTTAGGCACAGTGCCTAAGAAGAGTTTTTGCCCGCATCCCAGGGTGCACCGGCCCGAAAAACTGGTCTTCCCCCCGGACGTATCCGAGAGGGAACTCCAGTCCACGGGCGCACGTGGAGGTTTCCTGTCTTAGCACCCCAAACACACAGAACATAACGAATACTTGTAGATCTTACAAATATTTATCCGTGCGGGAATTGAACCCGCGAAACGCAGTGCAGCGGTCAATCGTTCAGCCACTAGGCCGGCAAACCATAATGTTGTAGGATAATGACACATGTTTAGAATATTTGGTTCTAGTACATGCTGGTTAAATCAAAATTATTATTTTTGCCATTTACAGAGCAGTGGTGAAGAAATTAACGAATCAACAGAGGTAGTTAGGTAGAGTTAATTTAGCACTTGCATCTTAATGTTGATATATTATATGGATCTTCCCGGGATTTCTAATAGAGAATCTCGTGTACAAAACAGTATTACAAATAAATAATAATAATAAAAACGTCAGAGATACATTAGACAAATAAATTGTGTAAAAGTAAATAATTTTTTTATTTAATCACGGGATTTTTCTGCTCTTTAAAAGTAATTCCAGGATTTGGGGCATATCCACTTTATTCTTTTACTATATGAAATCAGTGTAAGTACAACCTATGCTAATCAAACATTTCATAGAACTCGAGATTAACTACACCTTATGCAATAAACACTACAACATTATTGTCGGTGTATGTTTAACAATAATTTATCACACGCCAAAGAAAATCATAAATACACATAGTAAAGCACAACTCATACCACGATAATCTTAAGTAATCTGCCCACAATCCTATATCACAAAAATCGTATTTCCGAACAACGGATCCAATTTATCAAAGCTAAAGTCACCATTTACCAGGTCATTATCCTTTCTCAGTGAATATCCCCCCCCACTGGGACCCCCTGGGAGCTACTGAAGCGACCCCCGGTTACCAGTAAGCGGTCTATTGTGAACCCCGCTGCTACGCAATCACTGTAGCGACTGCCTCGTAGCTCGTAGCTCGTAGCGCTACGCCGTAGTACGAGATTGCTTAATTCGTGTTATTCATGATTGGGTTATTCTTATTTGTATTTATGTTCGTAGTGTAGATTAAATGTAGTAATTTAATTTCTTTATTTAATTAAAAGGTTTGTGAAAAGCAATTAACGTTGCCTCATTAATTTTTAATGTTAATTAATTTCGCGAATTATTTCATCATAATTCGTTATTCCGTATATAATAATCTTTGTTTCTTAATTAATTAGAGGTGTTCAACATTTTCTATCAAATACGATTCTCTAAATCTTTGAGGTAAAACGAAATCTAATTAATTATAATTTAACAGAAAACACAACATTAACCTTGGATAAGAGAATTTAATTAACAAAAATAACACAAATTTCCCTAGGAACATAGAGACATAACCATATTAAAACAATATTCACGTTAAATTAAACAGAGTAATAAAAACAGTAATTTAATTAAAATAATAAGATAGACACAGCCTTTCTCCCCCGGGGGAACAATGTGTCATAAGGGAGATGCCACACGACGCACTGTCGAACGCTGCGACTTCTGCGGGGGTATTCTGTCTTGTTCAATATTTTTTTAATCGCAATGCTATCTACTAGAAATTATTCCTGTATCATTTATCCATTTACAAACATTTTAAACTTACATACCCAAGCGGTAAGTCCCGGAACAACTCCTTGCAAGTTCGTACAAATATTTATTCCGCGCGGGGATCGAACACTAGGGTTGACTCAGTAAGAGTTACAAACTGGAGTCACTTTCTCAAGAAATTGACTGGAGTATATACCCGACAGACATACATATGCAGTGACGCAACACGTAAGCGTTGCACAAGAGACAACATGGAGAGAAGGGTCTGCAGTGCGATTTTGGAGCGGCAACGCAGCGCAGAGAAGTATTGTGTAACATTTTGGTGGTTATTGATTTATCGAATTGCGTTGCGGTAGTGTCTAAGGCCGAAATAAATAGTCGTACCTAAGCCACAAGCACTTACTTTGGCTTGGCTATCGCTTAGCACGTTGTAACGCAGCGCACCGGCGACGTTCGTGTGGATTCACTCTAATGTACAGCGCGTAGTACGTGCTACGCTGCTACGAGCTACGGAGCTACGGCGTAGGCGTCACGTCTGTCGACCATATTTCAAGTTTATTGGTGAATAGAGAGTAAGGTACTCGTACATAGTTACAGTGTAGGTAATTAAAATTTATGATAATGTTGGTATCTATTTGTTAAGTTTGAACATTTATTGTTTAAAGTTCTATGAAGAATTATTTTCTGGGAAAATTTCAATATACAAACTTTAGCGTTCACAACAACATCTAAAACAAATTATACCGTCATTTTTTTGACGTGTGATCAATATTTATGACTGTAATTTTATATTTTTGAGACATTTCGAAAGCCAACATATCCGCTGTGGATCGCGGGACAGTCTCATCAAGTCACCGTGATCCTGGAAGGTAAAGAGCTAGTCTAACAGTCCCTCCCGTCCCGCCCTGGGTGTTACGACTCATTTGATGATTTTACCACTATTAACAAAGATACACAATAACCGTTGTCAAAATCAGTAACACGCCACAATATTCTTGTACCACTTTACAAGTCAAAATCACAAAACTACAAGTAATTTCTCACTCATTAAGACACTAGACCTACCTAAACATTTACATTACAAATGTCCGTACGACCTGACCCTGTTAGTGTTACAACAGGTACTCAATAGTACCCTGTTATGATAATGTTACGACTACTGACGATGTTGTTCCACGTAATAGCTGTTTATACAACTATGTAGGGACATCTTGTATGGTAATTTAATACGTTGTGATTGTAGCATCTGTCTTGTACGGATTGTATTTTCAAAGAGATTAGGGAATAACTTGTTAAATAATCGGCAGAGAGTTCGAATTTGAGTAAGTGTTAGTTAAGATAGAATAAAGCAGTCAGCGTAATGAACTTTCCACTACTGGTAAAGTCAAAGTCAAATCTGGGGCCACGGTAGTGGCCCCGCCAAGACGAGCCAAGCGAAGCGCAAGGGCACTACCTACCTTTTCTCGAAGTGTTTCGTCGTTTTTTAGAACCCTCATAGAGTTGGTTTCCGATGTACCAGATAGTTCATTTTCTCAGGATATGATGTCAATAATAGATTTATTAAACATACAAAGTTTCAATTGCATTGCTCTAATAATTTAGATTTTATGGATATCTAAAATACACAGATTTCGTCACTGACACACTGACACACTGATGATCATCAAAATGTTTGGCTACTTCCTGAAGTGCTAGAAAGCTGAAATTTTGTATGTAATCTCAGTTTAGTATACAACCAACAAAAAAATTCATAAACTAATAACTTTCGCCCCCCATCCCCTAAAATGGGGGGTGGACGGTATAAAAAAAAGTTATAAAAAACATTATCATGCCCCCAGATAAGCTTATAACTTTCGCCCCCCATCCCCTAAAATTAGGGTGGGGGGGGTGGAAGTTTGAATGAGATTTTCACCAATTTTATGAATTAGGACATGAAATTTTACACGGTACTGTAGACAGTGTACTAAACAGTAACTAAAAAACCTATTAATAAGTACTGTTAAACTTTCGTAAATGCCACTGGGAAGTTTTCTTCCCAAAAACATATTTAGAAAATAATAAAAGTCTGCCTAGCAACTTACAAAAAGTACTGAAATCCCACCAAAAACATTTCATGTAAAATGTTGCCAAGACGACCACATAATGTTTGCCCTGTGAAAAAGATATCAGATCTCATGTTAAGCCAAACTTCTGAATCTACACGGCCTAACTCTACCGACCCTAACTTCACAAATTCTAAATATCAGTAAAAATGTATGCCTTCGCCGTTTCGCTACTTCCTGAAGGTGATGCGAATGTTTAGTTTGTTGTAGTCACCGATGGAGGTCTAAAAGAACCTGTGTGAAAGGGCGCACAATGAAAATACTTAGGTAGTGGAACATTTGGCAAAGCCGACTTTTTTTTCCTGGTGCGTTTTCAAACATTTAAACTCACATACACAAACACCAACTTTGTCGAGCAGCAGAACAAT
Organism: Agrotis exclamationis; assembly: GCA_950005045.1. Lineage (NCBI taxonomy): Eukaryota > Metazoa > Arthropoda > Insecta > Lepidoptera > Noctuidae > Agrotis > Agrotis exclamationis. Next base: position 726,066 of record OX465427.1, read on the forward strand.
TATATACCTACGTTGAATGAAAAATGTAATGATAAAACCAATACGCTATAATATCGTTTTCACTAATAATATACTAAAATCATCCCCGAGGTGTACAAAGCCAGTTGCTCACACATGAACCACGTTTCGGCACTTGTACAAAGTACGCCAGGGGAGCGGAGGGCGGAGGTACGTCCCAGCCATTGAAACGCATACTGATTGGAGATTTGAGCACAATGGATGCTGTATGACGACTGTACTGGCGAGGTTGATCTCGTGTGGTTGTATTGTAAATAATTGATGAATAACACGTAGGAAGATGTGAAGACAAGATAAATCTAAACTATGATATATGGATGTTTGTTACTGAAAACTACAGAACGGATTTGAATGGTCAGGGGTCCAGGAAACAATCCTAAATGCCATGTAACCATGGGTGATTATGGCGCGGGCCACAAAGAAAAGACGTAAGACGCAGACGGGGCGGAGACATATGTCTCTTCAGCGTCTCTTTCATACAAAATGTATAGAAGCGTCGCGAACGTGAACACACAGAAGAGACGCGTCGCGGGCGCGACTCTCATTTTACCCGTTCGCGACGCGTCCTCATCTTACGTCTTTTCTAAGTGGCCCGCGCCTAAGATTACCCATGGACCCAGTAACGGGTCGACCCACTCAGACTACGGGTAACCACTGGTTCTTTAGTACACAGATATTTTATAACCTTTTAAGTTTTTTTCTTGATTTTATGTCCCTGTAGGATAATTTTTTGGATAGATTTTGTTACGGATAAAAACATAAATAACCTACATTATAAACCTACATAATTATTATTTATTTACAAGCTATTATTAGCTATTTACAAGGACTGCACTTTATTTTGTACAATCAAGTTTTATCGGAAATAAAGAACAAGATGATGAGCAGGTTTATAATTATTCACAATAAAACTACATTCAGATTCACTAAACTAGTTTATTCGACCTCCAAAATTCAAAGGTGACACACATCCTACCTATTACATAACATTCTAACAACTCAGTGTCCTCCCAACATCCATTCAACTTGCAGAGTACCTCAGAGGTGCACTTTACTCGGCAGTAATCCTGCAGAAGTGGAGGACTCTTGTGTGGCCCACTGGCATGCTGATTGCGGCTCTACTCTAAGTGCAGGCGCACACAAGGTATTCCAACTGTATGTCGTGACGTCATGACATGTCGTTGATCCTACCGAGAAGATAAACTGAAACAACTGGTAGACTCATATTATATTGTTGCTTCTGACAACGGACAGGATATGTTGTTACGGGACTGTCTTAAAAGGGCACCATGGCCTCGACCCGCAAAGGGTACCTATATGAAAGAACAGGGGTATTTAGTCAGTAAGAGTTTGGACAACCCCTTCCGTCATACCCAGACACAATTGATGATTTTTAAATCCCCAAAAAAAAAAAGAATAGCCAGTGTATTTTTGTCATTTTAATTGTTTGTTTTTTGTCAGTTGTGCAATGATTGTGTTGGATCAGAACTTATGAATTCAGAACTAATAGGGAAGGGTTCACTTAAAAGTTTCGGCCCGGCCTCGTATTTTCGTTGACGGCCAAAGAGATTAGGCCCCCTATACAAGTGTACAGTATCACAATATTTCCTTTGAATTTATTCAGGATTATTATAATTTTCACCACTTATACATATAATACATTGTACCCCAGTACAAGCATTGTAATAACATTACATATTCGCAAGTCTAACTAGCCCACGTTACAAGGTCAGTGCGCAACTTGCGCCGACGTAACCTCTTCATTACTCAATAATGGGAGGAAGATATCGTCATAAACAATACGAGTGTCGAGTGTTGAGAACGCGGTCATAACATCCACTTGTACTAGCGTGGTTTCGGAATGTAATCTATACATATAATAAATCTGTAGAAGGGTCAATTCTGTACATTGAAAATATTGAAAAAATAAATAGCGGGGGGTGTTGCTGGATCGATACCAAACCCAAATATGTGATTTAAAAAAATTTTGTCTGTCTGTCTGTCTGTCTGTCTGTCTGTCTGTATGTGCAGGCATCACGTGAAAACTAACGGTTCGATTTCGATGAAACTTGGTATAATTATACCTTATTATCCTGGGCATAAAATAGAATACTTTTTATCCTGGAAAAATACGTAGAAAAAAAAATCTGTATCAAACCTTATTATGGAACCACTGGCGACACCTATTATCAAAGTAGAACATTACGCCACGCCTGCCTCCATTGATTTCTAAAAAGGTTCCACCATTCACCACTAGATGGCGTTGTGCCTATGACGCGACTTTATTATTTTTCTGTGTGACTTAACCAGCAGTGCACTTGCGGGCTACGTCCTAATTGGATTAGCTACACAAGACTCGGCTACTAAGTTTTATCATAAAGTTAAACAGTAATTCAATTCTGTTATTTTTGGTTTAGAGGACCAAAAACCCCTGCCTTCGTCCTCCCTGGGAAAAGGTGGTCGGGACTTGTCCTATTTTATATAAATAATTTGTACGTTGTGGACAATAAATCTTTGTCAAGAAACCGAACTTCTCTTCGTGCCGGCAACGGTGACTAACATCCCTTAAAAATCTTATTTTTCTTATTATTAATCTTATTAATTATTATTATTATATTATTATTATTGGAACGCGAGCTCAACAGCAGTAGCTCAATAGATCTCCTTAATTATTATAGGCTTAGCCGTATTTGGGTCCAATGGATATTTATAAGATGTCATTGTCAGAGTTACTCAAAATGGAGAAATGAACCATCCACGCGAAGACCAACATCCGCGCGGACGGAGTCGCGGGCGGAAGCTAGTGACATATTATAAGAGGCACGGTTTTTACTAAGAAGGTAAGCATAGATATTATCTAAAATTATTTGTATTTATGCTACTGATGCATGGAGTAATCCACCCAGTCGGCACGCGTAGCATGACCATATCTATGTCTATTCTACCAAGAATAAAAAAGTAATATCCATCCATGCACAGACCGTGTATATGACCGCAACATAAAATATCCCCAAAACACTACCGCGACCTTATTTGCAAAGCCTAAATGAAGAACATTACTGGATATGTGAACGTTACTGTTATCGCTAGGATAAAGTCTTATGTTTCGTCTAAATAGAATTCAGAGAAAAATCATACATTTTTAACATTCAAGTTATGTAAAAGAAACTTCACGCGCTTTAAAATTTATAGCTTTTACGTTTCATAAACATAACTCATACCTCACAATAAAAGAATTCATTTAAAATTGTGGCCAGCTTTTTATTTAAAAAAACCTGAAGTAGGTAGGTAATAAATAAGGTATACAATTATACGTATAAAACGCTCTTAGTGCCCGCCACCCTACGCTCCTCCCGTACCGTAATAGCGTAGTACACAACGGCGTAGTGTGACTCGCAGCGTTAAATACCAATGCAGTACAAAATATAAATAAGTTCGGAATGCATGCGTCACCGCACTGCAGAGAAGAACCGTTGCGGCAAATGTATGAATCAAATAGAACAAAGAATCATATGACGGCTAATAACCAAATTATAATGATTAGCCGTCGGGGTTTGGTAGAGGACGTAAACTGGTCATCGTGAAGAATCAATCTAGTCAACCGTATTCATCAAAGTCGCACTAGTCTAGTTTTAAGGTTAAGGCTGCTTTTATCTGGGTTGGTCTGTGGATGGGTGACCATCACATCCACATTGAGTTTCCTTCATGGGCGTTGGTCGCGTCAGTCATTTCTACAGTGTGAAATTTAGTTGTTGGAAACATACCTTTACCTGCAGAATTTTAGCTTACCTAGGTTGAGAGTTTGGCGTTATCATTAGGTTCCGTCAGTTCCTGTTAAGTAATGTTCCTAGTAATGGAATTGGGGTATAAAGATCATCATATCAAGTGCCGCATTACTTACTTCAATCTCATTACTACGTTGATACACACTGCCGATTGTCTGCCGTTCAATAAGGAAGATTGGAACGTTCTCGAAGTAATTCGCTTTTCCGAAACAAAAGAAGATCTCAAAGCATTCTCTTAAAGGATGTGTGTTATCAAGTTTACAGAGGCGCCCTTCTTGGGGCGTTTCTCGTAAATAAACTGGGGTATGCCATTGCGAGGCGCGTATACCCAGGCGGGTATTTCACATCTCGGGCTTATTTTCGTCAAATCACGGGAATGTTGCCTCGGGCTCGACCTAAAAGGTTTATAAATCGGTTTATGAAGAATTCATGGTCTAACAGTGATGTTATTGGTTTCTCCAATCATAAAGAAATAAGAACTATGATAAAACTTTAAACCATAGCCAACTGCGTTAATAAAACCTTAACGACTGATGATATAGATTAAGGAGCGTTCAGATGTCAATATAACTGAATGATTAGTTCAGATAATTATTAAATACTTATGCCAATCAATCAACCCACTCCCTCTCACAGAGAAAAGGCCTTTGTCCCAGTGGTGGGAATATTTATATGCTTATGGTAATGATGATGAGGATAATTGCTAATCACAAGCTTTAATTTCTGGTATTCTCCAAAGGCTTTAACACAGTTAATCATTGGTGAATATTTACTTACTTTCAGTTGTCTCTTTCGTAAAACTATGGCATGTATGTGCGAGATAAAATAGGCATGTATTACACGAAGTATGTTATCTGAGCGACGATGACGTGGCCACACTTCAAATGTCCAGACAGTGACCTTGTGTCCGCAGCATTATCAAATATGGACACAGTAGCACGCAGGATTTAGTAGGTAGCTGTATGGTCTGGTGCTTTAAAAGTTCGAACTACTTTAGTAACTAGCTTTTAGAATACCTATGGAGGTATTTCTAGGTAAAAACAAAAAAGTTGTAGTTATACTTACGGTACATAAAATATGTCTTTTACAGAATTATTATGTTTTCCAGCTTCTACTACTAAGAAAAAAACACTAGAAATTTTTCCTGTACCGTGGTTGCATTTACAAACATAAAATCTCACGTATACAAACACCCAGACCCGGGACAACTACTTAGAGGTCTTACAAATATTTATTCCGTACGGGAATCGAACCCGCGTCACGCTGCGCAGCAGTCCGATTGATCAGCCACTGTGCCACTCTAGCCCACTCCCTCTAACGGAGAGGAAGCCTATATCCCCGCAGTGGTAACATTATAGGCAGATTATACTATGAGCTGCGCTACTAATACTTGATTATGTAATTTTACTATTAGATCTAACTGAAACAAAGCTCTTTTTAGTATTGCTTATCTACATGATTGTAGTATCCTTCTTCACCCTCTCTTCAAATCCTAAGCCACTGCTCAAATCGAGCTATCATCATCTCCAATTAATGGATGAACGTGCTACAGCATCGAGTTGATCCGTGATATCACGGCGTCGTCGTGCTGAACTTCGTGAAATTGCCGCTCGTCGGATAATCACGGTGATAAGGCAGGGGTCTCACCATAAGCGGATAACTGACTCTACTAGAGACCGTACTTCCTATTCAATATACTCTTGGGCAGTTTTCCACTGTAGGAACTAGGTGGCGCTAGACGACTTGTAAGTATAGCTGTGTTTCTTTCCCACACTGCACTGTAACCCTGCAGAACTGTGTCAAACAACTCGACAACTCATTTTTAGGCGGTAAGACCCCTCTTGAGGAGTGGCTGGAATGGCGTCACGGCGTCCTGACCTACCGCATGACGCAGGTCCTCACCGGACATGGAAGTTTCTGGAGGTGTCTGTGTCGGATAGGGAGGGAAGAAACGCCCGGGTGTCACCATTGCGAAGATCGCCCGGAGGACACAGTGGAGCATACGGTGCAGGATAGCCCCGCTTGGGCAGAGCACGGCCGTGTCCTCACGGCAGCGATAGGCGGAGACCTCTCGCGCCCGGCATTGGTCGAGGCCATGCTGCGGGGCGAGACGGAGTGGGAAGCGGTCGCCTCCTTCTGCGAAGTAGTTATGCTCGCGAAGGAGGAGACGGGCCGTGAGAGAGAGAGGACAGCGTCCTCCCTCCGCCCCAGCCACGGTGGTAGACGCCCACGGCGTTGGACGTCGCAAGACGATCTTCGACCACCGTAGGCACGGGCATGCGGGCGGCGAGTAATGGGCAACTCGCCACCCGATCAAAGCTTGCCGGGGTCGCGGGACTAACGAATACCGTGACCCTGGAACGTAAAGAGCTATTGAAGGACACCGTGAATTATAGTCAGTACAAGTCTGACAGTCCCTCCCGCTCTGCCCTGGATGGGAGGACTCATTTGATGATTTTACCATGCTAAAAAAAAAGCTCCATTCCAACACCACTCTCCACTTCTGAAACATCTCCTCCTTCGTAGTCCTAAATAAGGGAATGGTATGTGTCCACCACGCAATTGCCTGCCTGCACAGTTCAGTAGATAGGTATCATAAGTCTTTGAATAAGTGGATCTAGAACATGCCGGTTTCCTACCGATATTTCCTTTAAAGTTTTGAGAGTATATATCTCTAATCGCTTGCAATGGGACCAGTGCCCGCGGTGATTATCGACAGCCTTCCCGTGACGTAATCACCATGTTAGCACGTACATATTGTTATAACGGTCTCTAATTATTACAGCTTCATTATAATATTGTTATTATCTAGAAATCAGCGAGGGTTGTGCTTGTGTTTGAAAGATGGTTATGATGTTCAAGTTACTGCATTTGAGCAGGAAATAGATATAGCTGTAAATGGAGATTTTATTTTATTTATTTATCTATTTATTTAGGATCTTCAACAAAAGATATACACAGATCGTTGACAAAGAACAACACAAAGTATTTAGATGGTGTACTCCTTCACTTACAGGAGACCACAGCACACAGAGAGATGATTAAAGGATGGAGTTAGGTTTTGACCGAATGGTGGGCAAGGCTGAAGAAGCCGGCACTGTCCAACAGCGTAGGTATTGTATTAAAGAAATCTTCAATATCACGAGTAACAGATAAATGATGAGGAACGCCACCAAGCAGTCCAGGTGATCCAGGAATAACATTATTGCATTGCTCCGCATGAAGCTAAATATAGTCTCATGCTGGAGCGTATACAAAATAAATTTACTAGGTTTCTGTATCTAAGGTTGTATAGTGTATACTTATCCATTTTATCCATTGACGTATCCAACTTTGTTTGTTGTAGGCATGGTGGGATACAATAAATTGGAAACAAGGAGGGGCATAGCTCTGGCTACTTATGTTATTAAATTATTACGAGGCAAGACTTCAAACCCAGGTATATTGAAAGAAATAAACCTGTGTGTGCCCGACAACTATGTATTGAGAAGGCGGAGACCACGTCTATTGGCGGTCCCCAGTGGTAGGACCAATCTACTGAGTAAAGCCCCAATGACGCGTACCTTACGTGTACTTAATGACGTAGCAGAAAATATAAGTAGTAATTAAAACTGTAATTTTGCGGCCACACTATTGAATTAGGAAAATCCTGTAATCATAGTGATGATGTGATTAATAAATAAATAAATTTTATGAAAACGTTGCTCCACACCAGGAATATCTCCTGTATTGTAGGTGCGTTTACAAACATAATATAATCTCACATACAGAAACGCCCAGACGTGGAACAACTACTTGTAGATCATACAAATATTTGCTCCGTGCGGGAACCAAACTTGCGACACGCAGTGCAGCAGTCCAATCACTCAGCCACAGTTAAATCATTAAGACTTTACAACACAGCATAATTAAGATTAAGGATTAGGCAATAATTAGGTAATAATACACCCACAATTTGCCTATTTTTTTCGTGCCATGTATATATGTATATATATATATGATCCCGACCGATTTCGGCCACAGCGACTTGGATCTGCCTATTGAGAGCATCGCTGGTGTGCCCTCTGGTGACTGACATAGCCAATTTTTGCAGTGAAAGTGCGTCCACATTCACTGCAAGTCAGCACCCCTCCGACGTAGTTGTATTGGATGGCCGCAGGTGGTCGGGCCTTAAGCTCGTCTCGTTTGGCATCGAGCTCTTCTTTACGCCGCCTTTCAAACTCGAACACCTTAGTGCTCACGGTATGCCTCCACAGTGACCGGTCCGCTGCCATTGCCTCCCATTGTGACGTGTCTACGTCACATCGTTTCATGTGGCGCTTCAGCACATCTTTGTACCGAAGGAGTTGGCCGCCTTGTTTCCGCTTGCCATCCTGCAGTTCTGAGTAGAAGATGCGCTTCGCCACTCTGCCGTCAGACATTCGGGAGACATGGCCAGCCCATCGCAACTGGCGCCGCATTATATAGGCCTCTATACCACCGACATTAGCTCGCCGTAGAACTTCCGTGTTACGAACACGGTCCGACCAATGGATGTTCATAATGTCACGTAGGCATTTCAGATGGAATCTATCCAAGGCGCGAATGTGCTTGCGGTATAGACACCACGTTTCGGAGGCATACAGGAGATTTGGCAGAACTATTGCCATGTACACAGCTATTTTTGTAGAGAGCTTTATGTCATGCGAGTGGAACACCTTGGCACGAAGTTTGCCAAAAGCCGCAGCAGCTGCTCCAATTCTGCTGTTGACTTCGTTATCAAGGAGGCACCTAGATGTTATAGTGCTGCCCAGATATTTGAATTTGTCTACTTGCTTAAGCGAGACGTCACCGAGTTTAATGTCGACTGGGCTACTGTTCAGTGTATCAAGAGCCATGACTTCGGTCTTCTTCACACTGATCTTAAGCCCAAATCTACGACATGACTCATCAAGACTCGACATAAGCCTCTGTAGACCTACTGGGGATTCCGCCGCAAAGCACAAGTCATCTGCATACATCATCTCAGTGATAGTCGCGTGGGACACTTTAGTGTGAGCTTTGAGTCTAGCTAAGTTGAAGACACCACCGCCATTGATTCGAAAACGGATACGAATACCCTCGGATAAAGTCTGCAAGGCATCCCGAACTACGACTGCAAAGTACAGGGCGAACAGAGTTGGAGCGAGTACGCAGCCTTGCTTTACGCCGCAGCTCACAGAAAAGAACTCTGAGTCTTCACCCTGCACGTTGACACAACAACGCATGTCATCATGCAGGAGTCGGATTAATCTCACAAACCTGTCCGTGCATCCAAGTTTCGTCAATACCACCCATAAGGCTTCTCGAGGCACACAGTCAAATGCCTTTTCCAAGTCAACAAAACAAAGGTACAAAGGTTGACTCTGCTCTCGACTCTTCTCTAGGAGTTGGCGGACAGAGAAGATGGCCTCACATGTGCCTCGATTCGGCCGGAAGCCAAATTGGGTCTCAGGCAGAATGTCTTCAGACAAGGGCATCAAGCGGTTAAGTAGAATTCGAGCAAAAACTTTTCCTGGAGAAGTCAGGAGGGAGATTCCCCTATAAGAATTGCAGTCGGATTTGTCACCTTTGTTCTTGTAAAGAGAGCAGACACGAGAGACTTGAAAGTCATCAGGTACTCTCTCTTCATCCCACATCTGAACAAAGATCTTCCAAATGGTTTCATGCAATTCCAGACCCCCATACTTCAGCAGTTCTCCAGGTAGATTGTCAATGCCGACCGCTTTTTTGTTCTGCTGTTGTTGAACGGCAACAACAACCTCGTACAGTGTCAGTGGGTCGTCCAGCTTGTAGATTGTGGGAAACGATGCCATCGAGTTGATGTATGAAATGTCCGCAGCGCGGTCAACATTGAGCAAGGTGTTAAAATGCTCTGCCCATCTATTGCGTACATCTTGTTTGTTGGTAAGCAATTGTGTACCGTCGAAGGATCTCAGGGGCACTTTAGTACGAATCGCTACACCAACAATTTTGCGGACCTCATCATAAAAAGCACCCAGCTGTTTAGTGTCAGCAAGCCACTGCATGCGCTCGGCCTTATGTCGCCACCACTGGTCTTTTACTTCCCGTACATATCTCCGCAGTGCGGCACCACTTTGCTTGACTTGCTCCGCTTGGTGGTTGTCCCGATGCTGACGTAAGAGAGATCGGTGATTCCGAATAGCTTTTGACAAAATTGCATCGTTGTCATCAAACCAGTCCTCGTGTCTGCTAGGTTTTATACCTAGTGTCTGCGAGGCGGCAGCGACTAAATTGGATGAGAGCGCATGCCAATTGGCCACAGAATCACCATTCTCAATTTCTACCGTTTGGACAGCATCACGAACTGCCTGTGCATAGATCTTACGCACCTCTAGACTTTGCAATTTTTCTATGTCTAAACGTTTAGGCTTCTCACCTTGTGATCTGCTAGGAGGATATAGCCGGAGTTTCATTTTAGAAATGACAAGACAGTGGTCCGTCGAGCAGATCGCATTAGCATCACGCATAACGCGAGTGACATGCACTTGGGAAATATCTCTTTGTCGGACAATAACATAGTCAATCAGGTGCCAATGTTTCGATCTCGGATGCATCCATGTGGTCTTATATTTTGCAGGGAGTCTAAACATGGGTCGAGACTATTGTCATCAAATCAAATTCAGCCTTTATGGCTGCTACTACACTGAAAAAAATAAAACGAGACTTTCTACTGTTTTTGAACAGTAAAAAAATACGGTTCCGGGAACTTATTTATACGTTAAAATAATTGATTACGGACAGTGCACTGAAATGGGCAAAAACAGTAAAGAGCTAAACAGTTATTTCAACTGTATGAACATTAAAGTCTACTGAAACAAACAGTTCCTTGTAAGTATTGCCGTTTTCAGAGCTTTACTGGTATCGTAGCAGTTATTTTTACTGCTTCTGAACAGTTATTGTAGCATACAGTAAAGTGCTAAACAGTTATTTAAATTGTTTGAACATTAACGTTAATTAAAACAAGCAGTAAAAATAACCGACCAGTACCCTTAGCATGAGTTTTCAGTCTTTTACTTTACAGCGTCTTTTCAGTATTTGCAGCGTTTCTTGTATGAAAAAATGGAACAGCGCCTCTGGTGTGCGAAGAAGGAACTAATTTTTTCCTTGAAAATTGTCAATTTGAAATTGTCAAAGTTCCAGTTTATTTTACGTCTCAAATACTGAAAACTCGTGCTAAGGGTACAGTACCATTAGCACGAGTTTTCACTCTTTTACTATACAGCGTCTTTTCAGTATTTACAGCATTTTTTGTATTGAAAAATGGAACAGAGCCTTTGGTGTGCGAAGAAGGAACTAATTTTTTCCTTGAAAATTGTCATTTTGAAATTGTCAAAGTTCCAGTTTACTTTACGTCTCAAATACTGAAAACTCGTGCTAAGGGTACTGAAAATAGTACCAGATGCACAGTGAAATCTACTGTTATAACTCAACTGTTTTTTTTTCAGTTAGTTTTACTGCTTTGGACAATAGGCTCTATTTTTACTGTCCAAAACGGTGAATATTACCGAAAAATCGGTTGGTATTACCGATTTTTTTTTTCAGTGTACAAAATTCCTAATGGAAATACTTCTTTGCCCGACCTGCGTATCAAACCTTTTATATAGGGCGTAAAAATAAACGGTGTATCATGTTACTAGAGTAAGGCAACGCTATATAAAAGTTATTTGAATATTATTTCCTTTTATCGAAAGTTTTTTTTATTATTATCAACTTACACATACCTGAGATTTTATTCAGAAATTCTATCTCACAATTTTCTTTATGTAAAGAAAATGACGTGTTCAAACAAACCACCTACGTCTATACAAAATGTAAATATAATTTATTATTTTAGGGCAATCTCTTCGGGGCATTATTATTTCGTTTGTGTTCGTAAAAACATGGAGCTCAAATTAAAACATGGTTTTGTCTAGAAAGGTACACGAGGCGCAAATATAATGTCACAATCGCCCAGAGGTGGTTGATTTTAAATACAGGATTATGAAGAAATAATGTTTCATGCTAAGAATAATGGAAAAAAAGGACTGGAGCAACTAATTTCATTTATTTTTAAATCGTTTTGAAATAAATAAAATCGAATCTCGTGCTCCTGTCTTCTCTAACTTCCTCTGCAGTGTTGGATCCAGCTGCCAATCGAGAGCCTCCGCAGATGTTGGTCGGTACACTTAGCCATTGAGCCATTGGCCGACTATCAGCACAATTATCGATATGACAAGTCCCACATGTCAACAACCTTGCAAGCCAGATCAAGACATTTAAATTACTATTTTTAAATTTTTTCTCCTTATACGAAAAATCCTAGTCTTAACTAATATTATATACACTATAAAAAACTTTTTGAAAAAAGGGAACCGACTTCGAAACTAAACACAAAAAAGTCTTTGTCTTTGTTTTTCATTTCATTAACTATGGCCACCGACTTTCGAAAGAAAAGTTATTTTACACTTTTTTTGTGTTTGGTTTTGAAGTCGGTTCCCTTTTTTTCAAAATGTTTTTTATTTTACCCTTTTTAGTTTAAATCTTCATAATAATCGGCGTCTTTGAAAATCTACAATCCTAGTAAGCAACAAAAACGGATCTATGCGGGCAACTTCACGAGATATCTGTTATTGTTATATATTAAAACCTTCCTCAGAATGTAACAAATACTTTCCTGAAAACCGCATCAAAATCGGTTCAGCCAAACGCGAGATAATCGCGGAAAAAACATACAAACATACAGGTCGAACTGCGACCTACTTTTTTTTTTGAAGTCGGTTAAAATATATTTGTTTGTATGTTACATTTTTACGCCCAAATCACTCAATCATCCTGAAAGGCATATACGAGTACGTTATCAGTCTTATCAGGTGTATAGAGACGGACGTAGGGTACCTACTATTTACCATATAATAACGTTTATAAGATAATGGACTGTGCCACATGTACCGTATGAATTGATTGTCAAATTCTCAATTTACGTAAGTGAAACCGCGCGGGCAAAAGCCAGTTCAAAATACCTTTAATTCCAAGAATTTAGGACTTCAAGCGCTATGAAAAAAAAAATAAGGGATCCGTCAATCTAATCAGACTTCTGACATACAAGCTGTAATATCTGACAGTTGAACTACGAAGGTTCAGTCACGCCTGTCAGTGCCAGGTAGTTATTAAAAGATTACTATCATTTAGGACAGAGGAGCTGACACGAAACGGTGCCAACACGAAACCGGTTTATTTAATGCTAAATGTTAAGTGTCATAAAAGATTGTAAGTTTATAAAGGTAATATTAACATTATTACGAACTAGAAAAATATGAAATAAGAAAAGTTAGACGGCAATAAAAGTTCAATACTCGGTTTAAATAAGTATTTCATACGGGCTAAGCATCGTACGGCAACACTTCGAAACTGTCAGTCTGTTGAGACACAAGCAAGAGAAAAATCGAAAACGAAAACATAAGGGCTTAATTTTGCACTACACAGAAGTCGAATAGTCAAAACAACTGTACCAAAAACAAAACCAATACATTACGTTTACAAACCAGATAACAGTACTACAATCCAATTCAGCCACAACTTTTAATTAATATTCTCTGCGGTTTGATACTCTCATCCATTGAACCGCTCAGATTATCTCTACTGCAAAAATATTCAACATGGCCGAACATAAGCTCAAATGAAATATTCAAGTAAAAGTAAAAAGTTTGTTATGTTAAAGAGATCTTTGAGAAAGTCACTCAAAGAAGATTACAAAGTAAGTCTTACGTAAAATGAATTGGATTATCTGATGTTAATACTGTTCTGTCTTTGAACTTGTCTGGCTGTCAGTACCTAGACGTTTTAAACAACTCTTTATCTACTCAACTAGTTTTTATAAGCTGTTGTCAGTTCAGTGAATTTCTATTAAATTATGTTCAATTGAGCAGACGCGAGACGTGACTTGCTTTGAATAAAATTGAGCGCGCTTATCAAAAGAATACCTTCACTTTAGTATCAGAGAGCAGTTAATATTAATGTCCACTTCTGGGACACACAACATGCGTGACCGTGGTGGGTGAGATATCATTTTGTAGCGTTGCGCCACCTTCTAGTAGGTAGGACACGGGTCTCACGCCGTCCACCGAGATGCTGCTACGCTATGCCGAGGATGCCGTCGAAATTAGCGGCCACGAAGGCGAGGCCGGCTATGGGTCCAGGGTTTATGTCGCGCACCGTGATGTCGCCCACGGTGACATCGTCCTCCGAGAGGAAGCCGGAAAGGTTGCTGGAGCCGTGGTGTATGGCGAACTCGGTACTGTTGATGCGGTATTTGCTCGATTTGGAGCTGTCGTACTGGTTGTGTAGCACTTTTAAAAAACACAACGGGGTTTATAAGTAATTTATTTAAAATGTGAAAATAAAACAATACTGTAGAACATGCAGCTGGAGCCGTGGTAAAAATTATAGTGCCTAGAAAAGAATTGAAGGTGACGCAATGACAGAACGTAAATTCGAAACATGAATTTTTAAAAATTATTAAAACATAGATCTTAAATTAAAGAGGTTGAAGGAACAGAAGAGGTTAAATACCTCTCTGTTACAATTTTTAAGGTTGAAAGTCAAATGAGCTCTAATTAATGCCCTGGGTGTAGCGGAAAGGACAGGAAAGCCAACCTGTTATTTTAGTTGTTCATTGCGCTACAGAAGATGATGAAGACGGCGTGACGAGCTTGACAAAACCAATGACCAGTGGTCCACTTTGGCTCTGGATAGTGTAAACTGGAAGTCATGAGGTATTTGATGATTCAGGCTAGCAGTACCAGTATCAATATTGCGATACAGGGTAGCAGTAACCTGCTAAGATAGTACCGCGACTCATGAGAAGTGTGTTCAAATTAAGAGCATGCTGGCTGGAATCCTCACGATGTTATCCTTCATTATTTGAAGAGCAGCGGTCATGAAATAGTTTTCAATGAGATAACTTGCCTGTCTATGGTAATGGTTACATAATCAGAAGGTTTCCAATCCGTGATATTAGTAACTACAACTAGAACTCTTTACGTGGACATGCAGGTGGCCATTAACAAGTGACTCGCCGTCAGATCATGGACCATGCCCGGGTCGACGGCGCGTCGTATTCCACGCGCGCCTTAAAGAGCAGTCAGCAATCTAACCCTGTAACATAAAGGGCTATTGAAGGACACCGTGGATTTTAGTCAGTACGAGTCTGACAGTCCCTCTCTCAGGGGATTCATTTGATGATTTTACCACGATAAACAAAAAATAGTAGAAAATAGTAGCCTTGTAAATAATTCACGGCACACTAACAAAGTCGCATATTTCTCTAGTCTTGTATAAAAACAATGTAATTGTGTTTGTTAGGCACATTGGTCACATATTCCGCGGAGGCCGCTCGCTGCCCCGCGAGTTTATTGCCAAACTTTTATATTCATCGATCCACGTTTCTCCCCCTCCCCAAACATTTCAACCCAGAGCGACCCGCCACTGGAATTTTAGAATTTTATTAAAACCCCTCACTGATAGGTTTTTTTTAAAGAAAATAAAACTATAAAAAGTTAAATTACATTATTTCGTCCGAAGTATTATTGTGAGCAGCTGTTCATTTAGTTTACAAATGAAAAAATATTTTTTTTTTAGACTGAGATGGGTCTTTGCTCAATCGCTTGCGAATTACAAGTGTTTTCGTTGATTATGAGGCAGGGCCGTAGTCAGGGCAGGCATCGTGGATCAATTCCCTACCTTAAAATACCAATGCACTACCATAAGCTAAATAGAATTTGACAAATATCATGCTATCGCAGTATGGTAAAATAACATAACTAGAGGAAAATCATACAACACAATCAATCAATGAATTGCTTTTATTTTCGCTGCCCTTTTTAACCCTCGCTACGGCCCTGAATGACGACCTGGATTTTACAACCGAGGTTGATCAAACTACCATTTGATTTTTCCACTGGAAAGGAATGCGCAATTAAGAATCCTGAAATAATCGTTCGAATTATCACAATATTCTCTAAACAACCCACACCCTGGAGGAGGATGCACAACCCAACGCTAACTCCACAAAAATCCTCACCTTTACAACTGGGAACCAGAACTTGTGATTCACTTCGGCGTGTTCAGAGGCGAATGACGCGACGCTTCCTCTGCTGACCACGAATGTCCGGCACCGGATATCAAGCTGGAGTTCGGGTGCCCATCACAAGCCACTTTCCCCGATTTCCAAGGAGATTATCGATTACCCGGTCAACAAGAAGAAATACTACAGCACCACAAATTCACCTTAAAACTGTCCAACGACACTTCCAAAAGTCGGCAACACATTATACACAACGATATCCAATACTATTCCATTCTCCATTATCGTTCTCTTCCAATTATTGATTCAGTAACAGCTTTTATTGGGTTAATGGTCCTATTTATAATTTGGGTAAAAACAAAATTATAAACTGTCAACACAATTATCAGAGACAAAATACGCCAACGTTCACAGATTAAAAATGTGACGCGGCTAAGGAAGGTTCGAGAAAAAAGTCCCTATTGAAAAAACCAAATCATTTCCGTTTACGGATATTTTATTTTATTATTAATTTCTTTTACTAAAAACTGAGAATTATTAAAGAATGGGTCAAACGATATTATTTAAGAGGTTTTGAACAATATGCTTTAATATCGATTATTTTATAATAGTTAATCGGCGATCACCAGATGGCGCCTTAAACTGTCAAAACTGACGTGTGACCTATCTGTCATGTGGAAAGTAAACAAGAAGTAACCTATGTTTAGGAACCAAAGAATATTGTGAAACAGTTTAAAAGGTTTTAGACAAGAGATTTAATGCTGAGAAGTGAAACTAACGATTTAAAGGAATGTTACGCCAATGAATGCAGGTATATGTTTTACTTTTATATAAACACAGCCGCAAAATATCAACCTATGCCCGGTCCAACAAATAATTGTAACAATTAGTAATCTCTCAGTGGCAGCCTTAATTTTGCATTAATTTGTGCAATTGATCGTAATACGCTATTTCCTTAATACATATGAACTTAAACATTTTTACTTCACTTCCCGTAAAAAATGGACGAAGGTGAGGTATGGTGTGTAGTGTTGGGTCTCTCTCCCTGAGAATATGCACGGGACCCGTCAGTGGGAACATTTACATTATTATTTACATTTCTATGACATTTATATTGAAGATTGATGTCCGTGCATTTGAGTGATGTGTCGTATACCGCATGTCGACGCAAAGTGGCGATTGTGTCGCAACAGAGAAACGTAAATTGATGCGTGTTATTTACATTTTCAACATATTCCTGAAATGGGTGAAGTGGGTCACTGAATACATTATCCATGAATTGTATACCTAACATATTTGTAAAATTCTGAGATTCAGCTGAACTTTGAAATCGTATGGAGTTTCATGTCGTTTCAAATCGTTACTTTATAACTTCAAATTCATAATTAATTTGAATGTTTAACACCTCGCCTTTCATGCATGAGGTTATGAGTAAAAACTCGTACTTGTACTTCAAAAATACCTGTCTTTTTTCTTTCATGTACTCCCTAAGTTTATCTTGTGCACTACTGATTTTAGCGGAATCATTTAATAGTAAATCTATTTGTAGTTTTTTTTTTAAATATCCCATAAAGTGACCGGTGGTACTAATTCTAGCCCCATACATTCAAATACCTATCAATCTCTACCATCTCAGAAACTAGCTAACTACCAAACGGTCTTCACCTCAGATCGATGCCTCTCACGTCGGTCGTGGCTCTTGACCCGGTTGCCTCAAGAGCTCTGACGTCATCGCCTCGTCTCATCGCGTCTCACGTGATGCACTTCAGATCCGATCCACCTTCGCTTAAGAGGAAGATTGGGAGATGAGGGACTTCAAAGTAGTTGTAATAATATTTACGGCATGTTTGATGTAGTGACTGACCCATCGACAGCTGCACTTCATGTCATGGATTCTATTTCCACGACAAATATTTATCTACATGTCGTTGTTACATGTTACCCTATATATTTTTGGAACGAAGTTCCTTATCGCGCGTTGCGAAAGGGGGCTAGACGGAAAAAATTAAGACGAAAAGTTGTAACGACACTTTTTGCTATAGTAAGCTATTGTAAGCCGTGCGGCGTGCGCATGTTTCTCTGTCTGTCTCTCTCTCTCTCTCTCTCTTATAGAAAGCAAGCTAGATATTTTCGTTTCGTCTTTCTATTTCGCATTGAACAGTGTGGTGTCGCGACGATTATTTTTTTGAGTGTATACAGTAACTTCGTTCCATCCGGGTGTCCCTTGACACCTCTCAAGTTTTTTTTATTCTCTTAAAAGAGTATCCGTAGCGATTCTTACTTCTTTTCACTGATGTGAACGGAGCTTTTTAACCGACTTCAAAAAAAGGAGGAGGTTCTCAATTCGTCGGAATCTTTTTTTTTTTTTTTTTTTTTTTTTTTTTTTTTTTTTTTTATGTATGTTCGTGCCTGGACCGATTTGGAAAATTTTTCTTTTGTTTGAAAGGGTATACTTTCCAATTGGTCCCATGTTCATCAGGTCAGGATCTGATGATGGAATCCCAGGGAACGCGAGGGCAACCTTCAAATTTTATAGGCACATAGTACCATTTTCATATATTCTCTAAAGCTGTTCAAGTATTTGCATCTGATAATCATCATCTCAGGTGGATGAGCTGATGATGGAAGGTACAACTCCTCAACGGCTTGGAGTAGGCAATGACTGATTTAGTTTGTGTTCGCATATCTCTGGAACTACAAGTCCGATTTAAGTAATTCTTTTTTTGTTGTACTAAGTATTGTTTAACTTACGGAATACTGCAAGTTTCATCAAAATCGGTTCAGTAGTTTTTGAGATAGGGAATTTTATTAGCTTATTGTGCACTTGAGAGAGAATGATTTATTTGAGAAGAATTTGAGTTGAATATTTAAACTAAAAAGAGTAAAATAAAAAACTTTTTAAAAAAAAATGTAACCGCCTTCAAAAAAAACACAAAAAAGGGTAAAATAACCTACAAAATAACTTTTCTTTCAGAAGTCGGTGGCAAAAAAACAATGAAATGAAAAAAAACAAAGGCACCGACTTCTGAAAGAAAAGTTATTTTGTAGGTTATTTTACCCTTTTTTGTGGTTTTTTTTTAGTTTCTGATGTTTCTTAGTGATCGTGAACTTAATGTTTTTGGGTTAGGTTTTTGTAAAATGAGATAATTATGACATTGTAGAAGCTTTGTGCCGAAATGAGAATTTTCTCTTGATAAACCAAAGTATACTGCCATTGGCTGACTTGATTGATTGATGATGTTTACAATATAAACAAACAGATATCTTTTCAACTTGTTCAGAGTTATTTCCGCGAAAATGTACTGGTTGTCTTCTTCTAGGATCATAATAGCTATAGTACTTATAGTCGGGAAATGTTTTACGATCAATATAGAATAAGAAAACTTAGATTGATAGAAAAGGACTAGGTCTAGAAATTTATATGAATTTCTTTGTCAGTGTATCTCTGTCGGTCTAGTAAACTTTCCAGTGCAATTTGAGCAGTAGATAAGTACTTCTAAATATTGGGCATTGATGTCGAATTATGGCAAATTGGGCTTTATGTACCTACATTTGATCACACATGCCGATGTCTCTATCAGATAAAGAAACAAAGACAGCATTTAAACATTATTTGCAGTGACAATATATTCTTCGTATTACAAGCTCAAATACTTGAACAAAAATAAACTTACGTCCGCAATTTCTTTCCACCATATTTTCGTAAATGACAGAGCGGTAAAAAACGTGGAAAGCCTTCTCACGAAACATCCAAACACACGCATTTGTCATGTCGTCCTCTCCCCCTTTCGGAAAGAAAATGAAACTCCTTTTTTTGTGAAACGTTCCTTGTTTATTTTTTTTCATCTGGCAACATAAATCTGCTTATGAATACTTACATAGGCGCAGACGAGGTACAGGCACAAGATATCGTACACTGCGACCTCTGCCTGCATATCTTTTTCATTCTCCTCTCCTAGACGGTGATTGGTTTTATTTTTGTACGTGTATTTTCACACTTCGCAGGTGTTTTGAAATAAGATGGTGTCCTTACTGTATGACTTGACATACAGTAGAAGTGAGAAATATTTATAGCGACGTGCAATGTTACTTTAATTTTTGGAAAGGTCTCGTTTGTGTGGTACCTATTCGTAAGCGCGACTGCTAAGGTCCTGAGGCCTTTTTTTTGTTAGCTTGGTAAAATCATGAAATGAGCCTTCCAACCCAGGGCAGGAGGGACTGTCAAACTTGTACTGACTAAAATCCACGGTGATCCTTCAATAGCCCTTTACGTTCCAGGGCCACGGTTACCTGATGAGACAATCCCGCGACCCCGGCTGGCTTTGGCCCTCTAGAGGGGGGCCCCGTCATCTTGTTGACGCTCTTTGAGGCGCGCGTGGAACACAACGCGCCATCGACTCGGGCATGGTCCATGGTCGGGCGGCGAGTTGCCCATTACCCTGAGGCCTTAAAACGACTTTTCACGTTGTTGTGACGTAAATTAAATGAGAACTTTGGCGTTAATATGATGGACTAGATTAGATACGCTAGAGGCGCATCTACCAATACAATAAACTCCGTAAATACTTCAAGTAGCGTACTTGTAGGTAGAAGGTTGTAGGTTAAATACGTAAATCTTGTAATAAGGCGGCCGCATTTTATTATTTTTTCGTATCTATCTTATATACAATAACCTCTTGAGTCTTGCCTCAACGCACTCCCCCGACCTCCACCACGCATAAACCGTCGGTCACACTTCATCACGTCCCAAATACCGCTACAACAACAATGGCCGCCGACCGCTGACCCCTTATCGTGTTAATGTTTATTATTCTTCTTTGTTGCGTTCCTCATCGCGGTTGTTTCTTTTTTGTTAATAAATGGCGGTCAGGTCGTTGGCTTGGCGAGAAAGGGCGATGTTTGATACTGAATTATTTTAATTTTGTTACGTTTGAAAAATTTCAATTTTGGTGGTCTAAGATGACTTACTTCTTGAATGACAACATTTTGTATCATGATGTCCTAGTTGGCAGAGTGGCTGAGCAATCGAATACTGCGCTGGGTGACACGGGTTCGATTCCCGCGTGGAACAAATATTTAAATGATCTGCAAGTAGTTGTTCCGGGTCTGGGTATGTGTGTTTCTATGTTTGTAATTGCATTCAGGAGAAATTCCTAGTATGGGGCATTTAAAAAGAACCTACGAATTCCAACCACGAGCAAAACACGTAGGTAGGTACTTCACAAAACAAAACACATTATAACTGCCAAACCACAACACATACTGTACAGAGAACTACATCAATTGAACATCTGACTACCTAATCTAAGTTCGTTCGCGGCGTAGTCGACTGGTAACAAGGAAACTTCTAGAAACAATTGTTTGGGTGTATTCGCGGCGGTGTGGGAGCCTTTAAGCCTAGCAATGTTAGGATTGTTCTGCTTGTACCGAAACTAAATATTGGATTGTCTTGAGCCACGCTCATTTTTTTTGTAATCTTTTTGGAAAATATACTTCTCTGCTCTTTTTTAGCTTAGGTTGCACATACAGACTGCTGAGCAGTCAAATTCAATTGCTTGTAGCTGGCATTAATAACTGCTCCAATATTTAGTATCAACTGCCCCGCATTTGGACTGCTCGAGTGGTTCCGTGATCCGTGTATATGTTATAGGCAATGTGTATAATCCGGCATTGTATAGAATGCCTAGTCTTTATATATATTGCCTAAAACGTTCAGGCAATGTATAATTATAATACGATTCATTTCATACATTGCCTAGGTATTGTATAAAATGCCCAAAGCGCATCAGGCAATGTGTATAATGAACGACCACGAGAAGGAGACACGTGTGTGCGGTGTGCGGGACTAGCCCATACAGCCCGCACCAGACTTTGTGACCGCCTTGAGTATAGTTGCGAGTCCGAACTTGCGCATGGTACAGTCGAGTGGGCAATACGTAATCAAATGAAATGTGAATGTTTCTCTTCGAATCTAACCTGTCCGTGTCGGGGTGCTCCAAGTCCCGAGCTCGCTCTTGCATCCTAGGTCAACTAGGTCACTGATTACTACCTACCAAGGTGGCTCGACGGAGCCCCGCTTCGCGGGGCTCCTACTTCTGGGTGGTTTAAAAAAAAATGCCCCAAAGTCCCGAACTCGCTTCGCTCGCTCTTGCATCCTAGGTCGAAAAACTGATTACTACCTTATCAAGGTGGCTCGACGGAGCCACCGCTTCTCAGATGAGAAGAGATAAAATGTAAATGTTTATCCGAAGGCAACTGCTATGTGAGAAGTTGAAATTAGGATTAGCTCTCAAAAGATCAGTACCTATCTAACTAAATCATAGAGAAAATCGATTACATACATTGCCTGTGCTTCAACTGGCATTCTATACAATGCCTAGGTATTTTATACATTTCCTAGGTAAAGTGTAAAATAGTTTAAACATTGAACATCATTTCATACATTGCCTGAACGACCCCGGCATTCTATACATTTCCTAGGTATTGTATGGAATGCCTGCATTGTACACATTGCCTATAACATATACACGTCAAAAAAAGTTGTGATCACTAGCATTGCTGTTTTTTTTTTATTTTATGGAAAAACAATTAAGTAATTATACTTTTTTATTGTTTTTTTACATTCTAAACTGCATTTTTAAATATAGAATCTTAAAAGAAGAAGAGATAATAATTATAATATACCATAACAAAAAAGTTTTTTGAATTTTCAAAGTGATTGCAACTTTTTTTGATGTGGATGTGTGAATGTAGAAGGCTGTACTTAGTTCGCTATGCAGTCGCAGCTCGAAACAGTCGAGCAACCTACCTCAATTTGTCAAACTTTAATAGATTTTCAACCTTATCACAATAGTGGAAGGTTAATAATGTTCGACTGGTAAAATTTTACAGATTCGGGTAGATTGACCTGCTAGCGTCTGTACCTTTCATCCACATCAATCAGTATTTTTGATTGAGAGAGAAATATACATCCATCCATCCTCACAAACTTTCACATTTATAATATTAGTTACAGTACATATTTTGTACCAAAATAGCGATCTTTAGTTATGTCCCTCAATGTAACATATTTTAGTACTTCTACTACAAATATTTTAGATAAAATATGAAACGTATATTTATATTTTAATACTTTTCATTCAAGGACCGACTCAAAACCAAGTGAAGTGCAGAAAATCTACGAACAAACGCATAAAATATTGAAGTAGAGAGAAACAAGAATACAGATTCAAATTAATAATACATGAGAAGATAAAAAGGTCAAGTCTTACTTTGGCGCATATATTCAGCATCCCTGATCACGTAGCGCGTGACGAGTCCTGAAAATGTACTGAAAATGCAACTGAAACTGGAGCTATAACACGACAACTACAAACTCGACCCTTCTACTGTTATTTTGTAGGATAGAGAAATATTTATGTATTTTATACTTATCTCCTTCTGTTTTATATGATGTGTTATATTATATCATTCTAGAAACTTTTTTGTTAGGCAAAAGCCTCAAAACAAAAAAAGTCAACGAAGTTGAAGTGTGTTAAGTGGCTTGAATCTGGGCAGGTGACCAAGAATAGTCAATGTAAAGGTATAAAAAATTACAAAGTTTAGTTTCTTGCGTATATAGCTGAAGTGTTAGTTTGTTTGAAGTAATTTGATCGTGCTAATCTCAGGAAAAGCCGGTTAAAAATCAAAAAATCTTTTTGTGGACAATCCATTTATCGTCGATAGCTACATAACGAAGAAACGAGCCGAGAAGAAGATGAAACAGCAGCAAGATATAAAACATCCAGCAACATGAATACAACAGAAACAAAACCACACAAGGCCAGGTTTACAGCCGTCTCACTATATCAGGTAATGCATACGTAGTTGTAGCAGCGAGCTTATCCCCGCATACCTCACAACCCAGGGGGGTTGTCTCTGTCTCTCCTTCGCCACCAAAACTAGTACTGTCATGGCCAGATACTTCTGAACATTTTTTATTTTTTCTATTAAATCTTGCTATGGCGAGCGAGCCCCCAGATCATAATTTAATAGGGTAGTTTAAAAATATCAAGACATTTTGTTTTTCATTCCTCTATTCGCCCTGGAACGTAAAGGATTATTGAAGGAACACCATGGATGTACTCGTAAGTCAGTACGAGTCTGGCAATCCCTTTCGTCTCCACCAGGGCGAGAGGACTCATTTGATGATTATCATCATATCAGCAGTAAGACGTCCACTGCTGAACATAGACCTCCCCTACAGACTTCCAATAGGACCGGTTGTAAGCGGCCTGCATCCAGCGTGATCCTGTGGTCTTCATAAGATCGTCTGTCCACCTAGTGGGTGGACGTCCACGTAGGACGTCCTTTGATGATATACCAAGAAAAAAATAAAAAAGATCAACGGGGTGGAGCCAGAGAGCGCTTCAATTTTATGAGTGCAAGAAAAAATGATCGTAGTGATGGTCAGGCGTAAATGTTCGCGATAGTATAGACGTCAGCAGATCAACCTACGCCAATCTGTCAATATTTACCAATCGAACATTAATCATCCACTATTGTGACAAAACAACACCTGGACACCTAGCAAGGCGCGGTGACGGCAGGTGGAGTAAAGCTGTGACAGAGTGGCGTCCGGTGGCGAGATGGGCAGACAACATTGTTGCCATTGCGGGAGTGTCCTGGATGAGGCTGGCGCAAGACCGTGGAGCTTGGCACAAACAAAGAAGGACCTATACCCAGCAGTGGGTGAAGACGGGCTGTGGATGATGATGATGACGATTGTGATGAGGTTTAAAATCTATTAAAGGACAGATTGAGGTAGGTCGATGTGCTGACGTCTGTACATTCGCGTTTCAACCAGTTTACAAAATCCTCGAAACAGTGCGAAACGAAGACTGCTTTCTTAATTTACACAAAGGAACTTAGTTTAAAACGTGGCAGCTCTGCAGTTCTACATTTAGCTCGGCTTGTACGAATATTTCTTCTTGGCACCAACTCTGCCAACGCTGAATTTATTATGTTAAGCCTGTATTTATAAGCGACTATACTATGCTATATATGTGTAGAATAACTCGTAGAATTTTATGAGTATCGTAAAAAGTGTCTAAGAGATAAATTTTAGAGGGTTCTAGATAGTATCTTTTTGGACACAGAACACGCCAATCCATTTGTGAAACGTCTACATTAGGACGTAGCTAAATATTGACTAGATGTCATTGAATATTGATGGTTTGTAAATGTACTAAGTGGAATTCTACCAAACCGTAGTATATTAATATATATCTCTATTTTTTGAATTCCCAAAATTTAAAAATCCTACCCAAATCTCCAAAAAGTTGCCCAATTTAAACTAAAACATTACTATAATTGGTGGTATACACAGCCGTTATAATTGATAAATAAATACTATATCGTTTGGGAGTTAAATTCGTCAAATGAATCATCAGGTGAAGCGGGACTTTCAGACTCTTACTAACTAAAAATAAACCTTGTTCCTTCTTATAACCTTGCGTTCCAGGGCGACGGTGTCGTTATAAAAAGTCCTGCGTTCTGCGGAACTTATACCCTTACAGCGTATGATTGCGTCCTCAATTCTACAACGATGGACCATCAATAAAACAAACTAGGTTACACAATTTCATTCCTTATAGCTAGACGTAAAAAGAACACATTTACAATGATGACGTCCCTATCTCATAAAACACATACATATCCCTAAAAAACATATTCGTTGGGGCATTTGGGTGCTCGTGATAAATGGGGAAGGTCACAGCTCAATGTAACGGTGGACCCTAATGTTTATGTTTAAAGGACGCTTTTATATGCCACAAAACTCACGATAATGTACGAGGGTCCTCGTAAACTTGGTGCTAGCAGCCGCAGCCGGTGGCTGGGTAATAGAGCAGCCTTCAGGGTACGGCTACAGTGGTCATGCAGTAATTCCACTAGGAAGGAATGGAAGTTTGAGGGTATGAAGAACAGGGAGTGAAGATCTTTGATACTCAGTTGTATAAGGAAGGATCACCAGGTGCAGGTCTCAGGATCATTGAGATAGTTATAGATTAGCTTTATAGGGAGACAGAGGGTGTCCAAACCTGCAGGCAACAGCTATCTTATGTTCTATTTATTATATTCTTACTGAAAACATAGATAGCATAATACAGGACTTTATATATTCGGACTTTACTCCATACACTGTTATTTTTGTCGACGACTTAGTTATGGTCGCTACTGAAGGAATCCCGGCAAACACCCACAAACAAAGAGTTAAGTCGTATTACTACTCCTGAGTAAATCGGGATTGGGCCAGCAAGACATATGCACTCGTTTCATTCGTGTAGTGTAGTTACTCAAAGTTTAATTGAAAAACTACAAGTGCAATACAATTAAAATTTTTAGTAACCCCTGACACATTATCAGATCTTCATACATTGAATTGTGGATTATAATAATTATATTATTAGACTATATTTAGATCATTATTAGCTTTCAAAAAAAAACCATCAACAAAAGTGAAACATTCGTATTGAAGGTCCACTGCTACAGACAGGACACGTCAAGCTTATAACATCCTATTTTTTTCGTCTGAGGTTAAAAAGGTACCAGTGGTTTTACTGATTTATCTTTATTCTGTGACATTACTGTCCTTGTGATGGCTGCAACTTCATTCAGACGGGTTCATTTTAAAATGTAAGCGAATCGCGTTGTTTATTCTTTACTTACGTCGGTCTTGAAGTTTTATTTCTTTATTTATTCCATTCTTCGAGAATGTTCGAGTCTGTAATTCTACGTTATATAACTTCAGTAAGTCTGAAATGTTTCTGTTAGTAATTTCAGAAATTGAGCACCATTCGTTTACATTTTATGAGTTACCAACATCTTCAGCTTTGCGAATATACGGTTTTACGGTTTTAGACATTTATTTTCTCAAAAGATTTACAATCACTTACAGAGAAAATACAATATTACAACTTATAAATACATGAGGCCGATTTACGTAGTGAGTTGGTACAATAAGTCAATAATAAGAATGACATTAGAATTTCGCAATATATTTAATGGCTTCGCAAATAAGTATACAAAATAAATGTGTATTAGGACAAGAATTTGAAGTACACCACTGATCATGCCCTCCTTCTTTTATTTAAGCCACTGTTTTACAATATTGCCGATTCTATGGTTAACCCTAAAACTGTTGTGTAGTATTTTTCCTATACCGACGCCAGCAGGTTTTACCAATAGAACATTTACCTTCCACTATAAGGTATAAGGTTGACAATCTATTAAAGAATTTTGTCAGATTGAGGCAGGTTCATGTGCTGGCGTCTGTACAAAAAAGTATGTTCTATCTATCTTACAATGATCGCTTAGACATTTCTGCTATGGATAAACTAATGTTGAAAATATAGTCCAAACAGCAAGAAAATTCCACATTTTTCCTTTTCACTCTTCTCATTTATCCTGTTCAGTAGCCAACATTTCAGCTGAAAATAATTCGAAAAAGACAAATCATTAGCATTCCTCGTTTCCAAAGCCCTCAAGTGGAGTGCTCCACGTTTTTCTAAAGCGTCTCCAGAGGGACAAATTAGCTGAAAATAAGGAGGTTTCCCTCCTACGTTGTACGTGATGAGACTCAAGAGTGGTGCCGGGACGGAGTGCGTTCACATCTACCTCCGTTGAGGACCCGAGGTTAAGTGGATTGTGTTCCTTAATCAGAGCTGTGTTTAGAGAAAAACTCGTTTAATGAAAAAGGTAACGGTGCTCACATTTGGAATTTATCTTGTTTTGAGGGACACAGTCAGACCCGGACCGCTGCTTGTAGACAATACAAATATGTTTTGTTTGCGGAAATCGAACCTGCGACTCGCAGTGCAACATCCGGTTGCTGAGCCACTGTGCTAACCGTGCAGTTGTTAGTGTGCCCCTGAGAAGAAGACGTAAGTGTCAAATGTGTCTCTGTGTTTAAGGTAACATTATTTTCAAAATTTTAAATCAAGATGGACGGCCCTGTCAACTTGTTAAACTAACTCATGAATTAAAATTTTAAATCGAGGTTATAGGTATAGGTATAGGCCCAACTGAACTGAAAAAAAAAACCTGTCCGACTTCTCTTCGAACCCCTGTCAATGGTAAATTTTTTGTATAAAATAAAACTATTATATAAATGCTAAAGAAATCTACGTATCGCTATGTTTGCTTATTCTTCCCTTCGTATATATTGAGCAAATTCGTTTATAAATTAAATAAATAGACATGTGTTACGCTGTTCCACACATTCCCTGCGATGTTATAATGAAGACAGTACACATATTATGTGCTCGTGTGAGTGATGGAGGCGCCGCGTCGTACGTATATGAGTGACCATGTGTGTGTGTCGGTGTGCTGAAATCTTGAATGTCACGCGCTTCTGTTTACATAGTCCATGTTTTACAGAAGTATGTTACAAAACAAGGCTGTTTGTGGTACAAGTACATAGTTGAGCATGTACGGGGCGGTAATTTATTTTGGCTTAGGTTTTGTTTAGAGGTTGTCAGGATTCCACTTCTACTTCCACGGGGTCTAAAAAGGTCATTTCTTCCGAATCATAATGTGATCATAATCGTAATGTGTGTGAGCAGTGGTGGCCCAGTGGTATCGGCCTCGACTTATGAGTAGTAGGTCGTCGGTTCGAACCCCGTCAGGCGCATTACTTTGTGTAATATATTTCAACACCACTGCTCTCAAAACAGTGAAGGAAAACATCGTGAGGAAATCGGCATGTCCTAGAACCAAAAATTCGAAGACATGTGACATCTACCAATCCGCACTGGGCCCGCGTGGTAGATTACGGCCCACTCCCTCTCACAGAGAGGAGGCCTGTGTTCCAGCAATGGGAATATTTATTGGCTGATGATGATAATGTGAATGATGATAAAATTCGTAAAATGGAGTATTCTTTCCTAAACTAGATAATGGATAAAGTATACTCTTATCCAATTAGAAGATATATAATGATTCTGCAAGTGGCGTTTTTAGGTAGTAAAAACGCCACGCCACAAAATCTAGTATACCATAGTAGTAGGCATTATGTTGGTGATTTTTTACAGTGTGAATTTCAAGGATTATGGGGTAATGAGTTCAATTTTCAAGACGGACCGATATGTTTTTGTGTTTTCTACATTTTTAATTTCTTAGAAGTAGTCCAGAGCCAGAATTTGTGGCCGGATAACAATAGTTTGACCATTATCCTGGTTACATCCAACATAATCATAACAGGCATGTAGATGTGTTATAGTTACACCTCTACTATTCCTTTGTGGAATCAGGCGTGATGCTAGTATTTGGAATTCCAGAGCAAACAAGTACAAAATAAAACAAAGTCTTTTGTATTCTATTTAAAGCCCGAATACATTTAACAATACCTAAACTAGCTAGTCTAGTTATTTCCCTCTTTCTTTTTCTTTACTTGAACTAATGAACGCACAAGTAATCCGTTTAGTAACCTGACTAGCTACAAATTGAGAACAAGACTACGGGCCTTTTGCTCAACCTTTTAGTCTGTTTAACAAGCTACGCCTTTCTCGACTAGAAAATGACCTACCAGTTTCTTTTACGTATTATTTTTTTTTTTTAATAGAGAATAATAGGTTTATTTGTCATAGAAACATGTATATTAAGTATCGGCTCAATGTATTGGAAGGAAGACTTCAGATTTATCATATTAACTAACAAGGCAAGCAAAATGAAAGCTCAAAATCAAAAATTAAATAATTTATTTCAAATAAGCCAGTTACAGGCACTTTTGAATAGTCAAAAGTAAAATAAAAATTGTTACGGTGCTACAGTTCCAGTCACAAGACATAAAACTGTGAACGTACGTAGTAAGCAAGTAAAAAGTGTCCACAGGAAATATAAAAAAAACAATTCAGAAACAAAATTATTGGTTTTTTTTAACTATCACACAACGCCATCTAGTCCCAAGCTAAGCAGAGCTTGTGTTATGGGTACTAGACAACTGATAAACATACTTATATATTTCTAAATACATAAACATTAAACATAGATTAATTACACCCAGACACAGAACAAATGATCGTGCTCATCACACAAACATTTGTCCTGGGTGGGAATCGAACCCACGACCTCCGGCATAGCAGTCAGGGTCACTAACCACTAGACCAACAGGCCTGTCAAAATTAAAATAAACCATGGCAGCTAAGAGATGACCAGTCTCAACTGACAGCGCCCGTTCACGAACATGACGCATGATATCCGCACCATTCAGCTCAACCTTTTCGAAGGGAACTAAATGATCCGACACACGCGCCACCATCAGCGAGACATTTGAGTGAGCATGACATACTCCCAACTGCCAGAGCACATTCATGTCAAAAAATAAATAATAATAATTAAGACGTAGGTATCTGGTGAATAGCTTTGTGCACATAGAACTCACACAATATATGCAGCTATATAATTCAAAGAAATATGAATTTATACAATGCAATTGTAGTTTTACAATCTTCGAATAGTTTTACAATCTTCAAAATTTATCAGCTAGAAGCTCTTATTCATCAGCTAGAAGACGTCCACTGCTGTATAAAAAGCCTCCACTTTACACGACCTTGAACGACAGTCCTCCATTGTGCATCCATTGGTTACCTGCGACTGTCACGATGTGTCGATACACCTCGTGCACGCAGAGAAATGTCTGGCTACCTATACGAGAACTTCTGGTTGCAACCATGACAGCAAGACTCACTAGTTGACTTTACGACATTTCTAGTAATAAATACTAAGTAAGTAGTAGAGACAACTTGTAATGGTTACAACCAGAAGTTCTCGTATACATTTCTCTGCGAGTGGAAGGCCTGCATAGGCTGCGTTCGTGGTCGCTACACCAGCACCAAGAACAGTGTGCAAAAACATAAATTACAACAAAAAATAAGCAGTACACAACTAAGTAATAAGTATACAATAGTAGTGTAATCTTACGATCGCCACAATAACTGTACTCAACAAAACTAAAGATTCGGGTACACAATCCACGTAGGGACCCGAAATATTAAGACATAACCACTATCTCCCAACACACGTACAGGGCGATCTACGGGCGATAAGCGCGGCCTAATGTGCCGACTTCACGAACACGGGACGACGCCCCGGGATCCCGGGACCTTCGTGATGCGGGATGCGGGACTAATCCGCCGGGATCCGCGCAATCGCTTATCGACAAATCGACGGCTCGAGCTTCTTTGATGCATAACACGCATGAGCTTATCCCCGCATACCTCACAACCCAGGGGGGTTGTCTCTGTCTCTCCTTCGCCACCAAAACTAGTACTGTCATGGCCAGATACTTCTGAACATTTTTTATTTTTTCTATTAAATCTTGCTATGGCGAGCGAGCCCCCAGATCATAATTTAATAGGGTAGTTTAAAAATATCAAGACATTTTGTTTTTCATTCCTCTATTCGCCCTGGAACGTAAAGGATTATTGAAGGAACACCATGGATGTACTCGTAAGTCAGTACGAGTCTGGCAATCCCTTTCGTCTCCACCAGGGCGAGAGGACTCATTTGATGATTATCATCATATCAGCAGTAAGACGTCCACTGCTGAACATAGACCTCCCCTACAGACTTCCAATAGGACCGGTTGTAAGCGGCCTGCATCCAGCGTGATCCTGTGGTCTTCATAAGATCGTCTGTCCACCTAGTGGGTGGACGTCCACGTAGGACGTCCTTTGATGATATACCAAGAAAAAAATAAAAAAGATCAACGGGGTGGAGCCAGAGAGCGCTTCAATTTTATGAGTGCAAGAAAAAATGATCGTAGTGATGGTCAGGCGTAAATGTTCGCGATAGTATAGACGTCAGCAGATCAACCTACGCCAATCTGTCAATATTTACCAATCGAACATTAATCATCCACTATTGTGACAAAACAACACCTGGACACCTAGCAAGGCGCGGTGACGGCAGGTGGAGTAAAGCTGTGACAGAGTGGCGTCCGGTGGCGAGATGGGCAGACAACATTGTTGCCATTGCGGGAGTGTCCTGGATGAGGCTGGCGCAAGACCGTGGAGCTTGGCACAAACAAAGAAGGACCTATACCCAGCAGTGGGTGAAGACGGGCTGTGGATGATGATGATGACGATTGTGATGAGGTTTAAAATCTATTAAAGGACAGATTGAGGTAGGTCGATGTGCTGACGTCTGTACATTCGCGTTTCAACCAGTTTACAAAATCCTCGAAACAGTGCGAAACGAAGACTGCTTTCTTAATTTACACAAAGGAACTTAGTTTAAAACGTGGCAGCTCTGCAGTTCTACATTTAGCTCGGCTTGTACGAATATTTCTTCTTGGCACCAACTCTGCCAACGCTGAATTTATTATGTTAAGCCTGTATTTATAAGCGACTATACTATGCTATATATGTGTAGAATAACTCGTAGAATTTTATGAGTATCGTAAAAAGTGTCTAAGAGATAAATTTTAGAGGGTTCTAGATAGTATCTTTTTGGACACAGAACACGCCAATCCATTTGTGAAACGTCTACATTAGGACGTAGCTAAATATTGACTAGATGTCATTGAATATTGATGGTTTGTAAATGTACTAAGTGGAATTCTACCAAACCGTAGTATATTAATATATATCTCTATTTTTTGAATTCCCAAAATTTAAAAATCCTACCCAAATCTCCAAAAAGTTGCCCAATTTAAACTAAAACATTACTATAATTGGTGGTATACACAGCCGTTATAATTGATAAATAAATACTATATCGTTTGGGAGTTAAATTCGTCAAATGAATCATCAGGTGAAGCGGGACTTTCAGACTCTTACTAACTAAAAATAAACCTTGTTCCTTCTTATAACCTTGCGTTCCAGGGCGACGGTGTCGTTATAAAAAGTCCTGCGTTCTGCGGAACTTATACCCTTACAGCGTATGATTGCGTCCTCAATTCTACAACGATGGACCATCAATAAAACAAACTAGGTTACACAATTTCATTCCTTATAGCTAGACGTAAAAAGAACACATTTACAATGATGACGTCCCTATCTCATAAAACACATACATATCCCTAAAAAACATATTCGTTGGGGCATTTGGGTGCTCGTGATAAATGGGGAAGGTCACAGCTCAATGTAACGGTGGACCCTAATGTTTATGTTTAAAGGACGCTTTTATATGCCACAAAACTCACGATAATGTACGAGGGTCCTCGTAAACTTGGTGCTAGCAGCCGCAGCCGGTGGCTGGGTAATAGAGCAGCCTTCAGGGTACGGCTACAGTGGTCATGCAGTAATTCCACTAGGAAGGAATGGAAGTTTGAGGGTATGAAGAACAGGGAGTGAAGATCTTTGATACTCAGTTGTATAAGGAAGGATCACCAGGTGCAGGTCTCAGGATCATTGAGATAGTTATAGATTAGCTTTATAGGGAGACAGAGGGTGTCCAAACCTGCAGGCAACAGCTATCTTATGTTCTATTTATTATATTCTTACTGAAAACATAGATAGCATAATACAGGACTTTATATATTCGGACTTTACTCCATACACTGTTATTTTTGTCGACGACTTAGTTATGGTCGCTACTGAAGGAATCCCGGCAAACACCCACAAACAAAGAGTTAAGTCGTATTACTACTCCTGAGTAAATCGGGATTGGGCCAGCAAGACATATGCACTCGTTTCATTCGTGTAGTGTAGTTACTCAAAGTTTAATTGAAAAACTACAAGTGCAATACAATTAAAATTTTTAGTAACCCCTGACACATTATCAGATCTTCATACATTGAATTGTGGATTATAATAATTATATTATTAGACTATATTTAGATCATTATTAGCTTTCAAAAAAAAACCATCAACAAAAGTGAAACATTCGTATTGAAGGTCCACTGCTACAGACAGGACACGTCAAGCTTATAACATCCTATTTTTTTCGTCTGAGGTTAAAAAGGTACCAGTGGTTTTACTGATTTATCTTTATTCTGTGACATTACTGTCCTTGTGATGGCTGCAACTTCATTCAGACGGGTTCATTTTAAAATGTAAGCGAATCGCGTTGTTTATTCTTTACTTACGTCGGTCTTGAAGTTTTATTTCTTTATTTATTCCATTCTTCGAGAATGTTCGAGTCTGTAATTCTACGTTATATAACTTCAGTAAGTCTGAAATGTTTCTGTTAGTAATTTCAGAAATTGAGCACCATTCGTTTACATTTTATGAGTTACCAACATCTTCAGCTTTGCGAATATACGGTTTTACGGTTTTAGACATTTATTTTCTCAAAAGATTTACAATCACTTACAGAGAAAATACAATATTACAACTTATAAATACATGAGGCCGATTTACGTAGTGAGTTGGTACAATAAGTCAATAATAAGAATGACATTAGAATTTCGCAATATATTTAATGGCTTCGCAAATAAGTATACAAAATAAATGTGTATTAGGACAAGAATTTGAAGTACACCACTGATCATGCCCTCCTTCTTTTATTTAAGCCACTGTTTTACAATATTGCCGATTCTATGGTTAACCCTAAAACTGTTGTGTAGTATTTTTCCTATACCGACGCCAGCAGGTTTTACCAATAGAACATTTACCTTCCACTATAAGGTATAAGGTTGACAATCTATTAAAGAATTTTGTCAGATTGAGGCAGGTTCATGTGCTGGCGTCTGTACAAAAAAGTATGTTCTATCTATCTTACAATGATCGCTTAGACATTTCTGCTATGGATAAACTAATGTTGAAAATATAGTCCAAACAGCAAGAAAATTCCACATTTTTCCTTTTCACTCTTCTCATTTATCCTGTTCAGTAGCCAACATTTCAGCTGAAAATAATTCGAAAAAGACAAATCATTAGCATTCCTCGTTTCCAAAGCCCTCAAGTGGAGTGCTCCACGTTTTTCTAAAGCGTCTCCAGAGGGACAAATTAGCTGAAAATAAGGAGGTTTCCCTCCTACGTTGTACGTGATGAGACTCAAGAGTGGTGCCGGGACGGAGTGCGTTCACATCTACCTCCGTTGAGGACCCGAGGTTAAGTGGATTGTGTTCCTTAATCAGAGCTGTGTTTAGAGAAAAACTCGTTTAATGAAAAAGGTAACGGTGCTCACATTTGGAATTTATCTTGTTTTGAGGGACACAGTCAGACCCGGACCGCTGCTTGTAGACAATACAAATATGTTTTGTTTGCGGAAATCGAACCTGCGACTCGCAGTGCAACATCCGGTTGCTGAGCCACTGTGCTAACCGTGCAGTTGTTAGTGTGCCCCTGAGAAGAAGACGTAAGTGTCAAATGTGTCTCTGTGTTTAAGGTAACATTATTTTCAAAATTTTAAATCAAGATGGACGGCCCTGTCAACTTGTTAAACTAACTCATGAATTAAAATTTTAAATCGAGGTTATAGGTATAGGTATAGGCCCAACTGAACTGAAAAAAAAAACCTGTCCGACTTCTCTTCGAACCCCTGTCAATGGTAAATTTTTTGTATAAAATAAAACTATTATATAAATGCTAAAGAAATCTACGTATCGCTATGTTTGCTTATTCTTCCCTTCGTATATATTGAGCAAATTCGTTTATAAATTAAATAAATAGACATGTGTTACGCTGTTCCACACATTCCCTGCGATGTTATAATGAAGACAGTACACATATTATGTGCTCGTGTGAGTGATGGAGGCGCCGCGTCGTACGTATATGAGTGACCATGTGTGTGTGTCGGTGTGCTGAAATCTTGAATGTCACGCGCTTCTGTTTACATAGTCCAT
This sequence comes from Agrotis exclamationis, assembly GCA_950005045.1. Lineage (NCBI taxonomy): Eukaryota > Metazoa > Arthropoda > Insecta > Lepidoptera > Noctuidae > Agrotis > Agrotis exclamationis. The sequence continues at coordinate 761,740 of OX465427.1, forward strand.
GTTTTACAGAAGTATGTTACAAAACAAGGCTGTTTGTGGTACAAGTACATAGTTGAGCATGTACGGGGCGGTAATTTATTTTGGCTTAGGTTTTGTTTAGAGGTTGTCAGGATTCCACTTCTACTTCCACGGGGTCTAAAAAGGTCATTTCTTCCGAATCATAATGTGATCATAATCGTAATGTGTGTGAGCAGTGGTGGCCCAGTGGTATCGGCCTCGACTTATGAGTAGTAGGTCGTCGGTTCGAACCCCGTCAGGCGCATTACTTTGTGTAATATATTTCAACACCACTGCTCTCAAAACAGTGAAGGAAAACATCGTGAGGAAATCGGCATGTCCTAGAACCAAAAATTCGAAGACATGTGACATCTACCAATCCGCACTGGGCCCGCGTGGTAGATTACGGCCCACTCCCTCTCACAGAGAGGAGGCCTGTGTTCCAGCAATGGGAATATTTATTGGCTGATGATGATAATGTGAATGATGATAAAATTCGTAAAATGGAGTATTCTTTCCTAAACTAGATAATGGATAAAGTATACTCTTATCCAATTAGAAGATATATAATGATTCTGCAAGTGGCGTTTTTAGGTAGTAAAAACGCCACGCCACAAAATCTAGTATACCATAGTAGTAGGCATTATGTTGGTGATTTTTTACAGTGTGAATTTCAAGGATTATGGGGTAATGAGTTCAATTTTCAAGACGGACCGATATGTTTTTGTGTTTTCTACATTTTTAATTTCTTAGAAGTAGTCCAGAGCCAGAATTTGTGGCCGGATAACAATAGTTTGACCATTATCCTGGTTACATCCAACATAATCATAACAGGCATGTAGATGTGTTATAGTTACACCTCTACTATTCCTTTGTGGAATCAGGCGTGATGCTAGTATTTGGAATTCCAGAGCAAACAAGTACAAAATAAAACAAAGTCTTTTGTATTCTATTTAAAGCCCGAATACATTTAACAATACCTAAACTAGCTAGTCTAGTTATTTCCCTCTTTCTTTTTCTTTACTTGAACTAATGAACGCACAAGTAATCCGTTTAGTAACCTGACTAGCTACAAATTGAGAACAAGACTACGGGCCTTTTGCTCAACCTTTTAGTCTGTTTAACAAGCTACGCCTTTCTCGACTAGAAAATGACCTACCAGTTTCTTTTACGTATTATTTTTTTTTTTTAATAGAGAATAATAGGTTTATTTGTCATAGAAACATGTATATTAAGTATCGGCTCAATGTATTGGAAGGAAGACTTCAGATTTATCATATTAACTAACAAGGCAAGCAAAATGAAAGCTCAAAATCAAAAATTAAATAATTTATTTCAAATAAGCCAGTTACAGGCACTTTTGAATAGTCAAAAGTAAAATAAAAATTGTTACGGTGCTACAGTTCCAGTCACAAGACATAAAACTGTGAACGTACGTAGTAAGCAAGTAAAAAGTGTCCACAGGAAATATAAAAAAAACAATTCAGAAACAAAATTATTGGTTTTTTTTAACTATCACACAACGCCATCTAGTCCCAAGCTAAGCAGAGCTTGTGTTATGGGTACTAGACAACTGATAAACATACTTATATATTTCTAAATACATAAACATTAAACATAGATTAATTACACCCAGACACAGAACAAATGATCGTGCTCATCACACAAACATTTGTCCTGGGTGGGAATCGAACCCACGACCTCCGGCATAGCAGTCAGGGTCACTAACCACTAGACCAACAGGCCTGTCAAAATTAAAATAAACCATGGCAGCTAAGAGATGACCAGTCTCAACTGACAGCGCCCGTTCACGAACATGACGCATGATATCCGCACCATTCAGCTCAACCTTTTCGAAGGGAACTAAATGATCCGACACACGCGCCACCATCAGCGAGACATTTGAGTGAGCATGACATACTCCCAACTGCCAGAGCACATTCATGTCAAAAAATAAATAATAATAATTAAGACGTAGGTATCTGGTGAATAGCTTTGTGCACATAGAACTCACACAATATATGCAGCTATATAATTCAAAGAAATATGAATTTATACAATGCAATTGTAGTTTTACAATCTTCGAATAGTTTTACAATCTTCAAAATTTATCAGCTAGAAGCTCTTATTCATCAGCTAGAAGACGTCCACTGCTGTATAAAAAGCCTCCACTTTACACGACCTTGAACGACAGTCCTCCATTGTGCATCCATTGGTTACCTGCGACTGTCACGATGTGTCGATACACCTCGTGCACGCAGAGAAATGTCTGGCTACCTATACGAGAACTTCTGGTTGCAACCATGACAGCAAGACTCACTAGTTGACTTTACGACATTTCTAGTAATAAATACTAAGTAAGTAGTAGAGACAACTTGTAATGGTTACAACCAGAAGTTCTCGTATACATTTCTCTGCGAGTGGAAGGCCTGCATAGGCTGCGTTCGTGGTCGCTACACCAGCACCAAGAACAGTGTGCAAAAACATAAATTACAACAAAAAATAAGCAGTACACAACTAAGTAATAAGTATACAATAGTAGTGTAATCTTACGATCGCCACAATAACTGTACTCAACAAAACTAAAGATTCGGGTACACAATCCACGTAGGGACCCGAAATATTAAGACATAACCACTATCTCCCAACACACGTACAGGGCGATCTACGGGCGATAAGCGCGGCCTAATGTGCCGACTTCACGAACACGGGACGACGCCCCGGGATCCCGGGACCTTCGTGATGCGGGATGCGGGACTAATCCGCCGGGATCCGCGCAATCGCTTATCGACAAATCGACGGCTCGAGCTTCTTTGATGCATAACACACATGAAATCCGCTCGACCGTGCGTATCCACGTTACCATATGAAAATCACGTTAACAGATAATAAAGAGTAAACCATCATTACTCTTACAGTTTTCTCTTGCTACAAATAATTAGATTTATTCCACAAGATCGTAGAAGTAAAGTCGCCTTTGTTCACCTGGGTGAAACAATTACGAGGTGAACAAAGGACACCGAATAAGTCCACTGAATTCACCCAAGTAAATATTTTCCGAGGTAAATTGAAGACATCAAAAAATCAAATGTGTGCACTTTGTTCACCCAGGTGAACAAAGTGGAATAAACCAATACAGTGCTCAAGTACTTAAACTGAGATAGCTGCTTATTACAAAACACCGACCGAAAAAACTATGACAACACTATCAAAAATATTTACTACACTCAAACATCCATTATCACCAAACATAATGACCAATAAAACGAATACTAAATTAATTAGCGCCATAATCATATAACACTCCCAATAAACAACCTAATAGCTCCTTTATAAGCGCTATCAAAGTTCGTTACATTGACCCCACGGGGGTGGCAGGTGACCCCATCCCCGAGTGAGGATCAAAGCCATCATCTGCATAGCGGATGAGGCCGAAAGCCGAAGCCGAGAGCGCTGGCTAATGAGATCAGCTCAGTTCGACGATTTCGACAGGGCATCGCGACGAAATTCCGTGCTAAAGCTGAAAAGTTATGGTAAATAATAACGAGTAAAAGGGAACAATAAATAAATTAAGCTTTATTTCGGAATTATGTACAGTTACAATAGACTTTTATTACGTTTGTCTGTGGTCCGTATTCCAATATTTTTCAAGTAAAAAGTCAATGGAATAATTATGTGTACATGCTCGTATATAAACTTTCGCTTTTTTCCCCGTAGGATAACTATGAAGTTACACGCGGGAGAAGCTCCTAACAAGCTAGCTAGTATTATTATTTCTTTTGTATCTGTAGGTCAGCCCTCAATGAACTTTGATATTGTTATACATATATAACTTGTAAGCAGAAACATTACAGCGAATGTACATAGCAACCAACTCACATCTACTCGCCAAAGATATCCTGTGCTAACCAACTTAAAACCACAACCAGTCCAATAATCATAAGTAACATCACTAACAAACATGTGTTTACTGCGCAACTTTAACAAGCAGTTGTAAATAGAACCCCAGTTTGTGGCAAGGTCGGTAAAAATGCGAATTGTAAAACAGATAGTTGCACTGGGAATACTGGGAGTTCACACTTCCTTCTAAGAATGAACTGAGGGTCAGTTCATTTATAAAATGAAAAGTTTTTATATTATTACTCAGTTTGAATTGACTCGGTCTAATAAATAAATGAGTAATTACAGCCGCACAGGCCGATCTTCCGGATTAAGCCGCGCTTGCCTAGGTTGGTCTGTGGATGGGTGACCATCTGTCATAGCGAGTTTCCCTCAAGCCTCGAAAAGCATGTAAAGCCCTTGGTCCCAGCTGTCATTTGTAGATCTTTGACAGTCGTTACCGTTAATCAGAAGCTCATAAGTCTGACAACCAGTCTTACCATGGGCTAATATCGTATTGCCCAGTTACTGGGTTGTGGAGGTCCGACAGGTAGTCGCATGTAAAATACTGGTATAATTATACAGCTGCATGTGGTTCGATTGGAAACCGATCCCAATATAGCTGGGAAAAAGGCTAAGCAGTTTGAATTGACTCGGTCTAGTGATCACGTTGTGTTCAGTTCGAATGTTGAGCAAGGGCTCTTCGTCTTGGGCACGCCGCAATCGCGGCGGTAAGACCCCTCTTTGAGGAGTGGCTGGAGAGGCGTCACGGCGTCCTCACCTTCCGCTTGACACAGGTCCTCACCGGGCACGGATGTTTCGGGAGGTTCCTGTGTCGCATTGTAAAGGAAGAAACGCCTGGGTGTCACCACTGCGAGGATCGCCCGAAGTACACGGTGGAGCATACGGTGCAGGACTGCCCCGCTTGGGCAGAGCACCGCCGTGTCCTCACGGAAGCGATAGGCGGCGACGTCTCGCGCCCGGCACTGGTCGAGGCCATGCTGCGGGGCGAGACGGAATGGGAAGCGGTCGCCTCCTTCTGCGAAGCAGTCATGCTTTTACTTCGTCTTGGGTTTTATTTCCAGGTCGGGCTAAATGAATTATTATTGATATTTTCATAGGGACTTCGTTTTTAAGCATGGCCATCAAGGCAATAGGCATACTTCCTATTATATGATACAAATATAACTGGCCTATTGGCATCATCCGAACAGACCCCATGACTGCTATGATCTGATGAAAAAAAATAACAGCACAACACTTTGCTCGACCTGGGTGGGAATCAAAACCAGGTCCTCATGCGTCAATCATTATTATTAAGTAGACAAAAATAAACTTTCTCTATTATTTCTCTCTTTTATCATAACTAAACAGAGAATATTAAAAAGTAAAAAAAAGGCCTATAACTTTCGAGGCGTTCCAATAATACACTTCAGTCATGCTCAACAAGGTTTATTATCCTCGAAGAAACCTTTTAAAAGAAGAATTTTCTTTTCGTTTCTAACAAGAACATCAGAATATCTAGTCTTGGGAGAATAAACATCAATAAAGTAAGCACACAAGGTCAGCAAATAACGCTGGTACAGTGTAATGATAAACAGTATGTCAACTTTAAATTGCGAATCGTGAATATTTTGAAAAACTCCGCGAGCAGGACTTGAATCTACGTCTAAACGTTGCAGGTTCGAGAATAGAAAAATAAATGCGTCCTTGTCGAAGGGGGACTGCCTTGGGACTGTAATAACTTAGTTGGTGGTCTGGATTATTGATCCAGAAGGACGCAGGTTCGATTCCTGCTCGCAATTTAATTTCTCTTAAAGCAAAAAAGTAAACAAAGTCAATCTCTATTGGTGAAAAAAGCGTCAGAATTGTTTAAATACCACTTTGAACTTATGCTAGATTATAATACATTTGATGACTGAATAGGATTGAACTAGGCATATTCAGGTAACTTGAAGCACCAAACACTTGAGTTGTTTGGAAGTAGAGTTACATCGTAGCACTATTATATTGGTAGTGACAATGAGAGTAGACGGTTTATTGCCATTATCTTGTCACGAATCCAGAATCTGTAGGTACAAATGCCAGCACATCCAGCTATCATAATCTATCAGCTTTAATAGATTTTCAACCTTGGTAAAATTTGACATATTGGATAGGTTGACCTGCTGGTGTCTGTACAAGAAAACTTAATAAATACAGTTCGAAAAAAGCATCAAACCTAGAACTTCCCGGGTCTACGCGACGGCGCGTAGTGTTCCACGCACGCCTCAAAGAGCTGTCCGCAATATGACGGAGCCCACCTTTGAGGGCCAAAGCCTTGTGGGGTCGCGGGACTGTCTTATTAGGCAACCGTGGCCCCAAAACGTAAAGGGCTATTGAAGGACAACGTGGATTTTAGTCCGTACAAGTCTGACAGTCCTTCCTGCCCTGCCTTGGGTAGGATGAGTCATTTGATGATTTTACCAGGTAAAAAAAACCAGAACGTCATGCTCAACAGAAAAACATGCTACCACTAGACCAAGAAAGCAATAATTTATCTCTAGTTGCAATACTGTAACAAGTCTACTACGTCACTGGTCCTTTGAGACACGTTGGAGACTGAGCTCCTGAGCAGTCGAGTGATATCTGATTCAATCATATGTGTGCTGATGTGACCATGGGAGGACTAATTTGTAGCTTGATTGTTGTTACAAGGTTGTACTTCGCTGGGAATTGATAGCTTATTGTAGTAAGATGTGTTACTTGAATTCAATTAAATCTTTGTACTAGATATTGACTACTTATAGATCATTTAAAGAAAATACTAGAAAAAAAAACAATAAAGAAAAGGAAACCTAACTCTCCTTCTGGCGGGTAAATATTGATATCAATATTTACCCGACTATTATTAATATTGTAATCAAATGGCTTATGCTGTAGTAGGCGACGTTGGAGAAGTCCCCTACGATACGGAGCTTTTTTCGAGTGCATAGACTTTTAAAAATACACACATCAAAAGTGTCTAGGGATCAACATATATTTTTGCAATAACTTTTCTCCTGATTGATATTAATTAAAATTTTCTTTATGGATTCATCAAATAAAGTGTTTTCGTTTGTCACAGTAACGATAAACCAAGTCACCATTGCATTAATAAAGAAATTTGCCATTTTCCTAATAAAGGGATTTTTGACATTTGAACCACTAACACAAAAGTTCGAAAAAAAGACTGAAATAACAGTTTTCTTTAAAATTTTATTGGGTAACTTAAACAATTAATAATCCGTGTTTCTACCGCGAACACTAACAACACAAGAACATCGGTTTGGCATACTCAAAATGAGTTCATCCAAATCACGCTGTGGAATGGCCGCCCATGTTCTTTGCAACAACAAAAAAAGGTCTTCTTGCGACTGGATACCCTCCATATTCGGCAGAGCTCTTCTCTGTAGCATATCCCATGCATGCTCAATCGGATTCAAGTCTGGCGACTGAGCAGGCCAGGGCAGGACATTGATGTTAGCTGCGGCGAGAGTCTGTCTTACAACTCTTGCGGTGTGCGGTCGTGCATTATCATGCATTAACTGAAATAAGGGACCGATTTGCACTTGTAGAGGAACGATGACGTCTGATACAATCGTCTCAGCATAAATTTGAGCGTTGAGGTTGCCTCTGATCCAAATCAACTCAGTTCTTCCGCCGATCCAAATACCCGCCCATACCATGATGGTTCCACCACTATAAGGATGGACTTCCTGGCAGGATTTTAATCGCTGTTGGCGTCCAGGGGTTCTCCAGTGTCGTATACGTCTTGTATCCGGTCTCATACCGAAACGAGACTCATAAGAAAAGCACACGAAACGCCATTGTTCTTCTGCCCAATTTCTGTGTTCAAGAGCCCATTGATATCGAATCCTACGATTGTGCATTGCTATAGGTGGTACCCGTAGCGGTCTTCGGGAATGAAGGTTCACTTCATGCAAGCGGTTTCTGACTGTTTGGCCGCTAATTAAGTTCCCTGAAGAGTGATGAAGCCTCACGGCTAACATCATGGCGGTTATTGTTGGAGCTCTTCGAGTTAAGATTTGAATGTATCGGTCTTGTCTCCGTGTGGTGCAGCGATACCGTCCTCCATGGCGCTCAGCCACGGTACCAGTGCTTCGGTAACGTGTCCAAAGTCGACTGATAACACTCTGACTTGTATTCAGAGCTAAAGCCACAGTAAGTTGCCGGGAACCAGCTTCTATCATTCCCACGGCTCTACATCTAATCATCTAACATCTAAATAAGCTTAAAAAACGTCAAGTCACCGGAGACTCACTAACCTCTGCTATAAATACATTTAGAGTTGCCAAGTCCCGTTACAGAGCTTCGGTTGAAAAATCTAAGGGTAATTTGTTGCGTAAAGTAGTGGATAAATTAGAAAAAGAAAGTCCGTGGTCTCCTTTATATCATGAATTTAAAGCTAATCGATCGGTCGACCTCGCGTATGTTCAGAATATTAAAGTAAATAATAAACACACCACCGGTATTGAAGAAACAACGGAAGTTTTATTAAATAGTCTTATCCCTGATGATTCACCTGTTAATGATAATGACTACCACCAACAGATTAGAGCATGGGCTACAGTTCCGCCTAAATCACCAGCGTCAGACCTTCCATCCACTGACGAATTCATTAATGTTGTTAGGAGACTGCCCCTTAACAAATCATCAGGTGAAGATAAAATATCTAATCGTATGATAAAGGAAGCGTGTAAAACAGCGGGTGACGCGATATTAACTGTTTACAATCGGTGTATTGCTGAAGGTGTTTTTCCTCGTATATGGAGACATGGCTTTATACGAATAATACCTAAAAGCGGCGACAAGCCACCAGATGACCCTAAGTCTTACCGGCCCATTACATTATTACCATCTTTGGGAAAGCTCCTGGAGCGTCTTATCGTCCCACGATTGTTACCGGACGGGCCCAAATTCCATAAAAACCAATTCGGTTTTACTATCGGCAAATCAACCGTTGATGCGGCACTTTCTGTTAGAAAAATAGTTAATACCTCCGAGCACAAGTAGGGGCTTTTGATAACGCATGGTGGCCAATGTTACTACTTAAGATAAAAGCTCGTGGTTGCTATAATAATATATTTAATCTTCTTTGTTCGTACTTTTCTAATGGTTCCGCGAAACTTAAACTCGGACATCATTCCGTATCGAAACCTCTTACCATGGGCTGTCCTCAAGGTTCGGTTATCGGTCCTCATTTATGGAATATAGGCTTCGATGATTTCCTCGCGATTCCACTTCCAAGCGGTTGTTCTTTAACTGGTTATGCGGACGATGGCCTTCTGCTCATTCAGTCAAGCACTCGTGCTGGCCTCGAGAATCTGGCTGACACTTGCCTAAAATTAATATCTCAGTGGGGCGATCGAAACCGTCTGACGTTTGCACCACAAAAAACATATCAGCTTATTTTAAAAGGTGAACTTAAATCGTGGCCTAGTATTAAATTCAATAATGTTCCCGTGAAGAGAAAGCAATCCGTGTGCTATCTTGGTTTAGTCTTAGAGAGGAATTTCACTTTCATAGAACATATAAAAACAGTTGGTGAAAAAGCTAAAAATAACTTTTATGCCCTAACGAGAATATCTAAGTCTACTTGGGGTTTGTCATTTTTAACCTTAAAAACTATTTATGGGGCTACTTACTTGGGTTGTTTGTGCTACGGAGCACCTGTTTGGGCCGATAGGGCCACCATAGGGGCGGCACGGCGTAAATTGCTTCAAAGCCAGCGCTTGGCTTTGTTATTCTTAAGTAAAGCGTATAGGACCGTCAGTACTGAAGCTTTACCGGTACTTGCTGGTGTTCTTCCAGTAGATCTTGAAGTGCAGCGACGTGCTGCAATGTATTTTTCCGCACGGGAGACCACTGACGCTGATTTCCTGCCGCAACGTGACCGTGATAAGATATCTAGATTATTTAAACCCCAGAGCGACGTCTGGGAGGAACTTTTATCCGAATGGCAAAATAGGTGGGATAATTCTCCCAAGGGGCGGCACCTCCACCAGTTCTTCCCATCCGTTCGTGAGCGGCTGGCTAGGACGTGGTTGGAGGTGGATCACTGTGTTGCCCAATTTCTCACGGGACATGGTAACTTTAAAAGTAAATTGTTTTCCTTTAAGCTTGTTCCCTCGCCTTTTTGTCAATGTTCGTCACCTGACTGTGAATATGAACAATCAGCACATCATATTCTTTGGGAGTGTATTCTTTGGCAGAACGAACGCAATATTATGTTGGATACTGTTCAGACTACATCTGGAGTCATTTATTATACGGACCTTGTGGAAACTCGAACAAACTTCCGTGCGTTCAAGCGTTTTTGCCATACCTATTATTGGAATCAAATATAGCAGCTCACAATTTAGGACCCATTAATATTAGTAGTCATTTTTACCCGTGGTGCAAGGCAACTGGGCTTCTCCCAGTTGTAATGTCCCTTTGTGCCTATTGGCCTTGCTTTGTTCTGTCTCCTGCTTGCATGGAGGGAAGTGGAAACATATTTTTCCTACTCCTCCACTATTCTTTTCTGATTAATTTCGTGCAGGATCCAAGACAGGTAAATTCATTCTCCGGGACACGTCGAGCTTCATTGTCTTGGCGCTTTTCTGGTGGTTGCCACTGTTGATTCTGGCTCTCAGGAGTTGCAGTGGTTTGGGAATAGTGTGGTGGGTTTGTCCCAAAAAAAAAAAAAATTCCCACGGCTCTGAGCATTTCTTCCCTGCTTAAATGACGTCGCCGCTCCATAATAACGTTGGTTTTAATCAGTAGTAGGGAAACAGTAGCACTAATAATGTCTTCAATGCGTTGTATGTTTTTATAGGGAAAATATTGACAGCTGATTTTCATCTTTTACTCGAATTTGATTCACAGTTCCTGATTCAAATTATGAAATGTACCAAAAAGGATCCATATAAATTTATAAAATCATAAATTTATTACAAAGCCACATCTCAATCTCAAGAAATCCGCATAAAAATGCTTGATCCCTAGACACTTTTGATGTGTGTATTAAAAAAATATATGTCAATAAAGTAGCTTGCTGCTTTGGCAAATAACGCTTTTTTACCGTACAAGTATTTTTTCCATTATATTATTTCAGAAATCACCCTCCTATCAAATAAATCAAATATCAAAAAAAGGAATCATGCATTTACATAGTCAGATACATAGAAAACAAAATGTATTCAATAAACAAACTCCTTTGAAATCAATCATACAACCAAAGCACCATAAATCAAAACTTGTATTAAATAAATAATAATAGTGTAGAAAGGTACATACGATACACACCCATTGTGTCCACGTCTTATAAAATAATGACTCAACCAACAAATACCTAATTTCGTATTCTTAACCCGTTTTATATTCGCGTCTACGATTTCGTAGACGTGCTACGAGCTGCTACGAGGCCTCTACGAGTTTTTGCTACGTCAATACGGTGTATCATTGCTTCTAAATAAATTCATTGCAGACATAAATATTTGGGTTGTGTGCATGTTTAAATATTTTATTAGTTCTCTATTTGTTCTTGAATATAAAGTGATTTAGTGTTTAGTCATACTTGTTTTGTTAAATTTGCCTGTTCAAATGGTGTAAAGGCAAATATACTATGCAGTCGTATTCAAATGTTTAATAGGTGCGTCCACACAGAGCGCGCAGCCTAAAGCCGACACTGGATGGCTCGGGCGCTCGGTCGCTCGACCGCGGCAGCGCTGTCACTTGCCTCGCCCGAGACACGTCCACACCAATCGAGCTGCTTCGCACGGAAAATGCCTCGTTAGGCTGCGCGCTCTGTGGGGACGCACCTATTGATTTAACAATCATTAAAGAGTCTTGATAATGTCGAAGTTGAAAAACAATGATCATTTCTACAGTAATTTAACCAAAAATTGTATCTTTACTGTGAGTTATATTGGATTGAATTTCTAAATTAGGTATTTCATAGTTCTAATTGACGTGATCACTTCTAAGTCACAACATGGTTGGCGCAGTGGTTAAGCAATCAACTGCTGCGCAGCGTGTCGCGGTTTGGATCCCCGCACGGAACAAAAACATTTATATGACCTACAAGAAGTATTGTTCCGGCTCTGGGTGTTTGTGTGTGTGTGTTCATAAAATATAAATTATAGAATCATGCGTTACTTTGCGAAAATCCATGACATTAAATGTTTGTTGAATTAAAACTAGATATTTTTCATAACATTTAATTTCATAAAATATGTTTGTAAACATACCCACGTTTCTAATGTGGGGCATTTTTTTTAATGTCTACACTTGAAACTACTACTACTGTGGATCATACAAAATAATATTTGCTCCGTGCGGGAATCGACCCTCGAACACGCAGTGCAGCAGTCCAATCGCACAACCACTGCGCCAAAAGTGCTGTCAATATAGATTTTACTCAACAATTTTATAGTGGTACCTTCCCAATCGATTAATAATCATAATGTACCAGACAGCAGGTACATTGACTAGTATGTAATAGGACGGGATCATATATCACCGTCAGCCAGTGAATACCACCTCAAATTATGTGCCGCCTCGTAATTTATCATTTTAACCAAAATAGACACTAACCTTCAACACATCGAATAATATAAAGGGGTACTACCATCTAAGCGCGAAACCCGTAGCTGCGGCCAAAGTTTCGGATGAGTTCCGTAAGTGACACTTTGTCACACACACGGACTTACGGACATGAGATCAGTTATGGATATTATGTACTAAAAAATAAGTTAAAAATAACTAAAACCCGACTACGAAAAAAACGCGCACTGAAAAGTATAAAACAAGAACAATATTCATTTGACCGATATTGTGCTAGCCGTGGTCGTATGCCACCTAACCAATAAAGATTGTGTGATAAAACCGCAGGTGGCGTACGACCACGACCAGGGGATGTAAAGTCGTAACCGGAAAAAAATATATTTTCGAACAGTATCGACATGGGTATCAAATTAAAGGGCTTGATGAGCACATTTGAAATATATAATATTATATAGCTTTATAACCAGCGGACAACTGAGACGCTTCTAACGACACCTCATTTGTCATGTAGTGATAAGTAGTTTAGAAGTTATGAGGGAACAGATAAACATACAAACGTAGATACATACATACATACCGGTCGAAATCATAACCCTCCTTTTGGTTTTGCTGTAGTCGGGTAAAAATAATTTTCAACAGGATTGGACAGTAATTGTCCTGACTTCCGATGTGTTATTTTTTTTTAAATTCAAAACTAATACGGAGTAGAGTTCGCTTAAAAGTTTCGACTTACATTCGTATGGGGCCGGGCCCGTATCTGCGTTGACGGACTAAGAGAGTAGACCTCCAGACACGATTACATTCATATTTTTTAATGAAAATGTGTTGGATTTATTTGGACATTCAATTTAATTAACTCGGAGATTAGTTTGCTCATGAAAGCTAGGATAGAAAATGTATTTGTTTAAGCCCTTTGCACAGCTATTTTTATTTTTCAAAAATTTAAAAACAAAATCAAGTGGAATTAAAATTTAAGTCAATATATGATCGTGAGGTCCTCAGTACGGTTCGAGCAAACGGTTATTGGGTTTTTCCATCAACAATCATTAATCTATACAAATATTATGAAGCTGAAGTGTTTGTTTGGTTAACGCGCTAATCTCAAAAAATACTGGTTCGGTCTGCAAAAAATATTTAAGTCTTTGTCAAACAGACAGGCGAGGCGAATGCGATTCGAAGCGTTTTTATTTGTATTGTATGGAATTGTTTGAATCCAGTCACATTGAAATACGAAAGCGGTCTGATAGTCTATATGACTGGCTACAAACAATTCCATAAATTACAAACAAAAACGCTTCGGCACGCATTCGTTTCGCCTGTCAGTTTGACAAAGGCTTTAGTGTTAGATGGTCCATTTATCGAATAGGGGTATAAGTTATAAAACATCACGCTAAAATCAATAGGAGCCGAGCAGTGGGGGTGAAGCCACGGGAAACAATTAGTGCAATATAAAATGGAAAACTAGATGGACAGACAACCTTATAAAGGTCGCCGGAAGACGCTGGATGCAGGTCGCTTCCAACCGGTATATGTGGAAATCTAAAGGGGAGGCCTATGTTCAGTAGTGGACGTCCTATGGCTGAGATGATGATGATGATGATGAAAATGGAAAACATCAGGTTATTCTGAAACAGCCCATAATCTGGATTCGAACCCTGTTGATGACAAGTGCAAAAAGTCTATCTATTACACGGCGTCTGAAGTATTGAATTTTTCTTTCTTCAGAAAAATCTTTACGATAGGTACACTACGCATGCGTTTAATGCATATAAATCATTGAAAAACTTTAGGATTACTATTACTTTAGCATGGGGTGAAAAAAGCCGAAACAGAGAATATTTTAAGTGGGTGTACTATAAGTACACTTACTCTGAATCATCAGGAATTACAAACGCGATATTATGATAACGAAAACAAAAAAAGTACCTTTATAACACAACAAAAAGCTCCAAAGGAAAAACCTTATTAATTTAACTTACGTAATTATTAATATCCCTCGGGGATTTCCAAAGCAGCGATAAACGCTACACGGCGCACCCCTGGTACATAAAAATACTCAAAAAATTAAAAAGCATTTCCTGTGAAATGAAATGACAGGCACTCACACACACAGAAAAACCAAGCACACACACACACACACATACACACGTATACACGTACTTGTGCACTTGTAACGATAAGTTGTGCATGTTTCGGGGGGAAAGGTGTGGTGGTGTAACCAGCGCATTTTTTTTCACATGGTCCTGCTTCATATGGGGGTAATAACTTTTGGTGTGGTGACATGTTAGAATATAGAGTTTTCTTTGTTATTCACACAAAAATCATACATTTTATGGATGTATAAAGCTTTTAGAGAAAAATCCTCCAATGGTAAAAATCTAGTGAAAATGCTCTGAGTATTTCCGTAGATCAGACCTATCACTAAGACATTTTAGAAGGGGTCACAACACACTATAAGAAAATAATTAAATCTGCATGAGTAAAAACTTCAACGGTTCCAGAGTTTGTGCCTTATTTTGGATACAATGAGAGTAAATCGGATAGATTTTAGTCTATAAAATATCCAATTTAGACGACTCAACTCTTCATCCAGAAATTAACCTTGTTATAAATAAATAACGTACTTCCAGTGTATCTGTGATCAAATGAATAATACGAATACAAACCTATAAACAAATAAGGTTGCCTTTCGAATTAACCAACACTGAAGCAAGCAAAACACACCATTTACGTCGTGAAAGACTTTATTCAGATTGTGGTCTATTAAGATTAGACCATGTTACTTTTCTACCACTACCACGCCCATGGGATCAGTGTCCCCACACGTGTTCTAACACCACTCTGTGTACTTTGTGTGAATAATGAAGGAGGTAGACAGAGCGTGTCAGCTTGATTCACGACGTACACGCAGGGACACGTAACAGCGTGATTTTAAATTCCGTCTTCACGTGGTGTAAGGAAAGTGTCGGGTAATAGTTTTATGATGCAACCATGTAATGTGATGTGGTGAAAAGGCTCTTAACAGCCCGTTCTTAGCAGTGAGCGGTGCGGCGGGGGCGGAGCGAATATGACATTAACTACTTTGTATTTCATGGATTCGCCACTGACGGCGCCTGGTGGCGTTTTTCAAACCTTTGATTTTACTGCTCGCCGCCCCGCGCTAAGTGACCGCTCACAGTGGCAAGGTCGTGAACGGGCCGTAAGTCTTTAGAATGAGCTACAGGTTGAGGCAAAACAAAAAAGTGAACCACACACGTATCCTTATCGCGGATATGGCTTTGCCAAAAAGCGAGCTTGGCGTGACGCGACGCTAGCATAGCGTGTCCTTGGCGTGCTTAATTACTAAGAAAATATATGTAAGTCGTCACATAAAATTTGCTACGCTGGTGTCGGCTTTACACAGGACGACACCCGCCAAGGACATGCCACGCTAGAGCGTCGCGCCACGCCATCTCCCATTTTGGCAAAATACTTTAGTGATACAGCCTATTATCTTACCCTGAGATAATCTTACCTTATTTGATGAGCAAAAAACAAGTCTTGCAAAACTTCTTTGATTACGTCAACTGTGCAGGTTTCTGAAATTAAGATTCATGGCTACTACGTCAAAGCACAAAATATACAAATTGCGACATAGATCACTTTGATTCCAAGCAACAATGTGGGCGACACGCATGCTTACTGCCATGTAAATGAGTTGGTTCCCGTGATGAATCGCTGCCATTCGTGTCGCCTGCTCACGGATTTATCAAAGTACATAAAAAGAAAACAAATATACTAAGAACATTTTTAAAGGGAATAAATTGTAGGGACGGGTTTCCGAAGATCCCACTTTATTCTTGCGGAGACAGAAATATCGTTCTCATAAATATTCCGTTCGGATCTAAAATGTGACTTTATTAGTACCTATGAATAAAGTATGCAGACTGAATTTTATTTTAATAAAATATCGAAGTTCCAACAAGTTTATGTCTCCATCAGTTTACAGCTAAACATTTGTTTCACATGACTTTCGGTACTTATAACTTGGCTACTTCAGTAAGTACTTTGGAACTCAGTCAATAAAGACGTTTATTTAAATTAAGTTAACACAAATACGCTGAAAATATGTGCACTTTTAAGTCTCAACTTTATCCCACAAATAACAAGACAGGCCAACTTTCCTTTATTATAATGTGCGGGGTAAATATCTAATGCGGGCACATTTCCCGGGAGGACGCCGACAATCGCGGGCCATCGCGCTTATCCCGGAAACTGGGATCAAGGAACGTCTCTTCTAAGGCCTCGCAAACTTACGTGTGTATGCGTGACTTACGTACATTCGTGATGTGTGTGTGTGTGTGTGTTTCGATCCTCCTCGTCTCAAGGGAAGCTAAATTCCGGCGATAGTGACTCGTATGTCGCGTTGCGGTATTATAAGTTCGTTGGGGAAATATTAACGAATACCGAAAGTAATTGGTTGAAGGGAAAACTGTGGAATTCTTGTGACAGTTTTTTTTTATTATAGGAGGCATATTACGCCGTTCTAGATCAAACGGGGGAAGGTATATAGATAGAAGTACGTAGGTGTGATATTACATTCATACATAGTTATACGCACTGTTATAATAAAATTCTTCTTATCAGAATATTAAGTAGGTACTTAGAATATTTAAAAACATTTACTTTTTGTCTAAACTGTAGGTTAGGTTAAAACGACTTACCGTAGTTTTAAAAAGCACTCGACATTTTTAACGTTCCAGCACATTTTTCTAAAACAATGTACATTATAAATCAAATTCCCTGTCACTACCGCTGCTCGGCTCCCCAGCTTTAGAAAAGAAATTATAACGTTAGTTTTACAGATATAACCTCGAGATAAGACAAAAGTTTGTTGAGACCCGCTTGCAAGTTTTTCTTTGTCACAAATCATTTTCCTTGGAGCGATGTCGTGTCGGAAGACATAACCGTGCGCTCGATTAACACGCGAGGTTTGTGCAAACATCGTAGACCCGCGCAAACCCGCACCGACCCGCTCCGACCCGCACAGACCCGCTCACTACACGTAAAAACATTACAGAGTTATAGCAACACTTAGATTTTATGAACATCGATTCTCCCTTATTTATAAAGCAAGAAATAAATTCCTTTTACACGGTAAACAACGCTGTTTGCCTCGCTGCTTTAATATTAAATGGCAGATATCTGGGATCGCAAATACGGTGGTCGTAAATTGTGTACATGCAAACAATTGGTGGATGACGTCAATCGCTGTTGCAAATAGGAATTTTGGTCACCGAATACTCAATACGGATTACTGATTCATAATGCTATTCATGACTCGCATGTTCGCAATTATTGCGGTATTGATCATTGCAGAAGTTCCTCATCGTAGTATCTTGGCGTATTGCTTCTTTTTGAATAATAATAACCGACGGAATTCCCGATCATGATATAAAATCATGAATCGTTAGTCATAACTCATTTTACAATACATGAACCTAACATAAAATCGCTAGATTGCGCTCCACATTGTACAGATTGAATCATTTATCACTCACTGGATCTCTTCATCCACTGAATCGATTGACATTCAATCGTCATGCGCCTGAATAATACAGCAGCTTGCAGCGCTGCCCTATAGCACATGAGCTCAGGTGTCGTGCCGCTAATTGGAAATCTATTGAAAAATCCAGCGTATCGGGCTGTCGGCTTTAAACTCGACGTCGCGTGCCGAACACGCTAATTCTCCCCAACATGCGACAAAGCTTAACACCGTATACAATGCCAGATTATTTGAATGAGCACAGCACAATGTTTCAACTATTTATGTTGTGTACTTGTTCAACCACCGCCAACTTTGGAACTTTAAGTTTTATTACTTTCGAAGTATAACTGATTTTAATGGAATTTGTAACTAAGAAAACCTCTGGGGGCTTAGCTTGGCTTTCTCGAAGATTATACCCGCTTGCTATTGTAGTTTATTAAACAGAACCGAGGGAAAATATGCAAGAAAACTTGAATATTAATAAGGTTTACCGGTGTACCTGTTTGTAACTTCACTGTACCTACATAATTCACAGATTTGTGTTTTTGTATCTGGAGAACAATGTAGCCTAGATTCCGTCAGCCATGGTGGCTATTTGCCGCATCTCATTATTTCGTACTACATAAAACATTTGTACTGTTATGAAAAGTCTTGGGTTGTGACGTCGACGAAAATTCTAGAGATGTGCAAAATGTGGTCTAAAAATAGTTCAGTGGGGTTGGGAAGGTGGTTCGTATTTAAATCGTGATGAATTTTATGAGATTTGGAATGATCGTGCAGTGGTCATAAAGAACATGACAAATGTCGAGGTCGGGTGTCCCGCCTGGTCGTACCGCGTCATGTCGTGTCAAAGTTGCGTGCCGCTTGTCTCGGAGGATTTGCTCGAACTCACCCAATGACAATCTTTTAAGTCTTCTAAAGAGCACGCAATTCTAACGAGTTTTTTGTTCGCAATAAGGAAAATATATCGCTCATTTGTTTTTCCTAAATATTCCTGTTATTTCAAGTTTTGTTAGAATGTTGTTTCATAGGATTTCTTTTGGCAAACTTTTCGTATTGTTCTTTTATCCTCGAATGTAGGGTCGGCTGTGTTTTTCTTTACATCTCTTTTGTAAGAAAATATATTTGGCTTCATAGATGTTTTTATTCTAATTGTTCTAGAATTATCTAATATTATAATAAAGCAAACAAATCTACTATACCTACTAACCTATAAAATACATCTGTTAAAAATTCCCTATCCTAAGTTGATTCATATTTTTACTATAAGATCACGACTCATACATCTTGTCATAAAAACGACACTAGCTTCCAGATTAAAGACTAAACTAGGTAGTTGTTATTCGCACATAAAGGCATAGTTTTACTAATAGATACCGGATCTCCTTTAGTGCCGAAAGTAAAGCCTAATTTTTTGCTACTAAAAGAGCTCAGGCATACTTCATCTTACAGTCTTTTATGTTATCATTTATGTTTTAGATTGGCATAGAAAGGAGACGATTGATTACGAGTCATAGACGGGTAAAGAAGAAGATATGCTGCGCACATCTCTTTTGAACGTGGATTATTAAAAGTAAAGGAAATGGGGTGGGATGCGATTGATTCTACACCCATTCGCAAAGGTAGATTTCACACGAGTAATATCTACTTACTTCGTGACTGCCGCGGTAAAGCTATTGCATAGCATTTTTTATCAACTTATGCAATTATAATTATTTATTTATTATACCTATTTATTACTGTACTAATTAGGCTATGGTCAGCCACGTCAATCAAGTGAAACGTCAAGAAACGTTCTCCTCCTCCTCCTCCCTCTCCCATTCTTTCGTGCTAGTAATGAGCACGTCTGTCCGTACCTTTATGAGCACGTCTGTCCATACCTTTATGATTGCCGAAGTCTCCCAAACTGAAACGACGTTAGACGATGCGTGCTGTCAGATGTGGTCAGGTTTTTTCGTTACGTTTTTCGCGCGCGCCGAGCTCAGAGCCTGCGATAAAAGCTATGCAATAGCATAAAAAGCAGTTTCCAAACAGACATCTGAGAGTCACAGACGGAGAGTTCCGAACTGCCCAGTCGTCCTGAGACCCGCTGCCGACTTCAGCCGAACGTTATAAGGACCTCAACTTTCTCTCTGAAGCTATTAACTTGCACAACTGTGCATTACTTGATAGACGGGGAGTAAAGACTCTTATTCTTGGTATATTGAATGGACTCTTATCAACTAGACACTTCTGAGAGAGAGATCCATAGTTAAATTATGCGTTTTGTCTATTCCCTTGCCATTCCAATAATTAAGCTTGAAGAAAAAACTGAACATAATTTCTGCACTGTCCATACTCTTTGATAAAAAGAGGACACGGTGTGAACACACCATGACAAACCATGATTTTTAAAAAAAAATATTTATTTAATAAAGAATACTTCAAATATATTATTGGACCATATTTTAGTTGATAGGTAGTAACAGCAGTGGTTTAATTTTGTTAAAAAATTGGCAATTTAGAATAGAACAATGGCCTCCATTCCTATAACAAAGGCATAAACTTACTTTGAAGTAACTTTCTGCCTAACACTTTATGGATCACAGGCGTGATGATAAATGATAAATACTAAAACAATGTATCCGTATCAAATGTTTTATTAATGACCTAATTTGCGTTTAATATCTGCTCTTATCCATTACCCCGCCTTTCAGTTTTACATTTATTATTTAAAAGGATAATGTTGTAGAAAATGAACTGATAAAATCTGTTATCATATTAAATGTAGCTGTAACTCTCGAGATCAAAGAACAAACTTCGTAGCTTTAATGAATATTTTTACATATTGTTACGACTTCAAAGATAAAAATCTTATATTCTCAGAAAGCGAAGAAGTTTTACATGCTTCAGTGACAATATAATTCGCTTTGAATGGCATTTCATTTAAGACGGGCCCCCTTTAGAGGGCCAAAGCCTGCCGGGGTCGCGAGACTTACCACTTACCGTGACCCCGGAACGTAAAGGGCTATTGTAGGACACCGTGGATTTAATCAGTACGAGTCTGACAGTCCCTCCCGCTCTGCCCTGGGTGAGAGGACTCATTTGATGATTTTACCACGATAAAAAAAAGTGATGCCTTATTACAGCATCCATCATGATATGTCATCGAGTTACGTCACTGGACAACATAACAGTTTATCGAGCAGATATTACTACAACACATATACACCGTGTTCTTCACGTTATCCATAAACTTTAGCAAATACTTCTATGGCTTTTACAAATCAAATCCAGCAAAGGAAGTAGTACTTAAAAAGGCTTCGTTACAAAGATATTTGTAATTTCATTTAATGAAATTTAATTGAGCTATGCAGTGAGAAAGTACCTTAATTTGAAATCTATCAAATACTATTTGCATTTCATTTGTTTCAGCCCGCCAAATGTTATGAATGACGTTGCCAATTCGGATAAAGAGGCATGCATATCGGGTTATTTACGTCTAGGTATTTAGTTTGTATGAAAATTAACAAAAAATAAAAAATAAGAATTTATTAATGTGTCCATAATGAAAAATGCTTACTTCCGTGGTTTGAACATCTGGTCGAAGTTTATGTATATCGTCCGGAACACGGTGTATAACTAAGAACAGTCGCAGTTCATTCCGTTTTATTTTACGAGCGAGCACATCCCAGAAAGAAATGAAGCAATTATTACTACGCACCCATCCATTCAGCCGTAGCGACGTACAACGCTCGTCCACCAACAATAAATCAATAGTTTGACAAAAGAAACGCGGCTATGGACGTCGCTCAAAAGGAAAAATTGCAATGAAAATTGTAGTGAGTGGTAGGAGAGGCGGCACCGCACGTGGCCCGCGAGCGCGATCGATACTACGTGCGACAACTGTTGCGCTAGTCTCGCGTCCCTCTCCCACGCAGCGGAAAAGCTATGGGAAAACGAGAAGGGGTGAAGGACTCCAGAACAAGCTCATAGCGCAAAACTCACGCACCACATCACCCGTTTCACGTGCTCGGCGCGTTATGCCACACGTGTGAGAGGGAGGGAAGATGCGGCATCGCATGCTCCTAAAACGTCACAAAGGAGGTCGCCCGATGAATAACAATGCGGACTGCGGAATGATGTCCTTATAGAGGAGCGGCCGGCGGCGGCGGCACGGCACGGCCCCGGCACGCCTCCGGCACGACTACTCCACGTAAACGTTCCGTTTCCGATAATGTCGGCGTTTATTAATAACACTTAATTTGATCGGTTCCGCTGTCGGATGAAGGAAAATGTGGACACGAACTTACAAAGCAGCCTATAATTTACTGAACAATGGAACTTAGCTCCCGATGGATATTGATTTCCGAAAAGGAAACTTCTAAGTAGGTTATAAGAGTTAAATTAGGGTAATTCCAAGCTAATAGGGACCGAAAAGAAAAGTGAAAGAGAATTATCGAGTTTGGAAAGTCCACTGAAAGATAGAGGAACTTGCTTTTACTGAAAGTAAATTACATGACAGACGACATTCACAAAGCCAGTCGTTCTGTTCAGATAATGATCATTATTTAACGAATACCAGCAACCATTCAGCTCTATATTTTATTTAACTACCCTAATGTAAGACGACTTTTCATTTTATAGACCAAGAGAGATATTATTAAAGAACATCTATGTGGAAAATAATTTTTTTTTAGAACATGCAGCTTTTAAAACGTGCCATATTATGTTGAAGGTTTCGCAAACTAAACCAAGCAGTCTCTAACCTGTCTTTACTACCGTAAACTTAAGTACCTACGAAGCAGCTTAAAGCCTATTACGTAAACAGGTAACAAAAGTACCCATTGTTACTAAAACAACTACATTTACAGACAAATAAAAACATCTAACACCTAACCACAATACACGAGTTTGTATCCTCAAAACTATCGTTCGGGAACTCCAGACAATTGTGTGGGACTTGGTTAATTGTCCTGTGTGTCGTCGACTACGGTTAACGACTGTTTGACGGTCAATTACCGGCCGCTTGCTCCCGCGCCGCTCTACTAACGGACGGTTAGTATAGTGGAGCCCGCCGGTAAACGAGAAGTAGGTAGAAACCTCTAATTACGAGGTTTTCTTGCTTTTAATTAAACTTCGTAATGTTGCTTTAGGGAATTGGATTATGTTGGTGTGTTTTTATTAGTCTTATTTAGAATAGGAAAAATGTGTTAATTAGTAGGTAGAGAAATGTTCCAGTTTCGTGATAATTAAACTAAAATCTCTTTATTATTATAATTATTATGTAAAGAGCACGTTTCACTTCCAATTCCTGATCCTGTTTTATATTTTCCACATCAAACTCAAAACGAAACGTTTGTATAAAAATCTATTCCAGAATCAAATGGTTTCGCAAACAGCGCCAAGGGAGCGCTCCCCAATTCAATATACCAACATTACAGTAAAAGAAATTCCTTTTTCAAATTAAAAACGTTAGCAAAATGGCGGCGGACTAACGGACTAACAAAGGGGTATTTGTGCATAAATTAGAAGCCATTGGAAGCAATTGTATAATGACAGGCGTTGGCCACGCACCCTGCATATTAAAAGGCTTTCGCCATCAACTTAGCATACACACCGTGCTTTTTAATGGCAACGAACACTTAACAGGGTGATTATTATCTTGGTAATTAACTATGCTTTGGACATAAGAAAAATGGCCAGTTTTAACTTTAAAAAAGGCTCTTATACACGCTACTCGTTATGCTAGTTGTCTTTGTACGTACAAAAGTCTATAATCTTCCCACTTCTGGGACAAAGGTCTCCTCTTTATGAGAGTGCGTTTGTAATCCAGCACGTGGACTCATTGTGGTTAAATGAAGGTACACGTCACAGTTTTACAACAAAACATTCTAAATTACTTCTACACATTGCGATGTAGAAAACAATCGAAGATGTCTACAAAATTCCACATTCAAGAAACCTTATCAAGATATTTCCTAGATGCAATCACACAATGACGTCACCTAATGTGCCTCCAACTACCCACCATCACAACGTATACGTATATTTATGTGTAGTAATAAATAAGACGTACAGCAGCGCCGCCTGGCGGGCATATGAAGTAAATCTTCGTTACCACCATCTTTATTTTAACTTACTACGTCCGACTGACGATGAAATACCGCGCTTTTGTTTTGACCAATTTATACAAACTTTCGTAGATTCAGAGCCTTATCTTGTCGCAAGTTAAAGGACTTTTTACTCAGCACATAGAATAAACACTCACTTTAATGTATAATAGTTTGAGACTGCCTAAAACAACGTTGTAGATATTATATTATCATTGGAGGAGCTCTACTGTTGTCTTTGGAAACTCAGTAAATTTAAATTTTAGGCGAGAGGCGGATCTTTGCAATATCCGGCATTAAAGTTGGCTAGAATTAATCCTTGCTACAGAAGAGATAAATAGTAATAAAAAAACCGGCCAAGTGCGAGTTGGACTCGCCCATGAAGGGTTCCGTAGCAGCAAGCATAGATTAGAGATATAATTATATTGAGATTAGTAAGTAATATACACAAACAATAAAAATAACTTTGTTTTTCATAGTATTTGTATGAATGGCAAAGTTATATTTGCGGTTTTTGAAAATGTACTATATCTCAAAAACTGCTAACTGTATCTCATCCAAACCAATTTTCGTTGGTAGTTTTGGTTGAGGCCTACATTATATATTTTTTTTAGTTTTATCATTCTCTTATTTTAGAAGTTACGGGGGGGGGACACACTTTTTACCACTTTGGAAGTGTCTCTCGCGCAAACTGTTCAGTTTAGAAAAAAATGATGTTAGTAACCTCAATATCATTTTTAAAGACCTATTCATAGATACCCCACACGTATGGGTTTGGCGAAAATTTTTTTTTTGAGTTTCAATTCTAAGTATGGGGGGCACCCCCAAAATTTGTTTTGTTTTGATTTTTGTGTGAAAATCCTAATGCGGTTCACATAATACATCTTTCTACCAAGTTTCAACAGGATAGCTCTTATACTTTCGACAAAAAGTGGCTGTGACATACACGGACAGACAGACAGACAGACAGACATGACGAATCTATAAGGGTTCCGTTTTTGCCATTTGGCTACGGAACCCTAAAAAACAAACAATGTTCACCTCTTCATCTGTTTTGTTTTTTCTTGTCTTTGTTGAGGTTGGCTTTCAGTCTAACAGTATGCTAGTGGCAACCAATATTTTACATGGAGCAACTGTCTGACTGACCTCCACAAACTAGTTATGAGTAGTGTGAATCCAAGCAGCTTTTCACTACTCGTATAATTCGTAACGACTGTCCAATATTTGTGTTACAAATTTATGGTCAAAGAGTAATAAGAACTTTTGTTGTCAGTTTAAAGACTTAAAAAAATATATATTTATTAAGTGACATGAACAAAAGTGTTTAAAAATAAAAGCTTTTTACTTAAACAGTGTCCCATTTCCCGGCAGGAAGTGTTCTCTGATGCTGCTGCATGTATTATTGAGCTGGACGGCACGACGGCACTGCTAACTGATTTACTGAATATTTAAATGGACGCTACGTCGCAAGTTACAAGTTTCGGTGCAAAAGTTAAATTGCTCGCGCTAAATAAACTGTCGCGTTGTGTGATTGTGTGCGCTTGGACTTACTTGTACACTCACCACCACCAATTTTTATATATCCAATCTATTTCGGCTCGGAATAAACAGCATTTTCAAGAAATTATTATCTTAAAGAATAAAGAGATAGACGATATGCTGCATCAATATCAAAAGGAAGAAGAATATAGCTGTTCGCCGTGGATGTGGTAATGACAGCAACACTTTTCTGCAGAGCTGTCCTCTAAAGAGACAACCTCGTGTGCAGCGCTGCCCCAGTGTCGAAACTACAGTTTGGTATTCACTAAACTGCTAACAGCAACGTGTCATTACTCATGCTCATCAAAGCTCTCCCTTTACGACAAACTCGTCGACAAACCTAGAAATTGACTTTTAGAGAACAGCACAGCTTATCTGTTACAGTCGCGACCTCAACTATACCTAATTGCGAAGTTCCTTTAGAGTGAGGGTCATTAGCTAGAATCACTCTTATCCAATCATCATTCGTAGTAACTTTATAAAAAAAAAACAGAACAGGGTACTTGCTGCGCTGTCATTATACTCATACTTTTAAAAGTGATTCTCCTACTATATTGACTACCTTTTCATGTTATTACGAACATAGACGTATGCTTATAACATAGACCTTAATTCTAGGAGTTGTAATTCATTCCTCGAAAGAAACTCGCTTTTTTTTAGGCAACTGCTTATATAGTAGGTGTGTTCGTGAGTGTACAACACTCAGTCGCAGTTGTGTCAAGATAGAACGCAGCTAATTTAAATGCACGTGAAATAATTCCGGCTGGGAAAGCTAATTCAATTGTGTTCCCGGATTTCACGGATTTACACGGAATTGTCCTGTGGTTTTAGAATCCGTTGTATTTGTGGGTAGCACACCCCATACTTACAATTTTTTGGGAAAACTTTTTCTTGTAATTTTATCGAGCGTGTGGGCCGTCCCCGCCCACGACATTGTTTTGTTTTTAGTAAAGTTCATATCAATTTCGAATAATCTTTAGCTATTATGAAAATTACTGAAATGAACTAGTTACTGGAATAACAAATACCACTACACATATCGGTCAAGGTTACGTTAGTTATTAGTACTAGTTTTATTGTTTCTCGTGAACCGTACTTAACCTTGTCGTAAATTAGGTAATGGCGACCGATCAAACACACCCTGCAGGTCCCAGCACTTCCATGTTCCTGCCACTACTGCAATATATCCGCAATATATTTATCTATCATCATAATACAGGCTTTGCGAACATCGCCATTTTCTCGAATATTCCACAGCACGCAACTCTGTAGTTACGCAAATTCTCCCAGAGGTTAAAGCATTATCAAAATACCGCGGCTTTCCCTTCAAGGACGAATTACTTGCTAGCAGTTAATTTAATGAAAGGGGTGTCTGTATCAAAGGAAACGCAAGAAAGGGATTTGTGAACGTATTCTAGTTTGCATATATGTGTGTGTGAATGCGGATCTGATTCAGATGTCGTTGTACTCTTTATGAGATTGTGGAGCACTTCGAAGCTAGCGAGAAGTCTTGTGAGATGCGCTGGCTTCCAGCTGAGTGTTTGATTAGAGTGACGCATTGTCTGAGGAGAATAAAACGTGAATTAGCCTTGATGAATGCACTAACGCTTACGTCTTTTGTGTCTTCGTGTATGATGATTATCAACCATGGACACAAGACATGGACTTGAGTGTATACGGCAAAAAGTACCACAATATCCATAGACAATTCTATGATTGTTGATTTAACCAAAAGCCAAACAGAAGACTTAAAATTACGCATGTTACTCTCATTCATTCGCCAATCCTTAATGTAAGATAAAAAATAGTAACCCAAATTTAATTTTGAAAAGGCTATTCTCACATCAAAAATTCTACTTATATTCCTATAATTATGCTACATCCAGATAAAGGCTCATATTATAAAGCTAAAATCACATCTCCTTGAATCCTTACCTGCTATATAATTTACATCTCCGTTCAATGTATCGCTTAGCATACTCGTATAACAAGACTATAACCACGACAGCCTACAATCTACATCATTCATGGACGATCCGGAATTAATGATATCGATTGTGTTCAACTGCTCAGGTGCTCGGCTGTCTCCGAGACTTAGCGCCTAGGACAAGGTCAGACGACGGTTATAGTAGATTTTTATTTCCGTAATGTACCTAGGAAATACATGACTTATTCATCATCATCATCTCAGCCATAGGACGTCCACTGAACATAGGCCTCCCCTTTAGACTCCACATATACCGGTTGGAAGCGACCTGCATCCAGCGTCTTCCGGCGACCTTTACAAGGTCGTCTGTCCACCTCGTTGGTGGACGTCCTACGCTGCGCTTGCTAATCCGCGGTCTCCACTCTAGCACATTTCGACCCCATCGGCCATCTGGTCTGCGAGCAATATGGCCTGCCCATTGCCACTTCAGCTTGCTAACCCGGTGGGCTATATCAGTGACTTTAGTTCGTCTACGGATCTCCTCATGACTTATTATGCCATTTCAAAAAGAAGATTGGGTAATGAAATCAAATCATTTATTTGCAATGAGTGTTACACTAAACCACAGATGGTGTAGATAACTGTAGATCGGAGTGAGCTATGGTTTTCTAATGCTGTGTTACAAAATTCAATGTATCTACAATCGAAAAGCACCTACGGTAAGCTTCAGAGAAAACTCATCCCTTTATGAGTGACACCATTACCAAAGGGGACGTACGTTTTCTCTGAAGCTGTGAAGAATGTACATACATCCACTTGCTGTCTGCATAACACTGTACCTCTTTTGTTGACAGTGCCTTGGAAAAGGGAGTTCAAATTTATAAAAATTGGTTAAAAAAATTGATAGGTTTACTAAAGAGATTGTAGTTTTAACTTCACGATTAAGATTAGTAGTGAATCTACAGCAGAATAAAACTACCAACATCTCAGCAATACGCAACCAGAGCCCGCTTGTGAGCACAGAACAATAAGCATAGTGCACACGACGCAGTGCCAACAACATCTACATCCAGACAAAGGCCTGGCAATTTAGAAAAAAACTGTTTGGCAAATGTGCGCACAGAGGCTGCCAGGGGCGGCCGCCAACCGGCCTATTATGCCAAGTGCCACGCATTCTGGCTCAATTTTAGGGGCCAAAGTTACTGCTTTATATTCCGGTTATGTTAAAGATGTAGGTTATGTGAAGAGAAAAGATGTGGTAGATTTAATCATATTGGCGTATGATATTTTTGCATGCTTGGCATAAGGGTCATATTATGAACCTTCTTATACAATTTTGGAAACTTTCATTGGTTTCTGTAATGAACTCGAAAAGACATGCAGGTGTGTGACACCAGGGTGAGGCCAAGTAAAAATTTCATCAGAGATTTCTTCTCAAGCGATAATTATTAGACTACATAAGGGAGCTGTATCATAAAGATTGTTTATTCAATTTTTCCTTATACTTTATATTTTTGATTATTATACAGGGTGATTGGAAGATGAGTGCAAAGCTTTGGAGCGAATATAGTACTGATAATTTAGAACCATTTAAGCCATGATTGTCTTTAACAAAGTCTTACCAATTTTAATTTATCTAATTTTTAAGTTTTATTTCGGAAATTCCCAAAATTTTATCTAAACTGCTTATCTATGGCCAAATTGAATGATAAATGAATTCATTTTTATTTGATTTAATTAAAGTAATGTGTAAGCAATCCAGCAAAATATGTTTTAGGTTTGTGTCATTAGACATTTGTTTTACAGACATTTAATGTTCAGGGAAAATGTAAAAGTTTATCAAAACTTTATTTTAAACCGTACTAAAAAAAAAAAACGGAGGGTGCTACTTTTGTTCAAACCTTTTTAAAAACATGCTTGATAATCGCACTTTCTTTTGAGGTATCATTTACGCGGTTATCATACCAATTATTGAAATTAGGACCCACAAACCAATTAGAGGGAATTTTTTTTAATTTTAGGAAGACTAATCAAAACAGACATTACAATCAAAATTATTTATTTTTCATGTTTAAAACGACGGCCGTGATTTCTAATACAAGCACGGCTCCGTCTTCTAACTTTTGTAGTTGTAATTTTCAACATCATCTCCTGCTTCATTATTTCAAACGCTGAATTAATTTTATCTATCAATTCTCTTTTCTAGTATTTATTTCTTCATTCGTATACACCAGTTCTTTGGCCCGGCCCCACACGAAAAAGTCCAACGGGGTCAGATCTGGTGAGCGAGCCGGCCAAGGGATGGTCCATCCCTGCCGATCCAGTTGTCAGGAAAGCAATGAACACCGTTTAAGGTCCAATGCGCTGGGCAGCCGTCTTGTTGAAAAAATACTGTTCGGTCTCTTTCGAAGATCGCGACACCTGATTCCTCTATCAGCAGTGGTAAATCGATTTGCAGAAATTTCAAATAATTTTCACCATTCAAAGGATCCGGTAGGAAGTGGGGCCAAATCAACGTTCTTCCAGCCCATACGGTGACAGAGAATTTATTATTCTTTTAAGCAAAAATTTTGTTTTTGGTAGGCTGCCTAAAACTTAAAATTTCTCTTTAGAATTGGTTTGTAGGTCCTAATTTCAATAGTTTGTAAGATATCCGCGTAAACGATACCTCAAAAGAAAGTGCGATTATCAAGCATGTTTTTAAAAAGGTTTGAACAAAAGTAGCACCCTCCGTTTTTTTTTTTAGTACGGTTTAAAATAAAGTTTTGATAAACTTTTACATTTTCCCTGAACATTAAATGTCTGTAAAGAAAATGTTTAATGACACACAAGTCTAAAACATGTTTTGCTGGATGGCTTACACATTACTGTAATAAAATAAAATAAAAATGAATTCATTTATCATTCAATTTGGCCATAAATAAGCAATTTACATAAAATTTTGGGAATTTCCGGAAAATAACTAAAAAATTATGTTAAAAAAAATTGGTAAGACTTCGTCTAAGACAATCATGGCTTAAATGGTTCTAAATTGTCTGTACTATCTTCAACTTAAAGCTTTGCACCCATCTTCCAATCACCCTGTATTATATATACAAAGCAATTTGACTTGCACAACCTAACCTAACTTGCTGAAAATTTTCAAGATATAAAATCGATGGAACAAACAAAATGTAAATGTAAGTTTCAACAAGTAATAGAACTGAGACAAGTCTCGATGTTTCTAGATAAAAATGAATAATTAATTTAATTGACATGACATTTTATTGTCACGCGACATGTTTGTCTATTTTCTTTAATTTAGTTAATGGACAGGTGACATACTGACCGTATTGATGACTGCCATTTGGAAAAGGTCACGAATATGAAGAGTAAACTCTTATCATGTGGCGTTATGTGTATAGTGTTTATTTGACCCTAGTACCCTAGTACCCTTAGCACGAGTTTTCACTCTTTTACTTTACAGCATCTTTCCAGTAATTACAGCGTTTCTTGTGAGGGTCGCGGGCAACCGATGGATTCAAGTGGCGAATTGTCGTTCGGCGTGGCGGTCTAAGGGGGAGGCCTATGTTCAGCAGTGGACGTCTTCCGGCTGATGATGATGATGATGATGATTGTATGGAAAAATGGAACAGCGCCGCTGGTGTACGAAGAAGGAACTATTTTTTTCCTTGAAAATTGTCAATTTGAAGTTGTCAAAGTTCCAGTTTACTTTACGTCTCAAATACTGAAAACTCGTGTTCAGGGTACAGATCTAAATTACAATTTATTGATGTGACATTTCAAAAACTAGTTTTTTTTTAATTCAAAATTACGATTGACAATATGTTTAAACATTTTTTTCAAAGTTCTCGAGCGACTGATCTCTAGTATCTGTTTAACAAGGCTGTATTCAGCAGCGGACGTCTTCCCGCTTCCGGCTTATGATGACATAATGAAAAAAAATGTGTTTTATACTTTTCAATGCTTGATGCTTTTTTTTTTTTTTTTTTTTTTTCGTGGTAAAATCATCAAATGAGTCCTCCCACCCCGGGCAGGGCGGGAGGGACTGTCAGACTTGTACTGACTAAAATCCACGGTGTCCTTCAATAGCCCTTTATGTTCCGGGGTCACGGTAATGGTATAAGTCCCGCGACCCCGGCAGGCTTTGGCCCTCTAGAGAGGGGGCCCCGTCATCATGCTGACGCTCTTTGAGGCGCGCGTGGAACACAACGCGCCGTCGACCCGGGCATGGTCCGTGGTCGGGCTGCGAGTTGCCCTTTACTCGCCGCCCGCATGCCCGCGCCTACGGTGGCCGGAGATCGTCTTGCGACGTCCGTCGCCGTGGGCGTCCACCACCGCGGGTGGGGCGGAGGGAGGACATTGTCCTCTCTCTAACGCGGCCCGCCTCCTCCTAATGCTTGATGCTTGTATTAAATTAAATCGGTACCACAAATGAAATATGTTCTCCTAATAATTAGTTAGACAACTCTAAGCATATTTTTATTTTTTTATTGTTTTCATATACCAAAAAAAACGACGGGTTGCACTCCGGGAGTGCCAGTAGAAGAGAAAACGTTTTGATTACTGTTATATTTTAAAATGAGTGGTACAGATATGAAAATAACGAATTTTGTTACATCTTGTTAGTGTCGTACAAGTGTCATATCACAAATGTTTTCATATTATGCTCGCTAGATGGCGTTGCACAATTAAAATGCAAGCTATCGTTTGCCTCTTCATTTTTACGTCTCTACCTGGTTCACGCTAAGAGCGATAGATGGCGCTTGTTTTAATTACATCTTACGCTTTTTCGATCAGGGTCACGTGACCCTGACGCGAGTTTTACATTTTTACCCATTACAAAAAAGTGTACAACGCCGCTAAAGTAGTTTTCACTTCAAAAAAATACCTAAGAGGTCTTAGAAATTTCACTAGCGAGGCAATTTAGCTGCCTCGTTGAAAACAAGGAGCGAAATATTCTCAAGGCATGAAATTATGTATTGTATACCTCCAGTGAGCACAATTTGCATGTGTGAGCCTAGTTTGAGGCCACGAAGCCTTTGAAATGTTTAGTAACAAGTACCATTCAATCTTGAGCCTTCACAGTGGCGCTAGTAGCTAACACAGATACCGAATCTAGTTCATTTAATTTTAGTTCTGGATTTTTCCGTATTTCATCAATTATTGGACATGTTATAATGTGTAGAGGCTAAGTTTAGAGTTGCCTTTATTTAGAACAATGTTTCAAACGCGATTATACACTCAAATAGCTTGGA
This sequence comes from Agrotis exclamationis, assembly GCA_950005045.1. Lineage (NCBI taxonomy): Eukaryota > Metazoa > Arthropoda > Insecta > Lepidoptera > Noctuidae > Agrotis > Agrotis exclamationis. Next base: position 794,548 of record OX465427.1, read on the forward strand.
AGGTACAGTTTCATGCAAGATTGAGTACTAAATACATATTGGCGTCCATTTTTATGAGGCTTCATCTGGGCATCCTGTCGTGGTAGAGAAGTGACCTTTCATTTATGTATTTAATTGTCAAAGTCGCGCATAATTTAAACACGTTGCCTAAGGGCGGCGCGGTGGCGGCGCGGGCGGCGCGGCGGCGGCGCGGGCGGCGCGGCGGCGGCGTCGTGTACATGAGCACTAACATGCCATAGGAAGACATAATAGTAGATTAGTAGCCAAGGGCTGTAAGGCATCAATTGCAGCCCGAGATATTTAGGCGCACGAGCGCAGCGAGGGCGCCTATAGTTCGAGGGTGCAATTGATGCTTACACCCGAGCTAACTACTCTGCGTTACATCTCGATTGTGAGGTAAGTAGAAAAAACCGGCATTACAAGATTAAAAAATTTTATTAGTTAAAATTTATAGTGAAATGAGAATCTCTCTTTAGAACTTTCAAGCAAAATGTTGTTAATTGCTGCTTCAGCTTCCATTTTCATTGAATCGGGAGTGCAGCTATTATATCTTCATCACTTTCAGAACTCATGTCTTTTTCCTAATTAGCACGTAATTATAAAAAAATCCAATATTACATTACAAAAACAACAATATTTAAAGTGAAAGTTTTCTGTTCCCGCCTTTTTTCATCTCTTTTTTTTGCCGTTCGATATTTAAAATTGATGATACGAAGACAAGGCTGAATAGCGAAGCGACCTCTTTTGTCATTGGGCTGAATGTCTATTGCCAGTATGATGGTTAGATGTACGCGAACTCTTTGAAAGAGTGAAGAGTTTGTTTTTTTTTAATTACTTACCGCCCTAGGGCTTTTCTAGCTACATTATTACCCTAGAGCGCTAATCGGTTACCTACAAGCCCCATTTGGGGGTAATAAGGACTTACTTACCGAATATGAGAGATGTAAAATGACTTATTGCTGATTCTACCACATTCTAACTAAATGCGGTTTTGCTATCATCGTTTAAGAAGCGCAACTCTAGACTGGCTACTATTACCGAGGGACTGTCTCATCAGGTCACCGTGACCCTGGAACGTGAAGGGCTTTTGAAAGATCACCGTGGATTTTAGTCAGCACAAGTCTGACAGTTCCTCCCGTCCCTGCCCTGGGTGGGACGACTCATTTGATGAGTGTACCACGTTAAAAAAAAATGGCTACTACTGAGAAACAGGAGCGTAGCTACCGCCGTATCTTCCGTATCAATTATAGGGGCCCCCCGGGCCACAGGGGCCCCCAACGTGCGTAAACAAAAATTAATAAAAATTTAATGATTAATTAAATAAAATAGTTATTTACTTTTAAACAATTTATTTATCTAATCGATCTCTGGTGTTCTTATTATTATTATCTATATGTACCTAATACTGTTTTAAGCATGAGATTGTCTATTAGAAATCCCGGGAAGATCCATATTAATATCAACATTTCGATGTATTAAAATAACTCTACCTTACCTACCTAATTCCGAACTCTGGACTGATCAGTCGCATTTTGAATTTTATTGATGACCTTTTTCCAATTTTTTGTTTATATTTTGACAGGCGTAGATACACAGAAATGCATTTTTGAGTTATAAATCTTTACCCTACTTAAGGGCCCCCAAATAAATTTTTAGACGGGGCCCCGCCAAGGCACGCTACGCCTCTGCTGAGAAACTACGAAAGAGCAGGCGAAGTAGTAAGGAATAAATACACACTGATTCTATCATGACCTGCAAACACACAAAAATCACACACTTCCCCTAATCACAGTTTTATTATCGCCCTTTTCAGTCAGAAGCACAATTCTCGGCGAACAATTTCATCCGCTAACCTTGCCATTGTGTAACAGCCACTATTAGCTTCGATTGTTCGACACCGGCGTATCTATGAAACTCGGCCCCTTTCCTGTAGCCCCCTGTTGGCTATCGGGGCGGAAATCGCTACCGGTAAAATACTGTAGATAGCACTGTTTTATTTTTGTACGTTTGTGTTTTTTGGTGTGTGAGGTTATTTTTATCAGGGTGTGAGTGATCTGCTGACTATTTCAATGATATATTTTCTTCAGATCACAGTAATGTCGATTAGACACGAACGTAACTAGCATTTGATGCGCCCAGTGCGAGTTTGCGGCACCCTGGTCTGGCTAATTTGTGGTCTTGGTCTGGCCATTTCTGCGCTCCTACAAAGTCTGCGCCCTATACCTGGGCATCCTTCCGTATTTTCCCCGGCCGGATGAGTTCTATGATGACACGACACGATAAGAACAGTCTAGGAAAGGGAATGTGGAGTCACCGTAACTTTAGAATGCAAAGGCCAACTGAAGGGTGGTTTTGAGTTAGTCGAGTCTGAACATCCCTTTTGCTCCATCCAGAGCAAGAATTTTTATTGATAATTTTATCACATTATAAAGGTATTTAGTTAAATTTTTCATGAACCAAATAAACGAAATGAATGATTGAATTTATATAAAACTAGCAAACCCGGCGAACTCCGTTTCGCCACCAGATGGCTTCGTTTTATGTAACATTTCGTTTGGTGATTAAAAGAAGAAGATTTTTTTTCCTGAATTTTCTTTGCTATAAACCTCACGGAGCCCGAGACCTTTCCAACGAATACAAAACCGTGGAAATCGGTTCGTGCGTTCTGGAGTTATAGCGTCAGGAAGGAAAACCCGACTTATTTTATATAAGTAGTAGATTAAATATTATTTTGAATAGCGCCATAGTTTGGTTTAGTGGGCTGATCTTAACTCCTGTGTTTTATTCCCAGGTCGGGTGTTAATCAGCACTTTAAGACAGGGCTCAATGGCGTACCTACACACATTGGGAGAGTCCTATGTCCAACTCGAAATGTGGATGTTCTACATCTCTGCTTAACCCTTTGAGGCTTTTGGCGTGATGTTGTGTTAATATAATTAGTGTAAATGAAGTAGACACGATTACGTAATGTCCGCCGGACGCAAGTTTGGTCAATGTCATGGCAATGGCTGGCGGTGCGTTTTATGTCCACGATATAAATAAACTCTTTATCGTCTGCCTGCTATACAGGGTATTTGTTTATGTAGTGCGGTTTTTTTTTCTATATCAGTATTATAGAACCCATTTCCATAGATTTAAAACGGGATATTTACCATGTTTATTATTTGTTTTGAGTTTCCGATATTTCGGCACTGTTGCAAGCGCCATGATCACGGAGGAACTGAAGTTATTGCGGGTGGATGTTTATGAGCAGACAAAACGGTCTACCCTCCTTCTCGTTCGTTTTTTGCGTTCGGCACCACTACTATTGTCACTCGTCTCACTCACAACACGATATTGTTCCCGACACACAAAACTCACTGTATCCGCTCGCGAAGTTGTTATTGTATTTTTTCGGTTTTTACACAATTGGACCACTGGGTTCCAGGCCCTCGACAGTTGAAACCCATCCTCACGATTGAAATTTTTATATTTTGTGATTTCAATCGCTTCACGTACCAATCTCGGTATGTAGTGACGTTCTGTCGAGATGACCTGAGGGTTATGCAACTCGATCCAGTGGTTGTAACAGTGCCGAAATATCGGAAACTCAAAACAAATAATAAACATGGTAAATATCCCGTTTTAAATCTAAACAATAGTTGTAGTGACCATGTCAGTCTAAAAACTTATATCATTTCCATAGATATTTTTTTTTCAGTCATATCGTGACTACATCGCAGTGGTAGCAGTTATCGACTCTACAGTATGATCCGCCTCTTCGGGAGTAGACATACATGTTTAAGCAGAATCCGATTGATCCAATCTCCACATAATTGCATCAATTCGCGACGTCCGAACCGAAAAGTGGCGGATGAAGTCTTTTCCATTAAAAAACCTTCAATATTTTTTCAGGACACTAGGTGTAAAAGGTGTATTTTCCCGAAAGAAATCCTCTAAATTCAATTAGAGTGAAACAGAAGCCTGGACGTGAACACAATATGTTTGGTAACCGGACACTCGACCCACTGAGCATAGGGCGCTAACTGATCGAGTTATCCCAAACTTCTTCGGATCACATTACCTACTAACAACCAGTTTCCCTCCAGCGACCAGAATAACAATGATGTTCCACCAAACAGGGAGAATGAAACGAATACATTAGCTCTAAGTTACAGAATGAATAGTTAATAATGTTTAACATGAGTCAGAAAAACGTAGATAGAGTATTTACTGTAACGCCTGCTTAGAGTTGCCGGGCGGAGGCCGGGCGCATGCGCGGTGCCAGTCTCGCCGGAGGGAGGAGGCACGGGGTAGGAAGGAAGGCGATAATAAAATAAGGAGCACCGTCGCCGCCGCCGCCCCCTCCTCCCGTGCCCCCGTCCCCACTAGTACCCGCCACACCCGTGAATCAGATACTACTCGTCTTACTAATCATGGATCTTGTAATTTCAAAATTTAGGGCCGATCGTGACTGCGGCGTCGACGCTCCGAGCACACTTCCACGTGGAGACCCCAGCCCCCATTGTTTGATCGTTACATTGTCTCTACGGCCCCCTTACAAAGACGGGAGCTCACTACCCACGCGGCAAGCTAAACTCGGCTTAGAACAAAAATGGAGCCTATTTTATGTAAACCTACTTAACATAGCCTTCGACCCGGAATAACAGGATTATCGGCCGTCGACCTAATTACCGAGTAAGCTCATCTGAATCACGGGCCGACCGAAAATTATATTAAAAAAATAACTTTTAAATACGGCACGGTTAACCCCAGTTAGCCTTTGTGTGGGTTCAATTTGTTTAGCATTGTGCGGCGGCCGGTGAAAGGAAGCATTAATTACAATGTTCGCTGCGATGGCGGCTGACTGGAGCGCTTTCATACTTGTCGACGTAAATCGGGAACTGGCAACTTTGGATCGTAATTTTATTACATTGTTCGAGTTTTCAGGACATTTATTTTATTTAATATCGTAAAGCACTGCGTCAGGGAAATGATTACGCACTAATAGGGTCAATTGTTGATTAGTTTTTGCGGAACTGTCTTAAAAGGACAGCGTGGTCCTAGAACGCAAAGGGCAACTCAACAAACAGGGTCGATTTTAAGTCAGTCAGATTCTGGCAGTCCCTCCCACTCCACTCGGGGCGGGAGGACTCATTCAATTTGTTTGCCTGCTACCGTGTGAAATTTTGATTGACAAATTGAAACGGAGTCACGATTCTCAGCAGTGAGAGAACGATTGAGAAGAAGAGAGTGAATTCACTTACTCTACCTGATTAAATCATAAATCATAAAATCTTTATTTTTCTCCTCATCAAGATATTACAGGCAATGGTTAACTTATACAATGTTAAATAGAGAAAGATGTCTGAAATAGAATAGATGAATCCTGTGATTGTTTTCAGACTGAAGTACCCACCTATGTGTATTATTGTGTATGTGAAAATAAAGTTATAACATATTATTAATTTAACAACATAACACGATTCACTATATCACAGATTATTCCCACAATATCTTTAAGGAAGTCAGGTGTGCGGAAGAAGGTAGATATTAAATATTGAAGGTTTCATTCAAGTAAGTGGTAGACTGTGCCTTAGATGAAACAAATAGACACAAGTTGGAACAGACATCGACACACGATCGGTTACAATGAATTAGAGACACCATTTCAAACAAAAATCTTTATTTTATTTAAAAAAGGATCGACTTCAAAAACAAACACAATAAAGTGTGAAATAACTTTGCTTTCGACACCTTCTCCAGAATGTAATGAACCCTTTTCTATGAACTGTGCCAAAATCAGCCAAACGCAACATACTTGCGGACAATACCTAATACATTCAAACATACGGGACGAACTTCTGTTTTAGAAGTCGGTTAAAAATTAAACAGTTGCTGGACTTTTGTACAAAAAAAAGTTATTTTTTAAATTACTTATAGGTTGTTGATGTGTGTAGGTTTTAATGATTTTGCTCTCCCACCTTGAATATTTTATATCCACCACGTAATTTTTTTTAAAGAAAGGACAAAATGTTTCCTTCGTAAAGTTTTTTGAAGTCAATATCTGCCCTCAAGGACTCCGCCAATTCTCCCTCTGAATATTAAAACAGTCTTCATAACAAAATAAAGAGTCCCAGGATTTTAGCTCGAAAATTCATTGAATTTGGAAATTAAAGTCCATTTCAATTTTGGTCTTACAGTTGGTATTTTTATTTAAGCTTTGCTAAGTGAATATACAGGAATTCACTGGATCTGAGAAGTATCTATAAGACCGGTTCATGGTGCCATGGTGGAGTGGACGTTTTTATACCTGACATTATTATAAACTTATGTGCAAACACCCTTTGTACGAGTACGTGAACGTTTTGGAAATTAGCTTGGTCGGAGGACTGTCTTATCAGGTTCCATGATCCTGGGACGTAAAGGGCCATTGAAGGACACCGTGGTTTTTAGTCAGTACGAGTCTGACAGTCCCTCCCTCTCCACCCAGGGTGGGAGGACTCATTGAATGATTTTGCCACTTTTTTTAAATTTAGGAAATTGGCTTCACATCCTATCTTCACAGCTCTCGAACCCACGACACGCATCGCAACAGGCAATCGCGGGGCCACTACACGTACCGACAAAATAATAACTTATCTCGTATAAAAAAAGGACAGTAAAAAACATCCTATCCGTCATTGTTTTTCACAAAGACGTAACTCAATGAAAAGTTGGTGAAGTAAACAAGATTATGGATGCATCAGCGAGCCTCACAGTCAGCCCAGCCCGGCGAGGCTTAGCAGGAAAGGCGCTTACAGGGATTCCCAAAGTGTTTGCCGAGGTGACTTCAGGTGTTACATGAAGTGTAAAGTAAATACTTCATAATAAACTTAGAAATACTTGTTGCCCACGATATAATACTTACTACTCGTATGAGGAATATCGAAAAACGTTGAAAGGAGGCTCGAGGCCATTTTTGACAAGAACCAAAACTGCATCAAGAAAATTCAATAACCCTGGCCAGAAGCTTAACCCGCTGATTTGGAAAAAAAAATCATATCCTGTGTTACTACACCATTCGATAGTGATGCAAATTCTGGGAAGTAAGATTAGGTATATGTCAAACTGAAAACAAAACTTTTTAAGCTATTGCATAGCTTTTATCGCAGGCTCTGAGCGCAGCGCGGCGCGAAAAATCTAACGAAAAAACCTAAGGAAAATATCTGACACCGCCGTCGTCTAACGTCGTTTCAGTTTGTGAGACTTCGTCAATTATAAAGGTACAGACAGACGTGCTCATAAGGGTATGGACAGACGTGCTCATTACTAGCACGAAAGCATGCTTTTATTGAGGGAGAGGGAGAGGGAGGAGAACGTTTCTTGACGTTTCACTTGATTGACGTGGCTGACCATAGCCTTATTAGTACAGTAATAAATATAATAAATAAATAATTATAATTGCATAAGTTGATAAAAAATGCTATGCAATAGCTTTACCGCGGCAATCCCCGAGTGCCACACGTATTTTTTAATGTGTGTATGAGAGTGCACTGATTATGGTCACAAATAGTTTTTACGGCCGGTACATCCGACTGGGTGACCAAAAAGTCACCGCGACAAAAAGTCAAGTCTCCAGTGAGCGGTGGCTCTAAATCGTATTTTACAATGACACTTTTTTAAAACAAAAAAACAAAACCTGCTAAAAAGTGCGCCGCGAGTTGGAAAATTTGGGAACCTCTGCACTAAACTAATTTGATGTTGGAAAATAGAGTGAAAGGCCGCCCACTACCGACTACTTGTTCAAGAAAACAACCTCCAAAGATTTCACGGAAATAGGAGGTTTAATTTGTAAAGGTAGTCTTGTTATTACTGGTTAAGTAGAGGTTTCAATTTTAAGAAACGCTTCTTCTTAGGGTGCGATAAAAAAAGGAGTGGACGAATTAGAGAGGGGAGATTTTTGTTCAACAGGAGAACTAATACTACCTACTTTAAAAAAGTATCAGGTTTCTGTGTAGAACTCAGGTACACAATAGCTGCGGGGTTGTCTTAGCAGGATACTGCGGGACTACCACTGGAATGCAAAAGCGCATTTCGAAAAGGAAAAGGGTGGACTTTTAGTCGGTAGAAATCGACAGTACGTTCCGCCCCACCCAGGGCGAGTGGACTCATTTGATTCACCAACCAAAAAGAAAAGTTTCCAAAACTCAAACCATACACCCACGCCTCTAAATACTAAGACAATTTCCAGAAAAATATAAGAGAAAACATTTTTCTAACAAAAGCAACAGATACTTACTAAATATTCATTCGCTAACAATCTTACAATTTCCAAGATGACGTGACAATCGTCGTCCTGAGAGCGCGCTTCACAATATCATTTGTAGGAATATCAGAAACAGCTTCTATAATATAATGGGTGCTACAGAGTCGCTGCGATGTTGCTATTACTGAATTGAATAACATTTTCATGTAACTTCTAAAAATGTCTGGTGAAGACCGGTTCACTACTAATGGTGGATGGTGCGAAAAGGAAATAGGAAGGTACTGGTGTACAGAAGCTTTTTTATTTGTAGTGGATAACAAAGCTATTATTATACATAGATATATGGTATAAGTGGTCACTTGTAACTGGTTCTGTCATAGCAAAGAAAATAAACTACACCAGTGAAAGTGATGTTATTTTCTAAAGTATAAAAAATAAGAAAATCAAATCATGCAGTTCATGTAGTCCATTTAATATGATATTCAAAACAATTTTTAAAATATTTCTATAGATTTATGACAAAATCACAACCTTTCTGCCATCCTGTTAAGTTGTGTTTTTACACTTATACTAGTATACCTACGTACTGTCCGACCCGTCGATTGTATGGTTTTTAACATAAAAATAATATATTGCAAGCGAAATTCCCAGACTTGTTAAGAAAAATACATGTTAAATCATCATAATTATAACTTAAACCTGAACTTTATTATTTAAAAACGGCCCGAGCAAGCGAGAAGAGCCTCGAAGCTAATATTTTTTTCAGAGAGGCAAAAAAGAACTACTTAACCTTAACAAACCTTTTAAGTTTAAACCAAAATCTGGTTCAAAACCTGCCCCATATACTCGTAAATGTTTTAAAAACCGCGCTGTCAAGAAAAATAGAACAGAAAGTTTTTTATAAAAGCGTAAAACATTTTGCTTGAACCATTATTACCACAAAATATTTTATTATCTGAAATACAACCCTTTACAAGCCGACGCTTTTAACTCAAACCATTACATCGTTAACTATCGACGGCCCCACTTTCATTTCGTTCCCCGGAATCTGACGCCTTGCGTACTTTATTATACATTGCTTCTTGTTTCTACTAACAGAACTCTTCTTCTTTCAAACCCGTCAATGGATGCTGCATGAAGTTGTAAATCTAAAAGTACTGCAGATATCGTGGTTAAAGGAGCTAAGCAAACCGGGATGACTGCTAAATCTGTGCATTTAATGCTTTTACTTCAGTGGGGATTCGAGCGGAATTCAAAGTAGGCACTCGGCGGTGGAAGTAAGGGGTAAAAATGAAATATTGCGCCTGAAATAAATGTTTGAATTCTACACGAAACGTTGCGTCTAGAAAATATTTTGTGTAGGTACATTTTTCTTTTAGCAAACTTTTAATGTTATGGTTGGTTATAAAAGAAAGTCGAGGCAATGAAGACTGCTCTAAAACCTTCTATCTTCTATATTAACTAACAAATCACGTTATTTAATAAGAAAAACGAAAATCCCATTACAATGTCAAGGACACATCAATGTCAGACTTTCCTGGAAAACACTGAAAAACACTGGATTCTAAGAAACTCCAATTGGAAGATAAAAGAGGAATGGAAGCCTTCCTCTTGAAACAAGGACATTTTCCGGAAATGTTTATCTCCAGGAACATACGTAGGAAATAAACGCAGTCATGTGTTGATAGATAAATATTAATATTCCAGGAAAATTGTGTGATTTGGCATTCATCGTTTAATATAGAGCTATTATTATCTCGAAGATTACTGAAATTTATAATGTAAGGACAAGGAAAGACCCTTAATGACTTAATTCAGTAAGTCTTCCCTGTCAGAGGAAGAAGGGGAGGAACTGTGAAACTCCTACTGACTTAAATTAGTAAGAGTTTGATTGTTCCTTCCACCCAGTGCGGGACAACTTTAATGAATTAAGTACGCCAGAAAGACTGTCTGATGTACACTATATGGATAAAGGGAAGGGCTATGAGCTCGATCATGAGTTTTTTGGTTTACAATTTGCAATGACAGAATTTCATGTCTATCCACCCACCCATACTGTCAGATTCGTACTGACTAAAATCCCCGGTGTCCTTCAATAGCCCTTTACGTTCCAGGATTCACGGTAATGCGATAAGTCCCCCGACCAAGAATTTCGTGTCTAAAGAAAAAGTATAAAATCTCTATGTATCACTTGGTATCACCTGAAACATAAATTATAATGCCTGGCATCCCACATTTCTTTCTATACCTGTATACGATTGTATGGCGTCTGTATTTGATGGGAACACAGGGCGGGCACGTGACCGTGTCAGGGGAGTCTAGACGAGCGACAATCGATGCTGTGTTGCTATAAAAGTGGATGTTACACTGCATCTGTTCAGAGGCTCAGGGAAATATTTGTAGGAGTGTGACGAGTGTAGACCTTGAGAGATTTTTTAGATATTTGTTTTGTGTGTGAAAGTTAACCAAAACTGACGATTATAATGAAAAGGAATAAAAAACATGTCACTAAAACAGTTGTGGATATGAATGCTGGTGGATGGAGAGGGAGACGAAGGCGAAAGAAAATTTGTATTTTCTGAGGATCTGATAATAAAAACATACATACATATTACATACACTTTTGAAATTTGGCACATTTGTTCAGACGCTGATATAGACTAACATATACGAAAACTGGGCAGTTCTGAAAATATTACATACATACGGGTCGAATTGATAACCTCCTTTTTTTGAAGTCGGTTAAAAAAACTAGCAAATGATGACGTAACGTCTGACAGGGAGAATGGAAGATGACAACGTGTTGTGCTGACTCTGATGATTTCACATTCTTCTTCATATTAGCACATGGACAATAAATTAATTAATTTCCGTTTTCGTATTTCAAATTAAAATCAAAAGCGCCTAACTGAAATAAATGGTTTAAATTTGTCCAAAACACTCACAAAATTTGAATGCCTCCTCGTAATAAATACAGGACTGAAAACGTGAATTCTAAAACAGCACTAACGAACAACCAGCGACGTGAATCACGTCCATATTTTAAGCATAATTCAGTTTAATCAAAAACGCAACCCCCGCGCACCGCCGCGCCGCCGCCCCGCGACTCTCCCAAAAACTCATTCCGACAATCTAGTTACATGTTATATGAAAATAATTAATATTCACCGCTGTGCTGCAATTACTGCGGTATTAGCATACGTATCATATCAGTTAACGTGCACTGGACGTGGACAACGGACATTCGGACACTGTTCATTAACAATTTAATTCATTTAGGGAACTTATTTCTATTGTGAGGTGATATTTTGACTATGGTGGAGGCGAGCAATAGTAGTTTTTTTTTTAAATACATGCTAGGATTTATTATTTTGGCAAATAGGTATAGGATTTTCTTTAAACAACCTTAGATAAAAGAAAAAGGTAGTTTGAAGACTGGTTGCAAAGCAGGGCTTTATCTAAACGTCAATCGATGCATAATCTTGTAGATTTGCAAAGTTGGGGTGCTAAGACAGGAAACCTCCACGTGCGCCCGTGGACTGGAGTTCCCTCTCGGATACGTCCGGGGGGAAGACCAGTTTTTCGGGCCGGTGCACCCTGGGATGCGGCCAAAAACTCTCCTTAGGCACTGAGTGCCTAAGGGGTTTCTTTGCCCGTAAGTATGCAAATAGCCTGTCGGGTGGACGCTCCAACGCGTGTCCCTCTGAACAGCAGAGGGCACAGCGGCGGAGCGGGCTTGCGGACGGTGAGTAATGGGTATGCTCGCCGTCCGACCAAGGACCAAGCCCGGGTCGGTGGCGCGTCGTGTTTCACGCGTCACCGACGGGGCCCCTTATGGGGCCAAATGCCTGCCGGGGTCGCGGATTTTTCTTAATCCAGGATACCGTGGCCCCGGAACGTAAAGGGCATCCGACGGAACACGGGTGGATTTTAGTCAGTAAGAGTCTGACAGTCCCTCCCGCCCCACCCAGGGCGGGAGGAGTCATTGGATGATTTTGCCACCCTAAAAAAAAAAAGAAAAAAAAAAAGATTTGCAAAGTTGCATTACATAAACGATATTGACTGACTACAAATCCGTCCCCTGGAAATTACAAACTCTAAAAAAACGATGTTTCTTCGTAGCATGTTCTAAAAACAAATTAAAGTAATGCTTTATATTAGCATATTTCTAGTTCTTAAAGTTCGCAGCACCAAGTACTTAGAATCTTACAAAGAAATAATAAGGTGAACTTTTCTTCCCTACCTCACTGCAGCTTATTAAAACTACTAAGCAGCAATAAATATGCCAAACTTCTGCCTTAAATTATGCCATAAAATACGGCCTAATCTCAGTATAATGCGCGCTGGCTTATTTATAGTTTTTAATTACAACAGCAGACAAGGGCAGGCATCTATTAAGTGCACTACAGCATTAGCAGTACCTGGTTTTCGCGGATAAAGTACCGCTTGAAACGCGAACCGGTAATTAGAATTTATTTAAAACAAAGAAGGGAATTTTCATATTAATTAAAATTGCATACAATTACCGTAACAAGCGGTACCAACCTACCACCAAACGGTTGCCGCTGTCGGGTTTTCAAAGGGTTCCATCGATATTTGTTGAACGCGATATTATCTCGGGACCTTCGATTTTAGTAACAGTAAGTACTTTGTTTAACTGTTGATTGTTTTAAGCTCCTTAGTACCTATCTTAAACACAAACTGAAGATGGGAAGTTTAGATAGACCATGTTATTACACAAAAGCAAAATTTAAACTAGATATTAACCCGTGATTATTTCTAAAGAAGATCAAAGTTAGTGGACTCGTGGTCGTGACTAAGCCGAAAGCTGTTGTACCAGAATAGTTTGTATTCTTCATAATAATTATGCACTCTCGAGGTTATGTGCTTAGACATTTTTGTATTTTCTATCTTTAACCTTTTAACAGCGCGAGTCGCATGTATATACGACTCGCGCGGTTAAAAGGCGCCAAATATTTCCGTGCCCCTACCGCCCGTTTCGTATTTATGCGACAGAGAATATTCACTATTTTTGTTGTTTTCTTCGATTTTATTGCATCTATTCTATATCTCTCTATTTATGTACATAGACAGATATGATACACAAATCGGAGCTTAAAAGGAGCAGAAAGAGAGGAGAAGAGGAAAGGACGATTCATAGCCGCGCGCTAGGGGCACGGCAACTGATATTTAACCGCGCGATTAAAAGGTTAAATAACCATCTACAACAATGAATTAATCGTACTACAATTATACATGCGAAAGATGCATTCGCTTTCACATAAAAAGTACAGACGCCAGCAGGTCAACCTACCCGAAACTGTCAGATTTTACCAATCGAACATTAACCTTCCACTATTGTGATAAGGTTCAAAATCTATTGAAGAAATTTGGCAGATTGTGGTAGCTTGATGTGCTGGCGTCTGTACAACAAGGATTTGTATTAAATATGGCTTATAGAATTCCTAGAATCAAAAATTTGAATACATACCCATGTGACATCTGCCTACCCGCACTGAGCCCGCGTGGTGAATTACTGCCCACTCCCTCTCACAGAGAGGAGGCCTTTGTTCTAGCAGTGGAAATATTTATAAGATTATTATTAACAAAAAGAAACCGATAGTTGCCGTTGTGGCTAGTCAAAAGCTAGCTGCTATTTCGACCCACGAAACACCTCATCTCTATTATTTCGAATCTTGTTTAATTAATTCAAAACAGTTCTAGCTAACAAAAAACATAAGCTCCTTTATTATTATACATAACAAGATAACAAAAAAACTCCTAACAGGTTAGTATAAAGTTAATCAGTAGTTTTAACAATTCATTAGCAATAAAATGGGATAGGCCATTACAGTGGGCTTACTGCCCTCGCTAATGCAGTGTATTCCACCGGGGAAAGTAACTTGGCCGCGTACCTCACTCTATCGAGTAGATCGTATTAATGTTGGACGATCGTCGGGCACCTTCAAACGGAGATAGGTGCTCTCGAATAAATCTCGGGATATTGTATTTGATTTAACTCTGTAATTTGAATTTGCATATTTAGAAACTATAAATAACATTTTAGGTGTGGTCATAGTTCAAATCTATTGAATTATTATTATGTTCGTTTAGAACCCAAGTTATCGGAGTTCAAATTGTTGCAAGTAGGGTCTTCATTTCGAGGAATGCACCCAATTACCAAGTATTCCGTGTATTTAGAAACTCAAATGATTGTATTAACCTTTTAGGTGTGTGTACTGTTACACACTTCCGGTGCTGCTTACACCAACTTGGTGTAAAGTACATCATCAATAAATTTCATTTTATTTTATTTACTCTTGTTTAATTTTAAAAGAATGTTCTAGTAATTTTAGTTTATTTTAATATCTTAATGTTTAATTATAAAATACTTACCTTCCGGTTGTCAGCTTCCGGTGCGTCGAATAATTAAAATATTTGCTGATCAATAATTTTGCAACTAGCTTTTAATTAATATTATACAGTTTATTGGGTGATTCAATGTAATATTTAGGTTTTTCTAGATATAAAAGTCGATGCGTCGGGTATTTCAATTCTGTTGTTCGGTAACTTTCAAGTGGAAAAAGCTGATGTAAAATGTCTAAATAAAAATCTGTAACTATAACTTATTATTATAAACAACACATTCTACAGTACCTAATTTAAATAGACAGCGGTTTTTTTTTTATTAAGAGACTAGCTTCCGCCCGCGACTCCGTCCGCGCGGATGTCGGTCTTCGCGTGGATGGTTTATTTCTCCATTTTGAGTAACTCTGACAATGACATCTTATAAATATCTATTGGACCCAAATACGGCTAAGCCTATAATAATTAAGGAGATCCCTCTATTGAGCTACTGCTGTTGAGCTCGCGTTCTGTAGTAAGTATTTTTTTCATAGTAATGCCGACCTTGTATTTACAAATAACTGATCGGAACAGTAATCAAAAAGGTCGCGCTGAAAAGCACGGTTTAAAATTACACACATACAATATTAATTCCACGGATTACCGCTCGCCACACTGGACACGTCCGCTCGCATCAAAATTCAGAATTTATATGCATCGCGCGGCGCGGAACGCGGCTCCTTATATAGGAGTCGGGGAGGCGTGGCCCGCGTGTGCCGCAAACGGTTCAAGCCAAATCCGACTTTCGGCGCTACAGGTTACGGCGCTGAATCCACTGCGGGTAATGCAACGTGTGTTCGCGGTTCTACAGAACAACGTCTATGAATAAAACTGAAAAATATGTTTTTTTTTTCTACGTATTTTTTCAGGATAAAAAGTATCCCATTTTATGCCCAGGATAATAAGGTATAATTATACCAAGTTTCATCGAAATCGAACCGTTAGTTTTCACGTGATGCCTGCACATACAGACAGACAGACAGACAAATTTTTTTTTAATCACATATTTGGGTTTGGTATCGATCCAGCAACACCCCCCGCTATTTATTTTTTCAATATTTTCAATGTACAGAATTGTCCCTTCTACAGATTTATTATATGTATAGATTTTATAAAAATGAAATTTCATACAAATTCTGATCATAAGTCATTATACGAGGACTTATTAGGTAGGGGTCAATGTCCGCTATTGACATCTTAACTGGCACCAACTATAGCGTTTGGTCACTTTCTTGTCTGACAGTAAATGAAAATGTGGTCGATAGTGAAACACTCTTTCCTAAAAGTAACCTATTCACTCTTGATTTTGAAGAACTGGATATAACAAACTCGATAATTATGGAAAATAACATGGCAGTGATACAAAACAAAGTCTACTCAAACTTATCAATATAGTGAAACGGAAAGTTTTGTACCACACACAGATACGCCTATTCGATTGATAACGTGAAACTTCCGTTATCTGGAGCTTAAAGGATCTAGATAACCTATCATTTAACAATCAACCTGCGGAATTGATTTTCTTTCAACATTATCTGAAACCTTGCTCCTATATTTCATCATCTGACCGCCTTTTCCCAACTTTGTTCAGGTAGGCTTCCAGTCTGATCGGATGCAGGTGAATATTAATAATTTACATGGAGCGAAGACTACTTATCTTATCGCAGTAACTGAGTAATACGACACTGCTTGGTTCCGGTGTCACACTTTTGGGTTTCTGACTAACACTATATCTACAAATGCTTTCCGAAACACAGAAGAAATTCCCTGTGTTAGATATCCACAGACCAACCTCGGCTAGTGCATCTTAACTTTGAGATGAGATGTACACACATAAAAAAAGTTTGCGATCACTTTAAAAACAGGGGCCTTACTACGAGCTCTTAACGCGATCCTGTTTTGGCTGTGGGAAAGAGACAGAGCTATACAAGTCGTCTAGCGCCATCTCGAAATTCGAATGGAATGGAAACAAAATCAGAATCGAATCAGTTTCGGGAGTAAGCCTCCTGATCACGGTTGATTATTCATTGCGATTTCTTCTTCTTTTTAGATTATTATTACAGGGTATTTATATCTAAAGACAGGGGCGTAGCTACCGCCGTATCTGCCGTATCAATTATACGGGGCCCCCGGGCCACAGGGGCCCCCAACGTGCCAAACAAAAATTTATAAAAACTTAATGATTTATTAAATAAAATAGTTATTTACTTTTACACGATTTATTTGTCTAATCTATCTCTGGTGTTTTATTATTAATATTTATAGGTATGTAATACTGTTTTAAACACGAGCTTTTCTATTAGAAATCCCGGGAAGATGCATATTAATATCAACATTTCGATGCAAATATTGAAATAACTCTACCTAATTCCGACCTCTGGACTCATCAGTCGCATCTTTAATTTTTTTGATGATCTTTTACTCTCTTTGTGGAAAACATGTACATGTAATACAGGTATGACATTATTTATTCAATTAATGACCACTCAATCCTCATTAACGGCTAAATCCAGAGACCTACGTCAATGCTCAGTTGAATTCCTCACACTCAGTTCTCAATACGACTAACTGGAGTAGGTACGAGTGGGTGCGAGTTCTGAGAAGCGAGTATTTAGCTTAATTGCCGCGAGCACCTCGTGTTTACTATCGCGAACTGTATGCTAATGCGCTTGCATTGCGCCTGCGCTCCATTCAGCTTGGTGAGTAGGGGAGCAGTGTATAAGACGGGGACGTGAGGTATAATGGGGACGTACACTCTTTAGGCATACTTAACACAACACTAACGTAGCGCAAGCGCTATCAGGAGGTTATTTGCATGCGGCCATTAACAAATGGCGTCGTGTTGGCGCTTGCGCTTCTTATACACTGTTCCCTTGCTACTGATGGTTATGGAAAGGAATATTGAGGTGCTGGCTTTGATAGTTTATTTTTGTTTTGGATAACCATATATGTATGTTACGGCATTGTTGTTTGACACTCCACTTCGTTCATAGCGCTTGCAATGAGTGCGGAGATCGCGCTTGTAAAGAGTAAATGAAAGAAAAAGTTCTGTAAATTACACGGAAATAAAACATGAATTTACATTACACAGTAATTTTTTAACATTTCAGATTACGAAACGTACATGACTTATAACTAGACACACAATAAGGCAAACGTAGAAAATAAATGAGAACATTAAATCCAACGATTCCACAAAAGTTTTTATTCAATTTGCCTAATGTTCGTCACTTAATAAATACAACCCTATCGTGAAGGGCGGTCGCACGCAAAAGTATTACTCTCGTATTTTTCTTTCACGCCGCTCAAAATGAATTATGTTTTAATAAGTCATTTATTATGGAAATAACCCAGGCTTTCCGTGCGGACCGAACTCTTCCGAAGTATTCCGAAATACTCCGAAGTACTCCACCGCATTCTACCCTTTCATACAATTTATATGAGGCAAGGCTTCAGAGATTTTATAATAGATATAGAAAAGTGAAATTGGGAGCGTTTGGAAGTGGCACAAGTGGTCGAAAGCCCCGGGGAGGTAAGTATGTGTGTCGTTCACTCGACCTGGCCGGAATTGAGACAAGATGCAGCCGCCTTTGTGGCAACAGTATTGACTTTACCTAGACTTGAAGCTGAGTTTAAACGAGGCACGAACAAAGAGAGTTATAAAATAAAATTCGATATTGTTCTTCTTTTAGTTTTTTCGTGAAAGTTACCGCTGGTTCTCAAGTTAACGAGGACCTCTTCCATGTTTCTTTTAGAAAATACTACTGGCTCAATATTGGAAGTTACATTCTATCAGCTTTGACAACGATGCAAAATGGGCTGGTGAAAGTTAATGTGTGGCAATTATGCGGACAGTCATAGAAATAATAAACTATTTTAAAACAATTGTCACTTTGTCTAACTTGCGCCCTAATGTTTTCATCTTTAATTCTAAGGCACACGTAGTGCACGCGCCTCGTTCGCTGCAGCACATGGGGTGCGCGTTTCCGTGTTGAACATTGCCGCTGTACAAATACGTACGCTCTGAGCCAATACACACACAAACGCAAATATCGGACGTGCCTGTAGCGCCCCCTTACATTCACCAAACTTATCTGTCTTGATAATAAAAAGGCAATCACACAGATAAGCTTATATTTCCTTCCCAAAATCATAAAACGATATTCAGTATGCATCCCATTTTTACAGCCGCCTGATTGAGGCTATACTGTCACCGTTCCGTTCAGCATTGCGATCACGACGACCATACTTTATAGGCAAATCAAGCGTTATTGGTGTATGGTAATGCCGATAAATTGATCTTTATGCTATCATTAGGCGAGGGGACGTGATGCGCGTGTATTGAGGGCGAGTTATGTAAGAACTTGTAATACATTCATACATGGATGTATCGATGGAATCCTAGCCAAGTTCTTTTTTTAAAATCTCGCACACGGCTGCTACTGAAGGCCAGAATCAACAGTGGCAACCACCAGAAAAGCGCCGAGACAATGAAGCTCGACAAAGGCCTGAAGCTACAACAAAATATATGAGCATGCAAAATATACCTGGACTCCAGTTACCTAAGATAGACTGGAGAGTTGGAGACATAGTACTATTACATCACGATCTACGTATACCTTTAAGATAGGCAGGCATGATGTTATATATACTATACTATGGAATTGCTATAAGATTTTTTGTCTGAACAAATTCATGAAGATTAAGGCCAGAGCAACGCCTGTCCTACTGCTGAATGTCCCAATGAAGGAGATACGCAGTTATCCTACAGTCTGTCTCTGTTCTAAAGCACTAAAATAAAAACTCCCAAATCAGCACAAGAATTTGACTATTACCATGAAAAGACACGACTGATACCAAACACTTTTAGTCACTGAGAAAATCAACCCCATAATAGTATTCTACCAACATCAAAACGAGGTCCACATAACAACAGCGACCACTAATTGACACCATACGCAGATAACAATAAAGTCCACTTCATACAAGTTATGTACGTAGTAATTTGGCGCCGTGTCGCGAGGGGGCGCCGCCGTCGCTGGTGCCAAGCGCTGCCCTTGCCAGACACATCACATATTCTACAGAGACTGGACTGTGTCAATTTTTTACAAACGGGTTTAGGGAGGCATTAATTGAGTTTGGACTAGAGATGGGTTATTCTGGAGTAATTTGATGTATTTGTGAAATTAAGTAGTTTGACAGCTAGACGGTTTCTTTGCGGGATAAAATCCGGAACAAGGATATTCGGCGAAGATCCAGAATTACCGACATAGCTCATAAGATTTGCAAGTTGAAGTGGCAATGGGCAGGCCACATTGCTCGTAGAACTGACAACCGATGGGGAAGAAAAGTTCTCTCATGGCGACCACGTACCGGAAGACGCAGCGTAGGCAGGCCTCCCACTAGGTGGACCGACGACATCGTGAGGGTCGCGGGCAACCGATGGATGCAAGTGGCGAATTTTCGTTCGGCGTAGCGGTCCAAGGGGGAGGCCTATGTTCAGGACGTTTTCCGGCTGATGATGATGATGATGACAGCTAGACGGGGGCGGGGTTGTGGCAGACCGAGGAGGTGATGAAGGGACGCCTTGGATGGCTACCTCGTGAATTAGGCTTGATGAAGCACACCATCTAGAGAAATGGAAGAAATCAGGAGTGGGATAGTATGTTAAGATAAAAAAGTAGATGGTATCTCATAACTTTACATATAATGTTATAACATGTAAATAAATAAAAAACAAGACGGTTTGTAAAGTTTATTTTAAACTTCTTTTACAAAGAAATGTTAATTTGCTTGCCTTTAATTAATGAATCATGCAAAAATAATAAAATGTTAACTTAGGTGTATCTTAAGTAGCACTTGGAAAGACCACAATCATAAGGATATTGGTGGAGGCCTTTGCCCAGCACTAGGGCAAACACGGCTAAAAAGGTTTAAAGATTAGAATTTCAGGTAGCTAGGGGAATAGTAAGTCCTTAGAAAAATATTTTTTTCACGTGTTTATTTTTTGAGAAATTAACTATTCTGTTTGAAAAAATAATCGGACACCAAAAATTACTAACAATTTAAGCTTTTATGCGTTACACTTCGTTGATTTAATTAATGTTCCTATTTACATAAATCTCATAAATATAATTTACATACGGAACATTTAATCCAGACTCGCTTATACAAGGTCAGCGCGGGCGGATATGACGCGTAATTTCCGTCCATCGGCTATTTACGTAATTGCCTACGCCGTAGCCGCTGCTACGGGCGCTACGGCGTAGCACTGTAGCGATGTAGCAGCTACGAGCGGTATACGAATACTGTAGAGGGAGATTTTTGACTTAGGGTGGGTTCATATCTGACGGAACATCCGTCGCGGTTCATCGGTCGCGGAACGCCGGAGCAGACAAATGTATAAAAAAACAATTGACCGTTCACATTCAACCGATGATCCGTTAGTACGTCTAGGAACATTCGATGACGGATGTTCCGTCAGATATGAACGTACCCTTAATGTAACTTTATTTTGTAAATGGATCAGTAGAGATGTAGCAGATGTTTTTTGTTAGATAATGAGAATATTAATTTCAATTTTCGGTTTTCTTTTAATAACTTGCAGGATTCTTATTTTTTCTTAAGAACAGATTTTTCATAAGGAATGTGGGTGTGTAAGTTAACCTACTGTCTAAGGCTGCGAGTTTTCTTTTTTAAAGCCATTCGCCACTCTAGAAATGACTTTGTGTTAAATGGATGCATTTTACAAACATTCAACTTCACATAAATACAAACATCCAGAGCCAAACCAACTATATTATGACACACAATCATTTTTTTCCGCAGGATTTAAACCTAAGACTAGTAGCATAAATTCGATCGCTTAGCTACAGCGCAGTCAAAAATTAAAAAAGTGATGTTACGTTTTCTATTAAATGTGCAATCTTCTATTAAGAACCTATCTAGACCTAAATTGAAAAAAAAAACCTATTACCTACCCAACCATTAAGAAACCTATTCAGCCAGTTCGTTCAGGGACATGTCTGAACATGATGAATGCTCGGGACGTGCTCCTCGTTTAATTAGCACTTAGCACATTGAGTACATCGAGCACCGCTGTCTGCGACTGTCCACCGTTTGGGCGAAAAAGTAAGAACAACCCGACCAGAGGCCTTTTTTTATCGTGGTAATATCATCAAATGAGTCCTCCCACCCCGGGCAGGGTGGGAGGACTATCAGACTTGTACTGACTAAAATCCACGGTGTCCTTCAATAGGTGTTCAAAAGCCTTTACGTTCCGGGGTCACGGTATTTGTTAGTCCCGTGACCAAACCAACCAGAGGCCTTAGGAATTCTACGTATTTTACCGTACTTCGTACTTGAAGTATTAGAGTAGAATAGATTTTTTTTTCATGTGTTGACAAACCCAACTGCAATCCGAAAAACATTTAGAATAAAAAAGATAGTTACAAACAAAAAACAGAAAAATGAAAAAAAAATAGAAACAACCTAAGAATATTTGTTGAACATGTCCACACTTTTTTTTTGCGTGGTAAAATCATCAAATGAGTCCTCCCGCCTATTATTTTACTATTCATTTATTACTGTCAGACTTGTACTGACTAAAATCCACGGTGTTC
The DNA here is from genome assembly GCA_950005045.1 of Agrotis exclamationis. NCBI lineage: Eukaryota > Metazoa > Arthropoda > Insecta > Lepidoptera > Noctuidae > Agrotis > Agrotis exclamationis. Next base: position 816,802 of record OX465427.1, read on the forward strand.
CTTCAATAGCCCTTGACGTACCAGGGTCACGGTAACCAGTTGAGAGTTGAGACAGTCCCGCGACCCCGGCAGGCTTTGGCCCTCTTAGGGGGCCCCGTCAGATTGCTGACAGCTTTTTGAGGCGCGCGTGGAACAGAACGCGCCGTCGTCGACTCGGGCATGGTCCATGGTCGGACGGCGACAAACCAACTGTAACATCTTATTTTACCATATTCTAGCAAATAAATATTTTTGATTGATTTGATTGATTGATTGATTGAGATCGTCTTGCGAACATGTCCACACTGAAAGGGGTAAAATCATCAGATGAGTCCTCCACCTTGGTTGGACCACAGTCAGACTCGTACTGACTACAATCCAATGTCAACGTTCACTGATAAAAGTCAACAGTATAATAATCATTATATTTAAGTTAACTCATCAATGTTTGGTTAGTCATTTCTAATAATTAAACAAAACAGCCTCGAGCAACAAACCCAAACCACTAGGTAATTAAGAAAACAATTCCAGTAACAATTTAAAAAATCTTCAGTAAAAATTTACGAAAGTTATATCTTAAAAAAGTTATATCTTAAAAGAAAACCTTGAAAAAACACACTCAAAAAATATTGAAGGAAAATTTATTTTATAAATATTTTTTTCTTGTATAAATGTTTTGTACATAACGAAACGGTTATTCTTTCTAGGCGTGAAGTTTCATAATAATAACATTCTCTTGATATACGGTAAAGGACAATATGCCATCATCTTGATCAGATTTCACATTAATTTATACATTAAACTACCCTATTAGTAAACCAAATTCATTGTTTGCTCAGATTTACGATTGATACGTCCATGAAGACGATTCTAAAGTGGAGCCAACTTACATCCTCACAACCTTTGATATTTAAAATAATAGTAGAATATCTGGGATACGGAAAACCACAAAAAACCATGTAGAAGAATCAAATCAAATCGTTTATTTCAACCAGGCCAATTACAGGCACTTTTGAATTGTCAAAAGACATAAAATAAAACAAGTACAAAAATATGTAGTTATGGTGCTACAGTCCCAGTCACAAGAAATAAAAACTGTGAAAGTACCGTAGGTGCTCATTCCAAAGCGTAGATCTCTATGGAGAAGAATGAGCAAGAAACTCCATGGACACTCTTTTTCAATCGCCAAAATTATTACAGAACTTTTGTTACATCATTCATCATCAGATGGTACTCGTACATTATGTGAGAACGATGTGGCAAGTTAATAGTGTCCATCTATATATATAAAAGCAAAAGGTCACTCACTCATAGGACACGAAATCTCGGAAACTACCAGTGCTAGGGGTTTAAAATTTTGCATATGGGTTCTTTTTAGGACGTAGGTACTCGCTAAGAAGGGATTTTGCGATATTACGCCCCTAAGGGGTTGTTTTTGGGGTTGACAGTTTGTATGAAACTTTTTTGCTACAAGTACTAGAAGTTTTAAATTCTGCATGCGGGTTCTTTTTAGGAAATAGGTGTTACTTACGAAAGGGGTTTTTAGAAATTCGACCCCTAAGGGGTTGTTTTTGGTGTTGATAGTTTGTTTGAAACTTCGTTATTATAAGTGCTAGGAGTCTCAAATTTTGCATGGGGAATATTTTTAGGAGTTAGATGCTCACTTTGATGGGATGTTGCGAAATTCGACCCCTAAGGGGTTGTTTTTGGTGTTGATAGATAGAGGTCTCAAATTATGCATGGGGATTCTTTTAAGGACAACGATGCTCACTAAGACGGGATGTTGTGAAATTCGACCCCTGAGGGGTTGTTTTTCGGCATGGATAGTTTGTATGAAACTTTGTTACTACAATTACTAAGAGTTTCAAATGTTACATGAGGGTTCTTTTTAGGACGTAGGTGATACTTAAGACGGGATGTTTGGAAATTCAACACCTAAGGGGTTGTTTTTAGGGTTGATAGTTAGGAGTCTCAAATTTTGCATAATGGTTTCTTTTTTAGGAAGTAATTACCTACTCACTAAGGCGGGATTTGCGAAATTCGACCCCTAAGGGGTTGTGTTTGGGCTTGGAGTTTGTATGAAACTTTGTTACTACAAGCACTAGGAGTTTCAAATTTTGCATGGTGGTTATGTTTAGGACTTTAATGCTCACTAAGATGGGATTTTACGAAATTCAATCCCTAAAGGGTTGTTTTGGGGTTGAGAGGTAGAAGTTTTAAATTTTACATAGGGATTCTTTTTAGGACGTAGATGCTGCCTATGACGGGATTTTCTGAAATTCTATCCCTAAGAGGATGTTTTTGGGGTTGATAGTTTGCATGAAACTTCGTTATTACCAATGCTGGGAGTCTCAAAATATGCGTAGAGATTTTTAGGACGCGGCCATCGCACACTTTCGGGCATGCCGCAATCACGGCGGGCATGCTAGCGAAGGAGAAGGCGGGACGCGTGAGGGAGAGGACAGCGTCCACCTTACAGCCCAGCCGTAGTGGTAGATGCACATTGCGACGGAAGTCGCAAGACGATCTCCGGCCACCGTAGGCGCGGGCATGAGGACGGCGAGTAATTGGCGACTCTCTATCTGACCATGGACCATGCCCGGGTCGGCGGCGCGTTATGTTCCACGCGCGCCTCACAGAGTGTCAGCACAATGACGGGGCCTCCCCTTAGAGGGCCAAAGCCTGCCGGGGTCACGGGACTAACGAATACCGTGATCCTGGAACGTAAAGGGCTATTGAAGGACACCGTGGCTTTTAGTCAGTACAAGTCTGACAGTCCCTCCTACCCTACCCTGGGTCTCAGGACCTATTTAATGAATTTAACACGCTAAAAAAAAAGATGCTCACTAAGACGCGACTTTGTTCTGTATAGTTAGGAGTCTCAAATTTTGCTAATGGGTTTGTTTTAGGACGTAGGTGCTACCTCAGGCGGGATTTTGCGAAGTTTGAACCCCTGAGGGGTTGTTTTTGGGTTGATAGAATTTTTGTTGGATATTGATTTAGATTTTCCAAAAGTATCCCATAAGGAGGGTGGCCGGGAGTAGAAATTCACAGATAAAAAATTCGAAATACGCGCAGACGAAGTCGCGGGCGAACTGCTAGTAGTAAAATAAAAAGACAATTCAAAATAAAGTTATTAATAATTAAAATAGACCGTGGCAGCTAAGAGATGACCAGTCCCAACTGACAGCGCCTGTTCACGAACATGACACATATATCAGCACCATTCAGCTCAACCATTTTGAAGGGAACTAAATGATCCGACATACACGCCACCATCAGCGAGACTTTTGAGTGAGCATGACATACTCTCAACCGCCAGAGTCATTCAAGTCAATGAAAGACGTAGGTTTCTAGTCAAAGATAGAATTTCCTACCTCGTATCTTATAACCTACCACGCTCATTTCCCCACTATGAAAGGCATGACCTTTCAACGATCATAGCGAGTTGCTACGATGTAGCACTACACAAAGATATTTGTACGAAACTAGCTTATTGGTAGTGCGAAAACCTATTTTCACCAAAGGTCAAACTACAGTTGCCCTGCGAACGAACATGTTCAATTAATTTCAACACTACACAGATTCCCGAGAGAAAATGCTAAAATATTAATTTCTCGGGATAAGTACGTTATAAGGTATTATAGTTAATTATTATCTACCTAACCTATATAGGTTGAAAAACAATCAGCTACCTATTGAATTTAATAGCTATGTTACCTGTAGCACTTTTTTGAATAAGGAGATTCAAATAAAATCATTGAAGGAATAAGGGCAGGAAGAATATGAGGATGTTGAAATAACATCATCCATGCGATGAGCCATACAATTGAATAAATTATAAAATATTGACTCACTGTCACGACAGAAAATGTAAACCGTCACAACCCAATGTGTTTAAGGCAGAATGTTCTCTTCTTGCACACTTTTCTATCCTGTGTCGTCATGTCAGTAGTGGGAGATGATATGAGATGAATATATGCCTAGAAAGAATGCCTGGCATAAATCATCTACCACACAATCCATGTATTGTTATTTGATCCTTAGTCTCAATATTTTCTAACGACATTAGAAAGTTTTTGATAATACACTGTCTAAAAATAAAAATATAAAACTCACATGACTATAAAAACCACATTAATAGTACAAGTGTCTAAAAAAACTCAAATGAATATAAAAACATCAATAGAATTATCTCCTAAGCCGAAAGAAAGAAACATAAAAGTAGGCACACGTGTTACAATAATCGTTCCAAAACTTTCTACATCATTACTTTTTATACGATAAACTTTTCTTATCAAACGTTTTATAAGGAGCCGCGAACCCATCCGAATCAATTCTACGCTCCCAAGTTTAACATGTTATTACTTTACGGTTTATTTGCAACTTTTCACAGCCGCGAGTTTCAAGAACTAAGTTAATGAATTGATTAAATTATCAGGTGGGGTGAAAAAAGATAAATTATCGTTTTCTCAAATCTTCGGAAGAGAATTTATGGAATATTATTGTAAGGAAAAGCTGCGAAACTTTATCACAGGATGTTAATAAATTCGTCAGAATTTCTCAGTTTGACAGATGTATTTTATGATTTGAAACTTAATGGTGAGATTCTTCTAAAAGGTCAGTAGCGTAGTACTCGAAACCAGTGTTGTATTATATGAAAGGTAGATCCGGCGAAGAAAGTAAGTAAGGATCGAAGCAGGAAGCATTACGTGGTTACTGTCTACCCCTCTGGGAAAAGGCATGCCTTTGTATACCTATATATGACCCATAAAATAATAAATAATGTCTGTTCTAGGGACCCGTCTGGACACTACCGCGACCCCAGCAGATGTTTAGGCCTCTATTGGGGCCACGTCAGATTACTGACTGCTCTTTGAGGAGCCTGTAGAACAGCGCCGTCGGGCATGGTCCTACACCAGACGGCGAGCTACCTATTACTCGCCGTCCGCATGCTCACGGACACCCCAGACAAGACAAAGTACGACTTTGTATTACGAAGAACCTCATACTAGATATTAAACAAACCAATCACTAATTGAGACTTGACCTTACAAAAACATAGTACTCTAATCACGACCAGTTCAATCAGAACTGTAATCCCTCAAAGTACGTAATAATGGCAACACAACACACCCAACTGAACCTAAAACCATCACCGTAATGTGTACAAAAAAAACTTTCGACAAAGTCCAATTCAGTTATCGGCGTAATCAACGTAATCTAGAACGTAAACGCAATTAGGTGATGATCGCACTCGGCCGGCGATGGGGCCCAGGGCCCGGCCGGCAACAGGGCCGGCTGGCAATGGGGCCCGGCTAGCGATTGCTTGGCCGCGCCTCGCTAATTACTTGGAAAACTAATACTTTTATCGCTTAGCATACGTACTTGCTTACCTTGTTTTCGTGGACATTTGTTTACGGTTGATTTGCTGTGTAGGTGGAAGGTGTGTGTAGCAGATATGGATAAATATATTGGGTATACAGCACACAAACTTCGTGTTTTAATTTGAACAATATTTCTAGACTTAGACCATTCTTCTCTTTGTCCTGGCAACTACAATCCATTTATAGTTTTTATGTCTGTGGCGGGCCAGTTGAAAGATTTTAACGATTTAAAAGGAGGTTTTATTTGGAGTCAATTTGAATATGAGTTTGAATATGTTGGTTGCATTCGATACCAACTGAACACGAAAGTTGTCGATATAGTCGGCGACTATTGAATATGTGAGTCCCTAAGAACAGTCACTGCCAGAGACTATTTTATAGAACGTAGTTGCTGCTGAAAATTCTTCAGTTTTCAAGTTTTGTTTACAATCCTCAGCATCTAATGAAAATTTATGTAAAAATGTGTAGGTAAGTAGGTATTATTTTCAAATAATCACTAGTGACTCAGTACCTGTTAATGCTACCTATGGTAATAAGGTAGGTAAATAAAATAAACGTAATCTCTGAAGAGATAAAGTCTACATCAGCTAAAAGTTAATTGATATTAATGGATATTTAATTACTCTGGCAAAACGTTGTCATTTCGTTTTTGTGATATTTTAATTCTTCTATAATTATTTCTGCTAGTTGCTGTTTTTTAGCCTGGCCTATTCACTTATACGGATATACAGACTCATAGATATACACACTACTATACGACAGGACTACAAATGCGGACTACAAACAAAGATAATACCTTATCAAGATAAACCTTGTCAAGTCAGTTTTTAAAACGATTTGAGCGATAGAGGAAAACAAGCTAATAGAAAATTACCTGGGAAACATAAGGTACTTAAAAGAATATTTAAATAATAAAGCAATAAAATAAAAATAAAGTTAAATAAGAAAATAATACCATCTTTATAGGGTCCCCGAAACTTTTCCTTCCAACTCCAGTAAGTAACATCATCTGGCAAACTCGATTTTATGTCACAGAACTCGTCAAAGTAAAGAAAAGTATTCCCTTCAGTATAAACAAGTTACAGTTCTCTTCTGAAAATACTGAAATCAGGAGGTATGGACAAAACAAAATTATCCGCCGACTCTTTTGAAATATATACTCAAAGCCTTTTTCATTACTTAAATGTAATATAATGTACTAACTGTTCCTCGGGTTTCATTTGCTCCTCCGTTCCAATTTAATTACCAAAACAATAACTCCGATATCTATATCAAAATTCATTAAAATCGGTTTAGTCGTTTTGACTTGAAAACGGAACATGCATACATGCAAAAAAACTGGCCAAGTGCGTTATGAATTAAATGCGTTTTTAGGGTTCCGTAGCCAAATGGCAAAAACGGAACCCTTATAGATTCGTCATGTCTGTCTGTCTGTCTGTCTGTCTGTCTGTCTGTCTGTCTGTCTGTCTGTCCGTGTATGTCACAGCCACTTTTTGTCCAAAGTATATGAGCTATCCTGTTGAAACTTGGTAAGTAGATGTATTATGTGAACCGCATTAGGATTTTCGCACAAAAATAAAAACAAAACAAATTTTGGGGGTGCCCCCCATACTTGGAATTGAAACTCAAAAATTTTTTTTTCACCAAACATATACGTGTGGGGTATCTATGGATAGGTCTTCAAAAATGATATTGAGGTTACTAATATCATTTTTTTCTAAACTGAACAGTTTGCGCGAGAGACACTTCCAAAGTGGTAAAAAGTTGGTCCCCCCCCCCGTAACTTCTAAAATAAGAGAATGATAAAACTAAAAAAAAAATATAATGTAGACCTCAACAAAAACTTCCAACGAAAATTGGTTTGGATGAGATACAGTTAGCAGTTTTTGAGATATAGTACATTTTAAAAAACCGCAAATATAACTTTGCCATTCATACAAACACTATGAAAAACAAAGTTATTTTTGTTGTTTGTGTATATTACTTACTAATCTAAATATAATTACATCCCTAATCTATGCTTGCTACTACGGAACCCTTCATGGGCGAGTCCAACTCGCACTTGGCCGGTTTGTTTTGTTTTTATTTTTGTGTAAAAATCCTAATGCAGTTCACATAATACATCTACTTACCAAGTTTCAACAGGATAGCTCTCATACTTTCGAAGAAAAGTGGCTGTGACATACGGACGGACAGACATGACGAATCTATAAGGGTTCCGTTTTTGCCATTTTGCTACAGAACCCTAAAAAGGTGTCCGTTATTTTTCAACACTAAGTAGGTAATTAGATTTGTAACATATTGATACTGACAATCCACAATACCTTACGCCGCGCCGTGGTGTCATTTTTAGTGCGTCCTGACGTCACAAGCCAACACTCTGAGTTTTGATGCATTTTACCTTTTTTTTTTAACTGATTTCACAAAAAAAGTACGTGTACTAATATTTTTCAATACAATAACTGATGATAAATGATATTTCTTTTGCAAGTTGGTTGTTAAAACACACTTTTACACGTCATATAATATTTTTAAAGCTAGATGAGGCCGGACCTGACTACTCTGAGAAGAAACATCCGAAACAAACTCAGAGGTCACTGTCTCTTTTAAAGTCCAGACATTATACTGTTCAAGCCATACGAAAACCATGCAGGTGTCTGAAATAGTCTTTTAAAGAAAGAAACACACAGATTTGAGTGGACCTGTCCAGTCAGTGCAAGCATTTGTCAGTTATCGTGTAGCTCAACTCAGAACACAAGGAGCTCAACTAATGAAAAAGATGGACTAATGGTATTTTCAATTTATTGATGCTGAAAACTAGCTTATTATGCCTGTTATCGAATGAAAAGCAAGGCAACTTTGTTATCTTTCGTAAGAAGTATAAGTACCAACGCTCTTTCGAATATTTGAATGATTTATGAATAAAACATATGGTTTTAGATGTACTCGAAGTGAAACTGCGAAGAATTTACATTCGATAGAAAGAAGCGTACAAAACGATCTCTGGTTGAGAAAACATCGAAGGTACGGTTAAAATGTTTATCTTTCGCAGAACGAGAGTCGTGCTAAGAAAATAGGTTTGTGTATGAGAAAATATTTTCACATTTTCCAATATGACGAATGAAATTACGCGCTGTAAGTGGTCTCAAATTATATTGGATGTCTTAAGGCGCGGACTGACTACGATTTTAATCGCTTATGACCGCGTAAACTATTGTCACCACTATGGAGCGTCAATAAGATTGAAAATTGAAAAAATGATATTTGTGTTGAAATGTGACGTAAGCTGCGAATGGGCATTTATTTTACTGCATTTCTTTAAATTATTTAAAATATAGACATAAAATTAAATAATGGTTCGGTTAAAGTTTAAAAAAAATGGAAAACCTACTAAATTCTTTAAAAAAAACTGTTGTTATCGCTGGAAATACAGAGATCTTCGACGTCAAAGTTTATTTTTATGCTACAACTTCCCAATTTTTATTGGGAATATCAAATTCTTATTTATTATTCTGTTCGGTCTTCTTTATACCCTTCTCTGTTCACTGTATTTTTCGCGTTGCTTATTTTTATTATATTACGTCATACTCGACGTTCTAAGAAACCAATTTTTGGGAATATTGAGATAACACCGCGCCTTAAGTTATATTATCATTATTATTACATAACTGTTTATACCTACCAAAATAATATTTTCCGGAGTCGACCAATTAATAATTAGTTAGTTCAGGCATTGCACTTATAACGGTGAATATGCGATGCAGTCGCGATTTTTTTTTTTAAAGAACTTATTTATACAATCTTACTTATAACTCACAGGTACGAGATACATACTGTGAGCAGTTACATATTTATCATTATATTAATTATTGTAAACTCAACAGCTTTACGGCACCGTTGGCGCAGTGGCTGCGCGTAACGGTTCGACTCCCGTACAAAATAAAAATATTGTATGGCCTGCGGTAATTGTTAGAGTCTAATAATGACTGTATGACATTCGACTTAAGAGGCCTGCCGAGTCCCATTTCAGGTTGTCAGCTTTATTCCCCGCACCGGCAATTTGTGTTGTGGAGCACAGTATTGTTTGAAAGTTGGCCTGAAAGTTTTACTTTTTTTAAGCTATTGCTAGCTTTTATCGCGAGCTCTGAGCGCGGCGACCGAATCAAGAAATTCCCTAACGACAAAACCAACGAAAATAACCTAACCTAAAATTGAACCTAACATTCGTCTAACGCTGTCTAACGTCGTTTCAGTTCGGGAGACTTCGGCAATCATAAAAATATCCGTCAAGACAATTTACTTTTTCTTACTGATTCTAAACGGCCAGCTACAAAAGGAGGTTTGCACAATGAAACCTACTTATAAAATTCTCCTACAACAAAGCAGAGTGGCGCACTGGAAGCGTGCTGGGCCCATAACCTTTTTTTTTTTTTTTTTTAGGGTGGCAAAATCATCAAATGAGTCCTCCCGCCCTGGGTGGGGCGGGAGGGACTGTCAGACTCTTACTGACTAAAATCCACCCGTGTTCCGTCGGATGCCCTTTACGTTCCGGGGCCACGGTATCCTGGATTAAGAAAAATCCGCGACCCCGGCAGGCATTTGGCCCCATAAGGGGCCCCGTCGGTGACGCGTGAAACACGACGCGCCACCGACCCGGGCTTGGTCCTTGGTCGGACGGCGAGCATACCCATTACTCACCGTCCGCAAGCCCGCTCCGCCGCTGTGCCCTCTGCTGTTCAGAGGGACACGTGTTGGAGCGTCCACCCGACAGGCTATTTGCATACGGGCAAAGAAACCCCTTAGGCACACAGTGCCTAAGGAGAGTTTTTGCCCGCATCCCAGGGTGCACCGGCCCGAAAAACTGGTCTTCCCCCCGGACGTATCCGAGAGGGAACTCCAGTCCACGGGCGCACGTGGAGGTTTCCTGTCTTAGCACCCCGGGCCCATAACCTGTTAAATATTTTGACCAAGTTTGCAAGTGAGACCTGGGAATCCTGTATATCAAAGACCCACTTATATCTTCATTATAATTTATTTTTCTTTAATACAGTAGTGCACCACAAACATTTTTAATAAATGATATTCTCGTGAAATTTTCGCGGTAGGCGATAATTTTTTTTTTTTTTTGTATTTTTTCTCGTTATTTTTTTAATGCCATGCTATAGCTTTACCGCGGCAGTCTCCGAGTGCCACACGTATTTTTTTTTATTTGAGATGGGTTTACTCTTGACTCTAGTCCAGATCAATGGTGACTGAGACAAAGCCTACGATGAGCAAGCTTACTCAGAAGAAGCCTGTTAAGTCTAACTTTGTAGAGGTTCGGGTTGTATGCGTTAAGGAATACTGATGCAGGAAGTGATTTCCACTCCTCTGCTGTACACATTATGAAGGAAGATTGAAAGCGCTTAGTGCGAATTGGTGGAATGGCAATTAAGTATGGATGATAAATCAACAGTACGTCTAGAATGGTAGAAGGGGGACGGTGGGATAAGATCGTAAAGATCATGCGCACACTCTTCGAATTAAAGTCTATAGAAACTCCCAAAATACCAAATTCCATGCGTCTTAGCAACATATTATGTAGATAAGTAAAACATATTCAACACACCAACCTCTACTCACAATTTAATACATAAGCATACAAGTATTTATGTAGATGCGCCTAGGAATTTCAATATAGGCACGAAATGCCTCATATACAGTGAACTTTGTACCTCACTGCCTCGGGGTACACAACAATAAAGGCTATAATACGTGAGCACAATATAGCATGTTTACTCGCGTTGTGAATCCAATAAGTAATAGCTGTGACGTGCGTGTGCCCCATGTTTTATAATAGTGGTATTGCAAAGAAAATGTTGTTTATTTGACTTGTTTTAGAATGTGAACGAGAGCAAGTAGGTACCTGTACATGGCCTAAGAAACAATACCTATAATCTGTAATACCTACCTCAAGCCGCATTTTCTGGCCCCTTATTTTCGCCCTACTCTTTACACACACAATCAATTTTAAATGACAAATCATGTACCGAAGATTAACAAAATACCCTCTAGCAATGAATTAAATAATCGATCGATGAAAAAATTAATCTTGATTCTGTCTACTCACCAACAGATGGCGCTGTAAGTCTCTATGTTAACGAAGTATTTTGAATTTTAATGTTTATTTTATTTATGTGCGTAGATCAAGTAAATATTCCATCACTTTAGGAAAAGAGTTTAAAAAAATATAAACAAACAAAAATATTGCCAACAACTTTTTTTTTCTGATTTTCTAAAAGAGAGTGGTACCATCAACCGTTATTTAGTAAGTCCAAGTTACGTTTTATTTTAAATCGATTTAACTTGATATGGTCATAACCGCTACGGTGAAAGCATGCATGTACCGCAAATTTTCCTAAGAATAATAGTTTTTGTTAATGTGCCTCTTATCTGATAACAACTCAGTAACTGATATTGGTAAATACTATTCTTGATAACGAGAAAAAATAAAATAAGGTTTTCGCGGGACGATGACATTGAATTTATTGTTTGTGATTGGGGCCACTTGTGGCACACTTATCTTTTAGAAAATTATAGAGAAGGCCCTTCCATGGTTCCATTACTTATGAAGTTATATTACTTTACCTACAATATTTTAGAAATGTTGATGTTGATTGGCATTATCACGACGGCATAACCATTTCAATCTCTGAGCGGAAGTGCTTCTATCTATGACCTTCAATGGCTTCAATGCATGTGATTGACTTTCTATGATATTTCGCTTTTACACTTTACCGAACTTTGCTTTTACAATCTGTGTAATGAAAGGTTTTGTCAATAGTTCTGTAGATATAATTGCATAAGCATCCATATTGCGTCAGTAATGCGGCGCGGCCGGCGTGGACGATGATGAGTGCGTGTGGCACGTATGATGGGCGGGCGACGTGGCGGGAAGCCTGCGCCCGTGCGGCAGCCGTCACCCCGCGTTATCTCGTTAGCTCGGCCGGCGTCTGCGGGCGGCCACTGCGGCGCGCCCTCGCCTCGACCGCGAACTAGGGCATCGGGGTGATCGGAGCAGCCAGCAGCCGCCGCGCGCCGCAGCCCGAGGCGTGAGACGCCGCCGCCGGCCGCCACTCGCCGCTCGCCACTCGCTCCGCGGCCGCCGCTAGCGCCCGCAGTGACGCATTGCAGGTGCGCGACGGCCAATCGGCGCGCGCCGAACGCCAGTCCACGCCGCCGCACCAGCCCGATATAAAACCGACTATCCTTTGCGGATCAAATTTAATCCTGTGTCGTGCGTCCCGAGACATGGACTTGGACGTTCGAGTGATAAAGTTTTGAAACGAAACGATTGTAGCGTAGTGTTAAAAACTATTCCGAGCGTCGGAAAACGGATATGAAAATACGGTGAATCGAATAGTCGATTCGGAACGATTCGTGACCGAGCACGAAGCGAATCGCGGTCGCGAGTTTACCGGCGCGGCCGCTCGCGCGAGTGAGGGCGGCAGTATCGTTTCAACCGTCGATCCGTGCGGTCGCTTTTGCGGCGTAGTCTGTGATTTTTTTAGTGTAGCTCCTGATAATCCAAGTTAATCTACAATGGTGAGTGATATTTCTGCTGAAAGGTGTCGGGAGTGCATTCAAGGGATCGTCCTGTATTGGTTCCATGCTATATTTTTGGGATGCGGTGCATCGGTGTTTATAGTGATGACGGGCCTCCATTATATTATTGTGATGGCCGTTTTTTACCGCATTGCGGATCGGCGACGAAGCCAATGTCTTGGTCAGGATACAGGACCAATGATTACTGGTTCATTGGAAGGATCGCGAGTGTTACGGGATTTCTAAACTTTATAAAACGACCGTTAGAAAGGCTCGAGAAACATCCGTCGCCATAGTTTCCTAGGTGGTGCCGGCTAAATGACGATAGTTTTGGTTGAAGCCGGCCGTCATTGACGATCTAATATGGCGTTTGGGATTTAATAGGAAGAATAGAAGTGGTTTAGTGCGTTGTTTCGATGTTGGGAGGTCTAGTCGCGCCCTGTTGACGGTGGATCGATCGGCCGGGCGCAACTGTCAAACGCCCGTTGACTCATCGCTACGCGCGCTTCTATATTTTTCATACGCAATTCGCTAAACGGGTCGCGTTTCTACGCCGGTCTGGGAGGCTGCGGTGCTAAACAATAGTAACATTGTCCGGCGACACGTATTGCCGTGAGCGCGGCGGCCGTCCTCTCAGATAGTTCGTGGCTCTCGTTGTATCGCTATGGTATGTAAATATCGTTGTATTTGGCACAGCTGACTCCAATCCGACTTGTGTTCGACTTTCTCTCAATATTTCGGTTATTTCGTAAATCATTCCCGTGCAAGGCTAACATCTTGTGCTAATAAGAACCTGATCTTATTTGGAGGCCTGTCAGTTGGAGGAAGAATGTCTTTGGTAGATAAATTGCCTGTATCAACTCCTGTTATGGCTGACATTTATTCAATTATGCAAAGAAAATGCATGATAATGTACTAAATGATGTTATTAAAGTACCATTTTTGTATGGAGCTGCTAGCATTACTACTAACTTGCCTTTGATATACAGCATAATTTAGTCTGAAAACATGTTCTACCCATGTACGATAAGCAGGGACCTGCATAGAATGCTAAAATATATTATTTTCTAAGTTTACATAATATATTTACTAAATATAATTAGATTTACAGTAATTAGATTGGTATTCTTTATTCAAAATTCCAATTAAGTTCTATTTTGACTGTTTCTTCATCGCTCAAGTCACAACTGGGACGGCTATAGTGCACGGGTTGTAGCAGAATATAAAAAGTTCTATGATCGTTGTATGCATTCATTTATTAAACAGTCTGGTTAAATAAAATAGAAACGGGAGTGTTAGCTCAAAATATTGCACAAATATATAAAAGAATCTGACATTTACATGACATATTAACTGGTTATGTAAAAATCCTTGTTATTATTTATTATCTTGTTTATTTGTTATTGTTATCTAGTTGGTCAGAATAATGATAAGCTAAAAATTCTGATTCTTTTTAAGACTATGTCAGACCTGTGTCGATGATGTAACATTATTTTAAATATCATGTTTACCTTGATACAAAAACTGGTACAGAGATATTTTTTGCACAGAACAATGGAGGTAAATAATAGGCATGGTTAGGTACTGATAAGAGATGGCCTGCGGTATTTTTAGAAGTGATTATACTACCCACATTATACAGCATATCAGCAGGAAAACCAGTGCCAATATAATAGTACAAAAAATATATTTTATTTAATGAATAATATTTAAAAGTGTGTTAGGGAAAATGTATTGTAAAATATATATGAGCTTATTTCCTTATTACCAACTAAAGGCAATTATGTGAATATTGACTAGTGTTTATGGTTCAAAAATAAACTTTTTTTTTTTTCAATTTATCAAGTTGAAATACAAAGAATAAAACTGGTAGGTTTTGAAAATGGGCGGAGTCTTCATTAATCAAGTTTGATTGTAGATCTTTTTCCTGATGGCCTGTATTTACTTTTTGTTGTATCAATCAAAAAGGTTAATCATTGAGCTTTAACTGGTTTTTCTAAAGGCTTTAGTTGGTTGAATTGTGAAGGAATAATTAAATTGATATGGGAGAGGTCGGTCAAAGTTGTATGTTGTATTCGGTAACCCACATTTATTGATTTTTTGTGTGAATGATTAGCATGGATCCCAAAACCACAGGACATCTTCTGAATGCATTCTTGAAACCATTTACTACCTATACGTTATTGATTACATACATAAGGTTTTATTGATTACTTGATGAGTTTGTTGTCTAGCAAAAGTATGTCGGCGTACTTCTCATAAACCAATAGTATTTGTAAAGTGGTTGTTATCTCAATAACATCGTATTTATTGATAAAAGTGGCAATGCAGTATTTTGTATCTGTGGCGCAAAAGCCCGCAGTATGACGCGACGAGGCCGGCCGGTAATTACACATAATCTCCGGTGTAATCTTATCTCACACGATAACCGCCCGCGTTCGTCTACCGTCTCTTTGTATCTGACACTCATTAACAATGGTCGTCAACCAAACTGTACGCTATTTTTTTATTTAATTTTATTTTTAAAAAATCTGACAAAATTGATAAAAAAGTGCCATTCTAAAATCTGTTTACAAAACAAAAATGTGTTCTATTTTCCTCAATGTAGGGTAGGTTTTCTAAAACTAGTGTTTGTTGGTTACAGGCGGATCAACTGACGGAAGAACAGATCGCCGAGTTCAAAGAGGCGTTCTCACTGTTCGACAAAGACGGCGATGGCACCATCACGACCAAAGAGTTGGGAACGGTGATGAGATCCTTAGGACAGAACCCCACAGAAGCCGAGCTTCAAGACATGATCAACGAAGTTGACGCAGACGGTGAGTCCACGCCCTTATCTTTCCGTATCGTAATAGCGACAATTCTTAACATTCCTTGTGACCAGTATTTTTTCCGTCGATTCAGTTAAATATTTTAGCCAAAATCGTAAAATGATCGATGAATTATGCAGATTTATTTGTCAGAAAAAGCGTGATCTAACTTAACAGCTAAAAGTACGAGTTTCGTTTCCGTTTACCTTAATTGAATCTTAAAATACCTACGAATATTACGATAAGATACCTAGTTGAAAGAATAAACAAAATGTAGGTAGGTAGGCAAAAACCCAATGGCAGAATGATTTTGGAACAAAATTCTTGATGAGCGGAAAAAATACATAATTACTGATGACAAGATTAAATATCGATAACCGTCCGAAAGTAATCAGATAAAAAATAACAAGACGATTAGATTTGAATATTGGTACCTAACCTACCTATCTAAATTCCAACTGCATCGTGGATCTAACGATTAGAAGTACCTATGTAGATAGTGAATTCGATTCTCAGTACTCCACGAATCACGACATTCTTATCATATGGACGTTATTGATGACTAGGTCTCCAATCCTCACCTAAGGAAAAAATAATACTTCTGGAACAATAATACCACACAACCATTAACTGCATTTACGACCTTTTGTTAGAACAATAACTGAATAATGTCGTTTCACTGATACTGCTATTAAAACACGCTATTTATGTCCGTCTGGTACATACCAATCATTGGTTTGTCACGTTAAAAATAACGTGTATTCAGTGTGATACGCTAATTAGTTTGCAATAACACCGCTGTTTGTCGCCAAAAACCGTTTGGCTTGTAGGTATACCTATTTACCTTTTTGGTTTTATCCTCCAATGATAAAATTTTGCCCATTTTGAAAGTTTTCTGATCATTTTCGCCGAATAGTTTTTGACCACGGTCATAATTTTAGGGAAATATGACCTTTTGACGTCAATATGTTATTTTTTACTAAATAAATACCTGTTTCAATAAAACCATAAATACCTAGTCCATTTTCCTCTCTTAGCAACGATAAATAAAAGCATAAAGTGTGATACAATTAATTCGCTATCGATTCAATGTTGCCACGTACTTAAATTAAGGTCATCGTTACCTATTGTGATTCATTACAAATGTAATAAATTTCATATCGCACTTGTTGTAATCGATATTATCGTCTAAGGTATTATAATGTCGATAACAGACATGCTTCAATATCTATGATTACAGTCCTCTGGAATGTGCTGTGTGCTTAGCTATCAATTCACACCATAAACGGAGCTCATAACGTTAATTGATGAAGTAAATGAGCATAAAAATGTAAGGGCTAACGCCTAATCTGTTTATGAAAACAATTTTTATGGTTGCACAGAGTAAATGTTTTTACTCGCTGCCACGATAAGCTTCGGTCGAATTGCGGTTTGATAACACATTCGTTGTTGATATTGGATATCGGGCTTAGAGATATTGAGCATGTTTTTATGTAAACTTAGCCAAAATGTTTACCTCAACACATGGAGACCTTTTACAAGTACACTGAGCATAATTGTCTTCACTTTAAACATCATACTACAGTGTTGCCATATTTTTTGCCTCTGTTGGCCTTCTAAAGAATAAGCCTTCTGTATCTGTTCTTCTTTAGCTCTGATAAGCTCTTTCGATAAAACTCGAAAAAAAAACAAGCTTCCGCGTAATTCAAGTGTTTACATTACAGTACATTAGTTATTAAAGCAGTTATAAGTTAATCCCACTGCGTGTGCGCCGTAAAAACATTATCACCACATAATTACGTAGGCTACGTTTACACAGCGCTTTATCAGTGTCCATGTGTGTGTAGCACTGTTTAGCACACAAACACAGCGTTGTACAAACACGTGATGTTTAATTATGTCGCCAAAATATTGTACAATTACTGTGCTGTAAATGTTGATGACTGTTCTTCGTGTTAACTTCCTGCCTGTTAAAATGCTTATATGTTTAACTGGAAGAGAATTCCATAAGGAGCATTATAATTCCTCTTCTAATCTCTTCTTCAGTTAATTTTAAGTTATATCATGAATTCTTTCTTCATGGGTTCCAAATACGTCTAATGACACCCATGGGCCCATCTGAGATAGTAATAGTATGATCTAGTCAAGCGCAGTGGCGCTTGGCACACGAAGGGAATGTAATTCAATGTTGTCTTTGCTGCTTGTGATGCTGCCAATACCTTTGGATCATAATATTATCCCCCTTGGTAGCCTTACGACGCAAATCAGACTGAAGGGAGTGGCTTATTCTAAGAACATCAGTCGAACCTAAACCAGGTACACGAACTACTGTCGACTTTTGTCTGACTCCGAGCAATAGGCGTTTTAGTATTTTAATCTGAGTGATATAATAACCTCGACCCGTTGCTACATTGTTAAAAAGTCGAAATTAATGGCTCTGATTGAAAATGTACAAGAATCTTAATAATTTTGCTGCAGAAACGTGGCCAAAAGGTTTATTCCCTTTATGTCGAGCCACACTTTTATTACCTATAAGTCGAGTTTAATTATATCATATTTTAGAAGTACAGTCACGTCCAAAAGGATATTAAGAATTTCAATGATGGGTCCTCTGGACTTTGATTGTTTGCCTTCATGATTGGAATTGTTATTAGGCGAACTTGTGATCCAAGAGCGAGCGAAGCGAGCTCGGGACTTGTGGGCACTCCGACACGGACGGTTAGGTTACTTTAAACCATGCACGCAGAAATAGGACCCCGGGAAGCGGTGCTCCGATGAGCTTCTTTCTTAGGTAATCTTCACCTATACCTGTTTTAATATGTTTTTATGCCATTGGCTTTTAATTTACATCCCTGACTATACTTGTTGAACAATAGACTTCCAGGCTCGACATAAAGGGAATATATCGGCCAAAAAATTGAAACGGAAAAGAAAAACAGCAGGAATCACTGTTGCTTATAAAAGTCGTGATCATAATAATTGATAATGCCGTCAACAGTTGGAACCAGAAATGATTACATTAATCAACATGAGACAATGGCTGAACAAACATACCTGATCAAACTAGCATGAGAATATCATGTGAGTTTACTTAAAGTATTTGAATTGAGCCCAAAACTCCGCAATCTAGTGTACACAACGTTATGATAAGAACGGGAGCATTGTCTTTAGAATGCGGAGTAACGCTCGCGGTATGAAAACATGTTAGAATGGATTTAAATAAATAATAAATTCAATTTGAGAAAGAAGACTTCTTGGCGTTCCCACCTCAGAGATGTCGGAAGTATTGTGAGAAATCGCCCTTGGAGTATGCAGTCTTTTGTGTTGCATGGTTCCGTTCCTGACATCGATTCTTTAGCCCATTGTCAGGGTTCCATCGCCCAAAAGAATTGCGATAACCCCTTCGTTAGTATACGAGACGAATTCCTTTGTGATTCACGCTACTTACCCCTATGGGAATCCAATACCCGCACACATGGGAAATTCCAACGATATTTCATTGCAAACCCCCCAATAATAAAATTGCAGCAAATCATAAACACGTTCACAAAAACAATAAATCAGTCAATTTCTTCGAGCTACCAAAAATAGAAGTACCTCCATTAATGTTAGTCACTGTAATCTGAACTACAATTTAAAAGGCATTAGTCGTAAACCTCTTTAGTGGGTGCCTTAATTTGGCTGTCGGAGTACAATGCGGTGACGTCACCGGCTCAGGCGATTGGAAACCAACTCACCGTCATTACAGACTAGAAATGGAGTTTTTGTTGTGAAAGTTTCACTCTGCAAATTCGAATGCAGCTGAACGATGAGTTCTGTAACTGTTTGTGAATTTACTGTTATTTGAACTCACACGTTCATCATTTGTGTGGTTTTTGTGATAGTTAAAACTTATATGACGAGATGGAAAAGACGGTTCGGTTACCAGACAGAATGTGCCAGTTAAAAATAAGAAGTAACTAGACAAATGATAGCGCGAGATGTTTACAGATTTGGCACACTGGCCTCGTAGGTTTCTCTCAGATGCCCTGCAGTATGTAAAAAGTGGGCGGTCACCCTATTTCTAGCTATTCACGACACATGGCATTGTTTGTGTGTTTACAAGCTCGGTGCACATCGGCCGGCCCTGACATTTCCCTTATCAAGCCGATGTCGCCAATATCATGTATTAATGGTATGTCGATCAACCATCCCATCTTTACGATATTGAAGCAGAAACGTTTAAAGCTTGATGAACGACGTTTCCAAACAAATAATTTTATGCGTGATTGAATTTAAATATTTAAGCTCGTAAAAAATTTAATACCGCCACACGTAATAACAATTTTGCATCAAGAAGATTAGCCACAACATCCTCACATCAGGTTTTGAATAAATTATTTGTACATAAGTAATACTGTCTGGCAAAAGACGGACTTGTAGAACCAGTTTGTTAGTGCGTCGTGCTGGGGCTTGGGGCGCAGTTTGCATGACAAAAGGGCGACATGCGAACTGTAATTAACACTACAATTGTCATCTCTTTACACTTGTAACACAATACCTCATTTGAAACAAGACTGGTAATTGTTCAGAGTATCTGTTCACATTGCGACGTTGAACAGCTTAAGAGTTAGAGGTCTGTGTAGACATTTATACGCAATTTGACTTGTTTGACATTGAAACTGATAAAATGCACCCAATTTAGATGAACAACTACTTTATTAGAATTTTGTAGACATTTCACAATCGAAACAAATTCAACCCTTGTTTCGTTCACGTATTCTTTCATCGTTATTTTATATTGTCTTGTCTCACCTTTATTTCTGTCAGGCCATAAACCAAAATAAGGTAAAGCCATCAGCTGCACGACATGCTTCGATGATTATGTACAATGGAACCGAAACGCTCCAATATCGATTGGTTCGTCTACGTCGCACTTTTCTCTGTTGAGGGAATAGTGCTGATATTAAAGCAATAAATAACGATATAATATCATTTTCGATGAATAATTTAAATGATAGAGAGTATTTGAATTGATACATTTTCAATTAGTGTTCGGCTCAACTTAATCCCTAAAACATCATACAGACACGTATACATAATTTTATAGCTGTTGATTGTTATCATTTCAACAAAAATGATATAATATGGCTAATTCATTATCAAGGATATTGTGCTATTTTTTCAAGGAAACTGATAGCAAGGTAGATAGCCTACCTAAAACTGCCTAAAACGATAAAGTTATCGTCTTATCCACAATCATGAATATTTACATGTGTGAGGGTTTTTTGGCGACGTTTATCGTATAGGTTAGTGAAACTAAGAATACCATTGTTTGGTGTCATTTCCGTTGTACCTAACGTTACTGGTTTCCGAAGAACCTACTCCGAAAAACCGACTGTGTGTTGTACAGCTGCAGCTAGTGATAAAGTTATGAGAATACAAAAGGGATTATCACCGCACAACCCAGTCACGTCCCTATATCAACTACCTGGCAGGTTAAAGATCGCAGCACTAATGGTAGAACATACAGACATGATTGACATGACAGAGGCAATCTTGCTAGTTTCTACCAACAATGCTAGGAACATCCATCTATGCCAACCCGGCTGACGCAGACGGTGTCCATATAAAGTTACCAGCCCAACAATACAATACGATGCATCCGGGAGCCCAGCAAATTAATTCGCCGCTAACAAAAGGAAGCACGATAAACGAGGCGTGTGTTCCTGCGATATAAACGCATTATTCATCACACATACAACATAGCAGCCATTGATACTCCGACATGAGGCAGCTGGACAAATAACGAGTTATTTTGTGGCGTTCAGTCACCCGAACTGTTAAAAGCCTAAACATCCGACTACCGGCTGGCTAAGTAAATACAAACGTTATATTGAGCATAGATGCTCGAAAGATAAAACAGTTGCAATGGTGCCAAAGGACAAGAGTAGTGTCATTAAATTCATACACACGCTTACACATCGAGCTATACAAAACCAGTAAAAACCGTTGAATGTGCGGAAAGATCATACAAAGCGAGACTACGAAAAACTGGTTTGGTATGGCTTGATTCAGAGCCATGTGAACCTATAATGTTGAAGTTGTTTTACAGCACTTCAAATCGTTCTGTAGTAACACCCCCTCACGCATCTTGTACCCACATCACCCACGTGTGTCGTGGACATGTATAAATCGCCCCAGTTAAATAAATACGTGGTACATTTAGTTTCATGTTTTTACCTACTCCCAGATGAAGCATAAATTACAAAACCACGTAAAAAATGCGGCGTTACATCGCTTCATTCACTAGTTGCTAATCTGAAAATAAAGGTGAAAGAGCTCGATATCGAAACATCCAAAATTAAAATCTTAAGGAAAACACGATCGGTAAAATCCCCAAACAAATAGTTAAGGCAGATTTACCTCGCGCAATGTGATTAACTAAGTATGTTCCAGCTAGACTGTAATTTAGCAAATACAAGGCGAGCTGTCTGTGAATTCGAGTATCCGAGATATCACTTACCGCTTACGTTGTAGAACGATTCCAGTTTCACCTCTCCGCAGCGGGAACAGAGTTGTTCTTGTAATCTAGTCCATAAATTGATGCTACCTACATAATGCTAGCTAGAGATTCAGAAAGGTCACGATTGAAGCAAAACCAGTGTTCGTGGTTTTTCTTTGAAATTTCAAACGGCTGCTTAAAATTTCCTACAACAGATGCAAATAAGGTTTCACAAACGACCAAGCCATTGCTGTAAAAACAATCATCCAAAGAAAATCGTAAATTATAATAAAGGGAATAACATTGTTATGGGTAACATGAATTACTTTAAATTCTCGATAGTTCTAAGTTTCTATTTAAGTAGTCTCAATTGATTTAGATCAATAAATATTATTTTGGGCAAGCTTCCATCCGTAATGAACGTCGTCTGCTCATTCTGCAATCATTATTTTAATGTCCCGCCGTACTAGTAGCGATTGTTTACAACACCACCGCATTTGCTCTTGGCAAATCGACTGGCGTACGACCACTCTGTATTGCAGGCACTCGCCGCTGTGGGGACACCTTACATAAGTATAGCACAAACCATTCGAATTTTTAGACCACTTAACCAGCACGATACCATTGTTAGCAGACTGCCTGCAAACCCAGGGTAATGAGAATGAGACTAAAACGTCACCGTGCCTGTTTTGGTGTAAATTATCTGAATGGTGGAATATCAAAGACCTTGCACTTGACCACTTCTAAGCAACAATCAATACTAGAGCTACACAATGTATTATTAACGTCTGATAGAAGTGTATAAGACCAATGTCAAGTGGATAATTTGCATTGGTTACACGACGCGTATCGCGCTATTCATCATGATGCGCTGGTGCAGTGACTTCCTGAAAACAAAGTGCTGCGTCTGCGCAGCTCCACACCCGCTCGTAACACTTTTTTATTTTCGTCGTTACTAACAACAAGAGCGCCTCGTACTTCTTAAATGTGTTGTAAATTTGCGGTCGGCTTTCAACTTTTTTCTATTGGTGTAGTCACAACGCGGACACGTGGGCGCTTGCGTGAGTGTTCGCGATGATATCCACAAAGGCGCCGTGTCGTCCAACAGGATTCAACGACCTCGGCCGTAGGAATGTTGAACGGTCGTTTTATAGGATTTCAAGTGCACTCTCTTGCGCGTTGCAAACACGAGGGCACGAGAAATTAACAAACGCCCGCAACTTAACAAGCCAAACATCGTATACTGTCCATCATTTCGTCTATAGTAAGAAGACGTTACTAGCACACTGTCGGATGAATATTTATAGTACATAAACGAAAAGACAGCATATCGGAGTAACAGTTCTCTAGTTGGCAAGAGTCTTGCTGGTGATGTCACGGACGCCGCGATAAGGAGTCGTTCACTCGTCAGACAGAGATAGCCGCCGCCGAGCGCTCCCACATCGCACACGCTATTTGCGGAACAATGCTAGCGAGCATCAAACTCGAATCTAACTCACACCAACGATTCATCGACAGCTGACCGCGACTTGTGCTGCATACGTGTCTCATTTACGCACAATTTATAATCTGCATAAAAACTCTAAAACTCGCTGATGCGGTGATTAAATGCTGCTAATAAACATGAGTACAGAAACTTTAGGTTATGCTCACTACTAACAGATGCAAACAAATTGTCCTCTCCAAATGAAAATGCAAACGATAGTCCAGCTGAATATAAATGAGCACAGAACTCGTACTCGTATGTTAATTCGACCCAATTTCTCTTGCCTGGTCTGGTCAATACTCTTGATGGGGTTTTAAAGATCGTGGGCCTACTGGCCAACATAATTATATTAAAAGATTGTCCCGGTAGGAGGGTTCGGGTCGTCAGCTGAGAGAGGCGGGGGTTGCGATCGATAGCCACACGTGTCGGGGGTAATAGGGCGACGAGCTCACGGCCCGCCCGGCCACTGAAACGTCTGAAGATATCCCGTCGCCCGCCGGTAATCCCCCGTATTTGCGCTTTAATGTTTGGATTATCGCCGTCCATGTTTGCAATCTGGATTTTCATCGTTAATACCCGCTTCTCGGTCTACCATCACTCAGTAATGAATGAGATTGTGTAGTCTCGTTGAGCTAACACAATAAAAATGCTAATTTGCAATATTATCATAGGTGGGCTCGACTTCACGGTTCCAGTCCAGAGCCCATTATCATTGAGGCGAACGACCAATTAGCTCGATTGTATTGTGTCCATACGAAGTGTCTGGCTTCGATTGACCCGATACCTCGGCTCGGCACTTTCGATTATATTGAATATCTGTCACATAATCGATTACTATTTACAACCATTCGATTCATGTCGTTGTCGAGTTCCCTAGAAAGCTGTGTCATGAGAACTGATTCATTATTTATAACCGCGCTCGTCACTTCGTTAGTGACCGGTTCGCTTTCAATAAAACCAGCTCCCGTGTCTCTGTCGTATCCTATGGTTATTAGCAATCACTGCCCATTTGCGAGTAACTTGACAATGACATCAGCTGTAATCGTCGGACACTCGGCCCAGCTTTGATGTATGGCTCGTAAAAGATAAAAGGCTGCTCACAGCGCATGCGCTTGTTTACCCATCTAATCCGAGTTCACAATAAAAATAGGTTAGGGGCCGGTCAAGCAACTCTGCCATCGATTGTACTGCGAACGCTCGCTGCGAATTTTTCACATCGTATCTCCCCACTGAACACTTTCTCGTGTACGAACCAACCGAGTTTTTTAAACACGAAACGTTATGTTGTGAAAACTAGTCACGTATGTGCATAACACTGACGAGCGAAACGAATCCTGATTGTGTTTTGGATATAACGTGATTCGATCTGGATAATATCTGTGTGTCTACGGCTTTATGACAATGATGTTTTTAACACTGCCCTGACATTGACTGCAAGAGGACATCAGTCATAAATGAGCTATTGTCTCCATTTTAAATAGTTGCTCATAATAATGATTGTTATACAGCTTCAATGCTATATTTGATCAAAACTAATGACGGGAAAATAATAGGTGTTTAGTTAGGCTAGCAATGATGTCATCATCAACGAACATAATGTTTGCGGAAGGCTACACAAATAAAACTAAACCTGGTAAAACAAAATTATCTTTATAAAGAATTCATGTTATCATTTCCTCGACAAGAAATTAAGCCAGTGTTTTGTGAACTAAATGAAACAGAACTTGGAAACCACCCAGGACAGGCATGAGCAGAAAAAACTGGTTTGAGTTTTGTTTTCCAGTAATCGCATTACTAACCACAGCTCACGATACAACGCATTATTCACCAGATATGATGACAAATGAAGCCAAAGCGAAAGAGAGACATGAAATTGATGAGGTAAATGCGTCAGCGGGTTGAACTCTCTCGTCCCATTTATTGTATTTCGCGCCTCTACTGTCTTTTATTGTTCCTCTCCTGCCCGGGCGTGTCCACAGGATCATTTGTTTTGCTCGTGTCATTGCGGTTAACTTTATTTTCAACACGCCAATTAGCACCGCTCTGTTATTATTTAGTTATTTCCTCGTTTTATCCAACACGAGACTCGTGTTTTGTAACTGAAAGGTTTAAATTGGACGTTTCGTGCTAACGGCGTGTGAATGTTCTGTCCCGCACAAATTCTCGCCTAGCTTCTGGTTTGTGTCGGGTAATTGCAACTGTGATATAAATCAACCAAGATGGCGGATAACTGATGAACACACAAATTCTCGGCATCTTGTTACGTTATGTTTTGGTGACATAGTCGCCAACACTTGGCTCCACTGCACTGAAATATTAACGTTCGTAAACAGTGTTACTAACACTCAAGTTCGTCGCTATAAATTAGTTGATTTTATTTCAATGTGATTATCATAAAACCTTGGTGCGAACAATGGCTGTCCCATAGTTAAGTCAACCGTCACAGCAATTTAAACGATGGGTATGTAATTATTTAATGCATCAATGTCCACGCATCGCAACGTAGTACATCTAATCTTATTTAATGTGCGGGATGTCGTCCATCAATTCGGTGATGTAATTTAAATACTGGAAGTAGTTAGCAGGCAGTGTTGCGTGACAAACCGCGGCTATATTGAATAGACCGTGCTAGTCGCGACCGCAGCCTACTGTTTCAAGTCAATAGCTCGAAGGAAGTGATAGCTGCATTCAATTGTGACATTTTAAACTAACCAGGTAGGTACTTGGGACATTCATCCGGGAGCTCCTGCGTGCAAATAATTGGCTATTATCAAAATTACAATCTTGCCGATGTTGATGTCAGCTCGCAAGTCGCACATATCTAGAAACAGTCTCTTTGATATGAAAAAAAAAACTGTCTTGTTGTAACGTATACCGTGAAATAGTACGAGGTTTATTCATTGGTCGCGCGCCAAGCCACGTATCGATCGAGACACCTCACTGTTACAGGAACACCTCCCCCGTACATTGTCTACATCACTGACCCACTGTCGTCCTAATTGCACGCTCAACTGCCCTTTTAGATTCTGAATCACGGGTTGATTTTACTCCTTTGACTAATTGTACCCCAGCAGAAAGCGAGTTTATTTTGAGGAATTAGCTGGGAACATTAAATCTTTCAGATATTACAACGGTTCGATCGTTTACAAACTACAAAAGAACTGACAGGACTTCACTTTCAGAACACTTTGAACTATCTCTATGTACAAAGTAAAGGATAAACAGTGTTGACATCCCGCTTACCCACTCAAACTTGTCTGAAGTCACTGTGAAATTGCAAATGAATTTGCATATTCTGCTGGCGGCATGCCAGCGTGTTTGTCGCGATTTACTCGCGTGGTCGAGCGTGTGCCGGTGTGCGTCGGGCCGGAGCATCGCCCTAACTTACCTCTCGTTTACCTTGTTTATTATTATAATAGAGAAAACATTTACTATATTGCTGCGAACGGTTTATTGCTAAATAGCAGTGCTAAAATTTCTTATGACTGTCCAACTCTTGATGACTTTTAACTCCTATCTACGTAGACTTCTTGTTGGCTGAATCCTTCTAAAGTTTACCGAAGATCTAAGAAATTCAAAATATTCGTTTCTATAGTCACGCATTACGAGTCACTTACAAAACATCGAGATTGTTAAGTTCCTCAATGTATCAACGTGTCTGCTTATGATGTCATGACTGCATGCCTGCCATGTTCTTCATAAATACTTCGTCATAACGCGAGCAGTAACCCGTGCATGACTTCATGAGCCATCCGCCATTACTCCGCGGTCGTAGTAACTTCTTCCGCATGTTTCTCTAGCCAATTCTATTGTTACACTGCAATCGTTTACATACCATCGAGCTACAATTCTTGACACATTTTATGTTTATGTTGATTGCTCTGTGACAAAGTTTCGAATTGCTTTAGTTGTTCAAGTTTATCAATAAACGATGCCTACGTAGATAGCGTATCGTATAAGGAATGTGTCTGCGGTTCGCTAATCGAGTGTTCAATGCTGACGCCATGTTGAGTCAGGCGTCCTTGCCGGCTCGTTTGTAAGGCTTCCCAACCGTCGCTCACATTAGTTACGCCTAATTTTACTCAATGTTCAGCTCAAGTTTGAATTATTGAGCTTTGTCATTGTTACTTTTATTATGCTGCCACGCACAAAACCAGCAGAATAATGCATATCCGCGAGCAGTGATTTTTGAAAATTATTATCTTCATAAACGTCACCGCACATGAAATTATCTGCTGTATGTTAAACCAGTTTGTGGAATATCAAGAAGGATTTCGTAATAATTGTGAATACACAGGCAACAAGTTGGATTAAAAGATAATACTAAACATCTCGCGTTGTCTGGATAATTAATTTAAGCAGAATTACTCACTGGATTACTCACTTGAATTAATTATAATCTGCAGATTGTCGCGTTCATGTAGTGGCCATAAAATAGTGAATCAATTTCTTTCAGTAGCTGGTTGTTATAAGACAATAGGCCGGTTGAGTTCATCAGCAGATATAGCCGTGATAATTCAGTAAACATGGGGAGGCGTGGGCGCGATGTGTTTATGGACCATGCACGCCAATCTAAAACGGCTTAATCGAACTTTCCCCGAAACAACCGATGTTTACGCGATTGATTTTAGATTGTTAGTTCGGCGATTCGCTTCTTGGCGATGGCGATTCCAGGACACACCGAACCATTACTACGAAGATAACGTTGACAGCACGTAACAAACTTGTTTGATGTTTACCAAAATAATTATGAAACTGCGAACACTAACTGTAACATTGATTAATGTGCGCAGATAGAACTGAAAGATGAATAAACACATCATAAATTACATTGAGCCGGAACTACGCGGCCCTACAACGAATTCAAACATATTTAGGCAAGTTAATACTCATTGTTCCCATTAAACCCCATTACATGTGTTTGGCCATGTCCAAATATTTGTATCAAGTACGATATATTGAAATAACAAACATTGATCATAGCTTATTATGAATATTGCAACTCATTTGCATTCGTAAAATTACTGGTTTTGGTCGAATTCAAATGTCTGGGGAAGCATGCCAAGTGTGCGCGTTCCAGGGGTGGATATTGATCGTGTTTCCGTCGTCTCGCGGAACCGCGGTGCCAACGGGGCGACCGCGACCGCAGCGCGTTGCCCGACCTCGCACATGTGTAGCTAGTAACATAAGTTTTACGAACAATGTATCCAGACATTCAAGAGGCCCGTTGATTCATTTGCAAATTAGACCTTGAACATAACAACTCTAATTTCGACGCTCTGCTAATATTTCAGTTTTTTTTTTCTGTTGAATAGAAACTTTGTTTGACAACTTCTGTCGATTACCAAATTAATGTTACCCGCCCACAATAAATAAAGGAAAATTTCGGCAACAACAATATAAAACTTATCCGACACAATTTAGTGGAAAATTCTTGCGTCTCCTTATCACCATGAAATCAGCTCATGAATTAATCATTCTGCTATACACGATGATGTGATATCTGGCATCATAGGACGTGAGTGAGACAAGGTTATAAGTTGAGATGACAAAATACCATGTTGGTGTGTAGGGTGGGTGCTGTCAGGTCGCTGGCTGACTCACTGTTTTATGAGTCGTTTGTTAATTGCTATGCGCGGAACAAAACACGGAACTGCGCAGTTGAATCTATTGCTATGAACTGTATGTATTTTAACGTTTGAAGTAGTCCTTCCTGCATTGATTAATTTTCTGTGTTAAACGTAATTCCTGTAGAAGGGTTTAAGCGTGTCCACTGTCCACACATTTAAACGTAATAATCCGGTTTGCTTTAGCACAAAATAAAATTAAACACCTATACGTGACTCCGTTAAGGCGCAAACTTGTCTAATCCGGTGTCCTTCGGCTGATAACTAGCTACAAAACAACTACAAGTTAAATCTACACCCAAGCGGGACATAGGCATCTCAGGACTTCCTCATAATCTAACTAACAAATGATGAGGGCGTTGGTTGGATGAGTAATGATAACCATCCTAAATGATAAAATGGTGCTAACGTTTATTACGACACCTACAGACACAGTGAGATTATCTGAGATTTAAAAGCATAAAGGATAACAAACAGATTATCTAATAAGCGATTGTAGTAGCAAAGTATACATACGGGCGTGACAGATTTACAGCCGACAATTAACGGGAGTGGTCCAGGTGCGCCTTTGTGGATCAACCATGAAGTAGACAGCTACAGAAGATACAATACTGAAACGGCTTTTATAGCGATGCAGAACTAAACCACGAATCATTTGGATTGATGGTATAAATTAGCGATAGGAAGCACAAATATTCTCTGGGTTTTCATAATCATGGATTTCTCTTAAGTATGTATTTTGGCATTCAATCGAATGATTCGGATTCATTCGAAGACTATATCTGAATTCTCAGCTATAGATGTTTATGGGGGATAATATCGAACCTTCCACGGCTTTGTTTCTTATGGCACCGCCCAAGTGCGCCTTCTGCTCTCTTCAGTACCGTTTGTATCGAGTATGCGGCGTGCATTCTCCGAAGCTCACTGTTTCGCTCGCACTTCTATTATTAGTCCGCGAACCACCTCGGAAAGGTTAAACCCAGAATTAGACGGGCCAAACTTAACTCGAACTTATTTTTGCAACGCCTCGGGCCGGCTGTTCGAGCGCGGAAGGAACTGATCGCATCTAGATCTAGATTCGTTTCAGGAACTTCGTTTGTAGTATCGTGTTGATTAGATTTAGTTGGGAGGCTCTAATCTGGAGTCCAGTAAGAATTGTTAACCAATGCTTTGCGGGTCTTGGTTCTTCTTTTCTTCGTGTAGTAAATATTTCGGAGACATTTTCTGTGAATCAATATTTTGAAGCAGCCTTGCGAATTGACAAGCCACCATCAAGAAAATACATCTCGGGCAGTTTAATGAAAATATATAAATATCATAGCATATGAAGTAAAATTTTAATGATCGTTCTGCAAATCTTTGATTTAACTATAAATTATCCGACTTTACGTATTCCTGTCTATTTGTTGATAACGGCGATCAACACCGAACGTTTGTTTCGTCTCCCGCTCCAACCGCGCCACGTGTGGAACACCAATATGTAATTAGTTTTTGCTATAACCTACTATTTTTATTACGTTTACCATAGTAATAACAGTTTGAAGTATAAATAAAATTCAATTCACACGTTCGTGAGATACTGACAGAATACTTTAAACAAAACATGATAGCTAACAATGTAGCGTTATTCCTATAGGTACACGTAGTGTTATGGCTAAATAATGAAAAACATGATAATAAGTTTCATGAGTAGTTGTTAATAAAGGTAGGTACTTAAATAAAAAAAGCAGGAAAAATGTCCCATTATCTACGATAATTAAAATGCATGTTATAGTTAAATACTTCGTTGAATCACCGTGCCTTCAACGCCATTTAATCCAGATTCAACTGATAGATACGAAGACAATGATATTCGCGTTTAGAGGCTTGAAGTCAAAACATTTGATTGAAGTATTGGCAGGAAAAAATGTTAAGCGCGCGTGCCCGATTCTATTGATTCATTGCTGAGCTACTCGAAATACTACGACAGCCCGAAATACACAAACATAAAATCACGCGGTTTGTTGTTCCATTTAGATAAGTATCAATTAGTAAATCCTACGCTTGTTATAAAGGTAATAAGCACCTACTTCCTATACTACCAGAGATTTCTGAAAGTTTTTACACAAATATCTATGACTTCCTAAAACGCCAGAAATGTTTGTGAATTAGATACGGTGACATATTTATTTTGTAATGGCGATCACATGGACTGTGTTACACTTGGTGTTTCGTGTCACGCTCGCAAATTTCTACCAATTATTTTTATCACACTGACACACTAATTTAACGACTACAAAAGTGTAGCAGAATAGCAACTTGGTATCAGAATAACGTACGTGTGAATTGGAAAACCAACGACTGTATTATAAATGGTCCTCGGACGGAATGAAAATAGTTCTCATATTCCCAAGCCAGATAAGATTCATCTCATTCATTCATTTTTAAAATACACGACGTATCAAAAGCACACCACGGCTTGTACGACGAGGTCAGACAATACACAGATCCAGTCAGATGATAAATCTATGTGTTTATAAGTCGCCGTGTTCGTGGAAACGCCAACACTTGCCGTCAAGTAAAACAAACAAGGCTCGTCGCTAACGCCGCGCTGAGCCTGCGCGCGTACTTCTCGTCTGCGTATTAACGACTCATAACAATTATACTGTTCATTATGTACTTTTATACATCGTAAATCTATTCAGCGGCCCCTTGATCTTCATTTGATGCGAAAATTTCCATTGATTGTTTAATCTTAATCTATTTATCCGTAGGGCGCACCTGCGTTACAATCGATTCCTTGTTTAGTTTAGAATTGAAAAGCTTCTGATTTCTCGCTACTTTTCTTTGATAATATACGTTTTATGACTTATTTATAGTATATAAACGGATTAATTTAGAACAAGATTAAAATAGCTTATAACATGCACTTGTTTTTATCTTTTTTAGACCAGATAAGCGCGTGACTGCGCTCTGTTTCGCATCTGAAACTTGATTAATTACTGACTCTGACTCATAACAAATCACTTACAGTGGTATGCTGTGTTTAGGTTTAGTGACTGATCTAAGATATAAGACTTCCATTTTCTAGACACTACCACAGACAAAAATCGAAAACGATTATGAAAACTATTAAACTAACATGTACCCTTTTTAAATTCCAGGCAACGGCACGATAGATTTCCCCGAATTCTTGACGATGATGGCCCGCAAAATGAAGGACACGGATAGCGAGGAGGAAATCCGCGAAGCGTTCCGTGTCTTCGACAAGGACGGCAACGGGTTCATATCTGCAGCCGAGCTGCGCCACGTCATGACCAACCTCGGCGAGAAGCTCACCGACGAGGAGGTCGACGAGATGATCCGCGAGGCAGACATCGACGGCGACGGACAAGTCAATTACGAGGGTCAGTACACTAGCACCACACGCTTTGGCCTGCACACCACACCGCCACGCCAACACGGCGCTCCATGAACAAGAGCGGACTGTGACGTCATCCCTAGTGATGACATTTAAAACGACCGATTATTGAAGCAGATCTTGTTCCTCGAGCGTCAGTTCATGTGGATCTTTACTATGCAATGATATCACTTTATTCACATTTAGTTTTTATAACATTGTAACCGCAAATAATTCGCAGTCACTATGACGCATGACAGATCCACAAAAACGTTGTACCGTCGACTTGTTAATGTTATACACTCCGATGTGATAATTACTACCCTCTTGTGTGATAGTACCCGTATTATAATATAACGAGACTCCAAGCATGTAGTACATAGTACGTGTTCACACTAACAGTTGGGTTTGCTTGTTTCCAAAAGGTCCATTTATTTTATAAACTCACAATAAAATTATATTCTCCTAAACCTCAAATATTTTTGAGCTCTGATTTACTTACACCAATAATTTTAAATGCTGTACAATGTACATTCGTATCGTTGACTATATTTTATTGAATCCCTGTGATGTACTTTAGTTGAGTAGTAAGAGCAAACCGGGCGTTCAAATAATCTTGCAGTCTCAACATAGTGGATCTCTGACGTTTTGGTTTAGATTATTTAATTTTGGGTAAATTCATACTCCTAAAGGGTGGTATTTGGATCACTAGTTAGATAGTATCGCTTGTTGAATAAGCTTGCTGTCCCGTTGTGCATGGATTCAGTGTTACGAGTATGGGAAGACAGGGCTGGACGTCATGTCCTGGACGACAGACCTCGCCCCGGGGCTGGTCGTAGTGCTCGTCGCAGAAAGGCTCCGAGAGCGTGCGACGCTGCAGGTCTGTCAACTAGCCCGGTGTCTGCTCGCCGCACTCTCTCGAAGCGTTTCCCCACGTCCCAGTATGTGCAGTTTGTATTCCATCATCCGACCGAGCGTTCTCTCTCTTGCAGACTTCCATGCATTCGCCAAAATCATTTTCGATCGCGGCGACGGCAGCCGTTAGCGCACGGCCTGCTGCCACACTTGTGATATTAGTACAGTAACTAACCATAAGAAAAGACTCTACGATAAAGCTGTGATCTCGAAACGATTTCCCCTAGTAGTGTGTAGTGATCGATGCAATGCAATGAGCCAACGGCCTACGTCGAGTGCGGTACGACAATAGGTATATCCCAGTGTTAATCTGAATGGTTTGCTGCTCGTTATTAACTGTTCCTTCCCTTGGATATGTTAGCTGGTCCCGCCACTCCCGAGCTGTCCCGCCCTCCCCCGCCCTCACTCTCTCGTTGGGATCTCACACTTGACTATCGATTGTGTCTATTTACTCACTATTGGCGTGGCGGATCGTCTGCAATTTTGTTCGTATCTTCTACACGAAGGCGACAAAATTACACGCGTCCGCCTCAAAGGGACATGTTGAATATTGTTTTCCTGTTAATTGGTGCATGTGTCTAATATCTGTATAGAACTCTTCCTTTAGAAATACCACCTGGTGATCCGCCCCGTTGTTCTGAGGAGGCGATGCTTGGTCCTCCGCTTGCGCGTGCCGTGTGTCCGGTGCTTTGCTCTCTCGAACACTCGCTTGACCACGAACACACCCACTCACACACACACACCACACTGGCCTCACAAACGAGCAGCAAACGATGACGCGCGATATGCGATCGATATTGTATCGACAACATGTACATGAGTGTATAGGCTTCGCACAACACTATCGGGATATGTTCGCAGCACTGGTATCTAATCGAGTGCTTCCGCCCATCATTTATTATTACTTTTATCATCAATATATTTTTGTGGATATATCCAGAGGGTGGTATTTCACATAATCCCCTTGTAGTGGCATGATGAGGTAAAATACGGTTTATTTATGTTGTTCGTCGCTCCATCAAGTACATGCCTTGCTTTTTATATTTTCTTTGTTACCCGCAGAGGCATATGTTTGGTGTTGACTCGATTTTGTTTACTATGTTAATACATCTAGTGATTATCTGTCTAATAGCGGTTACATCTTTAGTGCATCTCTATCTCTGTCGGTTACTTTCGTTGTGTTAATTATGTTTGTGTTAACATTTTATCTTAGACATGTTATGCAAGGGTTTATGTGAAACTTTTCTTGTAAACCTCGGCAGTGCGCTCGCTGATGACGTCACTAATGCCTGTTGTGTTTCTGTTGCAGAATTCGTCACCATGATGACGTCGAAGTGAGCCGCCGGCTAGTGTGTGTGTAAAAAGCAGAGAATTTAAATATACATTTTGTTTCATGACACACAATATTACCATCGTATTGGACCTGCATTTCTCTAGTGTTTGCGATAAATTAAATATTGTCATCGTTTCAGTTTAATGATGTACTTGTAACGTATGGGTGCAGACGACGGACGCTGGGGACTGTGTCGTCCGCTTCCGTCGCCTCCGCCTTCTCTTTTTATTTAGATTTAAAGTATTCCGTTAATTTTACTATGTAAGAAAAATTTTAACTGTAGCGGTACAAAGGGAAAACGAATAGGTGTGCGTCGCAATGTGATGGTATAAGTCTCGGGTTCGTGTCGGCTCATAATTTATATTTGTGTATATTTCGGGCGCCCGCCGTCCTGTATGTGTGCGTGCGTGCCTCTGTTTGCGTCGCGCCCTAGTGTATGCGGTGCTAGCGTCCCGCACCTTTCCGATACATTTTAATGTAAATTTTTTTCAAGTATGAGATATTTATAAAGTACGTGAGGAATAAAAATTTAAAAAATCCCAAAAAAAAATAGTGTACCCGGCGGACGGCTTCGGTCGTTCGCTCCACTCCGTGTACATTATGATCGTAATAAATGTTTAAATTTAACTAACTCAGTAAACGAATAAATTAGATTTATTGGTACTGCATTAATTGTATCTGTAAATGACTTGATAAATATTATATTTCTATTGTTGGTGAAACTAATTCTATCGAAATGGAAAGTAATCCGCTCTGTTATTCTCTTACCACATTTGATTCATTCTGTTATTAAATTTTACAAAAGACATACTGAAAATAAATGTTTCTTCATTTTTAGGTCAATAAGCATCGGTGTTTCATTTCTGCCCTGTTGATTTGATGACGTGTTTCTTTTTGTTCCATTACATGAGCTCACTCTTCCTAATGCTCTGTAGATTGTGTACACTAGTGAGATCACAGTATGTTTGTGTGCTCGCTACTGGCAGAACACCTACGCGCCGCTTGTTCAACGGTGGATTTTCCTAATGTATGTTTCATGTGGTGTTAATTATAACGATAAAGATCTCATTGAAATAATACTTTGTATATTTGAAAAGACAGTCCCTTAAATTAAGTTGACCAAAAACGTACACACATTTATTTCTAAAACCAACCAATTATCAACATTTTTACTCCCACTATTAATTTGAAAATTATATTATCTAAAAATACAGACTAGCTATTGACAGTCAAAATATTCACAGTAACAAAAGAAGGATATGGTATTTACCTACACTTGTGCTTCATAGGCGGCACAGAACACTGCGGTTTAGGCGCATGACTCTGGGTTGAGGGTGGACATGTCTGAGGTCTAGGTCGGCTGGGCGGGCAAGGTGTACAAGGTTGACTGGGATGTGGTGGAGACGGTTGGCATGGTGGATGTGGTTGAGGCGGGCAAGGCTGAATGGGACGTGGTGTAGGCGGCGGGCATGGCTGAATGGGACGTGGTTTAGACGGTGGGCATGGCTGAATGGGATGTGGTGGAGACGGCGGGCATTGCTGAATGGGATGTGGTGGAGAAGGCGGGCATGGCTGAATGGGATGTGGTGGAGAAGGCGGGCATGGCTGAATGGGGTGTGGTGGAGAAGGCGGGCATGGCTGAATGGGGTGTGGTGGAGAAGGCGGGCATGGCAGATGTGGTTGTGGTGGGCAGGGCTGAATAGGACGTGGTGGAGACGGCGGGCATGGCTGAATGGGATGTGGTGGAGACGGCGGGCATGGCTGAATGGGATGTGGTGGAGAAGGCGGGCATGGCGGATGTGGTTGTGGCGGGCAAGGCTGAATGGGATGTGGTGGAGACGGCGGGCAAGGCTGAATGGGATGTGGTGGGCATGGCGGATGTGGTTGTGGCGGGCAAGGCTGAATGGGACGTGGTGGAGACGGCGGGCATGGCTGAATGGGACGTGGTGAAGGCGGGCATGGCGGATGAGGTTGTGGTGGGCAGGGCTGAATAGGACGTGGTGAAGACGGCGGGCATGGCTGAACGGGACGTGGTGGAGACGGCGGGCATGGCTGAATGGGACGTGGTGGAGACGGCGGGCATGGTGGATGTGGCGGGCAAGGCTGAATGGGATCTGGTGGAGAAGGCGGGCATGGTGGATGTGGATGTGGCGGGCAAGGCTGAATGGGATGTGGTGGAGAAGGCGGGCAAGGTGGATGTGGATGTGGCGGGCAAGGCTGAATGGGATGTGGTGGAGAAGGCGGGCAAGGTGGATGTGGATGTGGCGGGCAAGGCTGAATGGGATGTGGTGGAGAAGGCGGGCAAGGTGGATGTGGATGTGGCGGGCATGGTGGATGTGGCGGACAAGGCTGACTGTCCTTTGGCGGGCATGGCTGTCCATCCTGCGTCTTGCCCGCCTGGCTGGCGCGTGCTATGTGCTGTATGAGCACGGCCAGCGTGCGCGTGGGCCGGCCAGTCATGCGGCACGTGTCCAGGTAGGGCGGCGCGCCCGAGTGCGCCACCTTGCCCACGCCGGTGATGTCCATGTGAAGCCAGTCGCCGCAGACAAAATTCTGGAACAAGGAAAAATTGTCTCGTACATATCCAAATTATTTACAAGTCTAACATCATAGATTCCTATTTTTTGGAGTCAATTCTAATAGACTAAGGGCCACTGACCAATTTAAAGTGGTCGTTTCAAAATTCACGAAACTTTTCAAAGTAAAACCTCAATACCTACAGATAAAAGCCACTTCTGGCAGCCCTGTGCGGCTGGGGCAAAAAAAAGAGCGAAAAACGTGCCACGTTTTTCGCTCCGGCAGACTTGGTCATGGAATTTCATTCTGGCATTAGATATTATGAATTATTAACTTATTTATTCTGTTAAAATTTGAAGACTGATGAAATGACACAAACTAGTCTTACCCTCCTTAAAAATGTAGGGTAGTCCACCCCGGCCACATAGGGCTGCCAGAAGTGGCTTTTCATTATCTGCAGGTATTGAGGTTTTACTATGAAAAGTTTCGTGACTTTTGAAATGACAACTTTAAATTTGGTCAGTGGCTCTCCCTCTATAACTACTTGAGATTTCATCGATAACGAGGTGCTTTCCCTTCATTACCAGAATTAATAGACTGAGAAGAACGACAACGTCATGAAACAAATGATTCGTCTGAGTGGTGACAATTTTCGATGTTTTTTTTTTTAATGATAGGTTCGCCACTATCTCGCCTGATGGTAAGCGAAGTTTGGTCGACAGTGAAGCACGATTGCCTAGAAGAAGTACCCTGTTCACTCTTGACTTGAAAACCCCATTAAGATAAATTCTATCTTGACGCGGATAGACATTCCCATCTCTATCCACGCATGACTCACAGTTCGGGTTTCAACCTCGATTGTCAACGGAAATCGCCACATAAAATCTCAAACACTATTCAATATTGGCTGGCCTGTTGGTCTAGTGGTTAGTGACCCCAGGGCCAGCAGCCAGCTGCTATGCCGGAGGTCGTGGGTTCGATTCCCACCCAGGAGAAATGTTTGTGTGATGAGCACGATCATTTGTTCTGTCTGGGTGTAATTCATCTATAATTTATGTATGTATTTAGAAATAATATAAGTATGTTTATCAGTTGTCTAGTACCCATAACACAAGCTCTGCTTAGCTTGGGACTAGATGGCGTTGTGTGATAGTTGTGGAAAAAAAAAAAGTATTACGCTGATCGTAAAACTTCCAGAACTTTATCTAGCAATGTATGATGTGCGCTGGAGAGCTTGAGAATAGGGATGTACAGTCAGCATCAAAAGTTAAAGACTACATTCAGATTTTTTCAAAATCGCTGTACACCGTAATAATCTGAATGTGGTCAGCAACTTTTGATGCTCACTGTACCACCAGGAGTCCTCAGAATCCTACAGTATTGGTATTGGAACCAAAATTAAAAAAAAGAACCGACTTCAAATCAAATACAAAAAAGTTTAAAATAACTTTTCTTTCGGAAGTCGGTGGCAATAGTCAATGAAATAAAAAACAAAGCCACCGATTTCCGAAAGAAAAGTTATTTTGTATTTGATTTGAAGCCTGTTCTTTATTTAAAAAAGTTTTTATTTTACCCTTTTTTTAGTTCATATTAAACAAAAATCTTCGTATAATCGGTGTCTTTAGAAATTTAAGTCAGCAACAAAAACGGATCTATGCGGTCAACGTCACGAGATATCCATGATTGTTATATACTAAAACCTTCCCTAGAATGTAACAAATACTTTTGTGAAAACCGCATCAAAATCGGTTCAGCCAAACGCGAGATAATCGCGACCAAACCTACAATCGACTTTGAAAACCTACAACCCAAGTAGGCAAAAAACTCCCTATTTCAAAAACTACTCGGAACCGATTTTGATGAAACTTGCAATGTACCCTAAGTTGGACAATACCTAGTACAACAAAAAAATAAATTACTTAAATCGGACTTGTAGTTCCGGAGATATGCGAACACAAACATAAAAACAATACATACATACACTTTTGAAATTTGGCATATTTGTTCAGACGCTGATATAGACTAACATATACATATGAAAACTGGGCAGTTCTGGAAATATTACATACATACGGGTCGAATTGATAACCTCCTTTTTTTGAAGTCGGTAAAAATATTGTAAGGTGTTCTTACATCCCCTAGGGGATATGCGCGTCGGATGCAGCATCTGTGTTGTAAAAAAAATAAACAGTATCAGTTACGCTGATGACTTAGCGTTGATGGCGCCGACGGCAAAGCCCGTGAACGAAATCCTGAAGGTCTATCAGGTGTATGCTGCCTCGCACGGACTAAGACATATACTTGTAGTGTCCGATGAGTGGGAACCTGAAAGAACCTAAGAGACCTCTCAATGCTGATGTCGCCGACGATCACGTGTTTACGTCTAGCACTTCCACTGCTTGCGCTACGCCACATGATGCAAGATAAGTTGGTTCCGTTTTATTTCTAACTGGGAACTGAGGCCTTATCATGAGTTTTCAGTTATTGTGACGTAAACTGGAACTTTGGCATTTTCAAGTAAAAAATTAGTTCCTTCTTCGTACACCAGAGGCGCTGTTCCATTTTTCCATACAAGAAACGCTGTAAATACTGGAAAAACGCTGTAAAGTAAAATAGAGAAAACTCGTTATAAGGGCTCCTCTGAAAGAGTCAATGAGACCTCGCAGAGCTGATGTCGCTGAAAATAAATTTGGTTTAGATGACTTGCAGGAACGAAGTTATCTTACAAGACCCCTGTCTCGCGCGAGTAGCGGAGGCAAGTCATATTTTTCATCTTGAAAGAAAAGAGCCTCGCAGATGCGTCTTGCCGTCCTAGATTCCGTCTCGCTACGCCACTGCATAAAAATTTGTAAATAATAGGTGTAAGAGTTCCTGTACGTCTACCTACTTACGTTGTTTATATTTACTAGGTAATAGGTAGGTTACTCGTATTTTTGTTAAATAAAATAAAAAGCGATCAGTGTTTCGTAACTATGCTTTTACTTCATATTTTTAACCGACTTCAAAAAAAAAGTAGGTTCTCAGTTCGACCTGTATGTATGTATGTATGTCCGCGATTATCTCGCGTTTGGCTGAACCGATTTTGATGCGGTTTTCAGGAAAGTTTTTAGTTTCATTACATTCTGGAGAAGGTTTTAGTATATAACACTAATGGATATCCCGTGACGTTGCTCGCGTGGATCCCTTTTTGCTTACTTGAATTGTAGATTTTTATTAAAGACGCCGATTATTATTATGAAGATTTTTGTTGAATATCTAAACTAAAAAGGGTAAAATAAAAAACTTTTTGAAAAAAAAGGGAACGACTTCACAAAACCAAACACAAAAAAAGTGTAAAATAACTTTTAACTTTTCTTTCGGAAGTCGGTGGCCATAGTCAATGAAAAAAAAAAACAAAGCCACAGACTTCCGAAAGAAAAGTTATTTTACACTTTTTTTGTGTTTGGTTTTGAAGTTGGTTCCCTTTTTTTTCAAAAAGTTTTTACAGCAACCAGCCCGCTGTAATATGCATGGAAGTAAGAAAGGCTGAATTTTCCAACTGGACGTGGATGGCTATTTCCGAAACTATAAATAATATCGAAAAATGCTGAAAGGAGTCTCGAGGCCAATTTTGAAGAAAATTAAAACTGTATCATTGAATTTTAGAAAAACCAATACTCCTGGCCAGGAATCAAACCCGCTGATTTTGGAAAAAAATCACACCCTGTATTATTACGGCATTTGATAGTGTAGCTACTTTAAGTTTTAATGCCTATTGGCATTAAAAGCAACATGTCAACGTAAAAAAACTCGCACGAATAGTCCAGTCAAACGAACAAATATAGAGGGAAAGTCTTGGAACACAATTTTTGACTACGCAACTTTGTTTGGACTAGTTAGGAGGTGAACATAATATATGAAAAGTCCCCGCCTCTAGCCCTAGAGCTGTGAGCACGGTGTCCTTCAATAGCCCTTTACGTTCCGGGCTCACGATAATTCGTTAGTCCCGCGACCCCAAGTAAAGTAACTTAGCACCCCAGTTTTTCAATTTAAATCTATGGCATACTGACCTTTAGAAAGGCAGCTCCTAGACAAGGGGTGGCGTATCCGCAGCCCTTGTTCCTCAAATCGAAGGCAGCGTCATCTGGAACATAACAATTGCTTATATTAACATATCTATGATGAACAAGGTAATTAATGTAGTGCGGATATTTTAGTGTTATTGCTTGTAGGTTCTATCCCAGCCCATCCCATTTCCTTAACCTAACCTAAAACGAAGGGGATGGCGGGGTGTTTCAGACCCCGCCATCCCCTTCGAACCTAACCTGTCCGAGTCGGGGTGCCCCCAGTCCCGAGCTCGCTTCACTCGCTCTTGCATCCTTGGTCAATTTGTTGACTACCACCTACCAAGGTAGATCGACGGAGCCCCGCATATTCGAAATTTAAAAGTGCCTCTTTGATGGCCTAATTGAAATAAATGATTAAAGAGATTTATTTTGAAAGTTTTTACTTGTCACGCTCTAGTAACAAGTGATAATTGTTTTCCCGAACGTGCATACGATTTACTGATGCTGGCAGAGGTTTCCCAGACTATCTTAAAAATACACCGCGGCCGAACGCAAAGTTCAACTGAAAAAACAGGTTGTCTGTTGATCAAATCAAGTTTCTTTCACTCCACCCGGTGCGGAAAGATAAATTAGTTCTGTTTTCAGTCGTTACTGTAATTTACCAGAGAGATAGCAAGAGTTATGGAAGTCGTTCCATGTAAAATACTGATAGCTGCATCCGATTCGACTGGAAGCCGACTCCAACATAGTTGGGAAAAGTCTGGCAGATGATGATAATGATATGAAATAAGGGTAGATAATAATGGGATATCCTCACTAGTGATGAGCTTGTGGAAGTAGTGCCACAGCGGGAAGCGCCACGGTCTGTCTCCCGAGTCAGCGCCGGCACAGCGGACAGCCCGCCAGGCCTGCTCACAGTTACTGAAGCACCCGAACGCACCGCCGCCCGTCGCCATCAACACACCGTCTGTACACACACTTAATTGTAACACGAGCGCTCTAGGAGACTTAATTACCAGGGAGCTGATTCTGAACATTACTCGCACATTTTTCTGTTGTCGTTAAGAGCGCATATTCTGAAAGTTGGCAACGTCGCAAATAGTTGTCAAATACTAACACGTTTTATTTAATTTACGAATATTACTGTATGGAAATAAGAAATATCGCTCTGTAGTGCACTACAAAATTGATTACGGAATGCAATAATTAATATCGTAACACCGAATTAATAGATTTAGATGTAAAAAAAGTATTTGGAAACTTTCCAAATGCTTTTTTTACACCTGAAACAGGTTCAACATCAAATTCAGTGTTTTATTTGCATTCCTTTATACATTTTTTAGTGCACTACAGAGCAATATTTCTTATTTACATACAGTAAATATACTAAATTAATTAAAAGTTGTAAATATTTGACAGCTATTTGCGACGTTACCAACTATCGGGTTATGCGCCCTTAAATAGGGAGTTTCACTGCAAGTTTTAGCCGTTAGTGGCGCCACAAGCGCACAACGTAAACAACTTCAAGTATAGCTTCGAGTGTGTAGTACATGTCAAGTTAATCATACAGTAAATTGTCATTCTGCGCTGGTAGCGCCATCTGAGCCGAACTTGGCGTGAAACTTCCGACTATATCAATGATTGCCTATCGATGAACTTTTAAACAAGTAACCGTGAACGTGGAACGTAAAGGGATTTGAATG
This sequence comes from Agrotis exclamationis, assembly GCA_950005045.1. NCBI lineage: Eukaryota > Metazoa > Arthropoda > Insecta > Lepidoptera > Noctuidae > Agrotis > Agrotis exclamationis. Next base: position 860,052 of record OX465427.1, read on the forward strand.
CGTTGGCTTGTCCTTAGAACCTCAAGTCTGGTATTGATTTAATAATTGTTGAAAGTGTTATTATGACTTTCCATTGAATGAAATGGCCTAGAATAGTTATCTCGTAAAAATGTTTTTTGCTTTTCTTCTGCTGTACTTCAGATTACTTGTAACACTAATAAATATTATGTATAAATATATATAAATGAAATCTGGCATGAATAATTGTTCAAATGTCGTTTTAACACAATTCTATTACGAGATCACTAACCGAACAATGATCGACCATTTATGAATTAAGCAGATTATGAACTTTAGCAAAACGACAATGGGATCGTGTTAACAATTATAAAAATAGCAGACTAGCTCTCTAGCGTGAACTCATCTAAATACTTAGCAATTTAAGTTCCGTAACACATACGTGTAAAAGTGGCGACGTCGATGACTAGCGAAGGTTTGTATATAGACTGTCCGTACACCAGCGCGTCCGCCATCATCAGGCGACCCTCCATGTCGGTGTTCTCAATCTGAAAATAAATTATATTAAAGTTTTTATTATTTAAAGGACAGACATAAGAGTAATACTCATGTAACTTAGAGTGATGGTTATGAATGTTGATGGATGGAGAAGAAGAGATGAATGGACCAAAAAAAGATGAATGGATTGTGTAAGGAACGATATGAAAGAAAAAGTAAATGATGTGAGAGAAGATCTGTAAGAAAGGTAAGAATTGAAGAATACAATGTGTTGCTCCGACCACAAGCGTGCAATGGGTGAAGGGCAGGAAAGTGATGATTATTTAAAGGGCACAGTAGACCTAGAACAAACGGAGCAAGGCATTTATTGCACATGTTTTTCCCCACATAATAAAATTATACACATCAACATTTGTTCATCCACCCGTCACTAGATGGCGCTATTGACAACAAGAGTGTGTCGTTCTTTTTTGGTGGTAGTGTTCTTTTCGTAGTGTAATCTTCTACTAAGCACTATAAGAAAAATCTTAATTTAACGCAACACAGCAAGAAATATTCAGACTCACCCGAGAAACAACATAACAATCAAACAACTGATTTCTTAAAGGTGATAAGGTGGCGCACTGTACTGAGGCCGTATTTTATTTTACTTATAGCGTACTTAGCGCATATTGTATGGTAAGTGCGCCTCTAGTTGCGGACGGCGGGTAATGGGCGACTCGCTGTCCGATGATGGACCATGCCCGAGTCGACGGCGCGTTGTGTTCCACGCGCGCCTCAAAGAGTGTCAGCACAATACGGGGCCCCGTTAGAGGGCCAAAGCATTGGGATAACGAGTAACCGTGACTCCGGAACATAAAGGGCTATATTGACGGACACCGTGGATTTTAGTCAGTACAAGTCTGACAGTCCCTCTCACCCTGCTCTGGGTGGAAGGACTCATTGGTTGATTTTACCACGTAAAAAAAGTGCGCCTCTAGTGTACGAACGAGGAACTATTATTTTCATCATAATTATGTCAAAGTTCTTTCATTTACTTTACGTCACAAAAACGTGAAGTCATGCTCGGGCCTCAGTTTGGTTCTCCTAATTCATTGTTTTAACGTTCAAATCTGAGGCCTTATCATGAGTTTTCACTTATTGTGACGTAAACTGGAACTTTGACATTAAATTTCAAGGAAAAAAATTGTTCCTTCTTCGTACACCAGAGGCGCTGTTCCATTTTTCCATACAAGAAACGCTGTAAGTACCTGGAAAGACGCTGTGAAGTAAAATAGTGAAAACCTGTGATAAGGGCTCTGATCATAACAAGCTCCTTGTGAAAAAAAAACAGATTTTATTATTTTATAAAGTGGTCCTCACTTGAATGGACATGCCGTTGAGTGCCTGCACGACGTCGCCGACCTTCATACACTGACCGCTCACCATGTTCTCACAGACCGGGATCACGCCCGTCACGTTGATGGGCAGCTGTAATCAAATAACACAAAGATAATAAACTAAGGAAGCTTCCCCGTGACGTCATGCGACGCAATTCGACCGATCCCAACTACAAGCAAAACTCAACCTTACCACTACGACATATGACCTGAAAGGTGCGGTTGTCTACGTGTGTATGAAAAACAAAACACGCTCGCCACGACGACGTCAAGTCAATCGAATTGTATCATTATATCGTAGTAGCAAGGACGATTTTCATTTTTAGGGTTCCGTAGCCAAATGGCAAAAACAGAACCCTTATAGATTCGTCATATCTGTCTGTCCATCCGTATGTCACAGCCACTTTTTGTCGAAAGTATAAGAGCTATCCTGTTGAAACTTGGTAGGTAGATGTATTATGTAAACCGCATTAGGATTTTTACACAAAAATAAAAACAAAACAAATTTTGTGGGGCCCCCCATACTTAGAATTGAAACTCAAAAATTTTTTTTTTCACCAAATCCATACGTGTGGGGTATCTAAGGAAAGTGTGTCCCCCCCCCCCGTAACTTCTAAAATAAGAGAATGATAAAACTAAAAAAAATATATAATGTAAACCTCAACAAAAACTTCCAACGAAAATTGGTTTGGATGAGATACAGTTAGCAGTTTTTGAGATATAGTACATTTTCAAAAACCGCAAATATAACTTTGCCAGTCATACAAACACTATGAAAAACAAAGTTATTTTTATTGTTTGTTTTTTTTTTTGTTGTTGTGTTTTTTTTTTTTTTGTTTTATTACTTACTAATCTGAATACAATTATATCCCTAATCTATGCTTGCTACTACGGAACCCTTCATGGGCGAGTCCAACTCGCACTTGGCCGGTTTTTTTAGTTAGTAGAAATTGCAAATCGCACGAATCGTCATAAGGGATGTTCCCCAACGGACTGGCTAACTACCCTATTTGAAAAATGAGCGTGCGTTCCTAGAATTAGCAATTTATACCGACGTGTCTCTTTAGATGGATGACCAAAGATTTTGAAACACAGTAACGCATGTGACGCGCATTGTAAAGATGATTTTTGAGGAAAGAAATATTCAGTTGCAAGTGGGATTCGAACCCGCGTCTTCTGGATAAGTACTCCATACGCCTTACCAATTTAGCCATCGCAACTCACACAAATCCCTGCACTTGCAACTGAATTTTTGTTTCCTCAAAAATCATCTTGACCAAAGATAAGCAACGCTTGTCTAGCTTTGTTTCAGGGTGGGTCCCAAAGTTAAGCAAATTTCGCCGAGGTAAGTCTGAGTTGGTGACTAAAGGCTAAAGTTAAGCAACTCTTGCAGAGGTCAGTTTGTGAATGACCAAATTTAAGCGGTGAGTTGTGAGAGGTTACACATCTTATGCGACTACTGTAAGGGTCGCCAGTTTTTCTTAACGTAGCTAATATAACTTGAAATGCGAATTACCTTAAGTTGTGCTATGATCTGAAAAGCTGCGAGCACGACGGCCGCGCCCGCCATACTGCCGCGGTTCTCTGTCATGGAGTTACACTCCTTCAGGCACAGACCTCCACTGTAACACGAGATACAACATTTTAATATAAGCAGTAGAGTGCATCAGGAAGGTTATATGCGATAGGCCGCCCTAATTAGGTCTTCTGTGGATGGTCCCTCGCACAAGTGCGTCAAGATGTCGGTATGCAGAAAGTCCACAAATTCGGTAGGTATGTGATTTTCTCTGTCAAGTGTTGTCATCCTCTGGCCCCTGCGATGCTTTAGGCCCTGGTCTGGTTAGTGTCGCGCAAATGTCTTATAGGATACAACGGCCCAGAATATAAAGGCAAACTTCAGTTTGCCTACTAATCTTTATTTCAATAAAGGGTGGTTTTTAGCGGAGATGAATAAAATAGATGATTCCAGAGCGGGATGTCTTATAAGACAATTTTCCAACAAAAACAATGGGTTTTTCTATCGAGTTTTCTTAGTAGCAGCTCGGAAGCTAGACTTGGGGCCAGTTGAAAGTAATGAGCCTGCTCCTATTGTATGCGACCTAGACATTATTGTCACATTTTTGGTTGTTTTATTCCAGAAACAGAAACATAGGCGTGTCGTTATATAATCATCTATTGTAAGATGGCTGCAGTAATACCTGTCGAAGGTGACTCCCTTGGCCGCCAGCAGCACGGGCGGCGCGTTGGGCCCGGCGCCCGAGTACACACACTCCAGGAACATGGGCGTCTCACAGGACCCTCGAGCTACCGCCAGGAACGCTTGCATGCCCTGAGCCACGATCCACTCGCGATCGTGAGCTTCCACTTTCACACCCAACGGGCATAGAACATCCAGGGCCGCCTGGGAATTAAATAAAAGAGGAGTTGGCAGCATGTTGTCACCGTGTCTTAAAAGACACGTTAGGCAGTTGGCCCTCTGCCTAATCTTTCTCCGGTCAGACTAGCGTTCCGTCAGACTATGAAGACGTGGAAAGGGCAGGGCAGTGTTTAAATTGTTGAGGGCCCTGGGCAGATAAGAACTGGGCAGATATAACTGTGGGCCCTTCAGAAAGCAAAAAAGCCAGGTGAATCGAATTAACTGGCATACTGACACGCAAGTTTTACCCCGAAGATTGCGAGGCCCTGTGAATAAGTTGGCCCATGGGAAAAATGGGCCTGGGGACGAGAGAGTGAAAACGCAGTGTACGCACACATCAATGGCGAACTAAGCCTGTCCAGGGTGAGATTGACAACTGGGAATGAGATCCCCGATCTTAATGAAGTAGGCACAGAGCATATTTTTAACCGTGTTTAGGATTTCTTGAGGTCATTTGGAGACCTTAAGGGTACGCTAGTCGGTCATTCTTCCATACAAACGTAGTTTGGAGATTAATCCAACATTTGACGGTATACATTCAGAATAAACAATGATTCACATTTATCTCATTGTTATCTAGGTCTATATGGAAACAAAAAAGTAAAAAAAAACATCTAATACGAGTTTTGATTTTTTAATGAATCTTCGGAAGCAAATAAATAACAAAAGAAGACGGTAAATTGTAAAATAATTACCATACAGGCATAGGTAATTTGTTCAAAAATGTAAATTATTTTACTTTGAACAGATACATTCAGTAGTTTTATTATAATATCCAAACTCCCGAAGGTCTCTGGAAAAATTGCAGTAGTCCATTCTACAATGAAATCACGTATGTATGAGTCTGTCAAAGGTTGGAGTATGTGTGCGTAGGTGCCCTAGCTTCTTACTAGTCATCCATGTCATTGATATGTGATGTTGGATGAAATAACATGCATTTTAATCCCGCCCGCCAACGAGTTCGACCCGCCGACTAGGGCATCCTTAAGGGCCCTGGGCGGACCACCCTTTCTGTCCCCCTCTATGGAACACCGCTGTGCAATCTCCCTTGTTGATCACTACCTGCTGTACCTATATACCGCTATTTAATTAACCGACTTCTTTAGGGTTTAATGCGTATAAACGTATTTTTCTTTATTTCTTTCCATGATTGAAACTGTCAAGTGGACTACATAAGTTTACCTGCGCCAGATCCACGGGCGTCATCTTGTTGGCAGGCATGTCAGAGAGACACCGCGCCCAGTTCTGTGCGCGGCCCCGCACGCCGCCCTCCAGCCACAGCGGTGAGGCCGCGCCCCCGTACATCGACACGTTGCACGGGGGCCTGCTCACTTCCACTGATTTAAACACTTCGAATCTAAAATCATCATAAATATAATATTACGAGAAACTTTCTGCTAAAGGGATCTGATAGAATAAATATGTCTGGAATATCACAACTGATATTAAATTTCCTCCCGCTAATGCTACACTAGCGCCCCTAGCGGCGAATTCACACACGACTGCTCTCATAATGTCCGCTACAAGGTATAATAGCCCAATGGCAATCGATAATCGTTAACGCTCAGCAGTCGCTAGTACATTTTCAACTTTATAAACCAGCGCATAAAGTTGAAAATCTATTAAAGATTATTATCGATCGTTTTCGTTACTTATCGCTTAGCAGTCTAATAAATTTTCAACTTTATGAGTTGGAGTGTTAAGTTGAAAATGTATTAGCAACTTTTGGCTATAGGGCCAGTACTCACTTCCACGCCGCCAGCTCGGCTGCCTCAGCGGCGGCGTCGGGCGCGGTGCAGGGGTCCACCTCGATGGTGACACAGCCGCGCTCCTTCAGAAGCTTCACGCCTGCGCCCACGCCCCAGCGGATGTTCTCCTGAGGATTATAGCTAACAGATTTAAGGTAATGTAGAGAGACCTATTGGCTGAGAGATGGATTACTGCCCTATGAATCATGGCTATTCACAGAACATACAGGGTGAATTTTTCAACTGGGCGTGGATGGCTATATTCGAAACTATGAGGAATATCAAAAAACGTTGAAAGGAGTCTCGAGGCCAATTTTGAAGAACTAAAACTGCATCATTAGATTTTAGAAAAATCATGGCCAGGAAACCAACTCGTTGATTTTGGAAAAAAAATCACACCTGTATTATTTAATAAGGATCAAATTCGGGGAAGTAATCATATACGGCAAACTTATATCGATCCACGTCCAGTTGAATGATTCGCCCTGTATGGACTACAAATAGTTTCTCCGGGTCTGGCTGTTTGTGTATGTTTGCAAACGAATCCCGGGAGTAAAGCGGGACAAAGATTAACTACGGTTTGTCTTTAATGGATTTTCAATTCTACGCCATAGATAATAAGGTTGAAAATATACTAAAGACAAACAGGTCCTCGACTTTGAGACAGTTTGCCTTTAAGAAATATTTAACCTTATTCTAACGACAATAAAGTTGAAAATCTATAACGAGCTCGAAGTTAGAGACTTAGAGAATAGCATAGCTGGTCTAACTAACCCTCGCTTCATCAAGCGACTCGAGCACATTATAACAGGCGTCTTTCGGTCCGATGGAAGCAACCGCCACCACTGAGTACTCCAGTATGCTGGTTATCGCGAAGGCCTTGCCTATGTGTAGTTCACGTGCGAATCTGAAACATATGAAGAAAGAAAGAAAACTGAAAATCTATTATTCTCCCTTCACACGACGCCTAGTAACACGCGTCGCGCTCCGTGTGGAGAAAAATTTACAGCCAGCGAAGTGGGCTCCGGTCTACTCAGAGTGAATAACAGTGAATTTTAAAATTAATGTCATAGAAAGCTAAAACTATAAGGAATAGCGAAAACTACTTTTTCAAAAGAATCTAGAGGCCGATTTCGATGAAATATAAAATCAATCAAATTTCATGAAAATCTACTTGTTTATTCATGTAGTTACTAAGGCCAACATCTAACAATTTTAAAGTTATCAAAAGTCCAGCGGTGCAATGCCTACTTGATATAAAAAATTACGTGAGAGGAAAATATCAAAAACACTTACGCATTTAGTTGTTGTGAAATCAAGCCGCCACATTTTTGATCTAATTCAGCTCCAGCTGGCGACAACTCCAATTGCTTATTATGTTCATAACAGCAAATTACAAGACCTTTCTGTAAAATAAAATTGCGCATTGCAAGCTTCATTTTAAACAATGGGATACTGTACTATTTAAAAAAAGAAAAAATTAATATCCTAGGTCCCTTTAAAGTGCCCTCAGCACAGATTAATTCTTCCATGATATAATTATGTAATTGCGTGCATTAATAACAGCCAGAACTGCCCGGTCTACTAGCATAATGGCCTAATTGAAAGCAGCACCTGATAGAAAACAGTCACGGTATGCAACACCAGAGGTGTCGCATGCGCGTTGCTGACCCTGCATTAAAGAACTAGCTCACTCGCGTCCCAAACGAAATGCGAACGAATCACTTGGCGATGCGAGTTGATAGACGTCAGTTAGTCAGACCCTGAAGAGCCTTTCAGGTTCTGACTGACTGGCGACCACCTACCACCAAGCGTGACGGGGCTTGTCGCTTCTAATGACACACATTGGTTCACATCTTGGGGGAGGGGACATTGTATACTAGGCCATCCCCTCACAGCACATAGGTAGGTTTATTGACTTTGAAAATATGAAACCAGCTCAAAATGCAGCCTGTTAAAAGAGATTAAAATAAAGTTGGACTTTTTTTATGTGATCCTAATTTTGCTTGCCTGTGTTTTAAGGGAAACATAAATAAATTTTATTTACCTGAGCTGCCCCTCCTTCACTTGCCGCAGAACTTAGGGCCCTTGTATCCTTACCATAATTCAGTCTTCTATTCAAGAATCTTGCACTCTTTAATAATTTTGAAAACATTATATCAAAAAAAAATTAAAAAGCTATTTGTAATTTCATTGTTTAATTTATGTAAAAATGTAAACCATCTAGATTTGTATAAAATAATGTTTGAATGTTGAATTTTCTTAATTTTTAAGTGTATAAAGGTTAGTTTATAATAAATAGAGCCTACATGGTATGTGCCATGCAGATTCAAAGTGAGTTATAAGCATTAACAAGTAATTTCATTCAATATTTCACAGCTATGGTTACTTCAATGTAGGTCTATAATATCACTTTTTTACCTCACAGGCGAACAAACATTTCTGTTGCAATAAATGTTGCACATCATGAATGCAACTTCTATAATAAATAAGTAAAGACTTCTCTTGTTTTGCACTTCACTTAAAATCAGTCAATAAATATTATTTTATATTACAGCTCGGAGCTCCTAACAAGAGTTTGCTCCTCTATCTTCGGCCACCACCAAAAATTTTAAAAGAAGTTGTTTTTGGCACATGTCTTATTGTTAGTGATACTCTAGTTTCCCTAGGCACTGTTATATGCCTGACATATTTATCAGAGCACATATTTATGTTCACTATTGATGCGTCCAGTAAATCCTCCTTCAACTCCTCTATGCAATGCAGATAACAAGTGTACAGCTTCTCTTGTAATATTAACAGGCTTCGTGGTTCGAGCAAAATCGAAAACACAGGTGTTGCATTTCTAGTGTCATCTTCTGCTGGTTTCAGGAATTTTAAAACAATGTGAGATCCAGCAGATATTGTAGTAATAGTTGGATAGAAGAGAGAGCCGTCTAGATGTGGCATGATACCCTGTCCTGGTTGGTACTCATTTACTAACACATGGTTTGGCCGTTTCCCATCCATGACATTGAGAGCATGTATTTTCTCAAGGTATTTATCCAGCCATTGAGGTATAGCTTCGGCTATCATGCCCTTATTGTGAGGTATTCCGCCCCAATTCTGCAGTCTTCTGTTTGAAAGTTGCGTCCATTTTGGCTTTGGTACTGCGTAAATACTCGACAGGATTCCCTTTTCTTCGGCTGTTGTTATAAACTCTGATATGTAGTAGGCAGTTTCCGGAGCCTGTAGATAAAATAGTGATTGAATTAATCGCTAGGTATAAAGATTACGACATTAGGCCCAATGTTTTTCATAAAACCTGCTATGGTTACTTTAAATGAATACTTACAGTAATGACTCTGTGGTCTTCTAAATTAAAATTATCTGAATACATTTTGAACTATTATTTAAATATTTAATTAAATTGAACCTGTTGAAATGATGGCCTGTTTGTTTTGCAGAATTTATTGTAATTGATTTGACGTTTAGCATGTAAACAAATGAATGACATACAAAAAAAGATAAAACGTATTGTTACTACCTCAAACAAACTTAGGGTTTTATAAAAAAATATATCAAAGTGTGATGTTTCGTTGCAAAATGTGAGTTCATGTTCAATTAAAAAAACCATAGACTTTATTTATTGAAAATATGCTGATATTAATGGCTTACTGATTATTAACTTCATCAACTTTGAAGGATCATGATAAACAATTAAACGTAAAGATTAAGAGGTTGCCACTGATAAATAAAACATGTTGACATTTTAGGACATCTAGTGCGTTTTATTTACAACAGCCAATAATTATTTTATTGCCGTTTTTAAAGAAAATAAAGTTAATTGAAATCTCTTAGTGCCCCTATTATTGCTTTATCAGAATCACAAAATCCCATAAGTATTAAAAAAGAATGAAACTTGAACATTTTTCGACACTTTTCAAAGAACGTGTTTAATTTACACGCGACGTGCGCGCGACCTTTCAAAGCAGAAACAAAACATATACAGCTAATCTTTTTTGACAGAAGCGTACAGAAGATAAAAATGTTATTTGTTAATAATTTTTTTGTAAATATTTGTTAAAAGTGCAATTGTAGAATGTGATCATAATGGGTGGTTGCATAGGAATAACTAGAAGTGGTAGCGGGCCAATAGAGGAGTCTTCGGCTACCGTGTCTCGGCCTAATTCAGGTGGGGTAAGCGATCATCTGTCTCCGTGGAGACGTCGAGTGCGTGTTCTCATGACTCTATGTTGTAGGCGGCCTGAGGAAGAACCAGTCGCTGTGCCACGAGACCATACGATGGAAATCAGACGTGCCATTGACAGAAGGACAGTTACGTAGCAAAAGGGATGAGTTTTGGGACACAGCGCCGGCGTTCGAGGGACGGAAGGAGATCTGGGACGCGCTACGGGCGGCCGCCGTCGCTGCTGAGGCAATGGACTTCCAGCTGGCGCAGGCGATACTCGACGGAGCCAGTGTGTCCGTGCCTAATGGCTACCTCACTGAGTGCTATGATGAATGGGGCTCAAGATATCAGGTACATACATTGCTTTACCTTCCCTGCACAAAGTGTGGCTATGAGCATATTCTTCATAGCCTTATTACATAAAATGATATTGAATAACCTTCAATAGAGTGTTGTTTATGAGAACATGTACTGACCACTGTCATTGTGCATATTATAAAACTGTGTTTTAAACTGAAGGCTTTGACTAATAGTTGCTCATGTTTAAAATAATTTTAATTCACAACGGTTGTTATTTCCTCATAATTTTTACTCTTACAAAGTCAGAATATAAATATTAAATTGTTATGCCTAATTAGTATTTATGTATGTATCTTTGTTTCCTGTTGAGCCTTTTTTGATGTTGTGTTTATTTGGTTCCTTATTAAATTTGGCTACAATAATGTGATATTATCCTCAAGTATCCTATAGCAAGTTATGTTGAATGACTGGCCTGTTGGTCTAGTGGTTAGTGACCCTGACTGCTATGCCGGAGGTTGTGGGTTCGATTCCCACCCAGGACAAATGTTTGTGTGATGAGCACGATCATTTGTTCTGTGTCTGGGTGTAATTTATCTATAATATGTATGTATTTAGAAATTTTTTTTTTTTTTTTTTTTTTTCCTTCTTTTTATCTGCAATCGGCTTTAAGCCATAATCAGATGTTGTCTGGGATTAATTTGGATTGGGTGCGATTCCATTGAACAGCACCGTAAGTCAGTAGAGACTAAATACTTAGTTCCTCTGGTCTATGTCCAATATTTGCCATCTTTTTAGGCGAATCACATCTTCCTGTCGGGTTAATAAGTTCTTAGCCAATTCATTTGTGTGTTTGCGAAGCCTCTCCTTGTATCTCTTGCTTATTTTACAAGCTTCTTCCTTTATGGTTGGCATCTCCAAGTATTCATGAATTTCACTGTTTCTAACGAACCAATGTGCACTTGAAATTGTTCTTAGAGCAATGTTTTGGAACCTCTGAAGGATCTCGATATTGGAGTTGCTAGCACAGCCCCAGAGCTCTATCCCGTAGGTCCAGATTGGCTTAATAACCGCCTTGTATACAAGTAGTTTGTTTCTGAGGGACAGCCGGGACTGACGTCCCAGTAACCAAGATAGTCCTTTGAATTGTAGGGTAGCTTCTGTTTTCTTGGCTTTGATGTGGTTAGCCCAGGTAAGTCTTCTATCTAGGTGTAGACCGAGATATTTAACGCTGTTATTGTTTGGTAATGGTTTTCCCTCCATACACACAGGCGGACAGTCGCCTTTCCGGAGTGCGAATGTTATTTGTGTCGATTTAGTTACACTAGCCTTAATTCTCCACTTCTTGAGCCATAGATCGACCTTATTGAGCTGTTCTTGCAGCATCAGCGATGCGTTGTTCGGGTTTGTATCACTGGCAAGGCATGCGGTGTCATCTGCGTAAGTCGCTGTTACAACGTTTTCTGTCTCAGGCAAGTCGGCCGTATATATGGAGTAAAGGACCGGGCCAAGCACCGAACCTTGTGGAACTGAGGCGGTGATGTAGTAAAGCTGTGACAGCTCTTCTTCGTATTTTACTTGGAATCTTCTTTGATCCAAGTAAGATTTCAGGAGCATGTAGAATGAGTTTGGTAGGGGGGTTTTTAGCTTGTACAGCAGTCCTTTATGCCAGACTCTATCGAATGCTTGCTGGATGTCAATGAATACTGCAGAACAATACTCCTTTCTCTCTAGTGATTGTCTAATTTTGTGAACCACTCGGTGTACTTGCTCTACGGTAGAATGTTTATCCCGAAATCCAAACTGGTGATCAGGTACAATCTTGTTTTCGTCCAGTACTGGTTTAAGTCTTAGTAAGAGAATTTTTTCGAAAACCTTAGATAGAATGGGGAGAAGACTTATAGGCCTATATGAGCTAGGTTCTGTTGGTGGCTTTCCTGGTTTTGCAATCATACAGATTTGGGATATTTTCCATAGCTTTGGATAGTACTGTATTCTAAGAATGGCATTAAATAGCATTGTTAGAAATACCACTGCTTTTCTAGGCAATTGCTTAAGGACTTCACTCGTTATAAGGTCGAATCCCGGAGCTTTTTTGTTTTTTAAGTAACGAATTATTCGGGTTAATTCCTTTGGGGTGACAGGTTTCAGCGGTGGCGATAACTGCTGGTCACTATTGATCATTCGATCAACTTCCTCTTCAAATTCTGTCATAGATGACTGGTTTGGAGTGAAGACTTTACTGAGATGTTTAGCAAAAAGCTCAGCTTTTTCTCTTCCATTTCTAGCCCAAGGATCGTTGGAGGAGGTCCTTAACGGTGGAACATGGCTAACTGGTCTTTTAAAATTCTTAGTTAATTTCCATAATGAGTAATTGTCCTTCTTATGGGCTGAAAGTGTGGAAAGTTTTTCTTGGAAAGATGTATTCTGATTCTCTTTGATTAGCTCTTTTAGTTCTCTAGAAATTCTATTGTATTCTGCCCTATCTAAATCGGACCTGCTTGTGTGTAATTTCCTTCGTTGTCTCCGTTTTTCTTCCAGTTTGTTACGTATTTCCAGCGGTATATTATTTTTATGGGTGGAGAGGCTTAACGTCGGAGTAGCACGCCACGCAGCTACTTGTATGAGGTTTGTGATATAAAACGTGGCCTCATCTATATCTTCTTCTGTTTTAAGTTTGACCTTTAGGTTGACTTCATCTTCCAGATATTCAGTAAATGCATCCCAGTCTGTTTTGTGATTATACAATGCTGGGCTCTGCGGTCTGTGTATTGCCGACACACTAAATGTTGCTATGATAGGGGTGTGGTCAGATACGCTATCAAGCGATGATTTTACATCAAAATATATATCAGACAGTCCTTTTGCGATGAAGAAGTCTACCAGATCGGGTATCTTGTTAACATCAGTTGGCCAGTAAGTTGGTTCGCCTGTTGCTAGTGTTATAAGTTTATGTTTGTCAATACATTTCTTCAATTCTCGTCCTTTAGTAGTGGTCAATCTAGATCCCCAGTAAGTGTGTTTACAGTTCCAGTCCCCACCGCTTATGAATCTGTTTCCCAAGCTCTGAAAGTAGCAGTCAAACATTTGTTGTTTCAAATTGTGCTTTGGTGGGCAGTAGATAGAGCTTATATTAATAGGGCCCATACTTTCATATAAAGTGATGGTAGTTGCTTGCATCCAATCCTCCTGAAACTGGCTGTGGAGGTGATGTTTGATGTTATTTTTTATAATAACAGCGGACCCTCCGTGAGATGTGGTATCAGGATGATTGGTACAATATACACAATAGTTATCCATCTTGAAGTTCTTACGGTCATTAAGGTGTGTCTCAGATATGAGAGCAATATCAACCTTGTTATCCTTCAACAGTATTTCTAGTTCTTGTTTATTTGGCGTTAGGCCATTAATGTTCCAGGCAGCAATACGTAACGACATCATTGTGGGAGCCTACTGATGAGTGTCATGATGAGATTCATCATTGTGCTAAACTGCGATATGAGTTGGTCGATCCTTTCTGTCTGTCTTCGCAAGAGTGCTTCTAAGCTATATTTATTTTCCCGTTCAAGTTCTATTTTTGTAAAATGTGTTCTCTGAGACTCATGGTCAACGTGATTTTTCGAATTTGTTCTCTGTGACTCGGTATGGTAACCTTGGTCTATCTGTGTTCTCTGTGTTTTTGCGTGGTTAGTGTTGTTTCTCGGGTGAGCTTTCTGTGTCTCAGTAAGGTCTACAACAGCTTTATTAGATCTGCTGACAGCTTCACTGTAGAGTCCCACGCTTTCTGTAATGCTTGACTGTCGACTTTTTGGTTGGGAAAGCCTGGGAGTACTTACAGACTTGACGGTTTTCTTGTTTGTGTCAGTTTGAAGCTCATCAGTTGCAGTGTCATTTTTCAGTACTTTCTCATTGGGTCTACTTTTCGGATGTGGTGGGCGTTTGTTTCCGGTATGCTTTCTTGCAACAATTTCCTTGTAAACATGACATCCTTTGTAGCTAGCCGGATGACTTCCTGAGCAGAGCGCACATACAGCTGGGGTGTTTTCATCAATTAGGCACATGGTGGTTTTATGTGCTCCGGCACATTTCACGCATCTGTACGGTCTCATGCAATTATTTTTGCTGTGCCCATATTGCTGGCATCTTTGACATTGGACCACAGTCGCTTTTCTTATTGGATCTTCTATGGTAACTTTCTGGTTGTATATAAATTTTATTTCCTTGACCAGTCTGTTATTTTCATGCGGCGCCACATTGACAAAGAATGTATTTAGAGGTTCTTTGGTTCCTTGTTTACGAGCAGTGACTATTTCCCCTTGTACCTTGTTTCCAGTTTTCTCTATTGCTTCTATAATAGCCTCTTTTGGTGTACTGAAGTGGAGATGTTTTATGACAATCCTTGTGCATTTTTGATCCTTGCATGTAAAAGTGTGACCTATAAGTCCTTTGCTTCTTATATGCTCTATCAGGGTTTTATATTTGTCGACAGAATGGGAAAAGATGATGAGTTGATTTTTGGACACAATTTTGTAAGTGTAGTCATCCTTTCCCACAACTTCTTCGATGAGTTGAGTGAGTTTCAGTAGGTTGTCAACGCCATACAGTATTATCGGTGGTGGTTTAGGTGATCTTTTGGCTGGAGCATCTCCCACTTCCACATCTAGCAATGCAAAGCTGTTACTTATTTCTACTACTGTGGAAGAATCCTGTTCACTATTATTTATTCCTCTATGTTGGTTAATAATTGTGTCCCGTCGCTGTGTTCTTTTTGCTTGATTAGCTCTTGCCTCCTTTTCATCAGGAGAACGGTTTCTTTTTTGATTTGGCACTCGTTGCCATGGTGCGTTGTGGTTGTAGAGTCTGCTTTGTTCATCTTTTGATTGTAAGTTGTCAGTAAGTTTTTTCTGGCTCATTTCGCTAACTGATGCTGATCTTTGCCGATGAAATAGGCCTGGATGGAATAATTGTTGAGTCAATGTTTTCTTTGGTTTTTCCGGTAAAGTTTCAATGGGTAGCAATCCTTTGCCCCCCCCAGAATACGTGGGGCAGCCCGAGCTATGCTCAGGGAGGGATTCTCCGGCTCCGCCGGTACCCTCCTGGGGTAGTTTATCTTTAAGTGTTGCTTCTTCCATAGTTGTAATTTTTTATTGGGTTGTCTTCCCATTCCCTTTGCCAGTTAGTTCGGTTATGGCGCCGAAGATTCGCCGTCGTTCTTCATACTCAGCTGCTGCGGTCACGAGGTAGGTGATAAGTGCGGGGCTCGTTATAGACCGCAACATTGCCCGGAGGGGACGACCCACAAAGATGAAAGTATGTGAGCCCATCAATAGACCGCGTCGGCAGTCTAAAGATGGCGGGGACGTGTATGAAGAACTTGTTGATGCGCGCCTGATAGCCTAGCTCCGCACACCTAGGCGTACGCTACTGGCAAACTTAGCATTTTTTAGGTGCGTGTTCCCTGGCAAATAAAAACACGCCCCACTAAGGCCTACACCAACCAACCCCCCCCACACCAACCAACCCCCCCTATTTAGAAATATATAAGTATGTTTATCAGTTGTCTAGTACCCATAACACAAGCTCTGCTTAGCTTGGGACTAGATGGCGTTGTGTGATAGTTGTGGAATATTATTATTATAATCTTTTAAGTGATGTAAAAATGCAATGGGATTACTAAAAGTGTATTGTTCACTTAAACTACAATAGAGAGGAAAATGCAAGTCCACCTATTTATAACTTACTTGTTTTAATTAAATAAACAAGTACTCAGTAATAAGTAAAAGAGAACTAAATTACATAGGTTTTTGCATGAAGGATGTATTTTTTATTAATACAAATGGTTTTAAAACTGTTTAAATCCTTACATTCTTGTTTTAAATGTTCATTGCGCAATTGACTAAATATGGCACATTATATTGTCTGTGATCATAAATCTGTGGTGATTATAAACATGGTAGATATCCTGCATTAAGTTCTAATGTACTATCATTAGAACTTAAAATGGCAACTTAGAGTTTTTTTTTAGATTTGACAGTACTAAGCTTCGTGTCTGTCGCTCAAACCTGTGTAAAAGTCTTTTCTAAACCTACTCATCATCTGCCTAGCTATTCCCTAACTTTATTGAGGTTGAACTCCAGTCAAACTGGAGTTCAACCTCAATAGAGAGTCAAACTGGATGCATACATATAATAAATAATTTACATGCACGATGCCCTTTTTGACTGTGGATATCTTCACTGCAGTACTACCTACTACCTTATAATCCAATAAGGCGAAGTGTTAGGACTGGTTCTGCAAGCACTTTGCAAGCACTGTTTAACCTTAATAGACAGGCCTGTTGGTCTAGTGGTTAGTGACCCTGACTGCTATGCCGGAGGTCTTGGGTTCGATTCCCACCCAGGACAAATGTTTGTGTTATGAGCACGATCATTTGTTCTGTGTCTGGGTGTAATATCTATAATATTTATGTATTTAAAAATATATAAGTATATCAGTTGTCTAATACCCATAACACAAGCTCTGCTTAGCTTGGGACTAGATGGCGTTGTGTGATAGTTGTGGAATATTATATTATTATTATATTAATTGTATCCACTGAGTAGCTGTTACAATTTAACCACATGGCCTTCAGAATGATGGGAAGTTCTTAAGACGTTACCATGTTGCTGGAACCTGTAATGGAAAGGGCAATTGTAGGAACAGGTTGACTTTTAGTCAAGTCTTACAGTGCCTTTCCTGCTCCACTCAGGGTGGGAGGAGTCATTTGACCTCAGAAAAAAAGTTCCCCTCAAGATAGTTTTTTAAGACGGTTTCTGTAATACCTACCTGATAAAACCTTCATCTTAAGTCCCTTAAAAATAAAGAGAAAAAAAAAAAAAAAAAAAAAAAAAACCTTCATCTTCTTCAGCAGTTAGAACTTGATTCTTTTAACTACCTACTTAACTCCCCAAGCTGATTCTTAACAGAGAAGTATAAAAGGGACCCGCCAACCACAAATAAATGATGATAGCAGCCATTTTATTGTCATGTTTAGTTCTTCTTTTATGTGCGGATATACCTCCCCAGGTCCCAATATACTGCCTATCGCCCCCCATAAACATGGTGAAGGAGGCGAGCGGTCGCGACTCGCCGGCGGAGTGGTCGGAGCCCGTGGAAGGAGGCACGGAGGTGTCGCTGCGCCTGCGCCTCTCCAGCACTTGCAAGGATGTAGATCTAGCTGTGTACTCCCGGCATACTGTTGCGCAGTGCAAGAATAAGTTACATGTGAGTTGATGTCTATTATTTCTGGCATAATTTTTTAATTTTGCCTTGCCTGTAAAAATTTCTCTAGTATCACGAATGCATTTACAATTTTTTCAGCAGTAAATAGTTGTGTATCAATAGTGACGGCCTTGTTACTATTACACAATCAAAAAGAGGTCTAATATGTGTTATTTTCAGCTCTATGGCTTTTTAGTAATGAGTTAACATCGCATTTTTGGCATAAGATATTAAAGAAATAGCAAGACACAATAAACTACCTATTCTGTCTGTCTAGGAAATCAAATTCTGTAAATATATGGTTTTATTGCCCAAGGATAAGTATGTTTAAACCTTCAATTAAACACACAACACGGTTGGTGCAGTGGTTGAACGATTGACAGTCTCTGCAGCGGTTTTGCAGCGTGTCGCGGGTTCGATTCCCATACGGAACAAATATTAGCACTTAGAGCCTACAGGGGTCTGGTTGGTTGCGTATATGTGAGTTCAATTTTTATGAACACATCCACAATGCAGGAATTAATTCTGGTGTATACCAAAGTTGCATAAAAATTGTCTTAGTCATTCCTGACCTAGACTAAGGTCAAGAGCAAACCCATCATTTGGCCAAGCAATAGCTTTACGGGAATTCCCGTAAGTTCCAATTTGAAAGATCAATAATTAAGATTAGTGTAAATGAGATAATAGCTGGTAGCATACAGCCTTGTATTGAAGACCTTGATTATGATCGGTTATGGATGTGCTAATAACTATGATGTAAACACCGTTTAATTAGCTGTTCGCAGTAAATATAGATTTTCATAGCATTTGTAAACCCGAATGAAGAACTTAATTTGTTTATTGTCTCGAAAAACTTTCTGCGTGTATAAATTGAAGAAGGAGACTTCAATTTATACACTTTTCTGCACGAATAGCACAGTGGCTAAGCGATTGATAGCTACGCTACTTATGGCCAGTTCGATTACTGGCCTACATATTTGTAGGGCCTACAGATATTTTGTAAACGCACCCTCACACTGAGGAAATACCTATGGGACAGATTAAAAAATAAATCTTTTAGTGGGCCAAATTTTATACTCCTTTATCATCCATTTACGTAAAAAGGGGTACAGTTTTTGCAACACATTTTAATATACATATAGAATAATGCAGATTAAAATAACTGTTTTTTTTTGAGACTAAAATGTCAGTGTCATCAAGTGCGTAAGGTATTTATTTTATTGCATAATTGCTCTTTAAATAATATGCATTTTATTGGAATCTCTATAAATACAGTATGAATTTTATTATTTCAACTGTATCTCCCAATACATTGCCAAACAAGTCTTCACCTTCGATTCCACTTGACCTTAAAGATTCTTTATAATAATATTCAATACTTTTATGTAATAATTCATAACTGGACACGACGGTGACACGTCGTGCCCATTAGCATTATTTGAGGTGTCAACAACTAGATTATGGAGTAATTTTCTTTTACGTCGTCTCGTTTTTTTTTTTACCACACCAATCATCTTTCCTTTATCGTTAATGCGTTTACAAACTTTCAAAACTGACATATACCTACAAACAACATGACACGGGATAACTACTTGTAGTTCATACAAATATTTGTTTTCGTCGGGAATCAAGTCCGCGACACGCACCGCAGCAGTAGACTCCTCAACCAATACGCCAACCGTACCGTTAAATGTTATGTTAAAGTAAAATGAGCTTTGACTACAACCATGACCAGCCGTAATGATAGAATTATTGATTAACTCTAAAGTACTCATTGTAATTATGAAACCATACACGTTCATACAATTCTGCACTTTATCGAACTGGTTTTTGATTTCAATCAGTAGGTTTTATTTTTAAACGGTCATCTTTTTCCTGTTTTAACAAAATCGTTTAAGTTGTTTTGATGAAATTAGTTAATAATATTTTCATATCAAATCAACTAAGTCAGGGCTCTTGAGAGAGGAAACTCATCATAACAATACACACCGTGTCCAGAAGAATTATTTTCTGAATCAAGGGCTTGATCCAGCTGCTAAGTGAGTGCCTTCTCAGAACTTGGTCGATAGTCCCGAAATTTTTAATTTACAAAAAAAAATGTTTTCCCACACTTAGAATTTCTCCTGTATCGTCACAAACACCCCGACATGGAACAGTTACTTAAAGATCATACAATTATATGCGGAAATCGAACCCGTAACACGCAGCGCAGCAGTCGATCTCAGGAACTCGCCAACTGTGCCGACAAACAAATACACATACAAATTAAGTTAAAAAAAAATAAAACCCCCAAAAAGAAAAACACTAAAAATAGCCTCATCAGATTTTGGTCGATAGTCTCGATTTTATTATTATCTTAGTATAACGTCTTCTTTGTAGGGCCAAGGTCGCTCAACTCGTCCTTGTCTACCTACGCAAATTGACGCCAATATTTTAGGTGTCCTGGCTCAGATCGATATACATTCTATAAATAAAATCTTCTTTGAAAACCCTTAAAAGGCTGTGGCCTGCTACGTACTACAAGACATGTTCGGGTCCTTTCGGTACTATTCTTCATAAATAGAGATGGGTATGCCCTAGATATATTGGGTGCATTGAATATACGCCCGATAAATGCTAGTAAACGACGAATAAATGGCTTTCGCGTGGGCTTGCTTATTTTTTTACTGAACAAAGTTATTTGTTTTTATTCCCAGTGACCGGGCATTTTGGACGTAAACTCATTTATGCCCAATATGCCAAATTTATGCCCATTTTGTTCATAAAAGTTTTTGCATTCGACCCATCTCTATTCACAATCACAACCAAACAGCAGCATAAGTAAAGGGGTAAATACCGATACGAATCCTATAGGGTACATATACCTACTTCCCGTCATGATAATCATTATCATTTATTCCACAGAAAATATGGTACTACGCCGTACGCGATAACACATTCCCGTAACTGTTAGTCATTAGTCTATAGGACATGCATAGGCTCTATGCGGTTCCCATAAACTAGTAACAGTCTTGTGCCTTCACAAGACTGTCTGAATGGACCCTTGTCCATTAAAGTCTGGATGACATTCGATTACGTCGCTTGGCCTGCGCCGACGACAGACCGACCAAAACATGGAACGCTCACTAATTAGAAATAACGAAAGGCCGATAAGAATAGAATAAATAGATTTCTTTGCAGAATTCAGACCAACCCAGCAGTCGTCATGTCGTTGTTCTCAATCCTTAGTCAACAAAGCGTATATTTTTATGACCAAAAACCATGTAGTATTTGTTATCAGCATGCCAACTACAAATGCTACTACAATACTATCTTACAAAAGCCAGTCATAAAAAAATATGTACATTGTGCAGCAGGTTGGCGAGCACGGTCAGTCGCACAATGTGTTTTTTGACCCAAAAATCGGACATCACACTTTTTTTAGTTCAAGGGATAGAGTATTCTAAAACAAATGCAAGAGTAAAACTCCCACCTGCATATATTTTATAGTTTTTCGTTTATAGCTATCAGAATTTTCGGTACCGAAATTCGCAAAAATACTAAAAAAATATACAACTTTTATTACTTACTTAGGAAACGAAAATTTCTTAATTACTTTGAAAGGCCTAAGGCTTAGTTATATTTTTTTTTTTTTTTTTTTTTTTTTTTGTTGTATGATGGATCCTAATACGGTAACATCATAAAAAATACAATCTAGCTTAATACTAAAGCTAATGAGTAATTAAATTTTGACTTAATTTGCTAGGGACAGTAAACCTAAGAATGTGTCCATTAACACTTTTCTTATTGTCTCTATTAAGGGGAAGACACTTTGTTCTTGTGTTCTTTATGGGTAGCACTCACTTCACTACATTAAACTAACACTTCACTAAATTAACTCAAAAGGTTTTGTCCTTTTTAGCCTTCTCACTATGTCCGTGTTGTCGAGGAGCTGGATAGCCTCGATGTTCACATGATGGTGAAGCCTTCGTTCATGAGCTTCGGCGTTCTTTTTAATTATGTCTATGACGAGGTCTACTTTGAGGTCCCGATGAAGGTCGTCATTTCGAATGTACCAGGGCGCATTGACGATTCCTCTGAGTACTTTGTTTTGAAAACGCTGTATAATTTTGATATTACTTTGTTTGGTACAGCCCCAAAGCTGAATACCATAAGTCCATACAGGCATCAGGACTTGTTTGTATAAAAGTACTTTGTTGTGTACTGACAGCGAAGAATGTCTTCCTATCAGCCAGTACATCGACTTGTAGCGAAGCTCTAGTTCGTCGCGTTTCTTTTTAACATGAGCTTTCCAGCGAAGCTTTGCGTCTAATGTCATGCCTAAGTATTTGGCTGTATTTTCGTACGGTATGACATGACCGTTTATGTTTATCGGATGATAATTTGGCTTTTTGTTTGTGAAGTCTATGTGAACAGATTTTGATTGATTAAGTTTCACACGCCATTTTTTTGTCCAGTCAAAGATAATATTGACGGCTGTTTGAAGTTTTTCGACTGCTTCTTCTTGAGTGACACCTGTGGCCATTATAGCTGTGTCGTCTGCAAACGTGGCAATGATATTGTTTTCTAACTCAGGAATATCGCAAGTGTACAATAAGTACAAGACGGGACCTAGGACACTTCCTTGCGGTACTCCAGCTTTTATCGGCTTGAGTTCTGAATGTGCATCATCTTGTCTTACTCTAAACATACGCTGTGATAGGTAAGACTCTAAGATGTCAGCAAACTGTTTAGGGAGCATATTTCTAAGTTTGTTAATAAGCCCTTTGTGCCATACCTTATCGAATGCTTGCGCTACGTCCAGGAAGACCGTTGAGCAAACTTTGTTTTCTTCTAAAGCCGTTTCAATAATGTTGGTAATCCTGTGTACTTGGTCTATTGTCGAATGTTTTTCCCTAAATCCAAATTGGTAGTCAGGGATCAAGTTTCTTTCTTCTATGATGGGTTTTAGCCGCTTCAGGAGAAGCTTTTCAAATAATTTTGACATGATCGGTAGCAGCGAGATCGGCCTATATGATGTCGTTTCGTGAGGTGGTTTACCAGGCTTTGGTATCATTATAACTTCGGCAACTTTCCAAAGGTCAGGTACATACTTAAGCCTGAACGTTGCATTGATTAGAGTCGTAAGTTTTACGATGGCTTTACGTGGGAGGTTTTTAAGAACTTCCCCGGTAATAAGATCGTAGCCAGGTGATTTCTTTAAGCTAAGACGCTTGATTTCGTTGTATACTTCTCTAGGTGTTACGAATTTTATTTCTTGCTCATCATTATTTGATGTTTCATCTAACAAGGCACTGTCTTCATGTTCTTTATTTGGCTTAAAAATAAGTTCTAGATGTTGTGCAAACGTAATAGCTTTTTGCTCGTTGTTTATTGCCCACTGCCCGTTAGTATCTTTGATAGGGGGAATATGCATAATTGGCTTTTTTAAACTTTTTGTAGTTTTCCACAGAGAGTAATCTGTCGTGCGATAGCTTAGTTATATAACAAGCGTTTTTTGGATGTCATACGACTTGGCATTAACGAGTAAATTGTGGTGAAGTGATTTTTGATTTTATTTTTTTCTGGCTCTGTTTTCGAATTAGGGTAATTGCTGTTAGCAAAAATCAGTAGGTACCTTATATGCGCTAATAACATTAAAAAAACTAACTTCCTAACTCGCGGCTAAGAGGAGATAAATGACTTTAAAAAAATACCGAAATTTCGGTTTCTTTTTTGAGTTATCGTTTTGTTCGGAATACACATTTCATAGTATTATACAGCTGCTTAGCATATATTATGTGAGTTTTATGAGCTACAAAGCTATCATTCACCAACCTTACGTCTCTTTTCTTTGACTTGAATGTACCCTGGCAGTTGGGAGTGTGTCATGCTCACTCAAATGTCTCGCTGATGGTGGCGCGTGTGTCGGAGCAATTAGTTTCCTTCAAAATGGTTGAGCTGAATGGTGCTGATACCATGCGTCATGATCGTGAACGGGCGCTGTCAGTTGGGACTGGTCATCTTTAAGCTACCACGGTTTGTTTTAGTTATTATTAATTTTGTCTATGAATTGTCTTTTTTATACTTACTATGGACACTTTTAACTTGCTACATCGTGTTGTAATAATTTTTGGCGATTGAAAAAGACTGTCCATGAAGTTTCTTGCCCATTCTTCTCCATAGTGATCTTCGCATTGGAATACCTACGGTACTTTCACAGTTATTGTGTCTTGTGACTGGGACTCTAGCGCCATAACTATTTAATTTTTTGCCTTTCGTCAATTAAAAAGTGTCTGTCACTAGCTTACTTGAAATAAATGCTTTGATTTTGATTTTGAGAACCACCTTTTTTGAAGTCGCTTAACAATAAATGATATAATTTAATTGATTTACAACCTAGTTTCTAGATTGAATAAATTTATAAATCCCAATGGGTAGTTTAAAGCACCTTTAGTAGCAAGTAATAATTAGTTATAATACGCACATGAAATCAAAAAGTCAGTATTGTGTATCTAGGATCTAACTTGGGGTCCAACAGTCACTGCTGCTGTGTTGTTTTTTCCAGTGAAGGGTAATACGTGATACGGGGAGGGGTCCACCCTCGTTAGGTTAGGATAAGTGCCAAAACCCCGCATCTATACATAGTAATAAGAGGAAACGGGGGTGAGGCGCTATGGAGCCGTCAAAGACCCATAGTGCAAAATTGCGTCATCAGGACCTGACCCGGTCTGCTGAGGGATGTTTGCCCGAGCTCCGGTCGGGAGACTTACTGCAAGGAGGGCATGAGGGCGCCAACTAGGTTGTAAATCAATTAAATTATATCATTTATTATTAAGCGACTTCAAAAAAGGTGGTTCTCAAAATCAAAGCATTTATTTCAAGTAGGCTAGTGACAGACACTTTTTAACTGACGAAAGGCAAATAATTAAATAGTTATGGCGCTAGAGTCCCAGTCACAAGACACAATAACTGTAAAAGTAGCGTAGGTATTCCAATGCGAAGATCACTATGGAGAAGAATGGGCAAGAAACTTCATGGACAGTCTTTTTCAATCGCCAAAAATTATTACAACACGATGTAGCAAGTTAAGTGTCCATAGTAAGTATAAAAAAGACAATTCATAGACAAAATTAATAATAACTAAAACAAATCGTGGTAGCTTAAAGATGACCAGTCCCAACTGACAGCGCCCATTCACGATCATGACGCATGGTATCAGCACCATTCAGCTCAACCATTTTGAAGGAAACTAATTGCTCCGACACACGCGCCACCATCAGCGAGACATTTGAGTGAGCATGATACACTCCCAGCTGCCAGGGTACATTCAAGTCAAAGAAAAAAGACGTAAGGTTGGTGAATGATAGCTTTGTAGCTCATAAAACTCACATAATATATGCTAAGCAGCTGTATAATACTATGAAATCTGTATTCCGAACAAAACGATAACGACGAGAACTCAAAAAAAAACCGAAATTTCGGTATTTTTTTAAAGTCATTTATCTCCTCTTAGCCGCGAGTTAGGAAGTTAGTTTTTTTAATGTTATTAGCGCATATAAGGTACCTACTGGTTTGTGCTAACAGCAATTACCCTAATTCGAAAACAGAGCCAGAAAAAAATAAAAACAAAAATCACTTCACCACAATTTACTCGTTAATGCCAAGTCGTATGACATCCAAAAAACGCTTGTTATATAACTAAGCCTTAGGCCTTTCAAAGTAATTAAGAAATTTTCGTTTCCTAAGTAAGTAATAAAAGTTGTATATTTTTTTAGTATTTTTGCGAATTTCGGTACTGAAAATTCTGAAAGCTATAAACGAAAAACTATAAAATATATCCAGGTGGGAGTTTTACTCTCGCATTTGTTTTAGAATACTCTAGACCTTGCCTTAAAAAAAGTGTGATGTCCGATTTTTGGGTCAAAAAACACATTGTGTAGTCGGTGACGTAAGCGCATGCGAACGATGCGAAATTTTGCAACCGTACGCTGTCGCCTGCCTTCGCGTCACATTGTGTACTTTTGTTTTATGATAGGGCTGGCACACTTTTGTGTTTGGTATCTTTTTAGCAGACTTCTGAATAACAGGAGGTTATAACTTGCGTGTTTTTTTTAATTCCATTTATCATTTGACCCAAATATCGGGGACATGCTTCATGTATGTGCCAACCCGCACTAGGTCTGCGTAGTGGATTACTGACCCCATCTTCTTTACAGAGAGAAGAATTTTGTCCCAGAATGTTATGGGATCGTTGTGTTCGATTATTTTAAAACATTTCCTTCTAAGGCTCCGTCGCAATCGGAATACTCGACCCTTGTCTAATTTAAAATTGGAAGAAGTTTTGCAATAAAAAATACTGTTCAAAACGGCAAGTGTTTATTATGGATTGTTTAAATACACACATCAAAAGTGTCTAGGGATCAAGCATTTTTATGCGGATTTCTTGAGATTGAGATGTGGCTTTGTAATAAATTTATGATTTTATAAATTTATATGGATCCTTTTTGGTGCATTTCATAATTTGAATCAGGAACTGTGAATCAAATTCGAGTAAAAGATGAAAATTAGCTGTCAATATTTTCCCTATAAAAACATACAACGCATTGAAGACATTATTAGTGCTACTGTTTCCCTACTACTGATTAAAACCAACGTTATTATGGAGCGGCGACGTCATTTAAGCAGGGAAGAAATGCTCAGAGCCGTGGGAATGATAGAAGCTGGTTCCCGGCAACGTAGGTACTGTGGCTTTAGCTCTGAATACAAGTCAGAGTGTTATCAGTCGACTTTGGACACTTTACCGAAGCACTGGTACCGTCGCTGAGCGCCATGGAGGACGGTATCGCTGCACCACACGGAGACAAGACCGATACATTCAAATCTTAACTCGAAGAGCTCCAACAATAACCGCCATGATGTTAGCCGTGAGGCTTCATCACTCTTCAGGGAACTATAACTAATAAAATATTTTTCCTGTACATTTGTCAACAAACGAAGCTGTACCAATTGTTTTTATTTGTGGAAGAGAAATAAACTATTATTATTATTATCTCTTTATTCATCTAGTTACATATTAATTAAATTTTTAAACATTATTAAATATAAAAAACACAATAATTTAAAAACATTTAAAAATATAAAAAAATAGTGTTCCACCGGTGTGGGAGCGGGGTCCAGGCTACCGGTGGCTAGGGCTCCAGAGACAGGAACCTCCTCACAATACGAGCCGTATCAAGAAGTACTGCCTTCTGAATCAGGCCCTTGATCCAACCACCTAAGGAGAGCCTCGAAAGGTGTTCATCGAGGCTCTTTGCCATCAGGCCATTGGCAGTAACGACAATCGGCACAATGATAGCCGAGCTCACATTCCACATGTCGACAACCTCGCGCGCCAGGTCGAGATATTTGATTTGTTTATCTTTCTCAGCTTTCACGAGGTTCTCGTCATGCGGGATGGTAACATCGATTATCATTGCGCGGCGCGCTGATCTGTCTATCACTACTATGTCAGGCTTATTGGCGACAATAGTCCTGTCAGTAATGATAGGCAGATCCCAGTACAGCGTGACATGGTCTTTCTCGAGAACTGGGTCGGGCACATACTTGTAATACGGTACCTCAGAATCCACAAGTTTGTATTTCAACGCAAGTTGCTGGTGGATGATTCTGGCTACTAGGTTGTGCCTGTGCAAGTACTCGCCGTTAGCAAGACGAGAACAACCAGAGATAATATGTCTGATGGATTCACCTGGACGATGGCATGCCCGACACACGTCAATCGTCCCATCCTTTATAATATGTCTCCGGTAGTTGTTCGTCAAGATAACTTCGTCCATAATCGCACAGACAAAACCCAGTTTCCCCGAAGAGGTCACCGAAACGTAGCCAGGACACGGACGCTAGAAAATCTACATCGGGCCCATGAAGAGCCCGGTAGAAGCGTCCGTGTAGCTCCTTGCTTTGCCATACCTCCCTGCGGTCTTCGGTACTGAGAATCACAGGTTTGTGCCAGTTCTCTTTAGCCATGGACAGCGGGGTGAGTCCCTTGTCCACTGTGACCACATCTCGGTGCATACCCACTTCCATTTTCAAAAAATATTCTCTGAGACTGCACACCTCGCGGTTGTGGAGGGTGTTAGCATTTAAAAAGCCTCGACCCCCGCACTTCCGCGGGATGTGCAGCCTCATCACCGATGATCGTGGGTGATGCATCCGGTTTGCGGTCAACAGCGTACGGACTCGTCTATCCAAGGCGTCGAGTTCAGTTTGAGTCCATTTAAGTATGCCGAAAGAGTACATCAAGACCGGCATGACCCAACCGTTGAAGGCGCGCACCTTGTTTCCGCCTGAAAGAAGGCTATTTAAGACCTTTTTCAAGCGTCCAAAGAAGCGCTCCCTCAACAATTGTTTCACGTCCGGTACATTAATGCCTAACGCTTCCGACATACCCAAATACTTGTAGGTCTCGGATGAGGAAAGTGATCTAAGGTGTATGGAATCTGAAAGATGAATCCCTTCAGATTCCATAATCTCCCCTCGCTTTACATGCATGACTGCACATTTGTCCACACCAAATTCCATCCTGATGGCTCTACTAAAAGTTTCAGTTACCTTCAGTAGCTCCATTAGTCGCAATTTGCTGGGGGCAAAGAGTTTCAGATCATCCATATATAGAAGGTGAGATATGACCTGACCGCCTCTCCTCAACCGATAGCCCAGACCTGAGTCCTCCAGCACTGTGCTTAGAGGATTCAGGGCTAAGCAGAACCAAAGTGGACTCAAACTGTCGCCCTGGAATATTCCCCGTTTGATCCATACAGGTTCATCGTTCGCCTGGATCTGTCGACACCCTGGATAGCGAAGGACCGTTCTCCATTGCCCCATACATGACTCAAGGAAGGCGCGTAGAGTTGCATCTATCTTGTACAACTCCAGCACCCTCATGAGCCACGTATGTGGCACCGAGTCGTAGGCCTTCTTATAATCTATCCAGCATGTGGACAGATCCCTGCGAGATCGACGAACCTGTTGGCTAATGGCCATATCAATGAGGAGCAGCTCCTTAGTACCACGGGACCCATTCCTACATCCATTTTGAGAGGCAGACATAATGGAGTTACTTTCAATATGTGTATTAATTTTTACTCTCAAAATGGACGTAAGAAGTTTATAGACCGTCGATAGGCAAGTGATCGGTCTATAGTTCTTGGGTTCCGTGGTACTACCTGATTTATGGAGCAGGTGGGTAACACCAGTTGTTAGAAACTGGGGTAGCGACCCAGACTCTAAGGATGACTGGAATTGAGATGCCAGGCAAGTATGTGAACTAGTAAGCCATTTAAGCCAAAAGTTATGCAGTCCGTCCGGCCCCGGAGATTTCCAATTGGGTAACGGACGGACCGCTTTAGCTATATCTAGTGGCGTTATAACAACTTTTTCCATTTCTGGGATAGTTTCACATACTCGCTCGACATCACGCATCCAGTCAGCCTCAACATGACTGACCGGTACCGACCAAATGCTGCTCCAGAATGTACTCGTGGTGCTGTCATCCGGACGGCACAGGTCAGCCACGCTTTGTTCAGGTCGCTCCCAAGCTCTGTATACCCACCTCAACTCATCGACCCGGAACATGCGATTCTGTGAGTACCGATCAACCCGTCGCTTATACCGCCGAATACGGCTCGCCCATGCACAAACTTTTTGCTTCAGGAAGTCGATGCGCTCTGTGACACGGGACATGTAATCTTGAGGACCGATGTCAGTCCCCGAGAATGCCCGTCTCACAAAGCGCATCACACGTGGTCGAGTATTTCCCTCCTTATTATTATTATTATTAACTTAATTAGCGACCAAACAGTCAGAAACCGCTTGCATTAAGTGAACCTTCATTCCCGAAGACCGCTACGGGTACCACCTATAGCAATGCACAATCGTAGGATTCGATATCAATGGGCTCTTGAACACAGAAATTGGGCAGAAGAACAATGGCGTTTCGTGTGCTTTTCTGATGAGTCTCGTTTCGGTATGAGACCGGATACAAGACGTATACGACACTGGAGAACCCCTGGACGCCAACAGCGA
The DNA here is from genome assembly GCA_950005045.1 of Agrotis exclamationis. Taxonomy (NCBI): domain Eukaryota; kingdom Metazoa; phylum Arthropoda; class Insecta; order Lepidoptera; family Noctuidae; genus Agrotis; species Agrotis exclamationis. Next base: position 889,845 of record OX465427.1, read on the forward strand.
TTAAAATCCTGCCAGGAAGTCCATCCTTATAGTGGTGGAACCATCATGGTATGGGCGGGTATTTGGATCGGCGGAAGAACTGAGTTGATTTGGATCAGAGGCAACCTCAACGCTCAAATTTATGCTGAGACGATTGTATCAGACGTCATCGTTCCTCTACAAGTGCAAATCGGTCCCTTATTTCAGTTAATGCATGATAAGGCACGACCGCACACCGCAAGAGTTGTAAGACAGACTCTCGCCGCAGCTAACATCAATGTCCTGCCCTGGCCTGCTCAGTCGCCAGACTTGAATCCGATTGAGCATGTGTGGGATATGCTACAGAGAAGAGCTCTGCCGAATATGGAGGGTATCCAGTCGCAAGAAGACCTTTTTTTGTTGTTGCAACGAAAATGGGCGGCCATTCCACAGCGTGATTTGGATGAACTCATTTTGAGTATGCCAAACCGATGTTCTTGTGTTGTTAGTGTTCGCGGTAGAAACACGGATTATTAATTGTTTAAGTTACCCAATAAAATTTTAAAGAAAACTGTTATTTCAGTCTTTTTTTCGAACTTTTGTGTTAGTGGTTCAAATGTCAAAAATCCCTTTATTAGGAAAATGGCAAATTTCTTTATTAATGCAAAGGTGACTTGGTTTATCGTTACTGTGACAAACGAAAACACTTTATTTGATGAATCCTTAAAGAAAATTTTAATTAATATCAATCAGGAGAAAAGTTATTGCAAAAATATATGTTGATCCCTAGACACTTTTGATGTGTATAGTAACAATTTAAAGGTACGGCAATATATTCAAGTTTCCGGATACGTAAAATATTTCTAGACCTTGATTAAATATTCAATGTAGATAATAATTAATTTGTATTCTTTTTTAGCATAAAAAGAATAAGCATTATATAAAAGAACAACTTCACATTTGTATTATTCCGCGATTATCATAATCTTGCAATTTCCGAAACAAAATCTGTTCTTACCTATATAAATGTTTGCTTTACAAACATCCTTACAATCGTAATACCTTGGATAAGACGCAGTTCTCCTTCACATTTGGGCACAGCCCTGAAGTTAACATACCTATATAGGTACTTAAGTACTCTATAAAGGTTGTACACACCTGTTAAATGTCTGACAATTTCGGACGCCGCGACAATTACTGCCCGTTGACCTACATTAGTGAACTGCTCGAACCATCGCTAGGAGTATGATTCCATTGTGCTTTCTCTTTGGCGTCGGCCGAACTTAATGACACGGACATTAGGCGCATTAGCTTATTTTATTAATGCCTCTTGGCCCGCGGCCAAGGTTGAGCTTGAAATGGTCGCATTTTAGTTGGACCGTGACTTTTTGTCCTTTTCAAATAAATGAAGTAGGTTTTTCTAACAAAGTAGGTTCGGCTTCACAACGTTGTGGTCCAAATTATCCGGGATTTGTCTGTGTCTATTTCTTATTTCAAAGTCCTTGCGTGATTGGATAATAAATTCCATCCATCCAGAAATATTAGCTAGATTTAGGGATGCATCGATACGCCATTTCGCCGATACGATACCGATACCGATATTCTTATAAAAATATCGGCGATACCGATACCGATACGCTTATTATGAATTAAAAAATTAAGATATAATAAATAAATCACAAGTCATTTTTTTTTATTAATGTAAAAAGTAGTGACATAGGTTGATATTAGCTAATATATAAATTTTTGTAATTAAAATTAAAAATTTTGTTTAAAAAACAAAGTAATCTTAATTTTTTTGAGAAAGGCGCTTTCGCGAGTCTGTTTGAAAAAGACCTGCGTTGGAAAATAGTCTCTCAGATGCGTCAGAACTCACTTGGAATCTAAAGTACTTCTGCTCATTTTTTTTCATAACACGTTTTTTAAGACGTTTGGGTATAAGACGTCATTTCGCCAGAAAACGAATGGACTTTAGGTATCTCTCGACTTCTTCTTTGAGAGAATTACAGCTCAGAGTACACAGGGGCTCATCTTCCCACAAACACTCCAAAGCCCGCCAGTCGTAGGCATCTCAGAACTTATAGTTGCAGTACCTACTGGGTTTCCCCGGGCATAGTTCGTGCCTCGTTTACAACGAAATAGACGAGACAACACGCTCGTTTACACTACATTTTTAAATTAGAAAGTATCGTTGAATCGGACATAAAATATCGTCGATACCGATATACAGGGTGGAATTTTGTAATGCCACTTGGAGGGAAAGTACTCTTAATACTGCAGATAGAAAATTTTACTCAAAGGAAACATTCCTTTATTTTTGAATAGAAAGCAAACTACATTCAAAGATTTTCGAAAATTCTCTTCTCCCACACCCGGGAATCGTAAATAATTAAATTAATTTAAGATTTCCTGGTTTTCCTTTCATTTAATTTATCATGTTTGTTAGAGAGATGTCATCCTTTTAATTGACCCTAACGATCGATGCAAAAGTACAGGGTATAATTTTTTCAGATTTTAGCCGGTTCGATTCCCGGGTGTGGGAGAAGAGAATTTTCAAAAATCTTTGAATGCAGTTTGCTTTCTATTCAAAAATAAAGGAATGTTTCCTTTGAGTAAAATTTTCTATCTGCAGTATTAAGAGTACTTTCCCTCGCAAGTGGCATTACAAAATTCCACCCTGTATATCGGTATCGGATGCATCGCTAGTTAGATTCTTTAAATTTTGTGACCCTACCGACATTACTAATACTTACGTGAAGCAAAGATGGTGTACCCCTTTTACGAAAATTTATTACGCCAACGGAAGAGTATGTTCATATGGAGAAGAAGTGCAGAAAGCTATTTTTATTTTCAAACTTAATTTAAATGCATTATGGTCTAATTTTGACCAATAGGCAACCAAGTAACAAATACTAACAAATTCCCATCACATGACACACATCTTAAGGATATTGTTATCACAGCTGTAAAACAGACCCAGTGCGAGTTAGTGCAGCACAGTTACTTTCTACACGCAACTGGCACGTAGAAAGTAATGAATTCTCACGATGTTTTCCTTCACAATTTTGAAAGCACTGGTGATATAATATTTCACAAAAAGTAAACGTGTGAACCGCAAACTAAACTTATACGATTGAGCCATTAGTGGCTTCCTCGGTTTTTATTAATTGCGTGTTGAATTCCTTCGCCTTGGGGAGGCATGTCATACTCGACTGACCGAAAAATCCCGCGATGTCCTTTACTGCCTTATGAAGTTGGGTCAGGTCGCTAGTAGTACTGATAGTCTGATACTGCTAGCCTCTATCATCCCACTGCCCCTCAAGCAAGGACCTCAGACAAGAATCTCTCCTCGTGGCTTTTTCTCCCAGGTTTTTCAGGTTCATGGACCAGTACTCGTTGATTCAGTCCAGTTGTATTCACGTCTAGTATTAAAATAAATAAATCAAAACTTACATCACCCTTTCCACCATCCCCAGGCTCAAGAGAACATCGAGCCCTGGCGGCAACGCTGGTTCTACGGCGGCAAACTCCTCGGAGACCGGCTGCTAATCGAGGAAGCGAAGATCACGCCAGGATACGTCGTACAGGTCATCGTGAGCACGGACCCGCAGCCCCCGAGCTAGTCGCGGCAACAGCACCGCGCCCTAATGCACCCAATAGCGTCTTTGTGGTACTTTGCATTTATTTTTACTTATATTTTGTTTATATTTGAAGGCGACTGTGCAAAGAGGTTGGTAATGTTTCAAGAAAAAGGAACAGAAAAAATCTACCTTATCTGTGGTTGAATTTGAAAGTGGAATACTCCCTATCTATGCATCAAACCCCTGCACTGTCGTACTTGTAGTTATTTTTTATATATCGTTCGATATGTTTGTCTATTTATTTTTGTATAGATTGTAGTTTAGTTCGGGCCATATAATACGCTTTGTGTGAGATGAATCGTAGAAAGCACAAGCGATTGTGGCGCCCTCTGCTAAGTTGTATATCGAGGAATATTTTGGAGGTTGATACATAGGAATAACGTAAAATTTCTGCATAACTTCATATCATGAGAAGAAGATTTTATACACAAGCTGATATAAAGAATTATTTTGAATAAATAAAATGCGATATAGTTAATTGTAGCTGATTATAATGTAGGGTTACACTTAATATTAAATCTTGCGCGGTGTCGAAACCCTGAGTGTTAAACATATTTTTCGGAATTTATTCGCCCAAGGAATAAATAAAATAAATTATTTAAATTGGATAGAAGCAAAATATCACAAAGACGCTTCAGTGAAGGTACCAGAGCTACATAATCCACGTAATAAATTTATTCTAAAGTAACGTTACAGTGTAGGTTATAATGTGTAACCGATTTGTATGATAATAGACCTTAGCTTGTACAATGATAAAGTATGTTTTTGTAAATTGCTGAAGCAATAATTTTGATCGAGTTCGTACACAGGGACGCATCAATGGATACCAAAGTCTAGGTATTGGAGATTTGCGTCACGTTATTTACGAAGCCTAAGAAATTTTCCTTGAACGTCGATATGTTCCAAAAGCATATTGCGCCATCTGTCGACGAGGCCACGGGATTTGCCTTAATTTAGACCGAAAGTCGCGCAGCCATCACTTCGGTTAGGATTAGGGATGCCTCGATACGCCTTTTCGCCGATACGATACCGATACCGATATTCTTATAAAAATATCGGCGATACCGATACCGATACCGATATGCGCTTATTGTGAAATAAAAAATTAAGAAGAAATAAATAAATCACAAGTCAAATTATTTTTTATTAATATAAAAACTAGTGACATAGGATGATATTAGACAATAATTATACATTTTAGGAATTAAAATTAACATTAATAAGATTTTTGTTTAAAAAACAAAGTAATCTTAAATTTTTCGGAGAAATTCGATTTCGCAAGTCTGTTTGGCAAAGGTTTCCCCGGGCATAGTTCGTGCCTTGTTTGTACCGAAATAGACGAGACAACACGCTCGTTAACACTACATTTTTAAATTAAAAAGTATCGTTGAATCGGTCATAAAAATATCGTCGATACCGATATATCGGCTAACCCGAAGTATCGCCGATATATCGGTATCGGTATCGGCATCGGATGCATCGCTAGTTAGGATGCATCAACGACCATTTATATCTAGATGCCTCATGCACGATCTAACGAAAATTTTCTGCCAAGTCGCTGAGGTACGACGCAAGCGAGGGGGACGGGGTACTGCGTTCTGATTGGCTAACTCAAGGTCAGTGCGACGAGGGGACTCACAGGAGTGGTCGAAACTAATACGAACTTATAAGACTTTTTTGCCTAATGTGTTGACAGACATCGGTCGCCTGTGATTAGGAGTCCGCATCCACCTTAAAGAATATATATATTTATGTTGCTACAATACATTTTAGGAATATAAATAGGTATTTTGATGTCATTAAAGTTCAATTTCGATTGATTCTGATGGGATGTCACTTTATCATTGTAAAAGCTAAGGATATGAAACAGTTCTATCATGATTAGTGCGCTCGACATCATCCCGGAGCTCGAGTACTAATAGTGTCCATGGTTATGTGAACGCTTCACATGGGGTGTCGCCTTGATATTGCATTCTGATTTTTGTCACTTTTTTATCGTCCATAAAATATGTAAAAAGGGCAAAGAAATTGCAGATACTCCAGTGCATTATATGTTATGGGTCCGTAGCTTATATTGCCACTGTAATTAGAATTTAAAACGGTATTTTTACCATGTATTTCCGTGATCAACTGATCATGGCACTTGCAACAGTGTCCAAATATCGGAAACTCGAAATAAATTAAGTAAAAAAATCCCATGCTGCTCATAAATATCAAACCACAATAACTTCAGATTATCCGTGATCATGACGCTTGCAACAATATCGGAAACTCAAAACAAGTAATCCGTAGAAAATATTCAATTATTCATTCTATGAAATCACGTTCACGTTTTAAGTTCTAATAATGATGACTTACAAATACACAATATACACCATTAAATAAAATAGTAATAGTGATTTTTATGTGGACATTTACATATTTTATGGACGATTCCTCACTCAGCCTACTTTATCATATGTAGGTACTTGTACTAGATGCATATAAAAATTGTTTATATTTATATAAAATGCCCCAATCGTAGTGATTAATATATGATATGTATATGACAGTGAGAGCGATACTTTAAGGCTGTATGGTTATTACGATACACAAGAAACAAACGGAATTTTATTATATTATATATCAAGGGAAATATAATAGGTAATATTTGTAATTATATGTTTAAAATCGCCTGGAATTAATGATTAATGCGATAAATTAGTAACAAGTGTACCATTAAATTAGAGATAAATAACAAGATAAGTTGCAAGTTGTCTCAAAACTGAAGTAAGCGATAAACTTATAAAATGTATGACAGACAATAACACGGCTCAAGATACTAACGCTTTAATCGACCACCCAGCATCTCATATAATTATTTACTACGGATATTATTATATAAAGGCGTTATCCCACTACTAACGCACCGATATGACACTTACCTTATTTTTAAAAGAAATTTTCTAGTGACGATTGCAACTATTTCATATGAATATACAGAGTGTAAGAGACATCGACGCACAAAAACCATGTCCGTGTTAGAATTTTTCGTCGGATTTTTCCTAATTTTAAACTGTTGATAATCTTTATTCTTACCTAACCCAATGAGATATTTAATAAAAAAGTAATGAATTCACTACTTTCACTAAAAGTAGCAATGTAAATAAAACTAGAAATGGTGTCTTCTTAGATGATTATAATGAAAGGTCATCGTATACCTAAATACTGTGTCCAGTACCACAGTACCTGTAGTACTTTAAGCGCGACTCACTATTAAAAAAAACAAACATAAAAAAATAGGAAAAAACCGACGAAAAATTCCAACCCCCCAGAATCATGTCCTGGACCCATGGTATCCGTTTGTGCGTCGATGTCTCTTACACCCTGTATATGGGTCTCAAAGTAACAACATAAAACTGCAATTAGTAAAGAGGGATAATCATCTAAATTATATAAAAGTTAATGTGCTAGTGGGATATTGTCTTTACAAAACGGTCGACTTTATCATTTATAAAATTACATAAATTTATGTAAATTGAAATGACTGGAAGATTTTTATTTAATAAGGAGCTTATTTACCTGATTTTTTTTCTAATGTGTGTTTGATGTATATTTAATGTTTATGGCCGCTGTGTCATGCTTTTTCAACAAAGAACCAATTTAAAATTAAATTCGAGATGTCCCAATAATGCTTTAAATTCGTTGTTGTAATCAATACTGCCTATAGTTATCTTTATTTTACACCTAACTTATATCTTGAAATTGCTGTTGGATTTTAAACTTTCAGCATATTAACAGAAAGTTGTAAGTTTGGGAGTAAAATAAAAACTTCTATTGGCATAAATTTAACATAATACATAAACATTTGAACGCAAGTATTAATCTGCCATATAAAATACAGCGACTGCCATCAAATTGTGATGTGAAATTTTCTTTATATACTGAATTATTATATACTTAATAATATATTGTTTATTTTGATTATTTAAATCGAACGCTAGGTGTTAATTTTGCATTCAAATGTGTAGGATGGTGTTATGTTATATCTATACATTATATTGCTTGGGTAGCACTTCTAAGCAATATTGTTATTCTAACTTAGATATAATAATATTCTGGTTTTACAACAAGTCCTTCTAGACATGATCACAATGGCATCACGACAGATCCCAAACTTTTTTTTTTACTTTCATTCGAATATGAAACTTCTTCATTTGTGATAAAGTTGAAAATCGCGGTAGATTTATGTGCAGGCTATAAATATTGTACATCGGTCTTTGGAAAGAGATTTTGGCAAATATTCGAGAATTAACGCTTTACAAATCCAAACGGCCGATTATCTCATTCTAAAGGCCGATGTACAGTCAGCATCAAAAGTTGCTGACCACATTTAGATGTTCAAATTCGTTGTACACCGTATTATTATGTATTATTACGGTGTACAGCAATTTTGAAAATCTGAATGTGGTCAGCAACTTTTGATGCTGACTGTACCATAATGTATTGCCGGTACTTGTAGTTATTTCATTGGCTCGCATATCTCTCATATCAAAGGCAGTCGATTCGTTGCTGGTTCACGCTAATGTTTCGATAAAGCTGCTATTCGTACCTATCATTTGGTTTAAGGAGTTACTGCACTTGTAGACGCGGAATCAGAGCTTTATGCCCTTGTAATAAAAGTGCAAAAGATGTAATTTTTGTAGTTTATTTTTGGGGAGTATTTATCATGAAACGACTGCCTATTTGACCTCGATGACCCAGTTTTACTAACTTTATTACCCGTTAGTACTAATTTTATTTAATTTTAATGGGGTAATGGGGCACCCTTTTCAGAACCACTAACACGGGCAAAACGACGTCCATCTATTCACATTTCACTTATATTGTTGGGACATAAAGCTCTTTCTGATTGGCTCATACAGAGTCTGAGTCGACAAGTGTGGTCACACTCATCGCCCACATTGTAACCTGTACAATATATAGTTTAAGTAACTGCACACGAGTTAAATACAAGCAAATGTATAATGTTGTTAGCAATACGTGGAATGTATTCTTATAAAAGAAATTATTAACATTTAAGTCTCGGGTTTAAATTATATTTTGTTATGATTGTATAAGTGATCGGACATATTGTAGGTTAACTAATGAATCTGAAATGTAGTTTTGTGACTTTGAGGCACTTGTCTTACCGCCGGACAAGACAAAATTTCAGCTGTAATTATATTCTAACAAAAAAAAATGCGATTGACTGTAGATCCCATAACGGTTCATGGAAATCATACAGAGTGAAACGCATACGAACAAACGATTATATGAATCTAGACCTCCCAAAAAGCAGTTTGGAACCCGCCATTTTATTTTACAATAGGTACTTTATTTTACATCTTTGTCTGTGTAACTAATCTGTATATTAATGCTAAATTAAAGCTTTCTAGTACCAAGCGTCTCTGAGGTTAGCTGCGAATAGACGGACAGACAGACGGACATGGCGAAACTATGAGGGTTCCTTGTCCGGCGGTAGGACAAACGCTTTATATGGTTTCATAATATTATCATCTGATATTGCGACTATTCTCTTTACTAAAACAGTAAAGTAAATCATTAATATTTTGCTCGATGCAAAAATTCGCAATATAATAATTTAGGACAAAATATTATTTAGTTATAAAAATTATGTTAGTTCTTTTTCTATAATATAAAAGGCCTTATATTATGATACTCAGTTGGACTCCGATTGAAATAAGATTTAAACAAAATAAGCGTACTTAGCATTGTAAAAAAATACAAATTAATTCCTATCTGATACTTTAGCATGCCTTCTAATTTGAAAACCAACATTTTCCATAAAATTACTACAATAAGGGCATTCTTCTAATATGTAAAAAGGTACATTTATAGCATCTTTTATCTCTGAGTAAATTAAATCTATGGCTCTTATTATGTTCACAACAGGATCAGATCTATAGTTTGTGTATTTTGTACAATTTATTTGTAAATATTCCGTTAATATCACCAATAATTTCTCATTTATGGCCTGAAGCCATTACTGACAATATTCTCACATATCGACTCAACAACCACTAACCTCGACTTTATTTATATCGATAAATAGTACCGCACTTTATCGATACATTCAAAAGTATCGATATCGATGTTCTTTATTTACAGAGTGTTGTTTTAAATCCTGTAGTGATATTAAATAAAGCCTCAGCAGCATTTGTTTATAAATCGGAATTATTATATTATTCGTAGGTATATGATTATATTATAATTCGTTTATTTTTTTAATCGAAATTATTGATATACGGCGATATAGGTTTTAAAGATGTTTAAATGTTAGAAGTTACAATTTAAATCAAGCAACTCTTTTTTGTTAGATATTTATAAGTTTGCGATACTTCATTTTTAAATGACAAGTTTCGATAATTCCTGCTTTAATTAACAGATATTAAATTAATACTGAATTATTTTCTTACAAATTGTAACTGCTACAAAATATACGTTATATTTCTAAATTGTAATAAGAGAATTATAACATTTTAGTACTATAGTAACCGGCACGGTTCTTGAGCGCTCGGCGTAAAAGTGGGGATGGCTTTGCGCATCGTACACTTATCGACAAATGAAACGCACAATTAAACAAATAAAACGTACAAAACAACGAATCCCGAGTGGCGGCTATGACGCGATGCGCTACGGCACGCTACGCGGGCCAATCACTACACTTTCCCCGCCCCCGTTCCTCACTTCATCTACCAAAGGGACCTAATATCTCACTTCTGCGCAGGTGAAGGTCAGCGCTCAAGATCCATGCCGGTATTTGTAACTTATTAGGTTAGTTTTAGTATTTATACATAATTATTTAATAGTTAAATTGGGAAGAGGCTCGAGATATTATTTAGTTGAACAATGGTGGCTCTGCAAACATGTCGATATTTTTCAGTACAGTGATAATTTTTAATGAAAAATTATTTTCAACGAGATCTTCAGAGATAACACAGTGATAGTTATTATTTTTTATAAAATTTTGCAGAGTTATCATAGTTACAAATTTCAAGTTATATCATTTTTTAAATTATATAAATATCTAACAATACGTTCATGTTACTCATGCACGCTACACTCAACTTTATTTAAAGATATTTAACGTCTACAATTGCGTTCACGACTTCTGATGTTAATGTGTTACTAAGGCTTGAATTGCAATGTCTATGAAACATCTCACTACGACATCTCTCCGCCTATTTCAACTTGTGTACAGTTCTTTCACGATATTGACCTATATTGGCGTTTAATAAAGTTGCTTTTTAGTTGCTGCACAACTGACAAGTCCGTGAAGTAATAGTGACCTTTATGGCTATTGCTATAAGGTCATAAACAACTGTGAGAGAAGTTCAGTTCACGCCTTAACACACAAGACTGAAATTGCCAGTGAAAAAAAACAAAAGTATTTATTATCTGTGAACAATTCCCCCTGTGTTACCATCAACAATATAGTGTTGCCTCACTTTAATAGTTTTTCCAGTTATATTTAGGTTACAAATTACAGTCGGCCATAGCTAGATTATACAATAGTAATTATACGGTCTAAATGTGTTTGATTTGGGACTAAGGAATTATGTATGGTGCTACCATTTTGTTTTCACTGAAGGACTTATTTCGTACTGATTTGGTGTTTTTGACTGACAAGATTAGCTACTATTGATACACTATGTTTCGTTTTGAGAGTCAAAGCTGTAAATACATAGTTGAAATAGGTCCGCCATTAATAATTTCTCACACTAAATGTTATATCTAACAGATACGGGTAATATCCAAAATTATAAACTTTTTATTCAAATGTCATACTCACATCTTCATATTTCTCTTTTTATTTATCTTAGCACTTTAATTGTTAAGAAACAGTACAGTCAGCACCACATTTGTTATTTTTGTCGCTGACTGTACAAACCTTCTGAAATGTACCTTATGCAATAAAAAATTATTTACGTATGCAAGATGTTGAAGAAAAAAATATTGATATTTTTTAGAATTTTCCTTAGATCCATATTTTTTGCTTGTAATAATGTACCTAGTTGTATACGTTATGTATGTGCGCATATCACACTGAATTCGCTCAATATTACAAACTAATCAAATCGATATATTTGTATTTGACGAACAATGTTATTGTTTTTTTTCTTCTTGACGCTAGATGGCGTTTTATCATTATTTTGTCTTTTGTTTTTTTTTAAACTAAATTATATATTTTAAGTTCCAACTTGTAATATTAGAGAAATAATTAGATATACATATTAAAGTTAAAATGTTCATCTGTTATCCGTAAGCCCGGGTACTGCTAATATACTTAGAAGCACAATAAGTACTAAAAAATATATCAAAATTGATGTGGGTTTTGACCGCGCAGTTTGGATCATGCCTGTAATGTTACAACTATGTAGATAGATAGATTATATTGTAATAACAAATTCACTGCGTGTATCGTAAAGCTATACGAAGTTGTACTGCCTGCGCCGGCGCAGTGGGCTCGGTCGCGGCACATCTGCGGTTTGTCTACACACACTTTTGTACATAAAAACAGTTTTTCAGTGTGTAAGCAATATTAGCATTTTAAATTTTCAAATAAAACACTTTGTGAATAACATTGTTTGTGTATTTTGTGTTGTGTTACATACCCTAAATATTATAATGTAGTATCACCCAATATTACCAGGGTGAATAGCAGTCGTTCCTTATAAAATTCTGGTATCCAGCTAATGTATGATAGACATAATTATGTAATTCTCACACTTTGGGTTTCTTTTCTCCAAAAAAGGACATGTCGAAGGATAACCGTCTCCATCGTCATTACTGGCACACAATGTAGGTCCTCTTTGCTGTGGGCGTCATCGGTGGGTAGTGTTGGATAAAGAAAGCAGTATTTTACACTTGACAATCATCTTGGTTTATTTTTCCTATTTAGCACTAATGAACACTGCACTATAACTGTACTTAAAAAAATGTAGGTATACGTATCTCAGATCGCGGGACAGTTTTAGTGATCCGCTCGCGCCGGCTGCCAACAGTGAAGTGCCGTTGACCGTCGCTAGCGTGCCTCACACTAACTCCATCGAGCGCCACCGGATGGCGCTGGCGTTCCGAATACGTCTCGATTCCGACAGACAGATAAAAGAGATAATATTTATTTTGGATATTTCTGAAGATGACTAGCAATATTTTGTCCCCCACCAGCGTCAATAAAAACAACCACAATTTCACTAGCATAAAGTTTAATTTACAATAATAATACAGTCTGTTCTACTTTGGTATGTATTTCAAGAGTTTGATCTCGTGCGTCAGCCAGATGGCCAGCGACAGTAGCACCAGCGAGCCTGACTGGTGGGACGCGGCCAGCGGAGTGGGCACGTAGTACAGCAGGGTCAGGATACCCAGGGACACCTACGGAGGAGACACAGGAATTAACATTACGACTTTGTTGTATACAGTAGCACGTTGGACAGTAGCATAGCATACATCCATAGCACGCATGCACAGCACACATCCATAGCACGCATGCACAGCACACATCCATAGCACGCATCCATAGCATGTATCCTTCCATATAAAAAACACCTTGTTGAATCCGTTTCCAGTTCACCAGTGCTATGCTATGTGCACCAATGAATATGATTGGTGGATATCAAACGCATCTATAGCAACTTAGCATAGTACATCTCTGGTGGAAAAGCAGCCTTTTGGCGGAAAAATCCAAGAGCTAGTTCTTGGATTTTTCTTATCCATTTTCAGTCATCCTTGTACAACTAACAGTACAAATCTACTTCAAAATACGCTCTAACACACAGAAACATTGTAATAATACATTGTCAGCAATAAAATATACCTACTTGAAGGCAAAATTATATCAGATAAACAAACTCACTGCTGGCTCAAAATCTCGCATATTCGGCCAGAACATCTAATAGTTTCTTACCTGTAACCACGCCATAGCCCCAACACCATTGACAACAATCCTAGCCATGGGCGAGAGTGGCTTCTTCCTCGCTATCCACCACAACCCAGTGACCAGTGCCAACGTAGTGGTGCCCAGGATCCTGTGGTCGAACTGCACGGTGGTAGGATTCTCCGTGAAATTGCGGATTTTTGGGGAGAATTCCAGGATTTCTTCTGGGATCCATCTGTCTCCCATCTTGGGGAAAGAGCTGTAGACTAGACCTGCGTCCAGGCCGGCTACGAAGGCACCTGGAAGGAGGGAGTTTTGGTGAGTGAAGTATTCAAGCCACACATGGCCACGTTCATCGTAACGTCAGTGGAACTTTTGAGTCTTCAAAATGTTTTTTTAGTCATTTTCGAAATTATCGAATAATATGCCTTAGAACAAAGGATGGATTTGATTTTTGATTTAAAGGCATTAAAAGGTAAGTCTAACAAAGGTGAAGGCAGTTTATTATAAAAAACTATACCGAGCCCTACAAATGACTGACGAATACTATACCTATAGTATATCCATATTTCGCCGTTATTCTCACGGTTCTCGAGCCCTTACAACTACTACACCAATGATTAGTTCTTCCTATTTATTTTCTGGCTAATGATGGTGTAAACTTTGGAAAAAAAATATCACATACCTGACACAGCAGTAAAGAACGCCATAGCCTTGACAGAATGAGCAAGCGCAGTCACACTCTTCAACTCCTTGAGAGACTTGACCATGGCAGACACGGGGAAGGGGCGAAGCACCCTCAGGGCTCCGGCCAAGAGCCCCGAGTACAGAATAAACGCCATACTCAAGTGCGCTGCTAAACGGTACTGTGATACTCTGGGCACGTCTGATGGTCCTTGGAAACGATCTTCTAGACCTGATTTAACCATGTACCAGCCCATTAGTCCCTGTGGTAAAGGAAAAGTATGAATACCGTAATATGAAAAATATTGAACCAGTCAATACAATCTATAGTTATCTTAGATCAATATTATGTCTGAGCTATATCAAGCATAACTGGCGATTGGTGCTTCTTTCAAAAATAAACTATGTCTATATAAGCTTAATGTGCAAATTCCTAAAAACGGTAAAGATAAACCATGTCATATGTAGAGTAAGCAAGTAATAACAATATATGTGATACAAATAAAGTTCAGTTTCGTTTAGAAGAACAACTAAGTTATGTTCGGCTCATAGATCAGACAAAGCGTTAAAAACGTTAATATTCGAATTGCTAATTAGTAAGTCTGATTGCCGCATGAAGCAAGGGTGTGAAGTTGGGCCATAGCGGTATTTGCCTTGTCCCAAAATAACTTTATACTACCTATTTATACGAAACACGTCTGTAACGTTGTACAATTGACAAGTGGAATCATGGACCCATTTTGACAATAAATCGTTTGAATCCGTCAAATTGACAAATCGTTACCGCGTCGTCCTCGACTTACGAGTTGTAGGTCGTGGGTTCGAACCCCGTCAGGCGCATTACTTTGTGTAATTTATTTCAACACCACTGCTCTCAAAACGGTGAAGGAAAACATCGTGAGGAAACCGGCATGTCCTAGAACCAAAAATTCGAAGACATGTGACATCTACCAATCCGCACTGGGCCCGCGTGGTAGATTACGGCCCACTCCCTCTCACAGAGAGGAGGCCTGTGTCCCAGCAGTGAGAACATTTATAGGCTGATGATGATGATGAACATTTATAGATTGATTGATTGATTGATTGATGAAAGTCGTTACCATGGATATGTATGTATGTATTACGCGAATGTGGACCTAATTGTATTTGAATGTCTGTTGGAAAATAAGCTTATGGTGGGTCATGATTCCACTTTGTCGATTGTACATCTTCTAAAGTTGTGAAGCAGGTCGGTCCCTCACCTGAGCAGCTACAAGCGCGCAGTACACCGCGACCCTGAACTTCATGGGTCGGTCCAGATACCCGCGGGCCCAGAAGAAGGCGGCCGGTAGAAATGTCACGGCCCCGATAGCGCGGCCCCACGTGCGGTGCGCGAACTCCATGTACCAGATCCATTTGAACTCTGATAGCGTCATGTTTTGGTTCTTACTGAGAAATAAAATGGAAATCCATACAACAGTACTTTAGGGATAGGTGGTAAACGAATAGGACGTCAATAATAATTGAATGATGAATAAATGAGATCAAAATTCGATTGGATCCCCTGCAATGCCGTATTTAACGAAAACTAAACTGCATCATTGGATTTTAGAAAAGTCGAATCCTGGCTAGGAATCAAACCCGATGATTTTGGAAAAAAATCCAAAATCAACGGATATAAATCCTCTATTATTACGCCATTCGATAATGTTGCTAATATGGATCAAATTCAAGGAAGTTATGATTTACAGCAAACTTAAGGAAAACGTGTAGGTAATTAAAAAAAAAATTGATCGAAATTATTCGAAACATAAGTTAACCGTTTTTTCTTAGAAATAATGCAGGTGAATGCTGCGGAACGTCTGAATCTGATTTATGGAGCAACATCCACTATATAAAATTTACTGTGGCAACGAAAAAGTTACGGTTACAAAAGATGTTACAGTTTCTTATTTTCATAAGAATTATGAGACATAGTGATAGGATCAAAATAAAGGAGAATGCATGCAAAATGAATGAAATACTTACTAAATAAACTCAGGGAACTGCTTATATTTGTCAAACTCCTGCTGCCACTCCTCTTCAGTCCTTGGCATCTTCTCTCCCAACAGTTTCCACGTCACCATCGATAGCCCTGACTCTGTTAATCTGGTCACACCACCTGCACATCAATATACAAGTCTGATTTAACAAAATATTTCAAAGAAAGCTTTTCTAGTTTAATCAATAATCATCTTTGTGCACATTAAAATAAAGTAGAAAATAATTGAACTAAACCTATCTTAGAGTTGATATTTTTCTTGTAGGTGCGATAAAATTTGCTAGATGCGGTTTCCGTAGAGAAGTTCTAAGATTGTATTTTGTATTGTAGAAAAACATAGGTATCCCTGCCTGGGCTGTAGGGATAAATTTGTCGCGGAACTGTCTAAGCAAAATACCGTGGCCCTGGAACGCGAAGGGCGACCAGAGTTGACTATAGTCAGTGTCTGGCAATCCCTTCCACTTTACGCAGGGCGGAATTACTCATATGACTTTACCATCCCAAAATGAATAAGTTTAAGTATCATTTTAACAATATTTACCAAATATTTCTCGTTTAGATTTTGAAGTTTGTAAAATTTTATTTGCTTCAATGTAACAATGAACAACTTGAAACAATGGAAACTGAATGATATCAATATTGACACCATTAAAAAAAATGGATTGTTTCCCAAACATTCAACTGAATTATGAATCATATCGAAAGACAAATAAAACAAAATTTTACATTGAAAGTACCTTTATTCGATGTAAAAAAATACATTAAAAACTAACAAATATTTTTAGAAATCCCATTTCTACTTTCTCTTAATAATACCTACTTAGTAAATAATTTGAGTCAACGAGAAACAACATTTAGGTACAAAGGTCAGTGGCGGCCTTAGGGGGGGGCGAACCGGGCAACCGCCCGGGGCCTCGCGCTTGCAGGGGCCTCGCGCAACAAACCAAGCAAAAGAAAAAAATAGTTATTTTTAATTCAAAACTTTTGTTTTTGACCATAATTATCTAAGTACTTATTAGGGCTATAACATAACGGTAAATTAAATAAGATTTTAGTTTTAGGAAAAATCATAATCATCGATTTAATTTGTAAATATTTTAAGTAGTACAATAATTTTATCGGCTGAACGTTCGGGCTAGTTTACATTAAATCTGGTAGTTCAGATTTTTTATGATCTTGGCCACAGAACATATAAAGGAGGTTAGAAGGGCCTTGTGGGCGGGGCACGCGCGCCGCGGAGATGAGCAGACGCTCAATATCAACCGAAATTTACTTTACCGGCCTGCAATCGCGCTCTTGTTTTGACAGCGTACGTAAGCTCCGCAAAAAATATTAAATTATGCCGTCTTGCGCTATTATAACGTGTCAGAAAAGAGGCCAAGTGTGTAGTTTAGCATGAGAAGGGATTTCTTTCCACCGGTAAGTCCAAAAACATTAAAATACTTGTGATATTTGTAATTATAACATTGGCATTATGAAGTTTGTAGACAAAACCGAAATAATCGCAAGAAGACGAATAGTAATATATTTCTTGCATTATAGATGGATGCGTTTTGCACTACGTGAGCGACCGCGCAATGTATTACGTTCACTGCGAGAGTCCCGAGTGTCGAACCAAAGGTTCAATTCCACGAAATCTAGGCACCTCGATAGTGCTGCACCAATTTGTAAACAGTGTCGATAATTACTATGATACAACTGATTATTATCAATAGTACACTTTATAACTAAAATAATATTATTTATTACGACCAATTATTATTAATGTAGATTTTGAGTGAGGTTTTTGTATTTTTTTTTGTATAAAAGTTTTATGTAATTTTTCAATTGAAACTGATATAAATGATTTTTATAATATGATTTAGGTTTCCAGATCCAGATATATGAAAACTGTGGATTGAGACAACTGGTAGAACTGATTTTCTCTAATGAACAAACAATAAATACGATAAATATTTGGTTCTGTATCAAAATAACTACATTCATTTCAACTACTACCGATATAACTACGGTCAAAAGACCTATCGGTTGGTATAACTAATGGTCGTTTCACATAAGTTTGTTATAACTAATGTACGAAATACCTAATAGATAATTCACCTACGTTTAATTCACCTATGGTTAACTCACCTACGGTTAATTCACCTACCTTTAATACACCTATGGTTAATTCAAATACGGTATATTTAGCTACAATTAATATCCCTGTTACAGTATGTGTGATAACATACAAACGTCGACGGAGCACCACTTCGCGGTGCTCTTACTTCTGGGTGGTTTAAAAAAAACCACGAGTGTTTCAGACCCCGCCATCCCCTTCTAACCTAACCTGTCCGTGTCGGGGTGCCCCAAGTCGTTTTTACGACATTTTTATTCTCAGTGCCCCGGTACATACACTCCTACCTAAATATCAGCTGAACAACTTTATGGTTTTGAACGAGAAGAAGACGGTCGACTTCAAGGGCACCCCGAGGTTCGGTTTGGTTAGGTTCCTTTAAACCGTGTAGACAGAAAAAAGGAGCTCAGAGCGAAGCGGGGCTCCGTCGACCTTACTTCAAAAGCCTACTTCCTCCGCTTTAGAAAAAAAAACGAGTGCGTTTTATTTAGTAAACAAAATACTGTAGGCCAGTCGTCCATTAGGTATTTCAAACGTAGTTAAACAACCAATATCTTAAAAGAACATTAGATGAATCGTTCGTTAGTGCAATCAATTTTAGTTCAATCAAAATTATGTCAGTTGAACAGTAGTT
Organism: Agrotis exclamationis; assembly: GCA_950005045.1. Classification (NCBI taxonomy): domain Eukaryota; kingdom Metazoa; phylum Arthropoda; class Insecta; order Lepidoptera; family Noctuidae; genus Agrotis; species Agrotis exclamationis. The sequence continues at coordinate 908,820 of OX465427.1, forward strand.
GAGTCGTCCAATATGTGTGTTGAACTTACGTGAGTCAACCGTAGCTATATCGACAGTAGTTTAAATGAACGTAGTTATCTTGATACGGAACCAAATATTTCATGTTAAATACTAATGTTTATAATAAAATTGGTTTTAAAATTCAGTTATGTATTTTTATTTGTTTCACTTTCATTGATTTGTTTCTATATTCGCATGAATAATGTTCACAACATGCATTACAGAAGTCCACATAGTCCACAATACTTGCAAAGTAAGAAGCAAGATTACATTAATTTTATCGATATCAACAATCGACCTTTTAGTCGCCCTAGCATACATGAGCTTTTACGCGTGTACGAGTGTACGTGAAACGCAGTGATTGCGTTAGTGTGACAACCAATAGCAAACTCACGATCTTAGTGCGTGTTGTTTATTTGTGTGCGTAATCCGCGTAGGAATTGGTCTCTTGCTTGTAGTGAAGTTAAAGAGTGGGAGACAAGCGGCGACACGCGTTCTGATACAAATCAGGAACTATTTCCTTTCTAACCTACTTTATCTGTTCTGTGATCTTGGCCCTAATGAATAATCCTAGTCTGTGGCGTAGCTAGCTCGAGCAACGCTAGCCCCCGGCCTCACAACTGAAGAGGCCTCGCGCTCAGAGAAAAAATAGGAAAAATCTTGACAACGGCGATCACGTTCGATGATCATGTTTGTAACTAGTCAGTAAAGAAGTTGCTACTTAACTTTTATTAAGAAATTAAAATGATCTACAATTCTACTGGTTCTTGTGGAATCCGATGAGTGGGAACTGAACTCAAGAGGCTTCGAAGTGCTGATCACGTTTGGGTCTAGCGCCTCGCCTGCTTGCGCGAGGCCCAATGTTGCAAGATAACTTTGTTACGTTGTAACTGGAAACTGTAGAGTCAAAGAGGCCTCGCAATGCCGCTGACATTAACCAAGTCATCTTACAATAAGGAGGCCTCGCGCGAGCAGCGGAGGCAAGTCATATTTTTCGTCTTGAAAGAAAAGGGCCTCGCAGATGCCACTGACCCCCTCCTAGATTCAGTCTCGCTAAGCCACTGATCCTAATTTGAGACCTCAAGCACAGAACGCTACTTGGCAAAAAAAAAATGCGTGGACTGTTGTTGATACCTAATAACTTCTCGGAACGGTTTCAAAGATGCCTATTGCTATAATATGAGATCGAATTATATCTGTAGACCCAGTAGTTTTCGAGATACAGCTTTTCAAAATAACTTCACAATTTCTTGCAATATTTAAGACACCACTCGAGCAACGGAAGCGGTATATTTAATCAACGTTATTTTTAACAACAAATGTGGAAAAGGCAAAGCATCATTATTATCATGTCATCAGTTGGGATGTTTTCGAACTTTGCATTTTTTTTTGAAAAAGATGAAAAATCTTTAGTAGAGTATCGATTGATTATTATTTTTTAAGGCCCCGGAAAAATATTTTTCGAGACATTAATGAAGAAAAATGACTCGACTGAGACCTGCTTCGCGGGGCCGCCACCTTGATAAGTAGTAATTAGTTATTTGACCTAGAAATGCAAGAGCGAGCGAAGCGAGCTCGGGACTTTGGGGCACCCCGACACGGACATGTTAGGTTAGAAGGGGATGGTGGGGTCTTTCAGACCCCGCCATCCCCTTCGTGGTTATTTTTTTTAAACCACCCAGAAGCCACCTTGATAAGTAGTACCTAATCAGTTATTTGACCTAGGAATGCAAGAGCGAGCGAAGCAAGCTCGGGACTTTCGGGCACCCCGACACGGACAGGTTATGTTAGAAGGGGATGGCGCCATCCCCTTCGTAACTGCTGCTGGACGTCTGGACTCGTATGTATTTTGCTCTAGTATTTTAAAGCAAAATGTATTTTGATTCAGACACTCTCTGAATAGGTATACAGTTTGCTCTTCAATTACAAAGGTAAACTGCGATCGAACTCAGAGCAACCACGATCTGGGTCAGCATACAGTTTGGCAATACGCTTCCGGGTCTGAGTGTTAGTATTTGTGAATTTCTATGTTTATAAAGGCACCCACGACACAGGAAGAAATTCATACAGTGGGGCAACGTTTTTAAAAAAAGTCTGCATAAAATTAGAACTACCTACTAGATTTAACTCAAACACGGATGTTGAAAGTTCTATACTAAATGTAAAATGTTTTTAAGACGCGGACTGACTACGATTTTAATCGCTTATGACCGCGTAAACTATTGTCACCACTATGGAGCGTCAATAAGATTGAAAATTGAAAAAATGACATTTGTGTTGAAATGTGACGTAAGCTGCGAATGGGCATTTATTTTACTGCTTTTCTTTAGATTATTTAAAATATAGACATAAAATGAAATAATGGTTCGGTTAAAGTTTTAAAAAAATGGAAAACCTACTAAATTCTTAAAAAAAAACTGTTGTTATCGCTGGAAATACAGAGATCTTCGACGTCAAAGTTTATTTTTGTGCTACAACTTCCCAATTTTTATTGGGAATATCAAACTCTTATTTATTATTCTGTTCGGTTTAAATTCTTCTTTATACCCTTCTCTGTTCACTGTATTTTTCGCGTTGCTTATTTTTATTACATTACGTCATACTCGACGTTCTAAGAAACCAATTTTTGGGAATATGAGATAAGACCGCGCCTTAAGCTCTTTTATTTATTTAATTGTATAACTTGAGCATTTCTCCTCAAACATGACAAATACCTAAACCAAAAAACTAGACCTACTTTTGCATCACATACTTTTTATAAACGACAAAGGGCCTCGCAAAGACCTGCTGCCCGGGGCCTCGCAATGGGTAAGGCCGCCTCTGACAAAGGTAACATAATAAGTACACATATAGTTAGTATTTTAGCAGAATGCAATAATTAAACTACCTAATTTACAGTATATTGAACTTATAAAGCCTGAAACACAGGTTCAACCTATTTCAGACGAATAAACAACCACTTGTAATTGTTTTTAGATTTTACCTAGTTTTCTTTTAAATAATGATTTATGTAGTCTAGTGTAGTGATAGTGCCACAATACATAAACAAACATAATTAGAGTGTTGTGGTGTATTTTAGAGTCATCTAGATTTCAATTGTGGAATGCAAACTACATAAATGCATATTATGCTTAATTATAATTATATCCCCAATAAATAAAAAACGTATATGAGTAAATAATTAACCCCCAGTTATACTACATAAATATTGTCATTCTACTACTACCAAATAAAACAAACAAAAGTCTGAAATTAATACCTAAACTAAACCCAAAATAAAGGTGCTTTTCTAAAATTGGCAGCAAGCGCTAACCGCAGTGGCAATACCTCCCAATTTCATCGGCGGATACTATGTAAAGTTCCATTTCCAACAAGCACCGTACTGTACTGTATCAGTGTTGGCTTTTTTGGGGTGGAAAATCATCAAATGAGTCCTTGTCTGTAGGCCGCACTTTATAGTGTCGTTGCATTGGTGACATCAATAAATTATTCAACAATCTTTCCACTTGGTGAAAACGGAACCTAAGTCTATTAAAAATTGGACAAAGTCTACCATTAATGGTACACAAGACATATTATAACGCGATTCATCTAGACTTAGCCCAAAGATCCCTCAACACTTGCAACCCCCTACTTCTTCCCATTAGTAGTTCTAAGCGCCACATCAATAACGTAGTATATGCTATACAGCAGTACAAGATATCCTGCAACCATACCTAGGACTACCGCGGTGAACACCATTCCACTGCATCCTAGTAGCCAATAGCCCACAATTTTGGGAGGATGTTTGGGCTTCGGCGCCGTCTGGCAGAGGCGGACGGCTATGTTCTGCGGCTTTAGGAGGTCTGTGAGCTGGGGAAGAGGAAAAGCTGAAATCAGACGACAGACCAAAACAACAGCAGCATCATCAGCCAATTGTGGTCGCACTGCTGGGACACAGACCTTCTCTCTGTGAGAGCGCGGCTGTAATCAACCACGACGGCCCAGCGCGGGTCTTAAGATATCACGTCTTCGTTATTTTTTAAATTAGCTTGTACCGGTTTTATGATCACCGTTTTAAGGGCACTGGTGATGAAATAAATTACTGTTCTCTAAACGCGTAAACCGGTCGAAAACGACGCGAAAATTCTATACTTTTGTTATTTCATTCTAGGGGTAAGGTTTCCCTGCTCCTTGCTCTGGTTAATCACTGAAGACAATATCCATCGTACCAGAAAAAACTTTTAAACGTCTTCTGTTGAACACTTGTCTAAAAAAATGTCAGATTATGTCGTTGAAATAAGGTCGTTTTGCAGTCACACAGTGTGAACTCACACTTTTTTAACCAAGTGTTCAACAGATGTTTAAGTTTTTGTAGTACTTATGGCTGTGTTCATTTACATTTAAAAATACATAATAGTTCATTTTGAAGAAGGTCATATAATAACAGTACAGCTAAACTTTATTAAAGTATTAAACACTTCAATATAATTTAATTATAATCATTTCTATATCTAAAAGTTAATCAATAGGTATGATGCAAATTCTAGAATCATCATATTATTTTAAAGTGATATAAGTAGTGATAAATTAGATATACAGATATAAATTACATTTCTGCTGCTATGCGGATTTCAAGCTATATTTATTTATTTATTTCAATAACAAAAGTAGTCATAGATTAGTTGTCTGCCCAGTCCCAAGTAACGGGTCTGGGTAGAAGTACAGTATATTAAATTAATTTTCATTAAAAATGTTTCTCAAAAGTGACATAAAAATAAATACTTCTCACTGATTACATAGCTTTCTATTGAAAATGAAAAAGAAGAAAATTGATCTGGTCGCTTTTGATTTTTTATTCATTACAAACAAAAGTATAAAATTATAATTATTACTTGTGTAGAAAAGTTAAATGAAAAACTACTACATAGTATAATTTAAAAGATTTTACAATATTATATTAATATTTTACGACTATTATAGTAAAACCTGAAAGTATTTCATGGTCATAAAAGATTTTGTTAGTTACAATCCCAATTTTTTACAAAAGGTAAATATTTGAAGGTGTAGGTGTGCATCATAGTTATACCACATATTTTATAGTACCTAACGGATTTGTTATCATAATAAAGGTGAGTATGAGTGTTCTTGATGTAAACAAACAAGTAGGTACGTCCATAATACTGTCCATTGTTTGATCCAGATTACTGCAGACTTTGATAATATTATGTCACGTAAACTGCATTAGCTGATAAACATGATTTACTGATAATTGTCATTGTATCTATCTTTTTTAACAGGGTGGGCAATTTTTTAACTGCCTCATCTATCACTTGGTTTTGTTTGATCCACGGTTTTTTGCCCATCCTGTATACACATATAAAGTATTCAAGTGTAGTGTATTTTGTAGTGTAGATTTTTAATGAATTATTTGTAAATAAATGCACATAATTAAAAGTAAGTTATTTTATTTAAAGTCCAATAGTTTAGATATATAAATCAGGGGCATCAGGGGTTCTAAAAAAGGCCATTTTTAAATTTCGAATTATAAAACAATAAATGGTTTCATTTTCACAGCAACTTGGCAATGGAAATAAGACAAACAGTGTACCTATATAAATTCTCTTATCAGTTTAATATAGTATAATAATGCATTGAAAAGGTAATAAAACCATGACTGAGCTGCAGTATCAATCATAATCACCATAGTTATCATTATCATATAAAATCAGCATGTACCAAGACACTATATCGGTCAACAGTCATTTGAGAATTATCCAGTTGTCTGTAATGGTCTTATTAAGAAACAATCACATAGATTTAGGTGGAAGCCATTGTCAGTTATGTCACGTATCGTGTAGTTCAACTCATTATTCAAGGAGCTTAATGACACAATGAACAATACTTATCAAAGAAAGGACATGTAGGTAGACTGCACAAAGTACTTAAACTGTCAGACAAGCAATATAAACAACTGCAAAAAAATGGTTCATGTTGGTTTTCACATTCACAATAATAATAAAAAACTGAGCAAGTGTCAGTCGGACTTGCGCACTTTCCATACCGTTATCTAAAAATAAATTTTTATTTTGAGATGAAGAGATGATAAAAAGAATTAACATATATATACATATTTTGAAACCAGTTTACCTTCAATCCCTTAAACTTGCTGGCTTTATTGTTTTGTGTGATGAGTTGTCTGCTGATGATGCTCGTTGTGTTGAATCCGTTCCTGGTGCCGGAGACCAGCAGCTTGCTCTGGGCTGCCCGCAGTGACTGCGTGCAGCGGCATAGGTGTGATACACTTAACATTGCTGGAATATTCACAATAAGGTGAAGTTACTTAAACATTTTGTTGATGGATGGAAAAGGACAGAAGATAAAGGACAATCAATAAACAATGGATGGAAGGTATATACATATAATATGCCTTTGCTGTTGTGCACTTGAAAAAAATTAAAAGAAATCACCATGCAATTTTGGATTAACAAAATTAAAATGAGTATCTATGAATATTTTCACTGGAGGCCATGAGCAGTCTTGATAGTGATAGCTATCAAATATCTTTGTATTAATACCACTGTGCTCCAAATTGATTATTACTTCTTCTTCTTCCTGCCCTTATCCCATTCTATTTGGGGTCGGCGCAACACGTTTTCTTCTTCCATTCTCCCCTATCAGATGTCATAGTATCATTTACTCCTTTTTCTTTCATATCATTCCTTAGACAATCCATCCATCTTTTCTTTGGCCTTCCTCGTCCTCTCCATCCATCAACATTCATACTCATCACTTTCTTAGTCACATGGGTGTCATCCCTCCTCATCACATGTCCATACCAAGATAGACGATTCCCTTTCATTTTTTCTGTAACAGGCGCCACTTTCAGACTTCCCCTTATAAACTCATTCCTTACTTTATCCATTCTTGTCACTCCACACATCCATCTCAACATCCTCATCTCCGCTACATGCAATCGTTTCTCATCCATCTTTTTCACAGCCCAGCATTCCGATCCATACAATACGACAGGTCTAATCCAAATTGATTATTACATCAACTCAAAATGTGTATATTTTAGTAATCGTAAAATATCACTTGATTTAGGTACCTATTTGACCAGGAATATTATAATTTAAATAAGTTTACATAATATTTTGAAATACCTAACACACTCACATAATTTAAAATTTAGTAGGTTAACTAACTAAATCAATGTCGCGGATGGATATAGTATTTTCATAATTAGTTACTACTACTTAAGATTAGTAATAAGGACATTACAGAAAATAAAAATTATTACTTACTTGTGGAAAACTGTAAACAATTTAAATTATACGAATATGTTGCTAGGCTTATTCAGTTCTTCACTTTAACTTAAAGTAATAATATCCATTGAAAAAATACTGTTCTGTTAAATTAAATGCTTCACATGGACCACTCAAGCAAAGCAAAACCGCTGAAAAACGTGCAACAAGCAGAGCACTCGCGGAATGCGATTGACACACAATTTTTAGTGACAGTTGTTTATCTTGCTAATGTCAAGTTGACAGATATGCCTAAATCACCACAGATTTTTTTTTTTTTTTTTGGTATTATTCTTTCCTTCCAATCGGAAAAGGCAAAGGGCTTAAGCCCATACAGCCTGGTCTTATTTCAGTTCTAAGTCTTCAATATTAATAATAGAGGCCAATAATGGCCTTGTCTTCCGTACGATGATATCGTTTTTCCATTAAATTTCTTCATTAACCGGTATATTTTTATGTCATATCCGTGTTGTAGTTTCAAATCAGGTAGAGGTCTATTCCGGTCATGCTTTTTCAAATAACTTCAATAGTATTCTTGACGAAATCATAAATGGGATAAAATGTTTTAGTGTTCTTGAGCAAATCCTGAATAGAGCGCGGGACATCCAGGGCTTCTTTATAAATTTCCAATAAGTTGTCAATGAGTACCAGTCTTTGTATATTAAATTGAGGGCAATCAAAAAATATATGATTCAGAGTTTGAATTTCAGAATTGCAATGTGTACATATTGGGGAAGGTATAATATTTAGTCTAAATAAATGTTCATTAAATCTGCCATGGCCCAATCTCAGGCGACAAATTATTGTATAAAAATTTCTTTGTATATATTTTCCTTTAGTAAACCATGGTCTTTTGATGTCCGAGTTAATATAACGATACCATTTTCCTTTTATTTTTACTGTTTCTTCCCAATGGGTTATCCATTGGCGTTTGATGTTTTTCATGATGAGGGTCTTACAATCTGAAGGTGGTAACTTAATATTTTTAATGGGTATTTGACTAATATTGGGATTTTTAACTATGGAGCTGGCAAGTTTATCGGCAAGTTCGTTACCCGAAACGTCAATATGAGATGGTGTCCAAATAAATCGTATTTCTCTGTCTTGATTAAGCCTAAGCCTGCTATATTTCTGCCTAATGTTGTAAATGATATAATTTGTGCTACCGCTGTATGAAGGATTTGATAAAGCCATTAAAACACTCATGCTGTCCGAAATTATCAACCATTTCTTGAAACTGAGGTTAGTTGTTTCTATATATTCTAAGGCTGCATAAATGGCCTGGGCTTCTGCTGTATAAATACTTGCATTCGATGGTAGTCTGAAGCCATGTCCCAATTTAGTGACAGGATCATAGTATGCCATGGAGACATTATCATTATATTTTGAACCATCTGTATAAATTTGCCTATAATCTGTATGCTCATCCAGTTTATTGTAAACGGCATATTTATCAGTCAGTGTCCTGTCTACGTCAATGTTCAAGCCACAAAACTTGCTCTCATAAGTTCCCTCATAGCAGGGCAAAGTACAACTATTAAAAATATTATGTTCACTCATAGATGACAAAATGTCTTGGATGTTGTGTGTTAAAAAGTTATTAGAATTAATCTTTAACAGTTTCGAAAGAAGGGGATTTCCAGTTTCGGACAACAATCTTATGATTAGATTGTATTTTAAATGTAAAAATCTGATATTAAGTGGACACAAGTTACACTCAATTTGCATTGAATTAATAGGTGATGATTTAAAGGCTCCCAATATTAATCTTAAATTTATGTTTTGAATCTTTTCAAGTTTATCTACTAATTTAGAATTTATGCAGTAACAGAAAAAACTATAGTCAAAATGACTCCTTACTAGAGCTTTGTATAAAGTTATTAGAATCTTGGGATCGGCACCCCACTGACTGCCAACCAAAGATCTCAAAGTATTTGTAGCTCGTAAAGCTCGTTCTGCTATGCAATCAACATATTTATACCATGACAAATTATGTGTAAATATTACTCCTAAAAATTTTGCTTGTGACTGAATTGATATCAAATTATTGTCATACTGTAGCTTAACTGCAGACACTTTCTTCTTTGAGAATACAACTATCTTACTTTTAGCAGTGCTAACTTCTAAATTTAAATATTGAAAGTAACTGTGTAATTGTTTTAGTGCAAAATTTAATTTTTGATTTGTGTATGAGATGTTATCACCACTGCAATAAATAGCCAAATCATCAGCAAACTGTAAATTGCTGACTTTTGATCCTAATATTTCATTTAGTCTATGAATATAAAGTATATATAGTAAAGGACTTAAAATGCCCCCTTGACAAACACCTTTGTTTGACAATCTGGGTCCAAAAATGTTATTGGATCTCATTTTTATATATACTTCTCTATCACTAATGAACTCATAAATCCATTTGACACATTTTTCAGGTATTCCCAAGGAAGAAAGAGTTGTACATAAAACTGAATGATTAATGTTGTTAAATGCACCTACAATATCGAAGAAAACACATACAAGATGTTTATTATTGTTAATGGCAGTATCAATATCATGGAAGAGATGTCCTATGCTTTCTCTTGCTGAACAACCACGGCGAAACCCAAATTGATTTCTTGGAAGAATATGATTACATTCTATATAAAACTCAAGACGTTGTTTTATTAATTGCTCAAAAAGTTTACCTGCACAGGATGTTAGAGCTATTGGACGATAAGAATCTGCATCATTTGGATCTTTTCCTGCTTTAAGAATTGGAACCAAGCAGTCTTGCTTCCATTCTTTTGGAATTATTGTTTGTTCCCAAAGTAAGTTTACAATGTTTAAAAATTTTATAAGACAAAATGTGTTCATTTTTTTAAACATTTTGTATGAAATGCAATCTAAACCAAAGGTGGTATCTTTACGTGATTTGATGGCTGCTTTTAACTCATCTATGGTAAATGGATCAATAATGTAACTATTGGTGGGATTTACAGAGGTATTAGTTAATTGTATGGGGTGTGAGACAAAGTCGGGTGTATATTTTCTTAAAAAGTTATTTATCCAAAATGTTTCACTATTATTATTGAGATTGTTATTTCTTTTGTAGGATTTATTAAATTTACGCATAGTTTGCCAGATTTTTGAAATAGGAGTGGATCTATTTATTTCTGAACAATACTTCTTCCAACTATCCAATCTCTCTAATTTAATTATAAGTTTCTTCTCAGCCTGATTCTTTTTAAAATTTATGTAATTTGACTCGCTTGGATCTTGTTTAAATGCAATAAATGCTTCTTTACTTTTTTTCACTGCATTAGCACACTTTTCATTCCACCATGGAAGAGGAGGATAGCGGTATTTAGATTTGGTCCCTGCCTGCTTCAAACTATTGGTATTTAAATTTTGAGCCTGATTTCTAAACATTGATTGATTTACAGCTTTTTGCACAATATGGCAATATTCATAGTATGACTGTAAAGGATCATCATAATTAATAATAAATTCTTTAATCAAATTGTCAACTATTATTGTGTAATTTTCCCAATTTACGAGTCGTAAATTTGGTCTTTTGAGTTCTGATAAGTTTTCTTGAGAAAAGTTAGAAGGAAAGTCATGTATTGAATCTGTAACAGTATTGAATATTATGTCTGTTATTGTGGGTAGATGATAACTTCCCAGAGGATCATTATGAACTCTCCAGTTACAGTTAAGGGCGACAGATGGACTAACTATAGTTAAATCTAAACCATTTGGTCTCCAGATATTTGTACCGACTGTTGTTGGTTGTGTGTCGTTTAATAACACTAAATTACATTCATTTACAGCATCGAGGACATCTCTTCCACGTGGATTGACAGATTGGCAACCCCACATGGTGTGATGAGCATTAAAGTCACCTGCTATTAAACATGGCTTAGGTAATGAATTAATGAGGTTTAAAAACTTAGTTTTGCTAAAAGTAGGGCTACAATTTGGCGGAATATAAAGACTGGCTATTGATAGTGATCTATTATTAAATGTTATTTTGATTGCAATATTCTGTAGTGAGTCATCAGAATATGTCGTTAATCTATTATATTGAATGCTATTACGAATGACAATGGCAACACCATTATAATTATTGCCACAATCATTGCGTTCTATGGAGTATCCTTTAATATTTAAGTGTTGTATAGGCTTAAGCCATGTTTCGCAAATTAGAGCTATGTCAATATTATTTTCATATAGAAATTGAGTAAAAATATGTCTATTACATAACAAGCTTTGAGCATTCCACTGTACTAACTTTAATTTGTCTGTGAATTTGAAATAATGTTCTTTGTGTCACTGGGGTTAAAAAAATCACTCAAAACATCTAAAACGTTTTTGGAAGATATTGGAGTATCTTGTGTCTTATTTAATGTTATCATCTTGATAATACTTTGCACTAAAAGGTTAAGTGCCTTGTCGTTAGATTTTAATAAAGTAAAGAGATCTAGAGGCTTTTTAGGGCCCAGAGATGGGAAAGTTCCATGATTGAATATGTCAGCAAATGATGGTGGCTTAACTTTTTGTCTATTTTCTTGAATTTTTTTCTGTTTTACTGGACACTGAGCTGAAATGCTGATATGATTGCCATCACAATGGAAGCATTTGGCATGTTCAATGAGTGTTTTACAAACTTTAAATGAGTGATCTTCTTTACAGATGGAGCAGCGTTCAGAGTTCTTGCAAAACTTTGCTAAATGGCCATACCTGAGACACCGGAAACATTGTTTGACAGGTGGAACATACGCTGAGATGTTGTGCCGCCAACCTTCCAAATCCACGTAGTCTGGAAGAACAGACGTCGCGAAGGTGATGGCTACTATTTGCAGCGGCTGTTGAATGAAATTATCATCAATTTTAGTCCGTTTTGTGAATCTTCGAACAGATATTATTTTCTTGTAACTTGACAGCATTGTGAAGATTTTTTTATTTGTCAGATTGGTAGGCACATTTTTAATTATACCAGTAATTTCCGTGCTTTGTGCTGGTATATTAGCTTTAAACTGATAATCCTTTAAAAAGGTAACATTGTTTAAAAAGGCATTAGCAAGGCTGGCTTTTTCAAAATATATAGCTATTTTAAACTTGTTCATACATCTAAGGTATTTGACCCCTTTATTAAACCTTTTGATGCAACTGGATATGGACATGAGATCTCGTGTTCCTAAAGGTTTATCAGCATTAGAAGACTCAACAAATACCACAAATTCTGCAGCACCGGAATCCTCGGGATATCTTCTTTTGTAGTCTGTAACTAGATATGGTTTATACGTATCTGCTACTTCAATCTCGGACTCTGACGACGTCGACTCTATTTCAGATTTTTCACCCTCTCCATCCTTCTTTGGTTTTTTTCTTTTTCGCACCTTCCCCATTGTAATTTATAGATTTAATAAAGGATTTGATGAATTATTACTTGTTTTCACTGCCAAAAAACTCTATTAATAAAGGTTTAATCACTTAAATTAAACAAAGTTTTCAAAAATCCCGCCTGATTAACTCAGTAGTTTCCCGCGCTTTTTATCACCACAGATTAAACATAGTTGCAATAAAACCGGAAACAATTTTCTAGTTCCAAACTATTATTAGATCCTTTTTGGATACTACATACTACTCAATAATTGAATTTTTACTGAAAGACTATAATAGATTTCTGAACTAGCACCCCGCTATAGCACACTTTAATGAATACAATCACTACTACTTAGTTTTATCATGTATTTACTGCGACGCAGTCATAATGACTAACGGCCCGTTCAAGCCTTCCGAGAGCGTTGACTTACGGTCAGTTCTGGTTCTGGGTCAGTTCATACAGAGATGTGACGCGGCGCGATGTGGCCCAACGATACTGCAAATGTGTATCTTAACATATAGTAAATTAAGTTGGATTTTGAGTTACTTGTGTTTTGTTATAACTTCTATGTAAATTTTGAAGTTGCTGTGCCCTTGCAGGGTTCAAGTCAGGTTCTGGAAAAATTGTTCAACATCTTGTACACCACATGAATGCAATAAATGTTTGAGTTTGAGTCACCATTAACATGCAGCGCGGGCCGCGCCGCGCTGCGTTCCGAAAGGTGTATCTTTTCGTGTAGTAAATAGAGTTAGATTTTGAGTACCTAGCTCTATTGAAATGTGCGCACAGCGTCACGTATGTGACGCTCTCTCTGTGCTCAGACCGAGACGTCTCGGTCTGAGCTGACCCTTAGCGCGGAGCAGCGAGCGGTAAGATAAAATGTAAAGAAATGTTTGAAATAATACGCCACGAGGTGCCGCCAGTGGCGAATTCGAGTACTTCAAGATAAATAATGTCTTATTCGCACCGCCCGGCGTCGTCGCTCCACTCACCGCTTAAACCAAAGTCGTGAACTAGCTGACATTAGGGCGAGATCCCAGTTCCCCCAGACCTACGTCATTTTAGCAATGGTGAAATTTTGAGGATTTCTAGTCCACTATGTAGTTAAGATAAAAGTATTAATTATGCATACTTACTAGCTCGAAATCGGGGCCCGTCCACACGTGGCGCGACCTAAAGGTGGATAAAAACCTTACTCAACTACTTACATCCGGCATATCTTGGGAATCTATCCTGCGGGCGTAGCATGGCGCCTTAGAAAGGGGTTATTTTAGCAAGCCTACATTGTACATGGTATTACTCGTGGTACTATTTCAAGACCTTTTGTAAGCTGTCAGACCAATCCGATGGGCCAATCCTTCTCCCAGACGCCTTAAAGTCCTTCCCTTAAACTTGAATACCCCTTTTCACCAACTTGAGGGGCGATTTTTGGAAAAACAAAAAACACGTGTTTGATTATTTTTGATCTACTTAGTATGTAAATGCTGATTTTCGAATTGATGGGCCCGCGCGTTATGATTTTCCCATACAAATTTCAACATCGTCTAGATCACCAATGGAGGGTAGTTTAAAAAAATTAATGATGCAAATCTTTTTTGTTTAGGGGTGTTTTCTATGAAAAATCTTATTCTTTGGGTTTATAAATTTGAAACTTACCTCGAATATGAACATAAGTGTTACATAAGGTTGGAGAAATAAAAAATAAAAGTTCTTCACATTACTTTAATTACGGAAATTAATATGATTTTCATGTTCTGATGACACGGCACATAATTATAATTAGCTAACAATCTGATTGATGAAATGTAACATAATATTTCACATCTTCGACGATCACTTTTGGAATTTGTCAAGGTTTTCTTACAAAATTATGTCGTCTTAACAATATTTTCTCCTAACTTTCCATTTCCTTATAATCTTTTGCTAATGCCTTAATGTTTAAAAGGGCATTTTTAAATTCGCCTTCTTCTAGACCTTCACCAACATAATGATGTACAAAAGCACGCTTAGCATACATTAAATGGAACTTTTTACAAAGCCGCTCCCAGGCCCCGCGTATTGCTGAAGTGTTCGATACCATCACAACTGCTCTCATTAATGCAGCCAAGTCACCGCCTGGCACTGTCATTGGTGGTTGGTAATTTAGCCCGATCTATGTATATAAATTGGAAAATGTTACTAATCTGGCTTAAAAATCTTTATAATTGCAGGTAAGTACATAATTACTTTGAATGTTTTTATTAAAATCTGATTTGTAAGTGCTGCGGCTAACGTGACCCATTATAGACGGAAGTTAAATCTTTGTCGCTCAATTCACTTAGAAAATTATTGTTACAAAGCTTTTGTTTGTTAAATCAACAAAAATTAGTTTAAGTTGGTTCAAGAAAATTAAATTTTATTACCTTAAATCCGGTGGGAGACCATGAAACAAATTTAATTGTTCGCATTGTTTTTATTTGAGCAATGGCTGAATTAATATCGTTTGGATTTACGTCTCCTCGAAATAATAAGCAGCAGGACATATAAGACCCAGTTCTAGGATCACATTTAACCATCTGATTGGAAGGTTCAAAACATTGCATCATCAACTGAAACGTTGAATTTTCTTCATGCAGTGCTCTTGTGGCAGGTACGAATGGTGCAAACGTTACCAATGGAAAATGAATTCTTGGATACGGAACCAGATTAGTTCTAAATTCTACAAGTTGAACATTCAATGAACCTTCGAACCTCATTGAAGCAGTAATGCACGACACCACCTGAAGAAAAATATAAATATTTATTAACACTGTTATGCTGGTGGTGGTCCCTGCTGTTTATTCAGAAGCCCAACATTCTACCAACCTGTCTTTTATGGTATGATCGTGTTGTGGATGTTAGACAGGAGGATTTAGTTGACGCTCCAAGTAAAACATTAAGATTTAGCTGCATTCAATTAGACTAGAAGCCGATCACAATTTGGGGCGAAAAAGTTAAGCATGGTAGGCAAGCGAGGCAGATGAAGATATAGCTAAACACAATGGTAGTAGGAAGAATAACAATAATTTATACCTGGGCGATAAGTCGGTTTAAATTAGTGTATGTTGGACGTGGCGTATCTAATAACCTTGCCAAGATATCATACAAGGCTTCATTATCAAAAATAAAACAAACGTCTTCAGTGTCCATAGTTGCATGACTGGTTAGCACAGCATTGTATGGTTCAACAATTATAGGCGACATTCTTGGGGATGGATATATTGCAAATTCTACTTTAGACAATTTTCCATAATCCCTCGTTAGACCTTCAAGTAACAGCGCGGTGAATCCGGAACCAGTCCCACCTCCAAATGAACGGAATATCATGAAACCTTGTAAAGAATTGCAGCCTTCTGCAACTACTCTAACACGATTTAACGCCAGATCAATCATCTCGCGGCCAACCCCAAAATATCCGCGAGCGAAATTGCTTGCAGCATCTTCTTTGCCAGTAAGCAGAGTAGAAGGGTGAAATAACTCTCTATAAGCTCCAGTTCTTATTTCATCTGCAAAAATTTACACATTTTGGTACATTAGACTAGCAAAGGCTTCTGCTGCTAAATGTGGCCGTGTGTGGTTCTGGAATAAATCTCCAAAATACTTGTTGGATTTCCTATTAGACATTAATTCCTCAAAAGAATAAAATTAAATCTTTACACGAAATACAAATAACATACCAATTGGTGTTGGCTCCAAATCAATCATAACAACCCTGGGTACAACTTTACCAGCGCCTGTTTCGTTAAAAAACGCGCCATAGCTGTTGTCTTCCTGACCTGTGTATGCCAATACACCATCTACTCTTATACCATGTTCGAGACAGTATAACTCCCAGCAAGCATTTGCTATTTGTACTCCTGCCTGACCAATGTGTATGTGAATAACTTCTCTCTAAAAGGGAAAGGATATTATTTCTAAAAAATATTTTTACCAAGAGCCATAGTTAAAAATCTACTTGAAACTTACTTTAGCCATTGAGCTAAATAATAACTGAGAATTTTGTTTGTAAAAATAATATGAAAAGTGTTAGCTAAATATAATTATTCTACATGTTTATTACAAAAAATACTTACTTAAAAAATGTCAAATTCTAATCGCTTGACATTCGCTTTCATATAATGACAACAGTCTATTTGGTTGTGATTTAACGTTAAATTCTTTTTCGTGACTTTAAGAAATAGTCCAGTCAACGAAAAGGTAAAAAGGGAAATCTTTGGACAGTGGCGTAGCTAGGCGGGGCAAAGCGGGCCCTAGCCCCTGGCACGCACCTGAAGGGGCCTCGCACCTAGTGAAAAAAACTTGACAACGGCGATCACAAGTTTGCTACTAGACAGTAATGCGGTAGTTCGACTAAGAAATTAATATGACCCACTTGTGGTGTCCGATGATTGGGAAATGAAAGACCCCAAAAGATGATCACATTTATGTCTGCACTGCTCGCGTGAAGCCCCTTGTTGCAAGGTGACTTGGTTACATTTTATTTCTAGCTGGGTACTGAACTCTTTGACTCATACAAGGGTGCCTTGCGCGATTATCGGGGGCAAGTCATATTTTTCATTCCTACAATAAAGGGGCCTCGCAAATGCATCTTGCCCCTTCCTAGATTCGGTTTCGCTACGCCACTGTGTTTGGAACACAATTTAAGACTTCGTAATCGTAACTTTTTTTGGACTAGTTAGGAGGTAAACATATGAAAAGTCCCCTGCTGTGCACTGGGACCAGGCACTAGTTCTCAATCTTTACCCCATTCACCTGAGAGGCAGGTCATTTCCCAGTCTCAGCTGAACTTGGTTCAGAGGGATGTTTTCTGCTCATTTTGGTGGAAATAAATAGAAATATAAGGCTTCATGGAAGCCACTGGTGGACTTGAACGTGGAGTTTTGACTTTTGTTATATCTATGGACGTATTGTCAAATATGACTTGTACTATCTGTCATTAATTAAATTCTATGCTTAAGAATGTGATTCATTTTATTGGCGACGAGGATTTAAAATATTTTAACAATGGACAAAGAACAATTTGAACTGTTCTTGCGAGCTCAACAGGCGCAGCAGGAACAGGTCACACAAATACTTACATTGTTGGTGCAAACAATGCACAACAAAGAAGATATAAAAACAAAAAGCTCAACGAGCGTTTCATCATCGTCGGTTTCATCGTGTGACAAGATGATGGTGATTAAAAATTTTAACATGGACAAATACAACCCCGACAGCTGCAGGATTGAAGATTTTTTAGACTTCTTTTCAAACAAATGTCAAATCATGAACGTTACGGAGCCAAACCTACAAAAAGACATCCTGTTGAATACCTTAACACCAGAGATTTTCCGTGAGTTAAAAATAGCGCTTACACCGAATTTTAACACGAGTACTTATAACGACATTTGCCTAAAACTTCTTGACTTGTTTAGAGTAAAGAAAACCAGGTATCGCGCATTGACAGAGTTCTGGAACTGCACCAGAGAGTCTTCAGAATCAATGGAACAGTACGCGAACAGACTCAAAAGTCTAAGCCGGGATTGCGGCTACAAAGAAGAGATGTTGGAACGACAGCTACGTGATCGTTTTGCTACAGGATTGAATCACACAGATTTAGAGACAGACCTGAAGCAAAAGTGGCCCGATTTGCAAGAGTCAGGAAAGGAGGTTACTTTTAGAGAAATTTTTTCAATTGCACAATCACGTGAACAGGCAGAACATGACACACCAGGCACAACTGCAAAGGTAAACAGAGTCAAAAGGAACCGTACTCAAAAAACAACAACACCGAAATCTCATCACAATAGACAACGCAAATTGCACTCCACTGATCAATGTCTTAGATGTGGGAAATTCGAGAAACATAACCTCTCAAAATGCGCAGCAAAAAACCACACATGTGACGAGTGCAATTTGAAGGGGCACTTTGAGAACTGCTGCATTAAAACTGGTCGTGCTTACATATCACCAAACAAGGAAAAAAACACTTCCAAACGTAGACTACAACGGATAAGCGATAATCAAGCTTCCACTTCAAGCTCCACAAACGTTTCAACAGAGAATAGTGAAGATGACGATGAGTTTGTCCACAACGTCACGAGCACTCGAGTCAAGGATTGCAAACAAATCGACATTCTCATAAATGGAGTTCACTGTACAATGGATTGGGACCCTGGCTCTACCTACTCTATCATTAGTTCCGAAGTTTGGAAAAAGGTTGGATCACCAACGTTAACAAAGGGGCCCAAACTAAAAGCATATGGAAATACCAAGCTGAAAACCAAAGGAATCGCAAACGTAAATGTCGAAGTGAACGGACGATACGAAACCTTGCCTGTCGTAGTAATGGAAAACGCAAACCCATTGCTTTTTGGATTGAGATGGAGCGAGAAGTTTGAAATGGAATTTCCAAAACCAGTTTATTCAGTCCAAGAGAAGCCTGTTACTCCAACGACATTAAAACATATACTCAAGCAATACAGCGAACTTTTCGACGGCAAACTAGGCAAAGTCAATAACTACCAAGTTAACATACATGTCAAACCTGGCGCAGAACCAGTACACCTACCTGCACGTCCAATCAAATTCAGCATGAAGAAAAATGTCGAACGGGAGTTGGATCGCCTTGTCGATACAGGTATCATTAACAGAATAGATCCGAACCTTACCCCTTTGGAGTGGGCCACACCCACTGTAAATGTCCTGAAACCAACTGGTGACGTCAGAATTTGCGGAGACTACAGCACTACACTTAATCCTGTTTTAACAAAACATTTACATCCAGTACCTGTTTTTGATCAATTACGACAGAAACTAGCAAACGGCATAGTCTACTCCAAAATTGATCTCAAAGACGCGTATTTACAATTTGAAATAGCTCCGGAGTCAAAAAAGTATTTAACAATATCCACACACAGAGGATACTACCAGTACAACAGGATGCCTTTCGGTATTTCTACAGCACCATCAATTTTTCAAAATTTTCTTGATCAACTACTTGGAGACATACCAAACGTAGCAGTGTATTTTGATGACATAGCATTGACAGGAGAAAGCGTGAATGGACACTTACGAACACTTTGCACAGTGTTAAGCCGCCTAAAACAGGCTGGTTTGAAAGTTAATTTGAAAAAATGTAGCTTTCTGAGTAAAGAGATTGAGTATCTGGGTCACATAATTGATCAAAAAGGAATACGGCCAACAAAAGCGAAGATTAGCGCTATAACCAACGCATCACAACCCACAAACGCAAAGGAGTTACGCTCTTTCCTGGGTCTTATAAATTTTTATGAAAGATTCGTACCACATCTTCATGGATCATGTGCAGACCTGTACGAGCTAACAAGTGGTAAAAAAAAATGGCGATGGTCCGGACACGAAGAAAAAATTTTCGAGAATGCTAAAAGTAACATAGCTAACTCAAATTCATTGCTAGCGTTCGATGAAAGGCGTCCCGTTTTTCTAGCGTGTGATGCGTCAGAAAAAGGAGTTGGGGCAGTTCTATACCACAAACACAAAGATGTCGAACAACCGATAGCATTTGCGTCAAGGAAACTTCGATCAGCTGAGAGCAAATATTCTGTTATTGACCGTGAAGCACTAGCCATATTATTTGGAATACAGAAATTTGACCAATATCTAAGAGGAACGAAATTTACCTTGGTAACTGACCACAAGCCTCTCATGCACATTTTGGGACCTCAACGTAACCTACCGAAGCTTGTAAATAATAGACTTGTAAGATGGGCTCTTTTGATTGGAAGCTACCAGTATGAAATTTGCTACCAGAAGGGCGAAAACAATATTCTGGCCGATTGCCTGTCCAGATTACCAAATCCTAAAACAAAACCCTCACACGTGGAAAACATTGTACATAGAGTAGTGTCACGCCTCCAAGAAAACAAAATTGTTGACCTACAATTAACAGAAAAAAAATTGAGTCTGGAAACATCTAAGGATCCAAGTTTGTCACTCGTTTGCCAGTACCTAAAGACTGGGTGGAGAGACCTGGATTACAGGCAAGAGATGAAACAATACTACAGGAAACGTTTCGAACTGTCTGTAGAAGGTAAAATTGTACTGTGGCAAGGCAGGATGGTTATACCTGAGGTTCTAAGAATGACAGTTTTAGACTATTTGCACCGAGGGCACCCAGGAATATCGGCCATGAAAGCACTCTCACGATTTTATGTGTGGTGGCCATCACTTGACGAGGACATTGAGAATTTTATCAAGAAATGCACCAGGTGTCAAGAAAACAGACCGTCTAATCCCGAACTACCGGTATTCTCCTGGTCTATACCCGAGCAAGTGTGGGAACGAGTCCACATAGACTTTGCAGGTCCATTCGAGGGCAGCTACTGGCTCGTTTTGTGTGATGCGTTGTCAAAATGGTGTGAACTAAGACCAATGAAAAACATAACTTCAAAAAGTCTATGCGCTGTGCTGGATGAGATTTTTAACACTTTTGGACTCCCACAAATGATTGTATCTGACAACGGCCCCCAACTAACATCACAGGAATTCAAGGACTACTGTAAAAATCAAGGCATTCTACATGTCACCGCATCTCCATATCATCCCCGAACAAATGGGTTAGCTGAACGGTTTGTGAGAACTTTTAAGAACAGAATGACTTCCAGTGACGGAACACCACTTAAGCGTCGATTGTTGGAGTTTTTATTCACTTACCGGAATACTCCGCATACCACTACCGGCAAATCACCTGCCCAAATGATGTTCGGCAGGCAGTTGAACTGTGTTCTATCAAATATCCGACCGAACAAGAGAAGAAATTTGCTATACCAACATGTTAAGGCGGACATCGTGTCATCTACACCTACATACCAAACAGGCGATAAGGTCTACATAAAAACTAAACTGGAAAAAAAGTGGCAGCCTGCTACAGTAGTGACCCGTAAACACCGATACTCTTACGTGGTCACTACATCTGATGGGGTGGAGCAAAGGAAACATGCAGATCACATGAGACCCCGACTTGCTCCTGCAGCCACGTCACCTGAAAGTGTTGCGACTGCTTCTACATCCTCACCATCCTCATGCTTGGCACCATCACCTATGTCAATTCCTTCTCCATCTACACCGTCCTCTCACATTCCATCCACACTAGAACCATCTGCATCTACATCATCATCCTCATCTCCAGCTGCATCTACATCTTCATCCTCATCTCCAGCGTTTGAAACACCGACCGCGACGGTTGCACCACCCCTTCGGCGCAGCCAGCGTGAAGTGCGACCTCCACGGCGTTTGATTGATGAGATCTGAATCTACCCTATATGGGGAGGAATGTTATATCTATGGACGTATTGTCAAATATGACTTGTACTATCTGTCATTAATTAAATTCTATGCTTAAGAATGTGATTCATTTTAACTTTGACTTTCTGACAGCTAACTCTACGCACGTTTCTTGGTCAATTCAAATTGCGCGCCTTTTGCTCTACTTCCTTTGCATTGCATTTTACAAAATCACTCCCAGAAGGGATACTAAAGATGTTGCACATCAAAAAAGGAATCTAAAAATTATTATTTATATATATTATACACCGTGTTCTTCACGTTATCCATAAACTTTAGCAAATACTTCTATGGCTTTTACAAATCAAATCCAACAAAGGAAGTAGTACTTAAAAAGGCTTCGTTACAAAGATATTTGTAATTTCATTTAATGAAATTTAATTGAGCTATGCAGTGAGAAAGTATCTTAATTTGAAATCTATCAAATACTATTTGCATTTCATTTGTTTCAGCCCGCCAAATGTTATGAATGACGTTGCCAATTCGGATAAAGAGGCATGCATATCGGGTTATTTACGTCTAGGTATTTAGTTTGTATGAAAATTAACAAAAAATAAAAAATAAGAATTTATTAATGTGTCCATAATGAAAAATGCTTACTTCCGTGGTTTGAACATCTGGTCGAAGTTTATGTATATCGTCCGGAACACGGTGTATAATTTGAAACGACATTGCGATACTAAAAACCGAACTTGAAATCGTTTTTACATCACAGTCATGAGTCACAGCACTACTTGTTTTTTTAGTCTTAGGGTCACAAACTCAAGGTCATCTACGTCAGTGTGTTCGTGTTGTAAAAATGTAAATAACACTGTTATCTTTGGTTGGTCTGTTTTCGAATTTGTTTTGTTTTATTGATTAAAATACTTTCTCTGATTGGACGTTGTTATGTGGTTAGCGTAGTTTCCATTCGAATTGATATTTGTGATTGGTTTATAGTACTCCTGTTACATACTAATACTTAGAGAACAAATCGTACGATCGTATTTTGCCTGTATCTAAATTTTTATATTTACTTATTATGTAAGGCTAAGAAGATAAGATAATTTCGTGATTTAGTCGTTATATTCTTCAACTCTTGAATTGTCGCGTTTGGTGGAGAATCCATCTTCAATACACTTGCCCATGTCACTCAACAGAGGTGTCCAGTTCGCGATAAATACGGAACTGAAGAATAAAATGAGTTTGGTCGGAAAAGTTGTACTTGTGACCGGCGCAAGCTCCGGCATCGGCGCTGCGACAGCGGTATTTCTATCGAAGTTGGGAGCTCAACTATCCTTGACTGGTAGGAATGCCGAGAACTTACAGAAAGTATGTAATGACTGTGAAAAATCAGCGGCAACTTTTGTTACTCCCGCGGATTTGACGAAAGAAGCCGACATTGAAAAGATAGTGAAGAACACGATCGACCATTACGGGAAGATCGACGTTTTGATCAACAATGCTGGGATTATCGAGACGGGCACTATCGAGAACACGACGCTAGCGCAGTACGATCGCTTGATGAACACCAATGTGCGTTCTATCTACTATTTAACTATGCTAGCAGTCCCACACCTGGTTAAGACGAAAGGCAACATTGTGAACATATCCAGTGTCAATGGTATTCGTTCTTTCCCTGGAGTTCTTGCTTACAATGTATCCAAGGCTGCTGTGGACCAGTTCACAAGGTGTGTAGCACTAGAATTGGCACCAAAAGGTGTGCGAGTCAACTGCATCAACCCTGGAGTTATTCTGACAGAGCTGCAGAAGAGAGGTGGTATGAATGAGGAGCAGTATGCGGCTTTCTTAGAGAGGACCAAGCAGACCCATGCTTTAGGTCGCCCTGGCCAGCCAGACGAAGTGGCAGCTGCTATTGCTTTCTTGGCTAGTGATCTAGCGAGCAATATCACTGGTGTCAGTGTTCCAGTTGATGGTGGCCGCCATGCTATGTGCCCACGATAAATTTTCAAACACCACACAAATAAAGTTGTGCCAAACATATTCTAATGTGCCTTATGGTTCTTTGAGATGCATTTAAAGAAGTTTTTATTTTTTCCTTGTGTACATGATATTGTTGCATTTTTTATTAATATTTGTTGAATTTTTTTTTGAATACATTTAATTCTCATTTTGTCTTATTTTTGTATTAATTTTATTTTATTAATTTATTTAAGTTAACACTATATTTTATAATATTATTTGGTTGGTGCTCGCTGTTAATTGTTGATTTGATAACCCACTAGTTTAGCAAAGAATGTCCAATTGGTCCTTTGCTGATTGGTTGAAGCGTTGGCCTGCCATACTGATGACTGTTCACACCCTGTCTTTTTTCTGGTTGTTTTTTCAGGGTTTCTTTTTTTTTACTTCCTTTTTAAATTTCCTCTCTTTGCACCTGAACTCTGTTATCCAGCTGCCTATAGTTGATCGTGTTGGCAGTCATCATCGTCTTCCTGCCCTTATCCCATTTTACTTGGGGTCGGTGCAACACGTTTTTTTCTTCCATTCTCCCCACACGTCGCAGTACAGGTACATTATTATTTTTTGCTGCATTTAGCAGAAAAATACTATAGTTTACCATAATTATGTCAATATTTTTTTAATGAAGTCTAATATTTATACCATGGTAAGGCTGCTTTTCCACCAGAGATGCGCTATGTAGCTGTGCTGCGAGGATGTAAAAGCTGAGCTACGAAACTGTGTGACCGTTTCCACTGATGCTACGCTATGTAGCTGTGCGGTAAGATGTGCTATGAAGATGCGTAGCTGCGCTACGAAGATGTGCTGTCACAAGGTAGCTGTGCTATGAAGATGCGTAGCTGCGCTACGAAGATGTGCTCGTGGTGTTCAAAGTTGCTTTAAGGCAATCACTTGCTTAATGCTTAATGAGAATAATGCAAGAATGTGAGAAAAAACAAACCAAATTTTAAATGTCAATAAGGTCGAAAATGGCTTGAATCTGTTTTTTTAACTTGCTATCGTTAAGCAATAAAAAAAACAACTTCAAGCGATTTTCGACCTTATTGACATTTATTCAACCACCTGACTTTAATGAAGGAGCAATGTTAGCGAACGAGAATGTGAGAAAAAACAAACCAAATTAAAAATGTCAATAAGGTCGAAAATTATAGATAGTCAATATACATATATTGCGTGTCCTATCACTGTCTGTGCTATGAAGATGCGCAGCTCGAGCTATGCGATGTATCGATACTAGGGAAAACGACCCATAGCCAGGCCTGTCTCACTCCGCGGTGTAGGCATAAAACTGCAAGTAGTTGCGGGGCCATTATGTCGTGGCCCATTCACTACGGCTGCCACGCGCCACCCGTTCCGCACGCGCTCCGTCTCCTTAATATTTTTGTTACGTTACGTTTAGTTACGCACAAGTTTCTTGCTTTTGGGAAATTAATAACACAATAATAATATTATTATGAAGAAAAAAAATAGTACATACTTAATAATGATCAAAAAAATTATCTACCTGCTTGTGAAGTGTGGGCTTAACTGATCTTGATTAGGTAGGTTACAAGTTTGAAAATGAGGTGAGATACTAGGGGGGGGGGGGTGAGCCTACCGACCAAGATAAAAATACGAACCAATATCAAACCTGACATCACTCGCACTCACCTTAAGCTGAGTACTAAGAATTAAGATCGGTAGAAAGTAGAAAGATGTTTGCGTTGTTGTTTAAGCACGTTCAAATTGACACTACGCATTCAAGGTCAGCGATCGTAATTCGCTGCGTGACTTTTTTACCTACCTACAAAGACACGCAACCGCAACGCGGGGCCTGTGACAGTATGCGATAGTAATTGGTCTTTTGAGTTTAATTGGTCTATTGAGTGCAAAATGATAAGGACTGGCTATTTTGCCACAGACGATAACAATCTTTTAAATATTATTCTTTTTTTTTGTAAGATGTAATGTTCAAAAATATAACAGTAATAGGTAGAAAAGATAATATTATTAAACATATTATTCCTCACGTAAGGTGCCGTATGGTGCCGTAGGTACTACCTACTATTAACATTCTGTGCTAACAATCGATAATGTAGGTATGTAGTAATCGATGACGAAACCAAAATGATATAAGTAGGCTGATGATAAAAACAAAATTCCTAGAGGAAAATTATAGGTATTTATATTAATAATGTAATTTAACAAATGCATAAAATACGCATAGGTACCTACCTACCTATTTGTGCCTAAACTCGCAAGTCGCAACCCTATTGAGCTTGACCCATAGTAACCTTTTAATGTCGTTGGCGTCAGATAAACAAAAATAAACTCACGCGCGTAACCATTCAGTACATTTTTGCTTGCGCACGGGAAGTTTAGGCTATTATAAAAGTAGGTGGGCGGTACGGCTGCCAGTTAAAATGTACTTTATTCTCTCGTACTTAGATTTTACATTTGTTTGATTTGTTTTTGGGAGTGGTAATTCTGTACCTATAGTACTATTAAGTATTCTGTGCCATAGCACGCATCCATAGCACGCAGCTATAGCACGCAGCCACAGCACGCAGCCGTAGCACGCATCCTTACATATAAAAAACACATCTTAGTTGAATCCGTTTCCACCAGTGCTGTGCTATGTAAACCAGTGAATATGATTGGTGGATATCAAACGCATCCGCAGCAACGTAGCATAGCGCATCTCTGGTGGAAAAGCAGCCTTATTGTGCTTTGTGTCTACCTGTCTACCTGTTAGGTGTATCTCAAGGTTTAATACTAAGTCCATTCTTATTCTTGACCAGGCATTGGAGATATCCATATCTGTATCTTTTTTGCCCTTGGCTGTTCATTCATGATAAGGAAAATAATAAAAAAGCAAATCACATTTTCACTAGTGTATTTTTTGAATAAATTAAATCTAAAACCAACTTAAACTAATTATCACAATTACTATCAAACAAGTTAACTTAATGTTATGCGCCTGGAAACAAATTATCAAACACAGTCTTGTACAGAATTCATTTTGTGCTGAATTACGCGAAACGTGGTCCGACGAACAAATTATATGAGTGATAAAATATCGATTCTTTTACAGTTACACCTCGATCTAATTATTG
This sequence comes from Agrotis exclamationis, assembly GCA_950005045.1. Lineage (NCBI taxonomy): Eukaryota > Metazoa > Arthropoda > Insecta > Lepidoptera > Noctuidae > Agrotis > Agrotis exclamationis. The sequence goes on from OX465427.1 coordinate 935,846, forward strand.
TTCACTAAGTTCGATTATCTAAAAATCGTTAAAAATTAGCAATTCAGAGGAATACGAGCAGGAATGATTTATCTAAAAATACCATTTAGTTCTAAAGCAAACATTTTGGCTGCTTCAAGAACATCAAGACATTTTAACGCCTGTAAGTAATGCTTGAAAACATAAGCCAGACTTGTGCTAGGTAGCAACTTTACGAGGTATAACTGCATATTTGAAGAGGCTGAAGAATCAAGGTAGCAGCAGCTGGTTGAGTGGCACTGCTTCGAACAGTTTCTTGGCTTCGTCGACGCACGCTTTGATGATTTGTTGGAAGGCGACCGGTCCTATATCCCGCATCACAGGCTCCCAGTTTATATTTATTACTTGGTGGATTGTTTCACCTGAGAAAAGAGATTGATATAAATAAGTATATAGAAGTTTTAGATGAACACAATGGCGATGGGGCACATAATATTAGTCTTAATCTTGGTGATGGTGAACTTAGATTGATACTTTTTAATTTAGACGAATTTCTGGGGCTAAAGGGGTAAAATTTTGTCATCTGTTGGTCATGCGAAGGAATGCCGTATCTCTGTAGATGGATGTGTGAGTAGAATCTTGTAAATGAGTTTTAGTTTCTTTGATAGATAAGAATATAATGATTTAGCAGGTAGTGATTAAGTATTGGTTTAGTTTAGTGTTAGTTGACTTTGTTATAAAAACAGTATAAAGTGAAAAGCTAAATGTCTTTGAAGAAGATATGAGACTAAGATTATCTATTGAAGACAACCATCCGGATTATTCTGGACTGAAAAAGAAGCTTGTTATGTTTTAGCAGAAAATGATGATTCAAAATTCTTGTAGTCCAACCGTTCAGGGCAGTAACTCTCTCGCCGGTATCACTGAGAAGAACTTCTTCACTGTTTCGACGCACTTCTTGATGATCTGCTTGAGGGCTGGAGGTGCAATCTCACTCATTATGATCTCCCAGTTTTCGTTTGTGAATCTTTCTGTCGTTTGTGCTGTAAATAAGGTGTTTGTTAGGAAGTGTTGGTGTTCTGGGAATGGTAGTATTTTTATGACTGATGGTAGGTACCTATAATTTGTTAAGCCTAATGTGGTATCTGCGACAATCATTAAAATTTATTGTAGTGCCACTGGCTGGAAAAGAGGCAACTAGACTGCTCTATTGCTCATCAAATATTGGTTGGTAAAATATTCTTATTTTTGTTGTCCCACAAACCAGTGATGAAATTTTGACGATGGCGTGAAGAGCAAAAACTTTAGTTTATAACGTGAATGTTTGGAATGCTATATTCATGGCAATTTCCTATAGGGAAGTTGTTTGCCATCGACAATCTTGTTTAAGTAGGTAACCATTCACAATGTCATGAGATCACTCGATAAAGAACGAATCATCGAATTTGATCAGATTGTCACATGCTCGCGAGGTCAAGGTCACTCGGGGCGTTTTCCATACATGTGTTATTGAATAACAAACAGGTCTCACCGAGTTCCTTGTTTCCGTTGAACAGGTTGGTGAACTTGAACTGGGCTCGGTCCATCTTGTAGTGGTCCTTGTAGCTCGGCACGATCCAGTGGCCGTCTTTCTCTACGAAGTCGTATTTCACTACGATGTTCAGGTTCGCTGTAAATAGCAGGGGAGATGAGAATTGGTCTCCATGATTTCGTTAGGAACTGTTGGTTCACATTTTTGTACCTACTTGGACGGACTATTGTTCAAAAGAGTCTTAGTGGGGCTGTGGGGGTACTTAAAAGCTAAACCAATTTACCCAAGTCAGTTACTACGTTCGCTTTAAGGATCTGTCAGGAAACAAACGGGGCCCGATAGAGCCATACACCTGCCTGCATGGTTTGTGGGAATGCTTTAAGACTTTACCGCAGCCTTAGGATGCAAAGAGCAATTGAAGGAACACGCTGGTTTTCATCAGCAGAAGTCTCATAGTCCCCTCGTGGAGTGGAAGTCATTTGCTGATTTTTATAAATAAACCCTTACCTATCGATTCAAGTTTATAACTGTTTCTGAAACAGTTGCCCCAAGCCTAGCTACCAGGCATTTCGCATACGACGGTAGCCATCAATTATTTGTTGCTGTTTCCTTTGCCGATCGAGTGAGCACTGAGTGGTGTTGCAAGTATGGTTGTTATGTGTCGGTCTTGCAAACACGCTGTATGTACATTTAGTTGTTAGGCAAATGATTCTATTCGTGGTATCTAATTTCGGACAGGTTTTTCTTGATGAGAAGGAATTGGACTTTCATAATGCGGATTACGTATCGTATTTGGCTTTGGCAAAAAATCTAATTTCATAGGTTTCTACTTTATATGTATTAGGAGATAGGAATTATGCCTAGACCTGTCCTTACCCTATGGTCTCATATAGATACTCATATTCGGCTAGTAACATTGATGTAGCGTTTTGACTAAGTAAATGATCTTTTTTCACCTAGGTATATAATAGAACACTTTTTTTGTACTTACTGATCTTGATCCTGGTCTGCCCATCGCCCCTGATCGGCAGGATGAGAACCTGTCCGTCCATGACGTAGTGGGCCTTCAGCGTCACGTTGGCGGTGAAGTCCAAGGTCGCTTTACCTTTGTCTGGGTTGATCCTGATGGCAAAATAAAAATAATATTAGCCCTGTATTTCTATAGAACTGTGTCTAAGTTTTAATCATCCTCTTGTCCTTATCCCATTTACTTGTGGTCGGCACAACACTACTTTTTTGAGCAGTCGTGTAAAAATACTGAGTACTTGAACAAGTTGCAATAAAAAAAAAATACAGTCGAATTGAGAATCTCCTTTTTTTGAAGTCTGTTAAAATCAAAAGAGTATAGAATTTAGAAAACTTAAGGGCGCATAACCAGAAAGTTGGCAACGTCGCAAATAGCTGTCAAATATTTACAAATTTTAGTTAATTTGGTAAATTTACTGTATGAAAATAATAAATATGGCTCTGTAGTGCACTACAAAGTTGGTATAGGAATGCAATTAAAACATTGAATTTGATGTTGTCACCGTTTCAGGTGTAAAAAAGGCATTTGGAAGGTTTCCAAATACTTTTTTTTACATCTAAAATGATATATTCGATGTTACGATATTACTTATTGCAATTTTAGTGCACTACAGGGCCTTCTTGTATCCATACAGTAACATTGCTAAATTAATTGAAACTTGTAAACATTTGAAAGCTATTTGCGACGTTGCCAACTTTCAGAATATGCCATACATAACTTTTTTTGAGACATCATTCGTGGTTGATGTCTTTTGGTAAACTATAATCCTGAAATTGTTTTTTTTTTAAACTGACTTTGAACTTACTTGTAAGAATTGAGCCTGAATCCTTTCAATCCCGTGACAACAGTATCACTAAAAGTCAGCTTCAAGGCAGGGTTGTCCACGAACACCGTGCCCAACTCCACAGGGTCCAGGGGCTTGATGCCCAACTCTGGGATGCCCTCGGTGAACTTGGCTCCTGCTGAACTGATCACCTTCTCCACACAGGCGTTCAGTTGAGGATCTGACCGGGAGCATGGCGAGATAAATGAGGCTGGAAAGAAAGGAAGTCTTTGAGTTGTGGTTTCCAGAAGTTAGCTTCTTTTTAGGTCAAGGGTTGGGAGCTTGAAGGACACCGTGGATTTTAGTCAGTACAAGTCTGACAGTCCCTTCTGCCCTGCCCTGGTTGGGAGGACTCATTTGATGATTTTACCACGATAAAAAATCGGGGAACATACATAAAAAAAAAAAAGATTCCGACGAATTGAGAACCTCCTCCTTTTTTTGAAGTCGGTTAAAAAAGGGTTGGGAGCTTGTTCCAGAAACTTGTTCCGGCTTGTTCGCTCGTAGAACTGACAACCGATGGGGAAGAAAAGTTCTCGAGTGGCGACCACGGACCGGAAGACGCAGCGTAGGTAGGCCTCCCACTAGGTGGACCGACGACATCGTGAGGGTCGCGGGCAACCGATGGATGCAAGCGGCGAATTGTCGTTCGGCGTGGCGGTCTAAGGGAGAGGCCTATGTTCAGCAGTGGACGTTTTCCGGCTGATGATGATGATGATGATGACTAAATGAAAACAAACTCTAATAAGGTAAACATGAAGTTGTTTATCGTTTCTTGTTGATTTTAACTGTTTCCGGGCTAACAGTAGGCAATCTTGTTACATCAGTGTTAAGTAAGGTAAAAGCACCAGTAATGGACAATGAACCAATAATGGACAAAAAATAAAGTAATCATCTAGAATAAGAAAAAAAAACATTTTTTTTATATTGGCAACACTGTGATATATACTATAGACAACTAGCTGTCAAAATTTAACGTTTTATTCAATTCGGTTTGTCAGATATACAAGATAACGTGAGTGCAAAGTGTTTCTGTGATTGTAAATTGATATTAGCGGTTTTTCTTAAGGAAATTGTTAGTGCGGCGAGTAGAAAGTTTTATATGTAAACTGGTATTGCTTTGTTTTAATCAGAATGTGTTTTGTCTGTTGGGTTAACTATGAAATTAAGACCATAATGCACATTGTTGTAACTCCAGAGAGGTAATGCTTGTTGACATTTTATTGATGTTTATAACTGGTGCATTGTAATTAAATGGTTCCAAAAATGGACAGATGTCGAAACTTAATATCATCTTGATATATTCAAATTTTTAACTTATTTTACTCTTACTATTATTATTTGCTATATGCTAGTTGTAAATTTGAAAAATACTGATGTTTACCAGTAATGGACGTATGTGTCCATTATTGGGTATTTTATAGGAATCCAGTTATGGACATTGATAAAAATGATACTTATTCTTTGTTTTAGAAATGGCTCCTATAAAAGATTATACGCCTCAATAAATGGGCTGGGCTATTGAAGCAGTAAAAAAAGGGTTAAAAATATCCGAAGCAGCCAAAAAGTTCAATGAAACTTTTTTTTAAGCGGTGAAAAATGGGTTATGTGGGGCTTGCACCCACTAAAAAACACCGCCGTGAGCCTACACTCGCCTTCATGGATGAGCCGTGAGAACTGCTACGCATGACTTTCACGACTCATCCAACGCAGCCCGCTTTCCACCAACTGTTTTGGCGATTTCCAGGCCTGAGACATCGCCACCACTGTGAAGGCCGTGCTATGCGACGACGATAGTCACCCCGATCTATCGCCCGCTGGCACCTCTTAAGGTGGCATCAGGTCGCCGTGGCGCCTCCTCCGCCATCCCGTCCTCTTGCGGCGAATCGCGTCAGCTAAGGCGTCCTCCTCTCTGATGCGCTCCGCCGCCTCATTCTGCGAGATCACGTCCTCGCAGAAGGATGTAACAGCTTCCCACGCCTCTTTGCTGTCCACCACGGCTGGCAAAGAGAGGTCTGCCCCGATTGCAGCTGCGAGAACACGACGCTGCACTACCCAAGCAGGACAGTACTGAAGAGTGTGAAGGGCCGTGTCCTCGCTGCAGCCGCACTGGTGACACACGGGAGTCGCCTCCCGTCTAATCACTTTGTGCTGGTATTTGCCGTAACAACCATGCCCTGACAACACCTGCACAAGCCGGAAGGACAGTGTCCCATGTCCCCTGCGTAGCCATCATTTTTCCAGAGTGGCCTTGATCGCCCCCACGGTCCAGTGACCGGCACTGAGCGTTTCCAGCCTCGCCCTCCATTGGTCCAAAATTTGGGATTGGGCCTCTCTTCGCCACCTCGTGACCACTTCAGGTACGGACGCCTGCCAGTCTCTGCCTGCAGGTCTGCCCCTCGCTGGTAGACGTCGGCGAGTACCTGCGTCTCTAGGTCCCACGGAGGGGAGCCCGCCAGGGTGAACGCCGCTTCCGCGGATATGGTACGATATCCACGTATGACCCTGACTGCCATGACTCTGCGGCCTTCGCAACAGAGCCTTATTTTGGGCAGACAGGGACTCTGCCCACACCGGAGCCCCGTAGAGCGCCATTGAGTGGACTACACTCGTTTATAGTCGTCGGCAAACTTCATTCGGGCCGCCCAGGTTTGGCAACAGCCAGTTAAGGGCGGACGCAGTGCAATCAAAACAATGGATCCAGACCGGGGAACGTGCTCCAAAGAAGGCAAAACTGTAAAATCGGCCGGAAAAGTTATGGCCACCGTTTTCTGGGATTCACAAGGTGTGATCTACATCGATTACCTCGAGAAGGGTAAAACAATTACAGGGCTCTACTATGCCGATTTATTGGGCCGATTCGACGCCGAATTAAAAAAAAACGACCCCATCTGGCGAAGAAATAGTGCTGTTTCACCACGACAACGCACCGGTTCACACGTCTGCCGTTGCCATGGCCAAATTGGTCGAATTACGCTACGAATTGCTGCCCCATCCACCGTATTCTCCAGATTTGGCCCCTTGTGACTTCTTTCTGTTTCCTAATCTGAAAAAATCACTCGCCGGGAATAGATATGGATCGAATGAGGAGGTCATCGCCGCCACGGAGGCCTAATTTTGCAGAGTTTGACAAAAACTATTTTTCGGACGGGTTAAAAAAGTTGGAGCATCGCTGGGCTAAGTGTATCGAACTAAAAGGAGACTATGTTGAAAAATAAAATGCCACTTTTCCAAAATTTTGGTTTCCTTTTTGTTAGGCCTTCATTTATTGAATGACCCTCGTATGCAGTCATAAGTAGGTACTAAATGTATCTGTCATAAGTAGGTTCAAGTTCACTATTGGATGTCCATTACTAGGTTTAAGTTCATTACTGGATGTCCATGACTAGGTTATGTTCATTACTGGATGTCCACAACTGGTTTTTAGCTGTCCATGACCGGGTAAAAAAATAGGATTTTTATTTGTTAAAAAAATTAATACCAGCTTTGCAGTATCTCACGCGTAACACAGTAAAAATATTGAATAAGGACAGGACTTTACACTTTTAGTATATTTAGTACTGAAACTTTCACGATATTGATAAAACTTCACAAACACCACAATTTTTTCCTTAAACTGTCCATAACTGGGGTGTTTACCTTAGTAGGTATTTTATTGACCGTTAACTAATAGTGACCATGTTTACTGCCGGATAAATATTTGTAATGTTGTTGATCATCATCACTATTGCGTGAAATATGCGAAGTGCACTTATATCATGTACATTGTAGGTACATAAAGTAAATAACTATATACTTAAGTACAAATCCTTGGTTTTCTTACATATTTTTACTTTAAAAGGATCGATAAAGACTATAATTTGTATGTAACTAGGATATAATATCAATTATTACAAAACGAGAGAATCGAGGTAAACCTGTCATATCGGCGACGCGTGCGCAAGCTGATCTATTACGAGTTTGATCTACATAGGTTATATAATATTACAGCCTTAAACCTCATAAACCAGTTTCTTTATAATGATTAGCATTTGGAATAAATATAAAATATGAAGAGTTTATTTTTGTTTCCTAGCAAGTGAACGTACCTACGAGTACCTACTTACGTGCACACTTTCAAATCTATCTATACATATAATAAATCTGTAGAAAAGTAATTTTTGTACATTGAAGAAATTGAAACAAAAAATAGCCAGCGTGTGAAAAGATAAGTAACAGAACCCATTTCCATCATTTTTGAAATTTTTGTCTGTTTGTCGGTTTGTCTGTTTGTTTGTGCGCACATCACGTAAAATCTACGAATTCAATGCTGACAATGTTTATATACAAAAATTATACGCAACTTGAGGTTTAACTTAATTTTTGTTTCATCGAAATCGGTTCACTCTATCAAAAGTTATTTGAATTTAAAGTGATCCAGAAGTAAAATTACGGTCAATCACACCAGACTTGCCGTTCAGTAGCGCGATCTAGCTTAGAATACAAAACTACATTTTCAAATAATTCATCTAAAAATATGTACTTCAACGATAAAACGGTAGATGGCGGTAAAAGAAAACCTGGAATAGAGGTGTTTAAATTGGAGTAACATTGTTTTTTAGGGTTCCGTAGCCAAATGGCAAAAACGGAACCCTTATAGATTCGTCATGTCTGTCTCTCTGTCTGTCTGTCCGTCCGTATGTCACAGCCACTTTTTGTCGAAAGTATAAGAGCTATCCTGTTGAAACTTGGTAGGTAGATGTATTATGTGAACCGCATTAGGATTTTCATACAAAAATAAAAACAAAATATATTTTGGGGGTCCCCCCCATACTTAGAATTGAAACTCAAAAATTTTTTTTCACCAAACCCATACGTGTTGGGTATCTATGGATAGGTCTTTAAAAATTATATTGAGGTTACTGAAATATTTTTTTCCTAAACTGAACAGTTTGCACGAGAGACTATTCCATAGTGGTAAAATGTGTCCCCCCCCCGTAACTTCTAAAATAAGAGACTGATAAAACTAAAAAAATATATAATGTAGACCTCAACAAAAACTTCCAACGAAATTTGGTTTGGATGAGATACGGTTAGCAGTTTTTGAGATATAGTACATTTTCAAAAACCGCAAATATAACTTTGCCATTCATACAAACACTATGAAAAACAAAGTTATTTTTATTGTTTGTGTATATTACTTACTAATCTCAATATAATTATATCCCTAATCTATGCTTGCTACTACGGAACCCTTCATGGGCAAGTCCAACTCGCACTTGGCTGGTTTTTTGTTGCTTACTAAGATTTTTTTTACATCGTATAAAAAATGTAATTTAATTACTTATAGCGATTTTATTGAATCATAGGATAGTCAGGACGGGACAAGACGGGACAGGACGGGACAGTACGAAACAGGACGGGACATGACGGAACAGGAAAAACGGGACAGTACGGGACGGGACAAGACGGGACAGGAAGGGACAGGACGGGACAGAACGAGACAGGACGGGACAGGACAGGACAGGACGGTACAGTACGGGACATGACGGGACAGGACGGGACAGGACGGGACAGGACGGGACAGGACGGGACAGGACGGGACAGGACGGGACAGGACGGGACAGGACGGGACAGGACGGGACAGGACGGGACAGGACGGGACAGGACGGGACAGGACGGGACGGGATATTTATGTACGCTCCAGAATTATGGTTCACAGCTGTGTTAATTTGTTCACAATATTGTTAATATTAAAGAAGCACTATAGTTTCCGCCAGATAAGTGTGGAATAAAATAAAATAAAATACGTCGACCCCCATATTTTGCAATATTTCAAAACCATTCGAAAAAATGTAGAACGACCAAAAGCAACGCATCGTGGTAAGAGGCGATCTTGACCTTATATTTTATTTTATTTGAACGATGGTGGTATGAAATTCGAACGATGCATTATTAGAATCAATGACCTTTATTCCAGACTTATTTGGCGGGGACTATAGCTTATATAAAAGATTGTATCGGTATCCTCCAACACCGCACTTTAGTGCGAAGCGGTGTTGGAGGATACCGATACAGATATAGATTGTTAAGTTCCGACATCCACGCGAACGAAGTCGCGGGCACAGCTAGTAAATAATAAAAGACACGAAGAGTTGTCAAACTTCAACAGCAAGTTTGTGCAGACCTTTCAAGACTTTTAAAGCAAAGAAAGAACATTTATTTATTCCATTCTTCGCAATCATGTAGAACGAATCTTCAAAATCAAAACCTTGTTATGGTCCAAATATTTAGACAGCACTTGACCGAAGGCAAACTTATCTCACACTTATCCCGCTGTCGTTAACTTAGCTGTTCCAAAGACCCTACAATCATCTCAAGTGTTGATAACCTCGAGGTCACGGTCCCAATCCCTATGTGGATCCAGTAAGCGGGGTCAATGTCGAACCATTCGGCACGGGTTACGGTAACCGACCGGTTCAGTCTCACGTGCAGTATTTGAACTGGTTTAATTAATCTGCCGATTACGTGAAAGCTTGGTAACGCTGGTTGGAAACAAATAAGGTGATATTAGGTTATAAGTAAATTGAAAGGAACAGCTACAATCCCGCTGCACTATTGACAATTCACTGCAACTCCTGAAAGCCAGAATCGAGGGTGGCGACCAGCAGAAAACAGTCGAAGCAATAAAGCACGACGAAGCTCGGAGAATGAATTTAATTGTCTTGAATCCCGCAACGAAAGAATCAGATAAGAATAGCGGAGGAGTAGTAATAACATAAATTTCCACATTACAGACAGAAGACGAGGAGACAGAGAAAAAAACAAGGCCAAAGAGAGGAAAGCTGCAGTCTACCAAAACTACAAAATATTTGTCCCAAATTTTGTTTTTCGTGATTTATATACTCGTACTGTCTTTGTTTGAATTTATTGAAGTCGACGTAGCAGGCTAGAATGGTACCTAGATAGAGACTGCTGATGCTGAGATAGATATCGGCAGTCAGTTCTTTATTAAAGCCTATCTATTCTTTCACAATGTCCATCCATCGTTTCTATATAGACTTCTACTCTCATAATATTCAAAACTTTCATCAACACATTGTCTTAATTCTGCGGCGCAATTTGAAGTCTACCCCAAAATTTAAGCAACAAAAAAAGGCAATAAAAACTAAAGCTAAGAAATAAATGTTCGATTTCTTAAGAAAATAAACAAAAACTTTTGACCGTGGCCCGGTGGCCGTTCGATAACAACTATCGCAAAAGTGAATTGTTAAAGAAAGTAGTGTTATTTAAAATGATCAAGATCAACCGGCGCCGGCGCAGGCGTTTCATTAAACGGCGTCTGTCGCAAGTTTGCAATGCAATCTGATGCATTTAATGTCTTGCTATAATAGTTAGGTATAAAAAAGTTATACCTAACGTTCAAATAACAATTATAGTACAGAATTATTTTATGACTAAAGGACTCTTCCTTTAACACTAGGTTTAACAATATTTATGAAAAAAAAAAGATTTATAATTTTTATGATCTGGTCGTGTTGTATTAGATAGGTAGGTACTCAATGTGATCGACATAGCTGTTTATGAAATTGATGAATAATTTAACTAGGAGTTTAACTTCTAAGCAACCTAGCAACATAAATAATGAAAATATTATTAATTTCTAATATTTATGCTAGATATTTTGAATTTACCTGCTTCAAACTAATTATAGAAAGAAATCTATCGTCTGTTACCCTGATAATAAATTCTTTGTGCTTTTATATTTTCATTTAAATAATTATGTAAAATCATCGTCGAGCCCTAGTTGCTCGACGATTTGCTGAACAGGACCTATTTGGCGCAGCTGTGGGCCACACAACGTTATTTATTTTTATTTTTATCGTTGTTTAGATTTAACTTTTTTTTTTTTTGTTTATGTTGTGATGGCTAGCCAAATAAACGTTTTTCTTTCTTTAAGTTAGTTTGTCAAGTGCCTAAGTGAAGTAACTACAGCCTGTTACCATAAGAAGTCGAACCATGACTCAGTATCGGCCTCTAGGTTTCTTACAGGATAGCAGCGAAAATGACCGCGACTTATAAGTTGTAGATCGAAGGTTTAAATCCAGACTAGCATTTTACCTCGTGTTCATAACTTTGTCATAGCAATTGTCAAAAAAAGAACCGTAGGAATATTCAATTTTTTTTTATTTAATTATAGGTTCGCGTCGGTGCATCCACACCGCCGGTAACATTTGTGGAGCAACAAAAGGCAACACGGTAACAATCGGCAACATTCGGTAACTTTTGTGGCTCCTTGCTACTATTTGTTAAATTGTTACTCATCCACACCGCAGTAACATCCGACAACAAATGTTGCCGTGTTACTGTATGTCGAGTAACGTTGCTCGACAATCGGCAACATTGACACCGCAGTAACATCCGACAACAAATGTTACCGTGTTACTGTATGTCGAGTAACGTTGATCGACAATCGGCAACATTGATACATAATGGGGGTAACATTGTTACCGAATGTTGAGCAACGTTACTCGACTTACAGTAACACGTCAACACTTAGTAACATTAAATAACATTTTGTTGGCGGATGTTACCGAATGTTGAGCAACGTTACTCGACTTACAGTAACGTCAACACTTAGTAACATTTTGTTGGCGGATGTTACCGAGCAACATTTGGAAACGTTGAGCTACAAATGTTACCGGCGGTGTGGATGCACCGTTTGACCACTATCTCGCCTAATGGTAAGCGAAGATGTGGTCGACGGTGAAGCACGATTGGCTAGAAGTAACCTGTTCACTCTTGACTTGAAGACCACAAGGTTATAGCTGTCGGGAAATACAGATGCCGGCAGGGAATTTTCGAAGACTATGTGACGTCTACCTCATCAATCAACCTACACTGGGCCAGCGTGGTGCTTTCTCTCCCACAGAGAAGACTTGTCGGGAGAAGACAGTGGGAATGTTATAGCCTAAAAAGTGCGGTATTGTATTATATGAGGCGGTTTGATGTCGCTAAATGGCAGACATTAATAATGGTGTAAATTAATTTAAAAAAAATACAAAAAAAAAAAACCAAATCGGTCCAGGCGTCTTCGAGAAATCGGGGATCATACATAAAAAAAAAAAGGTTCCGACGAATTGAGAACATCAGCATACGTAATATGGTTAATGCAACTTTTTAGAGACTAAGTACATTGCTTATGACTAGGTATTTGTCACAATGAAGAAACTTTGATTTGTGAGATTAACATACAAAACAAAAGGTGATTTCGAATCATTACTACCATAGACAATAAACAGGAATGTAACGTTCACACAGTGATTTCGTTAATTAATGTCCTTTGCCTGTAAACTCATGTGAACAATGAAATATACCTGATTGCTGAAATATTTAAAAATTGAAACGCAATTAAATTTTTGTTAACGAATTTAATTAAACTTGAGTAATGTAACTGGATTTAAATTGCCGAAAGCACGATGAGTTATTAACCTACTAGCTTTTTTTTTACTAATTTTAGTATTCAAATGTAGTATGTAGGTATATAAATTTACTTAAATTACTTCTTGAATGGAAATGTCTGTTATAAACGAATCAAAGATAAAAAAAGACATTTTCATGCGGAAAAAAATACTCGAACAGTAGGTATTTTGTTTTACTTTCATGTTTGTTCCCGTAATTTTATTTGATGAACCTACGTTGTATAAAACCCTTTGTTGCTACAAGGAAAATGAAACAGAAATGCGGGACCAAGATCAAGATTAATTAAAATTAATCTCATTACAAGTGACCCCAATTAGTTTTAAGAAGAGGAAAACTTGTTGTTAATAGTTTAATATTACTTGACCTAAGAATTAATGGCAACAGGCTCATTTGAACATAACTGGCGAGGGTGTAAGCTTTAGAGAAAACTCACCCCCTTTGGTAGTAGTGACCACTAAAAGGGGTAAGTCTTCTCTGAAGCTGGGTGTACTACAAGTTGCACCATTGCCTTATCGCTCGGGGATTATTGGTGTGGTATTATTTTGTGTGACCTAGCAGTTTGCCCGCGATTTCAAAATCAATTACATACAGACAGACAGCTTTCTTTAAATGTATAGATTAAAGGTATTATATTGCTTAATCATAACAATGTTCTGTTTTTCTGACAGGTGTGCTTGGTCAACTTTATCAATAAGCCCTAACTTTGACGAAGCACCCCTGTCAGGAAACGATAACGTTAACAAGAGTAATCAAAATCACGTTTGGATTCAGTGACATTGATTCAGTAAAGCCCAAACCTATTGAAATGAATTATTTGTTCAAATAAATGAAAATAGCTTTTAATTTTTACAAAACTTACAAAATTGTCGCTAAGAAAACGTCAATTAAGGAACTAGCTGCTTTTACTGCTAGGTTTTTGATAGTTTAAATAAATATATAAAGTACGAAAAACCGAAAATCATTCTTCGAATTTATCAATTCGAAAAATGTATAAAGCCTAGTTCTCATGACCTGACTTGCATTTAAATGCGAGTATTACGATCATTTGTATCATTCGTAGACGGTCGTTGAATAAGCATGAGAAGGATTACTTGTACAACTTTCTGACATTACATAAATTAATTGTAATCTATGCTTATTTATGTAAGTAGTGAGTAAGGAGATTCCCCATTACGTTTTTTTAATTTCCCATGATGTCATTTTGATGATTACATTAGAAAGATAAATAATTTATTAAATTTATATGTTGTTTTATCGATTCAAAGAATGTAATCGAAACATAAGATTAACTTTATTACTGTTGCAATGTATAATTAGGGATTAAATTACCACTTTTTTTCCTTTAATCATTTCATTTTTCCCTTATAATTTTTTGAGACTGTCTATTTTCTTGATCGCTAATTGTAATTATTGTTGACTAGCTTTTACTAGCTACTTCACCAGCTACATCTCGAAAATCATCTCACGTGAAATTAAAATCGGGATAAAAACTATTAAATGTATTAATTTAAGTTATAAACTAACTGTGTACCAAATTTCATCCAAATCGATTCAGTAGTTTTTGCGTAAAAGAGTAACAAACCAATACACATGCTCAAATAAGTACTTTCGCATTTATAATGTTAGTAAGATTTTGTTAATGATTAAATTCTGTATATTTTGTTTATTTAATGCCTATAAATGAAAGTCATTATTTTATTTTTTTATTAAAAATAAATAAACATAAATAAATAAAATAAACTTACGTAATGTCCCAGCGTACGCGAACGTGACGTAACTCAAGAGGAGACACAAATAATGCACTTTCATCTTTCTCAAAATTAATTAAAAATAATTATAAACAAATAAAAATATTAAAAATAGTTATGTGTTATCGTAATCAAGTCTTGTTTCCGACTGGCTGCCTGTTTGGTCTCTATAGCCTTTTATACGTTGCGCAAGCAAAAAATACGTGCGCGTGCGATCATGGATTCTCTACTAATTAACCATTTTTCTATGACCTGTTGCAATTGGATGCTTTTCCTGCCTATCATCAAAAGTATTGAAGAAAAGAGGGGAGTTCATGTTTTGTTGGTTTTTCAGGATATTCATATAATTGTTATTGTCTGTATAATAATTAATTTTTTGAATGTTGTCTTCGGTATAAGAGGATAGAAGTGGTTCAGACTTTCAACGTTTAATAAGAAACATTTGATTATTTGAATAATAATGCGTATTTTTTTTAAACTATTATATTTAGGGTAGTTGGAATCCACTTCATAACGGGAGTCCGCGGAGTCATAGAATATCTGTATCTTGCGGTGACGGCTGAGCGTTGCGAATGGTTCTAGGTAGCCTCATCAGGGCCGCCTGGCTATCGATCACTGTCCTGTCTTGACGATATTTTTGTGTCCTGTTATGCAGTCTGTACCTACAAAAAATCATAGTGGGCAAAAAAAAAGGAATACTTAATTAAAATGTTACCTATTTATGTTCTCGTAAGTGTTCGCGAAACTGTCATAACGACTTGTTTGGAACAGTTCTCAATTAAGTTTGTGGTAAAACCGTTGGGTAATAGGTATTTTGTGACTTTCTCGTTCAACCAAACGGAATCGGAAGTATGTTAGGTCAAACATGAGACTGCCGAAAAGATTATTTGATTATTACATAAATCATTATAAGCCCATGACTTACGAGTCTGTTGTAGGTCATGGGTTCGAAGTCGAACCCAGCGAGCCCTATTACCTTTTTAATTTATTTTATCACCACTGCTTTCCAGACGGTGAATGTTTCGTCTCATCGCGAGGAAAACGGCATCTTCTATAACCAAAAATTCGAAAACATGTGACACAGCCAAGGCAGGGATATTATAAACTTGCATAGGACCTATTTGATGGATAATTTATAACCCACTCCCTCTCACATAACTGACTGATGTGCCTGTGTCCCAACAGTTGAAACATTAGTGGCTGATTAAATATGCCATGCATCATGATCATGCATGCCTTGGGGCACTCCGAAGATAAGAAAATATTAAGCTTTTAAATAGTTAGTCATAGATTAACAGTAGCAATAACAATGTTTGAACAGCTACCAAACATCAACCCAATCAACCCTGTTAATCGTCGAAATCCTTTAAAAGCGATTCGTCTATGGTTCAAGTCCTCAGCTGCGTAATTTATCCAGGAAAATGTGCCAGCCCCGAAGGTTAGTTTTTGTTGGACCGAACTATTTTGGATTCTGGTAAGCTTAGCTACAAAGTCATATATCTACAGAATTGAGGCTCTGGCAACAGAAATTATAGCACTTATATTTTAGGGTGATATACGTAAAATCATCGAATGAGTCTTCCGTCTTCAGGTAGAGCGGAATCGTCTGTCAGATACTTACTGACTAAAAATCCATCCTGTGTCTTCTGTTGCCCTTAGCGTTTTAGGGCCACGATGCAAACCGCTGAGTGCTTTCAGCGCTCAACATTATTTATCTGGACGAACCGTGACTAACTTTAGTTTTTATTGAGCTTTATCTTTCCTAAAGTATTTTAAAAAAGGCAGTGTGTATTCGTCTTTTTTTACCATTTGTCACCATTTGCGACATTGACAAAAACTTGTCTCTGTGATTTATGTAGGAACTCTAAAAACACGAGAAAAAAATTGTAAAGAGCTGTTAAACTAAATGTAAACAGCTCAATCTCAACAAGAGCTGGTCACATAGCCACGTGCAAGAGTACGTATCATCACTATATCATCACTTGACAAACACGGTGTTCAACAAAAACTGGGGTATTCAGACCTCGATGATATTTGTCACGGGCGATTTGTTTGGCCATAGACAATGTAAAGGAACATCCGCGAACCAATTGATGTTTTTTGTGCGCCCACACAACTTGAGATGTACCGGTGGTGGAAATTTTTGTGTTTTGCACTACAAGTCATTCTTGGGTTAGGGTTCAATCGGTAGTTTCTATGGGTCCCGTCGACCGGCTATTAAAAGTGATGCGATTTCTTTTGTTATTCTTTTTTTCTTCATTCATTCTCTTTTTTCTTTATTTGTTTCTATATTCTTTCTTTCTTCCTTATTTATTTCATTTTTTTATTTCCATCTGTCTTTCTTTCTTTTATATTTTATTCTTTCTCCTTTCTTTCTTCTTTTATGTTCCTTCTTCGTACACCAGAGGCGCTGTTCCATTTTTTCATACAAGAAACGCTGTAAAGACGCCCGACGACTTCCCTGGAAAGACGCTAAAGTAAAATAGTGAAAACTCGTGATAAGGGCTCAGTGTTGTGGTACTGTCAAGTTTATCAACGATATTGTAGGTATAAATACAACGAAGTTTCTTCGTAGTAAAAACTAAATATGATGCGGTTGAATTATTGGGAGTGACTAAGGGTACCAGTAGCAGTGTTGACCCGAAAGCGTCGGTCGTGGGTTTGACCCCTGGCAGACGGGCACATGGCATGGTAGCCCAGTAGGTTCGTAACCAGGCAGTCTCATTAGTTTGAATCATTTATTTCATCACCACTTCTCTTAAAAGAAGAAGTGAAGGTTCCCGGCATGTCCTAGAACCAAATAATTATTTGAAGATACGTGACATCTACCAAACTGTACTGAGCTCTATTGGTGGATGACAGGCCTGTTGGTCTAGTGATTAGTGACCCTGACTGCTATGCCGGAGGTCGTGGGTTCGATTCCCACCCAGGACAAATGTTTATGTAATGAGCCGCACGATCATTTGTTCTGTGTCTGGGTGTAATTTATCTATAACTAGCTGTTGCCAGCGGTTTCACCCGCTACAACTCAAAAATCATCCCGTAGGAACATAAAATAGGGATAAAAACTATCCTATGTGTTAATCCAGGTTATAAACTATCTATGTACCGAATTTCAACCAAATCCATTCAGTAGTTTTTGCGTGAAAGAGGAACAAACATACATCCATCCTCACAAACTTTTGCATTTATAATATTAGTAGGATATTTATGTATTTAGAAATGTATAAGTAATGTTTATCAGTTGTCTAGTACCCATAACACAAGCTCTGCTTAGCTTGGGACTAGATGGCGTTGTGTGATAGTTGTGGATATTATTTATTATTATTATTACAGCCACCACAGAGAGGAGATCTGCGTCCCAACAGAGAGAACATTACCTATAAACTGATTATGATAAATACACATACACATACCCGTTGATTTCGAAAACTGTACCAAAAGTAGAAATCTTTATTTCACATTTATATTGTCCTTGTTTACGTAAACAAGCAAAATAATGTAAACAAACATATACCTTGATCTTTTAACTGTGATTCTAAGAATTGTTTTAGTAGTTTACCTATTTACATAAGGTTTTAAGTGTATACTCTAATTCTTTTGACTGAAGGTTACTGAGTCATCCTTTTTCTTATGAATATTGAACAACTTAAGCATTATTTATTATCTCAAGCATTATTGGCGCCATTATCACGGATGATATCGGAAATTTAAAACAATGATAAACTCGGCTTTCCCGTTTTATGTTCTAATGACAGTGTTACATGACGGTGTCAGTTTAAAAACTTACATTATTTATTTGTTCTGTATCCTGGAATGTTTCGGTCGAAGAACTGATAACCGATTTGGAAGAAAGGCTCTCGAGTTGAAATCACCAACTAGAAGACCCAGCTTAAGCAGGCCTCCCACTAGGTGGACCGACGACATCGTGAGAGTCGCGGGTAACCAATGGGTGCAAGTGGAGGATTGCCTTTCAGTGATTAGATCTAAAGAGCATAGCTTTTTACTAGCTGACACGGCTGTTAGATAGGTGTATGTACCCTTTGTCCTCATTATGAAATGGATGGCCACAACCATCCAGAGACTGGATTCCATAATTAAGGCGTAAACTTCGATCGATCTGTGTGAATGTTAGGTAGGTACTATTGGTTCAAACTTAACCTATAACTTGTTTAACATTATATTAAAGTGAATATTCGTTGATACTTGATAAAGTTGATACTTAATTTATATGAAATTTCTATTGCAGAATCTCCGTTTATGACCACTTTACAACTCTTCAAAGTATGTTGCAAGTATTACACGAGGCTCGCAACATCCGACCTAATAGTACAGTAATGATAGCTTCTGATAGCAACATGGTTTCCTCATGGGACGTGGAGGTCAGACATTGCGCAGAAAATCTTCTTTTAATTTAATATCGTATTGTAATTGAAGTAGTGAGTTAATTAAAGCTATGAATGATGACCGATGACCATATTGATAAGAGTTGAAGGATGTTATAAGAGGAGAAGGAAGCAGGTTAATTGGGAAATAATACATTTTATTTACCGCCAGCGAATAAAAGTGAAGATGGTTTCGCTAGGCTTTCACAAAGGTGATGTTTTTTCTCTCACTCAGGAGCAAGAAGAGATGCTTCGCCGGCCCCAAAAAATGACAAGATAGTAGAACAATGGTAAATGATGATGAATTATTTCATAATAGGTAAAACAGTATTGTGACAAAGGTGCTTTAACAACGTCTGCATAATGTCAGTTGGGACTTGCAAACATAATAAAATCTTTACAATATTTAAAATACAAATGTTCTGTGCAATCAATTAATAATAAACAGTTATGTTTAAATGTTCCTTAACTACATCAAACAATTTTTACAACAATTTAAAACAAAGGACTTCTTAACCCCCTTTAAACAAAAACGCAAGTTAAAAAGTTTAATCACCTTTACTGCATCAACATCACGGGACACAAAGAATGTTGGTAAACTACATATTAAGATATAATGAGTGTGATTAGTATGCGGAGTGCATGTGACGGCGGCGGCATACGGCCAGCTCGTCATAACGAGCTTGCAGTCACTGCAGTGGTCGTACTCTTTGGTCACTGTCAAGGTTTGGGTCTTCATGAGAACACTTTGGACAGGCGTCAGAAACAGCGTCAGCTGGTTATTTGGTTAGTTTAGGTACTAAAGGTTTGTTTTTATTATTCCTTAAGTAATTGCGTCCTTAAAGCTCATTGTAAACTTGACGTCCTCGGATCCGATACGCCATGATCATCATCATCATATCAGGGGTATAGGACGTCCACTGCTATATCTAAGAGATAGATATATCCTGTAGATTTCCAACAGGACCAGTTGGAGGAGGCTTGCATCCAGCCTGTGATCTTTATCAAATCGTCTGTCCACCTAGTGGGTGGACGTCCTACGCTGCACTTGCTGGTGCGTGGTCTCCCTTCGAGAACCTTACGGCCACATCGGCCATCAGTTCTGCGTGCTATGTAGCCTGCTCACCGATTTAACATGAAGTTTTTATTACGCGTTAATCAGGAAGAGATTAATGAATAATTATGTTGAAACAATGTGGCCATGACACTGTGTTGTAATGTTTGTTTAAGTTGTGTTAATTGAAAATTAAGGCAAAAGTTTGACTTTTAATGGGTTCACTGTTCAGTCGTGATTAATTATTACTTAATAATGTTTTATAAATATGTTAATAAATTGATACGCGGTACAGTACGTAGAAAAATGTGTATTTGTGTGATATTTGTAAGTATTTATCGGTCTTAGCTTTTGACATGTCATCTATCCATCGCTTTCCTGTACTCTATGGTAGTGATTTCGGGAAATGACACGGAAGTGTGATAAAGGATGGCTGGCAAGCGCGTGCTCTTTGATTTGTCCAATGACCACGTGTGGTGGTAGAGTTGGTCGTCAGATGCAACTTTTGTCAAGGTTTGTCTTCGGATGGGTCACCAAAATTGAGCTTTGAGATGATAATTATATGCGAACACTGTAAGCCGCGCTCGTATTATTTAGACAATTTATAGTCTTGAAATAGAATCTTCACCAATTTGAAAAACGTTACCACACAAAAAAAGGCAAAAGTCGTAAGTTGACTCAAGAGCGATTATATTTGGGGTGCTAAGACAGGAAACCTCCACGTGCGCCCGTGGACTGGAGTTCCCTCTCGGATACGTCCGGGGGGAAGACCAGTTTTTCGGGCCGGTGCACCCTGGGATGCGGGCAAAAACTCTCCTTAGGCACTGTGTGCCTAAGGGGTTTCTTTGCCCGTATGCAAATAGCCTGTCGGGTGGACGCTCCAACGCGTGTCCCTCTGAACAGCAGAGGGCACAGCGGTGGAGCAGGCTTGCGGACGGTGAGTAATGGGTATGCTCGCCGTCCGACTAAGGACCAAGCCCGGGTCGGTGGCGCGTCGTGTTTCACGCGTCACCGACGGGGCCCCTTATGGGGCCAAATGCCTGCCGGGGTCGCGGATTTTTCTTAATCCAGGACACCGTGGCCCCGGAACGTAAAGGGCATCCGACGGAACACGGGTGGATTTTAGTCAGTAAAAGTCTGACAGTCCCTCCCGCCCCGCCCAGGGCGGGAGGACTCATTTGATGATTTTGCCACCCTCAAAAAAAAAAAAAAAAAAAAAAGAGCGATTATATTTGTTGGATGACTATTCTATTTGGTTGAATATTTACTATTTCATGGAAACCACAGAGTAAAGTAATATCTGCGTATTTCCCAGCATTGAAGATCTACTCCAGTTGAAGTGTTTATGAGTTGTTGACTCTGTTGCGCTACCACTGAATATTCCATGTTGACACAAACAACAACAAAAAAGTGTTGACATGTTCATCACTCAAAATGGATAGCAGCGTATTTTATGTAGACGTATTTTTTTTACTCCAAGTAAGTGTGTAATATAAATAAAGGGCTCCAGTCTATTCCGAGAATTAAATCAAACAGCTCTATTTTTCTGAAAGGTATTTTGCCAAGCCTTTTTAGAAAAGTCCAGTTTTCATCCAAATTTAAAATCTAGTTACAATTTGGTTGGTACGGTTAGCAATTGATTTCTGCGATACATGTCGCGGGTTTGATTCCCACATGTGTCAAATATTTGTATGATCTACAAGTTGTAGTTTTTTTTTTTTATTATTTAATTAGCCCTTATTATGTGTTATAAGTACCAAGCCACCCTGACCTGACAACTGCCCTGAACTGTATTTACCCTGTCAAGAGCATGTCATACATAATGTGGCTATTTATTTGTATGGTGAACTAAGTTTTATGTATTGGGAAAATTGTAATGATAAATGTGCCATAGGTAGTAATCATTATTGGTTTATTGATGTTAACTATTACAATAATGTTTTCGTATAATTTTAATTTTCGTATAATGTGTTTGTCAATCTTTATTTAAAAATCACTCATAGATTCTCAGGAGTTCGTTTAAAACTTAATTTTTTAATTATTTTTATTTTTCGATTGATAGTACAAAAGACTTCAACGCGTTTATAGCACATTTGACTTATGTTTTTCGTGACTGACACATTTCACCTAAGATATGTATATTGGTATATAAAAGCAACATCTACTTTAGAACAGAAGGCCGAATAACATTGGCTAAATATCCAGTATAATCTGGCCTCGTCTTCCACTGGAACTGCGTATTTCGATAAGCTAGCTATGTCTGGTCTGTGATACAATCATTTACACTGTCATTTTGAAAAGGGTCTGTTAAATCCGTCACAATGAAATCTTTGTATGAACAAGCACGAAACAGAGGTCAAAGCTGTGACCTCTTCGCGTGCATTGACTCACTCTTCTCGACGTTGACTATAACAATGGATTCTCGTCTTGTTTAATAGGACAAAAAATATAGTTGTGATTCTGACGATTTTTACGATGATACAATCGTAAAGTTTGTTAAAAGACAAGCTTATGGTTCGTCTAAACGGGCAATATTTTTACTGCAATATTATAGCTGCAATACAATTACCGGCAATATTACCGCTAGACTATGCAATATATGACAATAGTTTGAGTGTGGCACGGCCATAAATTCACACATTTTTGGAAGATAAACGTATGAGCCATGCTGGTTCAGATGTATTGCCGAGGTAAACTACAATAAAATGTTTTTGACCGAACTTAGCAGTCGTTGCCCAGTGGTGCCGACTTACGAGTTTGTAGGTCGCGGGTTTGAACCCAGCCAGGCGCATTACTTTGTGTAATTCATTTAAACACCACTGCTCTCAAAACGGTGAAGGAAAACATCGTGAGGAAACCGGCATGTCCTAGAACCAAAAATTCGAAGACATGTGACATCCACCAACCCGCACTGGGCCTGCGTGGTGGATTATGGCCCACTCCCTCTCACAGAGAGGAGGCCTGTGTCCCAGCAGTGGGTACATTAATAGGCTGATGATGATGATGACCGAACATTTTGAAAATGTTTTCCAGCTAGCCAGAAATGTTGCAGCTACGTATTAAAGTAAAAATATTGCCCGTTTAGGCGCATCTTTATATTGCAGTGCAGATTTCGGTATCTGCAGCCGCATCCGCATTTCGTTGGAATCTGATTGACTGTATGTTTCCTGTACCTTCTATAATTTATGGAATAACTAGCCGTTACTAGCAACTTCCCCCGCTACAACTCGAAAATTATCCCGCTGTAACGTACTCAAAAGATATACGGTATCCTAAGCTGTTTGCATTCAAAACCAACGTATCTCTGAGCCAAACTTTCGCATTAATAATATTAGTTAGATTATTAGGTGCAGGGTTGTTATAATCAATCAAAAAAATATTTATTCATAAATAAACATAGAGAAAGGAGAGAGCTGTGACGAAACAGGAAAAACCTCAAACAAATCATCAACTTAGTGACTCTCTAGTTTTAATAAAATTCGATAAATTCTAAGTATCCAGTACAAAGGTACTTTATATCCATGTCATGACCATGTGGTGAACTTGATCATTGTCAATGGTCAGATGTTCGTCATATGTGACGTCAGAGATGCGTGGCTCACTATAATATGCGTAGATATTATGGGCCTACGTGACAGTCACATTGTGGCAATGCCAATGTCGTTTGGTAATTAAAATTATGATTAATTAGGAAGGTATCTCTAATTGATTAATGTTTTTGTTATTGGAGATTTTATTATGTACGCAACCTTGTTACAATACAAGTTTACAACTGCTAATTTCTCGAATTATCGTATCATTCATGTATATCTGCATTTCTTTATGCATGTCATTATCACCTTTAAAAAATATGTATATGAAATACTAGTGACCCGTCTCAGCTTCGCACGGGTATATTAAGAACCGCTCGTCTGATTTTGTGCAAACTTCACATAAATAATCTACTAAATAGTCCGAGCAAAGCCTATAAACATTTGGTTTGGATAGGTGAGCCCGTTCTTGAGTTATAACATTACAACGAAAAGTGGCATTCATTTTTAAATATTAGATACACGAGAGTCTATTAAAATTTAGAGTCCAAAAAAAGAAAATACCTACTTGCAATTGAAACATTAAACCAAAATATGAAAATTAGATTGGAAACCCGTAATTTTCAAAGTAAAGATTAACATAGTCCTTAAATTCCCTTTGTAAGTTACAATTAGCACTCATAGTTTCTCTCAGCGTGGGACATCCACCTGTAAGGTGGACAGACGATCTGATAAAAACCACAGGATCACGCTGGATGTTAGCTGCTTCCAACTGGTCCTATTGGAAATCTGTGATGGGAGGCCTATGTTCAGCAGTGAACGTCCTACGGATGATATGATGATGATGATGAATTTCTCTAAAACTCATCTATTTTGTTTACTATGAAGCTGAGAAGTAACCAGTGGGAAAAACCCACGACTGGAGTCTTTATACATTAAAAATTAAAAAAATAAAGACAAGAAAGCCAATAAATCTTTAAAGCTCCTTTTCTACCTGTTGATACCAGTGAACGGAGAAAACATAGAAGCATTCCTAGAGCCCGATAATGACCCAACGCAGATCGTGCCTCGGTAGGCGGGGCTTATCAATCGTGCCTCGGAGGAGTTTAGTTCGGCTGTGACGGCACATGTCGTTGTTCGTATTTTTATTCAGTTTAAAACTATAAATTATGCCTTCTTGCGCAGTGAAATGGTGTATAAATCGATCTCATCTACATAATAAAAATGCTGGAATTAGTTATCACCTGTAAGTAGCCCTTAGACTACTACATTATTTTTATATTAATTATAAACATGGATCAAAGACATTAAACTATATACGAGCAATAGACGGGACATCACGAAGAAAGTTGTGATCCACAAATTTTTACCACTCGGTAAAAACTCGACCAGTCTAGTTTGAGACGTCCGCCTGACAGGTCGTGTGACCGTGCGTCAAAATTCAAACTTCGTTGGACGATTATAGGAAAATATGCCTAGTTGCGCTTTGCGTAACTGCAAATCAAGATATAAGAAAACATGTGGACTTGAAATCAATTTGTTTTCCTAAATATTTTTTTATTTTTACCTGGTTTTTAAGAGTTTGTCTGATATTATTCTAGAACTCTTGCATTTTTTAAATAAACGCCATCTGTTGCTCAGTAGCTGTACGACAATATGCTAAAGAATTAGAGTTGTCTGTTTATCGATATATGTTATCGATATTTATTAAGTCGAAGAGTAATTAAAATACCAAATGATTAATTTCGTATACTGAGTTGTTTATGAATGAAAGAGATACTTACGGAAAAACTTTTTTAGGAGACTAGCTCCCTTTTGAAACATTTTTATTTTGTTCAAGGGCGAGCTGTCCACAAAAATTAATTAAAACATTTATTTTCATGCCGTTTGACACATTTAATGTTAGGATCATTTTATGACATGGGAAGAATAAAATCGAGACGGTGGAAGTTGGTCAAAAGAAAAAGACGTTTTCATCAAATCATACGAGCGAAAAAAAAAAACATTTTTTATGTTGTTCATTGACTAAGTTATAGGATTGTATTAATAACTAATAATTTAATTTCTGTTCTGCCCTTACACACTTTTTAATTTTTTTCTAATATTTAAATCCTAGTTAACTTTATCGATGTTTATGTATCGATAATTGTGCCATTCTAAAATGTTGCACCCCTATCACAAGATGCTCAGTTCTGCCATCTATTGTGTAATGGCTGAAATATATTCTGATGAATTATTTTAATACGTGGTTTTGCTATACAACGCTAGATAGCGCTACTGACGCCCGACATCAACATTTTTGTATGACAATATTCCCAATGCCCGCTCTATAGTTCTTTTAAATCTCTTTGACATGGATCAATTTTTTTCTATGGGGATGGTGTTATGCCCGATGGACTAAGTAAATTAATGTTGAATGTTTGAAGTAAAATATGTTTTTTTTTTGCTACATTACAAAACACTCTGCTCCTTTGACAGATTTCCACAAGATCCAAATCTCAAAGAATAATGGACGAGATCAGTTCGCTTGGAGAGACAGGAAAACGACTGGTCCCCAAGCAAAACAACAATAATTTGTTCAGTCCATTTTCAAGATGACGATTTTTATATGACACCAGAATACCAGAAGCTCAAAAAAAACGCTATTCCAATTATCCAACATTTTTGACATTTTGGTAAAGCAAGCTATGTTAGCCATTTCTGTTATTCATTTTTAAACAAAAGACAATAAGACTTTCTAGTTAATCTCTAAGGAGGCCGTAGCTCACAGTAGGTGGCATGTGCCAAATAAATATGTTTTCTTTCTTTCTTTTTTTTTCTTTCTTTGTATATACATAGTCGTATGAGCCATTTTATGTAAATATAAACGTGAACTTTTTGTTGTTATGTATCTTCATCAAATGCAAAAGAAATAAAAATACATAATAAAAAATATTCAAATCTTTCATTGCTACTTTTTATATAACTCGTCCACTTTGACAATTCTTGCAGCCCGTCAAATTAATGTCATGTGTTCATTTCTAGCGCCAATGATGTCATTGTTACTATGCGTTGCTTAGCCAATTAGAGACGAGCGTTGACAACCTACCCAATCATAACTTCGTGATGTTAATAGAGAACAAACTAGCTGTTCAAAGAAAACAAACGTCGTGGGCCGTCTATCAAAAAGATTTTGTTTGAAGTTACTCTTCCATGTTTTCTTCGTTCACTGGTTGATACTTATAAACCTGTTCCCCTACGTCACACATAGCCTTTGACGTCAGCAGCACCACTTTACAGAGCGTACGTGATCTCCATAGAGACGGCAACTGGTCAGTTTGGTTCTACATGACTTTAACAAATGATGAATTTATTAGAGACTGGGATAAGGTTGGAGGAAGAAAATACTTATTTGTAGTGCAACTGAAAAATATATATTTTTTATTTTAGACTTTTAAGTTACAACGGTTGCTAGGACACGATAAGCAGTAGACAAGATGTAGTTTATAGTAAGCTTATAGGTTTACAACCTCTAACACCGCCCCTTAAACTTATCTTGTAAACATACATCGGTAGCCAAACCTAACTCGTTTACAAAATACTTATGTTTCTCTACCGACAAAGGTTTAGTTAAGACATCCGCCGTCATTTTGGACGTTGGCATGTAATTTATTTTTACTGCACCATTGCTGACCGCCTCCCGGACGAAATGATGACGTATGTCTATATGTTTTGACCTACCATGAAACATACTAATTTCAGTCAATTTCAAGGCCGACTGATTATCATTGAAAATAGTTATTTCAATGTTACTACCTATACATTCATGCAAGAAAGTTTTTATAAACAGTGCTTCTTTACAAGCATCGGAGAGCGACATGTACTCCGCCTCAGTACTTGATAACGCAACGGTACGCTGTTTCCTACTTTCCCAACAAGTAATAGAATTCCCAATTTTGAAAACATATCCCGTATAAGAACGTCTATCAATTTCATTAGAAGCCCAGTCTGCATCAGCAAAACCCGTCACAGATAAGCCAGTTTTTTTATAGGTAATGCAGTAATCTACTGTACCTTTAAGATAACGCAACACACGTTTAGCTGCTTTCCAGTGGACATCGGAGAAACAATTATTGAATTGACTTAATACGCTTACAGCATGACATATATCAGGACGCGAACAGACCGCTACATACATAAGACAACCGATCAATTCTCGATACTCCAAACTGTCATCTTTTTCTTCAGCTTTGTTTAATTTTTGGCACTGCATTGGAGTTTCAACAGATTTGCAGTCTTGCATTTTGTATTTCTCTAATATCTTTTTAATATAGGCACTTTGATCTAGAGTGATCTTGCCATTCTCTTTCCTGATTCTTAATCCTAGAACTCTTTCTACAGGACCAAGATCTTTCATCACGAATTCTTTCATCAGCAATGATTTAGTTTTAGTTTTTTCCACATTGCAATTGCTAAAAATGACTAAATCATCAACATACAATGCGATAATCACAAACTTGTCGCCATTTCGGTTTATATATACACATGGTTCAGAGACCAATCTCTTAAACTTGAGTTTGTTGACAAGAATATGATTGATCTTTTCATTCCATGATTTAGGCGCTTGTTTTAGACCATACACAGCTTTACGTAGTCGATACACCTTATTATTGCCTCTACCTTCTTCAAAACCTTCTGGTATTTCCATGAAAATGGTTTCTTTTAAATCACCGTTTAGAAAAGCTGTTTTTACGTCCATGTGGTCAATCTCCATGTCGTACTCCATAGACAAAGCTAATAACATTCTTATGGTTTCGTATCTCACTACAGGTGAAAAAGTTTCAAAATAGTCCACTCCATACTTTTGTGTAAATCCTTTTGCTACTAGACGTGCTTTGTATTGTATTAATTCACCGTTAAGCCCTCTTTTCTTCTTAAATATCCATTTGGTCTTTATTGGCTTTGCACCTTTCGGCAAATCGGTTAAGGTAAAGCACTTATTGTCCAAAAAGGACTGATACTCGTCTTTCATAGCAGCTCGCCACTGCCTGGCTTCAGGACTATTCAACGCTTCTTCAACTGTTCTTGGATCATCACTGCCACACGCTTCCCCCGTCAAAAAACCACACAGGAAGGAATTCTCATCAGCTTCCACGTATTCTGCTCTCGAGTCATCTGTCTCAAATGAAACATCCGGAACATAAGTAGCATCTGAGTGATGATCTGTGACCAAACTACTGGTCGAAGCCTCGCTATCATTAGCATCATCAGTCGTAACAGAAATTTGTTCTGACTCTGTTCTATTTTCGGATACACAAGGAGTCGTAAGTTCTATAACCACATCTGATTCTACTTTAGTGAAATTCAGATGCTTGAGGAATTGATTCTCAATGAACTTAACATTTCTCGCTATTGTTAGCTTATAGCTCTCAACATCCAAGAGTCTGTATCCTTTTGTGTTCTCACAATATCCCGCGAATATGTAAGGTTTAGATTTGCGATCCAGTTTATTACGATTATTTTGTACAGCATATGCTAAACAACCAAACACACGTAAGTTATCTAAGTTTACCTTATGTCCCGTGTAAATTTCTTCTGGAGTTGCACCTCTAACTGCCTTTGTAGGTGAGCGATTTTTAATGTACACCGCAGTGTTCGCAGCCTCTGCCCAGAACCGTTGATCCAAACCTGCTTCCAGAAGCATACAGCGCACCGCCTCCATAATTGTTCGGTTTGCGCGTTCGGCAACTGCATTTTGCTGTGGACAGTGAGGAACAGTAGTATGATGCCGGATGCCACACTTACTCAAATACTGCTTAAATCTCGTATTGATGTACTCGCCACCATTGTCGCTTCTCAGGATTTTAATCTTTTTATTAGTCTCGTTCTCTACAAGAGCTTTAAAAATCAAAAAATACTCATAAACTTTGTCTTTCGATTCTATTGAATAACAAAATGTCTTCCTAGAAAAATCGTCAATAAATGTTAGCAAATATCTTGCACCGCCTATAGATTTCACTGGCATAGGGCCGCACACATCCGTGTGAACCAGTCCTAACACCACACTTGCACGAGAAAAAGATTTCTTAGGGAAAGGTAAATTAGTAACCTTACCTTCAATACAAGCGATACATTGCTCATATGTGGATACATCATAGTCGATACCAACCGCCATACCACTCTTGAGTAGGTTCATGCTGCGACTATTCAGATGTCCAAGCCGACGATGCCATAAACCCTGAGATTGAACCTCTACCTGGGTATTCAAGGAGACGCTTACTGGCATAATGTGTTCGCGCGAAACGGAATTTATAGACGCCTCCCCGGTTTCTAATTTATAAAGACCGCATGCATCCCGTTTTGCTACAGCTACTACCTTTCCGTTTTCGTAAATTTTACAAAAAATCGATATAAATTTTACTTCAAAACATTTTTGTGTCAAAATACTGACAGATAACAGATTACATGACAAGTTCGGTATAAAAACTACATTACTGACAGTTATCCATTGGTTTTGTAAAAAGAGTTTCACATTACCACGACCCGATGTAAAAAGTTTTTCACCGTTCGCAACGCTTATTTCTTTTGGCGTATCACACACAAAATCATGCAAAATGTCTCTATTATTGGTCATGTGGCAAGTTGCACCACTGTCGACGTACCACACATCTCGATCCAGTTTTACCGTCAGAGCCGACAACATAGTCGTCCTACCAGGAGTTTTCTGAACCTTCTCCTCCTCTTGACAACTGGAACTAGATGACTTATCCTTATGCGGAGCTTTCTGTCTGCAATCTCTAGCGTAATGACCGTTTTTTTTTGCATCGAAAGCATTTGGGACGCTTCGAGATCGAAGTCGAAGTCGTTAGGGCATTCTGTTCCATACCTTCTGCGTCACCTCGTCTCTGTGCCTCCTGGAGTAGTTTAGTTTTCACCAGTTCACTTGAGAGAGAAAGGCTACTATGCTCTAACGTCATAATGAGTGGGTCAAACTGCTTGGGGAGCCCACTAAGCATTAATATAGCAACAAACTCGTCTTCCAAAGAAGCATTTATGTCTTGCAGTTGTTGGGCTGTATCTATAATTTTTGTAACATACGCCTCCATACTCTCAAACTGCTCTAACTTTAAGCTAAATAGCATTCTGAGAAGACCTAATCTTCTACACAGACCTTTGTCCTCGAACGAATTCTGTATATTCTTCCAGGCATCAAACGCAGTATTGCAATTCCTGACAACGGAGTAAACAGATGGCTGAACACTGAGGCAGATTCGTGCTAGAGCTTTTTCCTGTTTCTTCTTGTCTTCGCATTCTGGTTTATTTTTCTTATCAACCTCGTTGACACATTCAAATAAGTCTTCATGAATAAGCAACATCCTCATTTGAAATTTCCAGGTAGCGTAATTATTTACCCCGGAGAGTTTTTCAATTGCGATGGATTGGTTACTCATTTTCGCGATTTCGTAATTATTACTTGATAATGTAATTAATTATATCATACTCGTTCTGCTTCCTCACGATATTCCTCACGATATTCCTCACGCTCTGCTACCATATTAGAGACTGGGATAAGGTTGGAGGAAGAAAATACTTATTTGTAGTGCAACTGAAAAATATATAATTTTTATTTTAGACTTTTAAGTTACAACGGTTGCTAGGACACGATAAGCAGTAGACAAGATGTAGTTTATAGTAAGCTTATAGGTTTACAACCTCTAACAGAATTATGGGGTCAGGTTTTGCTCATAAAAATTCAAACACGTGTCGGAATATTGGCGCCTATTATGTACGTGTTTGTCAAATACTTCGAAGAAAAAAAACCGCCGTGGCACAAAAAAAAAAAAAAAAATGGACGTCATAATCTGCGTAGCCTTTTCCCTATTCTTATCCGTTCGGCTTACAGTCTAACTAGATGTAGTCGAATACCAGTACTTACATTGAGCGATTGCTTATTCTACCACCAAATTAGTACTACCCTTAAGAATTATTTAAAATACCATACCATCTTGAACTTATGAAAGCCTAGTACTTTTTGGGGTGCTAAGACAGGAAACCTCCACGTGCGCCCGTGGACTGGAGTTCCCTTTCGGATACGTCCGTGGGGAAGACCAGTTTTTCGGGCCGGTGCACCCTGGGATGCGGGCAAAAACTCTTCCTTAGGCACTGTTTGCCTAAGGGGTCTCTTTGCCCGTATGCGAATAGCCTGTCGTGTGGACGCTCCAACGCGTGTCCCTCTGAATAGCAGAGGGCACAGCGGCGGAGCGGGCTTGCGGTCGGTGAGTAATGGGTAGCTCGCCGTCCGACCAAGCACCAAGCCCGGGTCGGTGGCGCGTCGTGTCGTGTTTCGCACGTGCCTTCGGGGAGTTGTCAGCAAAGTGACGGGGCCTTATGGGGCCAAATGACTGCTGGGGTCGCGGGTTTTTACCGACTTCAAAAAAAAGGAGGTTATCAATTCGACCCGTATGTATATAATATTATCAGAACTGCCCAGTTTTCATATATGTTAGTCTATATCAGCGTCTGAACAAATGTGCCAAATTTCATAAGTGTATGTATGTATGTATGTTTTTATGTTTGTGCACGCATATCTCCGGAACTATAAGTTCGATTTAAGTAATTCTTTTTTTGTTGTACTAGGTATTGTTCAACTTAGGGTACACTGCAAGTTTCATCAAAATCGGTTCAGTAGTTTTAGAGATATGGATTTTTTTATGTTGTGACGGATTACAAGATTAGTGCATATGTAAGAAAATTTTGTATTTTACAAGAATTTGGGTTGAATATGTAATAAATAAACTAAAAAGGGTAAAATAAAAACTTTTTTTAAAAAAAGTACCGACTTCAAAACAAATACAAAAAAGTTTAAAATAACTTTTCTTTCGGAAGTCGGTGGCTTTGTTTTGTTGTGTCATTGACTATTGCCACCGACTTCCGAAAGAAAAGTTATTTAAACTTTTTTGTATTTGTTTTGAAGTCGGTACTTTTTTTAAAAAAAGTTTTCTTAACACAGGATACCGTGGCCCCGGAACGTAAAGGGCATCCGAAGGAACACAGGAACACGGGTGGATATTAGTCAGTAAGAGCCTGACAGTCCCTTCCGCCCCACCCAGGGCGGGAGGACTCATTTGATGATTTTACCACCTAAAAAAAAACCTAGTACTTTTGATGATTACTAACGATCTTACAGTTTCTAAGCTTGTAACTGGAATCGAGTAATCTCCCGTAACCCAGTTGCCTATTATCAAAGTTTCGAAGCGGGGCGAGTTGACCACGAATCCATAACACATTGTGCAACTGGTCCTTGGTCCCAGTTTCAAAAAGGACGAGTTGCCTCTTAACCTTTGGTAAGACTGGTTGTCACCCACAACAGCCTGAACATGTGTTCCGAGAAGACGGGGCATTGAAAAAGGATAGAGCCTCCTTTTTTACATTTAACTGAAAATTAGGGAGCGTGCGTCTTCGCTGTAAGCATAAGTTACTGGTTTAACATACTAACTACACTGGTTCAGATAGCTTATGGATCATAAACTTTTAAAGATTCTAAATTAAAATAATATTGTTACAAATTCCTTTACTTTAAATTCTTCTCTGTCTAATTAAAAGTATTCGCATTACTTTAGTCGAGTTCCTTAATACATTTATCTTTATTAAATGCTGTTAAAAAATGACTGAAATTAAGAATGACTAGAATTAAGAAAAAAAGTTTTTTATGATTGATTTGATAAATGAAACTATAAGCGATGATTCCCATACGTACTTTCTCTAAAGAGGTATATACGAGTAGGTAATAAAGGAAAAATACCTAACCATAATTTCATTATTTCATCGGAAGCATGTGGTGTATTTTAAATAGCGTTTATTAATTTTCTGAAATACTGATATAAAATGTGTTTAATTAGGTGTTCAAAGCATACCTACTTATAAATTATTAAAAAAAAGAGATAATACACCTAAATAGAGCAAGAAAACTCCTTTTCAAAGATGTTAGTTATAAGTTCATAAAGTACTATCAATAAAAATCTAATTAAAATATTTTGATACAACAATTTATAATAGTTTTAAACTAATGCCTACGTGCGGAGACGCACACACCATGACCTATTAGTAATTACGAACGTAAAACATTAATTAACAACAAAAATGTCGTTAATTTATACAAAAATGTCATCTAGATGCGCACAAGACGGTTAAGGTTATGAAGATGCAGTTCAAAAGATTTCCGTATGTTTTATTTAGCTATACCTAAGTCCTTATGAGAATTTATATACTTTGGTGCAATGATTATCTTCAAATGCATAGGATGATAGGACTGTTATTGTTGAGTACGAGGTCCGAGGTTCGATATAGAATAGAATAGATCGAGAAAAGAGTCTTTGGTTTTTGTACAAGGAATTTCTCAGTAGCGAATTGGTGTTTAGATCTCTTTGCTATAAAAATCATTATGTCAGGCAACAGCCGTCCACTGCCGGACGTAAGAAAACTCAGAGAACCCCAGATTCCGGGCAACTAATGTTCCCTAAAAAATAACTAAAACCCGACTACGAAAAAAACGCGCACTAAAAAGTATAAAACAAGAACAATATTCATTTGACCGATATTGTACTAGCCGTGGTCATATGCCACCTGCGGTTGTATCACACAATCTTTATTGGTTAGGTGGCATACGACCACGGCTAGCACAATATCGCGCTCGTTTTTTTCGTAGTCGGGTTTTAGTTATTTTTAACTTATTTTTTATTTACACCATTTTGGGGTTATATTATTAATAATATTTGATAATTATAACAATAATAAAAGCAAAGTACTTAGCGAGTGAATTTCAAATGTACTCATTATGCCTTTTCATTGTTGATACCCATGTTGACACTGTTAGAAACGGGCTAAGTA
The DNA here is from genome assembly GCA_950005045.1 of Agrotis exclamationis. Taxonomy (NCBI): domain Eukaryota; kingdom Metazoa; phylum Arthropoda; class Insecta; order Lepidoptera; family Noctuidae; genus Agrotis; species Agrotis exclamationis. The sequence goes on from OX465427.1 coordinate 970,230, forward strand.
GCTAGTAAAAGCTATATAATGTATATATATTTCAAATGTGCTCATCAAGCCCTTTAGTTTGATACCCATGTCGATACGGTGCGAAAATATTTTTTTTCCCGGTTATGACTTTACATCCCCTAGAGGTCGCCATATTGGATTACCTACCCATATTGGACCCTATAACCAGCGGACAACCGAGACGCTTCTAACGACACCTCATTTGTCATGTAGTGATAAGTAGTTTAGAAGTTATGAGGGAACAGACAAACATACATACATACCGGTCAAAATCATAACCCTCCTTTTGGCTTTGCCGTAGTCGGGTAAAAACACTACCCAACCCGACAATTGAACTCATAGCTCCACGACGCGCAGTCACATTTGAGACCACTATTAAACAAGACATTTAACTAGGCTATGTCACAAAATATAGTTGATGACTGATTACCTCTGTATCAAACTGGGTTCTAAACAGCAATACCGGTTGCCCTTTTTCATTTTGAGAAAAAAAAAACCATTAAAAACAGTAAAAAAAAAACCGGCCAAGTGCGAGTTGGACTCGCCCATGAAGGGTTCCGTAGTAGCAAGCATAGATTAGGGATATAATTATATTGAGATTAGTAAGTAATATACACAAACAATAAAAATAACTTTGTTTTTCATAGTGTTTGTATGAATGGCAAAGTTATATTTGCAGTTTTTGAAAATGCTAACTGTATCTCATCCAAACCAATTTTCGTTGGAAGTTTTTGTTGAGGTCTACATTATATATTTTTTTTAGTTTTATCATTCTCTTATTTTAGAAGTTAGAGGGGGGGGGACACACATTTTACCACTTTGGAAGTGTCTCTCGTGCAAACTGTTCAGTTTAGAAAAAAATGATATTAGTAACTTCAATATAATTTTTAAAGACCTATCCATAGATACCCCACACGTATGGGTTTGGTGAAAAAAAAAATTCAGTTTCAATTCTAAGTATGGGGAAAATCCTAATGCGGTTCACATAATACATCTACCTACCAAGTTTCAACAGGATAGCTCATATACTTTCGACAAAAAGTGGCTGTGACATACGGACGGACAGACAGACAGACAGACATGACGAATCTATAAGGGTTCCGTTTTTGCCATTTGGCTACGGAACCCTAAAAAAGGAACATAATAGAATCAAAATACTATAGTCTACGACTGAATAGTCACGTAGGCCGGATAATCATGATATAGTCGTTACGTTACTGTTAGGATAGTTAACTCGATAATGTTGCTCATCGTTAAGTAATGGTCATTACCTCATAGTCTGCGCGTTACTTTGTCGGCGTGATTGATCGATCTTTATGACCAGTGACAATGTATTTGTGTTTTTTGGATTTAAGTTTTACTTAATTTAGAGGTCTGAAGATGATTGAGGGATGTGGATGTGTTATAGGCAGCTGGCAGGGCAGGCCGCACGGCTAACGATGTAAATCGACTATTAGGTTTTTACTATTGTTTTGGCATGCGATGCGACCGTTGACTAGCTACACGGCTAAATCGACCGAAAAATCGACACGTGTAAATTTCCCTTCATACATCTCATCATACAAACGTTGGAAACTAAAAACAATTAGTACTAGATAAAAACTTTTTTTTAAAAGTACCGACTTCAAAACAAATACAAAAAAGTTTAAAATAACTTTTCTTTCGGAAGTCGGTGGCAATAGTCAATGACACAACAAAACAAAGCCACCGACTTCCGAAAGAAAAGTTATTTTAAACTTTTTTGTATTTGTTTTGAAGTAGGTACTTTTTTAAAAAAAAATGTTTTTGTTTTCTTTTTAGTTTATTTATTACATATTCAACCCAAATTCTTGTAAAATACAAAATTTTCTTACATATTATGCACTAATCTTGTAATCCGTCACAACATAAAAAAATCCATATCTCTAAAACTACTGAACCGATTTTGATGAAAGTTGCAGTGTACCCTAAGTTGAACAATACCTAGTACAACAAAAAAAGAATTACTTAAATCGAACTTATAGTTCCTGAGATATACGTGCACAAACATAAAAACATACATACATACATACACTTTTTTTTTTTTTTTTTTTTATTTTTAGGGTGGCAAAATCATCAAATGAGTTCTCCCGCCCTGGGTGGGGCGGGAGGGACTGTCAGACTCTTACTGACTAAAATCCACCCGTGTTCCGTCGGATGCCCTTTACGTTCCGGGGCCACGGTATCCTGGATTAAGAAAAATCCGCGACCCCGGCAGGCATTTGGCCCCACAAGGGGCCCCGTCGGTGACGCGTGAAACACGACGCGCCACCGACCCGGGCTTGGTCCTTGGTCGGACGGCGAGCATACCCATTACTCACCGTCCGCAAGCCCGCTCCGCCGCTGTGCCCTCTGCTGTTCAGAGGGACACGCGTTGGAGCGTCCACCCGACAGGCTATTTGCATACGGGCAAAGAAACCCCTTAGGCACACAGTGCCTAAGGAGAGTTTTTGCCCGCATCCCAGGGCGCACCGGCCCGAAAAACTGGTCTTCCCCCCGGACGTATCCGAGAGGGAACTCCAGTCCACGGGCGCACGTGGAGGTTTCCTGTCTTAGCACCCCACATACATACACTTATGAAATTTGGCACATTTGTTCAGACGCTGATATAGGCTAACATATATGAAAACTGGGCAGTTCTGATAATATGACATACATACGGGTCGAATTGATAACCTCCTTTTTTTTGAAGTCGGTAAAAATACAACTACTGAAAAAGCAAATGAAGCCGGTAAATAATATCTAGAAGAGTAGAAAAGCTAGTAATGATTCAGTTGCAGCTGTCGCAAATGACTCAGTTGCCTCATCAGTGTAATGGTTATAAGTGTGACTGCTGATCATGAGGTTCTGGGTTCGATTCTTAGGTCAGAGAAGTGTTATTGGGTTTGTCCATAAAAAAATTCTCAGGAGCAGCCACAGAGTCGGACTTTTTATTTTATTTATTTAATTAGGCAAACTTCTAGGCTTTGGCTCTGTCTATCCCTTCGGTGACTACAAGCGTGTATACCTATGTATTTATCAATTTCAATAAGTATGTAAACTAATCTAGCCGTCTAAATACAATCTCTTTAAATAGTTAGTCGTTGACAATAAGCAGTTTCATATAAATTATTATCCCTTAAATACCCATTTATGACATAAAACATTACAAAAATAGTTACCCAACCATATACTCGTATTATGTAATGTAAAAGCAGTCATAATGAATTGTTGCTAATTAGCAGATGTGTTTTAAACATAGACTGTTATTCTTTTTGTTGTTTTTTATTAGTTGCATGCAAATCTACGAAACTAGGTATAGTCTTATCTTATTTAGCGTGAATTTTCTGTAATTTTTGGGTATTAAAACTTAAGCTTATTTAGCCTGTTAATATTCCCACTTCTGGATGGGAGATGATGGGACACAAGAAGATGGAACTGTGATTCGGAGTGGACCGTAGTCAATCATCTGGGCCTAATGCGGGTTAGTGTTTATTGCCAAAGGCCTTCTAATTTTTGGTTCTAGGACATCCCGATTTTCCTAATAATACAGGGTGATTGGTAATTGGGTGCTGTCCTTTAAATGATATGGTGATTCTCTCAGATTAAACCTAATTATCAAAAATTTTAACTCCCATTGAGTTCAAACTAGTTGAAATTTAAATGTTCTAATTAATTCCACATTCCCTGCGGACTCAATTCATTGTTCGTTTTTTCTGGGTCTCAATTTAGTTCTAAAATCCTAAATTTGGATAAATAATATAAGTATTTATTGTAGAAAAACTCCTCTCTTCGCCTTCGGAAAAAGTAACGCCATCTATAGATCTATGATAACATTACGACGGAGTTTGAAATCAACTGACACTGATGTCGATCGATAGGAAACCGTTCAATATTTAGATTTACTTACGAGGTATACAGTGTCTTCGACAGATGACGCTTTGTCCCGATATACAAATCATTTTGAAAGAAATTCATCACGCTTGTATTTTCATAAGCCGTAGCAGAGAGTGGCAGAAATGTGTCGCTAATATGCAATATACGAAGATTGCCAAAGATATGTAAACATCTACTGTCTTTTCTCAACTTTATCCGAAGGTTTCCACTCGAATTGGTTTCAGCTGAGTATCAGTTATTCATAGTAACCTCCATAGAGGAGGCCTATGGAAACATTATAGGCTGATGATGATGATTCTTGGAAGAATAGATAGAATTAGTCAGACAGACAACCTCTTTTACACTATCTGCATAGGGAAACAAATAAAACCCGGAACAATTAAATTCAAGTCAGAAATACTTTAATTTGAACCAGGAAGTGAGATGTACCCTTTAAGAAGGTATTCTTTAGGTACTGACAGGATAATGGACTCGAGTCATGCGCTTTTTATGGTATTACGAGTAAGTTCGGCACTTCCTGGGTGCGTGCGCCGAGCGGTGAAAACTGACGTCACTTGAAAGCCTTTGTTTATTTTTAAAAGTATATGATGTGTGAATTATACTTACACTAGCTTCTTTCCTCGGTTCCACCCGCTGCTCGGATCCTTTTATCGCATCGTGATGTTACATAGCCTATAGTCTTCTTAACTCTATAATATTAGTATAGAGACTTAAACTCATTTTCCCAAGGGCTACCCGCCGGCGCCGTCCGATCATTTCCGCGAACGGCTCGTTGTATTCCACGCGCCTGCCGTATCCTAACGCTCGTAGTGCCGGCCACACATAGAATTCGTGTTACATTACACGGTGGATTACATTACACGTTACACCAGTCTGGACCCGGCTTTAAAGAGTTGTCAGCTAGCAATCTGACGGGGCCCCTATAGAGGGCCAAACGCCTGACGGGGTCGCGGGCCTAATATTGAATGAAGCTCTTTATCCGCTTTTCTTGGATTAAATTTATTAAGAAAAAATTAAGTTCCACAGTTAGTCATAGAAACTGAGCCCAACATAGTTAGGAAAACAGTGACGATATGTGGAGGATACAGTTGGTGTACAGGCCTCTTCTCTGAAGAAGAAAGTGGCACTGAAATAACATTATGCCTGTAATCCCTGAAGGGTTAAGCAGAGGTGTAACTAATACCCCAGGCTGCTACTGAGAAATTCCTTATAGAAAATCCCAATAACATTTTGCTCGACTCGGGAATCGAACCTTGTAACCTCATGCTAAGCAGTCGTGCTAGCGACCACTACACAAACGAGGCAACCGTATTTTTTTTTAAACATTGCCCCACAATAGGAATTGCTCCTGTATCGTGGGTGCGTTTACAAACATATAAACTCACATACACAAACACCCAGACCCGAAACAACTACAGGGTGATTTGTTATTCGATGCAGTCCTTGAAATGGGTGATACTAGACCTTATTTGCAACAATTTTAACCCCGACAATATGGGGTCTAAACTGACTGGTTTTAGAGATATCGAACTTTTAAGATTTTTCGAAAAATTTCTACCTCTCCCTCATTAAGTGCTTATTGTTAGAAAGTAACGATAGTCACCACTTAGAATTTATGCTTTTCTGATAGAATATGAACGACTGAATCTAGTGAATACAAGCTTGTTATAAAAATAATCATATCTTGGGAAATTAAGTGTCATAAAGTTTCTGTTTTGAAGATTTCTGAAAACTTTCCTTGTCTTTCAAAGCATATTTTTCAAAATAAATGTATGACACTTGGTGTACAAATAACAGAAAAAACTTCCTTGTCTCATTACCTTTCTAAAATGGTGCCACAGTATCCACTTTTAGTTAGTGTTTTATCAGAAAATTAGGGTTGTTACTGACAAAGTAGTAAATCAAAGAAAATCGGTTCTAATGTTTTTTCGACCCAACATTTTTTATCTGTAGTTTTTGTCCAAACTGCTATCTGATATTAGCTTTTTGAGTTAATGCGCTTAATTTTGGTCGATCGCATCAAGCAAAATCGGTCTTTATCTGGAGTATTTTTACCTATGGACCAGATAGTCAAACCATCAATTTTCTTTCATTTGAAACAGCTACTTGAAACAAATGTACAATGACGGAATGTTTAAAACCTCTGGTTTCACAAAAAAAAAACTAAACTGGCGTGCATAAAAGTTGGGTCACCCTACTTGTAGGACAGGTAAAAATACTCCAGATAAAGACCGATTTTGCTTGATGCGATCGACCAAAATTAAGCGCATTGACTCAAAAAGCTAATATCAGACAGCAGTTTGGACCAAAACCACAGATAAAAAATGTTGGGTCGAAAAAACATTAGAACCGATTTTCTTTGATTTACTACTTTGTCAGTAACAACCCTAATTTTCTGATAAAACACTAACTAAAAGTGGATACTGTGGCACCATTTTAGAAAGGTAATGAGACAAGGAAGTTTTTTCTGTTATTTGTACACCAAGTGTCATACATTTATTTTGAAAAATATGCTTTGAAAGACAAGGAAAGTTTTCAGAAATCTTCAAAACAGAAACTTTATGACACTTAATTTCCCAAGATATGATTATTTTTATAACAAGCTTGTATTCACTATCGCCACATCGATTTCATATTCTATCAGAAAAGCATAAATTCTAAGTGGTGACTATCTTTAATTTCTAACAATAAGCAGTTAATGAGGGAGAGGTGGAAATTTTTCAAAAAATCTTTAAAGTTCGATATCTCTAAAACCAGTCAGTTTAGACCCCATATTGTCGGGGTTAAAATTGTTGCAAATAAGGTCTAGTATCACCCATTTCAAGGACTGCATCGAATTACAAATCACCCTGTATGTACTTGTAGATCATACAAATATTTGTTCCGTGCGGGAATCGAACCCGCGACACGCTGCGTAGAAGTCGATTGCTCAGCCAGTGCGCCAACCATGTCGACGATCAATCGTCTAAAAGAAAAATCTTCAATGTAGTATACTATACATTGAAGATTTTTATAAAAAAAATTCATTGCACTTTTGTCAGTTCAAGAGGAAAATTTAATCACGGATGTCCAAAATAAATGATCTTTCTCCGTCCTGAAGGTATTCTCCTTGTTATTAATATCATTAAGGTTCATTTATCGGCTCTTGATTGCAGTATATATTGCGAGCGCATCGCTGCGCCCACGCATTGCCGCGCCATCTTTGATTTAGTGACGTTTCATAATGAAGGGCTATGTAGTGATAGTTTGTGTGGTACTCTGTGGGTTGGCTGAATGTACTGATGGTAAGTACCTACTTTAAGTTGGATATGTATGACGAAAATAATACTGTATCCATTAATCTATACTAATGTTATAAAGCTGAAGAATTTATTAAGTTGATCTCAGGAAGTTCTGGTTCGATTTGAAAAATTATTTTTGTTTTGGATAGTCCATTTTTCGAGGAAGGCTGTAGGCTATATAACATCACGCTAACGCCGCTCCAAAAGACAGCCTTGGTTTAGAGCCACAGATATCGGAAATGATGGGGTAGGCCACCATACCGTAGTTACCATTGGGGTAGACCAATACTATAGAAGTTAACAAGGGCTTATTTTCATGGAGTTGTCAGTCGCTCCAAGAGGTACCTATGTTTCGGTTTTGCCGGTTTGAGAATATGTTGGACCACATCTTAACAGCCCGTTGACGACTGTGCCGCTGTTAGCGGGTGACTTAGCACGCCCCGTGCTAAGTGAGCGGTAAGATGAAATTTATAGAAAAGTTTGACACACGGCACGAGGCGCCGTCAGTGGCGAATTCGAGTACTTACAAAGTAATTAAAGTCGCACCGTATTCACCGCTTAGACCGAAGTCAAGAACCGGGTCGTAAGAATCTCCGTGCGTTTACAAAATATTGAAACGGGTCAGAGCCCATTCGTCCCCCAAAATTTGTCCCCCAGCATAAAAGTTGTGGATTCGGCCCCTATATAGGTGCCCATTGGTCTCCTGGTAGGGGACCAATTAATATTTTAATAAAAAATATTATGTTTAAGGTACCCATTCGTCCCCTCTAATATATATACAATATAAGTTAAAGATTCGGCACCTATTCAGGTGCCTATTGGTCCCCTGAGATAAAATTAGCTATATTTTACATAAGAAACGGTTAACATAGTACACTTGTAAACAGTTTATTAACGGAATTAATTTAATAAATCATATCAGATCATTGAAAAAAGAGCTATGATGAATGATAATCCGTCATGATAACAATATAACCTGTCGATAGGCTTACGATATAAAATTGTCTCTCTACGAATGGCTTGTTAAAAAAAACGGGTTACAAATAATAGATAAGGTGTTTTGTTTGTATGTTATGGCTGCCTCGGTGACATATTGGTTCTTGAAAGTGACTGCGAATACGAGACTGTTCAATGTGCCTTTGGTCTTTTTAACCGACTTCAAAAAAAGGAGGAGATTCTCAATTCGGTCGGTTTGTTTTTTACCGACTTCAAAAAAAAGGAGGTTATCAATTCGACCCGTATGTATGTAATATTATCAGAACTGCCCAGTTTTCATATATGTTAGTCTATATCAGCGTCTGAACAAACAAAGAACTGTGCCAAATTTCATAAGTGTATGTATGTATGTTTTTATATTTGTGCACGCATATCTCCGGAACTACAAGTTCGATTTAAGTAATTCTTTTGTTGTTGTACTAGGTATTGTTCAACTTAGGGTACATTGCAAGTTTCATCAAAATCGGTTCAGTAGTTTTAGAGATATGGATTTTTTGATGTTGTAACGGATTACAAGATTAGTGCATATGTAAGAAAAAATTGTATTCTACAAGAATTTGGGTTGAATATTTAATAAATAAACTAAAAAGGGTAAAATAAAAACTTTTTCAAAAAAGTAACCGACTTCAAAAACAACAACAAAACAAAAAAGGGTGAAATAACCTAATTAATAACTTCTTTCGTATTAGGTTATTTCACCCTTTTTTGTTTTGTTGTTGTTTTTGAAGTCGGTTACTTTTTTGAAAAAGTTTTTTTTTTTTATGTATGTACACCGATTACTCCGAGGTTTCTAGTCCGATTAGTGTAATTCTTTTTTGTTCGATGCAGTATACATTCCCATTGGTCCCATAAATATAAATTTCATCCAATTTGGTTCCGCACTTTTTATTTTGTGAGCATTTTTATTGATGGATGATGTGATGATCTTTACTTTTTGAGAGTTTGTTACGCGATTACTCCGCCAATTGTGGACCGATTTTCAAAATTTTTTTTTTCGGTTCAGCAGTTTTTGATAGAGAATTTTATTATCTTTTGTGTACATGAGCGTTATTAATACCGGTGCTAATGATTACTTAGCAAATTCTAGTGCACATGTAAGAAAATGATGTATTTGACAAGAATTTGGGTTGAATATTTAAACTAAAAAGAGTAAAATAAAAAACTAAAAAAAAATTAACCGCCTTCAAAAACAACCACTAAAAAGGGTAAAATAACCTACAAAATAACTTTTCTTTCGGAAGTCGGTGGCATAAAAGACAACGAAATAAAAAAAACTAAGCCACCGACTTCCGAAAGAAAAGTTATTTTGTAGGTTATTTTATTCTTTTTTGTGGTTGTTTTTGTAGGCGGTTAAATTTTTTTTTTAAGTTTTTATGAAATTAAGTTCGCCTAACGAAATAAACAATACTGTTATTATTATAATAATAATATTTTTGACATAATTGGATCGAATTATCTCATTTGTCCTCTCACAGAGAGGAGGCCTGTGTCCCAGCAGTGGGAACATTTATAGGCTGATGATGATGATGATGATCTCATTTGAATCCTGGAATATGATTAATATTATTATTGATGGTAATTCACTTTATGGTGGAATACTACAGTCATATTATGTTGACTAAAAAGTCAAAACTAAATTATTTACTCCTAAATATGTTTAGCAATTCTTTATCCGCAATTACTATTTTATCATATTAATGGATGTTATTATGTTCTTGTATTCTAAGTATTTCGTTTTAGCTCAATGTGGAGTCGTTGTCACCCTTTTGTACAAAAATAATGAACGTTCTAACATTAATTCTGTTTTGCTAACATTAATTTTTTATTTTACCCTTTTCTGCGCGACTGTACCAGGACTACCAAGCTGCAGTATACACATATACATGTACTTATATTAGAAGAATGAATAAAAATAAATATTCTTCAGGGGACGAATGGGCCCCTCAAAAGTTCCAGGGGACGAGTGGGCACAGGGTGCGTATCTTAGGGGACGAATGGGCTCTGACCCATTGAAACACGTAGACATGACAGCCTTTTTCGAGACAACTCGTAACCCATACAAACATTAAACTATGACAGAATCGAACCCACACGCGCAACGCTTAAACAGCCAATCGCTCAGCCACCTTCTTTCACAGTTTTAGTGAAGTTGATTAATAAATTGAGCTCCTTGAATTATGCTTCGAGCTACACGATAACTGACACATGCTTACACTGATTGGACAGGTACTCTCAAATCTGTCATGTGGTTATTTCTTCAAAAGCCTCAGCCTCAGACACTAACCTACTCGTTTATGATCCTCGTATGACAAAACCAATATAACGTCAGCGCTTTAAAGAGACAGTGACCTCTGAGTTTGTATCGACTGTTTCTTCTTAGAGTAGGTATTTAGGTACGAAACACCGGCTTCATCTAGTTTGTAAAAACCGGCCAAGTGCGAGTTGAACTCGTCCATGAAGGGTTCCGTAGTAGCTATATTGAGATTAGTAAGTAATATACACAAACAATAAAATAACTTTGTTTTTGATAGTGTTTGTATGAATGGCAAAGTTATATTTGCGGTTTTTGAAAATGTACTATATCTTAAAAACTGCTAACTGTATCTCATCCAAACCAATTTTCGTTGGAAGTTTTTGTTGAGGTCTACGTTATATATATTTTTTAGTTTTATCATTCTCTTATTTTAGAAGTTACAGGGGGGGGGGACACACACATTTTATCACTTTGGAAGTGTCTCTCGTGCAAACTGTTCAGTTTAGAAAAAAATGATATTAGTAACCTCAATATAATTTTCCCACACGTATCGGTTTGGTGAAAAAAAAATTTTGAGTTTCAATTCTAAGTATGGGGGGCACCCCTAAAATTTGTTTTGTTTTTATTTTTGTGTGAAAATCCTAATGCGGTTCACATAATACATCTACCTACCAAGTTTCAACAGGATAGCTCTTATACTTTCGACAAAAAGTGGCTGTGACATACGGACGGACAGACAGACAGACAGACATGACGAATCTATAAGGGTTCCGTTTTTGCCATTTGGCTACGGAACCCTAAAAAAGAGGACGTGTTTACCTACCTACTTTCAAAAATAAATATCATTTCATTTCATTTCAAATAAGTCAAACATGTTTGATCTACGTCACTTTAGTCGGGGTGACTACCTGTTAGTCATCGTCATCGTTGGAGATAGCGATATGGAATATTTTTGTTACTTTAACGTTAATTACAATATTCATTAAAATGAAAAAGGGGAAGATATCTAAAAGAGTTTGAGAAACGTTAATTGAGAGAAACATTAACATTTATTTAACGACGTGGCTATTTTTAAAATAGACGTCTTTATCAAGGAAGCTACGTCCTAGAATATGAATCCACTGACCTAATTGGTGATGTTACCTCAACAGTTTTTGTCCATGTTTTGATGAACTGATTACCGCCCTATTTGCTTGTTATGACGTTTGATAGCCAAGTCACCCACTAAAGACTGATAGGTGTTAGAGATATCGATTTTTATAGTTCTAGGATACTATTTGCTACCTTTTTCTTCACCGTTTTGAAAGCTTTAGTCATTAGTAAGAAAAGTCACACAACTTAAAGTTCCAGAACGAAAGTCAAAATCAGTTTTATCACTTGACCATCACTGCTCACAGCGATTAGGTAGGTAGGTATCACTCCAGCGACAAAAAAAACTGCTAAGGAAAAATACTTTACTTTGTCGAAATATTTCCGACAAGTGCACATTTTGTATCAAACCCATTCCGAGAAACCTACATCTTGCTATTTTGACCTTTTTTTCCAAGAACAAAAACTTAAACACACGTAAAAAACAACTGTAACTTTTACAACTCAAAGTCCAGAAATTACTGAACTTTGACCAGGTGTATGCTAAAGTTTTTTGGCCATTGTGGTAAATGACATGACGCACTTATGCACGTGCTATGTCATGAGTATAGCTCATAAGTACTTACACTACCTACTCTCGACTATTTTTTATAAATGCGAAAATGTGTATCTGTATTGTGTGTTTTCACGTCAAAACGACGACGAACATATTTGATGAATTTGATAGATATAGATTGGGCCCTCGAGACTATGTAAGAAGCGAGCAATAGCTGTAGTATTGTAAGTGTTCGGTTTCATTGGAAACCTTAGGTATACCCTTAGTGGCCGAGCGATCGACTGTTGTGCTGCATGTAGCTGGTTCGATTCCCACACGGAACTATTATGGCCTAAAAGTAGTTTCGCGTTTGTGTATTTGAGCTTTAATGTTTGTAAATGCTCCCAGATACACGAGTTATTCCTATATTATCAGCCTATTGCCGTCCACTGCTGAACGTAAGCCTCCCCCAAAGAGCGCCAACCCTCCCGGTCCTGGGCAGCCCGCATCCATCCGCTGCCAGCCACATTCTTCAGGAGTTATTCCTATATAGGGCAGCATTAGTGTTAGTTGAAAACCAGCGTCAGGCACCCTGTGGCCTGGCTTTTTGCTGTACTGAGCCTATTTGGCACAGCCATGAGGCACAGCTATGAGGCACATGGTACCTACTTTTGTGTTCTTTATTTTCCATTGTATTCTCGTGATAAAATTGTGTTTAAAGCTTGCCAAATAAACTTATTTTCTTTCTTTTTCTTTCGTTAATCTCCAACTCTTCTCCAGAACCACATATCACACCATGTCGCCAACCAGACCTAGCCTGTCTCAAGCAGTCGGCGCAGGCAGCAGTTCCATTGCTGGCAGCCGGCGTACCCAGCATGGGCATCGCAGTCATGGACCCCATGCACGTGGACCAGGTCAAGACCACCCAGGCTGGATTGAAAATGGACTTCAGGAATACGACTGTGACAGGCTTGAAGCACTGTCATGTTGAGACGTTGGAGTAAGTTGATTTATTTACTTAGGAATAATTCTCCAGGACACGTCGAGCTGTTGCTGTAGCTGTTGATTTTGGCTTTCAGGAGATGCAGTGGTTTGGAAATAGTGTTGTGGAATTATTCTCCCAATAAAAAAACACATACGTCCTTCTCTAGGCTCCTTTTCATGGGGGAAGATAAATCCTACAGAACACACTATTCCCAAATCATAATTTTTTTTTTCCTTTGCGTTACAACAAATGAGAGAAAAGTGGTGGAGCAAGTCGCTATCACCTGAAATGAACAGAGAGTACCTAAGGTAGTGAGATTTGCATGCTTAAAATACGTATAGGTGCTCAACAGTGTATAGAATAAGGCAGCCAACGAATAAAATAAATGTATGTAGGCTACAAGGAAGGTATTCCCGAACCCAGTTCGTTAACTTTAAAAAAAGTTACAGTTTTGTAGAGGGGACACGTGCTGCCAATCATGATCATGAATAATGCAATAATTTGCAAGTGTAAAATTTATGTTCTTGCTAACAAAAAAATGGAAGGCAATTAGTAATTGTCTTTGCATGTGAAATAACCAATAATAATGGATCAAAGACATGTAGTTATTGTAAAGTATATTCTCCTATCTCCTTGGACTATTATTAAAACTAATTTCATCGGTTTTTCCGAGTAATTGTTGTTTTTTCCTCATCGTTATCTAACGTTTTTTCTTTAATTTCTTGAGAAACTTTATCTTTAATGTTGTCTAATGTCTTAATTCTTATGTACCTACATTAAAAACATATTATGTGGTCATTTTCTCTAGGTAAAATTATACTTATAGATAGATTCGTTGCTAAGTGATGTAATTCATTTTTATTTAACTGTAAATAAACCCGATTAGACATTTTATGCAAGTCGGGTACCGAATTTACTTTTAACTGCAACCTACAAGGCTTTTTGTTCGTCTTCTTCTTCAACTATAAGCCACCCAATGCTGAGTTAGTTTGTAGTAGTGAGCTAGGGTTTCTTTCAACTACTTCTAGACTCTGGTGCTTTTGTATCATGGCTCCAGTGTCTTTGGGTTTGTCCACCTAGTAGTCTTCCCACATTCTTATATCCCGTTTGTTCTGTTCTCACATTAGGACTCAAATAAGGTTTACGATAGAGTTGAGAATGTATCAGTGGCAATATTGCTTTTAAAGTGTTTGGTATTTCTACGACTACCAATAGATTTGACATACCTATGTAAATGTTATTATTTTGAAACTTGTCTATACTATATCTTACTATTATTAAGAAAACGTGTGGCACTCGGTGACTGCCGCGGTAAAGATATTGCAAAGCATTTTTTATCAACTTATGCAATTATAATTATTTATTTATTATACCTATTTATTACTGTACTAATTAGGCTATGATCAGCCACGTCAATCAAAGAAACGTTCTCCTCCTCCTCCTCCTCTCCCTCTCCCTCAATAAAATTGCCCCTTGCTCAATAAAAGCATGCTTTCGTGCTAGTAATGAGTACGTCTGTCCGTACCTTTATGATTGCCGAAGTCTCCCGAACTGAAACGACGTTAGACGATGCGTGCTGTCAGATGTGGTCAGGTTTTTTCGTTACGTTTTTCGCGCGCGCCGAGCTCAGAGCCTGCGATAAAAGCTATGCAATAGCTTAAAATGCGAAAGTTTGTGTTAATGGACGAATTGATGTTTATTACTCTTTCAAATTTACATTGATTCAGCGGCTGGATCCAGCGTCACTGGATTAGAAAATAGGAAAGTGCTCAATTCCGAGCCAGCGCTGGATAGGTACCTTCTGAACGCTGAATTCCAGTGCGATTTGATCCAGCTACTAGATCAATCTAAATCAGCCTTTAAAATACACAGTATCTAATTAAATCTTGTTCCTCATTCCAGACGCCACGGACTCAAAACTAAGCTGATCTTGAAGTGTTCAGTGACCATGAAGGGAGACTACACCCTCGGGGGAATGCTGCTCGTCATGCCCATCAAGGGGGAAGGGGATTACACTATCAAGATCCGTGAGTACGCCATTTAGTTTCTATAAGGAACTTGCTGACGGCAAGTAATCTGATGAAGAACCAGCAATGCTATTCTCTATCATCATCATCAGCCTATAAATGTTCCCACTGCTGGGACACAGGCCTCCTCTCTGTGAGAGGGAGTGGGCCGTAATCTACCTCGCGGGCCCAGTGCGGATTGGTAGATGTCACATGTCTTCGAATTTTTGGTTCTAGGACATGCCGGTTTCCTCACGATGTTTTCCTTCACCGTTTTAAGAGCAGTGGTGTTGAAATAAATTACACAAAGTAATGGGCCTGACGAACCCCGACGTACTACTCGTAAGTCGAGGCCGATACCACTGGGCCACCACTGCTCTCCCACTGCTCGTAGATTTCTGCTATTCTCTTTAAGAAACCTCATCGCTGGACTCTACGACATACTCGTCAACGAGTTGGCTTTGAGATCGTCCGATCGTGCATCGCGTGAGATGAGCGCTAGTGTCGCTGTCAGTGGCTTGGTGCATTGCAAACTTTAGTCAGAGTCACTACGGTCCCGCTATCACAAGATTGTGTTTATGGAGAATAGTACTGCAGGATCGACGGCGAGTGTTCCACCCTCGCCTCACGGAGCTGTCAGTCCTCACGGAGCTGTCAGTAAACTGACAGAGCTAAGCAAAGAGCCAAACGCCTGCAACAAAGGGCAACCGTAGGTGACTTCTATTCGTAGATCTGACCGACGCTATGGCAGTTTAGAGGACCTTAAGTCTCTCAGTCTTACCAAACCAGTTGAAGAGGTTTGGGGGTAGGACGAACAGAGTGGAAAGTTCCTCACTACCACGGTGAAAAGGAAGATACCTTCCGACCAGACGGATGTTGTGTTTGGTGGGCTTTCTGCCCGACATTCATAGTCGGAATATTCTATGTCTTCTAATGTCGAGCATAACTTTGACTGCGCGATGTAGACTCTTAGTTTCTCAGTCTCTGCAAAGATGGTGCTGCTGTTCTTTTTTAACCGACTTCAAAAAAAAAGTAGGTTCTCTGTTCGACCTGTATGTATGTTTGTATGTATGTATGTTTGTCCGCGATTATCTCGCGTTTGGCTGAACCGATTTTGATGCGTTTTACATTCTGGAGAAGGTTTCAGTATATAATACTAATGGATATCCCGTGACGTTGCCCGCGTGGATCCGTTTTTGCTTACTTGGGTTATAGATTTTTAGAAAGGATTGCATGTTTGTCCGCGATTATCTCGCGTTCGACTGAACCGATTTTGATGCGGTTTTCAGAGAAGTGTTTGTTACATTCTGAGGAAGGTTTTAGTACAAAACAATAATGGATATCTCGTGAAGTTGCCCGCATAGATCCGTTTTTGTTGCTTACTAGGATTGTAGGTTTTCAAAGACGCCGATTACCTATATGAAGATTTTTGTTGAATATCTAAACTAAAAAGGGGATTTTTTTTTTTTTTTAAAGGGAACCGACTTCCAAAACAAACACAAAAAAAGTGTAAAATAACTTTTCTTTCGGAAGTCGGTGGCCATAGTCAATGAAATAAATAAAAACAAAGCCACCAAAAGTCGCGTCCCTTTTTTTCAAAAAGTTTTTTATGTAGTAGATTATACGTCCGCTACAGAGGCTCCATGTCGACTAGTATTCAGGTGCATTCGATTAGACTGGAAGCCGACTATAATCTACTCGTAGATGGGAAAAGACTAAGCAAGCAGACGATAAAAACTCTTATCATTCTGGTTCCAGGTGGCATCGTGGTCAACATCCAGTTCAGTCTGGGGGAGGTGAAGGGTGAGGGGGGAGACCTGTACTGGACGGTGAAGGACTGGCAGTTCACTTCGAAGGTGGAGAAGGGAGTGCACTTCCACTTCAAGAACCTGTTCAATGGGAATAAGGCTCTTTGTAAGTATATCGATTTATATTAGACTAGCTTTTGCCAGCGGCAACGCCCGCTCTCCCCCCCCCCCTTTTATTACCTATGTCACTCAGGACCAATGCAGCTTTCAACTGTTGAAAGATTTTTTGAAATCGACAAAAGAAATTAAACCATATACGAATAAGTTAAAGTTAGATTTAGAACGGACATAAAAAACACATTAAATTTGGTACCCATATCATGTGGGTGCATTTAAAATATCCTGTCCGCCATCTTGGACGTCCGCCATATTGGATTTGTAACGACGTTTCTTAGCTATTCATGTATTGTCATCAGAACTCAGAGCGTGCGCAAAATTCAATCCTAATCGAAGACCGGGAAGTGGGTCAAATTAAGATTCCAAGATTTTCTTACATACATACTTAGTTACAAATGAAGCTAATATAAAATCGTGTTAAAAACGATGAATTTTGCTTGAAGACGATAATGCAAACAAAACACTACCACAACATGAAATAGGAAACGACTAATTGTAATATTTTGAGTCAAACCCGGAAGCGACACCACTACCTGATGTAATATTTTACTTCAACGCCTCATTGAAGACAAAACGTTAAAAACTTTGATTAAAATAAAATAGCGGTAGATATGTTACAGTAGGGCAGTATTGCAGTCCCTCCAACGATGTCATATCGACTATAGGTATATCGAAGTGTTGAAGTGTTTGTATAGGAACGCCACCATGTCCATCCGACTTCAGGAAGAGAGCACGAAACCAATCCAATTGCAGAAAGGCGTGAGACAGGGAGACGTTATTTCTCCGAAACTGTTCACGAACGCGTTGGAGGACGTTTTCAAGCTCTTGGAATGGAACGGATTCGGCATCAACATCAATGGCGAATACATCACTCACCTTCGTTTTGCCGATGATATAGTCATCATGGCAGAATCGTTGGAGCACCTCAATGCTATGCTCAGCGACCTCAGTATCGTTTCAAAACGGGTCGGCCTTAAAATGAACATGGACAAGACGAAAGTCATGTCGAATGTCCATGTGGCACCCGTACCGGTTGTTGTTGGGAATGATACTCTCGAAGTTGTAGACCATTACACTTACCTTGGACAGATTGTTCAGTTAGGTAGGTCCAACTTCGAGAAAGAGGTCGCCCGAAGAATCCAACTCGGATGGGCAGCGTTTGGGAAGCTACGTGATATCTTTTCATCGAGAATCCCACAGTGTCTCAAGACAAGGGTGTTTAACCAGTGTGTG
Source organism: Agrotis exclamationis (assembly GCA_950005045.1). NCBI lineage: Eukaryota > Metazoa > Arthropoda > Insecta > Lepidoptera > Noctuidae > Agrotis > Agrotis exclamationis. Next base: position 988,428 of record OX465427.1, read on the forward strand.
TTGCCAGTGATGACATATGGCTCTGAAACGTGGTCTCCGACTGCTGGCCTTTTAGAGAGACTAAGAGTCACTCAACGAGCGATGGAAAGAGCTACGCTCGGAGTTTCTTTGCGGGATAAAATCCGGAATATCCATTATTCGGCGAAGAACCAAAGTCACCGACATAGCTCATAAAATTTGCAAGTTGAAGTGGCAATGGGCAGGCCACATCGCTCGTAGAACTGACAACCGATGGGGAAGAAAAGTTCTCGAGTGGCGACCACGGACCGGAAGACGCAGCGTAGGTAGGCCTCCCACTAGGTGGACCGACGACATCGTGAGGGTCGCGGGCAACCGATGGATGCAAGTGGCAAATTGTCGTTCGGCGTGGCGGTCTAAGGGGGAGGCCTATGTTCAGTAGAAGACGTTTTCCGGCTGATGATGATGATGATGATGAGATATGTTACGTTCTTACGTTAAGTATTAAAACAGTGACTCTTATACGTACACAGACACATTTACTCGCACAAACAATCATTGTTATTACACGCCAACAAAGAAAGAGACACTAATGCACAAAGATGGCGTACGACCAAGACGGAGCATCACCGCTCTTCGTATTAGTTCGTTAGTAGTCGCCACGCCGAGCGGCGGCGGGCGGCGGCGCGGCCTTGTTTTAGCCAAACGTGTCGCACATTATCGCATTGTATGATTCTATCCCGCTCTTCAAAATTGAATTATACATACACGCACGCACGTCTCAACCGAAATCTACTCGTATTGCGACTGAGGACTGTTAGGCCAATTTAGCCTAATTTATGCGGTCCATGCGCTATCGTGTAGTGACATATTATCTTCCGCTATTTTAATCAAAGGTTAAAAGTATGATTTTTTCTGAGCATTTATACCCAGTGTGCCCCTTAGCAGGGACGGCTCTTCTCAGAAGTCACATTCTATAATTGCCTACAGTTAACTTTATTCATCACTCAAGTTTCATCTGCTTTTTCAGCTGACGCAGTTCACCAATTTGCAAACAGCAACTGGCAGGATATATTCCAAGAGGTGGCGCCCCCTATAGTCAAAGTTATCGTTTCGAAGCTGGTCGCAGAATCAACCAAATTATTCGACAAAGTGCCCATTAATAAACTTGAAATACAATAAATCTGTTATGTGCCTAATTGCTTATTATTTATAGTTTCATTACTTTTGTTGAAGATTTGTTTTAACAAGAATTGTGCACAAAAAATGGTGGGTTTGGGTGTACGTAAATTAAACTGCCTTGAACTTTTGCCTTATTACTTACGTACACTGTAACTTCAATTAGGTAAGTATGAACTATACGGTTTAAGATTAGGTATAGTACATTACGAGGTAATGGCAAAACGACTGCTTTATGCTAAAAACCCCTTCCTTTGTGTTCAATACAATGTGAACATATATTTTTATATTTCTAAATTATTGTAAATCAATGCAATTATTTGCAGTGATTTACAATAATTTAGAATCAAACCAAAATGTTAGTGGTTTATTTTTCATTTACTTGTTTTTATGTGTGCAACATTGTTGTAATTTAATAATGTTTTTGTGGCAACACACATATTCGTCAGAGGATCTTGTAAATGGTTGTTGAGCGTAGCTCGCCATTTTTTCCCTTTTTTATTAAAATAAAAGTGAAATCAATATTTTGCTTTCTCTCTTTGTTTTATTACAAACAAAGAAGTGGTCCTTCGAAAGTCAGTTCATCGAGTACCAGTGATTCCTGTGTATAGTTGTGTTTGTGCACACGTGCTAACTTGTGCAAGGCGGTGGGACGATGTCTCAGTGCCCCGGCGCAACCTCACCCTTACAATATTTTGGGTGATAACATCTAATCACGAAGATTCTATTCCGGTTTCACATCAATAATCGTGAAACATCGCAAAATTGGTGCGATTTGGAAGCCCGCACCCTGACGATATTCTGGGTGATCACATCGATTACGAAGATTCTACTTCAGTTTCGCGCCATACACGTGAGGTCGTGAAAAATCGCAAAATTGGTGCCACTGTGGAGTTGGAATTTGGATCAAAAAGTTCATCATCAACATTTTTGTGCATGCGGGTAAACTTGGTAAACTTCTCATACCTACCCAATCACTCTGGTATGTACCTACGTGAATTTATTCTAGCAAGTTCAAGTGACGTCATCATCATTCGTCATTCAGTCGTCGTGAAGTTGTCTCTGGGTCGGCGATTCCTGTCATTTGAGTTTGACACTCGTGGCGTTTGGTCAAATGTCATTCGACTTTGACAGTTCACGGAAGTAAACAAAAATACAAAGTTTAGTGCACGTTGCGTGATTAAAATATAAAAAGCAAAAACAAGTGATAGTGTTTGTGCGGTGTAGTTATACTAATTACTAGTGGATAAATTATTTTGTGTACATTAAAATGGCTGATATAAAGAAGCTGAAATTGTCGCGAGCGTCATGCAAAGCAACTTTGACGCGTATTCAAAACTTTGTAGAAGATCCGATAAACCTCGCCTCAGCTACAATAGACGTTTTAGAGGCAAGGAAAGATAAGCTTATTACTTCATTAAAACAATTTGAAGCGATTCAGTTAGACATATTAAGTCTGGATGAAAAAGATTCGGAGGATGTAGGTATGTTTGAGGAACGATTTTTTAAAACCCTTGCTAAGATCAATGAAACTCTGCGTATGCTTAACCAATCCGAGTCTTCTCAATCCACATGTACTTCGACTTCTAAGTTGCCCACTGTAGAAATTCCTACTTTTGATGGCAAGGATTTTACAAAATTCAAACCCTTTTATGAATTGTTTATAGCGGTAATAGGCAATAACGGTACATTGACTGATGTCCAAAAGTTATTTTATCTGCGAAAGTACCTAATTGATGATGCTTTGTCAATAATAGTTAACCTACCGCTAGTTAGTCAATCTTATAAGGAAGCTTTAGAATTGTTGAGAAAGCGCTATGATAATAAGACACGTTTAATATGTAACCACATTAATTTAATTTTGGATATACCAACAATGCAAAAGGGAACGGCGGTTTCTATAAGAACCTTTGTTTCACAAGTTAAACAACAATTATATGCACTAAAAAATCTTGATGAACCAGTGGATAGCTGGGATCGTCTTCTACTGTGTCTACTCTCTAAAAAGCTTGATTTATATACACACAGAGCATTTCATTTAGATAGAGACGCTAGAATTTTACCAACTATGTCAGAATTCTTAGACTTTTTAGAAAAACGTGCTATGGCGCTGGAGGATACTATTCCCCTTAAAGGTCATATTACTGAAAATAAATCCAAGGCTACAGTGCGAGTCTCAAATATCGCTGCACAATCCAATGTATTGTGTGCCTATTGTAATAAAACGGATCATGCAATTTTTGCTTGTCCCAAGTTCAAGATGGTTCCTATAGAAACACGTCTGACCTTTGTAAAAGATCACAAATTGTGTTCAACATGTTTAAGATCACATACTGACAATGTCTGTAAGTATAAATTTAAATGTAAAGTTTGTAAAGAATCTCACAATACACTTTTACATGAAAATAAGAAAGAGGCTCCGGTCTCATTATGTTCCCATAGTAACATTTCAAATTGTAATGTTTTATTACCTACGGTTAAGGTTAAAGTCACTGACAAATATGGTCGTGACATATTTGTACGGGGCTTGCTTGACAGTGCAAGCCAGGCTTCCTTTATAACTAACTCTTTAGTAAAAAAGTTATCAGTTGTTCCTACTTTGCAATCTACTAATATTATTGGTATTGGGAATAAAACCACAAATATAAAGCAAGTTGTTAAGTTACCTGTAAGTTCTACTGTATATGATAATATTATATTTAATGTCAATTGCTATATAGTTGATACAATTACAGCACCACAGCCGCAGCAAATGTTAGACATTTCTAAATTGTCCATTCCAGAAAATATTAAATTATCAGATAAAGAATTTAACATCCCTACTGAAATTTCTATATTAATTGGAGCTGATATTTATTTTGATTCTTTGTTAAGTGGTTGTTTCAAACTATTGGATGGTATTGTATTACAAAATACGGTTTTTGGTTATGTGGTTGCTGGTAAATCCTGCATAAGCAGTAAAAATGTTTGTTCAAATCTAGTTTCAAATTCTGCTATATTTGATGAAAGAAAATTAGAAAATGTTATGGAAAACTTTTGGTTGACTGAGAAAGTATCTGAACTTCCATTGGAAAAAATTAAAGATGAATTTCAAAAAGCTGAAAATATTTTTAAAGAGTCCCTTCAAATTGTTAACAGCACATTCCATGTGGATATGCCGCTTATTGTTCCTAAAAATGAGCTACAGCTGGGAGACTCTTTCTCAGTCGCCCTGCAAAGATTTTTAAGTTTAGAGAAAAAATTTAAACATAATCCAATATTATTGGAAGAATACAAAAAATTCATAGAACAATATGTAGCATTAGGGCATGCCAAGGAAGTTGATATAAATTCTTATGATCTTAATAGTGGTTCTGTTTACTTTTTAGCACACCATGCCGTCTTTAACCAAGATAGTAAAACTACAAAGCTGCGAGTGGTTTTTGATGGAAGTATGAAATCCAAAAACAAAACTTCGTTAAACGACGTCATGCTGAATGGGCCTGTGGTACAGAGTGAGCTCTTTGATATTCTCCTTTTATTTCGAACATATCTTTTTGTTTTAATTTGTGATATACAAAAAATGTTCCGTGGTGTTTATGTTAATGAACATCACACCAGCTTACAGAACATACTTTGGAGAGATGATCCTAATACACCCATAAGTTGTTTACAGTTGCAGACTGTAACATACGGATTGAAAGCCTCTACCTTTTTGGCCACTCGATGCTTAACAGAGCTTGCAAATAGGCATAAGAATGACTTACCTCTTGCTGCAGAAGCCATGCTCTCAAACACTTATGTTGATGATGTTCTTGCAGGTTGCGAAGATATAGAGCAACTTAATTTATTAAAAAGTCAGCTAATTGAATTACTTAAATTTGGTAATTTTAAATTACATAAATGGTGTTCAAATCATCCTATAGCTTTGGATGATATCCCTAGCGAATATAAATATTTTGATGAAGTTGACTTGAATAAAGAAAATATTATTAAAACTCTGGGATTGAAGTATGATGTCATAGGTGATAACTTCTATTTTCAGACTCCTTTAACAGAATCCAATGAACAAATGAATACTAAAAGAAAGATTCTAAGTTACATAGGGAAAATTTTTGACCCATTGGGTCTTATAAGCCCAATTATAATTGTTGCAAAAATGATTATGCAGGAACTGTGGAGTATTAAGATAGGTTGGGATGATCTTCTTCCAACAAAATATTCCCAGATGTGGGAAAAATTTTTAAATAACTTAAATTTAATGAATAGAGTTATTATACCTCGGTATGTCCAATGTAACAATTTTTTATCTCTTGAATTAGTGGGGTTTGCTGATGCGTCATCAAAAGCTTATGGGGCCTGCCTTTACTTAAGAATTTTAAAATCAAATGGGAGTGTTGAAGTAAATCTACTTTGTTCAAAGTCACGTGTGGCACCACTAGCAAAAGTACTCACTATACCTCAGTTAGAGTTGAATAGTGCCTTATTGCTTGCCCAACTCACAAAAAGAGTCGGTGATAAAATTGGCTCTAGATTTTCGCATTGCACACGCTTGTACAGTGATTCTCAAATAGTACTAGCGTGGATACAGTCAGGTAGAGTCAGAGCTAATACTTACGTGAATAACAGAGTTCAACAAATTGTTTCTTATACCGATAGGTCGTCTTGGTACTACGTTCGCTCTTCTCAAAACCCTGCTGATATTATATCCCGTGGTGTAGAGCCACAAAAGTTACAAGAGAATAAATTATGGTGGCATGGTCCACAATACTTATTAAACCCAGATCTAGTTCATAAGCAAGATAATTTTACTGAAACAGAAACAGTACCAGACAAATCTTGTCTTACAGTTAATGTAGAGCCTTCTCTACCAACCTATTTACTAGAAAAATTTTCAAATATAAATAAGCTACAAGGTGTTGTCGCTTATATATCTAGGTTTATAAATAACTCTCTCAAGAGAAACATTATAAAAGATAAGGATTTAACTCCTAAAGAGTTACAGTTAGCTCTGGAATTTATAATTCGTTCAATACAAAAAATATCATTTTCGGAAGAAATAAAATCAATTATTAATAATAAAAAAATTAAGTCGGGGATGGCCAATCTTCATCCATTCATTGATGCACACGGTTTACTCCGTGTGGGCGGCAGGCTGCAAAATGCAGGCATTCCCCAGGATAAAATGCACCCTATCATTTTGCCAAAACATTCAAATATAACTTCTTTAATTATAGAAAGAGAGCATTTGCGATTATTGCATGCAGGTCCTAGGTTGGTGCTCAGTTCATTATCACAGAAATTCTGGATAATTAATGGCATACGAGAGGTCAAAAAGGTAGTGCACAAATGTCTGAAGTGTTTTCGTTTGAAGGCTGACGCTGCTAAGCAGCTCATGGGTTCTCTTCCAAAGGAACGAGTCACAGCAACTAGGCCCTTTCAGCATGTCGGCATCGACTTTTGTGGCCCTTTCAATTTAAAGGTATCGAGAATCAGGAAACCATTCGTAACAAAAGGATATGTAGCTCTATTTGTTTGTTTTTCCACCAAAGCTATACATGCAGAAGTTGTGTCGGATCTTACAACCCCAACTTTCTTGGCATGCTTTGATCGTTTTATTTCTAGGCGTGGTATACCGTCTAAAGTGTATTGTGACAATGCAAAAACTTTTAAGGGAGCTGAAAACCAATTAAAAGAATTATACAACTTACAAGCTTCCAGAGCTCATAGAGACTCTTTATATAATTATTGTAAACTTAAATACATAAAATTTATGTTCATTCCTAGTTACTCCCCTGAATTTGGTGGTCTTTGGGAAGCCGGGGTAAAGAGTGTAAAGCACCATCTCAAACGTGTCGTCGGCACTCTGTGCTTGACCTATGAAGAGTTTAACACGGTGATAGTCCAGATAGAGGGTGTTTTGAATTCTAGACCTCTGCTTTCCAACCCCAATGAAGGTGGATATTTAACTCCAGGTCATTTCCTAATTGGTACGGCTTTGTCAAGTTACCCTGAGGTTGATTTATTGGAAATTCCGTTAGATAGATTGAAATTTTGGAAAATTGTGTCTAAACTCAAGCAGCATTTTTGGAAGGCATGGTCAACAGACTATCTCACTCAACTTCAGAGCCGTCCTAAGTGGAAGCATAGCGCTAATAACCTTAAGGTAGGTGATCTTGTTCTCGTTAAGGATGTAAATGCCTCTCCTTTACAATGGCCTATGGCAATGATTGTCAAAGTGTTTCCTGGGCCAGACAACAATGTTAGAGTGGCTGAAATAAAATTTAAAAATAAAATTTATTTAAGATCCATTGCCAAGTTATGTCCTCTGCCAGTGGAATAATATTGTGTTATAGGTTTTATTCATTTTTTCATGATTGTGTCTCATTGTGCTGTTAATAACTTTTCAACACATTTGCTCGAAAAATGCGTTTACGAAGCCTGTATACATTGTTCGAAAGTTAAAAATTACGCACCATACAACGGAACGTGCGGTAAAATAGGTACTCTCACCTAAGTACCTATTTTACGGCACGCCCCGTTGTATGGCACCGTGCGTTTTCTTTACGGTTTTTTTTTAATTTCCATTAAAAAAAAATAAGAACTCCACCAAAGAGTTTCACATTATGAGAATAAACAGCCTGACTGATCGAAACTCCTTGGAAGCGCTTTTGCTCAATACGTTGTCTCATTTTAATACTAAAGAGTAAATGAGACGAAAGATGTAGTTCTATTTTTCACCACGTGCATGTGGCGCCATTTGCAAATTCGCGCCATTTTCATATTAGAAACTTTTAAATAAAGTTTGTTTAATAACATATTGTACTGTTTTCTCGCAAATGTGTTGAAAAACATTGTATGACACACGTGCGGAAATTGGTATTTACAAACTCGTGACTATGGTAAGCCCTCGAATTCATCTCGGGCTTACATTCGTCTACTCGTTTGTAAAAACCAACTTACCGCACTAGTATCATAAATAACTATTTCAGCCCCTCCCCCCCAACTATGTTCAATACAATGTGAACATATATTTTTATATTTCTAAATTATTGTAAATCAATGCAATTATTTGCAGTGATTTACAATAATTTAGAATCAAACCAAAATGTTAGTGGTTTATTTTTCATTTACTTGTTTTTATGTGTGCAACATTGTTGTAATTTAATAATGTTTTTGTGGCAACACACATATTCGTCAGAGGATCTTGTAAATGGTTGTTGAGCGTAGCTCGCCATTTTTTCCCTTTTTTATTAAAATAAAAGTGAAATCAATATTTTGCTTTCTCTCTTTGTTTTATTACAAACACTTTGAAAGAAAACTAAGGATAAAGAGCACCAATTATCCTTTCTTTTTTTTTCTTTTCTAGTTATTGACCAAACTTGGTAGGGGATTACCACAACAATCATTTTTGTTTCTGTATCCACGATACTCATCATCATCATTTCAGCCTATTGCAGTCCACTGCTGGACATAGGCCTCTCCCAGGGAGCGCCACAGCGCACGATCTCCAGTTTTTTTCATCCAGCCACTGCCAGCCACCTTCTTCGGGTCATCGGTCCATCTTGCCGGGGGGCGTCCCACCCTACGCTTACCTACACGCGGTCTCCATTCGAGAACCTTCCTACTCCACCTATCGTCGGTTCTGCGGCAGACATGACCAGCCCACTGCCACTTCAGCTTGCTACAGATTTGGACAATATCTGTAACTTTGGTCTTATACCGTAAGACCTCATTCCGGATTTTATCCCTTAGTGAGACCCCAAGCATAGACCTTTCCATAGCACGCTGCGTGACATGAAGTCGGAATCCACGATACTAATAGAGATGTTTACCCAGCAATGGGCTGACACAGTAACTGTTTCCTACCACACATTAGTGCAAATCTGATTAAATAAAAACCGGCCAAGTGCGAGCCGGACTCACGCACGGAGGGTTCCGTACCATTATTTACAAAAACGACGAAAAAACATGATTTTTGTTTAGGAGTCCCCTTAATTATTCATTTTATTTTGTTTTTTTTTTTAGTATTTACTGTTTTAGCGGCACCAGAGATATCATCTGTGAATAACTGTATAACTATGACGCTTAACGAGACACAGCATATAGACCGACGGACATAAAGGCGGACAGTGGAGACTTAGTAATAGGGTCCCGTTTTACTCTTTGGATACGGAACCCTAAAAATAAGTAAAGTGTCAAGTAGCAGTGGCGCACGCGCATCTACCCATAGGTACAATACCTAAACAAATAAGTACATAAATATCTTGTTAAACATCAGAAGTAGTGTTTGTCCATTCTCGAGCAAATATAGGCAGAAATAGTAGCGAATATCTCATGAAAATGTTGGAAAAACGTAAATCGAAAAACAATTAGCCAAGTATTAGAAAATTGCTTTGATTTTATCCTATCAAGATCAAACTGGTAGTACAAAATACCTGCTATATATTAATTAATAAACAATCAGCTATTCTATTCTATTTTTCTCAAATGGCAAGTCAAGACGATGTCGACTATTCTGCCAGTGTCAAGAGTGACTTGGAAAAACAAGTGTGCATGCTAAGTCAAAGTTTAAAAACTAAAAGAAGTCGATTCATCGATTGATATAATCGAACACAACGTAGATCTTGTTGGGTTAGTACAGGACTGAAACAAACAAAAAGATAAAAATAAATATATACATTATAATTTGTTAGTACATAAAACACATATACCACATACAGCCGTGACAGATTACAATTTTATATTGTTCTGGCGGATGAAGATCATCAGCGCCAGGAGTAGTTCTGAGGAGGAATAAGTCAATAAGGAGGGGAAATTAATTGGGAGAGAAACAATCAGCTGAGGTGAAGCAATAAGCTGATATGAATAATTTAGAGAAGTAAGAAAGGAACACATATGAAAATGCAACGCTTACGTGATGACCAAGGACTTGTTAAATTATGTCTTTATTTTCCTCTCAATTTTACTTCAATACAAAATATGTATAATTTATACATTCAATTTACAAAAACACTCATGCTAACATTACATGTTCAAAGTTAAATCTTAAAACATTGACACAAACTAACAAAAGGAGGCTAAGTATTTTATAAGATTCTATCTGTCACCATGACCTCTAAAAGCGGTATTTAGGTCAAACATTTAAATGTTTAGACATTTTCACACTACGCTACCTCATTTAAAGACCATTATTTAATATAAACAAAGCATAGAATGTTTTTGTTTTACTCAAAAGTTTTTCATTTATTATTTTAAGATAATCTTCGATTTTATTTATTAATAGAGATAGTGTTAGGTACTCTAAACACTTACTAAATTGTATTATTTACAAACTTAAAATAATCTAAATAGAAATAATTGTAATGCTCAACTGATATAGAATCCTTTTTCCCATCGCTCAGTCTTCGCGACTACCATGTATAAGTCTATACCAGTCAATTGACACCAACCCAGCAGTTGCGGAAAGGCTGTGGATGAGAATGAACAGGGGAATAAACTTAATCCATCAGCCAGCGAGGCCGTGGTAAAGTTTTAACAACCTTGGCGGGGCACACTACCGTGCATACATTTTACGATTTATTACCTTTATAACTTTTGTGGTTACTAGGTACATACTATGACGTAATGAAGTGGATTTCAGAGAAACCTATGTCACATCTGTACTTACAAGTAAATATTGACGCCATTGGCGGCTAAACCTACGTGGAAGTGCAAAAAAAACTTTTTATAACCTCGAGCATTGTTACATAGGTACAAATGTGTCGATGTTTTCATAGTGTTTAAATATTTATTACCTAATTCTCATGAAGTGGAAAATATTAAATATTTATAATAGAAAGCTAAAGTTGAATATTTTTTTTTCGGTTAGCACAGTCATACAAATACCAATAAGTAGTTGATCTTGCGATTCCTCGGGCACGCCGCATTCGCGGCGGTAAGACCTTTGAGGAGTGGCTGGATAAGCGTCACGGCGTCCTGACCTACCGCATGACGCAGGTCCTCACCGGACACGGCTGTTTCGGGAGGAACCTGTGTCGGAGAAGGAAGGAAGAAACGCCTGGGTGTAACCACTGCGAGGATTACCCGGAGAACACGGTGGAGCATACGGTGCAGGACTGCTTCGCTTGGGCAGAGCCCCGCCGTGTCCTCACGACGGCGATAGGCGGAGACCTCTCGCGCCCGTTATTGGTCGAGGCCATGCTGCGGGGCGAGACGGAATGGGAAGCGGTAGCCTCCTTCTGCGAAGCAGTCATGCTAGCGAAGCGTTTAAGGCGTCATTTTACCACGCTAAAAAATATATATCTTGCGATTCCTGCACGGGACAAATTTTTATAAGGAAATAATATGAGGCCTCTTAGCAGAGGCCTGGATAACTTTGGCTAAGACCTATGGCCGGTCGCGGGACTTATCTCATTACCGTGACCCTGAAACGTAAAGGGCTATTGAAGGACACCATGGATTTAAGTCAGTACGAGTCTGACCAGTCCCTTCCGCCCTGCCCTGGGTGGGAGGACTCATTTGATGATTTTACCATAATAAAAAAGGACCTATGGCCGATGGAACATACTCGTACGAATCCTGGATTGGACAACTTTTAGAAGGTACTTACGAGTACGTAAGATAATCACGGTAGAGGGGTTTTTCGTGAGATACAAGTACATAAACATGACCTATGTTAAGCAAAGAATTGGGATAACCTGAGTTTATTGATTGTTATTTTTGTGAGCTGTGAACAAGAATGATAATGAAAAGTAGAGTATTGTGTCTTTTTCTATTCAGTTATCAATCTCCCACCCTTCCTTGAAACTAAACTTGGTATGAAGCTAATGTCCACAATAAGCTCAAGTATCGTCTATTACATAATTATACATATTTGGATATTAATCTAAGTTTTTCGCAAACACTTTAAAACTGCATTGTTTTACTGGTTTCAAATGGGGAAAACCCTCTTCAAGGTAAAAAACACATTACTTTATAAATAAAATATTTACCTATGTAACTAAGTAACATCATCTGCCTAGGATTTTCCCAGATATGTAAGGATCGGCTCTCGGACGATCCGGTTGCAGTTGAATATCAGTATTTTACATGGAGCGACTACCTGTCCGACTTCACAACCCAAAACTGGATGATACGATACCCTTTGGACAGTCGTCCAAAGACGTCTGTCAAAGGTCAAAGATCTACAAATGACAGCCGGGACCACAAGGTTTCAAGGTGCTTTCTGAGGCACCGAGATCCACTTGTGCGGTTATTATTGTTTGGCCACGAGCTATAGGATAATAAATAAATAATATGTATTTTATCAATCTGTTTGGCTTTTTTTAAGGCAAAGAGCGTTGACCGAAAAAAATATTTAGTAAAGGTTATTCGTCTTTTAAGTCAGTATTTTGATAAGTCATCTTTTATTTAATAAATATAACCAATTTGTTTATATGTACCTATTCATCATCATCATTATCATATCAGCCGTAAGACGTCCACTGCTGAACATAGGCCTCCCCTTTAGATCTCCACATATACCGGTTGTAAGCGGCCTGCATCCAGCGTGATCCTGTGGCCTTCATAAGATCGTCTGCCCACCTAGTGGGTGGACGTCCTACGCTGCGCTTGCCGGTGCGTGGTCTCCATTCGAGAACTTTACGGCTCCTGTATGTGCCTATTATCAAAAGGATGTCGGTAGGTCCAATTCTATTCTGAACAAATGCATCCAGGACATTCCAAGATTAAGAAGAAAAAGTGAGAAATAAACTGTGGGAAGAGAACGACACACCTTGCAGACTTCATCGACCCCAGAAACATTTGTCTCCTTTCCAGGTGGCCTGTAAGATAAGCAATATTTAATTACGCGCCCGAAGAGATGGCTTTTTTTGGGCGGGTGAAAAAATCATCAAATGACTTCTCCTGTTCCAGGTAGAGCGAAAAAAGTGATTCGTACTGATTAAAATCCACACTGTTCCTTCAATTGAACTCTACATTTCAGGACCACGGTAACTCCTTCAAACATTCTCGCAACCTTGGCACTTAAATAGACAACAGCAGACACATTTAGGCAAAATGATGAAATTAAGACACTTCACAGAATCAGTGTGCAAGTGGGGCTCTCGGCCGTATCATGGCCCATTTGCTGGAGTGCCCTATGAGTCCATATACCTGCACGACTGGAGACTGGGGGCTTAGCGAATGCTACAAAAACCGCGACTGGCGTAGATTCATCATCATCATCAGCCTATAAATATTCCCACTGCTGGGACACTGGCCTCCTCTTCGTGAGAGGGAGTGGGCCATAGTGGCGTAGATTGGTGGCGTCTTATTCAACCCTGCATAGGTATTTTTAATGACATAGGTACTTTACTTTTTACACCTTAAATTACTGTGTCAAAAGATCTGTGTATAATTGGATGAGCCCTGCCTCAAACTAGAGTAGAAAAGATGAAAACTACTCAGTATTTCAAAATGTAAATGTTGCAGGACGAACTTTTTAATGGTCATGCAATCTCATATGTCAGCTATTCAAATGTTATGCAAAATAACAAATGCGTTCACATCGAATTATAATAATTGTCCGCAACAACGGGAACTGCTAGGTACTGTGTTTGTGTCGAGATGACAATGGAAGCAAATTAGACTTTATAGCAGATCCAATTTCAAGATCAAGGTTTAATTATATGCAAGATTTGCTAGCATTATTATAAGGCAATTTATTTTATTGCTTTTTCTAGTACCTGCGCTAGAATGGGCAGTAAAACTCGTACCAATAAATCTACAACAAACTGCAGTATAGAAGTATAGAATTTACGATTGCACGGTAAGCGCAATGGCTGAGCGATTGGACTGCTGCGCTGCGTGTCGCGGGTTCGATTCCCGCACGGAGCAAATATTCGTATGATCTACAAGTAGTTGTCTCGGGTTTGGGTGTTTGTGTATGAGATTCTATGTTCGTAAACGCACTCACGATGCAGGAAATTCCTAGTAGCCCAGTCAACGAATGCTCAAAACAAGGTACCTACAGAGGGAAATTCTTGGAACACAATTTTTGAATTCGTAACTTTGTTTGAACTAGGAGGTGAACTTATCAAAAGTCCCCGCCCTTTGCTTGAGCTTTGGGGGAGAGAGGGGTGTGTTACAAGGGTTATTGTAGTCGCCCTACTCTTTACAGGTGTCGCCGCACTTTTTATATCATATGTCGTAGTGTTAAGGATGATTTTCACTAGTAGTTGAAATCGGTCTAATTGAGTCGCATCGCGTCAACAGCACGCTCGCAATAAAAACAATATAAAACCTAGTTACGTTTTACCGGAGATATCACGCATTTCTACGAAAAATCTCGTAATTGCAAGTAATAATTAAATATTATACGATTTTCCTGTACTCAAGGGTCGAGCAGTTCAAACAGCATCAGCTGCCATAAAATCACCATAAAACTAATAATTGATTCATGACTTGACCATGCACCAGTTCTTAGTAATGCATCAGGAAAAGTTTTTGATTCTGTGATCAAAAGCTTTAAAATATAAAATATAAATTTAAAATTTTTACCGGATCGACAGTTAAGTATCTAGAAGGGTAGGTAATTCATGTATGATTTGACTTATTGGCAAAAATAAATAGAATGTTATATTATTTCAAAATAACTAACAGCTGTAACCATACAAGATTGACAACGAGAAGAAAGAAAGAAATAAATTTTAACAACACAAATCATCTTCTCAGCATCAAGTTTCCAATAAGCAGGCTTAAACACAACGTTGAGAACAAGTAAACCAGAAAATAAAAATGGAAAAAGTACAGAGGCCTTCGGTGAGCCCTTTTTTGTTATCTCTAAAAAGTGAAAACTTCGAAAAGGTTACCAGTCTTTGGAAATAGGTCGCGGGACTTATCTCATTACCGTGACCCCGGAACATAAAGGGCTATTGAAGGACACCGTGGATTTTAGTCAGTACAAGTCTGACAGGCCCTCCCGCTCTGCCCGGGGTTCAGGACTCATTTGATGATTTTACCACGCAAAAAAAAATAAGGAAATAAGGCCGGAGAGTGTGGGATTTTTCCCTCGTGGTTATCATTTGCACATGGGAGGAGGCTCCATTTCCTCTTCAAAGTCCTGACCGTGGCCCCCTTTGTGCAACGCCTGTTAGGACACATCCCTAGGGAGATTGTATGGTAAGTCACCCCTTATCCTCACTGGGCAAGGCGGCACGTTACTGCTGTGCTGCCGTCGTCTATGAGGTAATTCAGAGTCCCCTCTCTGAACACCTGTGACCCCAAAGTCCCACCTGCTCTAAGTTATGCAGGCGGGGTTTCAGAATGTTAGGCGGCGAGGTGATTAATTGCCTCCCCGACGCCTTCGGGATCAGTCCTCTCACGATCCCGCTCAGCAACCTTGTGTGAGCCCTGAGGATTCGCGGAGCACACTTAGTGCATTTAATGACTTGAAAACTATTGAGAGTTAACTGCAGTTAATTTGTTCCATTGGAGCAGGTATTGTTCGCAGTTCAAATCCCAAGATCAAGGTGACGCGACATGTCAGCTCAAAGTGTTTGCTTGTGTTTCTTAAGGGGAAGCTCAAGTCTGTTTGATGAGTCAGAAACCTATTTAGTTCTACGATATACATACAAAATATTACCAAAGAAACAATTGTTCAATTCGATGGACTTTTAAGCCTTACGTTTGAGCTTTTATATAAAAGCATGTGTTTGGTGAACGACGGCGTTGGAACAGCTGAAAATATATTATGTAATTTGTAAGTTACAATAATGTAATTTCTGGATACGTATACTGCTTTCCCTACCTTTTATGACGAGATACACAAACGATCGAAAAACTGAACAAATTTTTGTATAACGCAAACTCGTTGTTGTTTGTGTATTTAAATGTTTACAAACTCATCCAAAATACCAAAGAATTTCTTAAAAAAAAAACTAGATTCATACTAATTTTGAAATACAGAACGAATTAACATTATCAAATTAATTAAAATGGGTCCTAATGTCAAATATACGTGACTAACCAACACAATAGCTAATAGACGTCACAAATCATTATTAAGTACAGATTAAGCATAAATAGTTAGGCTCCTAATTACCATCCAAGTTTGCGAGCCATCACCTTAACACAACTGTTGACAATGCGCGTATGACGTTGGTAACGTGAACCTCGTGCGTTGTCTTCTTATAAGTGAGGTGTCGTGGTTGCGGCCGTCAGACTGCGCAGGAGTCTACTGTGAGCACTGGTGCTAGTGAAATATGATGAACAAACTCACGTATTTGTGCTTCTTAGCTATCATTCTGGGCGCTAAGTCTGGATTAGGTGAGTGGAAACTATTTAGATTTTAGAAGAAAGAAAGAAAGAAATCTGTTTCTAAGATATTTCTATCTTTCTTTTCTTTATATGTTAGTTTTTTTATAAATGTGTGTGGTGCATGGAACACCTAGGCATTAAAATTTTTGTTAATTAATTTAATTCTGTTTTTTTAATGCCAACAAAAAAAATTAAGGGACAGAAATATATGTACGTGAACGGGTTTTAAAGTAGGAACTTTTTCTAAAATTTTGGAAAACTAATGCTATTTCCCGTCGACAAAAATGATAATTTCCATACAAATTTTGACTGAAGTTTTTATAGGAGTCAAACAAGAGTTTTTCAATGATTCGATTTTTTTGTACCTCTCGTGCATCTACTAGCATGCATTTAGTGAGTCCGTCAGTGCACACAAGCGTTAATTGTTCATGTCAACAAAACTGCAGGCCAATATTTATTTACTTAACTATGTTAATTGAAATTAGCAAAATTGTGATCTCCACTCTTTAGTTTAAAGTTGATTTTATTATGGAGCTAACATTAACCACAAATATTATAATGTAAAGGTTCTAAAGTTTTTATAAAATGTTCATGAATATCTGATGATGACGGAAATGTTAACCCTTTATTATAAGCATTCGCATAAGCATATTAAACGTTTTCATTACATAAATATTGAATTTACGTTACTATATTTAAGACATTTTGACTTTTAAAACAAGACTTGAAACAAGATTTAATTCTAAAACACATCGAAAAGCTACGCTTGCTACGCCGTAGCAAAAGAAAGCCCTTTCATTGCTACGCCGTAGACGGGTAATAAAATAATACTTATATATAGGATTTTGTTGTTTAAAACTGACTATACGAGTAAACTTATCAATTGCTTTGTTAATGAAACCGAAGAAAAGATTTCGACGACTTATGGTTAGCGCTCAGGAAGACGTCTACTCTCTAAGCAAGAAGGCCGTAGGTTCGGACGAAGTTATGGGTGTTTCCTACTCTATTTAACTCAAAGAATAGCAAAATAATATAATAATAATATTCCACAACTATCACACAACGCCATCTAGTCCCTAGCTAAGCAGAGCTTGTGTTATGGGTACTAGACAACTGATAAACATACTTATATATTTCTAAAAACATACATATTATAGATAAATTACACCCAGACACAGAACAAATGATCATGCTCATCACACAAACATTTGTCCCGGGTGGGAATCGAACCCACGACCTCCGGCATAGCAGTCAGGGTCACTAACCACTAGACCAGCAGGCCTGTCAAAATGACTGGATTATTATCGTCCCTACCTCATAATAATGTGTTTTAAAACTCATGCACAATCGAAACAACAGAAAAGAAATCTTTTTTGAAGCTTTGATGCGTTGGGGTCGATCTCTAAACATTAGGATTTGTGTCTTGTTACCACTAGCTAACGAATGAATTTACTTTGAATAAAAATTAAATGCTTACTCCAGTCTTTTAAGTACGCAGGCCTTTAAGCAAAATGCAGTAAAAGATTAACTGCGTTAGGTGTTGATTGAATAGTGATTACGCATACGTTCTGGTAATTAATAATGTTATCTCCATAACTATGCAACTATCGCTCAAATGTACTTTCTGTAAATTGAGATTTTTGTGGAACACTTCTACCATAATAAAAGTTAAGAAATAAAATGCGAATACGAAGTCGTCGTCAAGGCTGAAAAAATTCATCAACTTCGTCATAATTTGTCCGTTTTGGCGTGAAAACGGATCATAAAAAAAGTTTGTGAGGATGTATAAATGTAAGCATTTATGTTTGTGGCTCTTTGACGCCTAAACGGATTTGGATAAAATTTGGCGCACAGATAGTTCATTACGTGGATATAATAAAAAAGAAATTATCTTAAAATATCCCGAGTTTATGTTCCCGTGGGTGGGATAATCCTGGCAACAGCATTAATAGTAATTCATATAGGTAACAGGATACGTATATCATCATATTGTGACTGCCCCTCATATACCATATTTATTTCCCACAGCTCCTTTCATAACACCATGCAAGAACGGAGACAATGTCTGCATCCTCGCATCAGCACAGAAGGCCGTGCCCATCATGGCAGTGGGCATCCCCGAGCTGGGGGTCCCATCACTAGACCCCATGCACTTCGACGAGATCGTGGGGGACCAAGGAGGTCTGAAACTGAACTTCAAAGATACCACTGTGACTGGTATGAAGGGATGCCATGCTGAAGCTATCAAGTAAGTGCTAATTTTTCTTCTCGTCACCTATTCCACAGAGCCTAAAGACTTAGGTCTTCGATCAGTACCTAACGTTTGTCCTACCTGCTAAGACTTACGGAGCCGAGACGTGGACACTCACGATACCACTGGTCTACAAATTGAAAGTCCCTCAGCGAGCTATGGAAAGGGCTATGCTTGGCGTTTCTCTGCGGGATCGCATTGGTAATAAGGTGATCCGGCAAAGAACAAATGTGATCGACATAACCCACGGAAGCATAAGCTGAAGTCCAACAATAATTATGCATATTGCAGGTGTCAAATAGGTATTTGATCTACAAATAATTTGTATTTGTAAATGAGACGTGTCATTTTATGGACGCAAACATTTTCCTTGTTCTCGAACGACTCCAAGTTTACATATCTCATTTTTTGCTAAAATATTCTCAAAACTTTCCGCTAAGGTCAAAGAACCTTTGAAGTTGAGAACATGACTCACTTGTTCACTGGAAGGGGCCATACAGTACAGATGCATTTTTGAGAACTGCTGTTGTACCCCGCGGACAATTTGTTTGACCTGCGTAATACGATACACCTTGGCAAGGCTGGTCAGACTTTCAAGCCATGACCAACTATTACTACTGCCAAAGATATACCTACCATTGACCGATCAATTAATCGACCAAAAATTCGTTATCTGCAAAATTAGAATTTTTTTGCAGAATGACAATGGGGCTCAGACGCAAAATGCCCCTTTCTCAAAATGTACCTTTCGCAAAATGTCCCTATCCTCAAACAGGAGCTAAAAGGTGTAGGGCACAGGGGGATGTTTAATTAGTAAAATGGGAAGATGCATAGTGTAAAAAACACATTTAAATTAAAACAAAAAAAGAAATCGAAATTTGACAGATTTTCTATCTAAAAAAAAAGTTTTTTTTTTCTTTTTACTAAGTAGTCAAGACTACTAATACTACTCTGAAACATTTTTTATAAATATTTTTGGATATTCTGCGACAGGTACATTTTGCGAAAGGAACATTTTGAGAAAGGGGCATTTTGCGCCTGCGCCGACAATGGTATCATGTTGGAATGACGAATTTCTAAAATTAGCAAACTTGGACCCCAGTCAACCCCAATAAGGCAGGAAGTGAAGTATTTTCACATAGACGAATCCGGAATCCGATTCTCTAGTTGTTTGCACTTTTAATCAATGTTGATCGTATCGTCGACTAGGCATGTTGATGTTACATGGACACTGTTTGTCTTTTATTTAGCAACTTCTCTTGTGACGGACCGGTATTTCCGTTTGAACACCTATTTTTATAACACCTATGTTAAGAGCACCTAATCCCGTTTTAGCTTTCAGATTTCAAGAATAGGCTAAATGATTTCATAGTTGCGTGTTCGGCAACTCTTGAGGTAATTTGGATATTACTACGTATGCATATCTATCATCTTGATTTGTTTGATGAATATTAGATAAACCTTTCCTTAAAATTGGAAATTAAAATTTGAACAATGGCGATGAACGATGATCCGCAAATCACATTCAGTTTTATTTTTAATGTAATGCCAACACATTTGGTATAAAGGCAGGACTATGATGATGAAAATGTGATTAGCAACCACATCTGAACAACGCTAACGCTCAAGAGCCGTCATTGTGATCTTAGCATTATGTTTGTTTTATAAACTTATTGTAAACGGGTCTTGTTACAATCTTTCAAAATATCATGTTCATTTGCTAAGACATTATCTTCATTTTAATATTCCATAATGCTGTTGGATCCATTTTGCTCCTTGGTAGAGCATCTGTTTTACTCCTTCAAGATCTTATTTTTTATTAAAAGAATAAACATCACTAGCTTGAATTATTTTCCTCGTTTTGTTGTTAACTCTGATTGTTTGAGGATTAAACATGTGACGAGGACAACCATTGTGGCACTACATAAAATGAAGTCATAAAGGATCCGAGCCATAAACATAAAATAGAAGTAAATAGGTACGATGATTTTATTGTTGTTTGCGTAATTGTATTTGAGTGCCAGAATATTTATGAATTGTTGAGATTAGGCAGGAAGGTCTGTATTAATAAGGTTAAGGTAAAAATTCAGGCTGCCCGGCCCAACTTAGAAATTCCTAATTGAAAAATCACATCACTTTGCTCGACTTGGGTCTAGAACCCAGGACTTTATACTTAGCAGTCTGTAGCGCTTGTGACCACTAGACTAACGCGGTGTCCTGCGTGGACGACAAATATGACGCGACGCGACGCAACACGAAGTAAATATTATAATAGTAGTTGAAATAGGTCGAATTGCGTCGCGTCACGTAGTATTCGTCGCTCAGGCGGTGTCCTGCGTGAGCGACAAATGCAAAGTCGCTTACGCAGGACACCGCCTCACGCAGGAAATCGCGTCACTCAGGACACCGCGTAAAGGTCAATTCACACCGAGACGCGACGCGCACATTTCAATAGGGCGACACAAATCTAACTTTATTCACATTTCCAGTATCATCGTCGCGTCACGTCGCGCCTCGATTTGAACAGGCCCTAAAAAGGCAATTTTTTATCCTTTAGGTATTTCAGGCATCTGTCATCAATACAGTAGGTACACTTATATTGTACTTGCTGTAAATATCAAGTTGATATACGTACCTTCCTACTTATTATCATGTATAAAATTATATTGTAACAAAAAAACTGCCTTTGACAAACATTCTGAAAAATTATAGAGATGGACAATGAAATTGGCTTAATTTCTGTAAGTAACGCTAATTTTGTTCGTATACTTACACTACAAAAAATGGTTATTGTCATTCCAAATTAAATGATTTTCTTACAGGAAGTTGTTTTTGTTGTTTGTGAATTAGCAAGCTATTGTTCTAAGGAATTTAACTTGTTTTTAATTAAATGATAGTTATATTAGCGTTTGGACTTAGCAATCCAATCCATACCTTTTTCAGTTTTGCTAGGTAGATATTTGAAATTAGTTGTAAAACTGTTGGTGCGCGTGTATCGTGAGTCGATTCCTGCACGGAACAAATAGTTAAAGTAGTTGTTCCGGGACTGGGTATTTGTGTATTAATAGTACATTGTTATCCAAGGCGTGAAAGTTACTTATTTACGTCCCGAGACGGGGTTTGGCGCCCGTAACGTAGTGAGGGCGCTAATAGTTCGAGGGACTAAATAAGTAATTTACCCGAGGTAAACACTGTGCTTTTCATTACGAATACGAGGAAAGTAAAATTAAAAACATACATTTTAGCTAAAGAAAAAATGAGTGTAGATCTGATTGTCACTTTGCCGTTTGTTTTTTTTTTAATTTTTGTGCTGTGGTCGTCCAGCTATATAGCCAGGATTTTTCATGTTCATTATTTAAAAATAGGCAAAGATTTTGTCGAAATCTGTATTATTTTAGAGAAATAGTTGAAACTAAATTATTTTAAAGGCCTCCTTCGCGAGCATGACTCCGCCTCCTCCTTAGCAGTCATGCTCGCGAAGGAGGAGGCGGGCCGCGTGAGAGAGAGGACAGTGTCCTCCCTCCGCCCCACCCGCAGTGGTGGACGCCCACGGCGACGGACGTCGCAAGACGATCTCCGGCCACCGTAGGCGCGGGCATGCGGGCGGCGAGTAAAGGGCAACTCGCTGCCCGACCATGGACCATGCCCTGGTCGACGGCGCGTTGTGTTCCACGCGCGCCTCAAAGAGCGTCAGCATAATGACGGGGCCCCCTCTCTAGAGGGCCAAAGCCTGCCGGGGTCGCGGGACTTATCTCATTACCGTGACCCCGGAACATAAAGGGCTATTGAAGGACACCGTGGATTTTAGTCAGTACAAGTCTGACAGTCCCTCCCGCCCTGCCCGGGGTGGGAGGACTCATTTCATGATTTTACCACGCAAAAAAAAAAAACGTCATTATTTATATTCTTAATACTTTACTTTGTTATTTTAATTTTAAATCGCTCTGTAATTTCGTGGTTGTATAAAAAGTTTGAACATGGTTTAATAGAAATGTCAAAATAGAACTAGTTTTTTTTTCTTAAATTTGGCACCTGTCTGTTGAAAGCGATTTTCCCTAGGGCGGCAATGGATAACTTTCAAACGGCTAATCAGACATGTAATAACCTACTTTCAGAGTATGAGTAATGAAAAATATTTTTAAACGCATCAACGATCGTCCTAGGTAGGAAGACCTACACTGACCTTATTGATGAAATACTTCAAAAGAGCCGGGTGCGTAGTACTCGCAACTGGCGTGCTTGTATGACCAAGTACCCATACCATGAGTTGTCATTACGATACTCGATCATCGATATCGACCGCGTTTGGCGCTCTCATTGGCCCGCTCCAAGGTTGTATAAACTCTCAGCCAATGAGAGCGCCAAACGCGGTCGATGCGTATGATCGAGTATCGTAATGACAACTCGTGGTAGAGGCTCTGATGTTTGAATGTGGATGAGGCGAAAGGAGTATGTTTAAAGATCGTAGCAGGTGGCGCTCTGTAGTTTCTGCCTACCCCCATGAGGAGAAGGAGTGAGCGGCACGGTTGGTGGAGTGTCTGGGTGTCTGTGTATGTGAGTTTTTACGACCTTATTACAAAAACTAAATAAACCTTGGTTTAAACCTGGTCTTAACCAGGCTTTAAATTTGTTGGTTTAAATTTGTCCGTATTACAAAACTAAGATAAAAGGACGACTGTACCGTCATTTGAACGATTGTCTAAACAATGAAATCCACCTTTTTTTTTATCGTGGTAAAATCGTCAAATGAGTCCTCCCGCCCATACTGTCAGACTTGTACTGACTAAAATCCACGGTGTCCTTCATTAGCCCTTTACGTTCCAGGGTCACGGTAATGGAATGATTCCCGCGACCATGAAATCCACCATGTGTAATAACAATTAAATCTATCTAGTTTAAATACATTTTGGGTTAAAATAACACAACACAATGAAAAAGATGCTATGAGAAACTTTAACACACATTTGACAACTACTGTTAGATCATGGTTTATCGCAAAACCACGATTTGTACTTACCTAATAATGTTTGTGTAAACCGTAGTTTTACAAGATTTAAACCTGGGTTTTTAGTTAAACCACACTTTGTAATAAGGCGGTATATGTTTGTAAACGCAGCCACGATCAGGAAAAAATGCCTAGCGTGGGACAACGTTTTTTTAAAAAAAAAGAACAGATGAAGTTCCTGGTGGCCTACCATGAACTCTTAACGTGATCCAGTTTAAGCGGTGGGAAAGAGATGGCGCTCGACGACTTGTATAGTTCTGTCTCTTTCCCACAGTCTAAACTGGATCGCGTTAAGAGCTCGTGGTAAGGCCTCTGGTATGGGCAAAGTTAAAAATAAAAACTTAAGCACCTAATCTCGAGGTTTTACTAGAATAGAAAGAAAGTTTAAAAAGGAAATCATTGTCCACAGACACGACCTGAAGAAAGGCAAACAGTCTCTAACGATCCGGTGCACAGTGGAGCTCAGTGGTAACTACAAGTTGGATGGACAGCTGATCGTGCTGCCCATCAAGGGAGAGGGACAATACAGCATCTATATACGTAAGTCATTCATCTCTTCTTAAGCGCCCATTAGTCGGCCGCAGTCGTCACCGACGGTCAGCTATGCTATTGTTACGAGCTGGCTATTGGGATAAATTAATTAACACCAATTAAAACCAAATAATCTTTATTTACACACGAATCACTAATTACAACAAGCACTTAACACTACTCAACAACTTAAACACTTATAGACACACTTAATCACACGTAAAAGTCACTTAGAGATCGCTTGAGTTCACTTCCGAGTCGCCTCGATCGTAGTCAAAACCAGACTGACTCAGGTCGCCGATCAGCGCCCTTTTGATACCCCGGCCGGACCCACTAGATGTTTCTAGAAGGTGGTCGAATGTTCTGGAACATTCCAGAACCATCTCGAAACATCTAGAACAGGGTAGAATTTTCTATAAACTTCCTAACCAAGCTTCAGTAGAATTGTCGAGAACCTTAATTGTGGAACTTTCGAGAAGTTTATAAATAGGTCTCGCAATTCGACCGACGTAACACTATTCTTTATAAGAAATTACATCGCTGGACACTATGATGTGCTCTTCACGCGGCGGCTTTGAGATCGTCCAATCGAATCCGAAAAATCAAAGACATCCTAGTCGAGTTGGGCCCGCGCAGGGTCAACTCTAGCCATGTGCACAGGGAACCAGAATCCTTGGGGGCTTTTCTGCATTAGTTAATAGTTATTCACGTATATTTTTGTATCAAAAGGACCTAATGAATTCGTGGCGGTGTGCTAGTGAGTTCGATTCACTTGCCTTGCTTTTGAGCCTATATTGGATCCCATAATCCTAAAGTGCCAAGGGCTTCCAGAAGATTAAATATCGCCCTGGGCCCTAATCTTATTTCGCTGAGATTTTAATAGCACGATGCAGTAATAGGCTATTTGACTAAAAAAAAATCTAATTAATCCGTCAGTTAGATTATCTAATAATATTTGAACCGTATTTTTTCTTTTTTTACGCAAACCAAAATTGACGGAGATATGATGCTTTCAAAATTGCCAATACGTCACAATTTAGTACATTTTTTACTGAACTCTGACGTCACGAGCCCCCACTCTCGAGTCTTGATGTGTTATATCTTGGTAAATATTCATTGATTTTACATAAGAAAAAATATGTGTCCGTTATTTTTCAAAACCTCTAAATAACCGACTTATTAGATTTATAATTTATTGATACTGTCAAATAGCCTATTTGACGATAATTATTCATTACATTATTGCCACTTAATTATGTCCCGTAAAAGTTAACTTCACCATGACCAAAATTCTAAACTAATTCTAATTTGTCTCAGGTGACATTATAATAAAAGCCACCACGTCGCTGGTGACAGTCGATGGTGATAACGACAAGAAGCACTGGCACATCGACAAGTGGCACTACACCAGCCAGACCAAGTCCGGCGCTACCTTCACCTTTGACAACCTCTTCAATGGTAACAGGCTTTTGGGTAAGTGAGGAAGTTTAATATTACCTACTTCTTGTCGTGCCTGATGGGTTATCGGCCTACGAAATTTTCCAAGAAATGTAATGGCAGTCTGAAAAAAACCCTGGATTTCCAAGAAAAATTTAAAAGTAAAATTACTGGACTTTTTGAAATCGTCCACGAACTATCTTACTTGCCTATGGATATTTCGCAGCAATTATTACGCGAATATCCTTATGCAAAACTTTTCTATCCTGATTCAAATGAAATGTAGATAAAGGGACTCTTCATCATCATTATCAGCCTGTAAATGTTCCGAGGGGCCATAATCCACCACGCGGGCCCAGTAATGGTGGATGTTACCACTGTGCCACTGATTGCTCTCTGTTAAAGGGACTATCTACTTAAAAATAATAATTAATAAATATACCAATGCCTAACCGTAAAAAAGCACAGGCATGATGAGGCGTGCGTGATATTACTTATATGTTCTTCATTATTGGAATCAAAGGAGTTGGCTAAATTGAAGTATGTACAAGAATCCAGCCACTTATAGACATTGGACCTAACACTGTATAACGATGAATAGCTCAATATTAATATTTCACATAAAAAAAGGTTCAACAAGTTGTCATTTCTTCGCAATCTTGAAAAAAAAAAACGTGAACACATATCATTAAAAGTACTATAAAAACTGCAAATAATGCTAACATTGCATCCACACAAGAAGAACTAATCTATCTCAGGGCCGTCTTAAATATATTCTGCGCCGGGGTGCGGGACTCAGCCTGCGCCCTCGTTTTTTTTTACAATGAAATGAGCTAACGAATTCAATTACTCGGCATGGTCCATGGTCGGGAGGCGAGTTACCCATTACTCGCCGCCCGCATGCCCGCGCCTACGGTGCGGTTGGGGCGGAGGGAAGACTCTGTCCTCTCCCTCTCGCGGCCCGCCTCCTCCTTCGCGAGCATGACTGCTTCGCAGAAGGAGGCGACCGCTTTCCACTCCGTCTCGCCCCGCAGCATGGCGTCGAACAATGCCGGGCGCAAGAGGTCTCCGCCTATCGCTGCCGTGAGGACAGGGCGGTGCTCTGCCCAAGAGGGGCAGTCCTGCATCATGTATGCTCTACTGTGTCCTCCGGGCGATCTGCGCAGTGGTGACACCCAGCACGCGTAGCATGGCGATTCTATCTCTACATATTCTACGAAGAAAAGACAAAACTATTTCATCGTTATTTCTAAACAAACCGACTGTTTTTTGCACAAATATGACACCATTCGTACACTATTGAATAGAACGTTTATTTTTCGACAAAACCCCTTTCTACGGCGCCATGCTACGCCTGCAGGCGTGTCTTCCCTCCCTATCCAACACAGGTAGCTCCCGAAACTTCCGTGTCCGGTGAGGACCTGCGTCATGCAGTAGGTCAGGACGCCGTGACGCCTATCCAGCCACTCCTCAAAGAGGGGTCTTACCGCCGCGCCCGAACCTCGATACACTTTATTGACTTAGAGATCGTTTTACTTCAAGTGCGGGCGTCCGGGTGACAATGTCAAAGGGCGCAATTGCTCGCCTATGACAGACGCAGACGCACTGATTCAAGCAGGAAATACGTAGAATTCGTGCTAGTGCCTCATTAGGTGCCGCGCCGCGCGCCCATTTCAAATGAACTTACACTCTATTGACTTCATGTCAAACGTACATACTTTTTTTTTTTATTTATTTATTTTATTAGGCAAACCAACTAAATACACGCTAATACATTATTAGAAAGTTTCATTTGCAAATTCAGTAGCATTGCATGCATCTAAATTAAAGGTAAGCACAGCATTTTGTTAACATCTCACTTTACAATAATAATAATATTACTTATAAAGATAAAATTGGTTACATAAAATTAAAATTAAATAATGTTCATGCATTTCTTCACTCATAGCTGTAATAATACAATTGATCATCAGAATAAATTAAAATGAAATAAGATTGATTGAAACAATACAATGAAAACAATAGCAAAATTAAAACATAAAAAAAAATCAGGAATGTTTCAGTTCACATATTATTTAGCACTGCTCTTTTGAATTCAGTAATGCTGCCTGAAAATATGTCTAAATCACAGTCGTGGAAAACTTCGTTGCATTTTCTGAGAATATAGGAGAGGGGGGCATTACTCCCGTATTTAGTTTTGCGACCACCGGGAGCAAAAGGTTTGTAATTATGAAGTCTGGCTGATGAACGGGGCACGTTTATAGGAATTGACGATAGGAGCTGCGAGCAATCCACGCCTTTGTTTAATATCTTAAATAAGAAAACTAGTCCTGCGAAGTCTCGACGCCAGTGTAAGGATTTAATCCTAAAATGTTTCAGTCTATCCTCTTAGTTTTTAATTGTTCTTCGTATTCCAGACATATAACAGAGTCTTTTTATAAATTTAATTTGTATTTTTTCGATACGCTGAATGTTGTTCTTATGCACTGGGTACCAGATAATTGAACAGTATTCTATATGACTACGTACTAAAGCCGAAAACAAGATTTTCATTGCTGTAACATTACTAAATTGTTTTGTGTTACGATTCATAAATGCAAGCATTCTATTACTTTTATTTATGACGACTTCAGTTTGTTTTTGAAATTTCATTTCTGCGTCTATAATAATACCTAGATCTCTAACTTCAAAGGCTTTACTTAATATCTGGTTCCTCATGGTATAGGTCGAGTTAAATTTATTTCTTTTGCGGGAAAATTTAATGTGGTAACATTTACTAATATTAACCTGCATGCCGTTATTCTCACACCACACGCAGAGCCTATCGATATCTTTTTGTAGGAGAATTTCATCGCTCTTATTCATGACTATCCTATATAATTTCAGATCGTCAGCATACATTTCAAAAAAGGAATGTTTTATGGAATATTTAATGTCGTCAATAAACATTGTGAAAAATATCGGGCCCAGATGTGTCCCCTGTGGTACACCAGATGTAGGTACAAAGGTATTGGATGAGTGTCCATTTACTACTACTCTTGCTGTTCGGCCAATTAAGTAAGACTGGAACCATTTCAGAAGTGACCCGTGAAAACCGAATGTAATTTTGAGCTTTTGTAGCAGGATGCTGTGGTCGACTTTGTCAAATGCTTTGCTAAAATCACTATAAATGGCGTCAACTTCTTTGCCAGTGCTCATGTTAGCTAGTGTACGTTCTACAAAATTGGCTAAATTTGTAGCCGTTGATCTATTTTTAAAGAAGCCATGTTGATGTTCAGTAATTGAGCACTTGATATGCCAGTTCAAAATTGGACATAAAAGAGATTCGAATATCTTTGCCAAAGTGGGCAATATACTAATAGGCCTATAATTACAGACATCAGTTTTGTCCCCTGATTTCGGAATGGGTATCACGATGGCTTCCTTCCAAGACTGGGGAAAGGTTCCTTCAGATAACGACCGATTGTAGATAATATGTAGTGCCTTAGAGATAGCTTTAGCACACTCCCTAAAGAACAGTGGAGGTATACCATCGGAGCCCGGTCCTTTAGAGACATCTAAGTTCTTAAGTTTGTTTAGTATGCTTTGTTCTGATAGCGTTATTTGATGCAAGCTGTTACTACTATTGGAATTGTAGATATGTGAAGGGTCTGAGTTGTGGCTAGAAATGGGGTTGTATACCGATGCAAAGTTCTCCGCGAATAAATTTGCAATACTCTTGCCTTCGGTTGCAGTTTTGTTATTGAACCTCATGTTTCCAGGTATAGAACTTTTGTTACTACGTTTATGTTTTATGTAAGACCAAAAATATTAAGGATTTTTAATAACATTATTTTGAACATTTTGTAGGTATTTCTGATATAACTCTTTTATTTTTCGGTTAGAGCGGTCCTTTAGTATTACATATTCGTATTCATCGCGTTTGTTTTTATATTTCTTCATTCTCTGACGGCACTTTTCTTTTACTTTTAACAATACATAACATACACTATTCTCAATTTTCAATGAAATATCCAAAAATTCAGAGCTTGACAGGCGCCCCCGAGCGCTCCGCGCCCGGGTGCACCGCACCCCTTGCACCCCCTGGTAAAGACGGCCCTGATCTATCTACTAGTGTTAACCCCATCAAAATCTGTTAGTTATATCGGTGAAGACAGGCTGACAAATAAACGTGCCAGGGGACTTCATATTGCAAAGCATGTCGTGATTGATAAATCTTTTCTGAACTACGAGTTGTTATTGAACACTTTAATTAGCTCAAAATACATTTAATTATTTCGAAATGAAACAAGAAAAATAGTACTATATTTAGGTATTCGATAATCTGTGATTGATATAAATCACAGTCTTAAAGCGTACAACGCGAAAGACTGTTGAATGTTTAAATGTCATTTTATTCACGTGATTTAAATCTGGGTGTGATGTTGTAAAATTCTTCAACTTTGAATTGTTTCTGTCTACTGCATGGCGATCTAAACTTCTCACAGAACTGCCACAAGTTATGCACACCGTTGCATGACCGAATTTTGCCATACGAACTTCACAAGTTGCTCCTGAATTCAGCAGTTCATGACAAGGATGACAAGACAAATGTTGGCATTCCTTGGAACCTAGAAAAAACGTAATTACTTTAGTACCTACATGAATTAACTTTACTGTTTACCTATACATCTAAATATTATGACATCTAAGGCAACCAATCTGTTGGGAACGCAATCGGGGCCGCGGCGTCCTCATCTTCCGCCTAACGTAGGTCCTCACGGGACACGGATGTTTTAGGAGGTTCTTGTGTTGGATTGGGCGGAAAAAAAAAAGCGTGTCGCCACTGCGAGGACACAGTGTGGGGATTGGGTTTGGGCCGAGCATCGCCAGGACCATCTGTAAATGTCTTACCTCTATTGTTAACCATCGTGATACGATGGTGAGTAGAACAGCAAGCAATGACGTCTTCATTGCTTGCTTGCTATGCCGCCGCAATCTTTGCGTGGGTATACCACAGTTTATTTATTGCATGATGAATTGAATGCAAGTCCGTGTTGAGTGGCGATAGGTCGGTAGGTATAAGCAAACAGAAAGTCCAATAAACAAGCGGGGGTGAAGAAAAAGCCAAAATAAAGAATTACAACGAACAATTAAACGGCAGAGCGTTCAAATGACATCTGACGTTTGTTTTTTTTTTCTTAAAGATGGGACCGAACTCAAAGTTCACAGAATCGATAAAAGAATTGATTGGTTAGAAAGTAGTTTGATAACACTTCAGTTAATATTATTCGACAAAAAATATGAACTAAGATTAAACGAAGAAGCACATTCAGAAGTTAAAAAAACGTTGTAAAATCGTCAAATGAGTCTAAATCTACGGTGTTCTTCAACAGCCCTTTATGTTCCGGGGTCACGGTAATTCGTTTTCCGAATCAAAACGTGTAACGTAAAAACAAAAAACTAAATAGGACACTGAATTGAACTCTATCGATTCCCGCCAAAAACTTGCATTTTCAACGCCATTCCATAATTATTTCAGAAAAGAAATCGTTTTGAATCCCGTTAGTGAAAATCGATTAAGTACAGTTTCATTTTGACAATCTGGAAAAGCTTTGTGACCCTTCCCTAGTCTACATTATTTCATCGGGGCCTTGTCATGTCAATAAAAAATGCACAGAAAGCAATTCAGATACTTTTTTATGTTTAACAGTTTATATAAGTATTAGGAAATTATTAAACACTAAACAATTCATTAATGAATTTTTAAATACTACGAGTTAATGTGAAAGTCATATAGATGACTGGGGCAGTCATTTAGCCAACTCCTTTAGCAGCTCACAATTTAGGACCCATTAATATTAGTAGTCATTTTTACCCGTGGTGCAAGGCAACTGGGATTTTCCCAGTTGTAATGTCCTTTTGTGCCTATTGGCCTTGTTTTGTTCTGTCTCCTGCTTGCATGGAGGGAAGTGGAAACATATTTTTCCTACTCCTCCACTATTATTTTCTGATTAATTTCGTGCAGGATCCAAGACAGGTAAATTCATTCTCCAGGACACGTCGAGCTTCATTGTCTCGGCGCTTTTCTGGTGGTTGCCACTGTTGATTCTGGCTCTCAGGAGTTGCAGTGGTTTGGGAATAGTGTGGTGGGTTTGTCCCAAAAAAAAAAATATATATATATATATGTTCTTCAAGTTTAAAACATACTCACCCCGTCTTCTCGTTTCAGCTGCACCTATAGAAGAGTTCGTGAATACAAATTGGCGTGATGTGATGAACGAGGTGGCCCCGCCGATAGTCAAAGCCATCGTAGGTCGCACCGTGGAAGCCGTGGAAGCATTATACAAGGCTGTGCCCGCTGAAGAACTGTTCATCGAATAAACCGTTGTTTTTTCAGAGTTGATCACAAATGATTTTTAGGGTACATAGGGTAGACAAGCAAAGTGATAATAAAATAGATTAAGTTTCGTTTTTGTTTAATTTTAGAAATTATTGCTTTCAATTCCTATCTCTTCCCCATGGCAATCACATTCCTTCTGTCGTATAGTAGGGGAAGTCAGCTCAAAGCGGCCATAGGAGGCAAAGCGGCCACGCTTCATTTTTCGGCTATTTGAAATGATAGCGTTACGTTGTCGTTCTGTACGCATAACCAAACCTCACTCCCGCCCCGAGCCAGTCATTCACTAGTGTGGCTCTGAAAGTGTGGCTCTAGTGACGACAAATGTTTTTTTGTGTGTTTTATTAAAATAATACAAGGAAAGTTCAACCTGTTTTGGTCAAAACTGTTTATATTTAAATGCTTTCATTACACGTTTAATGTTATTTATCTATTTGGCCTGTTTTGTGTGATATTTGCTCCAAAATATAATAAATAATGTGACTGAAATTATTTTTTTAATAAAAGTGGGCGACAAAGGCAAAGCGGTTCGGGCAAAGCGGCCACCTGACCGCTTACCGTAATATAATGGCTCCATAGATAATGTTCAATTATTTTGTTTAGATGGTCAATAACTACAAAATAACCACTATTATATACCCAGGCATCATAAGACGCAGCTACAATGGCTTGAACAATTAAAAAGATAAAAGAAGAGCGTGACTCAATTAAATCCTTCGCAATTAAATATGGTATTCTTGAGAAGACACTTATAAACAGGATCTGCTATGAAGATGCTTGGCAGATTTACCGCAGTATATTTCAACAAAAAAACTATTCATTTCTTGAAAACTTTTGGGGTGGCCACGTTGCCCTTACCCCCATGGCCGCTTTGGGCAGCCTCTCGGGCAAAGCGGTTTTATGACAAGTTTTCGTAATTTGCAAATCATATGCTTATTTTTCAACTTGCGCAAATTTGAATTGGCCATTGCAAAAACTCGATAAATTCTCTACTAGCTGGTATAAAATTCTTCTAAAAAATCTTTCGTTTAATGGCTTTTTTTTAAGCTCAAAGTTAAGGTGGCCGCTTTGAGCTGACTTCCCCTATACAGGGCGTCCCACGGCTATGCCACATGGAAGGAAAGTACCTTGAATTTTGTATAAAGAACATTTTACTGAAAGAAGACACTACTTTAATTAAAAAAAAGGGTAAAATAACCTACAAAATAACTTTTCTTTCGGAAGTCGGTGGCTTTGTTTCTTTTATTTCGTTGTCTTTTATGCCACCGACTTCCGAAAGAAAAGTTATTTTGTAGGTTATTTTACCCTTTTTGTGGTTGTTTTTGAAGGCGGTTAATTTTTTTTTTAAGTTTTTTATTTTACTCTTTTTAGTTGAAATATTCAACCCAAATTCTTGTCAAATACATCATTTTCTTACATGTGCACTAGAATTTGGTAATCCTTAGCACCGGTATTAACATCGCTCATGTACACAATAAGCTAATAAAATTCCCTATCAAAAACTGCTGAACCGATTTTGATGAAACTTGCAGTGTTCCCTAAAGTGAGCTATTCCTCGTACAACAAAAAAAGAATTTTGAAAATCATCGGTCCACAATTGGCGGAGTAATCGCGTAACAAACACTCAACAAAGTAAAGATCATCACATCATCCATCAATAAAAATGCTCACAAAATAAAAAGTACTGAACTAAACTGGATGAATTTTTTCTGGGACCAATGGGTAAGTATACTGCATCGAACAAAAAAAGAATTACACTAATCGGACTAGAAACCTCGGAGATTACTCCGAGGTTTTTTTTCGGTGTTTTTTTTTTGTTTTTTTTTTGTGTACATACAAAAAAAAAACACCGACCGAATTGAGAACCTCCTTCTTTTTGAAGTCAGTTAAAAAACAATTTAAACTGCATTCATAGATTTTTGAATAATTACATGGTTGAGCAGGGAATCGAACCAAAATTCAGTAAAATATTCTATCTACAATATTCAATGTACTTTTCCTGTATGTGGCATAGCCGTGGGACACCCTGTAGAATAGGTACAGACGCCAGCATATCAACCTACCCCAATATGTCACATTTCTTTAATAGATTTTCAACCTTATCACAATTATAGAGGAAGGTTAATGTTTGATTGGCCACCATTAAGGGGAATGCTCCAACCAGCCCGCGAAATTCAAAATTTCTTGGGTTTTTTGCAATTTGCAGGCCAGTGCTAGGTTGTATGTTGATTAAAATATTGATCGCGCTTGTAAGACGTATGTAGTTACAGAACTATAATCAACAAAATCATCAATATAACGCTCTAAGTCCATAAAGCTTCAGGAATGACTTTTTATGTTATTTTTTTGTTCCTGAAGCTTTATGAACTTGGAGGGTTGTATTGGTGATTTCTTAACCATTGTCCTTCTACCAATATCAACAAAAACAAAAAAAAATAAAGTCAAAGATGAAGAAAACCGTAAATAATATGGATATGAATGTGATTCAGTTTTAAAATCTCGAGTACATCACTTAAAACGTCATTTTCGTAATGTCATCTAAATTGTCACTGTCAAAGTGTTGAAGTGATTTGAGGTTATGTTATTGAGTACACTATTCAGTTTTAATTTCATAAAACAGTAACGCGAAGACGAAGACTAATAGTCGTAAATACATCTACAATATGCTATCCCCAGAAGTATGGAACTTTCCACAACCAAAAGTGATAGTGACTCACAGAGAAAATCAAGATTTGGAAGCGATAAATAAAACTGTGATTATGAACAACTTCTACAGAAGTTTAATAGTCACATGCCCTGATGAAATACAGGCGCCGAGTTTTATTCAAGATCTAATAACAGAAGACACAGATTACTATAAACTATCGGATTGTTCTGTACTAGAATTTGCGGAACCAGTTTTCATAGAAAGTTTTGTAAAAACGGGAAAAGTACACTGTTTGTCAGTAGACAGGAACTGTGTCATACAAAATTGTGCCGCTATTACTACCGATGGACATCTTGTACTGAACATTGTAGAATACACATATCAAACTTTAGGATTTGAAGGAACAAAACGGCCTCTTGGATTCTATGAAGTCAAAATAGATCTTAAAAAAATAAATAACTATTCCAAAGTGCGGTCAGGCCTACAGAAGCTAGAACATTTTGATTTCAACATAACATGGGAGCCAAATAATGAAGAAATTTGCCCATCATCTATAGCAAAATATTTTAGTGAAAGGAACATCAATGTCTCAGTTCATTCCCTAAAAACCAAGAATGTATCTCCATCAGCAACTGAAATCCCTTCAGTAAAAGATGTAGATGCTGATGAAATGGTTGAATGGATGGGTTTATTGGCCCATGATGCAGATATTACTCCTACAGAACCTTACATTAGCACTTATTGCCAACCAGAGAGCGAGAATGCATTGAAAACTGGAAGGATATCCGTTCTGATAACCAAGGGTTTTATAACACCTTCCCTAATTTGTAATCTATGTAAGAAACTGTCAGAATATGTTCTAGCCAGGGAAACAGAGAATTATTGGGCATCTATAAGTATACAAAGTAATGAGAACAGTTTGTGGCGATGGAATACCAGTAGTCCAACTATGTTCCAAGCTCATAATTCTTCGACTAATGTATTCTTTACACATAATGGTCATGTATTATATTCAATAGGTCAATTAAAGTATTCATAGGATTAAAGAAAGTTATTATTGTTCATTCCAGTTTATCACCTCCTTTTCCTTTGATATTAGCAATTTCATAAACACAAAGGTTGTGTGGATGTGTGAAGTGACAAGAATGGATAAAGTAAGGAATGAGTTTATAAGGTGAAGTTTGAAAGTGGCGCCTGTTACAGAAAAAATGAAAGGGAATCCTCTGTCTTGGTATGGACATGTGATGAGGAGGGATGAGACTCATGTGACTAAGAGAGTGATGGGTATGAATGTTGATGGATGGAGAGGAAGGCCAAAGAAAAGATGGAAGCATTGTCTAAGGAATGATATGAATGAAAAAGAAGAAGTAAATGATACTGTCACGTCTGATAGGGGAGAATGGAAGAAAAAAACGTGTTGTGCCGACCACAAGTAAAATGGGATAAGGGCAGGAAGATGATGAAAGAAAGTTATTGTTCTTTCCAGTTTATCACCTCCTTTTCCTTTGATATTTAATAGCAATTTCATTAACACAGCGATTATTTTTAACCCAAAAATTTATCTCACATTTGGCTGAACTGATTTTGATGCAGTTTTCACATTCATTCTGTTTGTTACATTCTGGAGATGGTTAATAAATAACAATAATGAATATCCAGTGAAGTTGCCCTGATGGATCCCTTTTTGCTTACATGGATTGTAGATATTCAAGCTGATTTTTGTGTTGTAAATCTGAACTTTAAAGGGTAAAATAAAATAAAAAAACGAGTCAAATCTATAACGCCTGTAATCCCTGAAGCATTCAGCTCAGAGGTGTACCCAATGACTATGTGTTTCTAATAAAATATGTAGTACAACCCACATTTCACCAGATAGGTTTGTCAAATAACTTGTAACCCCAAAAGATTTATATTTAGTGGGTAACAAAGGCAAAACTGCAATATTTAGAAGATTACAACTATTTTTAATTCCAAATAAATAATTTAGTTATTAGACTAATTTGTGGCTGAAACAGATTTGTCTAACAAATCAATTTCACACTTGATTTTTTATAAAAAATATGGCATAAGCGATGTTAGAATAAATTGATATCTGAACATATTTTTTAAGAGAGAGACTAAATGACTGAAGAAATGCTGATAATCCCCACTGAAAGCTCCCCACTACAATGACGATTTCGCACTGGACATCTGTTACAAAAAAAAAGAAAATAAAATATCAATTTAGATTACATTTATTGAAACAAACCAGTACATATGACATTTACATATATCATGTGCCCTGCACCGATAATAAAATAAAAAATAAAAGATTCCAACAATTTGTTCACTGAGATATGCCAGGAATGCTATTAAATAGATCACATCTAACATACAATAGTCTTACATGCTACAGTTAGGTGGTCAACCCATATTGCTTTGTGTTGTATTCTGGACATACAAACATTGAATGATAGACAACATTTATTACATTTATATAGAGGCACAAACATCAGTCCAGGTTATATATGCTTCTTGTACTTTTCATGCAAAATGTACTCTTAAAATAGATGGAACAACTGATGATGAGTCCAGGGCACAATCAGTAACAGAAGCTGACAACCCTATACCAGAAACTTGCTGTAAGCGGATACATCTCTAATACTACAGTAATCGAAGGTATACACTGACGATGAGGTTTCTAGACCTTGGCAAGTCCGATGACGCCGCAAGCGATGCGGGCACCGGCGTTGCCTGTGGTCTTGCTGAGCTCGTGGCCACCGACGCCAAGGTCATCGGGATCGGCGTGCACGACCAGAGTACGACCGATGATGCTGTTGGGTCCCGTCAGGGAGATCTGGGAGTCTTGGATGCATACCTGTAATATTAGAAAAGGTATTTATTCAGTTTTTATTTTAAACTACTCATGCTGGCTGGACTGTGCATTTGTCCTATTTACTTGATAGCGCGACATAAGCGAGGGTAATGTATTTCATCAGCCTATGTATGTTTGTCCTTGGAGGTGGTCTACTAACCAAATGCATGGCCCGATTTTGATAAATTATTATACAGTCGGTACATTCGGCTTGGTGACGTGTCACTAAAAAATGTCATCATAATCTTCCCAATTTTTTATCATTATTCTCAGTTGTTGGTTTGCTGACCGAATCAATACGATGTACTTAAGTAGTTTGTTATCTTATTAATAACTTCTCGATTCGCTCATGATTCTTGAAAATAGATTACGCTTTTGTCCATAAAAAGTTAATGAAAATGCTTTTGTTTGATAATTACATTAGTGACGCCATCGCCAGACGACTCAATATTGCCGAGGTCTCCCACGTGGCGAATATCGCTGTTTGGTGCTCCATGGTCCAGCTTCTTGGGGTTGAAATGGGCTCCGGCAGATGTGCAGCCATTTGTGTTGTCTCCAAACTCGTGCACATGGAAGCCGTGTTTACCCTGGAAAGAGATAATGAATTCAATAAAACATCTGCATAACACTCTAACTTTAACATGAACGAAACAAAAAATCTTAATTGATAGAATTAGGCTCCTTTTAGCCTAATTCTATCAATTAAGATTTTTTGTTTCGAGGAATTCATTTTGGTGAATATTATATATTCTTGAGATGGTTAAGGGCTCCGCATTTTTGCATAATATTTAAAAGGTGAGAGCATAACCTGGATGACCTCAGATATTTTTATCCCTGTTTTGCTTTCTTGTAGCATTTCAGATCCTTCTGAAAGTGAAAACAGACGCTGGTATTCACACATTATAGTTCTGTTGAATAATTTATTTAACTGATTACGACATACATTGTGACCTTGGAGTTTGTTTTCTGTATACTATGTTGATAGTCATTGTACATGTTAATGTATGTGAACACTGTGTATATCAAACTGCCAAGTCATTCTGATTTTATATTTTTAAAGATACTACTCGTATGGCTAACTGTCTGAGTAAAATACATATTTGATCCAAAAATATGTTTACCCTAAGTTCTAATCTATGGCAGCCTTCATATACCTATTATGTAGGTACCAAATTTAATGAAGAGTGACAAAATGTATTCCTCATTTTGTCACTTTTCTTTCATCTAAAGTTCATATTTGTTCAAGTAATTTCTGAATTTATAATTATCAGAACAAGGTTTAAATAAATATTTATAATAATGTGACCCTTAACCTTTTGACCGCCACGTCAAAAAAACCACGACGTGCCCTCAGCGCCAAGCTAAGAATTCATACTTAAATACCTACAAAATAGTAGTGAGTTCGGAATGTGTTCGGAATGATATCGATAAAACTGACTATTCATTTTTAAACGACGATGTTCTTTTTTAAATAAACGCTAAAGTACCGTAATAAAATATACAGGAGTTTTATTTTATCCCACTGTGTCCTTCTAAAATGATCTGTGACAAAATTTCGGCGCCCTTTATCATTTAAATCCACAATTAAAACTAACAGTCGATATAATTTTTATTTATTTTTTTATTTATTTATAAAGGTACACCAACAGCTTCTGTATATAGATGAACAAATAGGGTAGTTACAAGTAAAAGGCTTATACAGTTGCCAATAACAGGTGAACCAACATTCACGAACATAAGTGATAACTTTAACTAAATAATAACCAATATTAGGTTGAATTAAACTATACAAAGATAATAACAAGGTTAGAATTATGTTTCACTAAAAATAGAAATCTGAAATTAAAATTAAACAGTCAAAAATTAGACTTGAATTTAAAAAAAACTTACAAAATTATAAAGAAAGAAGTTGCAAGATATATCTAGGTACTTAAACAAATACAGTTAATACTTACAATAAAATTAATCTTTTGGAGCTTTATGACTAAGAATATGGGTTTTAAAGATTTTCATAGAGTTATGGTATAAGTCAACATCTGGGCTTGATTTTATATAACAATTCATCTCTTTGCTGAGCCTATTGAGAGGTGAATTTTCTCCTATATTTGTTTTGGAAGCTTTAGTGTGGAATAAATGGGTAATGGGATATCTGGGTATTCTATTGGGGACTTTTATTCCAATTTGTTCAAATAATTTAACACAGTCCAATTTATTGTTAACTAATTTGTAAAAAAACATAAGATCTTGTATCAGTCGACGGTCGCGCAGTGTTATCATTTTATAGTATTGAATACGTTGCTCGTATGGACATCGGGGAGATACACCACCGAAGGTATATGCTAGGTGTTTTGTGAAGGCCCTTTGGATGCTTTCTACTCTTTGTGAGTGTACTGCGTAGTGCGGGTTCCACACTACGCTGGCAAATTCAAGTTGGCTTCGAACTAATGCGTTATATAAAACAATTTTCGTTCTTACCAGCCTAAATCCTTTAGTGTTTCTCTTAAGAAATCCTAGAAGCCGTGCCGATTTCGTAACGATGTTATGGATATGGCTTATGAAGTTGAGTTTACTGTCCATAATGATGCCAAGATCGCGAACCTCATTTACAGTTTCCAATACCGCTCCGTTTATATTATATGAGACAGTATTGGATTGCTTTTTCCTTGTAAATCGTAAATGGCTACATTTATGTACATTAAGTTTCATGCGATTATGGTTGCACCAGTGTTTTATTCTATCCAAGTCCTCCTGAATTAGCGTAGTATCTTCAACTGAGGTTATAACTTTATAAATTTTGAGATCGTCTGCAAACATTAGATATTTACAATGATGGATTTGGGCACTAATGTCGTTGATGAACAATAAAAACAAAACCGGTGCAAGATGAGAACCCTGAGGAACTCCTGAGCTGGCATAATATGGATAAGATTCGTAACCATTAACAACAAGAGTTTGTGACCTATGAAACAAATAAGACTTGAACCAGTTTAGAAGCGAGCCATGTATGCCATTATACTCTAACTTGGACAGTAACAGAGAATGGTCAACTTTGTCAAACGCACTGCTGAAGTCCGTGTACACGGCATCTACTTCCAATCGCTTGTCAAGAGCTAGAGTCACGTCCGACACAAACTCGACCAGGTTTGTTTCTACGCTGCGTCCAGCTTTAAAGCCATGCTGACTTGGTGAAATTATTCTGTCAATGTGGCGAGTAATTACTGGACAAACAAGAGACTCGAATATCTTGGAAAAACATGACAATATTGAAATAGGGCGGTAGTTTTGAACATTAGCAGGATTACCTTTTTTAAAAACCGGGACTATTCTTGCGTTTTTCCATACATCAGGAAATATTCCTTCAGCAAGGGAAGAATTAAAAATAATCTGCAACGGTAGGGCGAGTTCATGGTAGCAGCGTTTTACAAATAAGGGTGGTATACAATCAGGTCCAGCACCTTTAGAAGCATCTATGAGTTTGAGTTTGTTGAGAATTTGTTTTTCCGTTAACTTAATGGTGCTTAAAATAGAGTCAGTATCAGAAAATTCATTGGTAGTGTTATGAGAAGTGGCTGGATTTTGATTAAAGACGGAAACAAATTGATCAGCGAAGAGGTTAGCAATTTCTTGACCATTGTTAGCTACCTTATCATTCATAAACATGTCAGCAGGTAAACAAGATTCTCCACGACGTTTATCTTTAATGAATCGCCAGAAAGCTTTGGGGTTTTTGGGAATGTCGTTTTATATAATCAACACAATACGATCACAGCACTATGTTCAACCATGAAGTACTTTTTTGTCATCCTATGATGACTGTGGCGTAGCTGGCACCGATTTTTTAAACTTGCTCGCCTCCGGACTAGAGGTGTGCAACCGTTATTTATTAATAATATCGATTTTTATGGTTTCGTATTTATAATCACGACGGAACGGAGTAATAGTATACGTTTGAGGTGAGAGGTTGTTTGTTTGTAGTTTATGTGGTTTTCTGTAAAATGTTTGTAGTATAATAGCAGTGGGTTTTGGATATTAAGTAATAATATAGTAATGACTCAACAAAAACAGTGCAAAATAAAAAAGGTAAATTACATTTTGAGAAAAATCTCGCTTATTAGATAGTAATAAAATAAACAAATCGAAAAAAAATCGCTATTAATATTTTTTTTATTCCAAATATCATATAACATAAGAGGAAACGAAGGGGATAGAAATTAAAATAAACGAAAAATTAGTCTTTGTATTTGTAATACTGCGATACAATTAGTCACTTGTAGTCAAATATAGATGAATTAATAATAAAAACATAATGCAGGAATGCAATTTCAAAAAAAAATTTAACTTTCCATACAAGGTCTAATAAAACTTTTTAAAAATTATTATTTGTTTATAAAATTTGTAATTTCACTTTAAATCATAGCTCCATTTGGGACATTATTCATTAATATTTGGTATATGTGTAAACATTCATAAATATCACTAAGAATAAAATAAACAAAGACAATACATGATTTACGTAATATTTTTTTTATAGTAGGTATTTTAAGTTTGTATGTACGTAAGTTCAATTTACTTCAAAATCTTTTTCAAATCCGCACTTCCTTCCATGATTGTCATTGTCGACTCCTTGTAATATATTTATAAACTCAGTAAGTATACTCGTATTATTTTCACGCATCGTTATCATTAAAATTTAATAATAAAGGTGCACCTCTATTTAAATACTTTTCGCGTATGACGTCAGGGGATTGTCACGTATAGACGACAGTGGCGTTCCAGGCACAGACAATTTGACAGCGTGATGGGGATGGGCATTATGGTCATTATGATTTATCGATTATCAACTAACACCGACATTTGATGAGCAGATAAATGGCTCGGTATTAAAAACTTACATGATTTCTCAATTATGAAACTTCAATATCAACGTTTGTATTTAAATTTTGTAGAATAACTTAAAGAAATTAACTGTAATGTAGGTTACCGGTTAGGTCGATATTCTTGTTACATTGCCTGTTAGCTACATCACTACTTGTCATCCTATCGTGACTGTGGCGTGGAGGGAGCTATGTTTTTCGAACTTTAGAATTGGTTTAAGTTTTTGTCGTCTTATGTAAATATAGATGAAATATAAAGAAAGGAGGTTTATTAATATAAATAAGAATGAGTCAAGGAACATAATTAGCAAAAGAAATAAAAAAATAAATGTTGTTTAATAAGATTTATTTGTGTTTAAAAGTCTGTCATGTAGTCGTGACAGTGGCGTGCTGGGCACTTTTTGGCTTGTCATCTATACATGACAGTGGCGGTCAAAAGGTTAAAGATCATTGAATTGACTACAATACAAAAAAATACATAAATATAATATGCTTCATTGGTTCATGCACCTAATTATTCATGTATTTTACTTAATTGAATATTCTACATACCTTTGACAGACCTGTGACTTCACCAGACACGATTACAGGTGCATTGTCACCCTGCAAATATAACAACAAAATACATATTAACTTTTGGGGTGCTTTTCGAACACTGTGTGTACGCTATGTAAATGTATGTAACGCTATTACATAGCGAAAAGTGAAGAGAGAGGAGCTATTATTTCACCGATTCTTAGCCGGGTGCTAGGGGCACGGGAATTGATATTAAGCCAATCACTTAAAGAGGTGAAAATAGTCAAAATACATAGTTAAGGATTTTTTAGAAATGTTTCCAGTTTTGATATTGCAAAAAATCAGATTAAAAAATAGGTACAAAAGAACATTATCAACACATGGCGGACAAAACGGAGTGTGTTCATGTTCAAAATGTACATGTGGAATTAGACAAGTACAGCAAGGTTTTATTGCTGAAACAGTTTTTTAACCTGAAGAATAGTAATTATGATAATTATATGGCCTAAAATATTGGTCTATATTAAAATTAATAAATTAATGTAACATTTGCACCAAATATGTTGAGTTTTTTTTTTTGTAATTATGTTGTGTAATAATCACTATATTTATCTGTTTTGGACATAAGTAATAATCTGAACGATTTTACGCATAATAGTTACTTGTCATGCTTGTATGCACCGTTCCAGCCGAGAGGCACAATGACGGTTTACGATGTTTCTCCTTATCAAAACCATAATATATTTGCTTTTTATGTATAAACATCGTTCCAGAACTATCTTTAGAAGCATGATAAGAATTTATATGTAGGTAGGTAATCATTTATGTGGCTACTCAACACGACAGTTCGTAATTACTTAACTATATATCTAAAAGCCAGTATTTCAAGGTTATATAATCTAGGAAGTATTGCTGCAAGTTGTACAAAAAATAAAATGAATAATTACGCTTTGGTCGAAGTATACGGTTCCGCTGACATCGCCTTTGAGAACACACACAGCCCGAGACATGTTGAATTCAACAAGTTTTAATGATAGGTATTGAAAGATGAGTTAATGTAGAAATCACCGATTACTAATCTTTACTCTATAATTTCTTTCTGAGTAATGATTTTCCACAGACGACACTAGTTAATGAGCGCAGTCGGAAATGGTCGGAAAGACCGCAAGACCACGCAAAGATTTCTTGACGTTTCGTTCTGCGCCCGGCACGTCAAAGAGACAAGTGGGGAAGGCAAGTGTCAAAGTGACAACTGACATTATGGTCCCAAAAGAACTGTCAAATCAAAGGAATTTTCTGAAAAAAAAAACGCTTTTATTGATGTAAAATGACTAGAATTTCCGACAATTCACACTATCAAGAAATAATAGGTAGCTGCTGTGACAGTTCAGCTGTGTGTGAGAACAAAAATTGTATTATCAATAAGGAAAAGCTATTTAAATATCTAGCCTTGCGAAGCCGGGACAGGCCGTTAGTTGAATTTATTGAAATTCTATGTTATCACCGGGACCGAGATTTGTGATAGTTGTGGTGTTAGGAAGTTAAAATTCTTATCACATTGCTCTAATCTAGCAAACAAAAAGATTAGTTTCGTTTCAAGACTTTCTTGCCAAGCTGTAGACGGCACGTTTGCTGCAGCATGTGGTGGTAGATTGGACTCTATTGAGCCCATTTTCATCAAAAGGCGCCAGAAATAGAACAAAATGCATTCCCATGTAAAAAAGAGGCGTTTTTTTTTAACTGTATTTGAATTTGAGCACTGGGTGGTGATATTTAAATTCAACTTACCTTTATGTTAAAGCTCGGCGTTTTTTTAACGTCTGAAAAAAAGCGCTCGTGCGAATGGGGTCTT
The DNA here is from genome assembly GCA_950005045.1 of Agrotis exclamationis. Taxonomy (NCBI): domain Eukaryota; kingdom Metazoa; phylum Arthropoda; class Insecta; order Lepidoptera; family Noctuidae; genus Agrotis; species Agrotis exclamationis. The sequence continues at coordinate 1,033,190 of OX465427.1, forward strand.
AGTGTACAGCTGCGTCCATGGTTCTTTTTATTCCGCTGTTTGTATTTGGCGTAAAAGCCTTGAAGCCACGCCAGAAACATTACAAAAAATACTGTCAGTGTCACTGTCAGTCTGCTGCAAGGCAAGTGTCATTCTCAGCGTTGCCAGACCGTACCAAAAAGTACGGTTTTCCGTACTATTCATCACACAATCGTACCACAACCGTACCTCTGTGTAGACCGTACCTTTTTCGTACCTTTTCTATACTAGTGTTTTACTTTTCACTACCAAGGCAAGGGTAAAAAAAAAAAAACAAAAAATCGCCTCCTCCTGTTTTTCTCAACATTCTGAATTTGCGTTTAAAAAACTCTTTTCTTCCAACCAAATAAGACGTCAAATGAAAGGTTATCTTTCATTTGACACTAAAATATGGACACAAATGACTTAAATGGAATTTTCTTAATTCTAAAACATTATTTTCATTTTTTGTTTGACAAACAATTTATTTTCACTGTAGAAACAGTATACTTACTATAGAATTTTTCAAAATTCTAGCAAAACCGTACGGATCGGAATAGTTCTGCAAGAACTAGATCAGTTTTTTTTTTCTTCAAGTTGCGATTTGTTCGAACTTCAATTTACAAAGTCTTTTTAGACCTCAATATAGTTTCAAGTTTCTGACTGGTATGTAAAAAGCAGAATTTTGCACAATTTGTATAAAAACTATAAAATAAAACAATGTTTTTTGTTCCTTTAAATATAGAGAATAATATCGCTTCATATCTGAACTTCCTCATCACATTACTCCTATGATAAATTATTATCAAAAAAATGTTTTACTCATTGCACCATTAACGAATTTAGGTAATGACTTTACTTCATTCTCTAATTGATTTACAAATGAATGTGTACAACCGTATCCCTTTGAATATTCGATTCCCTATCGCTTATTTTCCAACCTATGGTCGCAGACAGCCAAATCCAAGAAAAAAAATAGTTTTTGCAGAAGTATCCCGACCCAACCGTACCTTGAAGTTAAAAACCGTACCTTTTCAGAAAGCCAACCGTACTTTTTTGGGAAATCATACTGGCAACACTGGTCATTCTGTCGGCGTGATTGTGACCGGCTTGTGGGCACGGGCTTGCTTGTGGTCGTGTTTTGTTAAATGTTTGTAATTTTATTAGTGTGCTTGAAACGGAAATATATTTTCTAGACTAGTTTTTGGCTTAGTATTGAGCTTCGTATTAAGTACTGGTAGATTTTTCTAACATTTAAAGAACAAAGGTTAACTAAGAATGGCAGCACACGAATTCCAATTTCAAACTCCATCAAATGCGAATGTAAGTAAATAAGTTTTAGCAGCGTATTCAATGTGGGCGCATTCCTCATTGACGATAGAACCGTAAATATCATTGATATACATAATTTTTGTAATGTACATAGTGACTGATAAATTTAATGTGTGCACTGTGCATGTCCTGTGATCCTAGCCTGTCTTTCGTCCTAGTATTTAACTGACGCATTTCTCAAAAGGTTCTGTGCATTCGAGTGTGTTAGCAATACCAAAAATATAACTTATTTATTTATTTAGTGCTTCCAAAGTCATTCCTAGCTATGCTATATGTATTATTTTGTTTTGCGTCTGCAGTTGTACTACATTCTTTAGTTATAGTCCAATCAAATTTCACATGATAATAATATTTGTGATCAAAAACAAAAACTCAGATACAGTTGAATTGTTTGTAAAACATGACAGAAGTACTCATTTGGCCTTATGTATAAAAAATGAAGACGAAGACGCTGGATGCAGGTCGCTTCCAACCGGTATAATTATGTGGAGATCTAAAGGGGAGGCCTATGTTCAGCAGTGGATGTCCTATGGCTGAGATGATGATGATGATGATGATAAAAAATGATATTGTAACAAATCCAATTTAATTCAACAAGGATTCTATACAATATAATTATTTGGCATGAAGGATACTTTTCATTTTCAAGTTGCAATCAATTTTTTTGTTGTTGTGTAAATTCATTTAATTTTGGTACAGATTATAATGAAACATTTCATGTCTGCATGGAGCTGTGTAGAAGTTTGTGGTAGATAACTAAACTGATGAACTAAAGGTCGCCGGAAGACGCTGGATGCAGGTCGCTTCCAACCGGTATATGTGGAGATCTAAAGGGGAGGCCTATGTTCAGCAGTGGACATCCTATGGCTGAGATGATGATGATGATGAACTAAACTGGAAAATATTGATTGTTATTTAGCCATATTGATTGCCAGTAATGTTGACCATTTTCATTTACACATAGCTAGTCAATTATTTTGCTACATTTGCAGGAATAATTCTTAGTTTGGATTTGTGAAGTTTTTTTTTTTTAAATTAAAACTTACAAGTTGGCTATCTTGTTATGTTTATAGCATCTTCTTTTAATTTACGCCTTTGGCATGAAGTAACTTGTTTACGAAAAGTCATTAATTTTTTTTTCATTACATAGGTATTTCAATGAACCTCAAACATTACATTTAATTTTTATGTTTTTCTTTTCAGTGTGCTGTTGATATTACTAAAAACACCACAATTGTAGAGGAGGGTCCAAGGGTAAGGTTTTGTCTTGCACATAATAGCACCCTAACAATTTCTTTTTTTAAATAATGCTTAATAATGAATATTGTTCTTTGCAGATTTGTCCCCTGTGCAGCTCGATTGTGCGGAAATTCTATATAAACTATAACGAGAAAATATTTATGTGCACAAACTTACAATGTGAATACCCTTTTGGAGAAAAATTCTCAGTTTACTCCAGTGATGATGATGGTTACTGGCTTAACCCAGAATTAACCAGCGCACCTCGTAAACGATACACCAGATCTACCAGGTCTGAGGGAATAAGTTCAATAGGTACTTCCACTCTCGGTACTAACTCTGTTTTGTCGACATCAGAGTGGGCAGATATGAGCAGGACAACAAGCCAAGGATATGATTCTGACGACAATAGCAGCCTTCATTCGGCGAAAGCATTCATAAGAAAAACCAGCCCTCGGCTACGTGAAAAACGAGCAAGAAAACACGAGGAAGATGAAATTATCAAAAAGAATGTTGAAAAAATAAAGGAGTGTAACAAAGCTTTATTTGAGAGCAAAGACTTTGGTATAATCAGGAATGAAAAGTGGATTCAGAATTTATCTGCATTGCAAAACTCATCTGGAATGAGATTGGTCAAAGAAAATGAATTGCAGAAACTTAAGAATAAACAAGAAATTTGTCATGGTGAATTAAAAATTGATATAGAAGCTAAACCAGATGCCATGTCTTCTATTGTCATTGAAATTGGCAATATTAATCCAGTTGGAAACAAGAGATTTAAGAAAGATTAAAATATTTCAAAAACTTGAGAATCTGATTGATTTTTTGGTAGAATAATAATCTCTCAGGCTACACCTGTAGGGCAATATAAATTATTGAATAATTTAATTTCATGATTGTTTTGTCAGGCTTGTAGTAAGAACATTATTCAATTTGGCTGCTCATGTGTGTGTAAAGGAGAATGCAGAAGATGTTTGCAGCAAAAAGTAAAACAGTGGCATATAATGTGTAATTGACGGATTTTAAAGATCACGGCTCTAAGAGTCCAGTTGAAGTGACCGAAAAGCCCTGATGTTTGTTTTACGTTGCAAGTTTTACAATAGACACTATGGAAGTTAATGATTGAAATTTTTGAGCCAGAAATTAATCTGAGTGTACTGTGGTAATTGGGTAATAATTGACCTTCCATAGTGTTTCTGTTGAATGTAAATATAGATGGGAAGTTGTAGAAATTCAAATTGTACCCAGTGTATAGGATAAAACCAAAGATTGTATGTAAAATTGAAAGACAGTATATTAAGTCTTTTTAATTTGTTATTTTCTTTATTATATTCCCCTTATTTCCAAAAAAGGGTGCGAATTTATCTTGCTTATCATATTCTGCTTGTATGACGACCTTGGGCAGGGTAGTCAAACTACAACTCATGAAAATGGCCCCTGAGAAGTGGTCCGCATACGCGAAAGTACGATGTAAGTCTTGGCTGTGGTCTTGGACCTTGCCCAACAGTTGTATGATCCAAGCTGCCAGTAACGATTGTCCTTTCTTCATCATATCGGAGTAAGTCCATGCTTTTGCTAGTAAAATTATTCTCAACATTTTTTGACTCCTAGGCCAAAACAGTACTTTGGAAGCTTCGATTACTGTAATTTGGGAAGTCACCAGGACAGGACAGGAAAGTAACCCTTGATTGGCAGTCACTAGTACCTAGTAAGATAAAGAGATGTTACATCATGAGTACCTACATACAAACCTGAAAATGAAACGAGTCACAGGAGATAGGAATTACCAGCGCCTTCCCATTCCGTAATAGCAAACTGGCTATATCTGGCAACATAAAGTTAACATCGGACGGTGGGTGGGCTTAGCGCATAATTAAAATTTTCACGAATATTCTTCGCTCAGATTCTTACCTATTAGCTCAGATGCATCATACGGCTGATGTACATTTTAACTAGATAGCCTTTTACTGGCTAAAGGGGAACAGTGTGCCATCTGCTTCATCACTTGTGCAACAATCATCTTTAATCTCAGCAAGTACCTAATAGCGGCCATACACCATACTGCCTATCGTACAATCGGCATGACGATCGATTTGATCAAATTGGCAGTTCGTCCATATACACCATACACCATACTGCCTATCGTCCAATCGGCATGACGATCGATTTGATCAAACTTCAAATCGGCAGCAGTGATGCCAGCTTAGCAACTTTATAGCTAGATCTAGCTATTATTCGGTGACCGACAGCTACAATTTTATAAAAGTTGTGGCTTAACTTTTTAGCTACTGTTTTACCGACTTGTTTTTTTACCGGTCTATCCCACTGGTGGGAATCAGTTGGTAATACAAGTGAAGGTCGGAAAACATTTGCTTATCGTTAAGCAAATGTTTTCCGACCTTCAAGTGATTTTCGACCTTATTGACATTTATGCAAACACCGGATTTTAATGAACTTGAACCAGTTTTTTCCACTCCACTCCACTGTAAAAAGTGTCGTGACATTTTTTTCCGCCTAGCCCCCTTTCGCAACGCGCCTTAAGGAACTTCGTTCCAAAAAAATAAACGTTTCGAATTGAGAACCTCCTCCTTTTTTTTACGTCGGTTAAAAAGTAGCTACCGAATATTAGCTAGATCTAGCTATAAAGTTGCTAAGTTGGTATCACTGCTGCCGATTTGAAGTTTGATCATTCCGATTTGATCAAATCGATTTGATCAAATCGATTTGATCAAATCGGCATGATCATGCCAATTTGATGGATTCCACGCCCACACACGGTCAAATCTAACTGATCAAATCGGCAGCGTCATGCCGATTGTACGATAGGCAGTATGGTGTATGGCCGCTATAACGTGGCCCAACTGGCTCCGTCAGCGGCCATTTGCAGGCCCTAGGGTAACGCCGTAACGGCCATATTTGACTAAAGTCCACGCGGAATTGTCCAAACAGGTAAAGTCAAAGTCAAATCATTTATTTCAATTAGGCCATCAAAGAGGCACTTTTAAACGTCGCATAATTAAAATTAAGGAAATGGGATGGGATGGGAATGAATCTACACCCATTCGCAAAGGTAGGTTGTATGAAGAAGAATGGGCAAGAAACTCCATACTTACTCTTTTTAAAAATGTTTTACAATATTTTTTTACATCATTTAAAATAAATAATGTGAAAGCAATGTACCTTGAAAATGTACACTAAATATTATAAAAAATTAAAATAATAAGAAATAAAACAAAAATAGCAAAAAGGTACATGGTGTTCACATTTAACAAAATATTGAAATTACAGCTTTTTTACAAATACATAAGAAGTGTGTGAGCATTCAAATTTCAACCAGCTTGATTCTGTTTAAGCCCTACATTGTACTATGGAGCAGGACCAGCATGTTTCCAAACATTTTTATCTTGGATATAATCTTCTAATTTATAATTATGCTTGTTTACTAAGTGTATTTTTTATGTAACTTTTAAATTTTCTTTCATTTAATGTTAAAATTTCCCTAGGTATTTTATTGTAACATTTAACACAGTACCCCATAAAAGATTTTTGTACTTTAGCCAATCTAAAATAAGGTTGATCAATTTTATCTTTATTTCTAGTATTAAAATTATGTCTATCGCTTATTTTATTAAAAAGATGAAGATTTTTCCTAACATGCATTATATTTTCATAAATGAATTGACAAGGCACTGTCATTATATTAATCTTTTTGAATAGTTCCCTAAGAGATTAGGTATTCACCGTAACCCTGGACCGTACCTACATAAAGGCCTATTGAATGAACATAATATTATGGATTTTAGTCAGTAAGAGTCCCTTCTGCTCAAAGCTGGGCCGGAGGACTCATTTGATAACTTTTTCATGAAAATGAAGTTATCGTAAAAATAAAAACACACGCGTTACAATATAATATTATTGGACAACGGCAGAGACCGTAGGGCGTTGTTGCTCTAAATTGGTCCCGAACGACGACGGACGCCGCGGGGCGGGTCGCTAGCAAGTAATATTTTTAATTACTTTGCAATACCTACCGTGCAATCTAAGGCGGTAGGTATGTGGTACCTATTCAAGCATATAAGTAGGTACCTAGACCTACATGTACCTACCTAGTTAATCTAGTATTGATGATACTCTAGAGGCGAGGGAATCGAGTCACGTTAGTGAAAGCCAGTGCGGTCGCATCTCATGTGTCTTGAAATTACCTTGATTACATTTTGTAGGTAAGTACCTACCTAGATCTTGTTAGGAACTTATGCCGGCCATACACACTACGGTCTACCGGAGAGGTCCACCTGTGCAGGTATGCCTGCGCAGGTAGACCGGAATGTGTGTGGGAATAGACCTGTGCAGGTTTTTGAACTTGGTTGACCTGCGCAGGCATACCTGCACAGATTACCTCTCCGGTAGACCGTAGTGTGTATGGCCGGCATTAGTTGCTACGTAGGAATTAGAGAGTCGGCGAATAGTAAATTCTAAACTCATACTTTAACAGCTATTTTGGGACTTATTTTTTCTTTACATAGCTAAGCATAGTGTCTGAGTGGTCGTCTGTTGCGCTGCTTGTCGCGGATTCGATTCCTGCACTGCACGTAACAAGTACCTAGTTGTTACGGGCCTGGGTGTACCTATGTGTGTGTAAGACCAATGTTTGTAAACTACGATCATCATCCAATTTACTTGGGGTAGACGCAACACATTTATTCTCTTCTCTCATTCTGCCCTGTCAGAAGTGAAAGCATCAAACGCGCCCACGATACAGGAGACCTATCTCTGACTCAAATTTTATCAAGATCCAATTAGCCGTTTAGACGTGATTGAGTAACAAATATAATAAACTTTCGCATTTATAATGTTTAAATAAGGATAAGGATTTCCGTATCTAGTGATTAGATCATTAGATAGTGGTATACTAACACTCGTTTTCATAAACACTAAGCTTCAATTAAGTAATTTATGACATTGCTAAATATTACGATGTTGAAATTTCTTTGAGCCATTCTTCGTAAAAGAACCTTGGACAATTTGCTACAATCAATGAACATCACATGGAAGATATAAATAACCCGGTAGCAGAAAGATAGTTTTTTTTTTATGTTAAATCTTCAAACGAGTCCTCTGCCCTGGTTTAAGCGAAAGGGACTGTCAGGCACGTACTGTCTAAAATCCACGGTGTTCCTTCTTAATGTCCTTTGCGTTATAGGTTCCAGGAACCGGTAGTGTCTTTTTAAGACAACCAGAAGTGTCCTGGAAGGAAACGCTCTCCTGAAAATCTTTTCTTACCGTGGTAAAATCATCAAATGAGTCCTCCCACCCCGGACAGGGCGGGAGGGACTGTCAGACTTGTACTGACTAAAATCCACGGTGTCCTTCAATAGCCCTTTATGTTCCGGGGTCACGGTAATGAGATAAGTCCCGCGACCCCGGCAGGCTTTGGCCCTCTAGAACCTTTAATATTACTTAGCATTAAAATAACTCCATACATTGTTACAAGTACCTAGGTATTTGGCTATAACCAAGGCGCAAGAAGCTCCCTGTTCAATTCAGGTACATTAAATGGACTTTCATAATCGCAATGTAGACGATCAGGTTCATCTAGTGGCTGGTGGCCCTACGGGTCCACCCGTAGGGCGTGGCAGGACGTTTTCCGAGGAGCTTGAACTTGACTTTCCCTAACGGACGCCGGCTGTCGAGTGTGCAAGGTTACCTACGACGAACTTTAGTAGCATGATCAACGTAGAAAATAGATGACAAGACAATAGGCATGTTGGCAGCAAAAATACCAAGTAAGGTAAGTTTTAATTATAAATAATGGATACCTACGTATTTTTCTTATGTTGAATTAATGCATAGGTATTTACGAAGATATAACGCATCAAAATCCGAGAATGGGGGCTCATGACGTCAGAACCAAGTAAAAACTTTACTTGCTTGTGACGTATTGGCGATTTTAAAAGTGTCGTATCTTCTTCAATTTTTGGAACGAAGTCTCTATCGTGCGTTGCGAAAGGGGGCTAGACGGAAAAAATGAAGACGAAAAGTTGTAACGACACTTTTTGCTATAGTAAGCTATTGTAACCCGTGCGGCGTGCGCATTAAGTTTCTCTGTCTGTCTCTTTCTCTCTCTCTCTTATAGAAAGCAAGTCAGATATTTTCGTTTCGTCTTTCTATTTCGCATTGAACAGTGTGATGTCGCGACGATTATTTTTGTTGAGTGTATACAGTAACTTCGTTCCATCCGGGTGTCCCTTGACACCTCTCAAGTTTTTTTTTAACGTAACAAAAAGAAAATTGGTGTCAAATATTTTTTATTTATTTATTTATTTGTCATCAGGCAACGAAGGCCCATAGATAAAATACACAAACATAATCTTATAAGTAATAATAAACTACTACATATTAAATACAAAAAGTGTTAGTAAATAAAACTTAAACCTATATTAGTAACACTTCACTAGCACTGCACTGGCTTTGTGCCGTCGTGTGGAATAGGTCCGCGGAAGCGACGGAACACCACGTCCTGTGGCCAAAAGCTTTCTTCCAACACCAGATTGAGGTAGCACGTCGGAATGCGCACTACAAACGCCTTGAAATTGACGTTGCGGCGCGACTCCAACAGGTGCACCCTTGGCGTGTAGTTCAACTTTCGGCGCACGTACTCAACGATGTCCTCCGCCTCAGTGGTGTAGTGGAGGCGCGAGATGTACACCGGAGTGTTCGGTTTCGCTGCACGTAACTTAACGTTGGGCTCCATAGGAGCCTTGCCGCAACGGTTCTTGCTGCTTCGCTGCCGGCGCTTCCTCCGTTGCACCGTCACGAAGCCGTCATCAACAGCCCGGTCCATTGCCTTTACAGACACGGGCTTCGCGGGGGGAACATCTGGGGTACTCGCAGTGACGGCAGCAAAACCCTTTTGTAAAGGTTTCGTCAAAGCTGCGCAAGCTGGCAGCGGGACAGGGCGAGGAATTCGGGCAGCGCTGCGTAGAGGAGCTGCGGGGACGGGCGCGAGGCTGTGGGGCACGCAGGTGGAACGCTGCGCAAGCTCAGCATACGAAGGTTGTGCCAGCGACGAAACTGTTGACGCAGAGTTTGTCGACGACACATCGAGGCCGGCTCCGCGACACGTGTTTAGGTTAGGCGCATCGACTGATGACCTAGTTGCCGCCACACTGTTTCGCAACTCGCCAATTTCCTTGCACAAATCGGCGACGGTGTTTTGGGATGCCTCTAATTTTATAAAAACATCCGCGAGGCTGGCCTTCAAAAAGACAATGTCCTTCAGAAGGCTCGTTACATCGACGTGGCCGAAGGTGACGGGAGGCAGCTTGTGAAGCTCCTTCGCCACAAACGTCGGCACGTCGTCTGGGTCGGTCTGCTTGAACAGCGTGATTATGTCTTGCAGGCTTTTCTTAGTCCCGTCACGCCGGCGGGACACCATCTGGTCGCGTTTATTCAGCACACTGTACAACATCAGCTTGGCAGCAGCTATGTCATCCTCGCTGAAGTTAGTTGCGCAGATCTGGACAGCGGACACCTCGTCCATCACATCCAGTTTCTGCTGCAGGAACGCCAGCAACTCATTCACCACAAGTTGATTACTCATGACGAGTTAAATTCGAGCGACAGCTTGCGCTGCGCTAGTCAATACACAAAATATGCAAACACGTCCGCATTTGACCGCGGCACAAGCAAACTTCAATTTTTTTCAGTCAAATATCCTGACATTAATAATCTGTCTCGATTGTCTCTAACTTCGGATGGTTTTTCGTCTGTAACCAATCTACTTGTACGACCTAATTTGCCTATCAGAAGCAGTACCGGTAGACATTGGATTTGAATCAAACCCAGTGTCCAAAACGTCCGCAATTGTTTCTGGGGATCAATCAAACCGTTTGGTACCCAGAAACGATTGCTGATGATTTCTGCTCTCCTGTTCTAAGTGTCGATAGAATTAATACCCAAACCAATACATATCAATTTAACCTGTACATTTTTAACATTAGTTCCTTTTTAATAAAGAAAGGTGCAAGTGTGGTTGTGCAGAATTGGCAGCAGAGTGAAAGAATGTGGGGCACATCCTGCAAAGGATCTCTACTCTTCCATTGTGTTTCAAATGGATCAAAGATAAAATTAACAGCGCCCATAATATCTGGACTCATCAATGTAGTTTGACTCACCTCTCAGATAATTATAAATATTTTTTACGAAATATTATAAGTGAGCTTATTATGGGGATTCACGGACGGTTCGGACCTGAAGTGTTTATGTGGCGTATCTCCTCAGACAATGATCCACCTTTTGTCCTGTGCCGCATGCCCTGTAACCTGTACACTGGACGATCTTATGGCTGCATCGGTGAGCGGGGTTCGCGTGGCCGAGTTTTGGGCCAATCATAATAATTATATGACATAACGACACAAACATAATATTTGCCATCGACACGCTAAGAAGAAGATAAGTGAGCTGATGAAATTGTAATCTACGTAGATGACTTGTAGCCAATGTCATACATTCAATTCTAAAATAGTTTTATTTCTTGGCTCATTGTAGTCAGTAGGTATTCATTTGACAGGCCTGTTGGTCTAGTGGTTAGTGACCCTGACTGCTATGCCAGAGGTCGTGGGTTCGATTCCCACCCAGGACAAATGTTTGTGTGATGAGCCCGATCATTTTTTCTGTGTCTGGGTGTATTTTATCTATAATATGTATGTATTTAGAAATATATAAGTATGTTTATCAGTTGTCTAGTACCCATAACACAAGCTCTGCTTAGATTGGGACTAGATGGCGTTGTGTGATAGTTGTGGAATATTATTATTATTATTTATAGGTACTACTTACGTTCATAAACAAAAGTAAACTTTCATTTTGTTGTATGCATTTAAGTTTTTCTTTTCTATTTTTATTATGTTATGTGTTCGTGACGTGTGCCAAATAAACTTTATTTTCAAAAATTTTAAGATGAAGTAATAAAAGTTTTTATAAAATTTCTCATTCATCATACCGAGGCCGCACTTTCCCTGTCGCTGGTCCGCCGTCCCGAGCTTATATAGGATGCTGCGGCTGATCTCATCTTACTTTCATTGAGCCAGTGCGTAGGGGTGCCGCCAGTGAAGTAGTGCCAATGGTGTGATACAATGCGTTGCGTTAAGGTAAGTGATTTTGTTTAAATTTAAATAATTATTTTTTTGTTCGATGCAGTTGGTGGCAAAAATGAATAAAAAAAACCACGGTTTTTGAAGGCGTTTATTTTTTTTAAGTTTTTTATTTGGTTGTTAAAATCATCACGTGAAAAAGCGGTAGGGTCTGTCACTGACTATCAGTAGTCTACCTTGTTCCTTCGGTTACCGTTTACGTCAGGGCCACGGCTATACAACTGGGAAGTAGCTGAATAAGGGTGTACGTTTGTGGTCTAACGGGAAATAGGAGTGGGTAAAAATTAAATGAAAAAAAAAACAATATAAAATCACACCTGCAGGCAGGTTTGGCAGTGCCCTGCTACTTTTTCCACGAGGATGGGTCCAGCTGCTACTGAAAAACTTCTGTCGGAAAACCCTTTATTTAAAGTGTAACTAGCTGTTCTTGGTTTTACCCAAGCTCACATACGCTTATTGCCGTCCACTGCTGGACGTCGCCTTCCCCAAAGAGCGCCAACCCTCCCGGTCCTGGGCAGTCCGCATTCATCCACTTCCAGCCACATTCTTCAAATCATCGACCCATCTTGCAGCAGGGCGTCCTACACTACGTTTGCCCATTCGCGGTCTCCACTCTAGCACCTGTCTGCTCCATTTACCATCGGTCCGTCTACAGACGTGGCCGGCCCACTTGTTACCTAAGCTGCTCAGCTCCTATTGGCCGTAGCGTGATGTTATGTACCCTATAGTCGTCCTTGATAAATGGACTATCCAACATAAAAGGAATTTTCAAATTCGAACCAGTAGTTCCCGTGATTAGCGCGTCCAACCAAACAAACTCTTCAGTTTTGTAAGATTTATAGAAATAAGCCAAAGATTAGATTTATTATAAGAAATAATTAGATTATTAGTACCTAATAAGTAGAAATTGGGGTCCGAAGCAAAAATGAAGTTAATAATGCTTTCGACTTTGTCGAAATACAAAAAAAAAGAGTTTTATTATTATTGCAATCATTTATAACTTATCATGAGAAGCAAAAATAAAAATCATCAAAATATTTTTGGAAACCAGTTTTGGAGCCATGCAGTCTCCATCAAAGATGACAAATGGATTTTTGGAGAAAGTGTTAGAAATTCACTTTTTCAAAAAGGGGTTCGGGGTTAAATTATAATCTGTACTTTCTACATTCTGTAGAATAACACTGGTAGACAGATTATCTTCGATATCTTCGTCTTCTGTCCTTAGCGATTTCACTTGACGTTGACGAGATCGTTGTTAACTACTTTTTTTGAGGTGGAAAATGTTCCACGAGTCCTTTCACCCTTTGTGGACCGGCTGGGTCACAGGCCTCCTCTCAATGATACCCCGAGTGGGCCACAAGTCTGTGATTTTTTGGTCCTAGGACATATACGTCAATTTCCTCATGATAGGTATTTCCTTCACGGTTTTGAGAGCAGTGGTGATTAATTAAATTACACAAAGTAAACGGTTTAGCTGAGTTCTAACTCACGAACTACAATTTGTAAGTCGGGGCCGATACCACTGGCCTACTATACCTCTCAGTAAGAATCTGACTGACTAAAGATACTCTGTCTCTTCGGTTTTTCTTTGCGTTCCAAGGACATTTTAAGACAGTCGAGTAATGGGCGACTCGCCATGGACTATGCCCGGGTAAAAGAGCCATGCTCCTCAAAGAGTGTCAGCACAATGACGGGGCCCCACTTAGAGGACCAAAGCCTGCTGGGGTCGCGGAACTAACGAAATGCTGTAACCCGGGGACGTAAAGGGCTATTGAAGGACACCGTGGATTATAGTCAGTACAAGTCTGACAGTCCCTCCTGCCCTGCCTTAGGTGGGAGGACCCATTTGATAATTTTACAACGCTAAAAAAAAAAAAAAAAGACAGTACCGCGACCATAGACAACTCTTGCTATAATCTACTTTTACAAAAGACATGTATTGTTTGTGTTCAGATGCAGTGGGTAGCGACGAGGACATGTGTCCTTCTGGCTGCGTTAGTCTACGGTGGGGGTGGAGTTACTAAGACATCTGGTACGTATAAATAAACTTCGTAGTTTATTGTCCAACAGATTCGGTCGAAAAATATCTGGATGACGGATATATAGAAAAGGGAAGATCCATATCCAGGAGTCGGTGATTCCGAACATAATGATAGTAAGATGATAATAGGGAGTCACGGGGGACAGACTTTGAAGGTGCCTGTGAAAACATTCGTATGTACAGACGCCAGCAGGTCAAGCTACCCGAAACTGTCAATTTTTCCCAATGAACCTTAAACAGACAGATTGTAGTAGCTTGATGTGCTGGCGTCTGTACGTCTATTACTACATCCTATGATGGAACTGCTACTCATCCAGTTGGTCTTTGATCGAATTCTATTCTTGCCACAAATGGAAAAAATGAAGGTGTCTTTGATTTAGCTACGCAAAGCTGAAGGGACTTTATTGTGACGGATTCATTAGGTGTTACGATTGTGTTCAAAAAACATATCTTTGCCGTACACTAGGAATCACTCCTGAGTCGTCGCTGAATTTACAAACATTTAATCTAAATGTACACGTACCCAGACTTGGAACAACAACCTGTAGACTCGAACTCTAAACATGTAGTGCAGCTCCCACGACCACTGCGCCGGTTATGCCATCAAACTATGGTCTCTCAAAGGCCATAAACCATTGTTTCACTTTCTCATTTACTTTTCAGTCTCGAATCGTGAGTTAGTATCATAAATGTTGGAACCGGAAATTGAATAAGACAATTTCTTGGTCGGTAAAGCAATATAAGTACTTACTCCCTTTCTCTTGGTGACTGTAATTAAGTTGTGAATAAAAGTCACGATTCATCTGCTGTGACAAGCATTTAGAAATAGCATTTCCTTTGTAAGAAAGTATTTTACATAATTATTAACATAACACCCGTAATGCTGCCGACTACTGCCGAGCAGTGGTGGTCCAGTGGTATCGGCCCCGACTTACGAGTTGTAGGTCGTGGGTTCGAATCCAGCCAGACACATTACTTTGTGTAGGTAATTTGTTTCATCACCACTGCTCAAAACGGTGAAGTAACATGGCGGCACTATTGGCGCAGTGGCCGAGCGGCGCAGTGAGTCGCGGTTTCGATCCCCGCACAGAACAAATATTTGTATGATCTGCAAGTAGTTATTCCGGGACTGGGTTTTACTAAACTCGACTAGGGTGGGACATCACCGTTTTTTTAAAAAATAACCTATTCTTTAACCCAATGAACAATATTTTAGTAAAACTCTGTATAGTCCGTAGATTATCCGGTTATGAGCCTTAGTAGACACACAATACTTTACACCGTATCATTTTACTAGTAAGTAGTGTCTTAGCAGTGGTAATAAACTACAATGGTGGGTTCAAAAGTGCGACCTTCCTGCTCATCAATATTCACGTTTAAAATTTCTCTCGAATCATGTAACTTGATGAGTCGGCCACTTTGCAATTTGTATAGATTTATTTTCTGTAAACGATATGTTCGAAAGTGACGATGTATGTATATTATATGGAACAGTTTGATGTTATTTCACTTGTGTAGTTTCAACAAGTACCGGTTGTGAAGCGTCATCGTTGTTAAATCTCACCTCGGAGTCGAAATCACACTTTATTGCCACTTTCTTATGAGTACAGAGAATCAACGACTCATATACATATACGCTTGCAAAATTTGTGGATTACTTTTCCCAATTTTTTTCAATGGTATTTACTGTTCTTTCCGTTTTTATGTAATGTTATCCAATAAATCCACGTGTATCTTACTAATTGTGCGTTAGTTAACGAAACTGATTCTAACTCATGCATAACTTAAAGTAACTTTTAATTCCTTTTTGTGCTTTGCAGGAATTGAACAATTTTGGACAGATGACTACAAGGTTTTCGAACAAGTTTACGGTAAAACTTCAGACAGAGACATTTACGGCGAAACTTTACCACCAAGTATAATTATAGGCCCCAGTCTCAAGAAAGAAGCATCGCAGAAGAACGAACGATATCTTCTTAACCTCGACGAAGATTCAGATGATTTAGAAACGTTGAATTTTGGAGACAGATACAATAATTTGTTGAATAAACAGACATTGAAACTCTTCAACAAAAAGAAGCCAACATCATCCATAAACTTCGTTAGCTACTCAGATTTCAAGCCAATAAGTGAGAGTAATGATCCAGAAACTTACAGCTATCTGAAACATTTAGAAGAATTGAATAAAGAAGACAAGTACGATTTTCCTGAAACCGTGGGAGGATTTAAACCTTACCTCAGTTACCTTAACAGACCTAAGCCAGAAGAAACTGAGGCTTATAAAAGTATCCAAGAGATTTTAGATGCTCACGAGGCAAATAAGGAAAGCAGTAAGAAAGAAGATGATAATAACATGAAGTATCTTACTTACGGGAAGAGTAAGAAGAAGAAACCTCCTCGGTTTCACAATGATGTTTCAAAGCCCAGATGTTTCACTGGCAGATGTCGAAAGAGGGGAGCGGGGCCTTATCGCCCAAGGAGTCGGCCCCGTGTGAAAAAAACAGTTTTTGTTGTTTAATCTTTGTTAATTTCTAGATTATGCTGTTTTTTGTTTAAGAATTGTGATTGAAATTGTAAAACAGCCAGTAAATAACACGTAATGTTTCCGTTATTTTGTATTTCTAAGATATCTCTTATCTTCGGTTCATTGACTTTATTACATTTAGAATTAAGTTCATTTAAATTATTTTGGGTTTTTACTGTAACTTTCACTTTTTAATTTGTTCTTTATTTTGCACCATGGTGTTAAATGTTATGCTGTAATTATTAACTATTGTTATTAATTTAATGCGTTCTGCATAATATATTGTTAACATTTCTAGATGTGTTGCTAGGTAAGTTAAGTGTTGAGTTTGTTAAATTATTGTTGTTGTTGAATTTACTTTATAATAATTATCATCTAGTTTATTTCTTGTTAAGTAATAAAAAAGTGCAAATAATTGTATTCCCTTTTGATTTAGTGTGTCTAGTTACTTTTCATAAAATAAAAACCAAATTATAATTTAACTTAATTTTAATAGTTAATACTTACAAATGAAAGTAATAATCTTAAAATTACGTACGTAACCCTTTTCACTCCAATTTCCAAATTAGTTGAAAAGGTCACTGCATTTTCACTCATACGCTTTTAATAAATTAAGAAGTACCAGGTGTCTTACCTTATCATGCAATGAAGAAGAGGAAGAAGGATAGATGAGATTGTCTCATAAATAAACAACAATTATGCGTCCTCTACTGTTGCTTAAATAGAAGACAATTTCGAAAAGAAAATAGAAGAAATTACTTAAATATACATTTTAATTCATCATGCACAATCAGTTTTATATTAGAAATTATAAAAATAAATAGAAAATACTGGTCCATAAATTGTCTGGATTGGAATTAATAACGAATTATATTGGAATTATTCTGTTACCATACAAGAATGTAAATATTCTGCATGCATTATAATTATTCCATATTTTTCTCATTTTGACAGTATTTTGGCCATATCTGTCCGTTTCTTTTCTGGTTCTCATCAGCTTCATCATTCAATTCACCCATCAGATTGTTTCCAACCTTTTGTTTTTTGACTATTGCCTCCTTCATCAGGAAAGGTCTTTCATTCAGTCGACTTAGATAGATTTCTACAGGTCAATTCCCAGCAATGACATTCGTGACTGAGCAAGTGATTCTGATCTTTATAACGTTGGCAGTAAGCTCAGTATGCACTTGGCAAGTAGTAAAGATCTGTTTTCTTTGTTGGTACAGTGGCTGAACGTTTGGCTGCTACGCTATGTGTTCAGGATTCGATTCTTGCACGAAACAAATATTTGATGTTTGTGTGTGCGAGTTTAATGTTTTTAAAGCACTCAAAAAACAAGAAAAATGAAAAAAGAAAAGGAAAATAAAAATCACACTTCTTCGACTCAATTAAAAAAGCCATTGTTAAGAATAAGTCCCAATCTTCCAAATGTAACGTTGGTTGTACGAAAAATAGGTGTGAAGTCAACGCATAGAATGCTTATTGCTCCAAAACCAAACCATTTTCTTGAAAGAGAAAAATATGCAAAGAAAATGTTTTATAAGTTGTAAAGTACCAGACTGTGTGAACTATTTTTTTTATGAATAGCCAAGGTCAAAACTAGGCGTACTGCAACGGTAATGTAGGTATAGTTTGCTCACTCAACCTTGAACTTCATTGCCTGAAAATTTTCCTGTAGTTAAAAGTTAATAGATAAAGTTAGGGTTGGTATCGCTCTGTCTGCCATTGGCATGCGGGTTGGCAAGACTCCTGGTCTTCATTTTACTATCCTGGATGCTCTGCAGCAGGAATGGTGGAGGGTTTTTGGGCCTCTGCTGTCTGCTGTCAATCTCCCGTGTCAGCTCTTCGACGAAATGAGGAGCACTTTGCCTTTCTTCGTATAGATTCGTGGGAGTGTGCCTGTCTTGTGTTACGAACTGCCCACCCGTCTGCCTGAAGGAATAGGGGGATTAGTAAGTGGTTATTTGAAGTAATGTCCTGGAAGGTTTAATGGTTGTACCCTCAATGTTTAGGTATTCATTATCATTCATCAGTCTCCAGGCCTAATGCCAATTAATTTTGTAATCAACGCTGCAAGCCTTCTTCTGTTTTCATCTGCATGACATCGTCGAAAAGATGAGTCGAAAATCGAAAATGTAGAAAGAGCAAAGTAAAGTTTAAAATGTAGAATAGAAATACTAAAGAAGAGTTCTTCAGGCGTATATGTGTCGTGCCAAAAATACTCAGACAAAAATGTGTTGATAGTATTGAAAAAACGTTGTCTATACTTAGTAGAATAGATACGTATAGAATTGGTCATGCTAAAAGTTCTGTTAGGTATGCTATGCCAAAGGAACGTATACTACAATACAGTCATGTACGATTTGATAATCCTAAAATAATTAGGAGTTAAAATTAAGACTAATCTCTGAATTATCTCAGTGTTATCAATGGAATGTTATCTTTCACCTGTGTGAAGAAAGGTGACTAATTACACGGAACATAATGACACATCATTAGCTAAATAAATGATGTCATTATATTGAAAGCAGGTTAGTGTTGTTTGTGTAAAGATAAGAAGTTGTAGTTGTTTGGAAAACGGACAAATTAAAAACATAGCTTGTGGAAGCGCGGGTTATGCTAAATTTTTCTAATTGCTAATTGGCTGTGAACGAAAGACATGGAAATTACGTTCTGCCGGGAACACAAGACAGAATGCAGATCGAAATATAGGAAGGATTGCACAATACCTTAATTCTCCGGGGACGTCCTCGCGGCTGAGGAGCGGCTGTCGAGTGCAGGCAACTGGAGCGCTCTGACGTGAGGTGCGCGTTGTGAGTAACCGATTGGCCACGAGTTTCAACTGCGGCCGCTTTTTAAGCGGTCTCTCTCGTACTAAAGCGAGAAGATATGTGCGGGAATAGGATAGAGGATAGGACCATCCACAGCCAATCAGATTAGTCGTTCAATGACATGAAGTTATAGATAAAAGACCTAACCGTTCTTTCTACGCAGCGTAACCATTCCCCCCGGGCTTGAAGGGATGCCTTCAAGAGTTGAAGGCGAAATTCGTGAAATTAAACTACAATTTAAACTATTATCTATACGTAAATATCAATGAAATCAAATAATTAATTACTAATGCTAACCTAACCTTGGATGACGAGAGCCGAATTTATTGTTTAGGCAATGGGCAAAGACGAACGACGGGACGCAAGTAGGATCCAGTCAATGTCTTAACTCGGGCGATGCGAGTGACTCCTGTGGAGTCAGGAAAAACTTCTTCCACGACACCCAAAGGCCAGTGAAGTGGGGGCGAATTATCTACTATGAGAATCACAACCGTACCGACAGTGACTGGATCGATCGGCGTGTTCCATTTACGACGCGATTGTAAAGTGTGAAGATATCCGCTTCTCCAGCGCTTCCAAAACGATTGTACTAATTGGTCTAACAATTTATGTCTCGAAACAATTGTTCTCTCGTCTATCTCCTCGGCAGGCAAGTATTTTAAAGGGGTGAGATTCAGAAAGTGCGCTGGAGTCAAAGCTAGTGGTTCTGAAGGATCACTAGAGAGTGTCCTACAAAGAGGTCTAGTATTCATTACTGATTCGACTTGAGTAAGAACGGTATTTAACTCTTCAAACGAAAGGATGGTATCACCTATTACACGGTATAAGTGAATCTTTAAACTTCTAATATTAGCCTCCCAATTACCGCCGAAATGGCTAGCAGTCGGGGCATTAAGTGACCAATTTATGCGATTTTCAGCTAACATGTGACCAAATTCGGTGTTGTGATATTTCGAACAAAGGAAGTCGTGAAGTTCCGAAAGTTTACGCTTAGCGCCAATGTAATTTGTCCCGTTGTCCGAGTAAATCCTACTAACCGGGCCGCGCCTTGATAGGAATCGTTTGAAAGCACTCATAAAACTGACTGTACTAAGATCACCGGCTAGTTCGATATGTACCGCGCGTGTAGTCATGCAGACGAACAGACACACGTATGCCTTGGTAGAACGAATGCCTCGGCCGCGAGACATGGTAACCTTGAAGGGACCAGCGTAGTCCGTGCCCGTGTGAACGAACGGTTTAGTTGCTTGAACTACACGACAAGACCGATGATCTGCCATCTCAGGGAAACTTGGCTTGGGACGGAGACGAAAGCAGGGAAGACACTTATGAATCCTATTCCTAATTAAATTGCGTGCAGAAAGTATCCAATATCTTTGACGTAACAGTGACATCAGCAGGTCGGGACCCGCGTGGCAATTCAATTTATGATGGTATTCGACAAGCAAATTCAGAATAGGATCTTTTCTTGGGAGTAGAATTGGATATTTCGCTTCATAACCCAAATCTGAATTTCTTAAACGGCCTCCGACTCTAATGAGTCCGTCTTTGAGGAAAGGTTTCAAGTGCCGAAGAGAATGACTACAATCCTTGCCTTCTCTGAGTCTGGCAATTTCCTTTGAGAAATAGAAGCGTTGAATTTCACGTAGAATGAGTAGTTCAGCGAAATCGTAATCCGATGCTGACATGCGGTTATTAACCGGTAACAACTTAGCAAAACGACAAACGTAAATTACCACTCTAAGTAATTTACTCCAAGACGAGATACGATCGACTAAACAAAGAATAGAAGATCTTTCGTTAGGTGCAGCGACTAACAACGAATTTTTCTTCTCTTCAGGTGCTTCAGACACTGAGGAGGGATTGAAAGGAGCGACAGGCCATTGTGAAATGTCCAAGTGAGCCCACGGGGGTCCCCTGAACCAAAGCGGATGGTCTATAATTTGTGAGGGTGTGAGTCCGCGTGAAAGACAATCTGCTGGATTGTCCGCACCGGACACGTGATATAAATTTTGCGGTGACAAATCGCTTTGTATTTTCGAAACTCTGTTGGCTACAAAGGTATTCCAACGATGGGGCGACGAATGTACCCAACAGAGCGCGACCGTCGAATCCGAAAATGCGAATATGTCACGGAAAACTATTCGGTTTTGACAAGCGACCACGACATTTCTTATTAGCTGGGATAACACAAGAATAGCACAGAGCTCAAGACGAGCGAGAGAAACTACATTTTTGGGAGAGACCTTAGACTTAGCTGTTATCAAATTGACTGTATTGCCATCGCTATTGTGGACGTGGAAATAAATCACTCCCCCGTATGCTTTCTCGCTAGCGTCCGCGAAAGCTAAGAGTGTGACCACACTATCAGCGACAATACCAACGTGGCGTGGGATTTTTATGTTGCAGAGCAAAGGAAGCTCTTCCCTAAAGCGAGTCCACAACCTGACTATATCTTCAGGTGGTGTCTCATCCCAGTCACAGTTGCATAGCCAAAGCTTCTTGATAAGAAGCTTGGCATGCAAGACGACAGGCGCGACAAATCCCATGACGTCCCATGTTTTAGCGATGCACGATAATATTGTACGCTTAGTACAAGTCTGAGTGGGAGTGTTTACTCTCATGGCGAAGTGATCTGACGTGGGCGACCAACACAAACCAAGTACTTTATGTTGGTCGGACCCGTCGAACTCCTTGTCAGCTGGCAGACGATGCGAAAGCGGGATAGAATTCAATACTACTTGTGAATTACTGGTCCACTTGACCAACTCGAATTGACCCGCCTTCATGAGACCAATCATCTCTGAAGCGGTAGAAATGCCCTGGGTTTCCGTGAGGACGGAATGGACAAAATCGTCCATGTACAATCCCGTGGCGACAATGGCTTTAGCCTGAGGGTACGAGTCACCCTCATCCTCCGCCAGCTGCTTAATAGTTCGCAGCGCGTGAAAGGGGCTAGATTTGAGTCCAAAAACGACACGATTGAACTCATAAACTTGCAAAGGTTCCTGCGGCGAAAAACGATACAAGATGCGTTGGAAACGCCGATCAGGTTCTCGGACTCCAATGCTGGGAAACATCTGACGAATGTCTGATGAAAGCGCGATCGAAAACAAACGAAAATTAACTATAATGTTAAACAAATTCCCTTGTAGGTTCTGTCCACCATACAAGAGATCATTAAGCGAAACGCGGGTAGTAGTTTTACAACTACCATCGAGAACGACACGAAGTTTGGTTGTGACCTTATCATCTCGGATCACACCATGATGCGGAATGTAGTACGAAGGTTCCGAAGGATCAGGAATTGTAGGTGAAATATAGCCCTTCTCTAAATATTCTAGGATGACGTTGTCGTACGCGGCCTTTAAATTAGGAGAAGCTTGCATCTTCCTTTCCAAGCAGAGAAACCGGCGTTCACTTGCTTGACGTGAGTTGCCCAGGGATTCGACATCACCCTTGAAAGGCAAAGCGACTACGTATCGTCCGTCACTATTTCGAGTGGTAGTGCGGGCATAAAACTCCTCACATAATTTGTCATCTAGGCTGAGTACCGGGGGAACATTTACTTCTTCCAATTCCCAGAATTTTCGTATCGCTACGTCTAACGGCTCCGCGGTGCAACAATACGAAACGGTCGAATTGTCATCGATGAGAACCGGCGCCTTACCAACAATTACATAGCCGAGTACAGTTTGCAAGGCGATTGGAGACGCATGTGTAGGCTGACCTTGAACTCTGTTAGATAAGAGTAAGTGCGGGAAAGTCGAAGCACCGATCAATAATTGAATCGGATTTGAAGAAAAATATGTATCGTCTGCTAACTGTAAGTTTTTAAAATTATGCAAAAGCGAAACGTCAACCGTGGCAGTTGGCAAACGTTCAGTAATTTTATCTATTACGAATGACTCAATATTATAATTTATACTAGCTTCTGCCCGCGACTTCGTACGCGGATCCTGTTGCTTATGCCAGCGGCAACGGGGTCGTCAAAGTCGAAGTTCTGAAACGTCTGATATCGAATTCTAGGAGCCCGGGGACGGAACAACAACGGGATGCGCGAGACGATTCGAGACGTTACAGATCTGTCATTTTTGTAAGTCAACAGGAAATGCCCATCAGACTAAATAACTTTTACTCGGCGACCTCCCTGACGGCGTCGGCGTAACATATTACGCAGCTCGCCCTGGCTGAGGGAGAGTCGCACCAGGCGGCGGCCGACCTGGCGACGCAAGCGGTTGCGACGGTCGTTGATAGGATACGGCAGTTGGGGCTCGACGTGGCGCTGCACAAAACAGAGGCCATGTGTTTTCATGGCCGTCTGAACGCGCCACGGTAAGAGTCCCACATAACGGTGGGAGGGGTTCGCATCGCTTCGGGAGGACGATTAAGTATCTGGGACTCGTCCTCGCTCCTCGACAGCCGGTGGAATTTCAGGAAGCATTTCCTGAGTTTGGCCCCAAAGCTGAACCGGGCAACAGCCGCTCTCTTCGCCTGCCCGATCTTAGCGGGCCAAACATCTCCTGCCGGAGGCTGTACGCCGGTGTCGTGCGGTCCATAGGCCTCTACGCGGCCCCCGTGTGGGCCCTGAGCATCCGGACCCGACCACTAATAAGCTGGTCACATGCCAGAGGGTCATATTATGGCTATCCGGATGATCCGAGGTTACCGCACGAACGCCGGTGAATCGGTCAACCTCCTTGCCGGATTGCTGCCCTGGGATCTGGAGGCGACTGCCCCCCAGCACGTGTATGAGTGGCGTGTGGAGGCGCACCGCGCCGGGTTGAATCCAGAGGAAGAGCTCCGGCGCAATCTCAGGGCAGTATGGAGGGAACGACTGTCGCCCTCTTTGAGGAGTGGCTGGGTAGGCATCACGGCGTCCTGACCTACCGCATGACGCAGGTCCTCACCGGACACGGATGTTTCAGGAAGTACCTGTGTCTGATAAGGAGGGAAGAAACGCCTGGGTGTCACCACTGCGAGGATCGCCCGGAGAACACGGTGGAGCATACGGTGCAAGACTGCCCCGCATGGGCAGATCACCGCCGTGTCCTCACAACGGCTATAGGCAGAGACCTCTCGCGCCCGGCATTGGTCGAGGCCATGCTGCGGGGCGAGATGGAGTGGGAAATGTCGCCTCCTTCTGCGAAGCAATCAAGCTTGCGGAAGAGGCGGGCTGCGTGAGGGAGAGGACAGCGTCCTCCCTCCACCCTAGCCGCAGTGGTAGACGCCCACGGCTACGGACGTCGGCAGACGATCTGCGGCCACCGTAGGCGCGGGTATGCGAGCGGCGAGTAATGGGCGACTTGCTGTCCGACCATGGACCATGCCCGGGTCGACGGCCCACGCTGTGTGCGTTGTGTTCCACGCGCGCCTGAAAGAGTGTCAGCAGTATGACGGGGCCCCCCTCTAGAGGGCCAAAGCCTGCCGGGGTCGCGGGACTTATCCCATTACCGTGACCCTGGAACGTGAAGGGTCATTCCCGCCCTGCCGTGGGTGGGAGGACTCATTTGATGAATTTACCACGTTAAAAAAAATTACGTCATTCCTATATTTGCTATAGTGTCGCTGGGCGCTTAGAATTCCACAACAGGTGTTCCAGATCTTCAATTTTTATACGTCAACAGAGAGTGCTCATCAGGCTGAACAACTCTTGCTAAGACGGATTCCTGTATAATAAATGAAATCGTGTAACGCCGCAACCGCTATGTCCCTGCATTTTAAATCTGTTATCTTCAAAAATATTCATTTAAATTTCATACTGTAAAGGGCCATATTGATCTATATTACATGCACAATTTATTTTAGGTACTTAATTGGATAAGGATTCATGCTGTATTACTTAAAATCGCTTTTTCATAAATAAGCCATTATTTTAGTAAAGTAAAGGATAAAAAATGGTTATCGTGGGTTATCCCTAAGAGATAGACATATACCATCGCGGACTTTGTTGCAGACCTTTTTAAGGTGTATAATACTGTAGTACATCATTTTGATCTATCTTGTAGGGTTCAGCCAGCGTTTGCAATGTAAGCGCAAAAAAAAGAGTTTATTTACGACCTTACAAAACCTCTAAAATTATCAGAGTTTCTCTACGACATTATGCATGTATTATACATAAAAACCTTTCTCTTGAGCCACTCTATCTTTTAAAAAAAACTGCATCAAAATCCGTTGCTTAGTTTCAAAGATCTAAGCATACAGGGGGACAGGAAGCGGGAAGCGACTTTACTTTATACTATGTAGTGATTACGATTGAAACGAGAATAAAATTTAATTTGTACGGAACCCTGTATTTGTTTACTAGCACCTCCTATGCCCCTGACGGTTGCACAGGCAGGTTTATTATTTATGTTCAAACCCAAAAGTTGACAACAATCCCGCGTGATAAAGTTACTTTGAGAAGCGCTGTCTAATATTGCGCGAACAATATGTTCTTTGCCAAAAGAATCTACTACAATAACTTGCGCGGTAGCAATCAATATGGTGGTTGGGCCCCGGTATAAAGAATTAATACGGTTCTCATCAGTCGCGCACAACGATATATCAGTCTGCTTCGTAAGTCTCTCAGCAGAGGGCGTGCGAGCGCCGGTCGACCTTGAACCGTGCGCGTCGCTCAATTTATTGCCGAAGCACAACAAACTATGGTGTTTAGAGCTACATTTTTTACAAGTGGACTTTGACCCACAAGCGGACACACGATGTTTTGGACTTAAGCAATTAATGCATAAATTGTTTGATTTCACAAACTTAAATCTCTGATCGGGTTTATAACTATTAAATACTTTACACTTATATACGTGATCATGTTTCTCCTTACACAAAACACACGCGGTAGGTTCGTTCTCAGCTATACAGGTGTATGCATTAGTATGTTTGCGATTTGCAGGTGATTTATTGTTAGAGACCGTTGACGAAGTTCGTTCTAACACCTTTATATGCTCACGAACAAACTCAACTAATTCACTAAAAGATGGAATTTCGGAACTACTCGATTTTAATTGATGATTAGATTCGAATGCCCGTACAGTGTCTATGTCGAGTTTTTTAAGAGCGATATGCAATAAAATAAAATCAGCGTGGTCATGGACCTTTATGTTTTTAAACCCGGCTACCGACGTTGCGAATTTATCGAGAAATGATTCTAAAGTAGCCGGCGAACCTGACGAAATAGATTTAAATTCAAATAATTGATCTAGATATGAAGTTGCCGATTGCCGTTTATCTTCATACCTTTCACAAAGTGAATCGAATATAAGAGGGTAATTATCAGCTGACGGAGTAATTCCTGCACATATCGAACGAGCTTTGCCTGTTAATTTTCCAATTAAATAATATAATTTCTCGCATGCTGTTAGCGAACTATTATTATGCACGGCATTTCGAAAACTGGCGATGAACAGCGGCCAATTTTTAATATCCCCATTAAATTCGGGTATTTCAATCGGGGGCAAGCGAGGAGATTTCTTACATTCACTAGGTGCCTGAACCTGCAATTTCTTCTCTGCCCGCTTCACCCTACCCAGTAAATCTTCGAATGAAGAAAGTGCCTGATAGTCGACGACATAATCAGGATTTAATTTAAGTTCATGAGCGATTATATCGTCCAGCGCACATTCAAAATCAGTACGCAACGAATCTATTGTTTCACAGTCACACAAGAACGATTCTTTATCGAATTCCTCCGAATCAATATTTTTCAATTTATCGCAAATACGTTGCATACGAGAAAATATTCGATCTCTTTTTCCTAACAATCGTTTAAGAGTAATATCTGTAGGCGCCATCTAGCAACCTTCTAATAACGATAATTAAATAAATATGTAACACGCGAAATACGTTGTGAAAGCGATGTGAGCGAATAATTTACCTAAGTGGGTATTTATTTTTACAATAATGCGTCGGTGATTGAGCGCGAAGCGGTAATTCAACGGTAATATTTTAAAATAATGCGGGATTAAGCGAAATAACCAGTTATAGTAACGATTACTAGCTGGTGTTACGAATATACAACGGTTTTACCGAGAATTTAACTATATACCCACACCTGTCGGCGAGACAAGTGTTTGGTACAAAACTAATTAGAATACGAGTATTTTTTTCCGACTACGAATGGCGAATGGTTATCACTGATTTCAATAACTATCCAGGCTCGTTAGGACCAAATGGAAGCGCGGGTTATGCTAAATTTTTCTAATTGCTAATTGGCTGTGAACGAAAGACATGGAAATTACGTTCTGCCGGGAACACAAGACAGAATGCAGATCGAAATATAGGAAGGATTGCACAATACCTTAATTCTCCGGGGACGTCCTCGCGGCTGAGGAGCGGCTGTCGAGTGCAGGCAACTGGAGCGCTCTGACGTGAGGTGCGCGTTGTGAGTAACCGATTGGCCACGAGTTTCAACTGCGGCCGCTTTTTAAGCGGTCTCTCTCGTACTAAAGCGAGAAGATATGTGCGGGAATAGGATAGAGGATAGGACCATCCACAGCCAATCAGATTAGTCGTTCAATGACATGAAGTTATAGATAAAAGACCTAACCGTTCTTTCTACGCAGCGTAACCAGCTTGAGTTAATAAACACAGTTCCAACTTTTGCAGCTGCTATCGTTTACATCTGATTTGTGTTATAGTTTTTGTTCCAAATAAACGATTCTGATTTTGATTTGAATGATGAGAAAAATAGCGAGAGAATTTTCTGCCGGAGACTGAATTTCCTGATAACTACAACCTTAGTATGGGTTACTTCTAGGCAAGCTACTCAGCTATCGTATCCGAGGTGTCAAAGAAGTTTTCTAACCAGAAAAAAGCCCTGACAAGACGAAAAAAGGTTTGAAGACTATCATTAGAGCTTAAAGCGGGACGTTCACCATAAGCCGTGCTTGCAATAGTACCTATTATACGCATACGCCAGGTAATAATATTGAATCTCAATTAAAATACTGTCTCGATTTCTTTAAAAGCTGCTCCTGAATTTGTATTTTGAGCACTGGCATAGGTCACACGGTTGTTGATTCGTTACAAAGATAGGGATCAGGATTGTTATCGAGATACACTATTAATTTCCATTTTAAATGAGCATATTAGTATTGTCAACGTCACCATGAGAATGAAATGGAGAATTCGACTCTGTTGAGCATGACCGCGACTGTTTGGTGGGTAATAAAACAAGAAAGTAATGAAATTGGATGTAGCCAAAGTGAGCTTCTGGTGTACTGAATCAGAAGGTTTCATTTTCAAATTCCATCGCCGTCGGTACTAGGTGCACATTCCATCATTTCATACGAAACTATCAATGCTTTTATTGTGCGCTCAGAGCGGGGTGGGATTCCCTGCCCGAGTATGTGTTTGCTGATAGCTACAACTTTGGAATGTAGTCATAACCTAGACCTACACAAGTCTACACAAGTGACTTACTTCTACACAAGTGTGCTTTACCGTCGACCATATAGTGGTCAGGTAGTGGTCAAACATGAGTCTATAAGCTAAATATAGGGTGTCCACAAAGAAGTTTTAGGTTTAAATAGGTCGAGTATACACATACCGCTCATGTCGACCACTCTCCACATCCTCGTTGCTCTGGTACATGGAGTACCCTCGACGAGACAGCTCCTCATTGGGCGCCAGGCCAGGGTTGTGGAATGCGTGGTTCTTGTCATTGCTGTCCAGCTTTAGCTTTCTGGAATTTGGAAGGTTAAAGAGTTAATTTAACATCATTGGAGAGACAAGCCAGAGGAAATTTTATTCAGTTCCGTTCAGCTTTTAGGCGCGGGAAAGCGCCCAATTTGTTCATTGAAAGACCGGTCCAGTTAGTTAAGATTGTATTTATAATGAAGTTTCCACAAAATTACACACAACTTAGCACGGTACAATTACGGTCATATGAATATAATATCCTTGTTACAATAACGTGAGTTACGGCATATATAATACTTTGTGATTCCTTGAAATTCGACCGGTAACGACAAGTCTGGTGAGCGGTGTGCCGGGCATAGACAAATATACCTAACCATAGTGTTGTCACTATGGGTTAGGTATATTTGTGCCTACTACCACAGATAATGTAAGAAATTAGTTCGCCACAAGCTGTTTTGATGTGATTAAGATTCAGTACGGTTGTAGGCCCTATTGTTTACCTACAGTCGTATTTACTTTGAACCTGCTAACGATTTCTGAAGCTTGAACAGTGTTTCTCAAACTGTTACGTATATATATACATACCGAAACGTAATGGAGGGAATGCAAATGTGTGGTGCTTCGATCAATAATAGTACTATTGGTGTGGAGTCTGTGATGAAGCTATGTCAGATGGGGGGGAAGACTCATTTGATATTATCTACCACGTTAAAAAAATCGGGTGCAGTTGAATATCAGTATTTATACGGTAAGACTGTAATAATTACAGCCGCACTGGCCGATCTTCCGGGTTAAGCAGTGCTTGCTGAGGTTGGTCTGTGGATGGGCGACCATCTGTCATAGCAAGTTTCCTCCGTGCCTCGGAAAGCACGTAAAGCCGTTGATCCCGGCTGTCATTCGTTACTGTTAGTCAGAAGCTCATAAATCTGACAACCAGTCTTACCATAGGGTATCGTATTGCCCAGTTACTGGGTTGTGGAGGTCCGATAGGCAGTCGCTCCATGTAAAATACTGATATTCAGCTGCATCTGGTGCGACTGGAAGCCGACCCTAATATAGTTGGGAAAAGGCTCGGCAGATGATGATACGGTAGGACTGTGTTCATTAGAAATTGGGGTCAATAACTGTAAAGACTGCCAAAGAACTACAAATTCTAAGCAGGAACAGCTTAACGAAATTCCCAGGCACGCACGGAGAAAGCTCACCCATCTACAGAACGACCTAGGCAAGCGCAAGGCTTAACCTTGAAGATCGATCTGCACAGCTATTATAATTTAGCCACGTGATCTTCTGAAGCCGATTATTCTATAAATATGAATAAATGGAGTTTATTAATAGACGTTATTGTTTGCACGTGGAAATACTTCAGTTTCAAGGTTTTATAAGCGTTACTTACTAGATTTAGCCCGCGGATTTGGTTGCGTTGATTTAGAATTTAATAATTAATTCGAGTTGTAATTATAATTCAAACATTTTTTACGTTCCGCAGTCAAGTCCCGCGACCTCTGACCACCTTAGGGTCTAGATGCGGAAAAGGGAGCCCTCAACAATAACAATGACTCTGGCTACTTCTTGGTTTCGTTAATAGGTGCGTCCACACAGACCGAGCAGCCTGGCGAGGCATTTGCCGCGCGAGGAAACTGCCTCGCGAGGCTGCTTGCTCTATGTGGAATTGTGGACGTGCCTATTGTTTCTCGGCCGAGACACGTCCACACCAACCGAGCTGCTTTGCGCGGCAAATGCCTCGCGAGGCTGCGCGCTCTGTGTGGACGCACCTGTTTAGTGGTATAAGTACAAAATTAAATAAAGCAGTAATACGTACTGAACCCTCATCCGCCCTGAGGCCTGCATCTCGGCGACCTTCTTGCGAAGACTGCGCACCTGGATGAAGAGCACGATGGCCACTATGAATACCGCCAGCCATGCTGCCGCGAACACGCTCGCTACCACTATGATCTGAGTCTCTGCGTCCTGCGGTCATGAGTGAGGTCAAGTTATTACGTGGGAAGAGAGGAGAATAATGTTTGGAGTTAGATTTTTACAGCATTTTTTTTTAAATATCTTTTCTTAGTTCTTCACAAAGACATTTAAGTCAAGATGGTGATGTTTTAGGTCACAAATACATAAAATTATAAAGAACTAGCGGCCCGCCCCGTGCTTCGCTACGTGTTACAAAAAATGTGATAAATGAAGAACCGCTCGA
This sequence comes from Agrotis exclamationis, assembly GCA_950005045.1. Taxonomy (NCBI): domain Eukaryota; kingdom Metazoa; phylum Arthropoda; class Insecta; order Lepidoptera; family Noctuidae; genus Agrotis; species Agrotis exclamationis. The sequence goes on from OX465427.1 coordinate 1,064,145, forward strand.
CTGATTTGGTGCAAACTTCACATAAATAATCTACAAAATAGTCCGAACAAAGCCTAAACATTTGGTTTGGATAGGTGAGCCCGTTCTTGAGTTATAAAGGGGAACACCCAAATACTCCGAAATATTTTATTCCGAATTTCGGTATTCCGATTTTCAAAACTCCGAATATCATAATACCTAAAAATTACAATATCTATTATTAAGAATCACGAAATTTATTTAACCGAAAGTCGTATATCCGATTTCTTAGTTTTCCGATTTTCACATATTCGAAAAATGCAATGCTCGATGAGTTCTCATTCCGAAAAACGAAATTCCGATTTTCAATATTCCGAATAAACTGATTTTTTCGGAATATTGAAAATCGGAATTTCGTTTCTCATTCTACAAAGTCAGTGCTAGAAACGAATTGCTGCAAAACCGGCTCCACGTAGTTTTGTCTACCGTACTCTTAGAGAGTTATTTAAGCCTGTGTAGGCGCGGAGTGGTGAGGCGTATCCTCTGGACTTTGACTGTTTGCCTTCAGGATTGTTATTAGGAGAACTTAGGATCCATGAGCGAGCGAAGCGAGCTCGGGACTTGGGGCACCCCGACTCGGACAGGTTAGGTTCGAAGGGGATGGCGGGGTCTGAAAGACCCCGCCATCCCCTTCGTGTTAGGTTACTTTAAACCTTGCTCACAGAAATAGGAGCCCCGCGAAGCGGGGCTCCGTCGATCTACCTTGGTAGGTGGTAGTCAACAAATTGACCAAGGATGCAAGAGCGAGCGAAGCGAGCTCGGGACTGGGGGCACCCCGACTCGGACAGGCTAGGTGCGAAGGGAATGGCGGGGTCTGAAAGACCCCGCCATCCCCTTCGTGTTAGGTTACTTTAAACCTTGCTCACAGAAATAGGAGCCCCGTGAAGCGGGGCTCCGTCGATCTACCTTGGTAGGTGGTAGTCAACAAATTGACCAAGGATGCAAGAGCGAGCGAAGTGAGCTCGGGACTGGGGGCACCCCGACTCGGACAGGTTAGGTGGGAAGGGGATGGCGGGGTCTGAAAGACCCCGCCATCCCCTTCGTGTTAGGTTACTTTGAACCTTGCTCACAGAAATAGGAGCCCCGCGAAGCGGGGCTCCGTCGATCTACCTTGGTAGGTGGTAGTCAACAAATTGACCAAGGATGCAAGAGCGAGCGAAGCGAGCTCGGGACTGGGGGCACCCCGACTCGGACAGGTTAGGTTCGAAGGGGATGGCGGGGTCTGAAAGACCCCGCCATCCCCTTCGTGTTAGGTTACTTTAAACCTTGCTCACAGAAATAGGAGCCCCGCGAAGCGGGGCTCCGTCGATCTACCTTGGTAGGTGGTAGTCAACAAATTGACCAAGGATGCAAGAGCGAGCGAAGCGAGCTCGGGACTGGGGGCACCCCGACTCGGACAGGTTAGGTTCGAAGGGGATGGCGGGGTCTGAAAGACCCCGCCATCCCCTTCGTGTTAGGTTACTTTGAACCTTGCTCACAGAAATAGGAGCCCCGCGAAGCGGGGCTCCGTCGATCTACCTTGGTAGGTGGTAGTCAACAAATTGACCAAGGATGCAAGAGCGAGCGAAGCAAGCTCGGGACTGGGGGCACCCCGACTCGGACAGGTTAGGTTCGAAGGGAATGGCGGGGTCTGAAAGACCCCGCCATCCCCTTCGTGTTACGTTACTTTGAACCTTGCTCACAGAAATAGGAGCCCCGCGAAGCGGGGCTCCGTCGATCTACCTTGGTAGGTGGTAGTCAACAAATTGATCAAGGATGTAAGAGCGAGCGAAGCGAGCTCGGGATTGGGGACACCCCGACTCGGACAGGTTAGGTTCGAGTTAGGTTAAGCTAACAGAAATAGGAGCCCCGCAATGCGGGGCTCCGCTGAACCACCTTAGTGGTAATATAACTCAGGAATTCAGGATGCGATAGCGAGCAAATTGTGTCTTGGGGCACCCCGACTCTGACAGCTTTCGTTCTTCTCACAGGGATTTTTTGTAATATTATGAATGAAAATACGTAACTCAAAAATAAATTATTTTAATTACTCAAAAAAAAAATTATAAAAGGAATTATTATCATTGACAAGAAAATATTCTTATTGAAAAGAAATTCTTTTATTGAAAAGTTAAGAGACATTTTGACAAGGCGTTTTAAAAGCATACTTTTCTCTGCTAAGCGATTAAATTTTCGGAATTCTCATTATTCGGAATTTTAATAATCGGAATTTTAACGATCGGAATTCGTGTTTTTGATGTTTCGGAAAATTATTAATTCGGAATTTTTGATATTCGATCTATTGAAACTCGGTATTTTGAAAATAGTAATTATAAATGTTAGGAATATTGAAATTTCGGAATTATGAAAATAGGAATAATGATCAATCGGAGTTGTTATTTAGGAATTTTGAACCATTCGGAATTATGAAAATCGGTATTTTGAAATTCGTATTTATGAATTTCGGAATAAAGTTTTTCGTATTATCGTAGTGTACCCGTTATAAAGTTACAACGAAAAGTGGCATTGATTTTTTTATAAAATAGAAGAAGAAGAAGAAAATAACATGTGAGGAATGTTGTGCACAATAAATATTAATACTATAGTATACATCAATCCTAAGTGCTATTAAGTACATAAGTTATATAAAAGCTAGGACTAATATTGTATACCTATGTAGGTTTAATCACAAACAGTTTATTAATGTAAAAAACTACAAACGTCCTCGATTCAGAAGTTCACTAAAACAACTATACTAAAACTGTAGGTATGTGAAATGACATGGAAAAACACGCTCAGTTATTAAGTTTTTGACAGGAAAATAAATAAAAAGCTTACCATAATTAACAATATCAAAAACTATGCCACTTAAAAATTAACAAGCATTATAAAATTGTTCGTTATACAAGAAACCTCAAACACACTACACAAACACTTCGAGAAATTAACACAAAATGACGGCGACCAATTAAAACGAGGGTAGATAAAGAAATATGGGTGAATGATTGTGGGTTGTTGATAACGACAGTCATTTACGAAATAAATGACGACGTAGCATTCTCTTCAATAGATATGGCTATTGTTTGAATAAATTTTTATTTGGTTGTTGCTTGCAACAGTGCCGAAATATCAGAATTAATACTATGTTCTAATGAAAGTGTTATTTCGTCAATAGCGACAGCCATGTTATTTAATTTTCTTTAGCTTATGTTTTAGCCACTAAATTTCTATATGTTTTCTTAAAAATCCTTTTTTATAGCAGTTTTTGTGTGATGTTGATGGGTAGCAAACACACACATCCTCAAAGACGCTATTATAAACTAGTAAGTTTTTCAGGATTGAGATTCTGGTCCAAATAAATATTTCTCACGTTCTCATTAAGAGAGATCAGTTCCAGTCAGTAAACAAACACTTAGATAAAACATTGGCAGCTGAGCTTCCGTCGATAACGAATCGATATCATTCCTCGTCACGAATTTTATCATTTTATCTCAGATTTGTATGAAATTCCGATATTATTTCTATCACGATAGAACGCGGCATGTTTTCACTCTTAGTAATAAAATTGTTTTATATATTTATTGATACATACAAGCAAAAGCATCAAAGAAATAATTATGCTCAATTTTATCAGGTTTTTCTTTTCCGTGTCGTAAATTCTCTGTATAATTCTCTGAAGTTTATCGATTATCGGAAACGTTTCATTACTTTGAAGTTAATGATGTAATTAATGACGATAACACTGAATTTGTAAGAGTAGGAGCATAAAGAGTATGTGGGTACAATAATTGTGTAGAAGAGAACAATTTTATGGAATGATGATAACACTAACAACCAAATGTTATGAATGAATCGGTCGGAGTAGCCATGTCAAATTAATAAACCAAGAATTGATTGAACATTAAGTTGTCAAAGAGAAAAGGAAAAAAGTATTATTGTAACTCATCTATCTTACGATCTTACTGCTATTTTATTTAAAATTACAGTTGGCGAGGATGGATGGATGGATGTTTGTTTCGACGTGGCCACGGCTGAAGTGACATCTGCCGTCAGCAAACGCCTGTTACACGTAAAAAGGGTTGAACGAAAGTGGGTTAAGCCGCGGACATAAGATAGTGTTTCTATACTTGTTGACTAGCACTTAGTCATGCTAATAAGTTTCTCAATAGTTAATGTAACACATTTTCTTCATAAGTGGGAATTCCATTTCGAAAAATCTCATACTGTTGATCGTGCTCACGTTAGTGATAAGCGTGAATCATGTTTGAAAAGAAAGAATTCTTGAGATTATCAATGAAAGCAGATAGCTTGTCTGTCAATATGTGTCCATAACAGTAACAATCATAATTTCTGTAATTGGGGATTATTTCTCTAATATCTTCAAGAGCTTTCAATCGTTAAACATAACAACGAACGAATTCTTAGTTTATAAGACAATTTACTAATATATTTTTCAAACTTCAGAAGTTCTAATCTATTACAAAGTTCGGCCAACAACACGCATGAACAGACGCACACATTGTATTCGCTTAAGCCTCTGTTTCTTTTAAAATAACCCGTAATTCTACAGCATATAGTTCAAAATATTGTACTTACCATCTTTTAAGTTATTAGTAGACACATCGTTGAGTTGCGCTGCCGGTGATGGCTGTGTGCACACTGACCGTTATCACTAGATACTGCTGATAACACCGACCGTCCAACTTATCGCTTCACTTTGTTGGAGGAAATTTATTAACATGCTCTGGAGCATGCTCTTGTACAGGAACTTAACGACGACGATCTGGAAAGCATAAAGTTTTAATTACAACATAGTAATTAGTTAGCATTATTATAGTTTCAGTTGAAATTTTACGCTGGTAGAGGCCCATTCCGATTTTCAAAGTTGACCGTCTTAATTTGGTAGGTTTTTCTTATTTTTATAATACAATGGGCTTGCTCTTGGCCTCAATATAGCCCAGAGGCAAAGACCAGACCTAAGATGGAGCAAACACACACAAAAATAATTGAAACTGAAGTTTATGTAAGTGTTTAATTACTGAATCATTTGCGATTATTCATGAGTTCGGTTATGCTGCGTTGGCTTGATGATAGGACACGAACCGTTCAGACAGGTGATCAACTTTTTTTTTTTTGCGTGTTAAAATAATCAAACGAGCCCTCCCACCCCGGGCAGGGCGGGAAGGACTGTCAGACTTGTACTCACTAAAATCCACGGTGTCCTTCAATAGCCCTTTATGTTCCGGGGTCACGGTAATGAGATAAGTCCCGCGACCCCGGCAGGCTTCGGCCCTCTAGAGAGGGGCCCCGTCATTATGCTGACGCTCTTTGAGGCGCGCGTGGAACACAACACGCCGTCGACCCGGGCATGGTCCATGGTCGGGCAGCGAGTTGCCCTTTACTCGCCGCCCGCATGCCCGCGCCTACGGTGGCCGGAGATCGTCTTGCGACGTCCGTCGCCGAGGGCGTCCACCACCGCGGGTGGGGTGGAGGGAGGACATTGTCCTCTCCCTAACGCGGCCCGCCTCCTCCTTCGCGAGCATGACTGCTTCGCAGAAGGAGGCGACCGCTTCCCACTCCGTCTCGCTCCGCAGCATGGCCTCGACCAATGCCGGGCGCGAGAGGTCTCCGCCTATCGCCGCCGTGAGGACACGTCGGTGCTCTGCCCAAGCGGAGCATTCTTGCACCGTATGCTCTACTGTGTCCTCCGGGCGATCTTCGCGGTGGTGACACCCAGGCGTTTCCTCCTTTCTCCACAGGTACCTCCCGAAACTTCCGTGTCCGGTGAGTACCTGCGTCATGCGGTAGGTCAGGACGCCGTGACTCCTATCCAGCCACTCCTCAAAGAGGGGTCTTACCGCCGCGATTGCGGCGTGCCCGGCCGTCGGTTGCGACAGTCGTCCCCTCCACAGGTGATCAACTTGTGCAAGTTATCTCACAACTCTTTCCGGGCCGACCACTGCGATGCCGTTCATAATTATTCTGTAACCATTTAAGCAGTCCTAAAAACAAATTATCTATTTAGCACCCGAACTAGATTGACTAATTACAAGTTTGACTGTTTCTAGAAGTAGTAGAAATTAAGAAACTTATTTAAAGTTTACAAAATAGGTGAAAAAAGATACAGTCGGTCAAGATACGCTCAAAACAGAACTATGCGGTATCTGTTAGTAGATCAATCAGATAAGATTACAAACACGTTATCAAACAATGGCGTATTAAAATTTATAGATTTCACACATATAATGTTTACGTATTATGTGAAGTTGAAAATAATAGGATGGTATGCATTATAACCGATCGTATTTATGCACTTATTTAAAATCTCCCTTATCACGTTTTTTTTTTCTTCAATATGACTTTATGAGTTATATTGCAGTTAATTGTGATATGTAAGGGGATTTACTCCGTTATCCAGTATCAATCATCTGAAGAATAACTCATTTCATCAACAACATTTGGTATTTAACTAGCTAGAAAAAGGAGAGTAGGTATATGACATTTAATAATAACTTAGTGATTGCTGTATGTGAATTTAAATGTTTGTTCATAGTAGGTACACGTCTTAAAAATAAAACTATAAATGGCCTTCGACACACTTATCAAACCAAGTTTCATTCAAGAAGCCTTTGTAAAGATTTAGTGAAAATTTTGCATAGCCTTATTCATTGCACAAATATTATGAGACCACCCGAACGATACTTACAGTTAGAATTGACATATTGTTAAATTAATAAGGAACCAATTGGAGTTTATCAGTGTATCACAGGGTAAGATATTAGGACCAGCGTTATTTGCATGAGAAGGGTTAGGTACTTCAATCAAGTATAGGACTTAATGCAATTATCTTAATGTGAAGTGCTAAATAGAAGGTTCTATTGACTTCTACACTGTCTAACAAGTATTTTCATTTGAAGGGCATTATTTAAGTTAGGCATTCTCGTATTCATTTGACTGGTGCTCATAAACGGTGTAAATATATGATTAGATTAGTATTAAGTGTTTAGTATTGTTTTCAATTGGACATGCTTCTGGAATTTACTACTAAGTGGTTAACGTTATTAATTGTGTAAGTGCAGTAATGTGTTTCATAGTGTTAATTGAAATAGTCATCAAATCGCACCAGGGAAAATTTTATCTGATATATTTTACGATGCACGATGAAAGATGATAAATTACTGTTCAATATTATAGGATAAGTTAATTTATTAGTCATTAAAATTATCTGATAGCAAACGGACATGGATGTTACTAAGTTAAACCCAAATAACCTTTTCGCAATAGGTGTAAGGTATATTTTTCTTCATTGTAAATTAGATTACTTATCTATTTGTAAAATTATCTGTATTCAGTCATTAATTTCGGTTATTTTATAATACTGGATTTGGGGTTTACGCAGACAAATAGGTATCTATGAAGTAGACAAGAAGTCATGTTTCATTGTTACATAAATATAAATCCATGACATGTTTGTATGAGAACCACAGATCTGTCTGCCGTCCGGTGAGAGCTTCGGTCATACATAAGTGATGAATGATGATGAACAAAAGCTGAAGTATATTTTGTGTAGGTATTTATATTTTGACATAAATATTATTACTATTAACAAAACAAGTAAATAGTATTCGTAAACAGTCGGTGAAAAAAAGGTGAATCCGATTAAACTGTAGGCCTCTGCGAGCGCCTGATTAAAACTTATTACCACGAGACTTGTAACGTCCGATAAAGTTTTATTTCGATAAGGCAGTGATTACCTCACACATTGCGAGTGTTGCAGAAGCAATACAAAGAGTATTGGAGTAAAGCCTCCTGCAGACACACGCGATTAATCGCGCTGCGACAACGAGCCAAGCTAATTTCCACTCTATAAATACTGCGAATGGACCGCGACATGTCGCCCCGCGCGATTAATCGCGTGTGTCTGCAGGAGGCTTGATGTGAAGCGTATACGGAAAATTGTGAAGTTCAAGACACCCTCTACTCGCCCTAGTTAGTAGCAGTAGTCTAGAGATTTAGTCAAGGCAATGTTTGCAGCGATTATGCATTTGGAATATGCTCGGTTTTGAGACATGATTGAATAAAAGATAGGAATAATACGTAACTTTCACATATAAAGCCAATACATCTTTTAGGTTTAGGAGTCTTGAGTAAAGACTAAGTACAGAGGGAGAACCTCATAAAATAAAAGACACAGCAGTGACTACTACCACTGCCTTTTTAAGAGAAGGCAGAAATATCTTCTTCTTATCTTTCATTACAGAAATAAGATAAGAGCTCCTGAATGGTATTGGGAGAGGCCCAGCCCAACGGTGGGATATAGGACACACCACAGGCTAACGAAAAAAAATTCAGTAGTTAATAGTGCCAATAAACTACTTCGTTATATGTTTAAACTTTTTAAACTGACCTGGTCAGTTAGGTAGGTAACACTACTTATGAAATATCCCTCTCAAATTCTAATGATATTGCTCATTCATATCGGAGAGATAAATATGAATTTCAAGTAGGCTTTATAGGTTTTTAAGTGTAACTTCTATTATTGAAAACTGCCATAACATCGTGATTTCCATACAATAAAATCGGTATTCCGTTGACAATAGAAATAACATAGCAACTGCCATGAATCAGCACGAATTTATAGAACCTAAGGATTCTCATTCTATAGATTTTTGGCCTACAATGGTCGGCGTGATGTAAAGATTGCACATTATTATAATTTATTGTATTATTATGTGGGATTAGCATACGTATGCGGAAAATAGCAACATTCGCGTGGGCGGTGGCATGAATTTAATTTTGTTGTTATAAATGTGAATATTAGGCTGATTGCGCATTGTTAACTGCTTGATTGTTTAATCGATGTTCATTTGCATAGAATTTAAAATTTTGCATTGCAAATTAAATTAAAAACACCAAAAATATTTGAGTTCCGCCGAACAGTCAAAATCGAGGAAGATGGCATGAATAGGAACACTTTTCATAAAAATCTTAAAGCTATGGGATTTTAATAATTAAACAAAATATAAGAAGCCATACTTTTCTTATCTAAAGGAATATACGAAAAATTTAACTATTGGTAAGAAATACAACCCTAAAGATGACAATTCAGAGAATCTTATTATCTATAATCGGATAGATGCACCAGAAACTTTTACCCCGTGGGATAAAATTGAACTACCTACCTACTAAACGGGCGCAACAGCTTGCAAAGGTGATTCCTCTAACAGTCTAACATGTTGATCAAGATTACATACAAGTTTAATATAGATCAGACAAGAGCAAGATTGGATGGTATTTCCTTAATAAACAACACAAAAAATGTGGACTCATAAATCTTCAAACATTTGTAACATTGAAATAGATCAGAATGATATTCGACTGGTAATGGTGGCAGTATGTGGTTGATTTATGATTATTTTGTCCCATAATAAACGTAACTTATGTGTCCGGGTAATTACGGCTAGCCTTATCAAGTGATCCCATTTTTAATTGAATGTCAAAAGTTTTTAGAACCACAATCATTCTGTTCATAAGTTCAGTAAAGCTATAAGTGATTCCATTGATATCGATGAATAAGCTTCAAAGCTCCATCTTGCAGGTTTTAAATCAGAAACTGTTGCTAAGAACTGAGTGCAAACAGCAGTATTCCTACTAGGTTTTCTGCGGATTATGTCAGTTAAGATTTACAGAAAGAAAATGGATAGGCACACTTTATTGCAATAGATTGCTTTTAGTGAGTTGCAAATTATCCACACGACTGTCAGCCATTAATCAAATAACAAAAGCCACTGCAAAAAAAAACAAGGTAACATAATATTGTATTCTAATATTAAATTGACGAAAATTCCATGGCCTAATCACCTTGGTCTTTAATAATTCTGTAATCAACATGGGGGCCGTTTTAACAATCGTAATTAAGCTCAAATCAAATCAAAAGACATTTGAATAGACATTGATGATACGTAATTAAGGTTCAAAACCATAGGAACACCAATTATTCATATTAATTTCAGGTTTTGTCGACGTAGTGGAGATAATGTCGATCGTTCAATTACTATAACAAAGTATTTGCATAATATGAACGTGGAAATTTAAATAATAGCTGCAATTATTGTTTCAAACAATGATAAAGACCTAAATTCTGCTGTTAAAACTAAACTACCAAGCAAAAATGGAACCTATAATAAAGATGGCAAGGTTGATGAATCTGAGGATAAGCGAAGTGAAGTTGGTAAGGATTGGTATGTAGATTGGTCGCAGATGAACAAACAAAAGATCATGCACCAAAAGGGAGCCTTGAACTTCTCAACTTCAACAAGGGCATTTAATATTGATTATTATTTAGGTTTGAAGAGATCTCAATTTAGTACTGAATGTGCCAGAGGTAATAACTGCCTCGTGAGTCATTCTTTTGTAATGATTTCAGAAAGGACTCTAATTAAATAATAGATAGCAACAAATGGGCAAACTGCCAATGGAAGGTCAGTCGTTTAAATACTTAATTTGAAACTCTGAATAAAAAATTAAGCTTTCAACAAGATATAGCTTTTTAATTACTGTAACAGAGCTTTCATTGCTTAATCTTTCCAATGAGACTAATATAAGAAGGAGAAGTGATTTGCGAAGAAACACTAGTTTAGTGATAAAACTTGTGAGGAATTGGAAGCGATAACATATGATTTATAACCGAAATAAAGTGTACTAACAGAGCGAGGTCCAGTTTTATTCAATGAAGTTGATTAAAAAGTAATCTAGTGGGGGTAATCTCATGTTAATTAATGTAAGAATCTGAAATACAAACAGATACAGCAAGCATGGCTAACCTACATAATGTCATAAATTCCATCGTGATCCTCTTAAAAATAACAAAAGCTGAACAATACAGCGGCCCTGTCAGTCACATGTGACCCCGAATCGAGAGCACTCCACAAATAGGCGCTGATCACGGCAGCTGTCCATCAGTGGGTGTCAATAGCCTGACCTTTGGCAGACCTTGTTCAGGACCAGAACAATCAGATCAAATGCTCTAGAATATGAAGCAATGAGATTTGGAGATCATTGGAATGTAGCATTGATCCTTGATGAGATTGACAGAGTGGATATAGAAGGCGGAGAATTGGGTGACGGTGGCGTAAGTTTTGAGGGTCTTATGTAAATTAGTTTATTGGAATTTCATTTTGTTATAATAAAATAAATAATTACAGGGTGTATTGCGCACAACAAAATCAGTTGTCCCATATATTTTGATCGTGTGGGAGGAAGTAGCTACCAAATCAGATCTGAATGGTAACTAAATGGTTTGTGCATCAATTTTGCTTACAGAGTGTATTAGAGATGGCAAGGGGTTATCAATATCCCCTGTCGCTATACGTTTAAGTTAAATTATTGAGAATAGCTAGAAATATTGTTTTTTTTCTTTAGCAAACAAAGTTTGTTTATCTCTGTAAGAAGCAAGGTGTATCTTGATGTTTTGTCTTAAATTGAAAGAAAATTGCGAAGGGTATTTGACATGATTTATGGCATTAGGTGCGTCCCCACAGAGCGCGCAGCCTCGCGAGGCATTTTCCGCGCGAAGCAGCTCGGTTGGTGTGGACGTGTCTCGAGCGAGGCAAGTGACAGCGCTGCCGCTGTCGAGCGACCGAGCGCCCGAGCCATCCAGTGTCGGCTTTTGTTTTGCTCGCGTATATTGTTTCGTGACTCGGTCGAAAAACAATACACGCGTCCACACAGAGTGAGCAGCCTCGCTTGTCAGTTTCCTCGCGCAGCAAATGCCTCGCGAGGCTGCGCGCTCTGTGTGGACGCACCTAATGACTAACAAAAGTCATTTATTACTCAATCATCTCTCCAGGGTCTGTTTTCATTTCGATCTAAACGTTTTGTAAGTAATGGCTCATTTATTGATACCTGCTTAAGCATGGCCTGCAGCTTATAAGCAAACGTAACGTGATTAAAAGTAATGTTTATGGTGGTCAGAGGTTGTTCTTTACTCGTCACTTCTTATTACTGTATTTAAAACTGTTGCTTCATGTAGCTTTAGGGAAGTACCATCAGTTTGATAGATTGCTTCAATGATGGGAGTGGCCATACACCTCATTATGTTCTCATAATTTGTGCTTTAGTATTGATACCGTCTGAAGGCGTTTGTTGCCTGTGGTACTGCAGGTTTGAAAACATTTCATCATATTCTAACAATCTCACTTTTTGATCGAAATAGTTCACATTTGTCGCCATAAGCGTTTAGTTGCAAAACATTTTTTGGTTTTAGCCATAAGTTTTTTTATTAGGTTACCAACTTATCATAATTAAGTAACATTGCATGATATTTATGTTATACATAGTAAATCGAATCATCTATAAGGCCACGTAGGGCCTTCTTTTCCTCATTTTTAACGAGTAAGACATCAATTTTGCAGCTTAACACACGTATTTTCATGGAGTGACTGGTTTTAACTTACTTCTTCTTCTTCTTGGAGTCGCTACCATAGCAGTGTTCCACATTTTGTACACTCAGAACTGAACATCTTCAACAGAATCGTCGTTTTAGGGATTAACTAAATGGTTAAACTACTTAATATCTTACACTAATACATCAATCAATACATCAGACGACGGAAGAGGCCTTCATTCAGTAGTAACTGGACCAGAGCTACCAATGGTGATGATGATGAGTTCAACATTTAGATTAAAATTCCATACTTCTTATTAACGTAAGAACTCGACACTTGAAACAAAAGAACTTCTAGTTGTGTCCCTATTAACATTAGTAATAATATCTGCCATGTATCATATGTTAACATGACAAGTAACAAGGGTATTCCGTTGAAGGTAGCCATCATTAGGCAATGGAGAATCAGTGTGGGAGGATAACTTGACAGGTAGACACCCAGATGCTTATGAAGAAGGATATATTCGAGATAACTCTCAATCTTTGTCCGTTTGTTATGGAGGAACCATAGATATATTTCTGTGGGAGGAACTCAGATTGTGGTACAGAATTTTGTAATTTGGTTGTCATTGGCAATTATGAATAATAAATCATCCGTTCGTCCTACAGGGCTATTGTCTCAAGAAACAGGTTTGTATACAGCGCTGATCCAACCTTCTTATATTAAAGAGTATAAAATAAATATAAAAATGTCGCTACGACGACGACGAGCTCGACGTAGCGTCGAGTCTAGTAATTGTTCTAGAGAATAGCATGCCTGATGTGTAATCTCTTCGTTTCTTTACTCTCATAGTCCAATGGAACGGGAATCGTACACGATCGGCGAGACATCAATCGAAGGACAAATAGCTTATCATGCTTTTCGGGGATTGTGAATGCAAACTCTGGGCTGCTTTGCACTGCGAATTTGTTTTTTTTTCGAATGTTAATTTCGTTACTGATTTTATGTTGGTGAATCAAATTCTGCATCAAAACTCAACTACTAGGTACTCATGAACTCTTTATACTCTGATTAATCAGAGTAACAGTGATAAACAAATCGACAAAAAATGGAAGAAAATATATTCGAGTATTTTTATAAAACATGACATTTATTGTAATTTGATGATATCAGACCGCATCCGTGTTCTAAGCTGACCCATCATATTAGTAAATTAACATTATTTACAACACATTCTTGGTGTCATAATGCCACCCACGCTCATAGTCGTAATTTACAGACAAGCTTTTCTATAATCCAAATTTTTATGTAAATGCTAGATATTTTGTTATTGTTATGCAAAAGTGTTATAGATTTATATACAGGTTGGGTTAAAATCCTAGATTAAAAGAAACAGGGTGATAGTTAGGAAACAATGCCTCGAAAAACTCTTATTTCAGAAAGACTGTGCAGTTTTGAATCGTTGCTCCAGTATTTCAGCTGGAATGCTGAAGCAATGATAGATGTGTATATTGTAAATATTTATGTATTTAAATTTTGTGTGTTGTTATTGTGTTACTAACATAGGTATAAGTTTACATTGTTACTAACACTTTGAATATAATGTATCTAGGTTAAGTTATTCTATGGGCCCTGTTGCCTTCAATAAATGATTAATAATAATAATTATTAGTCATAACTGTTATCGAGATCAAATTATGGCAGAGCGGTGGAAGCCCAGTGGTATCGGCTCCGACTTATGAGCTGATTGGATCCCAGTCAGGCGCATTGCTTTTTGTAATTTATTACCACTGCTCTCAAAACGGTGAAGGAAAAACATCGTGTGGAACCCGACACGTCCTAGAATCAAAAATTTGTTCTACCAATCCGCATTTTGCCACGTGGTGGATTATGGCTCACTCCCTCTCACAAAGAGGCTGATGGGGAAATTAGGGCTCTGCAACAAAGATATTTTTACTACAAATGTTCGGAAACGTCTGGAACCGAACGATGACGTCGACGGAGGCGGCACCGGCGGCAGGCGTCAGCGGGGGCACGGCGCGGCGCGGGGGTCGACTATATAACACGCCACCGCGGACCGGAGCGCACTCACTCGAACAACCCACTCGATCAATTTTAAACACTGTACGCGTCGCGCACCGTCTAATTCTTTTGTTAATACTTTATATTGTAATAAACCAGTATTTTCAAAATCAAAGTCGTCATAATTGATACAGCCCACATAATCTCCTCTACAAAATTGGTCCTTCGCAAGAAAAAACAAGACGAACAGCGGCGGCAGGCGTACGGCGGCGCGGGCGCGGGTACTTGCAGTGCAGAAAAAACCAACGTGGCGCACACACGTCTTCGAGAGAAATCTACGAGTCAACGGACAACTGTGGCTACAGATCGGTAAATAGTGTGTCGTTCCAATTAATCATTTCTGTCCCTTCATACTTACTTTCTAAATTTTCCCTGCTTTCTTTTGGCCATTTAATCTGTTCCATTCTCTTTCCCATATTTTTTAGTCATCGCATTCATTTCTATTCACATATTTCAAGCCTGGTTATTGCTCAAACCTATTATACTTCGCTGCATAATTAGTCGCAGAGCAAAAAAGATAAGAAACAGGTTTTGCACGGGCACGTGGTAGCTTGACCGCTCATTCATTCAAGGTCAACAGCTGTCGCTTTTTACTCATTTTATTAGTCACCGCGTTGCTTGCTTGATATTTACAGATTTTAACGTAATCAATCTTTACTTTAATTATGGAGACTAAAGTTAAAGAATTAATTAAGAAACGTGCAAGCTGTAAGGCTAAGCTTACGCTTTTCAGCAATTATTTAAATGTAGTCCTTTCTTGTGCACGATTAAGTGATCTACAAATAACAGAACTAGAAACCCGACTTGATAAAATGGATTTATTATATAATGACTATGATAAAATACAGGGGGAGATCGAGCTGCTGATGGAGGACCCCGCCGAGGCCTTTGGCGATCGCGAAATATTTCAAAACCAATACTTCTCCTTGGTGTCCTCGGCGCGCGAGGTGCAACGTCATCACAGCGAGCGAAGAGCCAGCGTTTTGGTGAGTTCCGTGCAGGCTTCAGATAATAATGACGTCACACAGTCTAAACATAGTGTTGTAAAATTACCTCAGATTAGTTTACCGCATTTTGATGGAAGCTATCAGCATTGGCTCGAGTTTAGAGACACGTTTGATTCATTAATACACAGGAACACATTATTGGACGATATAAGTAAATTTCACTACCTTAGGTCCTCGTTAAAAGGTGCTGCTGCCTTAATTATTAGAAGCTTGGATTTCAACTCTGGTAATTATAGCATCGCTTGGGATCTATTGACGAAACGCTATAATAATAATCGTCTTTTGGTGAATAATCATGTTCAATCGTTATTTAATGTCGACCAAATAGAAAAGGAGTCTAGTAAAGCAGTACGTCATCTAGTCGATATTACCACGAAAAATCTGAGGGCTTTAACAATTCTAGGACAACCGACGCAACACTGGGACATCTTAATTATTTATATAATGGCTCAGAAGTTAGATACTAAAACTTATATTCATTGGGAAGAATTCAGAAATACTTTATCCGAGGCACCCACATTGTCTCAATTTTTAACATTTTTAAATAATAGGGCGGATTTGTTAGAGTCAGTTGAGGAATCAGAAATTAATAAAAACAAAACCTCAAACAATAAATTAAATAAACAAAAAAGCTTTGCAGTAACATCAAATGATTGTAATAAAGGTTCGAGTTCAAACTGTCCAATGTGTAAACAAAGTCATGTTTTATTTAAATGTGATAGTTTTCGTAAACTGTCTACAGACTTACGTAATCAGAAGGCTAAAGAATTTAAGGTTTGCCTTAATTGTTTAAATCCGGGCCATTCCGAGAATAAATGTAAATTGTGGGCTCGGTGCAAGTATTGTAAGGCAAAACATAACACGCTGTTACATGTGGACAAGGACAGTGAGCTGCCTACCAGCAATCAAATAACGGATAATGTTACTTTAACAGCCAAAGCCATACAGAATACTACTTCTTCCACCGTATTGCTTTCCACAGCGAGGGTGAAGGTGCGAGACAGCAGTGGCCGCAGCCACGTGGCGAGGGTACTTCTGGACAACGGTAGTACCGCTAATTTCATAACTAAGGAGCTGTGCGGTAAGCTGGGTTCACTTAAACGTAACGTAAACTCCAAAATAACGGGTATTAATCAGCAAACTTGTAAAAGCACACAGTCTTGTTCCTTAACATTAGAATCTTACTCGGGTAATTATAAAACAAACATCGATTGTTTAGTATTACCTGAGATAACTAAATTATTACCATCAACATTAGTTGATATTAGTACTATTCCACTGCCATCAGGCATCTGTCTAGCTGATCCTCACTATTATAAACCGTCAAGCGTAGACATATTACTAGGTGCTGAACAGTTTTGGAATATTTTGGGTACTAACACAATCAATTTGGGTAAAAATAAACCTAGATTATACGAATCTAAATTAGGATGGCTTATCTCTGGGTATATTGCACAACCTAGTCCATCCCGTGACCAACCAGTGTGTAATTTCGTTCAGGAAATAAAACCTGACCTCACTCGGTTCTGGGAACTAGATTCAATATCAGAAAAACATTCGTTATCAGCCGAGGAACGTGCATGTGAGGAACATTTTTTACGCACTACTACTCGTGGCAAAGACGGACGTTTTATTGTAAAAATGCCATTTAAACAGTCACTCGAAGTGTTAGGTGACTCATACCAGATGGCCAAAGTTCGATTTCTTTCGCTAGAACGTAGATTCGATCGTGATCCCTTATTTAAAAGTCGGTATATAGATTTTATGCGCGAGTACCTACAATTAGGGCACATGTCTGAAGATATTAATTCAAATGATAACATAAGTTATTATTTACCACATCACGGTGTTATGCGCGAGCAAAGTACTACAACTAAATTAAGAGTTGTGTTTGACGCGTCTGCTGTGACAACTTCAGGTATTTCTTTGAATCACCTACAAATGATTGGTCCCACTGTGCAGGACGATCTTTATTCTATTTTGTTACGTTTTCGACAACATCGATACGTAGTATCCGCGGACATTGAGAAAATGTACAGAGCTATAGAATTAAATAAATCTCAACGCTCTTTACAAAAAATCCTATTTAGATTTAATCAATATGAACCGCTTAAAACATATGTTCTTAACACAGTTACTTATGGTACAGCTTCGGCTCCATATTTAGCGACAAAGTCACTCGTAAGTCTCGCTTCACAAGCCTCAAATGACGGCGTAAAGCAAGCTATACAACGAGACATGTACGTAGACGATTATCTCGGGGGCAGTGACACTGAGTCCGCCACTATACAATTATGCAAGGAGGTGAGTTCGATTCTAGCTTCAGCTCAATTCAAATTAAGAAAATGGCAATCTAATAGCCCACAGGTGATGAAGGTTATATTATCATCTCTTGATCAGAATGATAATAACATACTCGATTTAAATCGTAACCAACATTCCACCACTTCTAAAATATTAGGTTTAAACTGGGTTTGCGATTCAGATAAATTAACTTTTTTTATAAATCTACCTCCAACTAATAAAATAACTAAACGTTATATTTTATCTAGCATTAGCCAAATATTTGACCCATTAGGCCTAGTGGGGCCATGTGTCGTATTGGCAAAAATAACAATGCAAAAATTATGGTTAGAGAAATGTTCGTGGGATGAACCGGTTTCTAATGACACTCAAGAACGTTGGTTGTCGTTCGTTACTACGTTACCGTGTTTGAATAATTTAAATGTACCACGGCATGCGTTTAACTTTAACTATAAATTAATTGAGTTGCACATTTTTACAGATGCATCCGAATGTGCCTATGGGGCATGCGTGTATGTTCGTTGCCTAAATAATGATGGTACAACGACCATTCACCTTTTAACTTCCAAGAATAAGGTCGCTCCCATTAAACATACAACCATACCCCGCCTTGAACTATGTGGGGCCCTATTGGGAGCAAGACTGTGTGCAAAGGTAGTTGCCTCATTAACTATTAAAATAAATAAATTATATTATTGGTGTGATTCTACGATAGTTCTCTGTTGGTTATCTACATCACCAAATAAATTAAAACCATTTGTCCGCAACCGTGTCAGTGAGATACAAGAAAGTACCGGGGATAATTCATGGAGATACGTGTCGTCTAAAGAGAACCCGGCGGACTTAGTATCTCGCGGGCTGAGGGCCGATCAAATCGGCACCTGTTCACTGTGGTGGTCGGGCCCTGAGTTTTTAAATTTTGGTGAAGACCGTTGGCCTAAAATGCCAAATATAGGTTCAAATTCCAACATACCTGAAATTAAAGTTCATTTGTTAGATAACTATCAATCAACTCAATCAGTAATCAGTCGTTTGATTAGTAATAAATCAAACATAAACAAATTAAAACGTATTATTGCTTATATAGGGTAAGTTCGCCTGTTCGCGTCCATCGTCCGGTTCGCGTCCATTTTACGGATCTCCCTTTAAAAATACTCGAAAATAAGTATATTCTTACTCTAATGACATGGAAAGACATGACCGCCTATACCTCAACGTATAAGAGACACGATAACATAGACAAAAGTTCTGTCCGCCCCGCTAATCCGTTTAGAAAAAATATTTAGTCCCGGGTTGTTCAACAGCCGAGCGAAAACGCGCGGAATGTAAAAAAAAAATAGTGTGCAGCGGCGCGTTTAACGGTAAATATTTTATTGTTTTATGTGAATTTTAGGAAACATAGCTATTTGTAGACATTAATAATGGAAAAACGAATAATATGAATTATGAATTTGCTTGTTTTTTTTTAAAGTTAACAGTTAAAATAAGGTGGACGCGAATTACAACACCGAATTTATAAAATGTGCACTTTGCGTCCACAGTGGACGCGAACTCGTCTATTTATGTTTTCTCTAATTGTTTATTTTTATGTGATTAAAATATGAAAGAGAAATTGGATTTTTGTTTATTTTAACACTTATAGTATGTAATTGTAACTGCCAATTTGCGTCCACATTATTACGATTGTAGTAAAGGATAGACAACATTGATTACACGTGGACGCAAACTATACCTGCATTGAATAATATTAAATAGCAAATTGCGTCCATATTTTCAATAAATAAAAATGATAGCATAAACATATTATTTTATTCATATTTTTTTAATAATTTGAAATGAATAGGTAGTACAGTTTTGATTAGGACTATGAGATTAAAATTCAAGTTTTACTAGTGCAATGAAGTCTGGAGGTGACTGCCCTCCAGCGCGTCAGCGGGTAAGACCCCTCTTTGAGCAGTGGCTGGATAGGCGTCACGGCGTCCTGACCTACCGCATGACGCAGGTCCTCACCGTACACGGAAGTTTCGGGAGGTACCTGTGTCTGATGAGAAAGGAGGAAACGCCTGGGTGTCACCACAGCGAGGATCGCCCGGAGGAAACGGTGGAGCATACGGTGCAGGACTGCCCCGCTTGGCCAGAGCACCGCCGTGTCCTCTCGGCGGCGATAGGCGAAGACCTCTCGCGCCCGGTATTGGTCGAGGCCATGCTGCGGGGCGAGTTTGAGTGGAAAGCGGTCCAGCGAAGCAGTCAAGCTCGCGAAGGAAAAGGCGGGTCGCGTGAGGGAGAGGATAGCGTCCTCCCTCCACCCCAGCCGCGGTGGTAGGCGCCCACACCGTCGGACGTCGGCAGACGATCTCTGGCCACCGTAGGCGCGGGCATGCAGGCGGCGAGTAATGGTTGACTCGCTGTCCGACCATGGAGCATGCCCAGGTCGACGACGCGGTGTTTTCCACGCTGACAGTCCCTCCCGCCCTGCCCTGGGTGTGCCTGGAGTAAAGAAACCGGGACCAGAACCAATGTATGGTTATTTTTTTATTTTAAATTTTATCGATGTTGAAAAGAATAAACAAGTTTTTTTATTTTTTTTTATAATGATAATTATGTTATTTTTTTTATTAAATAAAGAAATTATTAGAATCCAATCTTCCTTTAAATTGTCTTAACAATATCACCCCTGATCACCCCTATATTCCTTCTCTAAACTGATGGACGCGAAATGGTCCATGGGTGGACGCAATTTGGATTTTTTGGACGCAAACTGGGTAAAACGCCTAATTTTGACATTTTTCTGTTTAAAAAAAAAATACGAGAAGTTTCGAACAAAACTGAAAGCTGATATTAAAATAGACTATATAACGAACGCATTTACATATTTTTTTTATTGAAACTGGTGTTGGAACATTTTTATTTTCTCCTTCAAACTTGTCAACTGCACTAAATGGACGCAAACAGGCGAAATGACCCTACTTAGGTTCATTTTTAATTTAAAAAATCCTAATGACAAGTTGTGTGGTCATTTATCATGTGATGAATTACAGGAATCATTTACGGTTATGCTACGTATTAGTCAAATGGAAATGTTTCCTGACGAATACAAAACACTTAGTTTAAAAAAGCCGTTATCTAGGAAAAATAGACTTGTGTCATTATCTCCTTTTTTAGATGATCGGGGTGTAATTCGTGTAGGTGGCAGATTAGATAACGCTAACTACAGTTACGACATTAAACATCCGATACTGCTAGATAGTAAACATCACATTACAAAAATATTATTTCGTTGTGAACATATTAAACTTATGCACGCAGGGCCACAACTTCTTTTATCACACATTCGTCAAACTTACTGGCCTTTAGGAGGCAGAAATCTATCTAAAGTTATATTCAGAGAATGTGTCAAATGTTTCAGATTTAGAACTCAAGCGGTGCAACCAGTCATGGGTCAGCTACCATGCACGAGGACACAGCTTGAATTTCCATTTTATAATTGTAGTGTCGACTACGCCGGACCAATGCTTATAGCTGACCGTAAAGGTAGAGGTACCAGACTCATTAAGTCTTATATCTGTGTGTTTGTCTGCTTGGCAGTAAAGGCTGTCCATCTGGAGCTTGTGACGGATCTCACCAAAGACGCTTATCTGGCCGCATTAAAAAGATTCGTTGCTCGTCGGGGTAAACCACACAGTATTCTCTCTGATAATGGCACGGCGTTTGTAGGAGTATTTAATGAGCTTGCACAGTTCTTATCTAATTCAAATTTAGAGACCGATCTTGCACAAGATGGTATAAAGTTTAGCTTTACTCCACCTTACAGTCCACACTTCAATGGAATAACAGAGGCCGCTGTCAAATCTACTAAAAAACATTTGAAAACTATTGTTCATTCTTCTCATTTAACATATGAAGAAATGAACACATACTTAGTCCAAATTGAGGCTATATTAAATTCCCGTCCCCTGGTTGCTCTTTCTTCGTCACCTGACGACTTTACCGCTCTCACTCCTTCTCACTTCTTAATTGGACGACCGCTAATATCCGTTTCTCAGCCACAGGTACACTCCATCAACATCACGCGATTGGATCGCTACAAAAGAATCGAGCATCTCCGACAGCACTTTTGGAACCGATTCAGTTATGAATATGTTGTCATGTTGCAGCAGAGAACCAGATGGCATGCGTCCACAGGCGAACTTAAATTAAATCAATTAGTTCTGATCAGAGAGAAGACGCTACCACCACTACAATGGCGAATGGGCCGTATCATCAAGGTGTTTCCCGGTCCTGATGGCATCACAAGGGTGGCAGAGATCAAAACCAAGAAGGGCAACATTACAAGGGCGTTCAACAACATATGTCCTTTACCTGTTGAAGACAATGTTTCAACCCGGGCAGGATGTTCGGAAACGTCTGGAACCGAACGATGACGTCGACGGAGGCGGCACCGGCGGCAGGCGTCAGCGGGGGCACGGCGCGGCGCGGGGGTCGACTATACATATAACACGCCACCGCGGACCGGAGCGCACTCACTCGAACAACCCACTCGATCAATTTTAAACACTGTACGCGTCGCGCACCGTCTAATTCTTTTGTTAATACTTTATATTGTAATAAACCAGTATTTTCAAAATCAAAGTCGTCATAATTGATACAGCCCACATAATCTCCTCTACAACAAAAAACCTCAATTATGGCCTTGTTTCGTTTGATCCACGATTTTTTATACATCCTGTATTTGCACGAGATAAAGATTATGTTTAGTACTGTTACGAGCTGGGTATTGGGATAAATTAATTAACACCAATTAAAACCAAATAAACTTTATTCACACACGAATCACTAATTAAAACAAACACTTAACACTACTCAACAATTAAACACTTATAAACTCACTTAATCACACGTAAAAATCACTTAGAGATCGCTTCCAATTCACTTCGAGTTGCCTCGATCGTAGTCAAAACCAGACTGACTCAGGTCGCCGATCGGCGCCCCTTTTTATACTACCGCCGGACCCACTAGATGTTTCTAGAAAGTGGTCGAATGTTCTGGAAACATCCATAGACTTCGACATAGTCCCATACCTTCTGGAACATTCCAGAACCATCTCGAAACATCTAGAACAGGGTAGAATTCAAAAAGTCGGGTAGACAAGAAAGTGACAACAGCAAATTTTGTAGCTCCGTTTATTATAATTAAAATAAAATAGTTAATCAAATATTAATGTCATAAAACCTTACCAAGTTCACAAGTTGACTTTTCACCACTACATTTAATTAATTTCCACACCCTTGACTTCTGCAACATCACTGAACATCTATACAATGGACAACACTGCACTACTTGCGAAAAGTATGGACGAGCTTGCTGAGTGGATGGACTCTCGGATGTCAGAGTTCGAGAGGAATCAGCAGGGAGCGGCTTCTGCAGGTACACCAACGGTGAAAGTCCTTTCGGCGGACTATCTCAGTTTTAAATCCATTGTATTAACCACCCTGGCAATGTTGAGAACTCAGTTGGAATTGTTAGTTAATGGATTGGATCGTCTGGAAACACATTCCCGTAGAAAGGTCCTACTCCTTCATGGGGTTCCTGAGGTGGACGCTGAGGATGTCTCACAAAAGGTTCGCAACATACTATGCGACCAAATGAAGTTGTCGTCCGTCAGCGCTGATGCGATCGAGTCAAGTCATCGTTTGGGTGTTAAAAAGGACAGAAATCGCCCTATTCTGGTACGCTTCGCTAACGCTATGCAGCGTTCAGTAGTTTGGAATGCCAAAACGAAGCTGAAGGGCTCCAAAGTGTCCATTTCGGAGTTCCTAACAAAGTCGCGACAAGACGTTTTCTCCGCGGCTAGAGACCATTTTGGCATGAAGAAATGCTGGTCGTCGGACGGCGTTATTGTGATCTTGCTGCCAGATAAGACACGTAAGAAACTGGTCACTTTATCTGAGCTTCAGCAGCTTATAAAACAGTATCCAGACAAATACGTAGCAGCAAAAGAAACTGGAAGCTAAGTTGGTTTTGTCTTTTTGTATCAACAGTTCACTATATATGTTTTTTATTCCAATATGAAACTTATGTGCCGTGTTCTCGTAATTCGTGTATAATCTAGTATTATATACTCAGTATTGTGAACAATATTAAGGGTAGAACATTTTTAATTTTTTTTTTGATTGCTTACATTTTCTCTACAGATTGTCAATGTCATACTGAGTTATCCAATTTGACGTTGACGATTGACGTAGTGTTTGACAGATTGGCTGTGGTTGTGTTCTATTGGTTGTAAAGTAGATATGGAGCATGGACTGTGCATTGTTTGCCTATTTCAATTCTCATCATCTATCCTTTGCATCTTTTACATCTGTCTTTTTCCAGTAAGACACACATTTATGTACTAATTTACTTTTCTTTTTCTAGAGCATATAACAATTTATTTTCAATTATAAATATTTTTTTTTTTTATATCATATTTTATTATTGAGAGCTCGGTTCATGCTTTAGGTCTATGGTCATAAACCATTCTTTTTTTATTTGTTATAATTTTATACCACAAACAGGGACGGTTACCGTTACCAAACAAATACCGGTAAAATTACCAAAACATAAACGTTATGTTACGTTAAATATTAACGTTAAACATAACGTTAATTTTTAGGATTTACCGCTATTTAATTATCGTTACTTATAACGTTAATTCACTGTGCGACGTTGCCAAACCGCGCCGCGCGTCTTTTCGTTCGGCTCTACAAATAAGAGCGGCAACAGCTAGTAACGCGCGCCGCCGCTTACGCGCATTTCATAGTCAGATGTCACACAAACATTGCGTACGCCAAATTAGTAGGTATATCTCTATTAGATTAATTCTGTTGTTCTGTTATTATAATTAGTTGTTTGTTTAAAAAATACTATTATGGGCCGAAAGAAGTGCAACAGAGCTTATCAGTATTTCAAAATGTTTAAAGAAAACAATAAATCTACTTGCACATCTATATCTATAGGTACATATAATAAAATCGTAGAGCTGTCATTTCTGTACATTGAATATTTTTTCTTTTTGTATTTTTTTCGAGATAAAGGATCGATTCTGATGACAAATCAACTTTTTTGTTCCGGATTTTTAGGGTTTTTTCTTTTGCGTTAATTCCTAAACTACTGAAAACTTTCCGATCAAATTTTCCTCAAATATTCCTAATAATACGCTTCTGTCAATAGGCTATGTATTATTACACTATTGTCACTGGGAGATGAGCAATTTTGAATTATGTTGTTTTTAAATGTATGTTTTGAGTTGGCGGATTAACCACGGGATAATATTTATTCAATTTTTCCTCAAATATTCCTTAAACTGCTCGTCAATTAATAGGGTCTAGACACGCGAGAGCGTGGCCAGCCGAGTTCAGGCGCGCTTACAGTGTGTAATATTACACGAACCATTTGGAGCCACTTTTTAGCCCCTCATAACTCAAAAACTATTTAACCTAGGCATATATTTTGAGATTGGCGAGATAAATACGTGTTCCAATTTTTATAAATATATCTCAAACGGTTGTTTAGATATTAACGTCCAAAAATCGTCATTTTTATGACTGACCTATAGATCAAAACTATAACCCAGTTCTAGAGGACCTAGAAAGTTCAAAGGGGTTTGAAGATTTGTGGCATACCTACCGCCGCCATTTTGATTTTTTTTTCAAAATCGCGGCCAGCTATGAAACCTTTATAAATCGATAGCTGACATCAATAACAACAAAAAATATTATAACACCAACCCTCGTAAAGTGTCCGGTTTCTGAGATAATAACCGTGAAAGTAGATCACGTGACATTCACAATTCTAAGCTAGTGTATGTGTTCGAATGTATCAAGATGTTAAAAATAATAACTTTTTGAACGTAATATGTATGTTGCATTATATCTGGATGTTATTTAAACATTATACGTCTGACATAATCTACTTTTTGAACTTAATAACTTATTTTTAGACCGTCTACACTTGTTTGAATGTAATATCTTCATATGATTTAACTATCAATACGATAGTTATACGATAAATGTTAAACAATGTAAATGTAACACATGAGACAGGTTTAAACATTCAGTCTAAACTACAACTGACAGTACTCGTTACATTTATATTGTGTGATGGTTCTGTGGTTACTACAATTTCTAATTTTAAGCATTATAACGTAATAAACTGACGTCAACTCGAGAAAATTGTCTTCTATTGGTTGCATAAACCTGTCTCTCTTTCTAACATACTGGCACAAATAGGGATAGGAAAATTAAAAATCCGTTTTAAGAACATTTTATTGCCTATCAAACAATTTTAGGCGTCATGTTTTTATTATAATGTCATGGCATGTCACCTTTACTTTTTGCAATTTTGGTAGGGATGGTTAGATTTTGCCACATTTTTAAATATCGAATTTTCTTGTTTGTACCTGAAGCCATAACTTAGCCGTTACATTGTATCCCTATCATCAACAATTATGACCACTACAGACTTGGATTGGCTTGTACCGGAAGTGTATTTACTTCGCGTGTAAAAAAAGGAGATATTTTGATTTCTTTTAATGAGTCCGCGCTCGAATATTCTCGCAGTCAGAGGTAATACAAAAAGTAAAAATTGCCTAATTGTGCCGTATTGAGTTGTAGAAACAATACACAGAAGTGGGACGACTATGACGAAGTTTGTATAATAAATTACAGTTATATCATCAAAATATGACACGCTCGTCTAGATACAAATTGAAGAACACATTGCTTCTATCCAGATATATTGGTGTGATGGCCACAGGAAGCACAAACATCATGAGGCATATCATCATCATAACAGCCGTAGAAAGTCCACTACTGGACGAAGGCCTCACCCAAGGATTTTCCATTGGATGGTTATTGCCATACTCGCCACGCTTGGCAGGCGGGTTGGCGAGCGCATTTATTTCAGCTTATTAGTCTTCCAACGCTGCTGCCCATTGAAAGAGTTTTAAGCTGAGGGGCTATGGATCTTACATTTTGCCCTATCCCTCGACCGACTTTTACGGTCTGCCCGGGAAGAGAAGCAGCTGGCACATTCTACGTTTTTCTTTTTCTCCCAGACCAGGATTATCAATTACTAAAATATTTTATAAAAAAATATTAAGCTTTTATTCCAAATTAATGTTTAACACTTTAACACTTTATATCTCAGAAACTGGACACTTTACGAGGGAGAACTACACTTTACTTTACTAAAAATAAGTTATTAAGTTCAAAAAGTAGATTATGTCAGACGTATAATGTTTAAATAACATCCAGATATAATGCAACATACATATTACGTTCAAAAAGTTATTATTTTTAACATTTTGATACATTCGAACACATACACTAGCTTAGAATTGTGAATGTCACGTGATCAACTTTCACGGTTATTATCTCAGAAACCGGACACTTTACGAGGGTTGGTGTCATAATATTTTTTGTTGTTATTGATGTCAGCTATCGATTTATAAAGGTTTCATGGCTGGCCGCGATTTTGAAAAAAAATCAAAATGGCGGCAGTAGGTATGCCACGCTCCATAGTAAAATCTTCAAACCCCTTTGGCATGCAGATAGGTAAGGTTTTAATTTTAAGTTTGTCTGACGGTTAACTCGTCGTTTAAGAACCGATTTTGATGATTCTTTTTTCGTTGGAAAAAAGTTATTTCAAAGGTAAAATCCTATGATAAGGAAATTAGGGTTTGATGACGAAAGACCAGAGAAATCGAGTGGAGCTTTCTAAAATTGTAGGGGCGACTAGTGCGTTTGTAAGTTTTTCATTATTTTAAAGCAATACAATTAAATAAAGATCTGGAGTAGATCTGATGATGGAGCCGAGAGACAGTCGAGGGAACTCCTCAACGATTCACAGAAGCTACCTTGTGTTTGGACTTAATTCATTTATATTGATAAGAACTTTACACCTAGGTGGGTTGTAATTGTCATTATGGGTCTGATGATGAAGACGAAGAACAATTCAGGGAACTCGTCAACGGTTTGTTGTAGCTATCTTGTATTTGGACTTACTCGTAATTCATTTATATTGATGAAAACTTTCGACTCTTTTTTTTTCGTGGTAAAATCATCAAATGAGACCTCCCACCCAGGGCAGGGCGGGAGGGACTGTCAGACTCGTACTGACTAAAATCACGGTGTTCAATAGCCCTTTGTGTTCCGGGGTCACGGTAATGAGATAAGTCCCGTGACCCCGGCAGGCTTTGGCCCTCTAGAGGGGGGCCCCGTCATCATGATAACACTCTTTGGGGCGCGCGTGGAACACAACGCGCCATCGACCCGGGCATGGTCCATGGTCGGACAGCGAGTCGTCCATTACTCGCCACCCGCATGCCCGCGCCTACGGTGCCCGGAGATCGTCTGCCGACGTCCGACGCCGTGGGCGTCTTCCAGTGCGGCTGGGGTGGAGGGAGGACGCTATCCTCTCCCTCACGCGGCACGCCTCCTCCTTCACGAGCATGACTGCTTCGCAGAATGAGGCGACCGCTTCCCACTCCGTCTCGCCCCGCAGCATGGCCTCGACCAATGGAGCATGATTGGAGACGATTGGGCAGGAGTCGCCTGAGGGCGGCTGCTGCCCGGTTCAGCCTTGGGGCCAAACTAAGGAAATGCTCCCTGAAGTTCCACCGGCTGTCGAGGACGAGTCCCAGGTACATCGTTCTCCCAACGCCAATGCGAACCCCATCCACCGTTATGTGGGACTCAGACCATGGCGCGTTAACGCGGCCATGAAAACACATGGCCTCCGTTTTGTGCAGCGCCACTTCGAGTCCCAGCTGCCGGATCCTTTCGACGACTGTCGCAACCACTTGCGTCGCCTTGTCGGCCGCCGCCTGATGCGACTCTCCCTCCGCCAGGACGAGCGTGTCATCAGCGTAACATATTACGCTGACGTCGTCGGGGAGGTTGCCGCGCAGCTCCCAGTCATATCCGATGTTCCACAGGGCCGGCCCCAAGACCGACCCCTGTGAAACACCGCACGACATCTCTCGCCGGTTCCACTCTCCTCTGTGACCGGGGTAGATGACGGCTCTGTCCGTCAGAGGTAGTCCTCGACTATACGACGGAGGTAGGTCGGCACCCGGTGATCATCGTCATCATCATCAGCCGGAAGACGTCCACTGCTGAACATAGGCCTCCCCCGTAGACCGCCACGCCGAACGACAGTTCGCCATTTGCATCCATCCATCCATTTGCATGCCCGCGACCCTCACGATGTCGTCGGTCCACCTAGTGCCGGCCCGCCTCTTGCAGGCCCCTCCCGGTTGGGGTGAGGTGTTCTCCCCCGTTACCACTTAGATAGGCGCGCGCGGAACACTGCGCGCTGCCTTCTTCTCGGGTCCACTTGAGTGGGGGATGGCAGACGTCCCCAAATCTGCCACCCCTGGACCCACTTATGGAGGCCGAAAGAGAGCGTTGTCCGCTCTCCTTCGACGCCTGGTGCGTCTGCTGCGGGATGAGAGAGCACTGGAGATCTCCCTCTCCCTTTCCACCGCTTCCTTCTGCGAGGATGTCATCTCGCAGGAAATCACTTCGTCCCAGGACTCTGCCTCTCCGACCATTGACTTAACAATGGCCGGCAGTGACAGGTCGCTCCCCACTTTTGCAGTGAGAGCACGGCGCGGCTCGTCCCACGTGACACACTCGGCCAGCGTATGACGCGCCGTATCCTCCAGACATTGGACGCAGTGATGACACCGAGCGTCCGGCTCCCTGCTTATTCGACACAGGTATTTCCCGAAGCAGCCGTGTCCCGAGAGCACCTGTGTCGCTCGAAACGTCAGGAAGCCGTGCCTCCTTCCGAGCTAATCGTCGAGTACTGGCTGGATCGCCTCGATCGTACTGAGACCAGCGGAAGGGCGTAAAAGCCTCTCCCGCCATGCCGCCACCAGGTCCTCACGAAGCGCCGACCGGCGCAGCGTAATTTGCTGCTGCACCAGTCTCTCACCTCGCGCCTTTGCCTCCTCACGCCACTTGTAGAAGGTCGCGAGGACTTTCGACTCTAGGTCCCAGGGTGGGGATCCAGCCAGCACGCAAGCCGCCTCGTAGGAGATCGTGCGATATCCTCGGATGACTCTGACGGCCATCGCCCTCTGCGGTTTTCGCAATATGTCGGGCCGTCAAGTCAGCCGCCCACACAGGGGCCCCATATAGGGCCATAGATCGCACGATCCCCACGTATAACCGCCTACAGGCGGTGCTCGGGCCCCCCAGGTTGGGTAGCAGCGTTGAGAGCGCACCCGTTGCGCCCATCAACTTGGGCACAGCCGCCGAAAGTGGAGGCCAAAATCCCAACAGCTGTCGAGCACCAATCCTAGATATTTCATGGTGGACTCGACAGCAATCCGAAAGTTGGACCTACCTAACTCAACAATCTGTCCAAGGTAAGTGTAATGGTCTACAACTTCGAGAGTATCATTCCCAACAACAACCGGTACAGGTGCCACATGGACATTCGACATGACTTTCGTCTTGTCCATGTTCATTTTAAGGCCGACCCGTTGGGAAACGATACTGAGGTCGCTGAGCATAGCATTGAGGTGCTCCAACGATTCTGCCATGATGACTATATCATCGGCAAAACGAAGGTGAGTGATGTATTCGCCATTGATGTTGATGCCGAATCCGTTCCATTCCAAGAGCTTGAAAACGTCCTCCAACGCGTTCGTGAACAGTTTCGGAGAAATAACGTCTCCCTGTCTCACGCCTTTCTGCAATTGGATTGGTTTCGTGCTCTCTTCCTGAAGTCGGATGGACATGGTGGCGTTTCTATACAAACACTTCAACACTTCGATATCCTATAGTCGATATGACATCGTTGGAGGGACTGCAATACTGCCCAGGTTTCGATTGAATCGAAGGCTTTTTCATAGTCCACAAACGCTAAACATAATGGCCGATTATACTCCTCTGTCTTCTGTATAATCTGGCGGAGCGTGTGTATGTGGTCTATAGTACTAAAACCTTTTCGGAAACCGGCTTGTTCGAGAGGCTGGAAGTCATCAAACCTGCGTTCGAGACGGTTCGTAATGACTCTTGAGAACAGCTTGTATACATGGCTCAGAAGTGAGATTGGCCTGTACTTCTTCAACAAGGTGTTGTCACCCTTTTTGAAGATTCACTCCTGTTCCATGCTTCTGGCGTAGTACCTTCGAGTATGACGGAATTAAATAACTTCTGGAGGACCAGAAGTACCGGTTTTCCACCCGCTCTCAGAAGTTCAGTTGTGATTCCGTCTTCACCCGGCGCCTTGTTATTCTTTAGCTGTTTAAGAGCCATTCTAATCTCGTACAGGCTGATGTCCGGGTTATCCTCAGTGTAGTGTCGAGTCAGTTTAGCTCTTGCGTCTCGAACTGTACCGACACTGGGTTGTCGTGTTGATGTGTATAACCGTCCGTAAAACCTCTCAAGCTCTCTCTGGATCTCCGGTTTCGTCGAAATGATGCTGCCGTCGTTAATCTTCAGCTTTGTCATTTGGCTTTGCCCAATACACGAATTCTTTGCGAAGACTTTTGAGCCCTGGTTCCGCTCGATTGCCTCTTTGATCCGTGCCGCACTATAGGCACGCAGGTCACGTCGCATTGATTTAGAGATTCGTCTATTGAGTTTGCCATATTCCGACATATCAGATGAAGATTGCAGCCTCATCTCGGCCCGGTCTTGCATCAACTTGATGGTTCCGTTCTAGAACTTTAGGCTTATTGCGGCGCGGGGTCTTAAAGAACTTGGACCCCACAGCTTGGACAGTTCCCACCAACCCATTGTTAATCTCGTCCACAGTTTCGCATTCGGTTAGGCACTGGAAGCGATTGTGCAGTTCAAGTTGAAAGTCTTCGGGGTTCTGGAGGTCGGAGCGTGGACTTCTCCAGACGAGACCTTTCAAGCTTCACATTGATATTCAATGTGCCTCTGACGATTCGGTGATCGCTGCCGGTTTTTACCTTGGCGATCACAGAGACATCACTGAATATTCGCTTCTTGGTCGTCATGATGAAGTCGATCTCATTTCTGGTAGTACCATCGGGGCTCATCCACGTCCACCTCCTGGATGGCGGCTTCTGGAAGTAGGAGTTCATTAAATGAAGTTCTTCCTTTTCCATGAAGTCGACCATTCGCTGGCCCCTATGGTTTCGCTGCCATACCCAAATGGCCCCACTCTCAACTCATCGCCATTCCGTGCGCCCACCTTCGCGTTGAAGTCCCCCATAACAACGGTGAAGTATGTTTCGGAGGTATGTATGGCCTCGGATATCTTCTCATACAATGCCTCTACTTCATCATCAGAATTTGTGTCGAGGTCGGCGCATATACCTGTATAACCTTCAACGAATACCGGTTGGTTATTCTGAGTATAAGGTATGCTACCCTACTCGACACACTGTCGACTTTCACAACGTTGTTGATGAGGGACCTACGGACGAGAAATCCAACACCACCCTGGGATTTACGGTCTCCTTCCCGGTAGAAGAGCATGTTGCCGGAATCTAGAACTATCGTATCCTGACCCTCTCTTCGGATTTCAGATAATCCCAAGATATCCCAGCGCATTTTGCTCAATTCTTCCTCCAGCTCGATAATCCTCTCATCGGTCCTCAGTGTGCGGATGTTGTGTGTTGCCAGGGCCAAAGTCCGTTGGGGGTGGTAGCGGGGCATCTGCCGGGGATTCTTAGCACCCCCTGCTCCGCCGTTACCCGATCCGCTACCCAGACCAGGAATAGCGGAGCTTCTGGGGACTGGGAGCCGTGTGCTATTGTTGTCAATCATAATGGGGGGAGGGGGGGGTTGCCATAATCCCCACGTTTGGCAGGCGGCTTGGGGATCGCAATAAGATCACCGAAAGTTTGCAAAGGACGCTGCTGCCCGTCCTTCGGTAGCTGGACGTAGTTTAAAAGGACGTACCCGCGACCAAATCTTTGTATTATTTTATATTTATTTGTGTTTTGAATTGGTGCTCAAACCAGTGCATAGATTCTGTTTTAAGCGACAACAAGATTTCGAACATCGAGTCAAATAATAAGCTATTTTTAAGGTATCACGCGGTTTGCTAAAGACTACTGTACTCGTAAAATGTGTAGATTAGGATTACTAACATAGTGATTAAGAAATATTGTTACTAACACTTTGAGTCATAAGTTGCTTGTTAATAAATGTAAAATAAAATAAATAATAAAGAGGGAAGAGCAATGCTATTGTACGTTCAATTGCGTTAACAAATTGCAGCGATACTGTAAATCGACCAAAAAATGATAGTCTTATGTTAAACACGGATCTTTGAAATTAATGTCGCTCAAACAAGGACGTTTCCTACGCAAACTATGTATGTAAGTACCTATAACATTATTGATCTAAACTAATATTATAAATGCAAGTGAGGAATTATGTTTGTTTTTTTACCTTTTCACGCAAACTACCTACTCAATCGATCGTCCCAAAATTTTGCATATACATATACGTTGTTAGGAGTATAGACACGTATATAGGGTATCTTTCATCCCGAAAAACAGAAAAGAGCTGTTGCCGAGAAAAAAAAAACAATTACAATTTCCAGATGGCGCCACTTACACGATCCGTATTGTTTCTCAAATTCTAAATTAACGCAAGCGAAGCCGCGGGCAAACACTAGTTGTGCAATAAAACATTAAACGTAAGTTCCTACCTACCCAGCTTTCTACTTAAACTATGTCATTCTAACTAAATTAAAATATCTATTTCGACTATATAAGTCCCATTGAGTAAGTATTTTTAGAGGTTCGGAAGTGCGCTGCGGCCTGTGAGTGACAGTCAAGCAAGACGGTGCAACCGCTGCGCTCGCGGCGCCCGCGCGCCCCGCTGAAACATAGCCTATCAGCGGGGCGCGCGGGCGCCGCGAGCGCACCACCTAAGTGTGTTCTGCGCAGTTTATGTTAGATAATGATGACCCACCTTGTTGTACAGATAATACCTACTCAAAAACACTCAATGGGACTTTTACAATTTTCTAAAATCATTATTACAGTCGACCACATGTCCCTAAATACCTACTCTTTCACTACGAAAAGATTTTAAAAACAAATTGCATAGGTCAAATTGTATGCAGCTACGTGTAATCGACTGTGATAATGATAGGTAGGTACGGCACAGCACAGCACAGCACGTCAAGGTCATCATGTTAACACAATCTGTCAAATTTCTTTGATAGATTAACAACTTTATTAGGTACACGAAGTTGCCAATTTTGATGAAGACGATGGGGGTGGCGGCGACCGACGTTGCGAACTTACATCACATGCGACTTGATGCGTGCGACAAAAATTTTGTAAATAAATTACATCGCAATTTAGCGCAACCGACATCGTTAGAAAGAGTTAGGCATATAAATTACCGGTATATGTATTGTTACTTTTACCGATACTAATTTTAGTTATTAGGTAACGTTAACGGACTTACGGGTATCGTTATTAATTTCGATACATTTTTATCGTTACCATAACGATAATTCGTAACGTTATACAAAAAATAACGGTAATCCGGTCCCTGACCACAAAATATATTTTCAAATTATCGGAATGCAACTTTTAGATATTTTTAACGTTCCGTTGCACGAATTATGTTTTTGCACGCAGTATTGTTTTCATTTGCAGTTGTTTTGTATTTAGTTTAATATTCAGTTGATTGTTGTTATATTT
Source organism: Agrotis exclamationis (assembly GCA_950005045.1). Taxonomy (NCBI): domain Eukaryota; kingdom Metazoa; phylum Arthropoda; class Insecta; order Lepidoptera; family Noctuidae; genus Agrotis; species Agrotis exclamationis. The sequence continues at coordinate 1,098,617 of OX465427.1, forward strand.
TTTTTTTTTACTTTAGATAATGTGCTTTCGATAATCTATTTCAGTCAACTTGTAGCTGGTAAGTTTTAGTTAAAAGGTATTTATTTAGGTATTTTTTGTTTTGTCTAAAAGTATACATAGATATTTAAATATATTTATTTTATTTATATGTTATTAAACGAATATTTCTCTTGCTCGTCCTCTGATGACGAATATATTAGTGCTCAAAGTGATTCTAGCTCTTCTGTTACCGACTCAGAGCCTTTAGGAGAAAAGCTTTCTTCAGTTTTTCAGTGTAGCTCAAAATTCCTATCCTTAGTGCACATTAATGCACAGAGCGTTCCAGCTCATTACAACGATCTTCTCACATCCTTTAGTGACACTGTAGTTGATGCAATTTTAATTTCAGAAACTTGGCTCAAGCCTTCTCTTCCTTCCACATCTTTTGGACTGCCAGGTTTTCGGCTCTTTCGAAATGACCGTGTCGGCGCGGGTGGCGGCGGGGTAGGTATTTACCTTCGCGGCGACATCCCTGCCACATTAATTAGTCATTCTCCCTCTCAATATACTGGATCTCTTGAATATCTCTTTCTGGAAATCATCCTAAACCACAAAAAAATTTTACTTGGTGTCGTTTATAGTCCAAATGATAAGGTGGTTTACTTCCCCACGTTAGAGTCCATTCTGGAACAGTTTGGTACACTTTACGAATATGTCATAATCATGGGTGACTTAAATACATGTATTTTGAAGGATGATTCCAGATCTCAAAAGCTTCTTTCTTTAACCTCTTCTCTTAATTTACACGTTCTCCCACTTTCAGCAACACATCATCTTCCAAATTGCAGGCCATCATTGCTCGACGTTATGATTGTCTCCAAGCCGGATTCAGTCATCACGCACGGACAGATGGTGGCCCCTTTCTCGTATCACGATTTAATTTTTCTTGCGTATAAAGTGCGACCTCCTAAGATCAAAAGTAAAGTCATTTTCCAACGTAATTTTCGTAATATGGACCTGGACCGTTTGAGAGAAGATGCAGAGAGCATCGACTGGTCGCCGGTATTGACAGCTGATGATGTTGATGCCAAAGTTACTGCCTTTAATTTAATTATCACCAATTTATTCGATGCTCATGCACCTGTAAGACCTGTTCGTGTGAAGCATGCTCCTGCTCCCTGGCTGACTCCAAATATTAAGAAGGCTATGGCAAGGAGGGATAAAGCTAAGTGTAAACTTAAGAAGGATCCTTCGGACGATAATGTAATAGCTTATAAAAAATTGCGTAACATCTGCAACAGACTGTGTAGGGATGCAAAACGTCGTTATATTCACTCAAAATTGGAAAATCTTCCTCAGGCTCTAACCTGGAGATTCTTAAAGTCATTAGGTGTGGGCAAGGCCATAGATACTACTAATGGTACCATGGATCTAAATGCTCTAAACAAACACTTCACTACCCCCCCTGTTTCATTAGATGCAATTACAAAAACATCATCTCTTTCTTACCTTTCTAGCCTTGACCCACCTGACTGCACTCAATTTACGTTCCATCCAGTCACAGAGGACAATGTTAAGAAGAGTATCCTTTCCATCTCTACGAAGGCAGTGGGTAGTGACGATCTGAGTCTTGACATGCTCCTTCCGGTTTTAGGAAGCATTGTCCCTACTATCACTCACATAATAAATTTTTCATTGTGGGCTAATGTCTTTCCTTCTTCCTGGAAAAGGGCATTTGTGATCCCTCTACCCAAAACCTCCAATCCAACTTCCCTTTCTGAATACCGTCCCATCTCAATCCTTCCTGTACTTTCGAAAGTACTTGAAAGTGTTGTTCACAAACAGCTCTACTCCTATCTTACTTCCAATAACCTACTCTGTCCTTTCCAGTCCGGTTTCCGTCCTTCTCATAGCACGGTTAGTGCGTTGCTGAATGTCACAGAGGATATTCGCCATGCGATGGATAACACTAAGCTGACTGTTATGACTCTGCTTGACTTCAGTAATGCATTTAACTCAGTTGACTTTGAATTATGCTCCTTGGTACCCTAAGCTCTCTTAACATTGCTCCTTCTGTGATTAATTGGTTTCGGTCTTATCTTCATGGTCGCCAGCAGTGTGTGAAAACTGACGACTTAACGTCGGACTGGTTGAATCTCACTGCTGGTGTTCCGCAAGGCGGCGTTCTTTCTCCATTGCTTTTTTCTATTTTCATTAATAATATTTCTCGAGTAATATCTTCTCCCTTCCATTTGTATGCAGATGATTTACAGATATACAGAAACTTTTCCTTGTCTGAATTTTCCGAGGCGATTCAGGTCATAAATTCCGACCTTTCAGCCATAAAAGTATGGGCTCATAACTTTGGGTTGTTGGTTAATCCCACTAAGTCACAAGCTATGATCATAGGAAGCAGTAGACTTAGAAGTAGGCTTGTAATAACTGACAACCACAAAGTTTATTATAATGGTATCTGTATCCCATACACGGATAAGGCTAAACATTTGGGAGTGATTTTCGACTGTCACTTATCCTGGTCAGCGCAGGTTAACGAGGTGAGCAGGCGCATGCATTATTCTTACCATTCTCTCAAACGTCTCCAGAGCTTCCTGCCTTTGCAAACTAAAATCATGCTTGCTCAAGCACTTCTCCTTCCTATTCTTGATTATGCTGATGTGTGTTACTTGGATGTGACAGAGGAGCTTCTAAATAAACTTGAGCGTCTACAAAATCTTGCTATTCGGTTTATTTTCGGACTTCGCAAATATGACCATGTCTCCGATTTTCGTGCTCAGTTAAAATGGCTCCCTATCCGACTTCGTCGTGATGTGCACATCCTTTCTATTCTCTACAAAATCCTCAAAGACCCGTCCACTCCTGACTATCTCCGCTCCCGGTTCCGCTTACTACCTCCTAATCCCCGGCCTAGGCGCGCATGTAACACCAAGGTACTTGAGTGTCCTAGAGGTAATACCAAATTCTTTTTTAACTCCTATACTTTTCGAGCTGCACAACTTTGGAACAGGCTACCAAAGACAATCCAAGACTCTCCCACGGTAACATCATTTAAAAATAGATTGAAAGAGCACCTCCTTTCGCAAATATCTTGATATTTATGTATGTATATATAGAAATATATTTTATTATGTATAATATATGTATGTATGTATATATTTTATGATATGTATGAATATGTATAGGTAACTAATTATTAATATATGTGTACTGACTTGTCCCCGTGTATCATCATCTCAAAACAGTTTTACAGGTTGGCTGGAAGAGATCTCTTTAAAGAGATAAGCTCACCTTTGTGAATGTAATTTTAAGTTTGGTTTTTATTGTAAATTTTGTGCACAATAAAGAATAAAGAATTTTCTAGAAACTTTCAGACAAACCTTCGGTAGAATTGTCGAGAACCTTGTGGAACTTTCGAGAAGCTTAAAGATAGGTCTCGCAATTCGATCGACGTAACACTGCCCCCTCCTTAGACATGCTCGTCCCGAGCATCGTTAGTCCCGAGCATGCACAGTCCGTCGTAGTCGTCGTTGTATCGCCGCAACCAGTTAACGAAGTCAAACTTAGGCGCACCGCCTTGAGCACTCTGTATGCGGTAGGGAACATCACTGCTCCTGGTCGCAACTCGGTATGGTCCATCCCGTTTCACTTTTAATTTACGGGACTTCCTTTTCTTTCGCACTGGGCTATGCACAACAAGTGACGCTTCGTCAAACCCACTACCGTTTGTCTGAGGTCTTTTCACATAGTTATCCATGTCATTTTCCTGCGCAGGCTGTAGGGTTTCCTTCCATTGATTACCGAGATCCGTGTTTTCTCGTAGCGTCCTCACGTGCACTACTTCCTTAGGCTCTTGCTTGATGCTGTGCCTACTGTCTTCAGAACAAGGTCTTCTAGACGGTGTATCAGCGTTACCATGCGCTCTCCAATTACGATGCTGGGCAGTCATATCAGCTGCCCTTCGCTTTGGACAGCTTGACCGAAGATGACCCTTTTCTCCACAAGTATAGCACCTAGGGCTGTACCCTCTCGAACGGTCGCGTACAGAAGATGGCACAACCTCCCTGCTACGCTGAGTTCGATGGTCTTGCCTCACTGCTTCCACTTCCAAAGCATGGGCCAAGGCGCCCTTCAAGGTCTCGTGATGCCCAAGCCTTACAGCTGCTCTAACTTCCAAGTCACGTATTCCGTCAATGAAAGCCTGTACCAAATTGCAATCTATGAGAGCCGGGACGGACCGATATGCTTTCCGGACCATTTTCTCAATTTCTAGGGCCCACTGTTGTAGGCTCTCGGTACTACGTTGAACACGATCCCTTAACTTAGCGCGAAATACGTGCTCCAGGTGCGCGTCGCCGTACCTGGACTCCAACGCTTCCAGCAGCTGCTCATATGTCACATCCTTGCCAAGAGCCTCAAGTACGGTCAAGGCCTGGTCTCGCAGACCTAAGATGAGCGCGGTCGTAGCTTGCCCCTTGGTCCACCCATTCGCCTTCATAACAGCCTCAAACTGCATCCTATAAGCAGACCATGACGATGTTCCGTCGAATGGCGGCACCTTAAATCCTCGTACCGAAGGTGCATCAACCACTGGACACACAACTCCGTCTCCAGTTCTAAGTTCACCCAAAGTCTTCTTCATCTCAGCAATCTGAACTTCAGCTTCTGAGATACGACTCTCTAGCTGGTGAACTTGCTCTTTCATCAACTTGAGCTCCTTACCAAATGTTGCATGCAGGTCTTTAATCAGAAACATCTGCTCTTCTTGGCAACGGGCTTGCTCCTCTTTATTTTCTTGAAGCAGCTTTCGCAACAGGCGGGCCTGTTCTTCTTGGCGGCGGGCCTGCTCTTCCTGGCGGCGGGCCTGCTCCTCCTGGCAGCGGGCCTGCTCCTCCATGTCCTTCTGTAGCTGCTCTTGCAGCAGGCGGACCTGCTCCTCCTTGTCCTTCTGTAGCTGCTCTTGCAACAGGCGGGCCTGTTCCTCTTGACGGCGGGCCTGCTCCTCCTGCCGGCGGGCCTGCTCCTCCTGCCGGCGGGCCTGCTCCTCCTGCCGGCGGGCCTGCTCCTGCAGCAGCGCCATAAGCGCAGACAAGTCTGGAACCGCTGATGCTGAAGAGACTGCAGACGGACCAGCCACTGGTTCTATCGTAGGCTGAGCACTACCCGGCGTCTGTATCGGGGAACCTCCAAACCGCCTCTGGTCCATGTCTTGTTGACGTTGACTTCTGGTACGAATACCGTCCGTGTCGTCTTTAGGTAAAATTGGCATTTTATCCCTCACTTCTGACACCAAATGTTACGAGCTGGGTATTGGGATAAATTAATTAACACCAATTAAAACCAAATAAACTTTATTCACACACGAATCACTAATTAAAACAAACACTTAACACTACTCAACAATTAAACACTTATAAACTCACTTAATCACACGTAAAAATCACTTAGAGATCGCTTCCAATTCACTTCGAGTTGCCTCGATCGTAGTCAAAACCAGACTGACTCAGGTCGCCGATCGGCGCCCCTTTTTATACTACCGCCGGACCCACTAGATCAGTGATTCCCAAAGTGGTCCAGGTGGACCCCCAGGGGTCCACGGGAGACTTGCTGGGGGTCTACGTAGGCGTGAACAAAAAATGGGGGTCCACAAGATGTTAATGGGGGTCCACGAAAATTTATCTGGTTTTGATAGTAAAGAGCAAAAATGTAAGCATAGTTTTTATAAGGGCCTACCTACATTGTTTTAAGTACCTAACTAAGATAATATTTTAATAAGGCAAGCGACTGCTACTTGTCCAAACTTGCGTATTCGATATTACCTTCGATCATTAAAATCAACTAGATACACAGTCAAATTTTTAATAGCTTTTCCCTCGTCATACCTTGTCGAAAGGAGTTTTAGTGCCATTACAGCAAATTAAAAAAAATCACACAGGATTTGCGGTTATTGCTCACTAAAATAAAGCCAAACATTGATCGTTTGCTGACACTCCATCAAATACTTACATCCTTCCTATAAATTAAAATTTTGACCTTAACCTATATTACTTTATTAATTTTTTCTTGTAATTCTATTCTTTTAATTAATAAATAAAGTGTTATAAAAAGTACCATTTTCGGTTTTATTTTACCTATCGGAATATAGGGACAGAACTCAGAAGCAACACAATTTTTATTTTTTGGCGACTTTAAGAATGTGGTAGAAATGTAGCAGCAGGGGGTCCACCGAAACCAGTAAAAATTTGAAAGTGGTCTACGAGAAAAATAAGTTTGGGAACTACTGCACTAGATGTTTCTAGAAAGTGGTCGAATGTTCTGGAAACATCCATAGACTTCGACATAGTCCCATACCTTCTGGAACATTCCAGAACCATCTCGAAACATCTAGAACAGGGTAGAATTTTCTAGAAACTTTCAGACAAACCTTCGGTAGAATTGTCGAGAACCTTGTGGAACTTTCGAGAAGCTTAAAGATAGGTCTCGCAATTCGATCGACGTAACAGTACTATCAGTGTTAGTTAGAGACTCACATGATGAAATGAATTTCAAAAAATCACATCACGGCTGTCATCACTAGCACAGTCACTAGGTTAGGCAGTATTCTATAATTCTACCTATAACATACTCATATTATGCCATTTATCATACATGATTATTTTACTAATATTTTTGTGAGAAACTTTGAGTTTGTTTTTATATGTATGTTCCGTTCGTTTCTTGGAGATAATTATAGACTGATATGTGAGGGGGTGGGGTCGGTACCGGACAAAACTGAATTCAGGCCTTCTGAGCAATTTTTTATGAAAAACCTTTTTCAGGTGGCCTACCATGAACTCTTAACGCGATCCAGTTTAGGCTGTGGGAAAGAGATGGTGCTAGACGACTTGTATAGCTCTGTCTCTTTACCAAAGCCTAAACTGGATCGCGTTAAAAGCTCGTGGTAAGGCCTCAGATCTGTGAACTGAACTCGCAACCTTACGGTCAATAGTCACCAGATAGCGGGACTATCTCATCAGGTAACTGTGACCCTGGAACATAAAGGGCTATTGAAGGATCACCGTGGATTTTAGTCAGTACAAGTCTGACAGTCCCTCCCGTCCTGCCTTCAAGCCAATGACGTTTCTGGAAATCACTAGACCGCAACGCCATTAGGTGCGTCCACACAGTACAAGCAGCCTCGCGAGGTATTTGCTGCGCGAAGAAGCTCGTGTGGACGTGTCTTGGACGAGGAAAGCGAGCGCGCTGCCGCGGGCGAACGACCGAGCGCCCGAGCCATACAGTGTCGGCTTTTGTTTTGCTCGCGTATATTGTTTCAGGCCTCGTCGAGAAAAAATTGCGCGTCCGAACAGAGCAAGCAGCTTAGCGAGGCATTTGCCGCGCGAAGCAAATGCCTCGCGAGGCTGCTCGTTCTGTGTGGACGTTCCTAATGACTCCATTTGGGATATTGCTAACTGGCCGTTTTAGGCCCTCTGCTTGCGATTGTACATACTTAGTTATGAACTAATCTATTAATCAGTGTGACGTTTAAAGATCAGGCTTCGGCCATACAAACAGTAAAGGCGTGTGCTCACGGTCTAATAATGTCTAAAAATGTCATCTATACCTTGCGGCTGTCTGTCAGATTATTAAGCCGTTTTTGTAAGTAATGGTCGCCTCCTTTCGAAGATCATCACACTGATAAGACCGTTCTAAATGGCTCTATATGTAATTTAAGAGCCATAATAATAATAATAATAACCCCACCGCTGTATCTCTACGTTGACGTCGTGGTGGGGCTTGCGTGCTCCGATGAGCCCTAGGTCTGTTCCGGCTGAGTTTACTTTGCTGGAGTACGTCTAGGGTGAGGGGCCAGACTAAAAGAGATACAATCCAAGCCAAGGTCGCACACGCTGAGGGCTGCATGGCTAGAGGAGAGGCTAGTCGCTAGTGTGCCAACTCTGGATACCTGGGGACCTCCAGTTTTATTCACCCTTACCACAGTGAACGCAGGGCTCTGCTGTGGTCGACTTTGTTAGTCCCTAGCTACTCGTGGGAATAATATGTTAACAAGGTCGAAAACAAAAAAAAATATTCAGGCAAATATGCCTTCTGTTGATGATGAAACATCATCGGTTTCTTCATCGTCTTCACCTAAGTCCATCTTTTCATCAATCGCATCATCACCACCTTCATATTTATCACGTTCATCAAGATCATCATCAAGAATATCATCAACGGCAGTAGATGATGTGTCGGAGGCTACTTTGGTCGTGAATCCTTCACCCACTACTGTCACAACTACTACGCGAAAAAAATGGAGTAAAGAAATGAATGAATTCATTTGGCGTAACTACCTCATCATCACAAACTTAGAATCGGACACAAAAGCTTACTTATCATCATTACATCAACAATTTACGCAAAAATTTCCAGACATGAAAGTCTCCAGGCAAAGAATTGGAGATCAAAGAAGAGCTATAGTTTCCAGAAAGTTATTACCTTCCAACACACTAGACACAATTAGGCTTGAAGTAAGCAACCAATTACAAACACAAAACAATAATTTACAAATACAGACAGCAGAGTTGATTTCAACTCAGACAGACTCACAACCGCACTCACAATCAGAACCTAAACGAAGAATGAAATGGTCCAACGAACTCAACGAAACGCTTATGAGATGTTATTTTAGGGTAACAAAAATGGAGACGAACATGACAGTTTGGCGGAAAAATTTGAAAGAGAAATTCATAGAATGTTACCCCCATTTATCACATTTGTCAGAACAACGCATATCGGACCAGAAAAGAGTAATAGTTAATAATAATTTGATTCCAGAAGCACGGCTGCATATATTAAAATCTATTGTTGAGAAAGACTTAGCTGAAACGGAGTCTTTCCAAAGGCAAGTTGACGGTATAAGGGCAAACACAGAGGTAGGGAATATAGATTTACATACAATCTCGAATACAAATAGGCTACATTTAGACATAGAAAATATAGAACCCCCACAAATAGAACATACACAAATAGAGCATATGGGCGAAAGGACTAATGAAGATAACCTAGGTTCAGATCATCATTTACATCTTAGTACTCAACACACAAGCCTAGAAAGAAATCCTGAAATAGATGAGATATTTACGCAATCACTACAATACTATAAAAACATTCAACCTACAGAGAGGAATTACATACCAAAGCAAAAGTCATCAAAAAGGTTAGCGAATATAGTCCAGTATATTAACAAAATAATTTTGCCGGAACAAGTCACTAGTGATACAGATTTCGATAATCTACAAACAATAATATATTGCGCTGCGTGGACAGCAGCTAAAGCCAATGGTAGTAAAATCTCGCTTAGTCCTCCTGAAAATATGACTAGACTCCAACAAGTCCACAAACCTAAATGGCAGAAAAGATTAGAACACAAAATAGAAGTTTACAGAGCAAAAATTGGAAGATTAACACATTATATTCAAGGACATAGAAGCAGAAAATTAATCAAGGCAGTGGAGACAATATTAAAAGACTACAAAGTACATACAAAACACGAACCACCTAACACACAACTTGAACATTTTCTAGATACCCTTAAGCAGAAACTAACAGTAGTAAAAAGTAGATTAAGTCGATACACTAAATGCACACTTCGTAAAACCCAAAATAATCAGTTTAGAAATAACGAAAAACAATTTTACCGATCACTAAAAATAGCAACAACTAATCAAACAACACCAAATAATAATTCACAGATAGTATTTCCAACCACAGAAGAGTTACAACAATTTTGGGCTGGTATTTGGGAGAATCCTGTATGTCATAATGCTGAGGCAGAATGGATTAAAGACGAGGAAGCAACCCATATAAACACGGCAGAAATGATTTTTGACCAGATTGATGTAGGAACATTTCACGATGTCCTTAAAAGACAGCACAACTGGAAAGCGCCTGGTTCAGATAACATACATAACTACTGGTACAAAAAATTTACACACACACACCCACATCTCTTTAACCATATTAACGATTTTATTAAAGACCCTACAACGATTCCCTCATACATAACCGAAGGCAAGACATATATGCTGCCAAAAGATCCTAGTGATGCGTTAAATCCGGCTAAGTATAGACCAATTACTTGTTTGCAAACAATATATAAAATAATGACATCATGTATTACTAATATGATTTATAAACATCTTGAAACACAACATATTTTAACAGAAGAACAGAAAGGGTGTAAGAAGCTAAGTCAAGGATGTAAAGAACAATTAACAATAGATGCCGTAATACATAAACAAGTTCAACGCACTAAGCAAGACTTACACACAATGTATATAGATTACAGGAAAGCTTACGATTCAGTACCCCATTCATGGCTTATAAAAGTTTTAAAAATATACAAAATACACCCTCAGCTCATACATTTTTTAGGTAACATTGTAGGTAAGTGGAAAACGCGGCTACAATTGAAAACAGCGACAGGAGTAGTTGAAACAGAACCAATTAAGATCCAGCGAGGAATATTCCAAGGAGACTCACTCAGCCCATTATGGTTCTGTCTAGCTTTAAACCCACTTTCTAACAAATTAAATTCCTTAAATCCTGGCTACCAAATTCAGTATAGTGATACAATGACTGACATACTGACTGAACAGAGAAATTGTAAAATAAACCATCTCCTTTATATGGATGACATCAAATTGTATGCCTCTTCGGCAGATGAATTATACGAACTAGCTGATATAACAGAAAAAATCTCAAACGATATAGCTATGGAGTTTGGGATTGACAAATGTAAAATTAATTCGATTAAAGCAGGAAAAACATTTACACATTCATACCAAATGCAGACAGGTACGACAATAGATTCATTAGACGAAACCGGGACATACAAATATCTAGGGTATATACAGGCTAAGCAGATTATGCATAAGGAAATAAAAACTACTCTTACTAAACAATTTAAACATAGACTAAAAACAATATTTAATACTCAGATAAACGCTAAAAACACTTCTAAAGCTATAAACACTTATGCTATTCCGATTCTTACCTACTCCTTTGGCATTATAAAATGGAACAAGACTGATCTCAAAAACTTACAGCGGATCATTAACACCACTCTTACTAAATACAGGAGACACCATCCTAGGTCATGTGTACAGAGACTTACACTGCCAAGGAACGATGGCGGCAGGGGAATAATAGATATTGCTAACCTGCATAACAAACAAATTTCAACGTTAAGAGCGTATTTTGAAAAGAAAAGCTCAACTTCAACCCTACATAAAGCAATTGTATCTAGCGACAAAAAACTTACCCCTTTAAATATGTATGATAGAACAACACAGAACAATGAACATCAGACTGACCGACAGACTAAAATAGCAGAATGGACCCAAAAGGCACTGCATGGGAGGCACCGACACGACCTTAATCTTCCTACCGTCGACAAATTAGCGTCGAACGAATGGTTACGGCGTGGTGAACTTTTCCCTGAGACCGAAGGGTTCATGATAGCGATTCAGGATCAAGTAATAGAAACCCGCAATTACCAGAAACACATAATGCGTGTTCCTCAAACAATCGATATATGTAGGCGATGCAATAGTTCTTCTGAAACCATTCAGCACATCACAGGCGCGTGTAAAGCAATAGTCCAGACCGATTACAAACACAGGCATGACCAAATAGCAAACATAATTCATCAAAAATTAGCAATCAAATATAACTTAATCTCCACACCACCAATACCTTACTATAAATACCAGCCCAAACTTGTCCTTGAAAACGCTACTCATAAAATGTACTTCGATCGAGCAATTCTCACCGATAAAACCACACACTTTAACAGACCAGACATCACCTTATTAGACAAAGTTAACAAAACCGCGCAAATCATAGACATCGCCGTACCAAACACTCACAACCTACAAAACACGATAGCAGAAAAACTTTCAAAATATACAGATCTCAAAATAGAAATCTGTCGAATGTGGTGTCTTAGCAGTGTCACTATTGTCCCCATTGTGTTATCAACTACAGGTATTATTCCTAAACAGCTCCACCAATCTTTAAGAACACTTGATTTACCACCATACACATACCAAAGTCTTCAGAAAGCTGCAATCCTGAATACTTGCAGGATAGTCAGAAAATTTTTGCAAAATGAAAATGACTCTGTAGGTACCACTCCACACACACAACTTTCAGCCACCGCACAAACAGATTTTGATATACACAGAAACTCATCATTGCTAAATTTAATCTCACTATCATCTCATCATGATACTAATGTCTTAGGGTAGAACTTGGCTTTGGCCCGTGCTACCCTGCAAATCCGGCAATAAAGCCGAGATACATAAAAGTATACAAACAAATAATAATAATAATAATAATTTTTATTTCAGAAATCAACAGGTTTTACATAAACAGTGTGCCATGAATAGTAAACATTGCTTTTTTACTTTTCTGCCAATAAATGCCAATAGTAACAGAGCCGATTTCGACTATTCTGCGAGGGTCAATGCCATAATTTATTATACTAAAGAAACATAGGTGTTACATGTCACGTTTAATAGGGTGTATAAAGAAGTAAGTTAAGGGCGCATAACCAGAAAGTTGGCAACGGCAACGTCGCAAATAGCTGTCAAATATTTACAAGTTTTAATTAATTTGGTAAATTTACTGTATGAAGATAAGAAATATATGGCTCTGTAGTGCACTACAAAGTGAAATAGGAATGCAATTAAAACACTGAATTTGATGTTGTCACCGTTTGAGGTGTAAAAAAGGCATTTGGAAGGTTTTCAGATACTTTTTTTACATCTAAAACTATATATTCGGTGTTACGATCTTATTGCATTCCCTTATCAAATTTTTAGTGCTCTACAGAGCCATATTTCTTGTTTCCATACAGTAACATTGCTAAATTAATTAGAACTTGTTAATATTTGACAACTATTTGCGACGTTGCCAATTTTCAGAATATGCCCTCTTAAACTGCCATAATTATAAAAGATTAGAAAAAAATCTATTCTCGCCTTCACACCTTATAGGAGTATGAGTCAAGTTACAAAAAAAATAAACATGCTTTTATTAATTTGTGTAACATTATGCCTTGCTATAACGTAGGTAATACAAATAAATAAAAGTCACTTTTCATGTTTCTGTCATCGCTTAATTTTTATAACCTTTAAAATAGATTTTGAGATGAATTATGTAATACGTTGGTTGTTTGAAATGTATTCCTGAAAAGGCATGTGTACAATAACTTGTTTAATGTAGGTAACTGTGATGAACCATGAAATATACATACTTAGATGATTTGACAAGCAGCCACAAAATATTCATGGGATTGTATTAAAACAGCACGGCGGCCCTGGAATGCACATGCATCAAAAGGCATGTGAATGAACACAGTGGTTTTTAACCAACTTCAAAAAAGAAGGAGGTTATCAATTCGACGGTATGTTTTTTTGTGTGTTTGTTACGCGATTACTCCGCCAATTGTGGACCGATTTTCAAAATTCTTTTTTTTTGTTCGAAAGGAGATACTTCTGAGGTAGTCCCTAGTTACCAAGTCAGGATCTGATGATGGGATCCTGGAGAAATCGAGGGTATCCCTCAACTTTTATAGGCCCACACATCGTTTTTCGCAAACATTATGAAGTAATTTAAGTACTTACGTATGGTAATCATCATCTCATGCAGCTGAGCTGATGATGGAAGGTACAACTCCTTAGCAGTAAGGAGTACTACATCGACTGATTCAGTAAATTATGTTTGCGCTCGCATATCTCCGGAACTACAAGTCCGATTTAAGTCATTGACTTTTTTATTGTACTAGGTATCGTTCAACTTAGGGAATACTCCAAGTTTCATCAAAATCGGTTCAGTAGTTTTTGATATAGGGAATTTTATTAACTTATTGTGTACATGAGTGATGTTATTACCGGTGCTACGGATTACATAATTCTAGTGCATATGTAAGAAAATGTATATTTGACAACAAGTTGGGTTGAATATTTAAACTAAAAAGAGTAAAATATAAACTTTTTCAAAAAAAAAAGTTTATATTTAAAATAATCTACAAAAAAACTTTTCTTTCGGAAGTCGGTGGCAAAAAAGACAATGAAATAAAAAACACAAAACCACCGACTTCCGAAAGAAAAATATTCTGTAGGTTATTTTACCCTTTTTTTGTGGTTGTTCTCATTAGACTTTTAGACCCAAAATAGAAAACACGCATTAACATACCCACAAGCAGAATTATAAAAGACTTAACAGCAGCAATTTCTTCCAAAAATACAGCATTAACGTCTCTATGTAAAATGCGCAAAAGCGAAAGCCGGTGGAAAAGCTAAAAAGCTGAAGTTTATGTACCGTGTACCGGTGTACCGGTACAACGCCATCTATCGAGCTTTGCTGGAGTTATGTGGCATTTATTTTGTTTTGAAGAAAAAAACATTTTTTTGGAAAACTATTGATTTTTTGTATTGATTTTGTATTATAAGATTGAGTTACTTGAATGTTTACTGAATGATCTTCTAAAATTATATTAATTTTTCAACATAATAATTTATCGAATATTGAACAATGCAAAAAAAAAAAAACTTACTGTAAACATTAGGTAATGATAATGTTGTAATTTACAAGTCACAAGGTTGGTCATTAGACTGAATTAAAAATACTTCGATCATTACAGCATTAACCTAAAAAGTCTGCATGTACCTAACGTTAATACGATTATAATGAGCATCTTCAAAAAAATATTATTTTTACAGCAATTTTGGTCGCAAAAATTGAACTTTTGGAGGCGCCGGGTATCGATCCCGGTACCTCTCGCATGCTAAGCGAGCGCTCTACCATCTGAGCTACGCCCCCGCCGTCCCATAAGACGTCGAAATTACCGTTCCTTTACTAAAGCCAAGCGTTGATGTCAATAATGACGGGGACGGCAATGCTAGGTCCTGACTTATTTGGCCACATTAAGTCCGGACTTAATTCGGCCATGTTTAAGTCCCCACGTTACGTTTAATTTTGGTTTAAAATATAAGGTTGGCTGCAATGATAATTGTCATGGTCATGAAAATGACTGTTAGCTATCTAGTCTTTTTGTCCGATACATTTAATATTACCGTTAAGCTAAAATATGGGAGTAAAAAAAAGAATCGAAGAAGCCCTTACCGACCCCTAAAGAGGGACAAGGATAGAAGAATGATGATGATGGATTTTAAATTGTTTACTTCCTAAACTTAAACAACTACGACAAATGTTTTTTCCAGGAAGATCACCATTAAAAATATAATAAATAAAAAGTTATGGTGTAATTATTTTAATGTAATTAATGCGTGTCCCGAGAAGTATCGATTATGGGAGAGGTCATTAATCTATTTACTGAGACATTCGTTGCTATATTTACTGTTCAAAAATTATGACCACTTTTCTTGTTTAGATAGGCAACATAATAATTATACCAAGAGATTGAAATTTAATTTAATTTTCTTTCTTTTAAACTTATAGCGACATTCGGGTGATTAATACCTCTAAAGAATCTCCATGCTTGAAGAAGTTTCTCTGATACATTCTAGTCAACTTCGCTAGTGTAACTTTTGCTCAAATTTTCCAATTTGATTCACACTTTCAAGGACACCCTGTATATTTATAATATCCCCAAAAGTTAAGTATTACGGCCGTGTGATTGGTAGGGTTAATTGCATTTGTTTTATCTAGGGCTGTCACACACAATAGGTGGTGTGGGTCTGGGTATGGTTTTCAAGCACTTACTGTACGACGACGCCTAAACATCTGTCTGGAACTGAAAATTAGACATAATATTAATTTTAAGTCAAGTAACAGTAACACAAGCTTAATGTAATTTGAAAGACAGGTTATTTAGCTCCAAAAAATCTTCTAAATTTTTTTATTCTATGTTAATTATTTAATCTGGCCCTCTTAATATCGAAAAGGCTACGCTTTTTTTTTAATTAATTACCCCAAAGCGCCTGCCTTTACATTACTTTTTTTTTGCGCATTAATTTGTGTAATCTAATTCAACACCACTGCTCTCAAAACGGTGAAGGAAAACATCGTGAGGAAACCGGCATGTCCTAGAACCAAAAATTCGAAGACATGATTGTGACATCTACCAATCCGCACTGGGCCCGCGTGGTAGATTGCGGCCCACTCCCTCTCACAGAGAGGAGGCCTGTGACCCAGCAGTGGGAACATCTAAAGGCTGATGATGATATTGATGCCTGCCTTTTGCCTAAATTATCTTTTGTAAAGCCATCCCTATTACCAGGATACAACGCATCTTAACTAGATATCAGGACGTTAGTCACCTAACCCGGACGTGGGCGTTCAAGTATCATCGATTAGGGACACATCGACAACCCTGTTAACCTGTGCGTCGCTGTCAAGGACGGACGTATCGTCGATATATTGTAATAGCTACAAAAACTTAATTAGCAACGTCAGCGGCGCGGGCGCAGGTTACGTGTCAATATTGATAAAATTGATGTTTAGTGCGACTTATGAAAGTCAGGACTTGTTGAATATTTATAGAGGTTGACTTCGAAAGTTCGATTATACCTACAAATGATATGTTCAAAAGGTGGAAATGTATCTGAAAATCTACCATTTCATGGGTATTTTAATATGTAATTTCATCACCTGCCAATCTTTCTCGCAAATATTTTGGGAGAGGTCAGCCATACAGTCTATCTGGCCGCAAGATTTGTTGGCTTTTAAGATTTACCTACTACCCGTATCAACTGCCAACAAACGACGAATATACTTTCTAGGATTAAATTATTGTAAAATATAAGTGGTGAAGTACCGTATTTTAATTATCATTCATAATCAATAAATCGTAATTGTACGTGGTAATGGTCTTAAGTCCGAAGTTTGAGTGTGCGTATCAGCAAACAAAGCAATTTGATGAACTAACAAATTGATAATACAATGTTGATAGATAAATTTAACACCATGATTAAATAATAAAAATTGTAGATAGTGTATTTCAGCTCGTTGCTATTTTGAGTAAAGTAATTGTTTGACGAGGTGCACGTGCTAAGGTCGGTATCAATTGAGGTGTAACATTTCAGGCTGTTGCTCTTAGTTCACGATCACAAATGTAAAATTGCAAAAAATATGGCTAAACGTGGTTCTACAGCTTATCCTAAAATAAAATAAAAATCTCTAACAGAGAAGAGGCCTGCGTCCCAGCTGTGGGAACATTAGGCTGATGATGAATGAATAATGAATGAAGCGTGGTTCACTCATCATGGATCTGAATAAAAAATGAGTGAATCTTTAAGTAATGTGCAATTTCGGAAGCTTTCTTTGACACTAATATCCTACCCCTGGGGCTCTGGATTGTATACACACGCGCTGTACCAAAATATCATTGGGTTTATCTTCTATTAGAAAGTGATTAAAGACAGTTGTGGTTTTAAATTCTCCGATCTCTAAGTCAGCTATTTAGCTTAATCTGACATGTTAGTTTATGTTCTCACACGGGTTAAGCGCACTTCGTCTCGCGTTCACACTAGGGTCCCATTGCCGCGTACGCACGTACGAACACGAACATCTTCTTAGTCGTAACACTCTTGTCAGAGTGGTCGTGGTTGCGCAGACGAGGTACATGGAGGGATGTTCGGTGAGTCGTTGATTTCCCCGAGGACTGCTCTTTCAGCGATGTGCTTCCATTTTTGTCGGTTGGAGACGTTCCGAGTACATTGGACCATGGTAGACTCAGTAGCCCTTTTTATTAGGTCAGACCAGCGAGTTGGTGATCGGCCTCGTAACCTCTTGCCTTCCACTTGGCCCTGAACCACCAATCTTTCCATAGAATTTTCATTGCTAGAGATGTGACCGAAGAACTTCAATATACGTAGTTGCACAGTAGACGAAAGCCGGTTTTTAATATGAAGCTCTTTGAGGATGGATACATTCGTGCGAAACGCTGTCCACGGGATCTTTAGGAGGCGTCTCCAGCACCACATCTCCAATGCATCGATTTTACGGCGATCTTGTAAACGCAGAGACCAAGTTTCGGCTCCATAGACAAAGATCGGAAAGACAAGGCATTTCATTAGTCTGACCTTTGAATTCTTGGTAATCCTCTTGTCCCCCCAAATCTTTCTCAGCCGCTCCACTGCCGACCTGGTGATGGCGCACCGTCGTTTTATCTCGTCGCCACATCCTCCAGTATCGGAGATAGTAGAGCCGAGGTAGACATAGCTGTGTACAACCTCTCAGTTAGCTATGTTCTGGACGTTAGTTGTACTTGGGTCATCCCGGCTTACTATCATCAGTTTCATCTTGTCTCGGTTGATAGCAAGTCCGAAATCGAGGCTGGTGTTTTCGAGACGAGTCAAAAGTTGTTCCATATCATCTCTAGACTGTGCGAGAAGGGTTGTGTCATAATCGCGATAAGATACACCCCTGCCGTACCCCGGCCTCGGTCTTAAAGTACCCAGAGAGAGTATCTTCCACTCGGACTACTGCAGTACCATCCATATACAGTCGCCTCAAAAGCATTATTAGATGGGGCGGCACACCCATTTCCGCAAGTATATTCCAGAGGTGCGTCCAAATGACAGTGTCAAATGCTTTTCGGAAGTCCACAGAGCAGATGTACAGGGTTGAGTTAAACTCTCTAGCCTTCTCAATAATCTGCCGCAGTATGAGGATTTGTTCGCGTGTGCCTTTCCCCTTTACAAATCCTGCTTGTTCGGGTGCAATTTGCCCTGAGAGATAGGCCAAGAGTCTTGTATTCATTATGTGGAGCATCACTTTACGTGCATGCGATAATAGGGAAATGAGTCGGTAATTGTTGCACTTCTTGGTGGATCCCTTTTTGTGCAGTGGGATAAAAATTGATTGCGACCAGTCATCAGGCCATATGCCAGTCTCCCATATTTTACTGCAGATGGTGAATAAAACCTCGAATCCAAATTCTCCCATCGCTTTGATGACTTCTATTGGGATTTCATCACAACCTATGGCTTTATTGCATTTAAGGTGTTTAATTGCCGCTCGTACTTCATCCCGCAAGATGTCTGGCTCGCGATTACGGAGTTGGTCTGAAGAGTATGAGAAATGTAGAGCTCATGGTAGAATTGCTGGAAAAAAGGGCCTTGCAATATTCTTTCCATACCTCCACAATATCCTTAATCTCCGTAACCGTCGTCCCAATGGAGTTCTCAACAGCCCACGTCTTGGGTTTAAGCTGGTGTGTGACCTTATCATGGAGATCCTTGGTTTGATATTTATCAGAATGCTGCTCGAGTTCATCACATATCTTACCCAAGTGGTCATTACGGTCACGTCGGCAAGCAGCTTGTATGATAGCGGACTTGGCATTAAGCTCAGTAATGCTAGCGCCACTGGCTTTAAGTTTCCGGCGTTCTTCGACCAGGCGCCAAGTGTTTTCAGTTATCCAGTGCTGTCGTTTTGCCAAGGTGTTTTTTGGCTGTGATTCTGCAATAGCGGCTACAATGTATTTCTTTGCCGAAATCCACAAGGAGTTAGAGTCTTTGCTCCCAACACCTGCTCTCCATGCGGCATGTCTGTCCTCTAGCAAAGTGACCAGAGCGTTTGGGTTTTTTACTTCCATCCTTCTTGGGATTTTGGTTTGTCTCGCTCTTTGCAGTTTTAATCTCAGGTTTCCAATTAGCAGTTGGTGATCAGAATGACAGTCAGCACCAAGTAACGTGTGTGTGTTGGTTATTGAACTCCTCCATCTAGACCTTACCAAAATGTAATCAATTTGATTGCGATATTTTCCGTCAGGGGAAGTCCAGGTATATTGGCGTCTAGGGTGGTGTTTGAAAACCGTATTCATAATGGTCATGTTGTTGTCTGCAGCGAACTCTATGAGCCGCTCGCCCCTGAGGTTACGAACACCATGACCATAGTTCCCAACAATATTCCGAATGCCTGTTTCCTACCTTAGCATTAAAGTCTCCAATAATGAGTAGTATCTCCCTTTTTGGTACCTTAGAGATAGATGACTCCAGTTGATCATAGAATTCCTCTATTTCCCCATCATTAGCAGAACTTGTAGGAGCATAGATTTGAATAATGTTGAGTGGAGACGGTGATGTGCTAAGTTTAATGGAGATGATTCTATCATTAATGGGGTGGTAGCCAAGCACTGAGTTTTTCCATAATTTAGGGATACCAATAGCCACTCCCGAAAAGCTACTCCTGTCATTTCCGGAGAAAAAGATAGTGTGTTTCTGCGAGTCAAAGTGGCCACTATCTTTCCAATGTGTTTCGCTGATTCCTGTAATGGTGAGCTTGCAGCGCTCAAGTTCTTGTTCCAAAATATGAAGCTTTCCACCGTCAAGAAGTCCTCGTACATTCCATGTACCGATGCGATAGTTTTTTCTTAAATTGACATTTTTTCTTCCAGTAGTATTTTTTCCGTAGGGTGCCTGGTTGCCTGCATCCTGATGGCCGGTAACCCACTTCACACCCTCAGCCCCGGAAAGCTCAGGGCGCCGGTCGCTACGCGGATTGCTAGGCGGTCTTACTCTGTCTATATGCATACTCATCATTGCAACTCTCATGGGATGAATAATGTAGTAGGTTCCCATTACTTTCTACATCGTGGTACTGTAACCTCAGTGGATATAGTAATCCATTAGTGAACCGATTCAGAACATATGGTTCTTGCGCTTCACTTTGGTACTGATGGTTACCGCTGCCCTCCATCAGGATCCAGGATCAACGCCCCTGTGGCTCGCCTCCTCCGCTGGTTCGGCCGTACCGACATCTATTGTCTGCGCCCTTCCCCACCGTTGAGGTCTTCACTCGTAACCCTGGGCTCGGGATCCGCGTTATACCCCGCAGAACTGGGTCTCTGCTAAACTTCGCCATCTATACACCCTGATTTACTAGAGTGTAAGATGCGCACCCCCGCGACGTGGACGCGCCAGACAGGAATTGCCCAAGTGAAGGGCAGAAAAGGTGACTCTAGCCTCCCAGGGGCCGGGTTAATGGACGCGTATGGTTCCACGCCCAAAGGCGAACACAAACATCAAATCGGAACATTTGGTTCGTACGTATGGACGGCATATTTCGAACACGAATGTGAACATAGTTCGAGTCGAGTTCGCGCACAACAGAACTGAGGTACGGGCAGAATTAGCTACCTCTGCCGCACCGCTCGCACCCCGCGAAGATCTAAAAGAACAGTGTTGTTTCGTGACATTTATTAAAGCTCTTTGAACACCGTCCATCCAGAACATACTAAAAGGATCGCCGCAAACATGTTTGTCGAACAGAGTGTTCGATGTTCGTTAGTGGTACGCACGTGCGAACCAAGTTGTTGCGTATCATGCAACGCAACAAATTTGTTCGTACGTGCGTACGTATAAAATCCGGAACATGGATATTCGGCGAAGAACCAAAGTCACCGACATAGCTCATAAAATTTTCAAGTTGAAGTGGCAATGGGCAGGCCACATCGCTCGTAGAACTGACAACCGATGGGGAAGAAAAGTTCTCGAGTGGCGACCACGGACCGGAAGACGCAGCGTAGGTAGGCCTCCCACTAGGTGGACGACATCGTGAGGGTCGCGGGCAACCGATGGATGCAAGTGGCGAATTGTCGTTCGGCGTGGCGATGGCGGTCTAAGGGGGAGGCCTATGTTCAGCAGTGGACGTTTTCGGCTGATGATGATGATGATGATGATGTGCGTACGCGGCTTTGGCGATTCGTCCCATTCGCAGTTGGTGACATTGTTAACTACTAATACCATAACTTCTCTTAAAACGAAATCGATTGTATTTAGCACGTCAAAATGCATACTTTGTACGATTTTTTATTGTAAAATTATTTACCTCGGGGACCGGCACTGTACTCCTTAACACAGTTTTTTTTTTTTTAAATCTAGATATGAATACAGCACCTCACCCTCCATTTTATTGTAGTAGTAGTACGTTAAAACGGTTTTATTGCAAACCATCATCACGTACTTACTACAATGTTTTTGATGAATAAAGATTATTTACATATAACAAAAGCGTTTTCCATTAAACCAGTCCAATGTACGCCAGACCTCGCAATACTCTCCGCGAGCCGTCCTTCCTCGCAAGAAGTTAATGAGACCTCTTGAAGTTAGTAATTACAACGTGAGTGATGCCTCGTTGATTGATGATCTTCGATACATGTCGCTAATTAATGTTGGTAATTACTGTCTATACGTGTCAGCTTAGCGTTTGAATGAGTGTGGTTTTAGATAGAAAATAGCTACAAGGATCATGGGATGTTGCAAAGGATTTTTGATTCTAAATAGATATCACAAATCCTTTGTGACATTCCTTTATTTTTAGTAGGATATTGAAAGAAAAAAATGACAGCAAGCATAGAACTTCTGAGTAATGATTCGGGCTATAATTGACATAAAATATCCTTGCAATAATTGGACTTATTAAAAATAGTAAGCTTGTTTTTGAAGAATCCAAATAGTCCAAACTCGTTGGGGTTTAGTCATTTCATTACAGAGGTGGCCACCTTTTAGCTCCATCATCAGATCAGTTCCTTGTCATCATTATTGTATAGGTACAAGAGAAA
Organism: Agrotis exclamationis; assembly: GCA_950005045.1. Taxonomy (NCBI): domain Eukaryota; kingdom Metazoa; phylum Arthropoda; class Insecta; order Lepidoptera; family Noctuidae; genus Agrotis; species Agrotis exclamationis. The sequence goes on from OX465427.1 coordinate 1,121,190, forward strand.
TTAAACTGTATATTAAGCATTTAAAACTAACAACGCATAAATGAGTTATGACTGATGACAGTTAACATGAATTGATCTTGAACATTACATAACAATTTACATCTAATTCATCTTCAACAATTTACATAATGGCTCGGATATAAATTTTAAATTATCATTCGCTTATAAATCAACAAGTTACATGGAGGAAAACAAAACGTTACTACTATGTATGTTACGTATATTAATAAGGTAAATAAATCAAGTCATAAATACAATAAATCAAGGAAATAATCCTTAATTTCTCAACGATAAAATTTTTACTGCTTCGTCAGCTTACAACTTTTAAACTAAACTTGTAATTATTTCGCTACATTACTTAAACATTGGTGAGAACTCCTTTACACACACTAATTAATTTTATTGTTGATCAATATTAATAAGACTTTTTTTAAAACTATAACTTCTTCTGATTTGGGAAATTAAATTCAGGTTGGAAAAATATTTTTCATTACTCATACTCTGAAAGTAGGTTAGGCCGTTTGAAAGTTATCCATTGCCGCCCTAGGGAAAATCGCTTTCAACTGACAGCTGCCAAAAAGAAAAAAAACTACTTAGTTCTATTTTGACATTTCTATTGAACTATGTTCAAACTTTCATACAGCCACGAAATTACAGAGCGATTTAAAATTAAAATAACATAAAGTTAAGTATTAAGAATATAAATAATGACTTTAAATTTATTTAGTTTCAACTATTTCTCTAAAATAATACAGATTTCGACAAAATCTTTGCCAATTTTTAAATAATGAACATGAAAAATCCTGGCTGTATAGCTGGACGACCACAGCACAAAAATTTTAAAAAAAACAAGCGGCAGAGTGACAATCCGATCTGCACTCATTTTTTCTTTAGCTAAAATTGATGTTGTTAATTTTACTTTCCTCGTATTCGTAATGAAAAGTGTTTACCTCGGGTAAATTACTTATTTAGTCCCTCGAACTATTAGCGCCCTCACTACGTTACGGGCGCCAAACCCCGTCACGGGACGTAAATAAGTAACTTTCACGCCTTGGATAACAATGTACCAGTTCAATGTAGATCAGTTTCCAAAAGTAGTATAATTTATTTCTTGTAGCCACGGATACCATGATCGGTGGCTACAATTTTTTTTTTTGTTGGAAACGGATCACGGTATCGGTGGATACAACTTGCCGTCATCCGTGGCTAATTCAATCTGATACCGGGATCCGTGGAGACAAACCCCATTTGGAATGATGTAATAATTTCCCGTTTTCCAACGCTAGGAATTTATTTTGTATCGTGGGTGCGTTTATAGATTTAGAAACTCACATACACAAACATCCAGACCTGGAACAACTAAATGCGGTCATGCAAGTATTTGTTCCGTGCGAGGATCAAACAGCGACACGCAGCGAGGCACTCGATCAATCAGTCACTGCTCCAACCGTGCAATATGATATTCCAGCCTGATAAGAAAATGGAATGGTGAGCAGTGGCGGCCCAGTGGTATCGGCCTCGACTTACGAGTTGTAGGTCGTGGGTTCGAACCCCGTCAGGCGCATTACTTTGTGTAATTTATTTCATCACCACTGCTCTCAAAACGGTGAAGGAAAACATCGTGAGGAAACCGGCATGTCCTAGAACCAAAAATTCGAAGACATGTGACATCCACCAACCCGCACTGGGCCCGCGTGGTGGATTATGGCCCACTCCCACTCTCAGAGAGGAGGCCTGTGTCCCAGCAGTGGGAACATTTATAGGCTGATCTATAGAAGAAAATGGAAACGGTTGCCAAAGCATTAAATAGATAATTTGATTATTTACAACTAATGGGTATACTTAGTACCAGCTCTGCTATCGCCTTTAATTCACAGCAACCATTCCTATTACAAAGTGAACAGTTACAAAACGAATGACAATTTTGATGCAAATTAATGCATTTTTGATTAGAAGTTAAAAACTTTTCTGTCGTTATGCAAACATTATGCACAGCCGCCCATTAGTTTCCTTTCAAAAATAAATGTGTATTGCCAAATTTTCCTAAATCGCTGGCATTCAATGTCATACGAAGATTTATATTTGAGGGTTACAAAGTTGAACTTGTATGCAATTTGCACAGATTTGCCTTGTTAACTCTAAATTACAAAGTGTTCCTTCGCCATTTTGTGATGTCTTCGCAGATTTTACATGATACCTGAACTACCTTTAAATAAATCAGTAGGTACCTATATTTTTACCGACTTCAAAAAAAAAGGAGGATATCAATTCGATCCGTATGTATGTAATATTACCAGAACTGCCCAGTTTTCATATATGTTAGTCTATATCAGCGTTTGAACAAGTGTGCCAAATTTCAAAAGTGTATGTATGTTTTTATGTTTGTGTTCGCATATCTCCGGAACTACAAGTCCGATTTAAGTAATTCTTTTTTTGTTGTACTAGGTACTGTCCAACTTAGGGTACATTGCAAGTTTTATCAAAATCGGTTCAGTAGTTTTTGAGATAGGGAGTTTTTTGCCTTGTAGATTTTCAAAGACGATTGTATGTTTGGTCGCGATTATCTCGCGTTTGGCTGAACCGATTTTGATGCGCTTTTCAAAAGTTTAAAATAACTTTTCTTTCGGAAGTCGGTGGCAATAGTCAATGAAATAAAAAACAAAGCCACCGACTTCCGAAAGAAAAGTTATTTTAAACTTTTTTGTGCTTGATTTGAAGTGGGTTCTTTTTTTAAAGTTTTTTCATCATAAGTATGTAGGGGTATAGAATAGAGTCTATGCATAAAGTATAACGAACGAAGCTGGGCTATTTGATGTTCTATTCCTCCTGGTTTTCAGTCTTGGCTGCTCATCTCAGCAGAGACCAGCCATCGACGTGTTGGGAGGTATTTGAGTTCACAAGTAATTGTGCGGACGATCAATGGTTGCAAGTGGCGGATTGTCGTTCGGTGTGGTGGTCTAAGGAGAAGGCCTTCGTTCAATAATGAACGTCTTCCGAATGATGCCACAGGTGCACTGACACTCCCTGTTTTTTTACTCTCGTATCTCTCGTAGGATGTATTTTGGATGTGGCGTTTGGATAACAGTGGAAGAAGAAAGATGAAAACCGCCCAAGTGCGAGTTGGACTCGCCCATGAAGGGTTCCGTAGTATATCTTATTTTAGAAGTTACAGGGGGGGGGGACATTTTACCACTTTGGAAGTGTCTCTCGCGCAAACTGTTCAGTTTAGAAAAAAATTATATTAGTAACCTCAATATCATTTTAAAGACCTATCCATAGATACTCCACACGTATGGGTTTGGTGAAAAAAATTTTTTGAGTTTCAATTCTAAGTATGGGGGCTACCCCCAAAATTTGTTTTGTTTTTATTTTTGTGTGAAAATCCTAATGCGGTTCACATAATACATCTACTTACCAAGTTTCAACAGGATAGCTCTCATACTTTCGATGAAAAGTGGCTGTGACATACGGACGGACAGACAGACAAACAGACAGACATGACGAATCTATAAGGGTTCCGTTTTTGCCATTTGGCTACGGAACCCTAAAAAGAGGAGAAAGATAGCTGCATATAGACAGTAATCTTTCTTCTCCTTTTCACACTATTCATTTTAATTGGCCCCGGTTTAGTTTTACCTACAAGTTACTCAGTTATTCAAGCAGTTAAAACTTTTAAATTTAAGTGTTTTATTTAAAGATCCTAAATTACAAGGTGCAGTTTATATAGCTTGTAAACTTAAAATGAGTTAGCAATCACACGCAGAGTACTACAACATCGATTAAGCTGAAACTAACGCTATCAATGAAGATTCAAAGTTCATTTTGTATAGCACTGTTTTAATGGGTGACAATAACAAAATTCTCGCGTAAAATAATAGAGGTGCGTCTGCGCTTACAAAATGTTGCATAGATTAAGTTGCAGAAGTGACATTGTATAACAGCCTATAATGTTCCCACAGTTGGGATGCGGGGTTACCTACTGTTGGCTTCTCTGTGAGATGAGTGCGTTATAATCCACCACTTATACCCAGTGATGTTCTGTGGATGTCACAGGTCTTCAAAGTTTAGGTTCTAGGACACGCTGGTTTCCTAACTATGTTGAGGCCAGTGGTGATAAGATAAAAAAAAAGTAGGTACCTAATGTATAGGTACCCTGGGTGGACCGAAAGGAACTTTCACTCTTAATGAATAGTTGATCATCTGGTTCCTTCACATGCCCTTTGCGTTCTAGGGCCCCACAATAGTCCCGCGAATCGAAAACCCACCCAGAGTTACAATAATGCCTACCGGGGTCGCGGGACTGTCTCACCTGGTAACCGTGACCCTGGTAGGTACGTAAAGGGCTATTGAAGGAACACCGTGGAATTTAGTCAGTACAAGTCTGACAGTCCCTCCCGTCCCACCCTGGGCTGAGGACTCATTTGATGATTTTACCAGGCAAAAAAAAAAGTTACAATAGTCGGGGCCATTTGCCTTTTAACCTCCACACGTCATTTGGTCATTGTGTCCGCCACCGAATAATTTAAAGGACGGAATAGATTGTCATCGTATAATATTGAATCAGATCTGTATTTCGTCAGTATGTCCAAAAATGGGTAGTAGAATATTATCATAATTTATAAGGCCATAAATTAGCTGCCATTGATATATATTATGTTAATCCGAAACTAGACCAGATTCTGTTCTTTTGTAATATGGTGATTTTGAAATCAGATTTTGAAGATAGCTAAAAACATTTATGTCTAGTAGCTATATCTAATCGTCTGATACAGTTGTTTTGATTTGTTTTAACATACTAGCTAGATGTTCCCCGTGGCTTCAGCCGAGCTGCTCGGTTCCTATTGGTCGTAGTGTGAAAACAATTCAAAACAGTAGTTCCGGAGATTAGCGCGTTCAACCAAACAACGAAACAAACTCTTCAGCGATATAATATTGAGTATAGATTCGTATATCATAGGATACCACAAAAATGGAGTAGATTTTTGGTATAATTTAAAGTGATAACTCCATCATTGTTTAAATCTCTGAGACCTGGTTTTCATCAAAGCGAAGAAATGAATTGTAGGATTCGTTCTAAAACGTCTGTCGAGTCTCCATCATTTCACTTTCTCCTATGTTTTACCATGTTCTAGTCTTGGATTTCTAGACTGTCCTTAGAGTAAAACGTACCTACCTTTTTTCTTTGAATTTAATTCCAATTTTGGTACAGTCATAATTATTATTAGTTTACTACTGATTTTAAAATAACGTATTGGTATCTTCTCATTATCTGTAACTTATGGCCTATTCCTAATTATGTTGGGGCCGGTCTTTAGTGTAACTAGAAATGCAGCTGACTGCAAAATAGCCTCCCTAGACAAGTGGCAAGCGATACACAAAAACGGTCTGTAGACTTTTATATATTTTAAACTTTATTCCTTAGAATGTAAAGTTGAAAATCTATAAAATACAAACGAAATCGCTTTGAAATACCTATAGAGATTTTCAACTAGGCTGTATTTTAAAATTTCTTCAGAAACTCTTTTGTTACCCATATTATATGGGTAGAACTTGGACACGCAGATGGGTACACAGACTATATGGGCCATATTATAGTCTGTGCCCCCATCTGCGTGTACGCATTCACAACTACGATCGTGTATCAGCGCAATGATTTACAACTACTTCCGTTTATGTCCAATTATTTAATGATACTACCGTCATTATCCACAAAGTGATTGTTAGCTACAAATTACCAATTATATAGATTTTTAGAACAATTTGTTGTAATTTTGTACGATAAGTGTATTTTATTATTTGTAATGTTGGATGTTAGGTTTTAATGACTATAATGTTGACCTAGAAATTGTGTAATATCTGTTATTTTAAAGTTCTTAGAATTTATATTTGAGTGGATTATTGCCATTTTCAGGGTCTTGTTTATTTATTTGATTTAAGTCTGTCTTCAGCTTGTTTTACTTGTAGCATGGAAATTGATATTATTACATGCGAATTTGTTCTGAAATTATGAGTCAGTCGATTTTATTTTGCAATGAGCTTTACGTTCCTTATTAAGTAAGTAAGTACATACATCGTACATAGAGTTTTCAATTTTTTCTTATGTTGCCATTTTTAATTTCTTATACTTTGATTATATAAAGGATTTATAAAGGTCGCCGGAAGACGCTGGATGCAGGTAGGGTTGCCAACCGTACTCTAAAATAGAGTATTGTACTCTATATCACGAAGGCGTACTCTATAATCTATAAGACTAATAGAGTACGCTAAAATACTCTTTTTTACACAATGTTTACTATACTAGGCCAGTCATATAATATTATGCAAAAACCATGATCATAAACAAAAAAGTCGACCATTTACTGTTAAAATGTTGGTATCCCCAATTCCACAAGCCACATTCGGACTTTTCTGAATGCAGGCACTAATGTAATTATGCCAATTTCATGTCACTGTTTGATTTATTTACAAAAATAAATATTGTTATTATATTCAGGAGTTATAATTTTAAAAGAACTCCAAGGTGAATTGTAAAATACCTAACACGGATTTTACGCAAAAGTCGGCAGAAAAATGGCATTTTTATATGTCCTGGGGAACTTGTTTGATAAAAAAATATAAGCTATTATATTATTATATATTCTCTGTTCCCGCCACTTCAGAATTTACTGGGAGAGCCTTTTCGATCATGAAATGTGAAGTGGCGGGAAGAGATAAACAGAGCTTCATTCTTCATTGAAGTGGATTAAAGATGAGCTTTTGATCTATAAATATAAAAAGAGTTAGAATTTTTGGAGTACAATTCTTTTAAAAACAATGAAAAATTGTTATGTGCTGTAAAAAGTACAAAAAAATACCTTTTTAAATATATTATATAAATAATACTCTTTTTTTGGAAGTCCGTACTCTTTATTTACCTCCTTGAAATCGGAAATACTCTATTTCTTCTAATAAAAGTTGGCAACCCTAGATGCAGGTCGCTTCCAACCGGTATATGTGGAGATCTAAAGGGGAGGCCTATGTTCAGCAGTGGACGTCCTATGGCTGAGATGATGATCTATGTACGAATAGGTTTGCTCTTTATAAATGAATTTCTCTTTTCCTGTTATTGATATCTGGCTCAACTTGTTTTAAATATCAAAATAATCATATCAAAAACGCCTGCTGCGCACCTGCCTGCCTGTCCGGGTAACCGTGACACTGTAACGTAAAGGGCAACTAAAGAAACACGGTGGATTTTAGTCAGTACGAGTCCGATAGTCATTTCCGTAAAAACCTAATAAAAACCAAAGATATACCTACGTATAACCCTTGGGAGATTACAACGTTACGCATTTATTTAAACCTCGATGAATCTAGCCCCACATTTACAGCAGGTTTTTTTTAGCGTGGGAAATCATCAAATGAGTCCTCCCACCCAAGCCAGAGCGGGAGGGACTGTCAGACTTGTACTTACTAAATTCTACGGTCCTTCAATAGCCCTTTACGTTCGGGGGTCACTGTAATTCATTAGTCCCACGACCCCGGTACTGCAGGTTCTTAAATTATTTTCATTGAATAGTTCATTATTTTGTAATCAACGAAGCTAAACGCCATAAATCTTTTAAACCTAGTTCTTAAATAACATACACAGCAAGATAAGGATCTGGTACACTTTCCCTGCATCCCATGGATATTTCCCATAGATGTGGTAAACATCAGAATTAATTATAATTACCGACATAGGTAACGTAACTCCTATGTGTTGGTTGGGAAACCCCTTTGTTGCCGTGGGAAGCGCTGTCGTATCAGCTGTATGACAATGTAATATGAGCTTATGACGCTGTAAGCATGGTTGTGGAGACATTGTCAAGTGTAAATACTTATTAATAATTATTAGACCATCTAACCGGTTACGGCGGCCAATCCTTATAGTGAATAATCTTCCCCGAGAGGAGGAAGTTCAAAAAGATTTCCACAAGTTAACAAAATTTTCAGCATTTTAATATTAGTACAGATTTTAAATAGTATTAAAATTATTAAACACTAGCTTTTCCCAGCGGCTTCGCTCGCCCTCCCCCCTTATTGCCTATGTCACTCAGGACCAAAGCAGCTTTCAACTGGTGAAAGAATTTTTGAAATCGGACCAGTAGTTTTTGAGTTTATCCATTACAAACAAACAAACAAAAATACAAAGTTTTTCTCTTTATAATATTAGTGTAGATAGAAATATACCCCGGGCACGCCGCATCTAATCCTGGAAAAATAACTTGTAGGTCATACAAGTACTACCGTGGGCACGTCGCAATCGCAGCGGTAAGACCTTTCTTTGAGGAGTGGCTAGAGGCGTCACAGCGCCCTCATCTTCCTCCTCACCGGTCACGGAAGTTTCAGGAGGTTCCTGTGTCTGATTGAGAGGGAAGAAACGTCTGGGTGTCACCAATGCGAGGATCACCCGGAAGACACGGTAGAGTATACGGTGCAGATCTGCCCCACTTGAGCAGAGCACCGCCGTGTCTTTAAGGAGGCGATAGGCGGCGACCTCGTGCACAGGATAGGTCGAGAGAAAAGAAAGGGTCACGTTTACCTTCACAGATGGTCCCGCAACAACATAGCCCTTGAAGTTCTATCATTTATCTTGATTTTAAGCAATTTGTAGGTAGATGATGTGATCATCAACACTACCTATTGTCCTAAAATACTATTAGCAAAGTATTCACGCTATTGCATCAATGAGGTAAGCAGAGTACAAAGTTACACGATCAGCTAATCTAATGGCCGATCTGAAGGATGTTCCCATACAATGATGAAATGGAACAAAAAATGGCCACGTTGCGATATAACCAGCATTTACTTCAATTACTTATAAAGGTAATTGTTTGGCTACCATTTGCTTCTAAATTGGTATAAATAGATTGTTTTAAACTGAACTCGAGGCTTTGCCCATGTGAAACAGAAGCGGAATTGACTTTAAACTAACACCTCCTCCATATTATGATTATGGAGTAAATGAGTCCCATGTGGAGCGCCATTTCCCCCCATTCAAATTCCACCCAATCTATCTCTTTACCAAAATATATTAACATTAGTACAGCAATATAAGTGTGAAAGCGTAACCAACAAACTGACTTTGGCATTTGTAATATCCATTGGTTAGGATTATATTTGAACTAATAATTGGGGAGATATAATAATGACATGATTATTGACTCAATCATGTTGTAAGTATTGGATTTATTACTTGGCGCGTCATTTATCCAATTTAAAATTCTTGTTTAAAATAGAAAGGGAAAGTTTTGTTTTTTTAACGTCCTTATAGTATCTGAAGGCTTTTGAGTGATGGTAATCAAAACGATAAACCTGTGAAAATATGTAAAAGGACCAATAAACGGAATAAGTAGATGAATTTGGACATTCACACTAACTTTCAATCATCGCAACGCTCGTCATCGAAGAGGATTTCATCATCATACCTGGTCGCAGACAACCCGGTTTTAGAGGTGTTTTCTCCAGAGTTCGACCACGCTGTGGAATGAACTCTCTTCAAGGGTTTTCCCAAGGAATTACAACATACTTTTTAACGCCTTTTTTGAAGAGCCTTTCTTCACACAGTGGCGTGTAAAAGTTCCTGCAAAGTCGGCAACGCGCAGGCGTTACCTGAAGCGTATATCGGTGTTGGAAGCGTACATATAGGTTACAGCGACCATTTTCCATCAGGTGGGTAGTATGATTGTTGGTCGCCAATAAGCAATAAAAATAATTAAAACCTCTCCCATACGAATGTTGGTTAAAAAAGGAAAAGGAAACTTTTAATTTCCTCCTTCCTTTGCTTTTATGAAACCAAAACGTTGAGCAAAACGAAATTTTAGCTTTAATTTGTAGCATTCTCTAGCTTTCAGAGTCCTCAAACCAAATTCACACCCTTGAATTCTCCATTCTCAATTTAGTTACTTCAAAGCTAATGAGGCTGCAAGTATAATAACTTAACTGTCAAGCACAACACTTAACATAAATACCTGTACCATTGTACTAAACATTATAGTTGAACAGAAACAAAACTATATCCATATTTCAAATCGGAATCATCCATTTTTCTCTGAGACTGACGTGTTGCCTTGACCGGGAGTCGAACCGCATTGTCGTAGTTCCATTGTTTGAGCAGGACGTGAGGTAGATTTATTTGTTTTATCTTCTGACAGGCTAAATAAGACACAAGGTGAAATTGAAGTGGGTGATCTGTGAGGCTTTCGGCGACTGGGACCGTAATAAACTGACACCGCGGTCCCAGTTGCCGGATGCATTTAATTTTAATATTTATATTCCATTGACTGGGACCGATCCATAAATTGAACCAGAATGGTACAGTCAGACGAAAAATGTCTACTATGGAAATTGTCTTGTTCAATACAAACCAGGAAAAGTAATGGGCTAGCATAGGTTCAAAGTGATCTGTATAAAAATTATTCTCGGCAGGAATAGGTTACCTGAAATTGTCTTGACTCAGAAATATTTAAATAAATACCACTTTGAACTTATGCTAGCCTAGTACTTTTGCTAGTAAGTCAATGAAAAAGGCAAATTCAGGTAATCTCCTGCTTAGAATTATGACCTATCTTGAACTCATGCTAACCTAGTACTTTCTTTTTGGAAAATTGGGATTTTATTCTCCTTAAATACTCCCCACTGGCGACAAACGGACAAATAGACAAGAGAATTATTTTAATACATACCACTTTGAACCTATGCTAGCCTATTACTTTTCCTGGTTTAAATTGGACAAGACAATTTCCATAGACTTTTTCGTCTGACTGTACCGTTCTGGCATGAACAATAGATTTTTTTATTAATTTATGAATTGGTCCCAGTCGACGGAATACAAATATTAAAATTAAATGCATACGGCAACTGGGACCGCGGTGCCAGTTTATTACGGTCCCAGTCGCCGGAAGCCTCGATCTGGAGGTTTGGAGAGGAATTTAAAGGTTGCTAATAAATGTTAGAGATAAGTAGAAGGAAATCAAGAATATGATTTATGAAGAATAGCATAAAGCATAGTTTCCCTTGGTTTCAACCCTGCTGTTTAGCTCTCTTTGGTTGTAGCGTTATGTTATATAGCCTACCTGTATGCTTTCTCGGTAAATAGACAATCCGACACAAAATATTTTATCAATACGAACCAGTAGTTCCTGAGATTAGCTGCTTCATCCAAACAAAACAAACTCTTCAGCTTTATAATATTAGCATAGATGAGGTCCTGGGTTCGATTCCTAGGCCGAGCAAATTGTTATTGGGTTTTCCAGTTACATAGGACCATAGATACAGGAGTGGCGAAATGTGGCTGTTCTATAGAGTTCACCTCAACTTCGGGGATCTTTGGAATGATGTAACGTCATATTTATGAGGAAGGTTCAGAAGTTATGAAAGAGTCGAATCGAAAGAATCTTACGGCACGCATGGTGGATTTCAGCCCACTCGCTCTTTTCATGTAAAACACTGAAATAGTTCATTTCATTCAGACCTTAAAATTTTTAAAATTAAACTAATACGTGAATATTATATTAGTTTAATTTTACGATACGTGATCTAATACGTGTTTTGAGGGAGAAAGACAAGTTGCGGCATAGATATCGCAAGTATAATAATCCCCGAGATAAGCTCGAATACGAATCGGTCAGGCGACAATGTGATAAACTGTTGCGTGACTGTCATGCTAAGTATATGGACACCATTGAAAACAGCCTCAAAACAAGTCCCAAGACGTTTTGGACTTTCATTAAAAATAAAAGATCGACATCAAATGTGTTACCTTCAGTAATGCACAACAATAACGAAAAGCATTGCTCGAGTGGTCCTGATATTACCAATTTGTTCGCATCACATTTCGGTTCGGTTTACTCTGATACGGTCTCTGCAGCATCCTCTCTCTATGGCACCTGCCCGCCTGCTGATTCGTGCAATAGCAAACTCACGTACCTCAGCGTAACTGAAAAGGACATCATTTCAAAATTGAAGACGTTAGATACTAATAAAGGAGCAGGGCCCGATGGGATTCCTCCACTCTTCATCAAAAGATGTGCGTCGCTTTTGTCGTACCCGTTAAAACTAATTTTCAATAAATCTCTTGCAAGCGGCACCTTTCCCACTGCATGGAAACGAGCCCGGATAGTTCCGGTCCTAAAGAAAGGAGACAACAGTAATGTGAGCAATTATAGACCCATCTCAATACTGTCGTGCTTTTCCAAAGTGTTTGAAAGTATCGTCTGTCCAATACTTACAAGGCATACCAAATCTTTGATACGGATGGAACAGCACGGCTTTCAGGAAAACAAATCTGTTCTTACCAATCTTGTCACATATGTTACGCCTATTATGGACGGAATTGATGGGAACCAGCAGGTTGATTCGGTCTATACTGACTTTTCTAGCGCTTTCGATCGTGTCGACCACAAACTCCTAATAAGTAAGTTGCAAAGTCAGTTCGGTGTTTGCGGATCGATGCTGAGTTGGTTTGAATCATACCTTGGAGATCGGGAGCAGGTGGTAGTCTTGGCTGGATATGAGTCTAAGAAATACTTTGCCACATCCGGAGTACCACAGGGGTCCCATCTGGGCCCAATACTGTTCTTACTCTTTATTAACGACATCGTGGCCGAAATCCACCACTGCCGGTGCTCCCTTTTTGCCGACGATATGAAAATCTCGCTACAGATCAATTCAGTAGATGACGTGGGCTTAATACAGGCTGACCTGGACCGGGTTTATGCATGGTGTTGCGTCAATAAAATGAAGCTTAATGCCTCAAAATGCCAGCATATTCGTTTTACACGGAAAAGGAAAGTGATTGAAACAACCGTCCACATAAACAATGAGGAAATCGCTGTTGTAACGGAAGTTAGGGACTTAGGCATAATTCTTGACTCCAAATTGAATTTTATCTCCCACTACAACAGCATTATAAATAAGGGAGCAAAAATGTTGGGTTTTATAAAACGTAATACCAAGGACTTCAAGCATACTACCTCTCGTATAATGTTATTCAATGCTTTGGTTCGGAGTGTGCTTGAATTCGGCAGTGTCGTCTGGAACCCACATTATGCAGTTCACTCTGATCGTATCGAGGCTCTTCAACGGTCGTTCACTAGGCATCTGGCTTTTGTCACACCTGGTGTCAGCATGAGGTGTTCGTACGATGAGAGACTGTCTCGTTTCGGACTTCACACCCTGCAGCATCGCAGACGTATGCTGGACTTGCTCTTTTTTCAAAAAATTGTGCGATGTCATGCGTCATGCGAAGGTCTTTTGGAACGCGTGGCAATATGCGTCCCTAAAATAAACGCGCGAAGAAAATGTAGCAACTTGTTTAGTATCCCTCGATACAAATCGAATCTAGGGTTGAATTCTCCAATTGCAAGGCTGCCATCTACTTACAACGCTTGGTGCAACATTCTTGACCTGGACATTTTCCATGACCGCCCCACTCAGCTCAAACAAAAGTTGTTAGAAAAGGAGAGGAGGAGAACTTAATCAATGTAATTCGTGATTTACTTATCATTTGTGTAATTTGTCATCATTGTACCTACATAACATAAATATCTAATTAATTAATTAACTGTTAATTATTATTCATTTTCATTACTGATTCAATTATTGATTTAACTTTAATTTCTCAATTCTTTGACATTTCATATTTAATTTAAATTGTATCTTCATTCCATATTTAATTTATATTGTCTTTTATCTTAATTTAGAATATTACTTTTAAACTAACTACTTATATGTGACTCTTATTTTTTATGTAAATGTTGTGCACGTCTATTATTGACACTAACACTAGAATAAGACCTCTAAAATTTAAAATAACCATGTTTGTGTTTGTGTTGTTGATGTGCCTTAAATAAATAAACTACAAAGTAAAAAAAAAAAACTTTTAAACCGAATCAAAGTAACGATTAAGTTCTCGTGTGAAAATGTTCTGAGATATGAATCATTCTTCTTTAAAAAGACTCGCGTTCATGAATTTGTGATTAATTTTTGAGAACCACATGTTCATAAGGGTCAAAATTATTCATTGTTGAGAATTTGGTAAATTTAGACAGGTATTTATTTATAAGGTAGGTCTGTAATATGTGGGTAGGGAATTAGACATTTTAATTATACATAGTAGGCAGAAGTGATACATAAGGACAATATTATCTCGCCTGTCAATATTGAAGGGCTTGGCAGAGTGTACCTATAGTGCACTTATGTTTCACCATCATCAAAAATCCTGACTCTATAGACTGGCAGTTGAGAATTCCATAACAAAATGGAAGAAAGCCAATTGAACCCAGGTTTGTATGCTCAACATGAGCTTTGTGATCACTGAGATACTTTTATATTGTTGTTCGGTCTTCTACAGACGATCAGTGGCGGGGGCGAAGCGGACCCTAGTCCCCGGCCTCGCAGCTGCAGAGGCCTCGCGCTCAGAGTAAAAAAAGAAAAAATCTTGACAACGGCGAGTTTGTAACTGGTTAGTAAATCTACTAAGAAATTCACACGAGCCTGTGGTGTCCGATAAGTGTGAACTGGAAGAAACCAGCAGACCTAGCAATGCTGATCGCGCGATGGTCTTGTAGCGTTACGCCACCTTCAGGGGTAGAGCAGGGCAACAGGCCGTCCACTTAGATGCTGCCACACGCACGCACGTGCCGAGGATGTCGTCGAAATTGGCCACGAAGGCGAGGACGGCCATGGGTCCAGAGTTCAAGTCGCGCACATTGACGTCGCCCACGGTGACATCGTCCTCCAAGAGGAAGCCGGAAAGGTTGCCGAAGCCGTAGTGGATGGCAAACTCGGTACTACTGGTACCGAGTAGTACTGCGGTTGTTGCTCGATTTGGAGCTGTCGTACTTGTTGTGTAGTACTTTTAAAAACACAACGTTTATAATAATTTATTTATTTAAAATATGAAAATAAAATAACACTGTAGCACGTGCAGCTGGAGCCGTGGTAAAAATTGTAGTGCTAGAAAAGAATTGAAGGTGATGCAATGACAGAACGTAAATTCGAAACATGAATTTTTAAAAATTATTAAAACAATAAATAGATCTTAAAGTAAAGAGGTTGAAGGAACAGAAGAGGTTGGATACCTCTTTGTTACAGTCTCGTTTATGTCATAGCGCCTCCACTGCTCGTGCGAGGCCCGATGTTACAAGATAACTTCGCGAGCAAGAGGCTTCGCAAAGCTGATGTCGCAGAAAATCACATTTGTTTTAGATGACTTGGGGGTACCATGGCATCTTACAACAAGAGCCCCCTCATAGATTTGGTCTCGCTACGCCACTGCAGACAAAGAAAAGTTGTTATTACTTAATCAACCGCTCTATTTGGTACTAGGATCTAGTTAATTAATTCAGTAATAGAACAAAAGTCGGATGCTTCGGACGTCGCTTGTTAATCAACTGACAGTCAGGGTCAGCTGACGAGTCAATAAGATAGGGTGGCCAACTAACTCACGTTCTGTCGGATTTATCTTTCTGTTTTATTAGTCCAGAATTCTAGGTTACTAGAATCACTTAAAGTACCCTGAACTGTTTACGCCGTATAGCACTCATATGATTCCGAGACAGATTTTTGTGATAATTCTCTTATTTAAAAAATATTCTAGCATTAAATTTTTTAGTTCTATCATTATTAGCGAACAATCGTTGTCCCATTGTTCGGACACAGTAGTCTTCGTCTTTGTTGGACGGCGGGCCGTAATATTCATCATAATTTATTACAGGCTCAACGTGGATTTTTAGATGACACAATGCATGCTGTTTTCTTAGTATTTTAGATATTTGGTAGGTACTTACGGCATTTTAGTTTCCTCACGAATTTTTCTTACTTTTTTTAAAACAACGATCGTGTTATTTACTGCACAAAGGATTCTATGGTGGGATCCACAGATTTTTTTTAATCATGGTACGTAACGATGACATGTAACTGAGAAACTGGTGAAAAAATTTGCTAAAAAATGATAGAATATAATTATAAAAAGGTTAAGGTTAAAGTCATTGAACTGTAATAAGCCGGGAAGTCACATAACCTTGAATTACAAACAATTTTGTTAATAAAAGCGTTAACACCGCTCATTGGGTATGATAACGATTATTGTGTGAATTTGAACAATAATAAGCGACAAGAAGACATTAAAAATAATATTTTTTGTAATAATAAGTTCGACCTCATTGTTGTAAGGTTAAAGTTGTGAAAGACGTTATTATTTATATCGGCTCACATTACATTGTTCGCATTAAAGCTTATAATATTTCGTTTAAGGAAAAAAAAACTTTTTTTTTTTGTTTCATATCCGACATATTTAACGTACCTACTGTTAAAAATGATTCAAACTAATGTTACCTTAACTACTGACTGATAAAATCAAGGGTATAAAAAAAACATCTCTTTTGATTTATAGACAGCCTCTGGTGATTCCTTTGAAGCACCTGAACTGCGGTGAGCATTTCTTATTTTACATGCACTAATATCACTTTTTTCTCTAAATGTTAGGTTGGGGTGTAACGAGCTCCTAACTTTGCCAGTTATGTTTCAATGCCGTGTAATAAGAAGGGGCAATCAATTTCTCATAGAAACTCCGTATTTGATAATAACTGCATAAATTATTATAATATTTTCGCAGTTATTAATTTGGCATTTAAAGAACTCCCAGTATCTACAAAATTTTATATAATTATATTAATTCGGTTTCCAAACCTTTCAAGATCTTTTTATTTAGAGACACACAATCTCATTGTCTTCTTCCGCTTACTTAACTGCAAAAATACTCATGAACTTTACTTTAAAGTAGGTCGTACTACATAGTCTGAATTTTTTCCCTCAAAGGTCAAACGCGTGGAGCGCCTAGCGTTATTGTCAATGACTTGCGCAAGAGTCTAATTGTTCCATTATTCGCGGATTCAGGTGGCCTCAAATTCGGTGCGGATGTTAAGAAACGAACCGTTTGTTTCTTAGGAGATCCGTGTCCTGATAGCGTGGACACCCTATTTACGCCACCGCCCTTTGTTCGGTGATCGTGAAATTTGATTTGTGATGCGCGTTTTTTTATTATATTTGGATATTTTCTTGGTGCAACATTTGTTCGGATTAATTAATTGAGTGCAATGGAAGTTAATTGAAGTGAAGGATAGTTTTTGTTGTGGTGTTAATCTGTTATGCGGTTATTAACCTTATTGGAATAGAAGATTAATTGAGAAGGTCGTCTATACTTTAAGAAGATAAATTAAAATTTATTGCCACTAGTATGACGGATCGTGGACGTGCACCACTAGGACTGATGTGAGTGTGAATGTAAAATATACTTTGGATTAAAAACCACGAAATATCACTAACGCTGGATTTAATTATTTGGATGATGTTTTTGTGTTTCTAGCTATCAGGAAAATGTGTGTTTAAAAGATAGCTTTTGGAAAATCCACTACAAAAGTGAGAAATTCACCGTTTCCTGTCCGAAGCTGGTGCGGAACACTAGAAATGTTGTAAAATGAATTTGGTATACGATACAATTTTCAGCTGCATATTACATTTCGGAACTTTTCTAAAAAATAAAAAATAGGGACATTATGACTGCGTAAGGCTAACGTGGCCCAGGAACACAAAGAGTCACCGAAGGAACGGTGGTTTCAGTCACTAAAATTTGATACTTAGTCTTTCCGTTTCACGCATTGCGGGAGGAGTCGTTTGCTGATTTTAAAACCCAAACAGTACCCTTAGCACGAGTTTTCAGTATTTGAGACGTAAAGTAAACTGGAACTTTGACAATTTCAAATTGACAATTTTCAAGGAAAAAATTAGTTCCTTCTTCGCACACCAGAGGCGCTGTTCCATTTTTTCATACAAGAAACGCTGTAAATACTGAAAAGACGCTGTAAAGTAAAAGAGTGAAAACTCGTGGTAAGGGTACAGGACATTAAAAGATCAGCCATAAAATTTAGCAGCAATTAAAGTCTTCTATTTTAAGCCATCTGCGTCTTATTCTAGTGAGTTATGTCTACAATTAAAATAGTAGCATTTAAATACAATATGGACGAGACGAGTCTTAAATTCCCACGTCAGCAAAAAATATGAAAAACCACATTTAGAACGAAAATAGACACAATTATTTACAGTGAATTAGACATAATATCCTGTTTTAAACATTTTAATTTGAACAAAGTTATTTTTAAAATGTTCTGTGGGCTTTATAATTATAGAAGACGGTATTATAGATAGTTTTCATTTGAAAAAATCTGACAATGGAAAAACAATATTAATTAAGTAAAGAATTTCTAAAAGTATGTACGCAAAGTTCGATTTAAACGGTCGCGGGACTTATCTCATTACCGTGACCCCGGAACATAAAGGACTATTGAAGGACACCGTGGATTTTAGTCAGTACAAGTCTGACAGTCCCTCCCGCCCTGCCCTGGATGGGAGGACTCATTTGATGATTTTACAACGCAAAAAAAAAGTTCGATTTAAATAAGCAACTGATTTTAATGCGGTTTTCATCAGTAGACGGAATAATTTTAGAAGATGGTTTTCACGTGCCTCATACCAACTATTTTGGAGTCGGAATCAGTTAAATACCAGTACTTTACTCAGAGCGAAGTTCATAAATGAACATATAACTCTAAATACCTGCCGGAACAATCACAAATCTACATGTTCATGCAGTTCCATAAACTTCGTCGAAAACGACGCAGCGCAGGCGCGGCGGGGCGGTGGCTATCGATCGTGCTTATGATGATATAAAGCCAATGAAAATATGTACATTTGTTTGTGTGTGCTCGTATCATTCAATATCATGTATTCAAGTAGGCGATTAGGCTCAACCATTTTGAAGGGAAGTAAATGATCCGACACAAGCGCCGCCATCAGTGAAACATTTGAGTGAACGTAGATTTAGATATACTATCAATGGCCAGGGCCATAAAGTCAAGACGTATGGCATTTAGTGAATGTGTCCGTACCAAATATTTCGAGAGAAACGCGGGCGTAGCCGCGGTAGTGAATAAATTTCGGAAAAAAACTCATCCTATAAACGACTATACAAAACAACCACGCCTACTATATACCTTACCTCAAAATAAAGTTGCACCAATCAACTAAAATCATGGCCCTAAATCACAGCGTCGAACATATCTTAATCAGTACATCTCATACCTCGGGGCATCGATAGAGATCAATGATAAGTGCCGACCGCCGTCAATTGTGTGAATACGTCAAATTGATTTGTTGTCTAGAGATTGCCAACTGATTGGTACGTTAGTGCTCGATGGACAGCTGAGTATAGTGATGAAGTATCGATAGATTTATTACTTGTATCGATACTAGCTGCTGTCAGCAGCTTTGCCCGCGTTTATATCTAAAATTATGTCAAAGGAACGTATTTTTTTAAAAACCTTTGCCCTACTTTTGGAATTTCTCCTGTATCGTGTGTGCGTTTACAAACATATAAACTCACATACACAAACACCCAGACCCTACAACATCAACAATTTGCAGATCATACAAAGTTTCATGTGGGAATCGAACCCGCTATACGCTGCGCTGTAGTCAATCGCTCAGTCACTATACGCCAAACGTACCGTCAAAATACTAATACTGGGATAAAAAGTATCCTATGTGTTATTCCGGACTACAGCCTATCTTTGTGCTAAGTTTTATCCAAATCTGGTCTGCAGTTATTGTGGGATAGAGTTACAAACATACATTCATCCATCCTCATAAACTTTCGTGTTTAAACTTTTATCGATATAAATGATTGTGATAGTATTGGAAATGTGGCACGATGTCCTGATGTAAGCTTGGGTACAAAATAAATAACACTTTTTTTAGTTTTATTAGGTAAGGTATGAAAAGTCCTTGCTTTTCAAAACACAACATAGCTCTTTTTAAATTGCACCGCGCCACCTAAAATCAATAGAAAACCAAGCAATATTTATTCAATTAAAAACCTCAGAGAGTCCCCTTCAATATTGCAGTAATAATATAACAAACAAAACACCTTTGTTTAATAGTTCGTAAATTAAATTAGATGCAACGATGCATACCACAATCACACGAAGTATTTGTTAAAGCCAAACAAAAAAGCTAAATTAAAAAATCGACCAAGTGCGAGTTGGACTCGCCCATTAAGGGTTCCGTAGTAGCAAGCATAGATTAGGCATATAATTATATTGAGATTAGTAAGTAATATACACAAACAACCAAAATAACTTTGTTTTTCATAGTGTTTGTATGAATGGCAAAGTAATAATTGCGGTTTTTGAAAATGTACTACATATATCTTAAAAACTGCTAACTGTATCTCATCCAAACCAATTTTCGTTGGAAGTTTTTGTTGAGGTCTAAATTTTTTTTTTAGTTTTATCATTCTCTTATTGTAGAAGTTACAGGGGGGGACACACATTTTACCACTTTGGAAGTGTCTCTCGTGCAAACTGTTCAGTTTAGAAAATAATGATATTAGTAACCTCAATATAATTTTTAAAGACCTATCCATAGATACCCACGTATGGGTATGGTGAAAAATTTTTTCTGAGTTTCATTTCTATGTATGGGGGGCACCCCAAAAATTTGTTTTGTTTTTAATTTTGTGTGAAAATCCTAATGCGGTTTACATAATACATCTACCTACCAAGTTTCAACAGGATAGCTCTTATACTTTCGACAAAAAGTGGCTGTGACATACGGACGGACAGACAGACAGACAGACATGACGAATTTATAAGGGTTCCGTTTTTGCCATTTGGCTACGGAACCCTAAAAATGGAATTATTAAACAAACACTTTTGTGAGTGCTTGTACACCTCCAGTATTTGATCAAGACTTGATAGGTTTGCATAAAGTTGGCCTATTTTCGCAATGTTGTATTGAAATTCGTCGATCTATTGTATTTTGATGATGTTTTGAATCGATGCATTTCGTATAGTTCGTGCGTACGCGCCATTCCTTACGCACGAACGTGTAAAATGCAAGGTCTGAAGCTTATTACTATTACCATTGTTGTCACTACGCAATGCTTAAATAGATAGTCCGAATTTCAACTCTGACTGTTGACGATAGGGTTAAAATTCAATAAAACCATTTCATTTGGGCATCTATTTAAGTTTCAGGTTGTGTTAGTGAAAAAGGACATTAAAGTTTCTTTAAGTTCTTATTTGTTTTGTTGAAGTTATTGCTTTTGAATCAGTTTTGAAAATAGCTGGCTGTGGGAATAAATTGGATGTTTCGTTGGATTGGGTCATTGTAGTTATTTTTTGTGACGAAATTGATGGATTTGGTCCATTGTTTATCAAGTTTACTACCCTAAACACTAAAAATAAGGTACATAGTACTTTTATGGCATCTGTGTGTGTTTCCTTTTTTACTCTTGCCAACGAAATCAATGTTTCTTGTCTAGTTATATGAATAAAGGAAAATGTCATAAGGACAACTAAAATTAAGGCATTTGAAATTACAAAAACCTTTAGGTTTTTAAGTCAGGAGTGAATAAGTTACTTCTAGGCAAAGGTGCGTCACCGTCAACCACAAAATTGCTTACTTAGATTGATAGTGGTCAAACACTAACCCTGAAGCGAAAAAATCATGAAAGTATGAAGACATATCACCCAACGAAGCTCCATAAATTACTCAAAGCAAAACGACGTTAACGAGAAAGAAAACAACAATTTATTCTCCTATTGAATCGTCGCGACAAGCATCATTCAATTACAACAGTCCATAACTCACAAAGACGATACCTATCATGTTTGCCCTTTGTACTGTCGCAACCTAATTGACAAGTTAAACACTGGTCGATACGAGTAGTGTGGGTGCAGTCACTACTATACAATAGATTGTAACATACAGTATTTCAATTAGGAACAAATGTTCCAGCGACAAAATGGGCAGGCCACATCGCTCGTAGAACTGACAACCGATGGGGAAGTGGGGAAGAAAGTTCTCGAGTGGCGACCACGGACCGGAAGACGCTGCGTGGGCAAGCCTCCCACTAGGTGGACCGACGACATCGTGAGGGAGGGTCGCGGGCAACCGATGGATGCAAGTGGCGAATTGTAGTTCGGCGTGGCGGTCTAAGGGGAAGGCCTATGTTCAGCTGATGATGATGATGTTCCGGCGACAGTAACGACTATCAATGATCTACAAATGACTGTCAGTTTACGTGCTTTCCGAGACACGGAAGAAACTCGCTATGATAGATGGACCATCTACTGATCAATAGCGGCAAGCGTGGCTTAACCTCGAAGGACGACGTGTATACCGTGTATAGCTATTTATTAGGCCAAGCCAATCCAGATACACATACATGTAAAACATTTGAACGAACTGTTTCTGGTAATAATTGATTAAGCAGACCATGGACAATTTTATTTACAACCAAAAGATGAAAAAATAACAATATTGGATTCTTTATCGGTCATTTCTGCCCGGCGGGCAAATAGTCTGTCGTCTGCTTAGCTCTGTAATTTATTATAAACTGCCAGTTTCTTAATTAAAAGTAACAGCTAAAATAGCGTTGACATTATGGGAACATTCCGACGTTTATGTTGTAGCAAGTCTATTGACTTTTATTGTAGCTTTTAAATTTTCATAAAGAAACACATTTTCATTAAAATCAGTACTGGTCAAGTACAAGTAAAACTTAGCTGTTAATGTAATAAACAAATCTAAATCTTATCTCTATTATATAAAAATCAATTGCTGTTCGTTAGTCTCGCTAAAACTCGAGAACGGCTGGACCGATTTGGCTAATTTTGGTTTTGAATTATTTGTGAAAGTCCAGGGAAGGTTTAAAAGGTGAGGCGGTACGAAGTTTGCCCGGTCAGCTAGTCTTATATATAAAAATCAATTGCTGTTCGTTAGTCTCGCTAAAACTCAAGAACGGCTGGACCGATATGGCCAATTTTGGTTTTGAATTATTTCTGGAAGTCCAGGGAAGGTTTAAAAGGTGAGGCGGTACGAAGTTTGCCCGGTCAGCTAGGAAATTATAAAAAATCTGGCTGGTAATCGAATTATTAGTACAGCTAAGTAGGAGTAGGGTTTTAGGAATGTTGGAAATAATACTTCGTCTGGGAAGGTTCACTCAGATTTTGGCTCTCTCACCTCATCTAAAAAGTAGAATTATCGTTTAGCTTTTAGATTTTTTGTAGTTTTTTATTCAGTAGGAGTCTAAATAGTCTCTTCTGCTCTGGAGAGCGGAAGGATTTGCCATCTAAAAAGGCCAATTACTATCGCAATTCATATTATGATTTGGGTCAAGACAGTGACCTTTTAAGACCTCCTCATTCTTTGTTTTATTTGTGTTTTTACTGGAAGCGTTATTAGATTATGTATTGAAATACTTACTAATTTTTACACAGTTTTTAATTACTGAACTCAACCATCTTTCTTCACACAGGATAGTCATAGACAATATCATAGAGTTATTAAAAAAGTTATCTCTAGGCAAAGGTTGTCTTTCTTACAGCCAACACTCATTTGATGATTCACAAGAAGTGCTAGTTGATTTACTGTGTTTTCTTAATACTGTGCACTGGTGTACGTTAGTCACTTGTGATTGTGACTATTACAACTTGATCATCATGGACGAGCCTTAGTAGGAGATGCGACATGCCTCTGATGTCGTGCATTCTGGGTTAAAGGAGACGCATTTTGTGTTTGTTGTTAATTGGACGCGTTCTAGAATTCGATTGTTTATAGAAACATTTTTAAGTTATTAAGTTAATTTTAAGAACGATGTCATAAGCAATTGTTACTAAAATATTAATGCTCTAGATTTTGTTTAAGTAAACTTGGAAAGATTAGATAGATTTTAAAGTTCTTTCTGTATAACAATGGGGCCACTTTGCCTAATTTCTACCTTTTTGATCGTAACGGCATAATATTTACAACCCATTGCATCTTCTGGAGGCCAGAATCAACAGTTGCTAGCACCAGGAAAGAGACGAGGCAATGGAGCTGAGCGAAGTACCTATGAATTTTGCTGTCTTGGATTTAGAAATTAAATTGATCTGAAAATAAAAGCGTAGTTGACGTCAGTAGGCAGATTTAATGAAAAATATTATTTTGTCGTACATAACTTAGTATGTTTCTTTTCATAAAATAAAAGATAAATGAAGAAATATAAAGAAGTTTCTAACAAACTAAAAAAATTCAATAAGAAAAATTACCAAGAAAATATACACACCTACTAACCTAACCTAACATTTGACAGCTGCGTATAATCAATAACAAAAGTGTTACACCCCGCGTAACATTGATGAAATGCTAATTGATTTAGTTTAGCCACTTTAGCACTCACAAGATACGCATCTGACCGGTGACCGATTGATCGATGTCTTAATAGAATAAATTGTATAATCAATTTAATGTTATGCGTGCTTAAATGCGTTAGCTGAGAATTGCATTGTCTATGTATGGTTGGAATTACTTGTAGTGTATTTATTTTATAGTCTAACGGTAATTGTTACAGCCAATCAATTGCAATCCTTTGAATGTATGTGAAAAATTAAAAATAAACTAAAAATATTTTCTTGAGTGTCCCTATAATGTTTCTGTTTTCGGTGTACCCAATTGAATTTTTCTTCGGCAAAAATAAAGAACTTATATAAAGCTATATCTGCTAATTTATCTCTATAATAGTGCTATTGAATTACCCTCTAAAACCAGTGCATGTCAGTTAAGACCATCACTCGACGCGACGCTTGATTTTCAAAATTGACAAATAAAATCAAGACATCATTATTTCCAAGGACAATTTCGAAACACTTTTCCGTTGAAGAGTACTTATGTCATATTAGTACAGTCAGTGACAGTGATACTCTTGACATTAGAACTTAAAAATAAGAGATAGAACCGATATTCTCACGAAAATCATTGAATCTTTTTTTTTTCTCATTGGTGCGTGGGTGTCTTAATGTCAAATAGTGATATAGATTTGACAAGGAGAGCACTTGTATACTCAGTAGATGTAATTTGGGGGCTAGACTATTGCTAAATAATATTTTGTTGCAAGACTGGTATTTATAAATATGGGACTTGACCGCATTCAGTCATAGGCACTAAAACATTACATCACGACTCTTTTCCCGAAGGGATTTTTTTTAGTGTCCTTCAATAGCCCTTTATGTTTCGGGGTCACGGTAATGAGATAAGTCCCGCGACCCCGGCAGGCTTTGGCCCTCTACAGGGGGGCCCCGTCATCATGCTGACGCTCTTTGAGGCGCGCGTGGAACACAACGCGCCGTCGACCCGGGCATGGTCCATGGTCGGACGCGAGTTGACCTTTACTCGCCGCCCGCATGCCCGCGCCTACGGTGGGTTCCCGAAGGGATAGGCAGATTTCCACATCCACATTTCACCAATTATATTATGTCCCGTATAAAAGAGACGAGCCTATTGCCATCAACCAGGCACAAGGCTGGATTATCAGCAGCTCTACTGATAATGAGTAATCCTTTTTTTTCCTTACCTTGCAATTAGTTCTGTACATTAAAAGCAGATGTGAGAAAAGAAATGATGTGTAGGTTAGGACTGAAAAATTCCTGCGGATGCAAAACGGCCACTTAGCAATATTCCTAATGTTTCACTTCGTGAATGAATAATAGAAGAATAGCCAATGACGTTGCGAAGTGAATCATTAGGAATATTGCTTAAAGTGATTGTTTTAGACACGCTAATGGTAAAATCCAACATTACTTTGCCTAACCCGGGAACCTAACCCTTGATCTTTTTCTCCTAAAAAACGTTATGACCACTAGACCACCAGGATATCGACGCATTTTTCTGTAGGTAATTCATTAGTGCTTGGGTGTTATAATGTCAGAAATGTCGAGTTGTGATTTAGATTAGACAATAAGATCAAGTAATTAAAGTCCAAGTAATTTGGGGCTAGGATTGCTTAATATCGTTTCGATGTAAGATTGAGGGATTCCCAAATAAGGTAGGTACTTGACCGTATTCATAAATAGACACTACAAAAAGCAAACAAACAATATTAGGAATTTTTGATGAATCAACATAATGGCGAATATTTTTCAACGAATCTGTTCTGATTCGCTACACCGCAGAAGTTTTTAGCAAGTGTGGGTTATTAGTTGGTGGGAATTCCTGACGTTTTCATGAGTTGTTATTGACACAAGTAATTAAGTGATTCAGAAGTAAATGATACCTAAGCAAAAAGTATACTAGCGGTAGTGAGTATCTTGTTTCAACTTTATTCCGATTTTTTAAAATAACTATAGGGTTTTTTAGGACAATAAAAGATCATTTATTAATTGCAATATTAGATAGAATAATGATCAATTAATTTTTATGGGGACTCCATTTATATTAATTGATCATTATTCTGAAATTATTGTAAAAAGACAACCATTGGAAACAAGTGGTGGATTGTCGTACGACGCAGTCGTCTAAAGGGGGGGGGGGGGGGACTTTGTTCAGCAGTGGTCATCTTCCAGCTGATGATGATAATGATAATTATTCTTTACTGAAACAGACTTGGCTTTATGCTATCTATACTAATAACCAGGGTTGGCATGATTAAAACAAGTTGTTTTAAAACACCTGTATAAAACAGTGTTTTTTATTACCCGTTTCAACCGCTTTTCAAGGCGGGTGAATGCATATAAAATGAAAATTAATTAATATTCAGGAGTCTAAATAGCTTGGTATAAAACCATTTCAGTCTATGCCATTGCTATGTCATATTTTTAACTTTTATTGGCATTGCAATGGAATTCTTAAAAATAGTAGAAAAAAAAATCACATGTTTTTTTTCCATTGATTATTTTTCTTAAAAAATTCATTACAAAGGGCGAATTTGAAAAGATGTAGTCTAGAAATGAAACATAATTGATTTATACGTTTTGACATCGACAAATAAGGTGGAACAAATTTGAAAAAAAAGCCAAACTAAAAAAAAACAAAAAAAACACTTGTTTAAAACAATTTAAACGTTTTTTTTTTCCAACCCTGCTAATAACGCGCTAATCTCAGGAACTATAGGGTCGAATTTTAAAATTATATTTGTGTTGGATAGTCAATTTATCGAGGAATGTTATAGGAAGTATAATATCAGCGGAGCAGCGGGATTGAAACCATGGGGAACAACTTTACTGGTGTTTAATAAAAAGCGTGAAACACGAAATGATAACTTAAAGGAAGCGAATTCTTTGCTGGAAAATACAATAGCTTGCAAGTACCACTTTAAAAATAATGAGACGACTATTCATAAAACTTTTTTATTTATCGCAATTATTACAATTAATATAAGGTAGCAGATACATTTACAAAAACCCCGGTTTTCCTGATCTGTGTATTAAAAGATCATCCACATAAGGATAGATGACTTAACTATATCGTATTTCGTAACCATAAAAAGTATAATTACAGTTTCCTTAAAAACGATACAATGTAATAATGTATGTAACTATTTTAATTGAACTAAATATTATCGACTAGCTTTTAGCCACGGTTTTGTCCGTATGCCATAAGGACAAAACCGTGGCTAAAAGCTACGAAGATACGGCGTATAGGATGCAAATTGTCCCAAAAAAAACGTACAAACTTAGCGCACAAAAATATATTTTAAGAGTAGTTAAGTTTAGACAAAGTATAAGACCCACGATATAGTTTTTTTTGAATCTGTCTAAATATTATTCAAACGTAGTGGAATGGTAACAGACTGACAGAAATAAAAATATAATTAGTTCGTATTTGAATAAAAAAATATGAGTAAGTATAGTAGTATAAATTTAGTAACCGTAATGGCTCCGAATAATTACGGACTCCTTATAGAACCATAATAAGTACCGTATAATTACAGTCTCTTTTAAACTACACAAAGTTTCGCCTATAAACTCAATTGATTAAAAATATAATTTATTGATTTCCTCCGACTCCTACGCATCTCTATAAAACAATGTTGTAGGCCTTATATTTACTCGTATGATGACCATATTTGGCAATATCTTGTTTATTGATATTTGTCATCCAGTACGACGTAGTGTCGCCTACAAAGCATATGAGTGAGTCGAAAGAAACTTGAGAAACATTATTTTTTAGGGTTCCGTACGCAAATTAAGGGTAAAAGAGGACCCTATTACATACTATACTCCGCTGTCCGTCTTTCAGCCGTCCGGCTGTATCACAAACCGTGATTGTAAGACAGTTAAAATTTTCGCAGATGAAGTATTTCAGAAAAGAAAATACTAAAAATTACAGAATTAAATAAATATGTAAGGGTCTCCCGTGCAAATCATGATTTAAATGATTATTTTGACGTTTTATGGATAAGTAATGTTATGGAATCTTTTGTGCACGACTCCGACTCCTGCTTGCCGGTTTTATTCGACTCCTCCACATACTTTCTTAAAAATAGGCTATTTTTAACTCAAAAAAAAAATCATGAAAAAATGTTAGACCCGTATTTTTTATTTTATTTATTTTTTTTAAAGTAAAATTGGTGAAGATGCAACGTTTCTAAAAATCACAAAACGTCACAATATAATTATAATTAATCACGTATAATTTTTTTATGATGCTGCGTTGAAATATATTTGGGATAGTCGCGGTGCTCTGGTTCACCGCTTCTGCCAAAACGCGCGGATAAGCGATATCGTGTGAAAATAGCCTAAGTGTTACAATTAACCCTGCCGGGGTCGCGGGACATACGTACTCGTATACCGCGACTCCGGTACACAAAAGGGCTACCGAAAGACACCGTGGATTTTAGTCAGTACAAGTCTGACAATCCCTCCCGCCCTGCCCGGGGCTGGGAGGATTCATTTGATGATTTTACCACAAAAAAAAGTGTTACAATTATTGTCTCCTGTCAATCAAATGATTGGGATAGTCGAAGTGCTCTGGTTCGCCGCTTCTGCCAAAACGCGCGGACAAGCGATATCGTGTGAAAATAGCCTAAGTGTTACAATAATTGTCTCCTGTCAATAGGTGCGTCCCCACAGAGCGCGCAGCCTCGCGAGGAATTTTCCGCGCGAAGCAGCTCGGTTGGTGTGGACGTGTCTCGGGCGAGGCAAGTGACAGCGCTGCTGCGGTCGAGCGACCGAGCGCCCGAGTCATCCAGTGTCGGCTTTTGTTTTGTTCGCGTATATTGTTTCGTGCCTCGGTCGAAAAACAATAGACGCGTCCACACAGAGTGAGCAGCCTCGCTTGTCAGTTTCCTCGCGCAGCAAATGCCTCGAGCTGCGCGCTGTGTGTGGACGCACCTAATCGCATGTAGTGATATTGTTCTATTTGATGAATAGTATTGTTTCAAAGACGCATCAAGTGATACCTGTCACTACTAAAACACGATCGTGATATTTCAACTTTACAAATTAACTCTGATCGTAATTTCGACACTTTGAAGCTTTGTTCATATCGATGAAAAGAGTTAAAACAAAAGCTGATCTGAGTCTTCCCACGCTACAGTTCTATAAAAGCCGGTTGTTAGTACTTGAGGATACTTCTAAAGTTAGTCATATGCCTATGATCATGGATTTGTCATCATCATTATTTTTTACGTGGTGGCCCAGTGGTATCGGCCTCGACTTACGAGTTGTAGGTCGTGGGTTCGAACCCCGTCAGGCGCATTACTTTGTGTAATTTATTTCAACACCACTGCTCTAAAAACGGTGAAGGAAAACATCGTTAGGAAACCGGCATGTCCAAGAACCAAAAATTCGAAGACATGTGACATCTACCAATCCGCACTGGGCCCGCGTGGTAGATTACGGCCCACTCCCTCCCTCTTACAGAGAGGAGGCCTGTGTCCCAGCAGTGGGAACATTTATAGGCTGATGATGTTATGATGATTATTTTTTAAAACGCTGCCCCATACTATGGATTTTTCATTGTTTAACATTGTATTTTCAAATATTTAAACTCACACGTAAGTACATGAACATTCAGACCCGGAACGACTA
The DNA here is from genome assembly GCA_950005045.1 of Agrotis exclamationis. Taxonomy (NCBI): domain Eukaryota; kingdom Metazoa; phylum Arthropoda; class Insecta; order Lepidoptera; family Noctuidae; genus Agrotis; species Agrotis exclamationis. Next base: position 1,151,120 of record OX465427.1, read on the forward strand.
CTTCTAGATCATACAAATATTTGTTCCGTGCGGAAATCGAACCCGCTAGACAACACAGCATTTAATAGCTCAGCTCAAGTGCACTTACCGTGTCGTAAGAAATCGGCTAATTCTGTAGCAATATGAGGAAAATGGGTTATATCTATTAGGACAAAAGGATTGTCCTACTTACCAGTGTATTGTTATCTATCAACGCTTGCCAATATCGTTCGCAGAATATCTTAAAAACCCTAAAATGCAGATAGGTATCCATTTGTGTCTCGGAAAGCAGGTGCCTACGTCCCTTTCTGTTCGTTCCATTTCCATTTTCTTTTTAAATGTTACCCTATTCTTGTAATTTCTCCTGTATTGTAAGGCCATGCAAATCTTTGTTCCAAGCAGAAATCGAACCCATGACACGCAGCGCAACAGCAAACTGTTCATCAGCTGCACCAAATGTATCATCAAAATATCATCATCATCTTAGCCATAGGACGTCCACTGCTGAACATAGGCCTCCCCTTTAGATCTCAATATATACTGGTTGGAAGCGACCTGCATCCAGCGTCTTCAAAATATCATGTCGTCAGATATGTCATCAAATATCTACAACCCAATTTAACACAAAGCAATGACCTCTCACCTCAGTTAGGTAACAAAATAGGATATCCGCCAATACCCAAATTCTCTTAACAATAAAAGTCTAGTCTGGTAGACAATAAAACTTTTCCATTCTTCCATTGTTAAGCAAGAAGTACCTAAGTTTAGACTTGTAACAATTACACAATTTGATCCAAATATTGTGTAACGAGAACAAAAGTGATAACATCGTAAGCTATCTCTGTTCAATCGATTACCGTATCGGGATCGAGATCATTATCGAGTATTGTATCGATTAAAGAAACATTGATTTGTATGTTATGAAGATTTAGAACGCGATTGTTTGTTGGTAATGAATTGCAACTTAATTCATTTTTGTATTGTGCTTTATTCGGATCGTCTGCATTATTATTTGTATTTCGAGAATCATCGACGCTCGATCTATAATTAGGTATCGAAAATTAAATAACAAATTGCGCTGCATCAAAACCAAATTAGGTCAGAAGGATGTTCGTGATTCAGTTTTAAATGACTAATTTTGTTGACATACTTCATTACGTTATTTTGGCTGTTAAGTGGTGATTTTTGAGTACCGTACCAGCGCAGCGACGCGAAGACAAAAATGGTTTTCATCAACATTATTTTTCTGCCCTTGTACTATATTGTGCGGGCTCGGTGCAATTTTATTTTTTATATATTTATTTTTGAAGACACATTTTACACAGTGGCTGAGTTGCTTGTCGTGTAATAAACTTTTCTACGGCCAACAAGAACGGAAAGAAATCTACTTTTTCAATCGTCATTGTAACATAGACACCTTTTTTGTTGTCGGGTTAAGACAAGTTTCAATCTCCGGAATGTCGTCAAGCTTCATTCCTTTTTAGGGTTCCGTAGCCAAATGGCAAAAACGGAACCCTTATAGATTCGTCATGTCTGTCTGTCTGTCTGTCTGTCCGTGTATGTCACAGCCAGTTTTTGTCGAAAGTATAAGAGCTATCCTGTTAAAACTTGGTAGAAAGATGTATTATATGAACCGCATTAGGATTTTCACACAAAAATCAAAACAAAACTAATTTTGGGGGTGCCCCCCATACTTAGAATTGAAACTCAAAAAAAAAAAATTCACCAAACCCATACGTGTGGGGTATCTATGAATAGGTCTTTAAAAATGATATTGAGGTTACTAACAACATTTTTTTCTAAACTGAACAGTTTGCACGAGAGACACTTCCAAAGTGGTAAAAAGTGTGTCCCCCCCCCCGTAACTTCTAAAATAAGAGAATGATAAAACTAAAAAAAAATATATAATATAGACCTCAACCAAAACTACCAACGAAAATTGGTTTGGATGAGATACAGTTAGTAGTTTTTGAGATATAGTACATTTTCAAAAACCGCAAATATAACTTTGCCATTCATACAAATACTATGAAAAACAAAGTTATTTTTATTGTTTGTGTATATTACTTACTAATCTCAATATAATTATATCTCTTATCTATGCTTGCTGCTACAGAACCCTTCATGGGCGAGTCCAACTCGCACTTGGCCGGTTTTTTCGCTTTTCTGGTGGTTGCCACTGTTGATTCAATCTTTCAGGAATTGGAGAGTTTTGGGAATAAATCTGATGGGATTGTCTCAAAAACTCTCTCTACTCAGTAACACAAAGAATAGCTGCTTACATTTAACTTACTTCAAATGGTTGTACCACCAACCATTTGAAGCAGGAACCCTGAGAGTCTTTCCAAAACTGAAAATGTCAGATCAGTATCGATGTACAGATCGATAGTTCATATGATAAGAAAATATTAATGACATATGCGATTGTTTGGAGGTCATGTTACTCTGAATTGCTTATCTTTGCATTCCATTGTGATTCTACGGTGATTAGCACTCTGACAGCCTTCAACACTATTTCTAGTGTAGATAGCAAGATTTGTATCGAGTATTCTAATGGTGATGAATTGTGGTTAAGTAACAATGGTTTGACAACAAAGAACTGTATCAGCAGTAAGTTCTGTTGCTAAAATGTTCATTTAAGTTGAATTGTATAAGAAGATATAATGCATGACAGACAGATTTTGTGAAGATCTTATAGGTAAATACCAGTATTCAGTTAAATGCGTTTAGACTGGAAGCTGACCCCGCCGTAGTTTGGGAAAATGCAGGCGTAAACATAGTTTAACTTTACGCCTGAATTTTGGATTTGTGAGAGTCGAAAGTGTTTAATAAGCGATTATGAATGTTAAATATTCCAAATAAGTGTCAGTTTATTAAACTTTATAAGAAGTATTGCACATGATTGGAGTTTTCGTGATATATCCATTCTCTATAGAATATTAATGCTCTATTTTCAATTACTGTACAGTAGACCTCTCGTCAGTAATACCTTATATTTGAAATTGAGCTAGCTGAACGTAGTACGGACTTTCCATAGAATAAAATACCAGTTTATAAGGGTTGCGTTATCACTGACGTGCGGTCTCCTGTTCTCCATTAATCGAATCATTTATGATACACGCACGCACGTTCACAATCAAATTAGTCTTTCTCAGAATAAGAAACAAATCATTTTAGGTAATGCAATAGTTATCTCAGTCAGATCTAGATCAAGATAATCGCTTCTTAAACTAGTATTTTGTCGTTAATTCAGATTATATGAAGAGGATTGCTTTGCTCTCAATCTGAGTGATTGTTCGAAGTTTACAAATTGAATTGCTTAATGCGAAGCTCTTGCGTACTTAACTCAGGACACTTTAATTTAGGTATTTGTACTTGCTGACCTTTGGTTTTGTTAAATGTAATTTCTTTTCTTTTCTTTATTATTGTTATTTACTGCGATGGTCCTAGTTTATCTTTTTGTGCCTTCTAGTCACGGTTGGGATGTAATTTCGAATTGATGTACCTATGATGTGAATGTTCTATTAAATTGTATAAAATCTTGGTTCTTCTAACCGTACAGACAGATGTGTTGCTGGGGAGTTTGTTCCGCCACTTCTTCTTCCCAGCCAAAACACTAGGAAGTGTCGAAGGGGGGGCGCTTTGGGGGACTGTCTTATGTAAAAAATTGACCTTCAAAAAGTGCTGATAAATCAGCCTTATTTGAATAAATGACTTTTAAATTTGATTTTGTAATATTGTATGCTTATTAAAAGATCGTTTATTAAATACACCATTAACTGCAGTAATTTGAAACAACATCAACTATATTAAATTATACACAAGTCACAAAACAATATCGCACGCCATCTTCGGTTGTGGCCACTGACGTAAGGGTGGCGTTTACAAAGGCGGTGCATTTACGAAGCTTGCTTCCTTCCTGACTATTTAGTGCAACCAGGGTCGCGGGACAGTCTAAACAGGTAACCGTGGCCCTGGAACGTAAGGGGCAATTGAAGGAAAACGCGGAAGAGGGTAGAAATTATTGGGGGTTGAACGCGGAATAAACCATCTTTTCTTTGTCCAGATTCAACCCTTACTTCTTATGTCACTTAAAATGACATTCAAGTAATAGTGAAAGCAAAATTCACTACGAGTTTGACAGATCTTTCCGCTCCACCCAGAGTAGAAGGTTTGATGAGGTTTGACTTGATGATTTTATAATCTTAAAAACGGGTAATCATCATCAGCCTATTAATGTTCCCACTGCTGGGACACAGGTCTCCTCTCTGTGAGAGGGAGTGGGCCATAATCCACCACGCGGGCCCAGTGCGGGTTGGTGGATGTCACATGTCTTCGAATTTTTGGTTCTAGGACATGCCGGTTTCCTCACGATGTTTTCCTTCACCGTTTTTGAGAGCAGTGGTGTTGAAATAAATTACACAAAGTAATGCGCCTGGCTGAAAACGGGTATCAGTGGAAAATCATTAAAAAAAATATGAGTATTCCTACGAAATCCCGTGAAGTTCGGTAATTAAGTATATAGGATTAGCAGACGTCATATACGATTAACACAGTAATTATAACATATTATAATTTATAATACAACTACGCTACTATGTACTAGACTACCTCATTCTTACGACTCATGGTCAAATATACCCTTATAATTTTATAAGGTTTTTTTTAGAAAAATCCATGTTTGCTTTGCTTGACGAATAAAGCCTAGTTTTGATTCAAACATTAAGACAACAGTAACAGAAAGTTTAATTTAAAAATAACCAAACATTTACTTCATAAGCTCTTTATAACTTTGATTAATTAATTAAACAGGCCCAAATGACAGAATCGTTTGATTTAAGTCAACAATTCTCATAAACAACCAGTCATCCATCTTAATTAACCTTTACAAATTGCGTTATGGAAGCTTAACAGAAACAGATTTACTTTTATCTCATTCCCATACATTATTTTAGCTGGTAAAGCCGGGCGCGAGAGGTCTCCGCCTATCGCTGCCGTGAGGACACGGCGGTGCTCTGCCCGAGCGGGGCAGTCCTGCACCGTATGCTCCACCGTGTCCTCCGGGCGATCCTCGCAGTGGTGACACCCAGGCGTTTCCTCCTTCCTCATCAGACACAGGTACCTCCCGAAACTTCCGTGACCGGTGAGGACCTGCGTCATGCGGTTGGTCAGGACGCCGTGACGCCTATCTAGCCACTCCTCAAAGAGGGGTCTTACCTCGGTTGCGACAGTCGTTCCCTCCATTCTGCCTTGAGATCGCGCCGGACCTCTTCTCGCCGCCCTCGACTTCTCGAGGCAGCGGGGATACACCTCGGCGCTGCGCCTCCACGCGCCACTCATAGATGCTCTGGAGGGCAGTCGCCTCCAGATCCCAGGGCAGTAATCCGACAAGGAGGTTGGCCGATTCACCGGCGATCGTGCGGTACCTCGGATCATCCGGATTAGTATTAATCAAAAAGCTTTACAAAGATCAATTAACTCAAACATAATTAACATCCCGTTAATAGTTTCTTATAGAATTTAGTTCAGTACACGCCCTATCGGTGATAGGTAAGTCAAGGATGCTGCACGTTCTCTTACGCAACCGATGCGCAGACGCAAGCTCCACATCGCTTATTTAGTTAGGATTACAAACAGTTTTGGTATCGACCTTCTTGAACTAAAATAAAAAGTCTAGCACGATTTTGGCTCTAATTTGCAATTATCTAGTATTTTTTTTTAAATAATCTTTATGGGCTGTACAAATGTTGCAATCATAATTTACTTAGAGCTTCTAATTTACAACAACGATGTCGGTTTTTGGCATAATATCAAAAAGTAAAAATATTCACTTATAATACCACAAGAGCTTCAAAATTATCGGGTATTTTCCGATAGGTTCGTTGCAAACAAATGAAGGAGTCAAGTTTTTCAGGTTAAAAAATCACGAGCGCGAAGCGCGAGTGATTTTTCCTGAAAAACTTGACGACTTTATTTGTTTGCAGGGAACCTTGAGGGAAATGCCAGATAATTTTGAAGCTCGTGTGGTATTCAGGGGATTATTTTTCCGTCCCAAATGCGACCCATCTCCAATTTTCACAATTGAATTCAACCTGTCAGTTTGACGTGACTACCAGAGAAAATTTTCAAAAAATTATCAGTATAATACCATGTAGGTTGTACCACGTGACGTCGAATGGTGCAATTCTATTGGTCGATATTTGGGTCGGAAAAATAATCAAGATTAAAGAATTATAAAGGTGCAGTTAGCAAAAGAGTTAGATATCAAGACAGCAAGTTTTAAATAGACTAATTTCCAATGTTATGTTATTTAATTTCAACGTGTCTCAAACAGTCTGGCTGCAACAGTATATGCATGTAGCATTTTTTATTTGAGTTTGGTTAGCTCTTGACTCTAGCCGAGGTCAAAGGTGACTGAGACAAAGCCTACGATGGAGCGAGCTTACCCAGAAGAAGCCTGTTAACACTAACTTTGAATATAATCAAAAAGTGCATACATACACCGTATAGCATGCATATAGTTTGCGTGTATCTGCATACCTAACTCCTTTTGCTGACCTCTGGTGTTTCAGGGGTTCCTAAGCTACGGTGACCGCTTTTCAGAATGAGAATCAGAATCTTTTTTTGTCAAACAGGTTATTACATTATAACATCATCAGGCGGGCCGTAAGTTTGTTACGTTTTTGATAAAAAAAACCATTCCCATCGGAGACACAGAAGAGGTACGACGAACGAGTCGACTAAAGTACCAGAAACCAAACACAGTCTTGGAACATCTAACTTCTGCCTACATTCAATGCAAATAAACTTTTTCTATTCATTCAGCGCTTAGTTTTCCTCGTCTAAGATAGGTAATGAAGCTGATCTGCCACCTACAAGTAGCTCCTATCATAATTACCAACCTGCCCTTGGCACTACTTTGCATATAATTGATTTGACGTGCACCGGCCATGATGTCTGCCTTCATTGCAATGACAGCTGCACAATATTTTTGGAGTACAATATTATTGTAGTATTTTTGATATTGATTTGAATGGGCAATTAATGGGTCGCTGATTTGGGTGATCTTTAGATTTGAGTTAAGGTGTTGTATGTCCTAATCTAGGTTAAGATTGACCCTTGTGCAATTAATGTGTGAAAGAACGAAAGGCTGACAGACCGACGGATTTATTTTTGCTATATATATTTATCATCATTATCTACATAGCCTTTTTAAAAACAATGTCGGGGTCTACTTTTAGTCGAACCGGATGATTAATATGAATCTTCAGACTACTTCATCTGAAGTAACAGCGTCATGAAACTTTTTAGAATAAAATGGTATTGTATCCATCACTTTTTAGTAACGCGTAAAAGTTTTCTCTCATAATAATATATTAACCTTTTAACCGCGCGAGTCGCATATATTATTATGCGACAAATATTTCCGTGCCCCTACCGCCCGTGTCGTATTTATGCGACAGAGAATATGCACTATTTTTGTTGTTTTCTTCGATTTTATTGCATCTATTCTATATGTCTCTATTTATGTACATAGACAGATAGAATACTTTTTATTGTACACCATGATACTTAACAAATCGGAGCTTAAAAGGAGCAGAAAGAGAGGAGAAGAGGAAAGGACGATTCATAGCCGCGCGCTAGGGGCACGGCAACTGATATTTAGTCGCGCGGTTAAAAGGTTAACATAGTCTTCCTCTAAAATTAGGATACTTATTTTATAAATAAACGTATGTAGAGAAAATTAAGTGTGTTTATCTCATTTTTCCGCAATGGCCAGACAACTTAACAAAACATCCACATATCACAGCATAACCTTTCCTATACAATACTCAACATGGACATACAAAAAACAAAAAATCATTAAATTAATTACATTATAATGACACTTACATAAAGAAATGTCATTATAAATAATTATAATTAATAAATGTCCAGCTGAGCGCGCGCACAGCATCCGGAAAACATAATAATTGTCACAATGATGGCTGAAGAATGCTCACAGTACGCCTTTTGTAGATCCGTGAGAAAAACTTACAAAGAAACAGAAATAGTGTCGTTTTATGATCTTATTGTGAATCATAAATAGTTGTGAAATGTGAAATATAACGTAGATAATCTAATTAAGTCTAGGATGTCATATCTTGAGGAATTATGGCAGTTACAAAGTAGTATAGTATATTCATGGGCCTAGCCAGCCATGGGCTCAGGGTGGGGCAGCAATCTAAAATAATAATGTAACTAGCAAACTACGAGTATACCCGCGATCTTACCCCTGTTATTTTTTTATACAAAAAGATTGCAATGGGCGTTCCATTGCAATCTTTTTGTATAAACTGTGGTTTCAAATTGTTGGCATTTAGCTACCGATTACTTGAAAGCATTAGAAAGGAGTTATAAAAGTAGGCATAACGGGCCGAAACCCACTGCCAGTGTGGGGCTCTTGCCCCACCCTGCCCCACCGTGGCTACGCCCATGAGTATATTCTGTCAGTGAATACAATGATCGAAAAGTCAAGAAAACATTTAATTGACTTAGTGCCAGTTTGATCAATAGTTAAATTAATTATTGTTAAAATCTCATAAATTTTTACACATAATTATATAAAATGTATCGGGTTTAACAAATAGTTTAACTACTGATGAAAAATCTCGCTCTTAAATCATTTCGTTCAGTCAGAAAAATGTGTCAGATTTACGTTAGCAAAATAAATAGCAGACCAACTAGAGATTTACACCCTATACGTAGCCTGCAAAAAGCGGCCGATTAAAAACAAATTGAAAAACAATAACAATTAGCTTCGAATCAATTAAGAAAATGATGAAATCCCTGTATTATTCTAGATGTTTAGAAGTACGAAAAGGAACAAAACACACCCTGCAATGACTTTCCTCATACAAAACACATCCCAAGGGCACTAAAGAGCGTTATAGAAAATGTAGTTTATTTTTTCATTTATGTTTAGGATTTCGTCCGATTTGCCCGTTCGTTCTTAGAACACGATATACCATAAACTTTTATTAAGTTAGGTGTGGGTTGCTAAGACAGGAAACCTCCACGTGCGCCCGTGGACTGGAGTTCCCTCTCGGATACGTCCGGGGGGAAGACCAGTTTTTCGGGCCGGTGCACCCTGGGATGCGGGAAAAGATTCTCCTTAGGCGCTGTGTGTCTAAGGGGTTTCTTTGCCCGTATGCAAATAGCCTGTCGGGTGGACGCTCCAACGCGTGTCCCTCTGAACAGCAGAGGGCACAGCGGCGGAGCGGGCTTGCGGACGGTGAGTAATGGGTATGCTCGCCGTCCGACCAAGGACCAAGCCCGGGTCGGTGGCGCGTCGTGTTTCACGCGTCACCGACGGGGCCCCTTATGGGGCCAAATGCCTGCCGGGGTCGCGGATTTTTCTTAATCCAGGATACCGTGGCCCCGGAACGTAAAGGGCATCCGACGGAACACGAGTGGATTTTAGTCAGTAAGAGTCTGACAGTCCCTCCCGCCCCACCTAGGGCGGGAGGACTCATTTGATGATTTTGCCACCCTAAAAAAAAAAAAAAAGGTTAGGTGTCATAATTTTTATTATTGTTGGAAATATTTTATTTTGTGGCTGATCATGACAGACATTTTGCTTTCCTTTTATTAACCTTGGATTCTAATAGTTCTCGTCTAGTCAAGTATAATCAGCCTTTATATTTCCATTATTGGGACATATCTATGTATATAGGGTGTAAGAGACATCGACGCACAAACGGATACCATGGGTCCAGGAAATGATTCTGGACCGCCCCGTGTTGGAATTTTTCGTCGGATTTTTTCTAATTTTCAAATTTTTTTTTTACTTTATACTGTTCATAATCGTTTTTCTTACCTAACCCAATGAGATTTTTAATTAAAAAAGTAATTAATTCACTACTTTCACTAAAAGTAGCAATGTAAATAAAACTAGAAATGGTGTCTTCTTAAATGTTTATAATGAAAGGTCATCGTATACCTAAATACTGTGCCCAGTACCACAGTACCTGTAGTACTTTAAGCGCGGCTCATAATTAAAAAAAAAAACAAACTTATAAAAATAAAAAAAAAATAGGAAGAAACCGACGAAATCGAACCGTCCAGAATCATGTCCTGGACCCATGGTATCCGTTTGTGCGTCGATGTCTCTTACACCCTGTATTTATATTTAAAGTGGAAGGAAAGGAAGTGTAATTCAGGCCAGTGAAGGTGGATAGAATGTCAGTCCTAATAAAATAAATCTTCCTACCTACTTACAGGAAATAAAGTGCAGGTCTAAGTTTTGAATTTAAATCGCGGACGTTTTCAGTGAATCAATACAGCTGCTCTTTTAGTTCATTCTTACTTTCTTTTCCTTTCTTACATTTAGTTCATTTTTTGCCTCTCCCTAAAATAAAGTTTTTTGCTTCCTCCTGTTAAAACCAGTAGTAAATTATGGTCATGATCGGTGGCTGGTTTTCGCTCCAGCGCTATGGGCTGTCCACAGATAGCGCCAATAAACTATGTCATGTTTTGTATAACTATTGTGTTTTTGTAGCCATACTGTTCTGAAACAAGATCGTTCAAACAGGATGCATCAAGCGTTAGGGTTGTGTGGAGGTCTCCTGCGTTACTTTCACAATCCTTTTCATTGCCTTCTAAGGGCTCATGCACACTGGGTCCGACATAACGATTCGTGATTTAAAACTGAAGGTTTTTGAAAGAGCAAACGTCATTTAAGACGTATCCGTCATTTTTCACGATTCCGTAATAGTGTGAACACGGGCAATTAAAATGTATATACAATTGATGGATGAATGAGCACTAACTTCCTCTTTGCTACACCATTCCGTAATTCAGTTAATCATGTCAGGAAGTCAGAACAAATACATAATTAGTTAAATCCGCCGATTCAGACAATGATGTTAATAAGACCACATCGAATTCATAAATCGAGAACAGTACAGTACGTTCAAGGACGCAACACAAGCCGGGTAGGGGGGCATCACTAACTCGTGACCGGTGCGGCCAAATGTCAAATAGTCTCTCTTGAAACAGCGCCGAGAACGCGCGCGCAACTATTGAGACGAAACACAATTCAAAATAATCGAACACGAGATAAAACCGATACTAATTCTTAACTTAAAAAATTAAATAAAACCGGTAACAATAGTGCTGCTACTTTCATCTATAAACTTTTTATCGATCAATTCGGATATTAATCGATTATTTACAGTGCATTTGACATTTGTATCTTTTAATATAATTACAAGGAGGAAAGGTGAAGCCTAGTGAATGTGGTTCCTTCGGCATTGTATCGATGATTAAATAGTGGGAATTATTTTTTCGATGCAATTGTTCGATTGACAATTTCCTGTCGTAATTAGACTTTGTATCGATTGTTTGTTGTTAAGTGAGTAATGGTAGCTTGAGCTAGTGATGTGCATCATGGGTTGTTTACAAATGTTATTGACGTGTGCCGCCGTGCTGTGCTTGCAGTACGTCGCTGTCAACACGCAGGTGAGAGATAGTTTTGTAACTTTCAGCGGTCAGACGAGCATATAATTAAGTACGGCTACAATTTCCTATATTACGACAGAATATTTTATCACTTATGGAGATTTTCTTCACCTAAATCTTACGTAAATCTCTGCATTTCACACGGGATATGACATAGAATAAATTCATCAACAGTTTCCGCAAGAAAAACGTCGTTTGACGTTTAGTTATCGTGAGAAAAAGTGCGTATATTTATGGATGAGTAGGTACTCTTTACATACCATGCCTGAAATCAGCTGGTTACTTAAGTATTTACTTCTTTTATTTACATTTGTACTTGCTTGAATTTGTACATTTATGTAGTTGATATGATTTTATTTAAAAGTTGTATTTTCTCTTCCTATTCAACGTATGAGGATATTTTGTTTCCTTTCTGCATTCAACCTTGATTTATGCTTATAAATATAATTTATTACACGTAAAACATTACGATAGTTAACTCTTCAGTACATACGAACTTACATGTTATTGTTAACAATTAAACTCAAGTTAATTTATGCACATAAATTAAAAATCACTTCACTTCCAGATTTATATTTAAACTATAAATAATACCTACATATGAACATGTAAACAAAAAAAAATGTAGATTTGATAATCATTAATGAACACAATTATAAAATTGTATAACTATTAATATTCGTCTTTTATAGTTATCTCAAATGCATCTGCTTGCATAATTAAAACATTTTTTCCTTTGATCATGCGACTATAAGAAAAATAGGTATAATTTTCTGGGGTTAACTCTTCATTTTGTAATTCTGTATAATGTAAAAGTCACAATGAAGCTTTTTTTATCAAAATGTTATTAAGAAGGTAACCATAAAATTTAATAGCGTAACATTGGTAATTTTAACTTTTTTATAAAGGTCTTCCTTTAAAAAAATATATAATTCCTTTAAAAAAGAAAATCATGAAAAAGAACTTTTCACTGCGGAATTTATTTTGAATTTTTTATAGCGAAATGGCACTAAAACTATCTTTACATAACGTCATGCGTGAAATTCCATTTTGAGTTCTAGTTCCCTTTTTTGCCCATAGTAACGTAAAATATAAAATAATAATTAAGTTGATTGTATGAGATACATAATATTTTAAACCATGAACTGGCTGTTTGCACGTGTGTGTGTTTAAATGTTTTCAAAATGCAACCACGATATAGTAAAGCATTATTATCAATAAGAGGCCAAGTAAAAAAAAACCTATTTAATTTAAAAATACGTCAGTATTTTAAATTTAATTAGATTTTATTTATGTTGATATTCATCTTAATTACTTCTGTAATAAATATAATATTTCAAGTTGATAAATAAATGCGTTACCTTCGATCAAGTATCGGTGGGTGTAAGTTCAAGAGCTGCCGTTAATTTAAATATTGTCATTAACGTAATGTATGCAGGCCCACATGATAAACATACGATTTATGAATCAAACTGCAGCCTTTAAATTATTTTTCATATACTCAAAAAAAAAAACTTGTGATCACTAGAATTTAAACTGATATTATTTTTAAACTTTTATGGAAAAAATAAGTGAACTGTTCTATATTTTTAAATAAAGAATCTAAAAAGAAGAACAAATTTAAATTTACTGTAATAAAAATATTTCAATTTTTCAAAGTGATTGCGATTTTTTTTTTCATGTGTGTTATGTTATGATATGGTGCTTATCATGCCTGGGTTGAAAATCTTTCGATGTATGTTTTTCATTTTTTTTTTCATCGTAGGTACACTGATCTCCTATTTATTTACATTATTTATCTTGTTGAACTCAGGTTACATATTATTAAGAATCATCATGTTGATCTCGTACTACGAGTATGTGTTATTCAGTTTAAATTATATAAAATGGTTTTTTAACGATCTATCAGATAACATCGGGAATTTAGTAAACTGGGAAGTAGCCCATGATCGAAACTCCTGTTAAAATCATACCAAAACTCGATTCAAACAAAAAAGTTGACCGAAAACGTAAAAATAAAACCTTAAATCGTAAAAATAAATGGCTTAATTGTGTAAAATAATAACTGAAATAACACACAAATGGAAGAGCTCCCGTCCTTTAATAAAAATACAAAAAAAAACTATTTTTCGGTCACCCATGCATCACCATATCGCTCCCCATACAAAAGACATCAACGCGTCACTCATACCACCCACCCACTGAGCTACCAACCTACTGCGGAGCGGAACGGAGCGGAACGGAGCGGAACCATTGCCACTAAGGTTAACGACACCTCCGCTTGCCGGTGTTAATGTTATGAATTATGTATTGTTGGGTTAGTTAATCGGAGGTTTTGGTTTAATGAGATGGGCTGGTTAAGTGAGTTACGAGTATGTCATCTGTATCGGCGACTGATCTGACAGAGGGTCATTATTTTATTTATTTATTTACACACACCGATAGTTATACAAAGAAAGATTAACATAGTAAAGAAAAGTACAAAGAAATGGAGATCTAAGAAATTCCTACTTTGAAATGATTGTATACCTAATTATCAAAATCAGTCTTTCCGCCCTGTGTTCGTTATTTTCGCCGTTCAAAGGGGAATGTCAGACTTTACTTGACTAAACTTCATTCTGTTCCTTCAATAGACCTTTACGTTCGTTTGCTCATAAAACTCTAGTTCCTATAAACCCTCTAGGAACAGCTTTGAGCAGACCTGATGGGGAGAATTTGAGGTAAAAGACAAAGTGCTGTGGAAACAAATAAATATTATTTTTATAAGCAGATCTAAAGCGGCCGGTGACCTTGAGGCTTTACTGCTTCCGTTTATGAAATAATGCCTTTAAATCTTGTATTGTGATAATTCTGTTGGAGATTCTAACTATTATTTTGCAACACTAACGTCAAATTAATGTAAATCGTGGCAACACTATCCCCTTCCATCTGTAACATTGACTCAATATAGACGTGCATTTTATTACCTCCGATATTTTGTTGAATCTTCCCGGCACCAACGTACCAGCACCTCACCAGCTACCCAACATCTATAACAAGCTACACAAATTCCATTTTTTTGAAATTTTGTTTGAAAACGAAATGTTTCATACTTATTAAAAAAAAAACAGTAAGATACCGGTGTCGATAAACAAGAAAAGAAAAAAGTGTCTGTTGTGACAAACAAATTATGACAAATACCTAATACAATTTTATACGTAACATCAATAATTTTAGTTTAAAAAAGAACAAAAAAGATCTTGAAATTGGACCAATCACATGAAGCTCTCAGATTGTCCTCCAATTTTTATTTAAAACTAACAAAAAATACTCATTAATAAGTGATACAACTTGTTATTTCGACGTTCTTTTTATCACAAACACGTGACATTTGACATTACACTCTGCTCTAGAGTATTGACATTGCGTCCTATATAGATAACATATTGTTGTGACATCTGATGTTATTTATTTTTATTATAATCTTTTTACTACAAATTAATCGTAATAGGTAGAATATCACCCATCTATTTTTTTTAAAGTGGTAAAATCATCAAATATGTCCTCCCACCCAAGGCAGGGCAGGAGGGACTGTCAGACTCGTAATGACTAAAATGGTGTCCTTCAATAGCTCTTTACGTTCCGGGGTCACGCATTCATTAGTCGCGACATATCTGATATCACTCATCTAACCCTTTTTTGCCTGGGGTGGAGTGGAAGGGATTGTCAGAGTCTAAATGACTAAAAACTAAATTTTGTTGTCAGATTTGTAGAGCGTAAAAACTTACATTAAGGTCAAGCTAGGTCCAGCCGTGCTTCATTTGAAACTTAACCTAAACTTTATAAAGTTAGGTAATTTATTTATTTATTTATTTATCACATGCTTCTTTGCCATTACAGATACTTAATAATCTAATGCGACAAAGTAACTTAAACAATATAGTCTAAATCTAATAAAGTATAAGTATATCTAATCCTTACATGCTACACAATATGTGGCCCTTGTGAACTCACTCAGTGTACAATCGAATATGTCTATAACTTCCGCCACCGTGTTGAGAGTGCGCAGCGCACGAGTAAGCGGTGCGCGCCCCAGCAGGTTAGTGCGCGCAGGAGGAACCACCAGCAGCTGCGGCCTGCGCCGCCGCGCCGCGTACCCATCCGGTAAATTGAAGCCTATTTCTGATAGTAAGTCCGAGTTTTGTACAATGCTTCTTAAAACTTTGAAAATGTATGTTGCTAGTGCAACTTCACGCCTAATTTCCAATTTGTAATATCCTACCATACCGAGACAGAATAGGGTAGGATATAACAACGGGTATCCCGGGTATCTTCCATACAGCTTTAAATAAATAAATCTGACGAATTTATTTTGTATCCGTTCGAGCATGATTTTGTATTTAACTTCACTCGGACTCCAGACGGCCGCATTGTACTCGAGATGACTCCGCACAAGAGCCTCATACAAAGCCTTCAATGCTCTGATGTTAGTGAAGTCATTTGCCTGACGCAGCATAAATCCCAGGTTCCTATACGCCTTTTTACAGACTTGAACCACGTGTTTGCGAAACTGCAGATCACTGGTAAAGTGTATGCCTAAGTCCTTAACCTCCATGACACGCTGCAGCGGCTTCCCGTCCATGCTGTACTGGTGGTGTTTTGGGGTTCGTGTGCGTGTGAATGAGAGTACCGAGCACTTTGATACATTAAAGTATAATTTATTATAGTGACTCCATTCACTGACCCTATCCAAGTCGCGCTGCAGCATGTCATGATCCGCAGTGTCTTTTATGACTGCAGACAACACAAATAGCATGCATGTTGACCTGACTACCTCTGGTAAGTCATTTACCGTAATAATAAATAATAAGGGTCCCAAATTTGTACCTTGACTGACGCCTGATCTGGTGTAGTAGGGCTCAGAGAAGTGTCCGGCACAGTCCACATACTGACGCCTGTCACGAAGATAACTGGCGAAGAACTTTACAGTATGAAAAGTACAGCCCATACCCGCTAGCCTTGACAAGAGTATGTCGTGGTCTACTGTGTCGAACGCCTTCCTGAAGTCCAGATAGGCCACGTCAACCTGGAGCCCAGCGTCAACAGCTGGTACCAACTGTGTCATCAGGTGAAGCAAATTTCCTGTTGTACCGCGCCCAGGACGGAATCCGTGCTGCGTATCAGACAAATGAGGGCCTATCTGTGTATAAAGGCAATTATGAACAGCCATCTCGAATACCTTGGCTGGTGCGCTCAGTACCGCGATTGGCCTGAAGTCACTGACATCCGTACCACCTCCCCCTTTCGGTATAGGTACCACACGCGTAAGTTTCCAAAGACTAGGAAAGTGTGCCACCGACAAACAAACATTAAATATGTGTAGCAAAGGTTCTACTAATACCATGCGGCAATCTCTCAGTATAAAGGGCGGAATACCGTCCGGACCCACTGAGCGCTTAGGCGGCAGACTAGTCAGCGCGCGCCGGACGGCAGCCCGCTCGAGGCGGGCGAGGTGCACATACGCGCCGCTCGGCGCTGCCCCCTTGCACGCCGCCTCCGCGCTCAGTGTGCCCGCCGTCGCGCACACTGAGCGCGACGGCGGTGAGTAATATTATTATTCATATTCATTCGCTTCATCACAGTCACTTCTAGGAATATGCACATTAATGTTACACTAGTTAACACTCATCTCTAGGAATGAAAATTCTATGGAAAGACTGGTGGTTCAGGGCCAAGTGGAAGGCAAGAGGTTACGAGGCCGATCACCAACTCGCTGGTCTGACCTAATAAAAAGGGCTACTGAGTCTACCATGGTCCAATGTACTCGGAACGTCTCCAACCGACAAAAATGGAAGCACATCGCTGAAAGAGCAGTCCTCGGGGAAATCAACGACCCACCGAACATCCCTCCATGTACCTCGTCTGCGCAACCACGACCACTCTGACAAGAGTGTTACGACTAAGAAGAAGTAAACACTACTTATGAATGAAGCGCGATTCTATTTTCAGACTTTGAATCAGGTGTGCATCCATCCACAATTTGTCCAAACCAACAAAGACATAAACTTCAACTTCAGTTCCTTTCAATTCAACCAATGTTAGTTCAAACAATTAGAGTCCATTCAACTCAATCAATTCAATTCATTAATCAAAATCATTGTTACCTGCGCGTGGGCAGACCTTAGCGTAGATCTAGTTGATGACGTCACATGCAGGCATCTTACATAAAATCCTTTTACTTTCAGCTCGAGATTTATATACCATCGATTGTTGTGAGAAATCTGAATAGAGACTAATGAAACCTATAGATTAGACTTATGTAAGATTTTTGATAGGTCCGTCTCTTTAATAATATTGTTGCAGAATTATTTTGAACTTCATTATGTCCTATTCATAGGGCTGAATTTAGGTTAAGATTTTGTAAGTGCATTTGTAGTAATGTTTTATCTTAAATGATACGGAGGAATTTTTATTTTGGCTTATATTTGAAAGGTCGTGGTGAAACGGTTGTATTTTAATTTATACCAGAGTATCGCCGAAACCTCACGCTTTAGTTAAAAAGGATTTTATTGTAGAAAAGTGATAATAAATGTGACATTTTGTAAATTCAAAATTAAGTAGTATGTTGATGCCATTTTATAAAACAGAAACCGAGTGTAGTGTACCTATAGAACACTTTTTTTTTGCGTGGTAAAATCATCAAATGAGTCCACCCACCCTGGGCAGGGTGAGAGGGACTGTCAGACTTGTACTGAAAAAATCCACAGTGTCCTTCAATAGCCCTTTATGTTCCGGGGTCACGGTAATGAGATAAGTCCCGCGACCCCGGACCTATAGAAAACTGAGAAAAAAATATTTTTAATTCCGTTGAAATTAATTTTTCAAGTTATACCAGTTTTTTTTCTAGAGACTATTACAGTTGAATATGAATACTAGACAGACAAGTATGCTATTACAGCATATTTTTAAATCTAAGAAACGTGTTTAAAATTATGATGAACTTTTGGAATTGAAAAGTTTTCAAGGAAAACTGGTGTCATGTTGGGTGCTCTTAATACCTATTGTCCAATTTATTACACACTGGGGTCACGAGACTGTCAGAGCAGGTTACAGTGGTCCTGGAACGCAAAGCAAAACCGAAGTAACAGGGTCAATTGTTAGTCAGAAAGCCCCCTTCATTCTTCAGTCTTCTTTCGATTTAGGTATCCATTGACGCGTGCCTGTGTACGAACCTCTGTGGGTTAGTATTGTGATAGTGGCCTGGATACCAAAGTCGTAAGTTATCAAAGAATTGTGTCGCCTTGTGTACGAAGGTTGAGTTTGACAGTCCCTAACGCTCTACCCAGGGGAAAAGGTCTCATTTGAAGAAAAGGAAGTAATAAAATAATACTTTTACGAGCTGGGTATCGAGATAAATTAATTAACACCAATTACTCGTAAAACCAAATAAACTTCGTCGTTCGGTCGCCGATTGGCGCCCTATTTATACCCCGGCCGGACCCACTAGATGTTTTTAGAAGATGCTCGAATGTTCTGGAAACATCCATAGACTTCGACATAGTCCTATACCTTTTGGAACATACCAGAATCATCTCGAAACATCTAGAACAGGGTAGAATTTTCTAGAAACTTCCAGCCCAATCTTCAGTAGAATTGTCGAGAACCTTGTGGAACTTTCGAGAAGCTTATAGATAGGTCTCGCAATTCGATCGACGTAACAATATTACAGTACTTACGATTAAATATTCTGATCCCGGTCTACAATATCCCGGTTTTTATAAACCGTATATTATTTATAATGATACGATACCATAGCACGACGGGAAACAAGCCATTCTGACACAATTTTGTCGTTCTTCCGCCTTCCATGTCACGCAACCGGATCGCTTACAGCCTGCAGGCACAATCTGAATTAGATAACAAAATTAAAATTACCGACCACCGAGCATTACTCTCACCAGACAGGTACCTATACTAATATTTTAAATGCTAAAGTTAATCTGTATGTTTGTTACCAACTTCAAAAACCGGCCAAGTGCGAGTCGGACTCGCCCATAAAGGGTTCCGTAGCCGCAAGTAACATAATATAAAAGTTCTTGTAGTTGGTTGTAACTTTGAAAGGTAAATTGCGGTTTACGATTTATGACGTTATATTAAAAAAACTAATTACTTGATCTCGTTGAAACCAATCTCCGCTGGAAGTTTGCATGGTAATGTACATCATATATATTTTAGATATACTAACTACAAACTACATACTTATTTTAGAAGTTACGCCCCCCCCCCCCGTAACTTCATTTTACCACTCACACATTTTACCACTTTGGAAGTGTCTCTCGCACAAACTGTTCAGTTTAGAAAAAAATTATTTAAATAACCTCAAAATCATTTTAAAAGACCTATCCATAGATACCCCACACGTATGGGTTTGGTGAAAAAAAGTTTTTTGAGTTTCAATTCTTAGTAAAGTAACCCCAAAAATTTATTTTTCTCTTGTGTGAAAATCCTAATGCGGTTTACATAATACATCTACTTACCAAGTTTCAACAGGATAGCTCTCATACTTTCGAAGAAAAGTGACTGTGACATACGGACGGACAGACAGACATGACGAATCTCTAAGGTTTCCGTTTTTTGCATTTGGCTACGGAACCCTATAAAGGAGGTTCTCAATTCAACTATTCGGTTTTTTACCGACTTCAAAAAAAGGAGGTTATCAATTCGACCCGTATGTATGTAATTTATTTTGTAAAATAGCCAATTTATGCTTTCGGCGCAGACAGTGTAAATTTAAGTACTCATCCCATGGGAACGTCTTAAGGGGATAAAAAGTATCCTACGTGTTCATCCAGGTTATAAAGTGTCTGTGTACCCAATATCCAATTTTTGTAGTTTTAGTGTGTCAATGTCAAGTTTTAGAAGACTGATCGTGGGACTGTTCAAATACGTTACCGTGACACTGGAAAGTAAAAGCCAATTGAAAAAACACGGTGGATTTTAGTCAGTACAGTTCCTTCCGTTATACTTAGGGCGAGAAGACTCATTTCAAACACATGAAAAAGTGTCCCTGCAAAATGTGTCCCTGCGAAATGTGTCCCTGCTCCCTGCGGAAATGTGTCGCTTCAAAATGTGTCCCTGCATCTAAGACAGAAGTAACGTGGAGGAATACCATCTAGTGTTAATCAGTAGGAGTCTGACAGACCTCTCCGACGACCGATGGCCATTAAAACATTTCCACATGTGAAAGAAGTCTAAAACATAAGGCCGCTCCATGGACAAAACCGTAGGCTAAAGCTAGTGTACAAGATTACTATTACTCTCACCGAATAATATAATATTCAGTTTTATTGTCCATCCAATTATCTTTATTATAGTTATTACGATCACAAACGTTTGCATAATGTGAACATCCTCTAGAGTAGAAAAGTTTCGCCATTATTTTAAGTAGAAAGAAAGAATGAGTTTAATCTAGATCATCTAAATGTTGAGGGTCATTGTACTTGAAGATATTTCGTGTTGGAGTTATGTAATTGTTGTTAGTGCTCTGCTATACAGCTTATTATGACAGGTTTATCGCGATAATTTTCGTTTCATTGATTATACTCGTAAATGGCTAGATGCGCAATCTTGAAATAATTTTCGTGAGGAAATCAACTTGTCAAATGACCAAAAATGCTGAAACGGGACTGTCAAAGTAGGATACTGAGTTCCTGGAACGCAAAGGGCTGAAACTGAAGGAACAGTGTGGATTTTTAGTCCGTATGAGTCTGACAGTCCCTACCGCTCCTCCTAGGGCGGAAAGTCTCAATGGACGATTTTCTCTATTTTTTACAAAAGAAAGCAAAACATTCAAAGAAATTATATTTTATGTACTCCGAGGAACACGCTATAGTGCTCTGAGTAGTTTTATGGCAGCTTAGATATACTCATGTACAGGTTAAAAATAATCCCACATGCACATGCTACTAGGACAAAAAATATCCCATATTTTACCGAAACCGATTCTGTCATATTTTTACAGAATCTACTATGCATGTATGGATAGCTTATCGTCTATTACAATGATATCGTTAGATCAAAGCTTACTTACCGCTTCTGTAGTTGATAACCTCGTGTTAAGGCGCCACTACAACAACTTGTCAAGAGTTAGTAGGCGTAACTAATATCTTGTCGATATCGACGAACTGACTCATTGTCTATGCCTACGCGTGCTTGAGAAAAATTGAAAGGTAGTCTTTGGGAGGTTTTTTTTAAGGCAAATTGTAGGTGTGTTTGCAGGTAGTTGAAGTGGTCTAAGTATACATTTTATAGTCAAAAAAATCTGGAAGGCATAGATAAGTTGAAATCGGTTCTAAATAGTTTTGGTTTTTAATTATTTTTAAGAAGGACCATGTAAGTTTATTTTAAAACAATATTATTTGGCACATATGAATTTCACTTCGTTAATGCTACACAGAAAATTCACTAGGTATCTGATTTTCAACTTCTTTTTTTTTATCTATACTAATATTATAAAGCTTTAGAGTTTCTTTGTTGGTTTTGACTGGCCTGTTGGTCTACTGGTTATTGACCCTGACTGCTATGCCGGAGGTCGTGGGTTTGATTCCCACCCAGGACAAAATGTTTGTGTGATGAACACGATCATTTGTTTTGTGTTTCTTTCTTTCTTTCTTCTTTCTTTCTTTCATAACACAAGCTCTGCTTAGCTTGGGACTACATTGCGTTGTGTGATAGTTGTGGAATATATTATATTATAATTTCAGGAACTACGGGTTAAAAATATATATAAACGGAATGATGACATGATAGCACTTTGCATAACTAGAAATCTTATATAAGTAATATGTCAACATAACTGACGACTTTGTCAGCTAAAGCTATGGACAGAATGATATGACTCACTGTGCAAACCAGGAACCATTATTTAGATTCATAATAATTACTGCTTTGGTGATTTGGGAGTGTAACTTTAATATAGATGGGGAATCATCGAGAACTTCTTGACAGATATGACCCTGATTCACTCTCGACACAAAAAATGAACTCAATCAAGTCGAGTTCAATTAATTATATGTACCTAACTTCTACTTATGCTGTGCATTTCTTCTTATCCATTTTATTTCATATTGTTCTTATGATAATCCATCCATCTTTTATTTGGCCTTCCTCTTCCTCTCCATCCATCAACCTTCATCTATTCATGACATACATATTTGGTAAATGTCACATGTCTTCGAATTGTTGGTTCTAGAACATGCCGATTTCTTCAAGATGTTTTTCTTTGTCGTTTGGAGAGCAGTGGTGATGAAATAAATAAAACAAAGTAATGCACCAGGCTGGGTTACCATACCACCCACGACCTGCAACTCGTAAGTTGTGGCCTATATCACTGGGCAACCAGTGCTCGAGTCTGAATACGGCTTTACAATTACTTTCAAGTAAAATTAACTAGGAAGCAACTTAAGTTGTGTAAGTTAAGTGAATAACTTGAACGAAGGATGACACGAAATGTTACTAAGACTACATAAACTATATATTGATGTTCGCTTAAAATTTTTTTTTCAATGATTTTACAAAGCCACATATGTTTTTTTTTTCACAAAATTCCTACTGTTCTACTACGCAGTATCATAAGAAATAATACTATGTTTACTTAACAACGATCAGCGTCTGCTTTTGTGGTTGATATCCGTACAAATAAATACATAAAAAGTCTATAGAACTACTCGACTTTGTTTAAGCAAGATGTTTTGACTTTTGCGGTCACAATCATTAAGGCACCTCAAATAGTTTTTTCTTTATTTACGTTCTTTTCTTGTCTATTTTATTCTGACTCGTCATCAATTGAAGTGAAACGCAGAACAGCTACCTGTAATCAAAAATAATACCAATATTCCTTACGAGAATCGAACCCGGGACACGTAGCCTAGCAGCCAATCGTTCAGCCAACCGTGCCGACATTTGGTCCTAAGAAATACCGTGCACAATAAATAATGCAATAACTGCAACTTACATAACATAAAATAAAAATAGCACAAACAAAAGTCATAATTAAAATCCAGTCACCGAATTGAGAATGACACACTTGAGAGATTCGCACACGATCAGACATTTAATCCATTCAATTATTGTATGAACACATGCATGCATGAAGGTGCAAGTGTCATAATTGTGTGGCATTGTGCAATGACACAGGTAATGACACGTCTGTTGCATGTCATTGTGTCAGTGACACCCTGGTATTAAGGACGATTGACGAATTATAAAAAAAACAATTGCCATTTTTATGGATTTTAAGGTTTGTGTTACTTTAACCCTGTGTCGACGGGACGCGTTGCGTTCCACGCGCACTGCAAAGAGCTGTCAGCAATATGACAGGGCCTCCTTAGAGGGCTAAAGCCTGCCGGGGTCGCGGGACTAACGAGTGCCCGTGGCCCCTGAACGTAAAGGGCTATTGAAGGAAACCGTAGATTTTATTCAGTACAAGTATGACAGTCCCTGCTGCCCTGCCCTGGGTGGGAGGACTCATTTGATGATTTTACCAGATTAAAAAAAAAAAGTTACTTTAACCCTCATAAAGACCAACCAAACATTAATAACATTAATATTATTTATTGAGTACCCGTTCTTTGATCAATAGCTGAGCGTGACTGTTGTCCTGCGTGCCGCGTGTTAGGGGGTCTAATCTCTAAGCACGAAACCCGTCTTTTCGGCCTAAGGTACGGTCGTTTTCTACGCCTCGTGACATCGAGCCCGAACTATGTGGGACAACGTTTTTTTATTTAAACGTTACTCTATACAATTGTTAACATTAAGCGAATATTCGTTCAAAACTGAATATAGAGTAAAATAATTTAAAACGAAGTCCAAAAAGCGTTATGTCAAGTCTTTTATTGTCTGTTTTGTGGTTTGCAGTAGACAAGCAAAAAAACTGTTAAGTCTCCTGCAGACACACGCGACTAATCGCGCGGGGCGACATGTCGCGGTCCATTCGCAGTATTTTTAGAGTGGAAATTAGCTTGGCTCGTTGTCGCAGCGCGATTAATCGCGTGTGTCTGCAGGAGGCTTTACTCGTAACTTGAGATTTGAAAGCTGCAATTCGATATTATCCTCAATCAAAAAGTTGCATCAATGAAACATGAGAAGTTTCATAACTCCAAACTAGGAAACGGGCTCATCAATTAATTTGTTAGCCACGGTGGTTTATTTATTATTATGGTCGATGTCAAAGCGGTTAACACAATAATTGTCGAGTTAGGACATTTATAAGGTTGCACACACGCACTAAAGGTTATCAAACGCTCTCGCGCGACCTTGTGCGAAAGGTTGTAAGTTTAATTATTTTTTTGGAGATAGATTGTACCTACCTGTATGTACTATCGCACAATGTAATCTCTGCTCACTTTTAAAACAAAATCGCGTGCGCAGTATCCCACATCTGTGAACTGGCCACCTCTTTTATGAAATGGATGACCCTTTTTTATGAATAGGATGAATGGTCAAAACAAAGGGCCTAGGAAGTGAAAGTTATAACTCTGCAAGCAGAAATAGTCTTTACGGTGGTAAGTATATACATTGGGCGATAGTACTTGCACAATATTGTCGATATTTGTTGTTCAGTGACCTGTAACTTTAAAGGTCAACTTTGGCCATCTTTTTCCATGGGTCGGTGATTTTATGTGTCAGTTTGTCTTTCGGTGTTTCTTTCCTTTGACCGTTTTATGAAAATAGTGCGAGTATGTTTAATAATGCTGCATGAAAAATTTAGAACTAAGTAGCAGGGTTCAGACGACCAATTGAACACGGACAGCTGTTGGAGCATTTTTTTTTTTTTTTTTTTTTTTTTTTTTTTATCGTGGTAAAATCATCAAATGAGTCCTCCCACCCCGGGCAGGGCGGGAGGGACTGTCAGACTTGTACTGACTAAAATCCACGGTGTCCTTCAATAGCCCTTTGTGTTCCGGGGTCACGGTAATGAGATAAGTCCCGCGACCCCGGCAGGCTTTGGCCCTCTTGGGCGGGGCCCCGTCATCGTGCTGACGCTCTTTGAGGCGCGCGTGGAACACTACGCGCCGTCGACCCGGGCATGGTCCATGGTCGGGCGGCGAGTTGCCCTTTACTCGCCGCCCGCATGCCCGCGCCTACGGTGGCCGGAGATCGTCTTGCGACGTCCGACGCCGTGGGCGCCAACCACCGCGGGTGGGGCGGAGGGAGGACTCTGTCCTCTCTCTCTCGCGGCGCGCCTCCTCCTTCGCGAGCATTACTGCTTCGCAGAAGGAGGCGACCGCTTCCCACTCCGTCTCGCCCCGCAGCATGGCCGCAACCAATGCTGGGCGCGAGAGGTCTCCGCCTATCGCCGCCGTGAGGACACGTCGGTGCTCTGCCCAAGCGGGGCAGTCTTGCACCGTATGCTCTACTGTGTCCTCCGGGCGATCTTCGCAGTGGTGACACCCAGGCGTTTCCTCCTTTTTCCTTAGACACAGGTACCTCCCGAAACATCCGTGTCCGGTGAGGACCTGCGTCATGCGGAAGGTCAGGACGCCGTGACTCCTATCCAGCCACTCCTCAAAGAGGGGTCTTACCGCCGCGATTGCGGCGTGCCCGAGCTGTTGGAGCATACATTTTTTTAATCTTGGTAAAATCATCAAATGTGTCATCCCACCCAGGGCAGGGCGGGAGGGACTGTCATACTCGTCACGGTGTCCTTCAATAGCCCTTTACGTTCCGTGGTCACGGTAATTCGTGAGTCCCGCGACCCCGATAGGCTTGGGCCCTCTAAAGGGGGGAGGAGGAGAAGCATACATCCGGCAAACATAGTGTGGGACGCCCTGGGGCACGATGGGTCGATGATTTGATGAAGGTGGCTGGCAGCATCTGTTGCCAGCCATCTGGCTCCGGACTGCCTAAGACCGGGATTATTGGCGCTCTTTGTGGGAGGCCTCCATTGATGAAGTGGATGGTTGATGAAGCATGATGAAGCCACCACTCAATGACCCCTCATTAAGAGGTCGAATGGTAAGGGGTCTTCGCCAGAAATACTGAAATATGCCTACAGGTATTTATGAGCTTACTGTGACTCTGGCTAGCTCTTGAAAATATTACACCCCTTTGCCTCTCGAATACTCTTCTGTGTGTGTTTAATCACGGCCTTATTTAAACTGTGGTTGAAATTTTTTGTACGTGTCATCATCATCATCATCATCATCATCAGCCGGAAGACGTCCACTGCTGAACATAGGCCTCCCCTTTAGACCGCCACGCCGAACGACAATTCGCCACCACATTAGTACGTGTGCTACAATGTAAAGTTAACTGCTTTAAATCTCGAAGAAGTACTTTAATAAAATAATAGCCTTTTGTTTCCGATAGACGTTTTCTAGTGCACTTTAAAACACTTACTTTGATGCTCTGAATAGCAGATCATGAGAGCCCTTGGGCACAATCCTCAGGCAGGTGTCCACTGTAAGCTATGTTCGTGAAAAGGTAGCATTCCGATCCGAGCTGCACTCGACGGGCGGTCGCACGATTTTCCATTCACAGTAACAAATTACCTACATGCATTCTCTCGATGATTGTAATCAATTCTATTTCGAATAGAGGGTTTATGGAATAGCAACTAGGTAAAGTATGTTCGGAAATGACTGTTCGAAGTGCACTGAGAGAACCTGAACATGATTTGGGGCGTGTATTGTGGTAGAAGCAGTCATGCAATATGAGGATTGTTGGCATTAAGCGGCATGAGCCGGATGTGCTGTTTTTTGGGTGGAAAAATCATCAATATTTCGCTTTGAGTGGAAAGACCTGTCAGACTTTTACTGACTAAAAGTCCACCCTGTTCCTTCAGGTGCCTTTTCCGTTCCAGGGCCATGGTGTCTTTTTAAGACTGTCCCGGAAAATACCTGCAAAGATCTGATCAATACAGTATTTTTTACTTCTTTGTTTAGTTTAAACCTTAATTTTAACCCTTCTGTTTTTTCCAAAACAAGCACGATAGGGATACCTATATTATAACCAAACACAGAGACACAAAAACGCTCGGAGCTTTCCTTATATAGCCTAGCTTTAACTACACCACGATACTAACACTTATAATCACAAGGCCCACATTGCATAACGTAATAAGGGGTTCAGTACAAATTGCAGGGATGCTGGCACTAGCGGGGCACGACCAATGATGTGATAATCACACAATGACTGATGCAAATGTTAGCTCGCGATCGTGATCTTGGAGAAGGTGGTTATTAGTGTGAGGTTTTGAATGAACGGGTGGTCCTTCGAGCCGGATACTAAGTCTTCACTAGTGTTGCTATACTATATTTAACGTCACATATATTAAGTAAAATAATTTAAAAATAAAATATTGATTAGTAGTATTGATTAGACTATTATACCGTCCTCCTTTAGAAACCCAGTACACTGGTAGATGTGACTAGAAACGCAAGGATGAATCACCACAAAATTTGAAAAGTATTCTTCCCATGATTAGTTGTCCTGAGTATGCCTTGTCGAACTGTCCTAGCGGTACGTATGAGGATTGTCACAAATTTTGACGGCAGTACGAATATTGACGGCAGTACGAATTTTGACGGCTAGGATACTTGTTTCGGATTTGGGTGTTTATGTAGTTAGTCAGTTCAAGTGTTTTGAGCGATTCCTAGAGAGGGGTATTTTTTTTGTAAAGATTTGTTGTTTTGTGCACCATCTTGCCCTTGTGGTATCCGTCCAGATAATTAACAAATGTTATTTAGTTGTGGGTTAATAAATCGATTTTTAATTCAACGTCGATATATTCAGTTTTGGTTAGCATTAGCAACCAATAACGGGTAAGAAAAATATTCTGTGTATATTATAAAAATGCGGTTTCAAACATAAATAAAACGATTTAAATGTCCATTAGATTACCAAACTTGGTCACGAAATAAATGATTGGCAACATGCATTCAAATCTTCATTGCTTCATTCAATATTAAGTTTAAACCTCAAATTATTCTAGTAATGTTAGACTGACACAATTCAAACTATTTGTTAGTTAAACGTTGACTGATGTTAATGCATGCAAGTTGTCGAGATCAGCACGAGTCTGGAGTGAGATTTAGATGCGTTGGATGGTGGTGACGTGAGTTGAAAGGATATTTGTTTGTGTCAAGTGGAATTTAAGATTTAAGTTTAGACATTATGATTAAATACATATACAGCTGGGGTTACATTGTATGGGACGTGTTGGTTTCTGTTAAACAAAATAAACTTTCCATTCTTCAGTAAAGACATGGCCAAAAATTGCATTCCATCAAAATTCCATGTACACGTACATAGTAAATACCATTATAAAATAAAAATATAAAAATAAATTACTGCGTAGGTTTTAGCCTCTCTGAACTTGTCAGTTTTTAGCCAACTTCAAAAAAAAAGTAGGTTCTCAGTTCAACCTGTATGTATGTTTGTCCGCGATTATCTCGCGTTTGACTCAACCGATTTGGATGCGGTTATCAGGAAAGTGTTCATTACATTCTGGAGAAAGTTTTAGTATATAACACTGATGGTTATCCCGTGACATTGCCCGCGTGGATCCGTCTTTGCTTACTTGGATTGTAGATTTTCAAGGACCATTGCATGTTTGTCCGCGATTATCTCGCGTTTGGCTGAACCGATTTTGATGCGGTTTTCAGGAAAGTGTTCATTACATTCTTGAAAAGGTTTAAATATATAACACTAATAGATATCCTGTGACGTTGCCCGCGTGGATCCGTTTTTGCTTACTTGTATTGTAGATTTTCAGTGACCATTGCATGTTTGTGCGCGATTATCTAGCGTTTGGCTGAACCGATTTTGATGTGATTCTGAGGAGAATGTTCATTACAGTCTGGAAAAAGTTTTAATATATAACACTAATGGATATCCCGTGACGTTGCCCGCGTGGATCCGTTTTTGCTTTCTTGGATTGTAGATTTTCAGTGACCATTGCATGTTTGTCCGCGATTATCTCGCGTTTGGCTGAACCGATTTCGATGCGGTTTTCAGGAAAGTATTTGATACATTCTGGCAAAGGTTTTGATATATAACAATAATGGATATCTCGTCTAGTGGCCCGCATAGATCCGTTTTTGTTGCTAGCTAGGATTGTAGATTTTCAAAGACGCCGATTATTGTGAAGCTTTTTGTTGAATATCTAAAATAAAAAACTTTTTGAAAAAAAAAGGAAACGAATTCAAAACAAAACACAAAAAAGTCTAAAATAACTTTTCTTTCGGAAGTCAGTGTCTTTGTTTTTATTTCTTTGACTATGGCCACCGACTTCCGAAAGAAAAGTTATTTAACACTTTTTGGGTTAGTTTGGGGTGAAATCTTCCCAGTAGCTTTCTAGGGGTGGACCTTAGAGAAAGATAAATATAAGAAAGGAAGTTCCAAACGACTTGTAATTCTAGTACAAAACGTGTGATATGGTCGACAAATGCATTTTATTAGAAACATTTCATTCATACAAAACTGTATTCATTGATATTTGTTACGTTTTATAAAATACTCGTGTCATAATTATATATTTTAATGCGTTTTACCCAATTCACCCAAAAAAGCTTTAAAACGGAACGAGTTTACTGGTTTGATAGTGTGGTTTTGTTTACGTCAAATGTCAATTTAATTTTAATATCATTGCAGACGTTCTGTGATTGCAGATTCAACGTCTATTGTGTTTGTGTTTTGCGGCTATTTTCTGATATTTTTGACCCCCGCTGATACCTTCTACCGTACGATTGCCTTGCTAATAATACTGGACTCTGATTTGCTTTGCGTTTTGGATTTGTTTTGTGGATTACTATGAGGTGCATCACCTGCGGAATAGCCATACAAAGGCTACAGAGGCATCTCTTATCCTCGCTTTCTGCACCCCATCAAACCAAACTTTCGCGTTGGTTAATTAATGCTCAAACCCAGGTATGAAGTCGGTTTTTTTATGTTTTTTCATGGATGGTATGCGATTTTAAATAGTGCATCTTTTTTTCAGTTGCCTCTAGATATATTCATTTGTCAACCATGCTTCTTATTATTGAATACTGAAACTGGTGAACATGAGAGACTCAGTCAGAAAAATAAGACAACAATAATGTCAGTATGGAGTGTCCATTGCTCGCTGTCCTAATATCACAAAATACCATTAATGTGGTAAGCATTTTGTTTTTAATTCATTATTTTAAATACATAATTATCTGGGTAAGTATTAATCTATAAAAATGTTTTTTCATACTATGTTTGTGTGATTATAATATACACATTTATCTTTATGTATTTTTCAAGTTTTACATAGACTTTTTTAAAGTAGGCATGTTGTAACAATACTTCTCATTGTACAAAAACATAAAACAATTCAAGAACATACTGTTAACAATTCAAGAATATTAGGATAATGTATAAAAAGGCAAATCTTTGTCCCGCAATCACAATTATGAAATAATGTATCCTTTTATGCTTGTATTTGTTTTACTATGTTCAAAGCAGTTATTTATAAAATAACTGAATCACTACAAAACCTTAAAATTAATGCTGATAAGAGTATGAAATAAAAATGTAGTTTTATCTAAGCTGGTTGGTTGCCCTGTGACTCGTTTAACACTAACTCATCACTGTAACGTATGAGTTATCTAGGTAGGCATCTAGGACAGGTATAATGTAACAAAATAATTTTATTTATTCCTATACCTTTTAAATAAATAATTATTTATACTCTTTTAGGAAGGAAAATTATAAAAAAAAATTACCTTATGTTTCTTGTATTTTATTATTAGAATTATGTATACATCAAAACTCACCCAATGTGCCTGGCCTACTTGCGTGCGATTGGGGCGCGGTGTCGGGAGAACATTTATTTGTTTAGGTAGGTAGGTACTACCTCCATTGGCCTGATGCACCCATGTTCGTGTCGAGCAAAAATCGACCATGTTCTGGAACAGCAGGATGGAAAAAGTTAGATGGGTATCATTTGACATGTGTAGGATGCAACCCGTGTAAAAATATTGTATGAGAGACTCATAGGCGGGCTCATTAACTAAAACTATATTTACCTTTTCCTTCTTCGATCTTCTTCGTTTAGCCTTTTATTATTTCCATCTTATTTTAATTTATATATTATGTCTTTCATTCTCACCAAAGATGTTAAGTTAACGAAA
The DNA here is from genome assembly GCA_950005045.1 of Agrotis exclamationis. Taxonomy (NCBI): domain Eukaryota; kingdom Metazoa; phylum Arthropoda; class Insecta; order Lepidoptera; family Noctuidae; genus Agrotis; species Agrotis exclamationis. The sequence goes on from OX465427.1 coordinate 1,182,739, forward strand.
TATATGTTTATAGATCGAAAGATAATAGTCCTCGATCGAAAGATATGCTAGGTAAACTTATTAAAATGTATTATTTTGTGAATCCGCGCTAAGTACAATAGTACCGTACTGTATTTCTAGAACTGGTCCGGCGCGCGCGGCTGCCTGCAGCGTTTTGAAGTGGTTTTAGTGCATACTCCGTTTGATTCGTCTTTCATCAGAACGGTACAATTTTAGTTCCTTCTATCACACCACATATACCTATGTGTACTATGTATTTCTTTATACCTGTACAATTTAACTTTATATAATTTTTATTTTATTTTTTTCTACACATACTTATTTCTTATTAAATTATGTTTTATTACACACTACAAAGCTGATTTACATCTGTAACGTCTCACAAGGCTCAGTAGAAAATCAGCGTCAGGCACCCTGTGGCCTGGCTTTATGCTGAACTGAGCCTATTTGGCACAGCCGTGAGGCACACGGTACCTACTTTTTGTGATTTTGTTTTTATTTCTATTGTATTCTTGTGTCAAAACTGTGTGCCAAATGCGTGCCAAATAAACTTATTTTCTTTCTTTCTTTCTTTCTTTTGTTTCATTTGTGTTTTCCTTTTTAATTGGTCAATAAACCTTTTTCGGTCAATAATTCTTAAAAATATGTTTTTAAGGCAACCCATAAAAATACACTTTAAAGAAAAACATGAAATTCTATTAAAGGTACTTTGTTATTATTGTCAGATTTTAATAAATAATTCATTAAAGCGCCTTTCTATTATAGCAAATCCTATTCTATGCACTTATTGCCAGCAATCTGACTAAAGGTTTAGTGAAACTGTTTTCGTTTACTCTGTTGTAGTGACAAGTTCTTTATGTGTTTTATTTACTGCAATTTAATGTACCAATATCCACGAATATAAAACACCAAAAATCATTGGTGTACATTGAATTCAATAACTATGCAAACGCCCATACAGAAATTGGCCATGTCCTTTATTGTATTGAGAAACTTGTAGTACTTATTTGTAATTTTATGACTGAGCGAGACGCTACTATTTCCCAGGTCTTCATAGCAGCTTTATCTACTATATAAAAATAAGTCGGGTTTTCCTTCCTGACGCTATAACTCCAGAACGCACGAACCGATTTCCACGGTTTTGCATTCGTTGGAAAGGTCTCGGGCTACGTGAGGTTTATAGCAAAGAAAATTCAGGAAAAAAAATGTTCTTCTTCTTTTAATCACCAAACGAAATGTTACATAAAACGGTTTGCTAGTTTCTTATATTATGGTAACGAATTAGCTTTATACCTCTAGTAGTTTGGCGAAATAGAACAAATATCTTTATCGTTTAACCGTCATAATCATGTTCGCAAATCTTTGTGTTGTGTCTTAGTGTAATTAGTTATTGTGACAAAAAATACTAGAGTTTTTGTCACAATGACTATTTATAGTTGTTACTTACATTGTCACCCACGGTGCACACACTTGAACAGTCAAATCGCGTTAATTCTTTAAATGTGATGAAGTGTGAGATCTCGACTAGTTTTGTCGGAAGCTAGAAACTATTGTTGACGGGCCTGTTGTTCTAGTTGTTAGTTACCCTGACTGCTATGCCGGAGGTCGTGGGTTCGATTCCCACCCAGGACAAATGTTTGTGTGATGAGCACGATCATTTGTTCTGTGTCTGGGTGTAATTTATCTATAATATTTATGTATTTAGAAATATATAAGTATGTTTATCAGTTGTCTAGTACCCATAACACAAGCTCTGCTTATCTTGGGACTAGATGGCGTTGTGTGATAGTTGTAGAATATTATTATTATATTATTTGTCACCGTACTCCCATGTACCTATCTTCATAGTAGGTACTCGACTAGGTTTGTTTAATTGTTTTTTTAAGAAACGATGCCCTACACTAGGAATTTCTCATGTATCATGGATGTGTTGACAAACATATAAACTCACATACACAAATGCCCAGACCCGAATCAACTACTTGTAGAAATGTAGATCATACAAATATATTTTGCTCCGTACGGGAATGGAACCCGCTGTCGCAGCGCAGCAGTTCAATTGCTCAGCTATTACGCTTATCGTGCAGTCTAAATAATATACTGATATATCTATATTCAAGATTGGAAGGCGATCCCAACGTACGTAGTTGGGAAAACTAGGCAGTCAGTTGTCTGTTCAACCGTCATACAGATACCGGCACGCTTCTTGAGCGCTCGGCGTAAGAGTGGGGATCGCTTTGCGCATCGTACACCTATCGACAAATGAAACGCACAAAACAACGAATCCCGAGTGGCGGCTATGATGGGATGCGCTACGGCACGCTACGGGCCAATCACTACACTTTCCCCGCCCCCGTTCCTCACTTCATCTACCAAAGGGACCTAGTTACTCACTTCTGCGCAGGTGAAGGTCAGCGCTCAAGATCCATGCAGGTATTTGTACATTCAACCCGTGTGTGTTTATTACCTCCATAATCAGTATTATACTTTATCAATGCGTGCGTCCTCTCCTAATCCTGTGCCATGCACGACAGTCGTACGCACGACTGTAACCTTTGTCCCTCACACTTTAAATACTACTTCACCTTACCTTTGATTTAATGTTAATTTACATTTTCTATTGCTCTTCTCAACCTTTTATGGTATGTAATTAAGATTCAGATCGATGAGCGATAATTTGTGTGAATGTGTAATTCAGAGTGCTAAGTTATAGAGCGCATTTGACATTTTCTAAATTGAATTACCTAAGTTCAAAAGAAGATAGGGTTTTAGCTATTCGATTATTTTATAATCAGTATTGTTATTGCAGACCCTAGCATACTTGGGAAAGAGGCTTAGCAGACGATGAGTCGGCCGTATTTTTTTTTAATTTAAATGCACTGGAAAAGCAATTCTTCAGATAAATTTGTGTTGAGGCTCGTGACTTCTCCCGTCTCCCGTAAAGTCATGCCTAAACTGAAAATAATCTTGCCTCTCTTGTTCTTTCTCAGTTACTGTTAGAAAAAATGTTATAGGTTAAATTCTCTTATTAGCTATACTTACCTTATTTTTTCACATAACTTAAGAATTGTGTTCGCAAACAAACCACTTTCGTTGAATTTTGAGACACAACGTGAACATTTTCTATCTTTTGAAATCGTGTCTACAAAAACTGAACAATTTGCAATGCACTTAGAAATGCGTAAACAAATCCAATATCTTACAAAACTATAGTGACCAAATCATGGGTACTTGAAAAATGTAATGTCACTACGATTTGTAGTGCATAAGGTCACATTGGTCAAAAAGTCACTACTTTGTCGAAACTTTGAAAGTCCGACTTCCACGTAACAGTAGAATGACATCCCTAATCGTAAGTAATTCGATTCACAAATCGATTTACAAGTCGTGACCGAAAATGTCCGAAGTAATCGATACGGGTCATCTTATTCCCGTGTTGTGTGTCACGTAAGTATTTTTTGTGTCATTATTGATATTACTTTTATCTCGATTGTAAAGGTCATCGAGTTTCTCTTGGGTTGACAGTTCGTTAGTAAAAAAGCTTCACGAACAATTACACAATCGTGACTTTTCGTTTCAGTTGTAATTTTAATTGTCTGTCATCGATTTATTGATCTGAATGTTAATGATGAAATGCTGAATAGATCCCGAAAGATGAGATAATATTGTTAATGAGCGTTAGTAAATGATATTCTGTACGTGCGGGATTGCAAAAAAATGTTTTTAATATTTGCCACATTTTTAACCGACTTCCAAAAGGAGGAGGTTCTCAATTCGGATGTTTATATTTTTTATGTTTGTTCGGGCATAACTCCGTCGTTTACCAACCGATTTGAAAAATTCTTTTTTGTTAGAATGGGTATACTTCCCGAATGGTCCCATTAAAATTTTATCGAAATCAGACTACTGCACTTTTTGAAAAAAATCAACAAATACCTAGAAAGTTTTCAATATTGTCTACACCGATTACTCCGAGGTTTTTGGTCCGATTTCGATTATTCTTTTTTTGTTTGATACAGTATCTATAACTGCCATTTGGTCCCATCAAATTTTTATTTAGTTTGGTGCAGTAGTTTTCATTTTTAGCTCATTGTGTAAGAGTACCTGCATGGGCGATGTTGATGTTGATGTTGTACATGTAAGAAAATTATGTATTTGACAATAATTTGGGTTGAATATTGAAACTAAAAACTTTTTCAAAAAAGTAACCGACTTCAAAAACAACAACAAAACAAAAAAGGTTGAAATAACCTAATTAATAACTTCTTTCGGATGTCAGTGGCTTTATTTTTGATATTTCATTGATTTTTAGCCACAGACTTCCGAAAGAAGTTATTAATTAGGTTATTTCACCCTTTTTTGTTTTGATGTTGTTTTTGAAGTCGGTTACTTTTTTGAAAAAGTTTTAATTTTACCCTTTTTAGTTTATTTATTAAATATTCAACCCAAATTCTTGTAAAATACAAAATTTTCTTACATATGCACTAATCTTGTAATCCGTCACAACATAAAAAAAATCCATATCTCTAAAATTACTGAACCGATTTTGATGAAACTTGCAGTGTACCCTGAGTTGAACAATACCTAGTACAACAGAAAAAGAATTACTTAAATCGAACATGTAGTTCCGGAGATATGCGTGCACAAACATAAAAACATACATACATACATACACTTATGAAATTTGGCACATTTGTTCAGACGCTGATATAGACTAACATATATGAAAACTGGGCAGTTCTGATAATATTACATACATACGGGTCGAATTGATAACCTCCTTTTTTTTTGAAGTCGGTAATAAACGTGCATTCTGTTAATATTCATGTTGATCTTAAAAATAACATTTAAATAAGTGGTCATCTAGTTTACTTAAATAGTCATTCTAATTTAAGAAAAGTCCTTATTAGCATCCGAAAGTATATGTATAGATAAGAAATGCTGATAAAAATAGTGACACCTTGTGACACATACCGGTTTAATTACCCACACGTGTGGTTTTAAAACCTAATTTATTTCTAACGTTTTGTTGCTATCACGAGATTAAACTAATGACACAATCGCTCTTTCTCCGAAGCAGTCTCAAGGTTACATCGAAATCAGACAAAACGAAACAGAAAAAATACGTGAAAATTTCAAAAATGCAAACATGGTTTTTGATTTCTCCAAATTCATTATTTATTGGTGTAAAATATTTTATGAAAATTGGGTCTATAATATATCCATTATCCATAGGTAAGCGATGTACTGAATTACATTATTAAAAATTATAAAGTTTTCCCGACCTGGGAGCGGTAGAAACTGTCAGACTTGACTAACAAAATGCCACCCTGTTCTCTCAATTGATCTTTGCGTACAGGGGTCGCGGTGCCCTTTGTAAGACAGTGTTCGTCTCTAAACACCTTGTCTTATTAAATTTTTACTGGACCAAATCACACACATCAAAACTTCAATTTAGGAACACCCCACATTGAAAAATAGGTACACAACTTAGCCAGACGGGAGGGGGGGGACCAAATTCATAATTCTTATTAAAAGAATCGTTTAGAACGCATGTGCCGATCTATTGATTTCAACTTTGGCGTCCCTGACGTTTCGTTTCACTTGAGCTAGGACCGAATTTGGTTTATTACTATTTACTTTTAAATCGATTATTTTGTTGATATTTTTTTATAGCTAGAATTGAAAATACAGACCAGTGATGTATTTTTTCGTTTTAAAAAAATTGAGTAAAAAATTGAGTGAAAATATTCCATCAACAAAGCTCTAAGAAATACTTTTATTTTGCACGAAGCAGATGTAGACCATACATACTAAGTTGTGGCATCTTCTTTTCTGCAAAAATAAAATAATTATCTGTTAGGTACCTACATAATATTGGTCTACAGGTATTTTAGAACAAACACGTGATGTTAAGACAATCGTCTACCGAGCGCTCGTCCACACTAAAAGAGAAAACGTTTTCCTGCCCCTAGATGTTATCCTATCTCAATGATTTTTTAGAATGCTTCTGACACAGTAAAAAACAAGGGTTATAGGTTATCATTTTTTCAAAATTTATAATAGTTTGAAAGTTGCAGGCGCCTAAGAGTTACTATTTTTATGACAAAATCTTCATTGAAGTAAAACCTTTGTATTTAAAAAATAAAGAAGTATTAGAAAAAAAGCAAAACCTACAAACCTAGAATATAATATGCTGAAACGATTGACGCCAGAATCTAAGAGATTGGTCGTGATTTAGTATGTGAAAAACGTTTTCTCCCGAGAGACAAATTTCATATAAAAAATACTTACAGTCAGTCGCGAGCTTCTATCGCACGATCGGGGGTCGGGGAGGTGTGGTAGCGACAGCACGAGTTTTTCTAAATACCTATTTTTTTAAATGGCAGCCGGTATACTATCCTCTTAAAGCAGCGGAATCACTCATGATAACAGTGTCAAATGTAAATTAGATACATATTACTCCCAGTTTTTTATTCAAGACGATTTTCACTATCAAATTCTATAATATAAAGATTTGAATAATTTAGTCAATGTTATTTTAGGATGAAGTGCAAGAAAAATTTACGTTTTATGCTATAGAAGAGGGTGGAATAGCAATGGAGGAGACTTTCAGTCAACGGGATGGTAATAGAAAGGTCTCAAGAGAGAAATAGAGAGAATCTTTACAACTTTACTCATTATATAACTAATGAAATAAGTGTTTGTATCAATAAATTATTCGTAATTAGTTATATTGTTTCTATTTATTTTCGCATAAAATCTGCAAATACAAACATAGGATAACATTGACTTGTAATACTTGATGGATGAGACAGTAGTACTCGTACATTTTTTTTTAAATCGATATCATGGTTGGTTCAGTGACTGAGCGATCAACTACTGTGTTGTGTGTCGCGGTTCGATTCCCGTACGAAACATTACAAGTAGATGATCCAGATCCAGGTGGGTGTGATGTCTATGTGAGTTTAAATGTTAGTAAACGCAACCACAACAAATAAAATTTCCTAGCAAGTTTCAATTAAACACTCAATTTCGATTTTATTCACTTAAAGGTAAAGACGTATTGTGGCCAAAGAAATATTATACCATCGATAATTATAAATGAATTTACGTATACTTGACCAATCAAGGAAAATATTTTGATGGATTGAATTAATTAATTAAATGTCAACAATTTTGTAACATCAGTAAAACACGAAATACTCAATCAATAATCTTTTTTCCACAATACTAATGATGGCAGTTGATTTATAAAAAACCGGCTAAGTGCGAGTCGGACTAGCGCACGAAGGGTACCGTACCTATAAAAACAGCAAAAAAATCGCGTCCGTTGTATGGGAGCCCCCATTAATATTTATTTTGTTGTTATATGAGTAGCAGCAACAGAAAAACATCATCAGTGAAAATTTCAACTGTCTAACTATCAAATGTTCATGAGATAAAGCCTGATGACAAAGGCACATACAGACAGACTGACAGCGGAGTGTTAGTAATAGAGTCTCGTTTTACAGTTTAGGTTATCATCATCAGCCTATAATAATGTTCCCACTGCTGCCACCTCCCTGTGAGAGGGAGTGAGCCATAATTCACCACGCGGGCCCAGTGCGGGTTGGTGGATGTCACATGTCTTCGAATATTTGGTTCTAGGACATGCCGGTTTCCTCACGATGTTTTCCTTCACCGTTTTGAGAGCAGTGGTGATGAAATAAATTACTCAAAGTAATGCGCCTGGCTGGGTTCGAACCCACGTCCTACAGCTCGTAAGTCGGGGCCGAAACCACTGGGCCACCACCTGCTCCGGTACTACAGTTTAGGTAGGTACGAAACCCTAAAAATAAACACTAATTATTTATCTATTATTTTTCTTTTTATATTTATTTCTAAGTGACATTGACCTCTAGGTTTTTAAAGGTTACCTAGTACGTGTACCATGTCCTCTGTCTAGTGATGTCAACGGTGGGCGTTATTTTGGTCAAGAAATCAAAACAGAAAACATGATATTTGAAGGTAGGTAGATTTATTTATTCAAGCTAAGCTGTATGCATCTGTCAATTGCTTGCAGCTTAGCTTGATTTTGTTTTCGTCTTTGAGGCTAAACGAATATTAGAGTCAAAGCCGACTCAGGTAGCTCGCCGTCCGATCAAGGCCCAAACCTGGGTTGACAGCGCGTGCGAAGCTGTCACCTAAGTGACGGTGTCTCTAAAGGGCAATAAACCCATATTGGGCGCTCTGAAACGTAAAGGGCAACCTAACAGGATGGATTTTAAGTTTATATTGTGTCATGACTATCGCATGATGATTTTTCATGCCAAAAGAAAACTCTTTCACCAACCAAGAAATCAAACTATGAAGTAGGCAGTCTATTCCAAAATAAAAAAAAAAACTTGGCAGTAAATCCGTTTAAAGATAAAGATATACGTTTTGTTAATCTCAACTTTAGTATTCAATGAATCAGGTTTGATTAATGGGAGACAAAAAAAAATATTTATCATAATCAGACATCGATTATGTAAAGATGCTAATAAATACTTATAAAAGATTAAATATATTCGAAAATGACATAGACCTTCAACGATAAGTGCTATTATTACGTTTGAGCTAACTTTTTGATAGATTTGAGGCTTAGGGGAAGCGAATTCATGAGGCATGGTGGTATAACCGTCTTTCATACCGGTCTTTGGCGATCGGCATACTTTTAAGTCGGTATTATCAAGCCTAAAGATGTATACTGTCAGTTCAGGCTGCAGCCTTTTCCCAACTATATTGGGGTCAGCTTCCAGTCGAACCAGATGTAGCTGAATATCAGTATTTTACATGGAGCGACTGCCTATCGGACCTCCACAACCCAGTAACTGGATAATACGATAACCCATGGTAAGACTGGTTGTCAGACTTTTAGAGCTTCGACTAATAGTAACGACTGTAAAAGATCTATAAATACATAAGAATAAGATATATGAGAAATAAAATTCTATCAAGAATAGACAAAGTAATTTTATGTTCATTTCCATACAATTCAATATTCTTATTGCTGCTCGAGTTTGGCACAACCCGTAGACTGCAGAATAGATACATTTCTTTTCTATATAATAAACATCTCCATGCTTAGGACAATACCAATATATCTACATTCTGTCATTTTATCGATCTTTCCGCCGACAAAACCCGTTTACGGTGACTCGGCCTTTACAGGTAGAGCCCATACTACCTCAAATGGCTTAGCAGAATCCTGTGATACGTCGAAGATACTGCAGCATTAATTTTGAAATAAATATATGGTAAAGTTGAGGATTAATGTTAGGTCTTATGTTTGGCGAAAACACGATTCCATAAAATTTTCTCGATAGAAAAAAATCCCAAAGTTACCTCTAAATTGAACAATAAACCGCTGGCAATCATAAAATACTTAACATTAGATCATGAAACTTTTTATACTAACTTAAAGCAGGTCTTATGTTATTTATTTTTTTGAATTTTCTTTTTTTTCGCCGTAAAATAAATAGATTTGCGTGTAGACAGCTATAAGAAAGAGCAAGCAATAGTGCGTGGTACGTGCAAGTGCGAGCGAGTAAGATTATACTGAGGTACTATGCAGCCTTAAGCAAATTGGCTCATCAGCAACTATAGTTAAAACCGGCCAAGTGCGAGTTGGACTCGCCCATGAAGGGTTCCGTAGCAGCAAGCATAGATTAGAGATATAATTATATTGAGATTAGTAAGTAATATACACAAACAATAAAAATAACTTTGTTTTTCATAGTATTTGTATGAATGGCAAAGTTATATTTGCGGTTTTTGAAAATGTACTATATCTCAAAAACTGCTAACTGTATTTCATCCAAACCAATTTTCGTTGGTAGTTTTGGTTGAGGTCTACATTATATATTTTTTTTAGTTTTATCATTCTCTTATTTTAGAAGTTACGGGGGGGGGGACACACTTTTTACCACTTTGGAAGTGTCTCTCGCGCAAACTGTTCAGTTTAGAAAAAAATTATGTTAGTAACCTCAATATCATTTTTAAAGACCTATTCATAGATACTCCACACGTATGGGTTTGGTGAAAAAAATTTTTTTGAGTTTCAATTCTAAGTATGGGGGGCACCCCCAAAATTTGTTTTGTTTTGATTTTTGTGTGAAAATCCTAATGCGGTTCACATAATACATCTTTCTACCAAGTTTCAACAGGATAGCTCTTATACTTTCGACAAAAAGTGGCTGTGACATACACGGACAGACAGACAGACAGACATGACGAATCTATAAGGGTTCCGTTTTTGCCATTTGGCTACGGAACCCTAAAAAGGTGCCCTTTACTGCACTGCCATTGTCAACAAAGTCCTTCAAATAAATCGTAGTACATCTAAACTATTAAGACAGTGATAGATGCAAATCGTGATGCTGCACACATTACGAAATGCGTGCGCGCATCTAACCGGTCAAATATGATTAGAATGCACATGAACATGTTGTTCGATGTCTTCGACGACAAGTGCTTGTGCCGATTATATTAATCAGTATTGAAATGGATGGTATCGGGGTGGGAAGGCCGGGGTCGTCACGCAAAGGACACTTGAGAATGGTGTCATTGAGGCAGGCTTGTGGAATGATATCGGGATAACTTAAAAATATGTAGAAATCGACGTTAGAACTGTTTACTAGTATAATTAGCGTTAACGTAAGTAGATAAACAATATATAAAATGAATTATGTAATATAATAAATAATAAACATAAATTCGTAACTCGAATCTCAACCCTACGAGAAAAATACTCAAAATCTAACTTTATTTACTACACGAAAAGATAAACATTTCCAGTATCGTTTTGAACATTACGCCGCGTCGCGTCTTGGTGTGTGCTGACCCAAAAGCTCATTGGAGGGTCGCGGTATAAACGAGCTACCGTGACCCCGAAACGTAAAGGGTTATTGAAGGACACCGTGGATTTTAGTCAGTACAAGTCTGACAGTCCCACCTGCCATGCTTTGGGTTGGAGGACTCATTTGATGACTTTACCACGATAAAAAAGGGGATCATTGAGACTTTTTGTCTGCACTGCCTCATACGATGCGCTCACTGGACAAATTTTGTTTCCCGATGACTGTCACTGATGAAAGATGGTAAGGAATGTCGACCGATTTCGAAAAGGTATGAAAAAGTTCTGGAAAATTTCAGTGGGTCTAACAAAAATGTTTAATATTATAATCACAAATATTAAGGCAGAGCTATGAATATTAAGTCGACATTAGCATGTAAATGACGAAATATTTGAAAGATCAACGGATGCACTCGGAATCAAATAATTATGATTGTGTGCGTAACACGTTTGGTTGGACAACTGGACCCAGCGGGTTAATTGATAAGCAATTATTTGTACTTGTTTATACGTTTAGCGCAAGAATTTACGGTGTTTGACACATTTTACAAAAACATATCTTTGCCCTTACATATAAGTGTCTATACAGGGTTATTACCGACACTCCGCTGTTCGTCTATCTGCCTGATTCTCTGTCCGTCTAAAAATATACATTTCAAATCGAGAACCTCCTCCTTTTTTTTTTCGTCGGTTAAAAATCATCACCATCTTAGCCTTTTCCTAACTATAGATATTCCGCCTCCTTCTGCGAAGCAGTTATGCTCGCAAAGGAGGGGGCGGGCCGTGAGAGAGAGAGGACAGCGTCCTCCCTCCGCCCCAGCCGCAGTGGTAGAAGCCCACGGCGTCGGACGTCGCAAGACGATCTCCGGCCACCGTAGGCGCGGACATGCGGGCGAAGAGTAATGGGCAGCTCGCCGCCCGACCATGGACCATTCCCGGGTCGACGGCGCGTTGTGTTCCATTCGCGCCTCAAAGAGTGTCAGCGGGAACCGATCAATTTACCGAATTTTGTTTGTTCGAATTTCATTATACCGAAAACTATTGACCGACATCTCTTTTGCTATATGCATTATTTGACATATTTTCAGATCATCGAAGTATCATTAGCCATAAGTATTATTTTACCGAAGTATCTTCCGCCGATTAACAAAATAACTTTTTACTATTGACCGAAGCCTCTTTTAAACTTTTTTCAATTGCCAAATGTTTTATTTGCCATATTTTCACCATACCGAAACAACATTTTACCGATAAATTAAATTACTGTCATAAAAATTCAATATATTGTACTACAAAACTTTGTGGCGGAAACGAAATGCTGCAAAGCCGACTTTACGTAGTCTTGTCTGCCCTACCCCTAGAGTGTAATTTAAAATCGCGTAGGCGCGGAGGGGTGGGGTGGCCCGCGAGCTGAGGAGCAGGTGGTTAGAACGGACGCCGCCGCGGCTGAGGCTGGCCGGCGAAGCCGGCCAGTAAGCCGAAGCTGCGGTGGTGAGCGTTTAAATCATCTGCGACGATAAGCTCGCGTGGAGCCACCCAAAACCCCGCAGCGCCGGAGCCATGACAGAAACAATGCTTGTTGCATGTTGCATGCTTGCTTGAATGCCTCATGTTGCTTGCTGCATGCTTGCTGCATGCTTGCTGCATGCTTGCTGCATGCTTGCTGCATGCTTGCTGCATGCTTGCTGCATGCTTGCTGCATGCTTGCTGCATGCTTGCTGCATGCTTGCTGCATGCTTGATGCATGCTTGCTTGCATGCTACATGCTTGCTTGCATGCTACATGCTTGCTTGCATGCTGCATGCTTGCTTTCATGCTGCATGCTTGCTTGCATGCTGCATGCTTGCTTGCATGCTGCATGCTTGCTTGCATGCTGCATGCTTGTTTGCATGTTGCATGTCTGTTTGTATGCTCTATGCAAGTGTATCACAATACAAACCTTTGTACAAACACAAGAACAACACAATATACAATAACAAGGACACAAAAGAGTATCAAGAATCACAAAAAAACCGCAAAAAGATTCGAACACACGTGCTAGCCTGCAGAACACCCCTAATAGTCCAACTATGTAATTAACAGCAAATGTCATTAATGATAATACAATACCCGTCAGAGTTATATTATGGTATATGACATTATCACAATTATTTTGTATTGTCTACCTGCATTTCAATGGCGCCTGCTAAACATGTAACAGCAATAATTAGTGTGCACAAATTTCTAGGCGATAAGGTGATTATTTGGTGAAATGAAAATATGGCAATTAAAACAGTGGTCTAATGAATGTTTGGAAACATAATAACTTCGAACAACCGTTATTTCGAGTAAGTGTAACATCGGTAAAACGTTTTTCGGCCTAATGAAGTGTTGGAGTAACGAAAAAAAACGAATAGATAAAAGGTTAACTGAAACAGTGGCAAACGTGACTTCGATTAAGTAAAAAAAAACGAAACGAAAATAGTTGAAAAGTTTTAGGTCAAATGAAATTCGGTTAAACGTTTTTCGATCTTATGATAGGTAACCAGTGTCAGCATAATGACGCCCCCCCCCCCTTTAGAGGGCCAAAGCCTGCCGGGGTCGCGGGACACACGTATACATAAAAGGCTAATGAAGGACACCGTGGATTTTAGTCAGTACAAGTCTGACAGTCCCTCCCGCCCTGCCCTGGGCGGGAGGACTCATTTGATGATTTTACCACGCAAAAAAAAACTATAGATATTGGTGTCGACTTCCAGTTGAACCAGATGCTGAATATCAGTATTTTACATGGAGCTACTGCCTATCGGACCAAAGTACAGAAATACAGAATAAAATAAATATTTATGGGGTTTCCATTACGTAAAAAACCATTAGTGAACGAGTCGGACTCGGACTTGGCCAGTTTTTTTTTTTATCAATTGTGTGTTTCGCCTTTGACCTGTCTTCATTGATATGTAAATGTAAAAATTGATTTCGCTTGAGCTGTTTCTTACGTATTTAAATTATGACGAAAGTCTTATTTTAAGACTTTATCTAAACCCTAAAGTTTTGAGTTACTTATTTTTAAAGATAAAGATAAAGATCAATTTATTTGTTAAACATGTGTAACATGGTACATGGTTAAATGCACATTTAGATGGTAAGATATTTTTTACAGAATCAACATGTTTTGCCTCACTCGGCGTACAAATGTTTAGTATTTATATTTTTTTTTTGAGAATAACTAACATGCAAATGTCAGTTAACATAATAATACAGTAGTGCAACAACAAATAAGCAAATGTCAGTTAAATAATAATGTCAGAAAAAATAATATAGAAAATATTTAAAATTTATCATTTAAAAAATCAATTATGCTATAATAACATTTATCAGCCAGTAGGTTTTTTAGTTTTTTCTTAAATAAATTGAGATTCAATACTTTAATGGAATTCGGAATATTATTGTAAATTAAGGGAGCCATGCATACAACACTTTTCCTAAGGAGTGCTGTTTTGGCCGAGTGTGTCTGCACCCAAAGTCTATACTTCTCACGTCTGTTTCTTTCCGAATTATTTGATAAAAGAGGAAACCACTGTGGGTTTCTTTTTACAAAAATAGCTACCTCCAATATGTAGAGTGACGGAAGTGTTAAAATTCTGTGCTTTAGGAACATTGGTCTGCAACTGTCTGTGGTTTGCAACCCAAACATAGCCCGTACACAACGCTTTTGTGCCTTGAACACTGTGTCTTTGTTCGTTGAATTGCCCCAGAAGATTATTCCAAATCTCAATAGAGATTCTACAAGTCCGTGATAGGCTTTAAGTAAGTAAAAAGTAAATTGAAGTTATCAAACATTTTTGACCTCTAAAATGTCAGACTGGGGTTCCTTGAAGTTCTAAAATCGCAATTTTATCAACATTAGCAACATTGTTATTAATAGCAACGTTGATAAAGTGTCGATTTTAGACCCGCTGAAGAGTTTGTTTGGTAGAACACGTTAATATCAGAAAATACTGGTTCGAATTGAAAAAATAATTTTGTTTTGGATAGTCCATTTATCGAAGAAAGCTATAGGCTATTATAATATACGCTAATAAATAGAATATTTAGTCAATTTATTTTGTCAAAATTTTCAAAATAAAGCCGAACTCAGATTTTTTTAGGAATGAGAATCGTAAAATTAATAACTAGCTGCTTAATATCAAAACCATACTAGAGCCTTCTAAGAACACAATCTAAAATACTAAAATTAAATGTAAATGCATGGAATACTAGTCTCATATGATAATTATTTACTAAACAAGTTTCATTGGAGACCGGTAGAGCGGTCATATGATTATAATTAATTAACTAATGCTAATTTAGAATACCTACGTGAGAAGTTAAAGAAACAGACTGATTCTGCCTCTTGGACTTACAGAATAATCTTTAAATTAATTAGCAAAGATGGTTTTATAACTTGCTGTCTAGGCGAATACAGAAAAATTAAAAATTTAAGAGAATTCCGACAGATAAAAAATCTAGAAAGCTTCAAGGTAAGAATGTCTTGGAAATACTGGCAACATTCTCAAAACATAATGGGTACTGCCCCCTTAAATAGAAGCCCAGCCTAATTTAGGGAAAAGGCCTGAACTTTGTAGGTACTCTGCCTGAGATTAATTAACAACTTTTTTGTATATAATCCACCGACCTAAACTTCTGTGGTAATTAAATTATTACTTACTTTTAACGTAACACTTACTATTTTTTGTAATGAAAAAGTGAAAACATTTAACAAAAAGTATTTTCGTGAAACTTGATTGCTTAGGTCTCTGATATTTGGTCATTACCTTGAGTTATGAAGAAATGTACATAGTTTTCACAAGAAACATGACAAATTATAGTGGGAACTATTTGTGAATCAAATAAGGAAAAATGGATGGGTTCCCATAGTCGAAATAACACACAAGATATGCTTACTTGTGTGTGTATTACACATCAAAATAAACACGGTCCATGTATGCTTATCTTCTATTTAAAAAGAAAAAGAAATACATTTAACATTCATTTTTGGTAGTTTAACCTACTTCTGATGAAATGGTCTAGGTAGAAGACATCTACACGGTAATCTTATAAAATCCTTTGATTTCATAACTATGTTAGGGTCGGCCTTCCTTTGAAGCCGTAATGCGAGTGAAGGAGAAAACTGAACAGGTAAGTGGACTGAACTGAACAGGTAAGTGTCCCGTGTCGATGGCGCGCCGTCGACACGGGACTGCTCCTTGTAAAACGGTGAGCTGCCTATTGTTCGCCGTCCAGAGCCTCTACCACAACGGCTCGGGTGTGAGAAGGAGGATTGCTTCTCCTTTACCTGTTCAGTTTTCTCCTTCACTCGCATTACGGCTCCACCTCAAGTAGTGTATATTAGGTACTTCCCTTCTGCAGTTTTAGGCAGTACGATTTTCAGAATCCCTTTAAGACCAAGAGCTGAAGAACTCATTCAATGATTTCCCACTAAAAATGAACAAAAAACAATGTTTTACGTGGAATATGTCCATGAAGGAAAACATCGTGAGGAAACCAGTATGTCCTAGAACCAAAAATTCGAAGACATGTGACATCTACCAACCCGCACTGGGCCCGCGTGGTGAATTATGGCCCACTCCCTCTCACAGAGAGGAGGCCTGTGTTCCAGCAGTTATAGGTTGAAGATGATGATGATGTCCATTAGTTTCTGCTTCGCCCCTTCCCAGGTGGGAGGACTAATTTGATAATTTTTACAGTCCAAAAAAGGAAGATGAAACGGGATCTTCTTTGCTGTGGAGCGGAGGCAAAAATTTCCAAATGGCATTACATGTTAATTAAATTCACAAGGAAAAGTACGTTGACAAGAAAATTACAAATATTTATGTAATGGTCGGCCAGGAATCTGATGATGGCAGTTATTAACTTATTCCAGTTACTCATCTTCCCATAAACCGCCGTAAATTACAAAATAATTATTCCACTAACTAGTTCTATTATATTAATTGTGTATGCACATGCGTGAGTAAATAATTTAATTATGACAGTATATTTATAATTATAGTAATTGATGTGAGATGAGCTTCGTTGACATTCCATATACCTATTTATCGTGACTGCCATCATATCATATATTATACTCACACCTATTTCGTATGGGGGTAGGTAGAAACTACAGAGCGCACCTGCTACGATATACTCTTTTCTCCTCATCCACATTCATACGTCTATAGTCAAACAAGTATGCCTATTGTCAATACTACGCACCAGACTTTTCTCAAGCACGTCACCATTACGATAGTGTAAATTCCAATTTATTTTCTTGTATAATAGAATAATCAGCTTATAACGTCCTTTCTTTGAAACGGTTTAAGCAATCCACCCGACCCCTCTGGGAGATCCAGCATTCATTATTTTCTTTCAATGTTAGAGAGCAATCAGTTTTAGAAATTCATCGAAAAAAGCTTTAAAGGACCATTGAGAATTAAGATGAGAGTCTGTGTGTCCAAAAATATATAAAAATTAGCTACTAAATATAACAAATTCTAAAATTTTTAGAACAACTGATTTGGGTTTTAATTACAACCACTAAAATGTAAATAATAAAAAAAAACTAGTTTTACAGACGTAGGATATAAAAAAATCTAGAAATATTTAGTACATGTTGTCACTAGAATATATAGATAGATAGATTTATAATAATACTAGCTGACCCGGCAAACGTTGTTTTGCCATTTAAATAATTAAAAAAACATTTAGGTATGGACTACCCCTAACATTTAGGGGGATGAAAAATAGATGTTGACCGATTCTCATAGATACCGGATAAGCACAAAAAATTTCATCAAAATCGGTCAAGCCGTTTCGGAGGAGTATGGCAACCAAAACTGTGACACGAGAATTTTATATATTAGATATAGATTTAATAATATAGGTATTTGTTGCAAACCGGTATAATGAAAAGTGTCGACCTTGTTGTCAATTATGTTTGTGAATCTTATTAGTGTGTCACTGCTCTGATGAAAGTGAAACTTTATGATGTTTTGAATTGATAATCTTCTCTATATATTTAACATGAATGGCTAGATGTTGCTAAGCTCATAGTTCGAGAACAGATGAACAAATTCGGTTTTTTTTTTAAACTTGAGACATTTTATGGATACAGTTATCATTTTCGCTGATATCTTTTCAGACCTGATTATAAAGTTTCTTTAAATCATTTCAGTCATTTCTAAAAACATAGAAATTTTATGAAATTCCGTTCGGCGAACACACTCTCAATCAAGTCCTTTTTACCCGACTGCGCGACGCAAAGGAGGGTAATGCGTTTGTCTCTCTCACAGTCGGGGCCCCTTGGGAAGATTTGATTGATAAAATTTGAATGGCCCTCGACTGTGAGTCGTTCTGTTCTGCTTCTTCCTGCTGTTCTGTTGGGCTTGTTTCTTTCTTTTTAGTTTTTATATAAGTTAACTTTTTCACGTATTTTTCAAAATTAGTTTTTACGCAGTCGGGTTTTTTGTTTTTCTTTAAATTATTTTGTAATCTCTTAGTAAGATATCATTCGTTAGATATTCATACGATTTAAGCAGACAGACAGTCGCGTCACCAATTTATTTATGGTATAGATTAATGAATATTTTATGTATCTATCTACAGCTACAAATTAGAAAACTTTTTAATTTTTATTAGCAAATAAATACCTAGAATTACTAAAATTAAACAAACTGAAATAATTAACTAATAAATAGCATCGAATTTCTTCCTCAGCGTTGTCAGTTGATAGAATATAATAAGTAACACATTGTATAATGGCAACATATTAGCGTCTAGCGAAAGCAAAACGCCTTTGGATCACGGAAAGCGCCAAAAGTCTTATTGAATTTACAATCATAGATAAAGCAGCACGTTAAGTTTATGTCGGAGGGGCAACACAATGGTGATTAGTAATCTGGACCTTGGAATGGTACAGATCTCTCTCGTATCGATCGAACTGACCCGAAGTGGACTGGGGAATCGCGTCCGGCATTGGTCGAGGCCATGCTGCGGGCCGAGACGGAATGGGAAGCGACTGCCTTATTTTGTGAAGCAGTCATGCTAGCGAAGGAGGACGCGTGAGGAACAGGACAGCGTCCGCCTCACGACTCAGCCGCCGTGGCCTATTTCCGGCTACCGTAGGCACGGGCGCTATACTCGGAGTTTCTCTGCGGGATAAAATCCGGAACATGGATATTCGGCGAAGAACCAGAGTCACCGACATAGCTCATAAAATTTGCAAGTTGAAGTGGCAATGGGCAGGCCACATCGCTCGTAGAACTGACAACCGATGGGGAAGAAAAGTTCTCGAGTGGCGACCACGGACCGGAAGACGCAGCGTAGGTAGGCCTCCCATTAGGTGGACCGACGACATCGTGAGGGTCGCGGTCAACCGATGGATACAAGTGGCAAATTGTCGTTCGGCGTGGCCGTCTAAGGGGGAGGCCTATGTTCAGCAGTGGACGTCTTCCGACTGATGATGTAGGCACGGGCATGCGGACGGCCTTGGCCGGGTCGACGGCGCGTCGTGTTCCACGCACGCCTCAAAGAGTTGTCAACAACATACGGGGCCCTCTCAGCTATTGAAGGACATCGTGGATTTAAGGCAGTATAAGTCTAACAGTCCCTCCCGTCCTTCCCTGGGTGGGAGGACTCATTCGATGATATTACCACTTAAAAAAAGTGGACTGGGGAAAGATGTTTTTCTGCCGGGGGGGGCCAGATTACCAATCTCCACCCGCTTACCTCTCCGACAAACACTTGACGTGCCATTGCTTTGACACAATGATGATCTTAAATTAGATAAGAAAAGGTAATCTGGATTAAAGTAGGGTACACGATGTACTTTGATCGACTTTCTACTTTGATCCCCTCGTACCGATGTAAGAGTTGAAACAATAGAGGGAATCTGTCTCATTACCGAGCTCGTAAATTACTACGATGGGTCACTGATATGCTGACGCTATCTCTGTTACTAAGTAGGTATTATGTATTAATCCGTAAGACGTAATTACATTTATGTGGAAAAAGGCTGGGAAAAGACATTATTATAGATGATGTGGAAAATCTGCTCCTTATTCACGGAATAGATTTTTTGGTATGACCGGTATTTTGTTTTGCTTTGAATTAAGAAATTTCTTATTCATGGGTACGTTTACAAACATTTAAACTCACACCATTTCCTAACGGTCCTGTCAGAGTCCAAACACTTTCGGTGCGCAAGAGTTTTAGTTCTCTCTGGATTAGCTTGCTCCAGATAGGTGTCATTTTTGCTGCTAGGCTAGATAGAGGCTAGGTCCACTAGTACTTGTACCCGAAGACGCAGCGTAGGTAGGCCTCCCACTAGGTTGGCTGACGACTTTGTGAGATTCGCGGGCAACCATTGGATGCAAGTGGCAAAGACGTTCGGAGTGGTGGTTCAACAGTGGACGTCTTCTGGCTAATAATGATGATTACACTGGTCAAATACGTAGTAAATTTTATTTACATCATCATAAAAACTAATGGGTTATTGTTATCATCGTTACTTGATTTATTTTCAATGAATTCATTATCAAAAAACACCTAACATATTTTTTTTGTACTATTAAATTAATAATTAGCATACATTTACATAATTCGCAAAGAAACTGATGGTTTGCCATAATCGTACGAAGTTTATTGTCTTATGACATTTTTAGTGACCTCACTAAAGTTGTCTTGGAAGTAATCAGTCATATGATTTTCAATATTTTTGGAAGATAGACAAAGTTTAGTATCGTTATATTTACAAAAAGTTGACTTGTCTGATGTCAGTTTTTATATTTGAGAAGACATCTTAATGAATATCTTAATAATAACTTGATTTTGAAGGCATGCTTAAAGCTGAAATCCTTGACAGTCTTAATAGTGGCCTTTTATCATCAAATGAGTCCTCCCGCATGCGGTGGAGTTTAAAGGACTGTCAGACTCGTAGGTACTAAAACCACCCCATTCCTTAAATAGATTTTTGCGCTCCTGCGCCATGGTGCCATGGCGTCTTCCGTGGTGGCTGGTTCGAGTGAGGTGGATGCTGTACTCTCCCTTACATGATCCGCGTCTTTTTCGCTAGAATTACAGCTTCGCAGGGTTACAGTGGATTAATATGCAAAGAAGGGGTATCGTTTTACTTGGTTGTGGAGGTCAGATAGGTTGTCGCCCCATGTAAAATACTGATATTCAGTTAGATTGGAAGCCGACTCCAACATAGTTTTTTTTTCAGCATGTTTGAAGACGACCACGACGGAACGGAGCAGGTATACGCGTTTAGGGTGAGATATGTTTGTGTGTGCGTTTGTGTGTTTGTGCAAAGTAATGTTCCCACCTATCTTCTAAACTAGTGATCCGATTTTGATGCGGTTTTCAATAACGGGTTTGTGTTCGATGAGTTCATGTTCTTAGACAGGTGTCATGGCTGTAACTCACTAGTGGGCGCCACAATATTAGTCCAAAACAATGTTGCAATATAATCAAAACGAAATGTCCGATTAAAATTCTGTTTTCAGCAATGTGTACGTGGTACTTAGCTTAATGCATGTTTCCAAATAATAAAAATCACGTCTGTAACTCACTAAAGCGCGCTACAATATTAGTGCAAAATAATATTGCAAGAATATTAAAACGAATTGTCCGATTTCAATGCGGTTTTCATCAATGGGTTCGTACTTGATTGGTGCATGGTCTAAGATAAGTCTTATAATATTAACTCACTAGGGGGTGCTGCTATATTAGTGTGAACCAACACAAAGCAACTGTATAATATTTAAAAAAGAACTTAATATCATATGGTAGGATGAATCACACTTATTGTTTTGCGAGATCTTACCTACATATTATATAGATTATAATTTCTAAATGCTCTCTAAAAAGTCTGAAATAATATTAAGCAAAATTAAAAATTTTGATAAAAACCCACGACGATAAAAATCTAATTGAAAAAGAATAAAATAACTCAAAACCTCCGACTTTACCCAATTATTATGTAACAAAATATTATAATATACGTAAAAATAACCGAGGAATATCCGTCGGGGGCTGCCTTTTATATATATGAAATTTCAACAAAAATTTAATCATACTCGTGTATTATAAGTCGTCGTTAAACATCTACAATTCTTCAATAATAATTGTATTCACGTCACTAGAAAACCTTTAGCTGGTTTAATGACATTATTTACCTATTAATTACATAATAATTGGGTAAAGTCGGAGGTTTCGAGTTATTTTATTCTTTTTCAATTAGATTTTTACCGTCGTCGTGGGTTTTTATTAAATTTTTAAATTTTTATAATAGACTCTGACTGCAATCTTCTTTGGTACCAAAAAACGATTTTTCGATCCTCAACATAATCTATTTCTAACAAAGAGTTAATATTTCATAGTTTTTTTGATAAGCCTGCCATATTTTGGCGATGCTGATCCCATTATGGATCCCTCTACCCGTCATGTGATACCTACATAATGTCCTTGGCGTGTCCGACTGTCCACCTGTTCTTTTTGATATCTATATTCGGTGACCATATGCGTTGTAGATAATGGGCCATTGGGCCAGTGTGACCACAAATCTGTCACAGATTAAAAATTATGAAGTGATTCACAAAGGCTGAACAAAAAATTGTCTTTGCCTTTTCTTGGCGAATTTATGAATTTATTGATGATAGTGTTTAATTGACAATTTTGTCTCGTGACTCGGAGTGTAAAAAAGTTTTATAGCTGCCGCGGATTATAAAATATTTGAGTCTATGATATAGCTTATTTTATAGACATTTGAATGTGATTGTGTAAATTATTATTTATTAGGTGGATTTTATGGATTTGATTTATTTGTTTGTAGATAGATATCTTAATTATTACTGACAATTACCCGCAGCGTTGCCCGAATAAAGATAACATTGTGTTTCTAGTTCTCTTTTTTTGGGACAAACCCACCACACTATTCCCAAACCACTGCAACTCCTGAGAGCCAGAATCAACAGTGGCAACCACCAGAAAAGCGCCGAGACAATGAAGCTCGACGTGTCCCGGAGAATTAATTTACCTGTTTTGGATCCTGCACGAAATTAATCAGAAAAGAATAGTGGAGGAGTAGGAAAAATAATGTTTCCACAAAGTCAAAGTCAAAGTCAAAGTCAAATCTTTTATTTCAAATAGGCCATCAAAGAGGCACTTTTAAACGTCGAAATATTAAAATTAAGGAAATGGGATGGGATGGGATTGAATCTACACCCATTCGCAAAGGTAGGTTGTATGAAGAAGAATGGGCAAGAAACTCCATACTTACTCTTTTTAAACATGTTTTACAATATTTTTATAACATCATTTGAAATAAATAATGTGAAAGCAATGTACCTTGAAAATATAGACTAAATATTATAAAAAAATAAAATAATAAGAAATAATAAAAAAAACGCAAATAGGTACATGGTGTTCACATTTTAACAAAATATTGCAATTACAGCTATTTTACAAATATAAAAAGTGTGTGAGCATTCAAATTTCAACCAGTTTGATTCTGCTTAAGCCCTACATTGTACTATGGAGCAGGACCAGCATGTTTCCAAACATTTTTATCTTGGATATAATCTTCTAATTTATAATATGCTTGTTTACTAAGTGTATTTTTTATATAACTTTTAAACTTTCTTTCATTTAGGGTTAAAATTTCGCTAGGTATTTTATTATAACATTTAACACAGTACCCCATAAAAGATTTTTGGACTTTGGACAATCTAAAATAAGGTTGATCAATTTTATCTTTATTTCTAGTATTAAAATTATGTCTATCGCTTATTTTATTAAAAAGATGAAGATTTTTCCTAACATACATTATATTTTCATAAATAAATTGACAAGGCACTGTCATTATATTAATCTTTTTGAATAGTTCCCTAAGAGATTCGCGACGACCTAGATTGTAAATTGCTCTGACGGCTCTCTTTTGCAAAATAAAAATGGATTCAATGTCAGCTGCCCGGCCCCACAGTAGAATGCCATAAGACATAATGCTGTGAAAGTAGCTGAAGTAAACCAAACGCGCAGTTTCGACGTCTGTTAACTGTCTTATCTTTCTAACAGCATAGGCGGCTGAGCTGAGTCGCCCCGCTAGAGATGCTATATGGGGGCCCCATTGTAATTTATCGTCTAACGTGATTCCTAAGAAAACTGTCTGTTTAATAAAATCCAATTTTTCTCCGTTCAATAAAATGTCGCAATTGCTACTTCTAACATTTGGCAAAGTGAATCTAATACATTTTGTTTTCTTTTCATTAAGAACTAAATTGTTTAGAGTAAACCAATTTTGAACCTTAGAAATACAGTCATTAACAGTATCTAGATTTTGTGCACGTCTATCTATTTTAAAAATTAACGATGTATCATCCGCAAATAACACCATCTGTGGTTGATTTTTTAGTAAATGGGGTAAATCATTAATATAGACTAAGAAAAGGAATGGACCCAAAATAGAACCTTGAGGCACGCCCATAGTCATTTCAGCCCCTAATGAGTTTATACCGTTTATCTGAACTTTAACCTGTCTATCTCTTAGGTATGATTTGA
This sequence comes from Agrotis exclamationis, assembly GCA_950005045.1. Taxonomy (NCBI): domain Eukaryota; kingdom Metazoa; phylum Arthropoda; class Insecta; order Lepidoptera; family Noctuidae; genus Agrotis; species Agrotis exclamationis. Next base: position 1,207,193 of record OX465427.1, read on the forward strand.
GTAAATCAAGAGCTGTGTTTTTAATTCCATAATGTTCCAGTTTCAGCAAAAGCGTTTCATGGTTTACGCAATCGAATGCCTTTGAGAGGTCGCAAAAGATTCCTAAGGCATCTTGCGCTTCCTCCCAGGAGTTAAAAATGTTCTTCAATAGAGTAACACCGGCGTCAGTTGTACAGCGACCTTTGGTGAAACCGAACTGTTGATCATGAAAGATGGAGTTTCTATTGAAGTGACATAGCATTTGTTCAAGCATTAACTTTTCAAACACCTTACTGAAAACTGGCAAAATTGACACAGGCCTATAATTGTTAGGATCTTTACAATCACCCGATTTGAAAAGTGGAGCTACCTTACTATGCTTCATGAGATCCGGAAACACTCCTTGGTCTACACTGGTATTAAATATAAAAGCTAAATAAGGCGCAACGGTTTCTATTAAAGATTTACAGGCCTTCACAGACATTCCCCAGAGATCTTCTGTTGACTTAATTTTAAGATCTTTGAATGCTTTAATCACAGCTTGGGGGTTTGTGTGCCGAAACCTAAACTCCATCGGGCATGCCTTTACATTATTTCTAAGTAAGGCAGCAGAAAGTGCGGGTGACGAATTTAAGGACTCAGTCGTTTTAAGAGGTATATTCGAAAAAAACTTTTCAAATTCCTGAGCTACTTCTATATCTGTGTTTATAGGACCATGTGCAGTTTCTAAATTGAATTCGTTATTACGCTGTTTATTCCTACCTGTCTCATTATTTATAATTTGCCAGGTTGTTTTAATTTTATCATCAGCTGATTTAATTTTACCACTAATAAAAAGAGCCTTAGCTGTTTTACATACACGTTTAAAAGTTTTTGAATATTTGGCCACATATTTATGAAAGCTAATATTATTCATATTATGACTCTTAAGACCATAAAGTTCAAAGAGTTTCTCTCTACTTTTGCGAATTCCTGGTGTTGCCCAATCACTAAATAAGAACTTTCTGCAGATAGTTTTAGTTTTTAGAGGAAAAATACGATTATATTGTGTGTTTAAAATTCCAAAAAACTCGGCGTAGAACTCATTTGGGTCACTTATATTATTAAAGCTATGATCACATAATTTACTTGCTATAGTATTATTCATGTTTGCTAAATTTTTATCTGTAATTGGCCTATACCTTATTTGAGTTTTTTGAATAGGTGTATAGGCGCAAAACGTTATTGTTTGGCCACTGTGATCAGATGGCAGTTTATTAACAATTTCCTTATGTAAGTAATCACAGTTAGAAAATACATTATCTAAGCAAGTGGCAGAAGAAGCTGTCACTCTGGTTGGTTCCATAAAAACATGTGACAAATTAAAAGATTTAAAAAGACTCAACAATCTAATACTATTGGAGCTATTTTCTAACAAATTAACATTAAAATCACCACAGATGATGATAGATTTACTACTAGTACATATTTTATTTAAAACATCTTCCATTATAGCATCAAACATAGGTAGATTCTGATAATTTGGGGGTCTGTAGACACATACTATAACATGCTTATCAAGCTCAACACAGGACAATTCAATGGTATGTTCAACCGACAGTTCAACAATGTCATTTCTAGTTTTACATTTAATAGATTTCTTAATAAGAATTAACGATCCGCCATGTATCATACATTTACGACTGAAATGGCTAACTACACGATAATTATCATAACAAATAGACATAACTTGATAATCTTTTAACCAATGCTCTGTAAGGCAAACAATATCAAACTTGGTTGTTTCCAAAAACATTTCTATTTCCAGTAATTTAGAAGAGCACCCTTGAATATTCTGATTAAACAATTTTAAAGTGTGTTGCTCTCCATTTGCTATTTTATACTTAACTAATTTGCTAGAAGAAACCTGTTTATTGTTCACTGATAATGAGTTACTAATTGCAGAGGTTTCTTCTGTTGTCTTACAATCTAGTTTAAAATAATATCCGGAGTGATCTCCACAACGGGACCGTCTAGTGTACCAGCAGGAAGGGAATGCCCAACCTGAGTAGAAGTGGTCTCCAAGGCAGGTGGTATATTAGGTAGACCCTCCTTCGTACAGCATGCAGGTACAGAACACTGTATCACTATGTTGTTAGGGCAACCTAACAACACAGACTCGTCACTTAAATGACTACTTAACCTACTTAACCTAGAGTCTAATACATCAACAACAACATGGTTAATATTGTATGCTATCAACATAGCAATCAAATGTCTACATTTACGGGACAAAGATAAAGTTTCCCGATTCAAAACAAAACTACTAACAAAAATGTTAGAATCAAAATACAATAATTTGTCACTATGACGACATGTCAACATGTGAATAGTACTGTTCAACTTATATATATGGTGGTTTTCACTATCACTAAAACTATTGGAATAAGGAAAAGCACACAACATCAGCTTTCCTACGTTTAATTTTAATAAGGCGTCCACACCATCCACTATGTCCTTTCTAGACAAACCTATGCTATTTCCTAAAAGCGTCCCACGTCTCTCCATGCAAGCAGGAGACAGAACAAAGCAAGGCCAATAGGCACAAAGGGACATAACAACTGGGAGAAGCCCAGTTGCCTTGCACCACGGGCAAAAATGACTACTAATATTAATAGGTCCTAAATTGTGTTTCTAGTTCGCCTGCGTGGACAATATAATTGCGTGTTTACAGCAAATAACTATACATCTACTTATCAATTAATTTGAAGTTGCATCTAACTGAACCTAACTTGAACCTACATACATCAGATTTGAAGAATCGTTTTGCTAAAATTATTTTTTATTAATAATTTGTTAATGCTTTTAGTTTTATGAACTCTTGATTTATTATTGTTAGGTATTATTTTGTCACAGTCATTTTTCAACTAAGTATAAAGTGAATTCTGAATTAATTTCCGCCTAGTAACTGCCAATATGTCTGACTATGTGTCATCTGTTGCATTGAGTCAGAGCTCTAATGACAATTTCCAAAAATACAATATTTTTATGGATATTACGGAGTGTATACTAAATTAGGAATGACGCTGTTGTATTGTCATTTTTATTTTTACATTTATATATTTCATGAAATATGTAATATAAATAGCTTGTTTCTGCTGCTTCGCCCGTATGGAGTTCAGTAATAAAATTGTTCCACGGGGTTGTACTACCGAGACCATTAAGTCTCCTATGTGTTACTCCAGGTTATAAACTATCAATGTATCTTTTATCCAAATCAGTTCAGTCATTTTTCACATTTCGATGTTCTAAACTCAATCACGCAAAGGATTGAGTTTAGAACACCGAAGTATACACAATTACACATTTATAATTATTAGTTTGATTAAAGTTTACTGCACCAATGATCAATGATCCACATCGTCCTTGGATCGAAAGAACTATAGTCCCCGCCAAATAAGTCTGGAATAAAATTCGTTGACCCCCGTGTACCAATGGATTCCAATATTTAAACACGATAAGAAAAAATGTAAAGAAAGTGTTGTAACACGATCAAAACAAACATTATCTTAGTAAGAGGCAACCTTGACCTTCTATTTTATTTTGAGATTCGAACGCTGAAACGCTGAAATTCGAAGGATGCATTATTAGGATCTTACCTTTATTCCAGACTTATCTGGCGGGGACTATAAAAGTCATGGGAATTTTCCTTAGAATCCGTGGAATCACAACTCTACTTTATAAGTTAAAGTTGGGAAGTCAATTAACTATGCTATCAATATAAGCACACAAACAAAATTCCTTTACTTTCTAACTGCGAGTCTTGAGCCAGTCTTACCTGCATATCATTTGCTAACTCACACAATAACTAGGTAGTTACTATGCAACGTTGTTATTGTCTTAAGTGTCGAAGTCAATATTTGTTTCGTATATTATCGAAAACGTTCAGAATTTGTACACACTATCGGAACATAGAATTTTGTAGGATTTGTTAACCAGCATAGCTTGAAACATTGGGGTGGCGCTGCCTGTTAAGAAAAATGGCATTTACATGGAAATTCTCGGTATATTCCAATCGTTCTAAATTCTACCACGTCTCAAGATACATTGATCAAGTATTGTGAGTGCGAAATTTCACACAGTCGATTCATGTGAGGAAGATTTAGCTAAGAGCTAAGTATAGGCTTATTAATAGTAACATGTGGCTGTCAAATCACGTAGGCTGTGTTTATGTCCCTCAATTATTGAAATACTAACTTTTACCCTGTCCTCGCTCGCCCCCATTTTAACGATATGTTCGAGTTTGCCCCCCTCGCGATGATGTAATCGACAATGAAACAAACTTGCCTAGAAGTAACCTATTCACTCTTGACTTGAAAACTCCAAGTTTATAGCTACCAGAAAACACAGAACACAGCACCGGAGGAAACCCGGCAGGGATGTCCCCTCCTTAGCAGTGCGCACAATAAAAGTATTGGGCAAAACGCTTTTTAGGTACCGGAGGGATGTCCACCATATATCGATGGTGCATTGATTTGATTTGATTTATCGTATTTATCGTTCGGCCACTGCACCAACCGCAACCACAATAAACTAGCTTGGTGCAGAAACGAAACGATTATCAGAAAAAAGTATGCTATGGCAGTAGAACGACTTCTGTGAAACAATCGTATATTAGGTACTGAATTTTCGTGTACCTACTCATCATCTTCCTGCCGTTCGTTTTTTTTCTTCCATTCTCCCCTATCAGACGTCACAGTATCATTTACTACTTTTTCATTCATATCATTCCTTAGACAATCCATCCATCTTTTCTTTGACCTTCCTCTTCCTCTCCATCCATCAACATTCATACTCATCACTCTCTTAGTCACGTGAGTCTCATCCCTCCTCGTCACATGTCCATACCAAGACAGACGATTGCCTTTAATTTTTTCTGTAACAGGCGTCACTTTCAAACTTCCCCTTATAAGTAAATTCATTCCTTACTTTATCCATTCTTGTCACTCCACACATCCACCTCAACATCCTCATCTCCGCTACATGCAATCGTTTCTCATCCATCTTTTTCACAGCCCAGCATTCCGATCCATAAAATACGACAGGTCTAGTCACGGATTTGTATATTTTCCCCTTTAACTTGAGGGGCATCCGTGGGTCGCAAGTTGTTCCGGTGGCCTGTCGCCATTTCATCCATCCCGAGTTGATCCGGTGTGTTATGTCCCGGTCTACGTCGCCATCTCCTTGGACAAGCGAGTCGAGGTACCGAAAGTCGGAATAGACTGGCATGGGCGTTCCGGCAAGAGTAATGGGCACAGGACTGGAGAGACCGCCAAAATCGCAAAATATATTCTGTTTTGGTTCTGCTCAATTTCAGGCCAACGTTTTCCAGTCTTTGCCACCACACCTCCAATCTGCTCTGGACCTCTAGGCCGCTCTCGGCAATCACCACAATGTCGTCGGCAAACAGCATGCACCGGGGGGCCTCTTCCTGGATGTCCGACGTCAGAGCATCCATTATCATCAGGAAGAGGTACGGGCTGAGAGCCGACCTTTGGTGCAAGCCAACCGCGACATTGGAGCTGCCGGTAGTGCCCGTGTACCTACTAACAAACATTTTCCATTTATCAACTACTACTTTATCTTTACCGGGTTCTGTGACATTTCCCTATTCAACTTTCAATTAAGGGACAAGTTTTGTTACCCGAACCTAGAGCCAACTTATACGCAGCTGCAGTTTACACCAATCACCTAACGAATCAATTAAGAAATTCTTTATTACTCACTTTAACACTTACCTGTACGCAATATCAATAAACATTGTCATTCACTCTACTGCATACGAAACAGAGTTCAAAATGTCAGAATGCAATTCCTGATTTATTGCCATGTCTAGACGTCTTGCGGTGTGACTATTGTACAAGGGCCTGGAATTTCAAAAGGTATGAATGTTAGATGTTAAGTGATAGGCTTATCTATGTCATACAGATACCGACATGGATCTTGAGCGCTAACCTTCACCTGCGGAGAAGTGAGTTATTAGGTCCCTTTGGTAGATGAAGTGAGGAAGGGGGCGGGGAAAGTGTAGTGATTGGCCCGCGTAGCGTGCCGTAGCGCATCGCGTCATAGCCGCCACTCGGGATTCGTTGTTTTGTGCATTTTATTTGTTTTATTGTGCGTTTCATTTGTCGATAAATGTACGATGCGCAAAGTGATCCCCACTCTTACGCCGAGCGCTCAAGAACCGTGCCGGTATTTGTACTTACACATAACCTTATCATTCACTGGCGTCCGGCGTCGACTGCTGTAATACGTGTCGCGGGTTCGATCTCCGTAACGGATCAAATATTTTGCATAATCTGCAAGTAGTTTTTCTGGATCTGAGTGATTGTGTATGTGAGTTTCTATGTTTGTAAACACACCCACGAAACAGGAGAAATTCCTAGGGCGGAGTAACGTTAAAAACCGGCCAAGTGCGAGTTGGATTCGCGTGAAGAGGGTTCCGTACGATTTATTTTTTGCCTACCTGTAATTTTAACCGCAAATAATAGATGAATTGAAATTTACGAATAATTGGTTTTCCTATAATCTAAAAGTAGAAAACTAATTTCTGTATTTTTTTTCAAAATTTTAGGTTCAGTAGTTTCGGAGATAAGGGGAGGGGGAGGAATGGTTAATGTTCATCTATTTTCTTAAATAACTTGGAAACTATTTATTTTAAAATTACAAAAAAAAAATACATTTAAGATCTTCTCAACTCAACAAGACCTTTCATTTGATATGTCACACGATGCAGTTTTCAACATTTTTTAAATTTTCCCAAAAAATTACCTCCCATATAAAGATTTCATCTATTTACGTCATACCTCTGTGCTTGGGTCACAGGAATTGATATGTGTACCAAATTTCAACTTAATCGGTCAAGTAGATTCGGAGATAATTGACTGTAAGCGACAGACTGACCAAAGTGATCCTATAAGGGTTCCGTTTTTGTATTCGGACGTACGGAACCCTAAAAAATTGCTCATCTGAGTTTCGTCCACGGATGCGAGTGAGCCAGTTATTCTTGAAGGATTGTTATGTCAACAGCTGAAGGACCTACGGTGTACTGCATTTCATTCAAAATATTTACTTATTTTTTTCGACCTTTAATTGTCGGCACTAATCCCTTCTTACTTTCTTCACACCCTAAGTGTCTAAACACACTATGCCGAAGTTAAGAGACCGAAGTTCAGCACAATTACGCCTGCAATGCTATTTGAATTACTGACGACACACTATGCCAAAATTACGTCGCGTCATAGCGTACAGCCTAACTTCGGTCGGGCGTAAGTTCAGCGGCAACTTATTCTGTGACCACACATTATACGCGACCGAAGTTCGGTTCGATTACCGAAGAAGATCCGGGGGCGGGGAGCAGCAGGGAGCCACCCGCGCCGAATTTCTGCCGCGAAGTTCGGCACTTATGGTGTGTCATATCAGCCAGATACGTCGGGACGTGAAATCAGCCGCCGAACTTCGGTCGCGTAACTTCGGCATAGTGTGTTTAGACACTAAAAGGTTGTGAAAAAGTTGCAACGTCAACAACGCGCAAGCGATACCTTGGTGTTACAGGGGTCTATAGGTTACGGTGACTTCATTCTAATTTCCAGAAAAGAATTCGGCACCATTTGGTCAAAGTGAATCATTCTAATTCCGACTCACTAAGACCACAAAACAGTAACACACCTGGCCAACCTGCTTCCACCACACAAAGAACAGAAAGTAGGTCAGTGTTGCCAAACACAAAGAACATCCCTTTGAAAGTTGCCACTTAGCACTTACTATAACTACCGGATAATCCTGATTAGTTATTTTGTAAAGCTCAGATTACAATGATTGTTCTGAGTGTTTTCAATCAGTAAGACGCGGTTCATATGGAAGAGACAAATGGCGAGGGCGTGTAGCGGTGGCGGATTTTCCAAAAAAAACCTAAAATGAACCAAATATATATGTCATATAGATAGAGTTGTTTTTTTTATAAAATCTGGGTTTGCTCTAGACTTCAGTCTAGGTCAAGGGTGACAGAGACAAAGTCGACGATGGAGCCAGCTCAGCCAGCTTATCCAGAAGAAGCCTGTTCACTGTAACTTTGAAGAGATTAGGGTTGTATGCGTTCGGGAATACAGACGCAGGCAGAGAGTTCCACTTCTTCGCTGAGCGCATTTTTTACCTGGAAGCTCGGGCGCAATTCTCTCCGACAAAAACAATGCTATGCGACATACCTATTAGGTTCATTTTTCTTTGAGTATCCACCACCGCCACACGCTCTCGCCAAGTCACTTCTCTATAAACCATGCCTAAAGATTATGGCTGATTCTGATGGATATGTAGTAGTTAAACCTTACTAACGTATGCTAAAGTAAGCATTAGGTATCCTTATTAGGCTTGATGATCAGTGAGTAGTAGTAGGTAAGGTAACCATTTCGGTGAGCATCAAAGCTTTTTACTTACTACTACTTTTATTCTTCTGCATCGCCACCGGGGTCAGAAAGAGATGGCGAGGTGACCTGGACTGGAGCTGGTTGGAGGAGGCACAGGATAAGAGCTCCTGGAAGATAGGTAGTGGGACAGCATAGGCTATAGAAAAAAAAAATAGACTACAATTTTAATCAAGAATGACACCATTGTGTGGAAATCCTCATTTATTACCGTCTCAAAATGACATTTTGTGCGAACGGATTGAGTATTAATATATACTACTCAAAACAAAATAAGGGCCACCTGGTTTTTATCGATTTATTAAATAATGTTTAAATATTACTAGTTACAATGACTGAATCTGATTAATATTAATGGTTTTAGATGGAAATACACAAAAATTAAATATGTATTCCAATAAATCGTTAAAATAAAACAAATTGAATGAAAAGTGAGGAATTGCAGGAATGTATCAAGTTACGTAAAACATAAAAAAATAATAAATAACGTCTTTAATGTTCCAAAGTGTTCTTTTAAGCTTCTCTTTTAACTCTGTTCTCTCTGTTCTGCTCATTTTATGGGAGGTGGAATGGTCTGGATTAAATACCGAATATTTTCTTTTGGGATACTCTACCAGCAAGTTTTCAGACAATTTATGAGATCCAGCTGCGTGTTGATGGGAATTTTACTTTCTTTTTCACTCTTCTTTAACTCATCTCTTAAATGCTCAATAGAACTCAGGTAAAATCCCTGAGTGTCCAACTGTTACATCGTAATTCGAGCGTAAGGGAATGTGTGCACTGTTAGTCGCGTCGTGTTCGGTAGAGCATTATCCTGCTTCAAGAAGAACTCAGGTATTTCTTGCTGTGCGAATGGGATAATGTGGAGTTGCACCACATTCTCTACGCAATTTTGAGGAGTTACAGCACCCTCGTTAAGAAGTGCGAGCTCAGTTTTGCGTGATAGAGATAACCGCCCCAGAGCATAACTCAGAACTCGCCAGAACTGTCTGTTTTAAGGGTGCAAGGATCTGAAACCTGTTGTTTAGATCTTCTCTACACTCTTATGGATCACTTTTTATTGAAAATAAATAACCCACCAGTCATCAATAAAAAGCAATGAAGCCCAGTCAAAACAGTTCAATAAATTTTCTCCTTCGCAAATGTTTCACGATTTGCACCATACGCTGCAGTTAACTGGAGGCGAACCAAGCATCTTCTTGAGTATTGTTAGTCTTTATGGGGTCGATTCGGAATAGTGTAGTCAATTATAGGGGTGCCTGTAGCTCGACGCAATGAAGTTTGTACGGTCCGCACAGTAGATTTTCGCTCTATTTGCGCGGTTAAACAAACTTAATGGTCTTCTTGGGCTTTACTTACTTACTTTCTTCCTTGATCACGGCGTCTGGTGATATTACCCGTCTTTTAAGACCTGTTTTAATCATTTTGAACCACTCGTTGGGAATATTCCACCATTAAACCTTTCTCTTCTGGCTACGGGCCCCCTTGATTAAGGTGACACCCCAAGTGGCTGTTTTTACGTCCTTATGTCTCCGAATACATGACATTATGAGATTGAAAGATCATTATAACCTGCTTGCTGTATTAGTCAAAGAAAACTCCATTAGAAGTTTGAAAATTAAAAAACAACATAACGTACATTCTAAGTAATCTCAAATATCGAATTAAAAAAAAGTTATGAATTTCCAATTATGCAGTAGAAACAATATTAATACTTGAAAGAAACCATAACAAGATATTAGTATTTATTATGTACCCTGAATAAGAGCAATACTTGTTTAAAGTGCAATTTAAAAAGTGGCCCTTATTTTGTTTTGACGAGTATATATAATACGTAGAGCAGTGGTGGCCCAGTGGTATCGGCCTCAACTTACGAGTTGTAGGTCGTGGGTTCGAACCCCGTCAGGCGCATTACTTTGTGTAATTTATTTCAACACCACTGCTCTCAAAACGGTGAAGGAAAACATCGTGAGGAAACCGGCATGTCCTAGAACCAAAAATTCGAAGACATGTGACATCTACCAATCCGCACTGGGCCCGCGTGGTAGATTACGGCCCACTCCCTCTCACAGAGAGGAGGCCTGTGTTCCAGCAGTGGGAACATTTATTGGCTGATGATGATGATGATGATATATTATAATACGTAATGGAATTGAATGCCGACGTAAATAAAAGTGTAACATCTTTTTTTAGGCTTCAAAAATCATAAAATGAGTCTTCTCGTGTCCTGGGTGAAGTGGTAGGGACTGTCATGGTCTTACAGACTAAAAATCACCATGTTTCTTCACGTGTCATTTGCGTTTCGAGGCCGCGGTGCCTTTAAATACCGTGACCGTGAGAAGGTGCACCTGGAGGAAAAGAAATAAATAAATTTACTCGACATAAAAAGAGATTGTTCTTTTTTTTTACTTATTTCTTCAGTTGTGACACTTTTGTTTGCAGCAGAATATGAGACGAAAACTGCAATACGCAATCGAGGTCATCAAATCATGATGACAATAAAATAATATCTCCTTACCTATGCTTTCAACATCTATGACTCATAAGACCAAATTCAGAGGTCACTCAAAGTAGCCATTTCAGGTTAGGTAACCTGTAATAAACATTAGTTTGAGTCACAAACCTCTTATGTAACATAAACTTATGCAGGCAGTTGCCATTTTCGTTCTATTGTCTGTGGTTTGTCTATGATTTCGGCTTTATGGCATTTTGATTGATTGATCCTACCTACTACCTGTAATTTAATTTTGTAATCGACTACCTTAGTATATGGTTTCAGATTGTTGCCAAAGTAGTTTAGAAGTTAGATAGGGAAGTGTGTAAGAATATTATAGTTGTATCACATGCATAAGGAAAGTTCATAAGATATCTTTAATAAGTTAAATGTGATAGAGAGTTTGTTTATTTGTTACATTATCACGCTAAACTATTAGACTGATTTTTATAGATAGATAGAATTTTGGAGACGGTTAGGCTACCGAGGGGGTGAGGGAAGCAGCTAGATTATATACGATTTGCTACAATATTCTTATTTATATATAGAATATGTATCTATTTTTTTTGTAATTGGAATCATGTATGAAAGAAATGATGATGGATTAGTAATATACCTGCACGATAAATAACATGTAAATGAAGCAAACCTTCATTGAATCTTTTTATTTTTTATTGCTCTATGAAGAGTGACATTGACGAACACGTCAATGTCATTTGAAAAAGTCTGTCTCATAAAATATTATTAGTAATTTTTACATAGTACATATTGTGAAACAAATAGCTTTTAAATGTTGTTTCTCTAATAAAGTAGAGCAACACCAATTCAGCTATTTTATTTCCGTCCTTCATAAAGAAATAACATTATAAACATATAACCATAATTATATAGAAGATAATAGATGTGTCTATAATATTTATTGTGAACGTGATAACTTAAAACAAATAAATTTTCTTATAATACTGTAACCACTTAGATTTAAACGAATACATTATGTTCACTGCGTGTACAAAATAAACTGTACAGATTACAACATAACCTCTTATGTAAAGATACTTTTAACCGAAGATTAACTTAACAAAACATTAGCTTAGAACCTAAACAAACGTTGCACAAAAGCCATTATTTGAAGCAAACAGAGGCCTTACCACGAGCTCTTAACGCGATCCAGTTTATTCTGCGGGAAAGAGACAGAGCTATACAAGTCGTCTAGCGCCATCTCTTTCCCACAGCCTAACCTGGATCGCGTTAAGAGCTCGTGGTAAGGCCTCAGGTCTACCAACTGAGTTTTGACATTGCGAGAACTATAATTTTATGTTATTTAATATAGATTAAGTTTTATTTTAAAGTAAATAGTGTTTAGAGTCAAGATAACATTATGAATTATGTATAATGTGTTATTTCCTGTGAAAATTAAAGTCGGTAGGTATATGTATGTAAGCGAGAAAACCAAACAAAATGGTCTTTCCCAGAGTGTGAATAAATAAAAAAATAAGTAGGAGTAAATAAAGCGGTCGGTGTGTCTTTTTCACGTTGTTTTTTGGTCGATTTAAATGATTTATCAAATTTTAAGAAACATCAATCCATGGTTTTTAAATACGTGCGTTCAATGTCCGCCCTGTCATGACTCATATGACAACCAAAAGGTACCGATAACGTGTCCGCACTTCCTTTTATGGAGTACGGAGAGGTTACTCTGTCTCGCACAAGTTTAAGCTAGCATGACCGCCTTATATGGTCCGAACATCATGCAACATCATAACGTATAAAAACTTATTACTTTTTCATTATGTATGTTAAAAACATACTCAAGTTTCATAAAAGTAATGATATTATGTATTTTAAATAAATTCTTTGATTTGTTAAGAGATCTGCTCTCTGCTCTTGAATTATGATTTCGGTAAGAGGAGGCCTATATCCTAGAAGTTGGAAAGTAATAGTTCAGAGCCTAATAATGGTTCAAAAAGTTCAAATAAATTGGGTATTGCTGTTATGAATTTACTGGTTAAAGGAACACGCTCGAATACATGGTCTGTTTCTTCTGGTACCTCTTTAATTACAGATGGTCAGACATCGACTCGGAATGTTCCGTTTGTGGAGTAGAAAAACTCAGCAAAACTCATGATTTGGGTCAATTCACACGCTCATAACTGATTAATGTATGCTGGCCGCTACATTTCAGTACAGTTTTTTTTTTTATTTAAAAGTAGGTTTGCACTTTGCTCTTCCTCTTAATCTATCCTAGAATCAAATAAGAGGCCTAAGATAGAGCTAGCTCACCTAGCAGGTACTGGAATTCCTGCGCACCAACTAAATACAACAAAACCTATTTGGCGCCGAACTCCGATAAGATTCATAGTCGTGAAGGCATATAGGAAGTAAGTAAAAACCAAGCTCCTCTCCATTTCTCCCGATCCAAATCTCCAGATGTCTTATTACACAAATTGGTAGCAATTTTCAGTGCAATTACACACAACAAGCAGTTGCAGTTACGTGCGAATCGTGGACCCTTCCTGGCGTTACATAACCGGCCAATAAGACCATTGTTTTACCAATCTTGTATTCGTATCTTGATCGGATACGTACTGTTTTTTTATTGGTGTCAATATGTTCTGAATAGACTTGAGTTGCATTATGAATGTCCACACGTAGTGTTTTGAGTGCATGACTCGGTCCCGTCAAATTATTTAATCAAGTTTTTACGACGTGCTTTTTTGAACAGAGGTTTCTCGGACGTATTACTTGATAGATGAATTGAGTATTTTATCATGCTGTTTAGTGTCACACTGTCACCTTCATAAAATCAGGTTTAGAATTGTATCCAGTACTTAACTGTAATGATCTTTTTTTTAGCTTCGTTCTTTGCAACCAGGAATATAAATATGACGTCTCTCGTTTTTCATCAAAAAGAGAGATTTTTAAATAGTCAATTTAGAAATAAATCAGTCTCTTTCTATTCTTATCATTGTCTCTCCTAAACTCGGATAAACGCTTCTTACATTATTCAAATGATTATATTTTTTCTAGATCGTTAGATTTAATATATTTTATCTGCATAATGCTCAGAGGAGTAAACCTGCCAACACTTCCCACTCCAGTAAGTGATGGCTATTGTGCCAGTAATCTTGAACCTAGATCTCATACGAATTGCTTTATTGAGCTATCTTGATCTATGTAGAGTATGCTATGCTCGTTGAATAGGTTAGTATTTCCGAGACCTGAGAGCATAAATAGTGCGCTTTAAGTTTACTATATTATATAACTGGTGTTAACAGAGACTTGACGTAATCGGGCGTCAAAATCTTAACCTTTCAGCGTTTTTTTTTTGCACTAAATGTCAAGCCTCAGAATTTGACAAAGTCATAGAAAAAATATGAAAACATGTTTTAAATTGTAAAATATTGTAAAAATAATAAAATTGTTTATTTCAATTACAATAGGCATTTTGATACATGTTATTGGAGATCACCTTTTAAGCAAGGAATTGCTTGTATTAGGAGTCCCCGCACTTCCACTTATCGTTAATTTTAAGCAATTGAAATGTAGACTAATATGAACATGCAAGTTTATATAATAATAGTAAAGAAAATAAAAACTAAATATAAAAAAGGTAGTTTAAAAAAATATATAAGTACATGATTGTTGTGCAATCATGTATTTATATTTTTTTAATATAATACAATAACATAATATAATACATGATTGTTGTGCAGTAACAGGGCTAAATCGCGCGTGTAAGTGTAATAAATTATGTATGTATGTGAGGATTGTGTGTGCGAATGTGTAAGTGAAGTGTGTGTGTGTGTGTGGGTGTGAATGTGAGTAGTGATGTAGTGTGGTGAGTGAGTAATGCTAGTTTCCCTTATCATGGTTCCGGTCAACAATGCGAATGATTCAATCAATTTATTGCAGGGTAGATACAATAGATTCAACATCATCGTAAGTTTTACTTTTAAGCCACTCTGTTACAGCTGCTTTACAATCCCGAAGCTTCATAGAATGTATTTGTAATTCTTTATTCAGCAAGTTATAAAGGTGAGAAGATTGTCTCGGAAATTGCCTTTTAGCAAAAGCAGATCTAACCCTGGTAGTTGGAGCAACTAAGTAGTTCCTTCTGCTTTTAGGTTTGGAGGGATCATATGGGAGGGATGTATGTTTTTTCAATATGAGTTGCAGCAAATACAGTTTTCTTACTGACAAGACCTCAGATATTAAGTAGAGACTGTTGGTGGGGTACCTATAGGGCTTAAATAACATAACCTTGAGCAAGGCTCTCTGGGCCCTTTCAAGTTCTAAAAATTTTATTTTAGTCGTCCCTCCCCAGCAAGGCACACAGTACATGAGAATTGATTGCGCCAGCGAAGTGTATATTTGCTTCAGCAGTTGTTTTGAAGTCACATGTCGTAGTATTTTAAAGGTCCATATCAGCTTCCTTATTCTTTTCATAATAAGTTCGGTGTGCATGTGCCAGGACAGGCGCTGGTCTATCATAACACCTAGATATTTGGTGTGCTGCAGCCTGTCAATTTTTAAACATGAGCAGTTATGAGTTGGGTTATTGGGACAGCTGTGGATTTTTATTTCGAAATCTTTAGGCGGTTGAGAGTTATTATACTTAGTAAAGCAGATAAAGTTAGATTTTGAGACATTTAGAGTGAGAAGACTATGGTTTAGCCAGGCAGATATCTTTGCGAGGCCGCGCTCGGCAAACTCTCTGACGTTATCCCAGGTCTTAGCAGTGAAAACAATGGCAGTGTCGTCGGCGTATGAGAAGATGGTCGCGCCATCAATCTTCATATTACAGAGCTCATTGATGTAGACGAGGAATAAAGTCGGACCCAGGACGCTGCCCTGGCCAACCCCGAAAGTGACAGTTGACTCAGAGCTGGTGTACTCCGCAATTTTAACCATTTGCTTTCGATTTTTAAGGTAGGATGTAAATAGTCTAAGAGCAGGTCCCCTTATGCCGATGCGTTCTAGTCGTTTCAAAAGTAAAGGGACAGACACTGTGTCAAAAGCCTTTTTAAGGTCAAGAAAAACGGCTAGACTCTTGGCTCCACTATCCACACCGTCCACTAAAGCAGAGGTTAATGACAGAACCGCATCTTCGGTAGACCTGCCTTGTCTAAACCCAAACTGAGATGGTGATAGTATTTTGTATTTAGAGAGGAACTTAATTAGGCGGTAATTTATAAGTTTCTCAATAATTTTTGATATAGACGGTAGGACTGAAATTGGTCTATAATTGGACGGGTCAGACTTATCCCCAGACTTATACACTGGAGTTATAAGGGCTACTTTCAAAGCGTCGGGGTAAATTCCTTTGTCTAGTAATAAACCGCAGTTAAAATAAAACTAATTAAAATATAGCCTCGGGGCTCTGCCGTAGTTGACTTCGAAACTGTCTAGGTCTAGATGAAGCAGTTTCATTGACAAGTAATAGAAAAAAAAATGTTATTAATATTGTAATTTGAATTTAAATATACACACAATGTACATCATTTTCGCTTAAAACCACAAATTTCAAGACAAATGGAACACGGCAATGGCTAATCTATCTCTATTTTTTTTTCTTAGCCTGTTGTGTCCCACTCCTGGGCAAAGACCTCCCCCCATTCCTTCCACCTCTCTCGATGTTGTGCCTCTTCGTATTACTCTAACAATTTGTCGCAATCTTAATAGAAGATCACAAAAAAACATGCCAAATTACCACAGTGCCGGTTTTAGCACTACCAGCGGCCTGGGCTAGATTTCTACGGCGCCCTAACTGCAATTCAATCCCATATGAAATAAGGAAAAGGATATCATGAAATTACCATTTATTAAAACTAGTAAAATTTTAACGCTTTTCTAACGCCGTTACTGAATTACCAGATTCCTTCGATCTCTAGTCTAGTGAAGCTAAACATATTGTTCTAAACATAATAATTAGAGCACAACTGGACCAAACAAAGCAAGTAAATGAAGATGTACTTCGTTTACGAAACCCAAACAAACGGACAAGACAAAAAATTCCCAAGCAAGCCTTGCTTAAGTCCAATCAGTTTAACTTTTGCAGCTCGACAAATACAACTGCGAACATTTTACTTGGGAATTTTCCTTGGTTTACAATGTAATTGTGTATAGTTGGTGGTTGCAAATGTAAGTTTGTGATGGTATACTCTTGAACAATGGTAGTGGTGCTATAAACACGACAATAGCAGTTTATCAGGACATCTTTATGAGGCATGCGCGTCAGTAAGTCAGTAGGATGGTGTGCAACTGTGCATTCATTATTTTAGGACAATAGAAATAGTCCTTTGGGTGAAACAATTGAACATATTCAGACTTGAATCATCGATAGAATTCTTGTTTAGATCAAATTCTCCATTTTTCGTATATGACGTAAAGATTGAATGTCTAATTTTACAATCTACAACATGATTAATGAATCACTCACTGCTGGGATAATGCATTCCTTTCTTTTACCATATTTATTGGTTTCGTGTGATCCTTTTCTAATTGGTGTAAATATTAATAGTAATTATTTTAGTTCTAAAGTTAAAAAAGTGTGTATAATCTTCTTCTTCTTGTTCTTATAATAATACACATACTTATATTTCTTTAACTTATGCTTACTATATAAAACTGCTCTTTCTCCATATAAACTTTAATTGGGCCAGTCATACACCTTTTCCTATACTAAAAACTACGTTGTTCCTTCACATGCCCTATTCATTCCAGAGCCGCGAGGCCCATTTAAGATAGTCCCACGACCCCGGCAGGCATTTGTCCCTTCATGTGGTCCCGTCAGTTCACCGACACACATATCCATTTCTTAGTGACGAATTAATTATGTGACGAATCTTTAGACAGGTACGCACTTATTCCGCATTCTGTTAGCTAAGTCATGGCTTACAAGCTAGATTCTCAGTATTGCCAAATAGTTTCTTTATATCCACGCATTACCTAAACTTGTTGGAGCCATCTTGAATAGATTTACACATGCAGGCTTTATTCAGACAAGTTGGGAAACACATACTTTTGCCCACTTACGTAGAATACGAGAAGTTGCAGGCTTTGCTTCGAAGGTGACTGTTTTATTAATGTATTAGTTGAACTTTACGGATTATGGATATTTTGTAGTAGTAAACACAGTTTCTTAAATATATAGCTGGTTTATGTTTCTGGTTCTTTGAACTGTTGTAAGTCTTTTCATTGAAAGTAGGTACAAGCGTTAAATACTCATATGGAAACTCTATTGATAAAATAAGACAGTGTCGTATATAAGTAAGTTAAACCTTTGAATTATCGTTTTAGAATACAGTTCTGTCTATTGAACAAACACATTTAAATCTCTTTGGTAAAGAGTAATAATTGGTCCTTTCAATGATTTTCACAACCGAGGCGAGCAATTCGATCAAAATTGACGTGAACACAAACGAGGGGCTCGTTTGTGTTCACGTCAATTTTGATCGAATTTTATCACTTTTAAATTGGTCATAATTAATTATTAAAAAAAGAGTTATTTTTTTCTTTTCCATAGGTAAATGTTCTTATTAGTGGTGGATTTATTAATTATGTAAAATAAAAAATATTCGAAATTCAAATACTTACTTAATTATGTCAGTTGAGGATAAAAGGACACCGTGTACACAGATGAAAAGAGCAAAATGGTGATGGAAATATCACATACTGAGATTATCAGAGTCAATTGATCCTTGACATAAGTGTTTTGGAAGAAGTTCAGAGTAGCTGTACCAATTAAATTTTTTGTAATGAATTAAGTACTTCAATTCCGTTTATATTCCGAAATCTAATTGAATTAACACACAAAAGCTAACCCTCTCACCCATTAGTAATCAATCATGAAATAAAATAAACAAATGGTTTCACAATACCAATTAAAAGCTGCGCAATAATTTGCATTACATTACATACACATTAAGTACCGATGAATTTCGTAATTATGTGCCTGAGTTCACTAAGCTGCCCACTGAAAAGTCATTAGTGATTAAATTCATTTTATATGACCACTGACCACGTCGTGCTCTAATGTCATCTTTTAAGGTTACGTACCGAAATAGCAAAAAGGGTTCGGTGAGCTTTCGGCGGTTTCTACTCGTTTATTCTTTTATCATCTATGCTATATGTGTGTCACACATTTATAATCTTATTAATCTAGAATACCTAAGTAAAATTTATTGTGCAATCTTCTAGATTTTCTAATCATCATCATCATCATCAGCCGGAAGACATCCACTGCTGAACATAGGCCTCCCCCTTAGACCGCCATGCCGAACGACAATTCGCCACTTGCATCCATCGGTTGCCCGCGACCCTCACGATGTCGTCGGTCCACCTAGATTTGCTAATGCTAGCTTAAAAAGCTGAATTAGTTACAAGCTATCAAAATTAAATCTTATAAATATTTTCGCGGCTCGAGTAGACAGTGCGTCGCGTCGTGTTGCACGCGCTCCTCAGGATATTATTTTCCCGTTTGTCACCGGGAACAATTGGATTTTTCCCCCGATCGTCACCAGTGGTCACAAATGTGCAAAAAAAGTGCATTAATCTGAACACTTGGTACAGAACCTTCGATGAGTAAATGTAACTTGGCTGTTTTTTACCGTGTTACTGCAATAAAAGATATTTTAATAAAGTACATTCAAAGCTGTTTCTTTACTAATGCATCCATTTGCTGTCTCACGATCTCTGTCAGTTTGTTTTGTTTCTATTCCAATACAATATTTTGAGAGGTGGCTATTATGGGTAGCTTGGCTGTATTATTACTGTGTATGTTTGAACAAATTGTGTTTTATAAAGACACGTGGTCGTTTAACTTTTGTTTATAAAAAATATGTGTACAAGATTCACTTGTCTTTATTTTGCCGTCTTCGGACTCCCCTGCAATTAAGAATCAAGTAGGTACGATAACTAAATTGGGGATGACAATATTTTCCTTTGATAAAATAGCTTATATTTAAAGTGATACGAGTACATATAATTATCTAGCAATAGCAAGGTTAAAATTGTATTCAATTGAAATTAAGTAATTCAATTAATACAATTTACTTGAATTATATTTATTAGGTTAGTTAATCAAGTATTTTAATAAAATAATGTAATGAATGACATATTGCATGCAGCAGTTTTGGTTTTTTGATGTGTATAATTAAGTAACAGGCAGACAAAATTAGTACCTACCTAATTACTGTCTTTAGAATACTGTTCTCCTCTTATTAGCTTTTCTGTTGTTTAAGTTATTTATGTTAGTTGGCTAATCTCCTCAGAGACTTCGAATTTCAGAATGTTATATTTTTATTGTACGTGATAATATAATATTGTATCTAAAATTCAAAAAACAAGGAAAGTAATGTGCTCGATTTGCGTTAAAATATCACCATAATTAATGTTTATTTGAATATGTAGGTAAAAAGTTCTTTTATTTCCTATTAAAAGGAATTTAATTGCTTTGACATGGTGATAATCATTAACATGCTATGTTTATTCTTCACCGTTTATTTATTTAAATAAATGTGAAACAACAATTAAATTATGTTTATTTTATCATAACTATGTTGATACCAAGCCCAAAAATAGCCAAGAATATACATTCCTGGCTATTTTTGGGTTTAGTTTAGTATTATAATCTATTTTTAAGAGATCAAACCTTGACCGATTTCCGTGAACATTTCCTAATATAAACTTTCATTGTTGCAGAGTGATCAGAAGCCAAAGGTTCCGCTGACGAGGTTCACATGTCTAGGCAGAGGCTCAGGGTATTATGCTGATGTGGATACTGGATGTCAGGTGAGAATCACTCTTATTATAATACCAACAGGGTTCTCTAATTCCCACAGGAAGATAAAAAAATTATCATAACTTTTATCTTGTAGCTCAACCAATACCCCTTATTATTTCTTTTTCGTGTGATATGGATATCCTCTGTCCATACATAAAAAGTTCAGGTTTCCTCGCGATTTTTTTCATTCACCTATGTCAGTGACATTCAAGATAAACTTAGAAAGTAGACATGCATTAAAAAAAAAGACATTGGCACCCGGGTTTGAACTCACAATTTCGAGTTTGAGAGACAAGGTTTTAAAAATGAAAGAAGCATGGACAAAGAGCACACAATGGCCTTAAATAAATAACGAAAAGTACAGGATACTGTTAAAATTATACATCAAATAACATGAATTATCTAGTAACTATAGTGTGAAGTTGATACACGCTCTTGACCTAATATTTACTAAGTTAGGAACTAGCAGTCTAGAATTATCGCATTATCACTAGGTCATACAAGCGATAAAAATATTTATAATTCAGGTACACGACCTTACGTAATAAGAGGATTCAAGTCACGAAGGAGATCGATTAAAATTGTGGTAATTAGCGACACAGAGTAGATAGTTACAGAAGTACCTCATCTAGCTTTAAAAATATTGTTTGACGTGTAATAGTACATTGTTATCCAAGGCGTGAAAGTTACTTATTCACGTCCCGAGACGGGGTTTGGCGCCCGAACGTAGTGAGGGCGCTAATAGTTCGAGGGACTAAATAAGTAATTTACCCGAGGTAAACACTGTGCTTTTCATTACGAATACGAGGAAAGTAAAATTAACAACATACATTTTAGCTAAAGAAAAAATGAGTGTAGATCGGATTGTCACTTTGCCGCTTGTTTTTTTTTTTAATTTTTGTGCTGTGGTCGTCCAGCTATACAGCCAGGATTTTTCATGTTCATTATTTAAAAAATGGCAAAGATTTTGTCGAAATCTGTGATATTTTAGAGAAATAGTTGAAACTAAATTATTTTAAAGTCATTATTTATATTCTTAATACTTAACTTTATGTTATTTTAATTTTAAATTGCTCTGTAATTTCGTGGCTGTATAAATATTTTGAACATGGTTCAATAGAAATGTCAAAATAGATCTAAAACAGTTATTTTTTCTTAAATTTGGCAGCTGCCAGTTGAAAGCGATTTTCCCTAGGGCGGCAATGGATAACTTTCAAACGGCTAATCAGACATGACTGTAATGACCTACTTTCAGAGTATGATTAATGAAAAAGTGTTTTTAACAACCAACTTGCAAAATAAATATCATTTATTATTTACCAGGGGCCAAGTTTTTATTTTTAACTAGCTTCCGCCCGCGACTCCGTCCGCGCGGATGTCGGTCTTCGCGTGGATGGTTTATTTCTCCATTTTGAGTAACTCTGACAATGACATCTTATAAATATCTATTGGACCCAAATACGGCTAAGCCTATAATAATTAAGGAGATCGATTGAGCTACTGCTGTTGAGCTCGCGTTCTGTAGTAAGTATTTTTTTCATAGTAATTCCGACCTTGTATTTACAAATAACTGATCGGAACAGGGGGGAACAGGGGGGGAGGGTTTTTGGTCCTCTAATAAAGCAAAAATAACAGAATTGAATTACTGTTTAACTTTATGATAAAACTTAGTAGCCGAGTCTTGTGTAGCTATTCCAATTAGGACGTAGCCCGCAAGTGCACTGCTAGTTAAGTCTCACAGAAAAGTAATAAAGTCGCGGTAGTCATTAACTCTCGGAGAATCTTAACACCGCGATTCAGAAATGCGCGTCATAGGCACAATGCCATCTAGTGGTGAGTGGTGGAACCTTTTTAGAAATCAATGGAGGCAGGCGAGGCGTAATGTTCTAATTGATAATAGGTGTCGCCAATGGTTCCATAATAAGGTTTGTTACAGATTTTTTTTTCTACGTATTTTTCCAGGATAAAAAGTATCCTATTTTATGCCCAGGATAATAAGGTATAATTATACCAAGTTTCATCGAAATCGAACCGTTAGTTTTCACGTGATGCCTGCATATACAGACAGACAGACAAAAATTTTTTTAATCACATATTTGGGTTTGGATCCAGCAACACCCCCCGCTATTTATTTTTTCAATATTTTCAATGTACAGAATTGACCCTTCTACAGATTTATTATATGTATAGATGATTGGTCAGTAACTTAAATGAGGACATACAATTGATACGATGATATCATTTATGTGGACACAGTCGAATCGATTCATTGCCAAAGACGAAAAAAAAGTGCATAATAGCTGTAGTCGTCTGGATTGTCAAAAGAAATGTCAAAATGATAGTTTACTATTCGTATTTAAGACAATATCACCGAATACGAATTATTATTTCAATTGTGTTAGTAGTATGCTAGGGAAAATTACAATCGTACTCGTGCCTGTCAATAAGATGATTATCAAAACTTTGCCTCGGTACAGCGAAAACACATGTCAAACAATTAATAACACTCTCGAGTCTCACTCGTTGTTTATGTGTGCGTGCGTTTACGCTCGTTGTATTAAGTTGAGTTTCTGTACATATTTATTCTGTGACATCTAACTAATGTCATTAAATATGGTAATTGTTAGTAATTAATCGGCTACCGGATGAGATGGCTGATTCACACAACACTTTTATGGTCAAGCATTAATATGGGCAGTGATTGTGACTGAAATTTTAATTGATGCTAACGATGTTGTGTGCCGTGACAAAGATGATTGATAAACATTCCATAAAAGGCTATTATTTTATAAGTATAATGGTTGAATGTAAAATAGGGACAAATCTATGCGAGCTCAAAGGATGACTCTTTGGAACAAATAAAAAAAAATACAAGTGGCACTCGGAGACTGCCGCGGTGAAGCTATTGCATATTTTTAAATCGCTTAACGCGTATATATTTAACGAGAATATAATTTATTTAAAATGTTTGTGGTGCACTACTGTTATAAAGAACTTCTTTTTTGTAGGAGAATTCTATATTAAGTTTCATTGTGAAAACTCCTTTTGTAGCTGGCCGTTTAGAATCAGTAAGAAAAAGTAAATTGTTTTTATGGCGGATATTTTTATGATTGCCGAAGTCTCCTGAACTGAAACTATGGTGTCGGGTATTGTCATTAGGTTTTTGGAAATTTTTTGATTCGGTTGCCGAGCGGCTCCGCGCTCAGAGCCCGCGATAAAAGCTATAAAAAAGCTTAACAAAATATGGGCCCTATTGAAGGCCAACGAACTTTTATAATTTTCTGACGAGTTTTTATTTATTTAATACTTCTTATTTTTTATGATCGTTAATACCTTGTCAATGTTATTTTCATGAACATGATTATTGTTTATTTAAGAGCGTGCAATTAAAACGTGCATGACGTCACAATATGGTTCCACCACAGATATGTTTTGCATCTTAGTCGCATAGTATCTAGCTAGATTCAGAAGTAATGATGAATAACTTTCAATTTTAACCCATAAGCTTTCAAAAAATAAAACACACAAGACATATCGAGTTGACCGTCGCGTCGGCGTCGTACAAATGACAGAACACCTTTTTCTGAAACAAAAAGCGTAAATTCTCTTTGTCTGTCATTGCCGCCGCCGCGCCCGTCGCCGCTCATACAATTCACACAAGTTATACATGCCATTTATCTTTACAAGCCAATTCGTCCGTATCGTCGTCGTAAATATAAACATACAAAGTAGTCAATGTAGGCTCGGAGACAGATCATATGTATTTTATTTAAGTAATATCCACAAAATATTTAATGTTTTTTTTTATTGTTATTTCACGTGCAGATTTGATATAAAATAGACTATTTTATTTTCTTCTGGAAACTTTCAATTAGCCATAACCTAGCCTAAACTTTTAACTTCCAATCTGCACTGGGCTCACGTGGTTGATTAATTTATGGCTTACTCCTCTCATAGTAAGGAGATCTGTGTCCCGGTAAGTAGTGAGAATATGCATAGGTCGATGATAATTACCATTACTTTTTATCAAGAGTTCAAATTCAAGGAATTCTCATGACTCTTCCTTTCAGATAATAATAATAATATAATATTCCACAACTAAAGTCCCAAGCTAAGCAGAGCTTGTGTTGTGGGTACTAGACAACTGATAAACATACTTATATATTTCTAAATACATACATATTATACATAAATTACACTCAGACACAGAACAAATGATCGTGCTCATCGCACAAACATTTGTCCTGGGTGGGAATCGAATCCACGACCTCCGGCATAGCAGTCAGGGTCACTAACCACTAGACCAACAGGCCTTCAGATGAAAACATAATTTCTAATCAATCACTAATTTATTGACTCTAAGTTCTAAATTTATCTTTGTCTAATGTTAGGTTGATTTTCCGCAATGGATCATTATTTGTACTTATCATATCTAACCTACACTTTTTCTGATACAATTCAATTAACTATACAAACGAATGCAAAAAAGACTCAAGTCAATCTAAAACCTTTATTGTGCAATCGTAATGCATATCAATAGGTATAATACTTAGTTTTTGCTTAGGTGTTATGAATCTTCGCTAATATTTTAATCGTTAGGTACTTAATTTAAAGAAAAAACATTGACGAAAAACGAGCACACAGCAACGACTAGGTACCTATTATTTTTATATCATTGACATTGTTGAACTTGAAACATGAAAATCTAATTACTATTTTTTTTTAATTTTCATCTTATTGAATACCTAACCTTTTATTCAATAAATACGCGTATACCATTTTCCTATCAGACGTACACGTCACGAACATTGTGATTGAAACGAAAAGAAGTAATATCGAATGTACAGACGCCAGCAGGTCAACTTCACCGAATCTGTAAAATTTTTCCAATCGAATATCAACCTTCCACTATTGTGATAAGCTTGAAAATCTATTAAAGAAATCTGACATTTTGTGCTGGCGTCGTACATAAGGATCGTAACAGGTGGCATTCTGCAGCTTCATCACAGAAAAAGGAATCATATTGAGTATTAAATAGGTAGTATAAGTGTTCTTAATCTTAAGGGCGCATAACCAGAAAGTTGACAACGTCGCAAATAGCTGTCAAATATTTAAGAGTTTTAATTAATTTGGTAAATTTACTGTATGAAAATAAGAAATATGGCTCTGTAGTGCACCAAAAACATTGATTAGGTCATGCAATAATTAATACTGTAACACCGAATATATAGTTTTAGATGTAAAAAAAGTATTTAGAAACTTTCCAAATGCTTTTTTTACACCTGAAACGGTTACAACATCAAATTCAGTATTTTATTTGCATTTCTATATCAACGCTCTAGTGTATATTTGACAACTATTTGCGACGTTGCCAACTTTCAGAATATGCACTCTTAATGGTTATGTTATTTTGAACTTGAAGATATAGAATTACGTCACTCCATCTCCTTGCCTACAGGATGTATTTTCGTCCACAAAACTGACCGCGCCCGCCCGTATAAGGGCGCTTCTTATGACACCTTTATACCGCTCTTACGCAACTTTTTTTACCTTTAATTGGTCGTCACCAGATGAATCAGCTTCACTTATGTGACTGGTATAATGTGATTCAAACTGATTTATATGTCAGGGAGGACTTTAAGTTGTTGATTTATTTTTAGGTGTCAGGTTGAAGAAATATAACGGTCCTTGGAAGCTCAGATTCAATATCTCTGTTGATGTTATGGTTTATATTATTTATGACTTAGTGTGTGAGTAGGAGGTAAATGTAAAGTGTAAATCAAGGTGTTTTGACTGCCAGATGATAAATTATTGTAATCGTGAATTTTCGAAGAGAAAAGTTAAGCTCTTTGTTTAAAAAATAATAATAATCCATTACCGTATCAGTTGCCTATTCTGTATCGCAAATAAAACTAATTTAACTGGAAGCCAAGCCCAGTTTGATTGGATTCAGCTGTATACTAAAACTAGCTGTAGCTTATACCTAATCATCTCCCACCTATCTCTGTATAAAAATAAATCATAATCGGTTCATCCGTTTTGACATGAAAACGGACCATGCAAATATACTCACTTTCGCATGTATAATGTTAGTACCTCCGGATTTTTAATGATGCGATTGATTTTTTTTATTGTGTTCAAATCGTCAAATGAGTCCTCCCACCCAGGGCGGGACGGAAAGGGACTGTCAGACTCGTCCTGACTAAAATCCACGGTGATCCTTCAATAGCCCTTTACGTTCCAGGGCCGCGTTTCCCTAATTATACAGTCTCACGACCCCGGCAGGTAAGTGAACCTCAGAAAATAAAGAATCCATTAATTTATATTTCTGACCATTTACTCGTATACCTATAAGCATCAAGTTTTTGTGATACATTTTAAAACACTATGCAAATTGGAACTATCATAAAAGTTGTGATATTGACCAAACTTTCACAATAATCGACCCTGAATTTGATTTATAATGATGGATTGGTATGCATCGTCCCACAGACAAAATAATTATTTTGCAAAACCTTTTGCAATCATTTGATTAAGTTAGGTACTATTATTATAATAATAGTAGTTATGCCTTGTTGGTCTAGTGGTCGTAAGAGCGACTGGGTTCGATTCTCAGATCGGGCAAAGCGTTATTGTTTTTTTTTTTGCAACAAAGTGTGGATTGACGTGATCGGTAAATGACAATAGATCCATATTACATGGGGCTATAAAACATAATTAGCAAAATGTGGGTATATTAATGATGCCTAACCCTGGGAGTCACATGTATGTTATGTTATGTATGGTAACTTGTACCTAATAGTACCTCTCACTTATTTGAGCCTCTTGAATCGTTATTTTGAATAATAAGGTTTTCAATGACATCTGGAATGTATCAATAATTATACTCATTTTTCGAAAACTTTAATCTGACTTCATTCTAAAAATTGCTGGCTTTCAGATACTTATCCCTTTTTATTCACCAATATTTTTAACCGACTTCTTTCGTACCTCTTTCCAATATTTTTCTTATTTTATTAGCTGTACCCAGTGCCGCAGCTTATAATAACAATAATTATGTTCAGACAACCTTAGGATTAACGAACTTAAATTAAAACCGAGGATTAAAATATACAATGGATAAAGGATTAAAATATACAGGATGAATACATAAATTAATCTTAGATAATTTAGTTTTAATCGGTTATTATTGATTGTAAAGTCCACATCAATCAAACCTCCACTCAGTCGTTTGAAGGATTCAAATAATTACAAGTAGCTTAAATCATAATAGCTAAAGAATCAATTTTAGCAGCTGTCAAAATATGACTTTATAAAACGTCCAGTGTTCCAAAGATATGATGCAATTTTTACGGCATATAATTACCAAAGCTGCGCATAAAGACTTAAAATCATGAGTGGTGGCCTCAGAAGCCTCAGATTTTTAAGAGATTTATAGCTTTTGATATATTATTTTTGGCAACATCAAGGCTCTGTAATGAGGTACTGTAGAAATGGCTTATTTATGGTACTTTAAGCGTGACATTATTTGTACAATGATGAAATGGCGGCACATTGAAAATGTCATATTTTGCATCATTTTATTTTAGTGATTGGTGGCTTTCGATACCAGATAAATTGTGGTTTTGTTTATTAAAATAATTATATGTGTGTCAATACATGTAATAAAAATTGAAAATCGTCTATATTAATTATCTTGAAGAATGTACTCTATTAAAAGTCACATTATTCAACCATTGTCATCACCACCAATGACTACTATGAAAAAAGAAAAAAGCGGGCGAACACGCGATGCATAAGGTGTAAAGGATAGGATATTTATTTTTTTGTCATCAGTCATTTTCACATAAATTATCTAATTTTTAACCGACTTCAAAAAAAGCAGGAGGTTCTCAATTCGTCGGAATCTTTTTTTTTTATGTATGTTCCCCGATTTCTCGAAGACGCCTGGACCGATTTGGAAAAATTTTCTTTAGTTTGAAAGGGTATACTTTCCAAGTGGTCCCATGATCATCAGGTCAGGATCTGATGATGGGATCCCAGAGAAACCGAGGGCAACCCTCAAATTTTATAGGCCCGCACATCGTTTTTCGCAAATTTTATGAAGTAATTTAAGTACTTGCGTATGATAATCATCATCTCATGTAGCTGAGCTGATGATGGAAGGTACAACTCCTTAACAGTAAGGAGTAGGCATCGACTGATTTAGTTTGTGTTCGCATATCTCCGGAACTGCAAATCCAATTTAAGTAATTCTTTTTTTGTTGTACTAGGTATTATTTAACTTACGGAATACTGCAAGTTTCATCAAAATCGGTTCAGGAGTTTTCAGATAGGGGATTTTATTAGCTTATTGTGCACTTGAGCGATGTTGTTACCGTACCGGTGCTACGGATTACAAAATTTGATTGTTGATTTATTTGACAAGAATTTGGGTTGAATATTTAAACTAAAAAGAGTAAAATAAAAACTTTTTCAAAAAAAATGTAACCGCCTTCAAAAACAACCACAAAAAAGGGTAAAATAACCTATAAAATAATTATTCTTTCAGAAGTCGGTGGCAAATAAGACAATGAAATGAAAAAAACAAAGGCACCGACTTCTGAAAGAAAAGTTATTTTGTAGGTTATTTTACCCTTTTTAGGGTTCCGTAGCCAAATGGCAAAAACGGAACCCTTATAGATTCGTCATGTCTGTCTATCTGTCTGTCCGTGTATGTCACAGCCACTTTTTGGGTGTTTCTTCGGTTTCGACATTATTTACGCAGTTTTTGTACAAAATTTATAATTTCATTTTTTTCAGAATTTGGTTGCTTTACTGTATTTAGCATTATTCTATTTATCAGATGTGTGAAAGGCACGCATATATTTGAAACATTGACAGAGTTATGGCCATTTAAAATATGTGCCAAGTTACGGTAATGAACCCTATCCACGGTAATGAATTTTTAGGTATACGGTAATGAAATATAAAGACATGGTAATGATACAAAAATATATGGATGTAAAAAAAAAACAAAGGTACTATAGATATCATAGTTCTTTCATAAATTAATGGTTTTGGTAACAATCAGCTTTACAATTTCATATTTGAATTTATGATTTTTTTGCACATTTTATTTATTTTAACCTTGTTCGACACAAATAAAATGTGCAAAAAATGAATCATCATCACATCAGCCGTAAGACGTCCACTGCTGAACATAGGCCTCCGCTATTGACTACCAATAGGACCGGTTGGAAGCGGCTTGCATCCAGCGTGATCCTGAGGTCTTCATAAGATCGTCTGCCCACCTTGTGGGTCGACGTCCTGCGCTGCGCTTGCCAGTGCGTGGTCTCCATTCGGGAGCCTTACGGCCATCAGTTCTGAGTGCTATATGGCCTACCCACTGCCATTTCAAATTACTAATTCGTTGGGCTATGTCGGCAATTTTGGTTCGTCTACGAATCTCCTCATTTCTGACTGGATCATGCAGAGAGACTCCGATCATAACCCTCTCCATAGCTCGTTGAGCTATCTTGAGCTTACTAATGAGGCCTATAGTAAAAGACCACGTTTCGGCGCCATAAGTCATCACTGGTAACACACATTGGTCGAAATCTGTCGACTTGAGGCACTGAAGTATTCTGGACAAGAAAACGTTACGCAGTTGCCCGGACGCTCCCCAGCCGAGTTGGATTCGGCGGTTGACCTCTTTCTTGAAGTTGGATCTATCTAGTGCGACGGTTTGTTCCAGATAGTCATACGAGTCAAGAACTTCTTAGAACCGTTTTCCCAACTGACAATGGGGTGGGCACAACATGGCCATTGCACATTATCTTTGGGTTGTCCATGTTTATTTTAAGACCCACCTGTTTTGAAACTCGATTGAGGTCACCGAGAATCGTGCTGAGATCTTCTATTGATTTTGCCATGACAACAATATCGTCGGTAAATCGAAGGTGGGGTGATGTACTCGCCATTAATATTGATGCTGAGTCCATGCCATTCCAAGAGCTTGAAGGCGTTTTCTAAAGTGACAGTAAACAGTTTCGAAGATATCACATGCCCCTGTCTTACACCTCTTTTCAAAGGAATCTCCTTCGAGCTTTGCTCCTGTACTCGGACCGACATATTGGCATTATTGTACAAGCACCTAAGCATTTCGATGTACAGATAGTCAATAGTTGGAGAAATTCAAGCATTGCCTATGTCTCCACCGAATGAAAGGCTTTCTCATAGCCGTGGTGTTAAATCTTTAATACTAACAATTTTGTTTGAATCAGAAAAAGATAAAGAAAAAGGAAGATACTTGTAGAGAAAATTCTTCAAGTATCTTCCTTTTTCTTTATCTTTTTTTAAGTGATATAATTCTTCGTTTTTTATTTAAAGCAGCGTAGCGTTTATGCTTAGCGATTCGTCTACGGTTTTGTCGTGTGAAATTCGATTTATCATCATGGTTCTGGTAATGAGTTTTGCGCCGTTACAAAATTGTAACAACACATTAGTCTTTAATTAGTTTATAAATATACGGGTTAGTTTATTATCATGAAACCAACAAAGACTAAGTTATTCGACACACTCGTCAATTTTACGTTATTCGCACTAGATTTCCTATAATACTAATAAATATATCAAATGTAGTAATGGAACAGGTCCCTGTAATGAGTTTTTGGGCCATTAATACCTATTAAAATTTATATTTCATTAATATAGAAATTAAAATAAAACCGACAGCACCTGTTAATAATCGCAGCTTTACATTACATAAATTTATTGAATTGAGTTTAGACCTAAATTCAAATTTTTTACGCACTAGAACATGTGAATTTGGTATACTTTGAATATTCACCCTTTTGTCGAAAGTATAAGAGCTATCCTGTTGAAACTTGGTAGAAAGATGTATTATGGGAACCGCATTAGGATTTTCACTCAAAAATCAAAACAAAACAAATTTTGGGGGTGCCCCCCATACTTAGAATTGAAACTCAAAAAAAAAAAAATACCAAACCCATACGTGTGGGGTATCTATGAATAGGTCTTTAAAAATGATATTGAGGTTACTAACATCATTTTTTTCTAAACTGAACAGTTTGCGCGAGAGACACTTCCAAAGTGGTAAAAAGTGTGTCCCCCCCCCCCCCGTAACTTCTAAAATAAGAGAATGATAAAACTAAAAAAAATATATAATGTAGACCTCAACCAAAACTACCAACGAAAATTGGTTTGGATGAGATACAGTTAGCAGTTTTTGAGATATAACTTTGCCATTCATACGAATACTATGAAAAACAAAGTTAATTTTATTGTTTGTGTATATTACTTACTAATCTCAATATAATTATATCTCTAATCTATGCTTGCTGCTACGGAACCCTTCATGGGCGAGTCCAACTCGCACTTGGCCGGTTTTTTTGTGGTTGTTTTTGTATTTTTTAGGTTATTTTATTATCTTATTTTTATAGGTTTTTTTTTACTACAATGTCACCCGATGTCGATACAACAATAAAAATTCCGACATGCTAATTGATACTGTGGCTCATAAAATGACGATTTTTATTGTCACTTAAGTATTTGTTTTGAGTTATAAAAGTTACTTTAAAACGCCTCCATGCCTGATATTTTATATGATTATGAGTAATATAATAGGTTTGGTGGGCGATTTATCAGATGATCTCATTTGATAGACTTGTCAAAGTATGGTGAATATAAAAATCGTAACAATATTGTTAGTATACGATGGTATTGAAATAGAAGAAGATCAATGAAATAATGGAAAATGAATAAGTAATTAATAAAGTATTGTTAGACTGATAAACATTAACCGTCGAACCACAAAAACTTTTAATCGTCTGTTGAACACGACGTGTCTAAAAAATGTCAGATTATGACGATGAAATAAGGTCCGTTTTGCAGTCACACTTTTTTTAGACAAGTGTTCAACAGATGTTTAAGTTTTTGTAGTAAGGCTGTACTAGTAAAGTAAGTAATGATTGTCAGTCTAAAAACAAACTTATTTCTTTGCTACCAAAAAATACCAGTGTGTAATAAAAGTAATACAAGTTGTTATCAGACTTGATACGATCTTATATAAGCTATTACTTTAATATAGTAATTATATCATAATGATTACGAGCCAGAAGTAATTGTAGTTAACATTTCCATCGAGTTGTGTCAAGGGTAGCGTATTACAGAAATGAGGTAATTGACATAATGTCTGTGTAGCGGTGGTTTATTGGCCTTTTATTGTGATCATCTTTTTTAAACATAATTAAGATGGTGCCGTGGATTGCAAATATATTTTAAACGTTTGGACTTGAAATGGCCTTACATATTACTTACTTTCAGTAAGGGCCCTAAGTCTGTTTGTAACTCTCTGTATGTGCATAATGTTCGAAAAATTGCACCAAATTTGACAATGACCGCCTTACCACAAAAAGATAAACATCTGTTGAACACTTGTCTAAAAAAAGTGTAACTGCAAAACGACCCTTATATCAACGCGAAATGCAGTTTTGATTTTTTGTAGTAACGCGGTTAAATTCTTTGAATTTGGACATAGAAAATTTCGTGTAATCTCTCGGACATGTTGATATTTTAAACCCGTGAAAATGGGTAAAATAAAAGTACAGCTCATAATGATTTTGTTTCCACTATTGCGTACTGTTCAGAGATAGTAAAAAATCCTTTCATATTCCATAGCATATCTAGATAGGCTAAAAGGATGAATTCTTTGTGAACTTTATCCTACACAAAACCTTCATAATGCTTTTTTTTCCCTAGGGAAATTAAATAACTACAATTACCGTATGTAATAACTAGAAATATACCAGTGTTTCTAGTTACTATATATATCGTAATTAACAATGTGACCAGTATGTTAATACCGTACAATAGCTAATTTAGATTCGGTTATCTCAATATAATAGTTGAATACGTTTCATTGTCTAATTATACTATTTTAATCCCTCAAATCAAAATTTAAATAATAACCTGTTGGTCAAAGAGAATTCATTCAATATCTGCCTTTCAGAACTGTCAAATGACTGGCTGTCAAATGATTGATTAGTTTTATAAAGTGCCCGCGAGCTACTGAAGTAATTAACATGTTTTAAATTGTTAATTAATCGATGTTTAATTATTTAAGATAACGTTGAAGGGTTATTGAGTGAAGATTAGAACCTTGAACTTTTTATAATACATAAATATGTAATTGCAGGATACACGACTTAATGACTTATGAAGACATGCTCAAATCAATATCCTTACTTTTAGTTTTGATTTAATTACTCAGCCACTTGTAAATATAATGAGGACTAATCTGAGTAGTTCCAAAAATGTCCGCTTGGGCAGCGCCACTGCCTCTGGAGACCTGTCAAACTATCAATCAGATTAGTCCTCATTGTCTAAATCAAAAGGCATTTATTCAACATAGACAGATAAAATCAGCACTTTTTGAAGGTCAATTTTACAGACAGTCCCGTAGGTCCTACGCAGTACGCTGCGCTTGCCGATGCGTGGTCTCTATTCGAGAACCTTAAAGCCCCATCCCCAGCTCCTCAGAAGTCATCATGTCACAAATTCTTCTTTGAGATTTAATTTGTGGCGTGCAGTTTTGCCGAATTATTGACTTTTCCCTTTACACTGACGACATTATTTGACATAGCATAAATGTCATGAGTGTAAAAATGTATGAGCGCACTGTGATGGCTGGTCCGAAGCTGCGCTCGAAAATAACACTATGAAAGAAATGGGGTAAGCATTTGCATAGCAATGGGACATTAAAAGCTAAATAATAGATAAAACATTGTCTTCGTAAAAATTACCAACTATTTTGGCCAAACAATGTCCATTTGTCTAAGCCCTCTTCTTATTCCGATAATGTTTCACTGACTACCGATGCGTCAAGGAGGACATAATCATTATCACAGTCAAGTGTGTGTTGCCAGTTTATCACCTAGTTGACATCCTTTAGAGTTATTTTAGTCCACTGCGAAGGTCATTGTTTAGATATTCATTGATTGTCTTCCGTGATTTATACAACACATCAAACGCAGATGAGTCTGTGTTAGCAAAAATAATCTGATTAGTATGTATTTATAGATTGTTTTATTAAATTGACCAGTTTTAATCATTTTGACCTTTTCATTACAGGTTTTATGTGGGCCTATTGTAATTTTCTCGAATATTTTTTTTAATAGAATGTCGGTTCAATTTTTAAGGTATTGCATAGCTTTTATCGCAGGCTCTGAGCGCGGCTCCGCCTCCGGCGCGAAAAATCTAACGAAAAAACCTAAGGAAAATACCTGACACCGTCGTCTAACGTCGTTTCAGTTCGGGAGACTTCGGCAATTATAAAGGTACGGACAGACGTGCTCATAAGGGTATGGACAGACGTGCTCATTACTAGCACGAAAGCATGCTTTTATTGAGGGAGAGGGAGAGGGAGGAGAACGTTTCTTGACGTTTCACTTGATTGACGTGGCTGACCATAGCCTAATTAGTACAGTAATAAATATAATAAATAAATATAATTGCATAAGTTGATAAAAAATGCTAAGCAATAGCTTTACCGCGGCAGTCCCCGAGTGTCACACGTATTTTTTTTAGGTATTGTTTGTGCTCTTGACTTTAGTCTAGGTTACAGGTGATAAGTCTACCCCGAAGTAGTCTTTATATAATTTGTGGTAGGTAGCCTTTAACTTT
The DNA here is from genome assembly GCA_950005045.1 of Agrotis exclamationis. Taxonomy (NCBI): domain Eukaryota; kingdom Metazoa; phylum Arthropoda; class Insecta; order Lepidoptera; family Noctuidae; genus Agrotis; species Agrotis exclamationis. Next base: position 1,242,594 of record OX465427.1, read on the forward strand.
AAAAAGATTAGATTTGTTTGCATCAGGTAGTGTTCCACACCTTCGCTGTAAATTTAATTTATTGCTAACATGACATTATAAGATATAAGATAGAAATAGATACCTACATGCTTCAGCGTCACAATTTGATGTGGAAAATTATAGGTATAGGTAATCTTAAAATTCTAAGGATTTACAAGATTTTTCACAACTTACAAATCTGCAAGTTCAATGACAACGGCTTCATATTCAGGTCAGGTACAGTACAGACGTAAACTTGTGACCTAAAACTAAAGAACATTTTCCAGTCTCATCATTTTAACAAGATAATAATCATTTAAAACAGGTTTAAAGCTTCTAATTAACAACCAGTCGGAATTCAATGAGCGGTGAGCTTCGATATAAATCCTTCATTAACTTTAATAGTTCAGTAAATTAATTAAGAGTCACTTTTCAAAAAGTCAATTGGCTGTGTTAATGGATGTGTTTTATTGTTGAATCTATTTTTGTAACAAATGCATGGTTTTTGCAGTTTTTGCTCTGGTTTCAATGTGCACCAATAGTAATGCTGCATACTCAAAACTGAAATCAAGTGATTCTTTCCAACGCAACGCTGGAAATATGCCTCTTCTCCCAACATAAATTATGCTCACCCGTTTTAGTTTGTCAGGACATCTCGTCGACAAGCTTGTAATACATTTCAACTTTATGCTCCAGAGCACAAAGTCGAAAATCTATTAAAGACAAACTGTCTGGGTCTTCATCGTTGAGATAGTTTGTCTTCAATGGATCCTCAACTCTTTGCTTTACTGCATAATGTATAAACCCGCTAAATACAAACCGAAGTTACAGTTCGATTTTATGAGAATAGTACTACACATTGTTACTCTGTTCTTTTATTGGGCAGTTGTATTGTGGACAGGTTTGCTTAGGCCGGTTTCAGTGCTTGACCGACCGTCCGTGCGTACATCGGTCGCGCTTCTCATTTGTATGAAAATTCACAAGTCGTCACAGTGCTCGACCGACCGTACGCACGCGTATATTGCTACGCACTGCGTACGAGGACCGTCGGTCGAGCGCGTCCGCATGCGTGCCGTCGGTCGACCGACGCGCTATGGAAACATATGAACGCGTTCAGTGCTGCACCGACCGGTGGACCGACCGTACGGATGCGTGTATCATCGTAAAAATAATCGAACCTACTAGTTCAAAACTTCAATAATATTGTTTGATTTTGTCTTTACTTTTTAGTGATTTAAGTACCTAATTATGATCAGACATGGCATATATTGTCGAATTTCGGTAAGTTTGACTTCGTGAACTTCTGTGGGACAAAGGCCAATTGTTTTACAAATAGTTTGTACATTTTTGTGTCCGAATTTAGATGAACAGTCGCAGAGTGAACGAAAAAATATAGGTAGCAGCAATTAAAACATTTGTAAACGCGTCCATTTTTGTGACTGTACCAGTCCGGCCTGTTTGCTTGGTCAGGACAGCACTGTACGTTACAAACTGACGATCGGTTATGCGTATCGTCAGGACCGATGGTACGCACCCGACGGTCGGTCAAGCACTGAAACCGGCCTTAAATATACATAAGTATGTCCCCTTACCTCTCAAATAATATCTCTCTATGACCCACACTCAAATCCTGTATTAATAAATTTAACGCCCAGCACAATTAATTAATTAATTGTAATCACCCAAACAAGTACATCAGATAATGGTGTAAAACCAAAAGACACAGGCCAAACAATAGGGTTCGCATGCCACCGTTACACGGGGACAAGCAAATGGCTCCAGTGGCAACCCTGACCTATACATGCGCGAGCGCATACCGCCCGGTGTCAGCACTAGATCGATGGGTGTGAGAGTAAACGTTTTAGCCTTGTTCGGAGGAAATGTTACTGGCTTTTTAGTATTGCAATTAATGCATTTTTTGGCTTGATAATGGTCTATCTCAATTCGTAAACCTACTGAGTTTCTTGCCCGTTCTTCTCTATAAATATATTATCTACTCATTGGAATGGGCATCTACGGTACTTTCACAATTATTATGTCTTGTGACTGGGACTGTAGCACCATAATTTTGTATTAATTGATAATATTTTTTGTCATTGACAATTCAACAGTGCCTGTAAATGGCCTCGTTAAAATAAATAATTTGATTTGATTAATGAGTCAGTTAGCGACTGATTGAACTTACTTACATGCAGTTCATAAGTCGAACTTACGTATTCATAAACTCAGGTCCTTCCTAATAGATTAACGATGTTTTTCTTTTGTAATTATTTTTGTTAGTTGTTCAAGAGTTACTTATTGCTAGTTTGAAGATAAATGTCACAACTTGCAAGCAGGGTTAAATCTAATCGAACAGAATTCGTGGAGCATCTACCCACGGTCTCCTATTTTAGTAGTCTGTTCCGAGATACTTGGCGGTCCTCGCGGTGAAGGTTGAGCTACATGACGTGGCCTACCACTGCTAGTGGATAGCGGTGGTAGGCCTCAACAGGACGTCCTGGCTAGAGACCACCATTTTATCAGAGTCAAATAGTTTCTACTGTGTTCCGTGGATGCGCAAGAGTTCCTTCTAAGGCTTTTCTTCTGAAGCCAAGAGCAAACAAAATTTTAAATAAAATAAACATAATTATCTAGATCTAGCTGTATTATCTGGTCACCTGTTGCAGAGGGACTGCCCTATTAACCTTTCAGACCAGAAATACACCGATTCAAAACAAATCATGGAGAACATTAAGACGAGATATAAATGATGAAAACCTTATTAAGTTTAGTACACATCTCCAAAGCCTATCGTTTTCTGATGTATATAGCACAGAAGAATCTAGCAAAGCCTATGATAACTTTTTAGAGATGTTCTTGATTTTACATGATCTCTGTTTCCCTTACAAATTAGTGACCACAAGATCTGAGAAAAAAATAAAGTGGGTTTCTCGAGGGATACGAATCTGTAGTAAAAGACAACGACAACTACTGTGGCAACAGAGACTAAGACCAACTTGTGAAAATAAAATGACTTTCAATAATTACTCAAGGACATTTAAGAAAATCATTAAATTAACCCAGAAAGCTCAGAATAATCACTTAATAAATAACTCCAAAAATAAATCCAAAACTGCCTGGCAAATTATTAATAATAATAAAACTGTAAGAGAACCCATTTCCCAAATAAAAAAAGGAGATGAAATAATAACAAACCCTAATATAATAGCTGAATCTTTCAATAATTTCTTCATTGACCAGACTTCGGAAATACCAAAACATACATCAGGTGATACGATAAACGTAAATATCAATCCTCACTCTATATTTATGACCCCAGTTATACCCGAGGATGTCAAGCGAGTAATTAAAAACCTAAAAAATAAAAAGAGTTTTGGTTATGATGGTATTTCAACTACAGTCATAAAATTTGTTTCGAATTATATAGCTGAGCCCCTTGCTCACATCATTAACGTAAGCATATACTCTGGAGTATTTCCAGAAAGTCTAAAAACCGTAGTAGTTAAACCAATACATAAAAAGAATGACAAGGACAAAATGGCTAACTATAGACCAATTTCTCTAATTTCCATCTTCTCAAAGATCATAGAAAAAATTATTTATGAATCTCTTTACAATTTTCTAACGAAATATCACATACTATGTGAAGAACAAAAGGGTTTTAGAAAAAATAAAAACATCAATATGGCTATTTTCGACTTTCTCAATAAAGTAATGCCAAAGGTGGATTCTAAAATACCTGTATGCGCAATATATGCCGATATGTCCAGGGCTTTTGACTGTGTGAATCACGATACCCTTCTAACAAAACTTCACGCATACGGCATTCGGGGCAATGCCCTTAACTTAATAAAAACGTACCTAAAAGGGCGTAAACAATGTACGGAGATATCGAGCCTGTGTTTAAAATCTAAAAGGGAATTAAAATTTAGATCGTCTTTTAGAGAAGTAAAATATGGTGTCCCGCAGGGCGGCGTCCTCGGATCTTTATTATTTTTACTTGACATAAATGACTTGCCACAGCATATACCGTATCCTATGATTTTATTTGCAGACGATAGCACATCAATTGTTTCATGTACCAATAAAGAATCATACGTAAATGATATTAACAACACAATTAGTAGTTTAGTAAAGTGGCTTGACAACAATAATTTAGTTATTAATCTCCAAAAAACTAAAATTATGAACTTTTACCAGCGAATTCCTTCAGGAAATAATATGGACATAAAATACAATGGTCAACCCATAGAAAAAGTAACCAGTACTAAATTTTTAGGAATCATGATAGATAGTCAGTTGACTTGGAAGCCGCAAGCGGAAGACATATGTAAACGATTAAGCACAGCCGCGTTTATGTTGCATAATCTGTCCAAAAAAGTAAATTTGCCGACAATGTTAGTGGCCTATCATGGTCTAGTCGTTTCTATCTTAAGATTTGGTATAATATTTTGGGGTAACTGTTGTGAACGAGAAAGCATTTTCAAAGCTCAAAAGCGCTGCCTTAGAGCTATATTTGGTCTTAAAATAACGGACAGTTGCGTACCTATATTTAAGTCTCAGAAATTGCTAACCTTCCCATGCCTTTATATCCTTGAATTAGCAATATTTGTAATAACCAATAGATGTCTATTTGCAACTTTGACAGAAACTAGAAAACGAAGTACGGCTATGAGATCTCAATACCAGAATCTATTATGCACTGGCGTTTTTAAAACTAGCTTGTTAAAAAAAAAATGTGATTTGTATGGCTCCTGTAATCTTTAATAAAATACCTGACCAAATTAAAAACTTACCATTACAAAAATTTAAAAAATGTTTAACAGAATTACTTGTAGATAAATGTTACTATTCTGTGCAGGATTTCTTAAATGACAGTTTTTTGTGACATCCTAATTGTTTTCTATTTGTATTCATTTTGTATTACATTTGCATGCTATGTTATGGCAGAATGTACATGGATCCTATTTATAATTCAACATCTCATTTTATGTACCTACATTCTAAGCAAATAAAGACCTATTCTATTCTATTCTATTCATGCACAATGGCGTCTGTCCACTGTTTTTGCCAGTGAGCAGTGAGCCTTATCTCTGAGATCGGCTCCCGTTTGCTCGTGAGCGACACGCAAACCCATTGTTATGACTTTATTGTGGTAACAGTTTAGCAACACTTTGAAATTAGCCGCTGACACCCGCGTTTTTGTGTTGAACTACTGCGGAAACAATGCCTTGATGGACGGGTGTAAGTTGTAGGAGGAAAGCGATTTCATCATCTCAAATCTCAATTGTTAACAACATTATCATCTCTATACATATATAAATGTGATAAAGTTTGATTGAAGAGTTGAATGAGTTCAAATAATACTTTTGCACATGGACAGTAACTTACATATATAGAAGTATAGCCAAATCTTTCACACAGCGCATTCTAATTAAGTGCAGTTTAACGATAATTTAGACTTTTCTACCAACTTTTAGGTAACACTCCGAAACACTTTGGGCTATTCCTTTATCGCAGGATGCTGACTATAGCGACCATTGACAATTAGCAGCCTGTCTATATATGCTTTTTTTAAAGTCTAAAAAGGTTAACAAGGTTCAGTTCTTGAAAAGCGAATATTCATAGAGGAATATACGAAATTGCTGCCGCTTATAACTTAAAACCACTCGTAATTGTACTCAATGTACTGTGAGAGTAATTTTTTTCTGCATTATAATCCTAATGTCAGTTTGGTTACCAAATATCTTTGCGTAGGTTGAAATATACATTGCAAAATGTATTTTATGGCTACTTAAACTAATGTTGTAGGCGTTGAAAACCTAATGGTCTGAACAAATTGGTGTGTTTAGTATGCCTCAGGGGACCTGTGAGGGACCTATGTGCTTAGTACAGTATTTGTGAGATATTTGTTTTTCAAATCATCATTAAGAAACGTCCATGGATTTGTTTGAAGCGAAGGTGGAATTCCTTTTGGGAGATTAATGGACCTTCATGGCAACTACTTGAAAATATGCACCGTTCTGTAATTTGTGTTTGATTATCAAAACTAAGATTCGGGCAATTGATGGATGGATGCAAGTGGTGGGTTGTCGTTCGTCTAGGAGGGAGTCATTTGTTCAGCAGGAGACGTCTTACGGCTGATTATGATGATAAAGCTAAGTTAAGTAAGGATTCTGCTACAGTTTAAAACAATGAGTGACCGCTTAGCATGACACCGCTTCTTATTATTCGTAGCGCTGGCTAGACAGTATTATCAGTACTTCACTACTTTCTCAGTGTCGTTGGTGACAGCACGTACCTGTAATTTTCGCTGCATTTTTTGGGCTAATAAGGCAGGATACGATGCGATGACGTCAAGAATTTTATTGTTAACTAATGGCCCGTCCCAGCTTCGCACGGGTATATTAAGAACCGCTCCGCAGTGAAGCAATTGCATAACATTTTTTTTTATTTTAAAAGAAAAAAGTCGCCTACCGCATATACATACGAGAATATAATTTATTTAAAATGTTTGTGGTGCACTATTGTAATAAAGAACTGCTTTGTTGTAGGAGAATTTTATAAGTAGGTAGTTTTCATTGTGAGAACTCCTTTTGTAGCTGGCCATTTAGAATCAGTAAGAAAAGTAAATTGTCTTTATGACGGATATTTTTACGATTGCCGAAGTCTCCCGAACTGAAACGACGTTAGACGATGCGTGGTGTCAGGTATTTTCGTTAGGTTTTTGGAAATTTTGATAAAACAAACATTACCTTATAAACTCTCACTGCACCGATTCACCTGATTCACTCGAATCAGTCTCATTCACGATCAAAGTGAACCATTCACTTCACCTTGAACTTTACGATTCAAACTCGCACAGTGGTAATAGCACGGTAGTGTGCGCAGGCGCTGCGGTTTAGTGACGCTCTCTCTTCGTAATTCTATTAAGTAAATAATAATTATTGAATCCTCAGTGTAAAAATATTTATTGATCATAGGATACACAAAAAAAAATAGGATAAAATTTACCTTTCTAGCTTAGAATGAATAACTGTTTGGTAACCAATAAATAGCAAATACATATGATATCATAAATTATCAATACAAATTCAATAGTCATTTATTTAATTTGGATTGAAAATCAGCACTTCAAAGTCTTACTTCTAATGTTTTCACTTACATAAGACATTAGGGAATTCCCAAAGCGCCTTCGGCAGGTAGACTAGAAACTTCTAGTTCTATTAGAAGAAGTATGGAAATAAATCCCCTTAACTAAAATTACTAAAATATGCGTAAAATACCAACTCAACTAAAATGACAGGATTAAAAAATCTATACTTTGTAAATTAAAGTGTAAATGCGCAAGAAGTAAAAAAACTAGGTTAACTTCTAAGCCCCGACCACTGCCACATCATCACCTCGTCTCCTCTCGTTCCATCAGACGATACGCATCAAGTCTAAAGCGGCAGTGATCTATTGAACCAGTTCGTTCACCTTGACCTTATACGTACTTATAACAGAAGGTAGCGCTCACAGTGGTTAGCGGAGCGATTTAGAGTGATTATCATCGCTCTTGGACCGTTAGGAGAAAACACTGTGAGCAGTTCTAGCTGTTTGTGAATGTTAGTTTAAATGTTTGTAAGTAAATGCACCAACATTCCAAGAAAAAATTCTAGTGAGGGACAAGATGTAAAGGCATGTTCCAGACCCAAAAAAAAAAGTGATATCCAACAACTCGCACTAAACTTATGTGGATGTTCTGGTCCAATTCCTTTCATAGACAGGATACCCACAGGAATAGTCGGCCATTGGGATCAAGTACAATCGCTCAGGTACAACACCCAGTACAAATACATATATGAACAAGAATCGGCGCATTTTTGGCGAAGCTTTATAAGAATATCCATGTGATAATCCTAAACCCCGCCATTGCATCAAGTAATAACGTTAAAGCTACATTAAAGTAGCAACAATGGTTATAAACCTATCGCTGCGCTTATGAACATAGCATCACCTTTACTGAGAGCGAAAGTAAAACTTGCACTTTCGTGAATGAGTCTCCTATTATGTACGTTACGCCTTTTATGAATAACTGGTTTTAATCTGACCTGACGTTGACCGCTTTTTTTCTTCTGGGCAGAGATAATATTACTTACGTCTCTGGACTTTACGCTCGCATAAATGGGCGTGGTAGACTTGGGTGGTATTAATTTATCGAACTAGTTATCAATGAGTTTTGTTTTTTATTGTATTCTAACGGCATTTATTGTTATAGTAGGCATGCTGAATTGACATCTTTGGGTCATTTTTAAAAGTAATTCGTTCAAAGAGCATGATTATGTCATGGTCCTGGAATTTTAAAGATTCATGTGATTTTGTTTCCGTGTTTCTTCTCAGAGTAGTCAAATTGGACAGTATTTCGACCTTTTCTTAAAATTATTTAAAGGTATTTAGCGCTTTGCGACCACATTGCCCATTTTGAGCTTATACTATACAGTATAAAAGTAATTATCATCTGCTTTTGTATCATTATTTTTTGTATTAAATTCTAAACACCATAACCTTGATTCGAAAAAAAATAATTAATAAAAATAATGATGTTATTATCTTTTCTTCAGTCTCTAGTATTTCATGACTTTAGTAAATTCGTTTTTTTTTGTACTCAAGAAATACTATGAAATAATGAAACGTCAATACTTGCATGTTACAACAAAAACCTGTCAATGAAACACTTTTTCAGCGTCAACACGATTTCAATAACCTTTTACATTAAATATTAGCAATACCTTCAAAAAAACTGTAAAACGTGTTACTCTTACAATAGTTGTCCTAATAGTGTCACAAATAGTGGACACCCTATGCGTTAGGTCAAGGTGCGTTGACGTGCCTCTGTGACATTTTCCTGCATTTGTTTAAGAAAATGGGGAGAGCAGAGGTAACAACCCTGACTTTTTTTTTTATCGTTGTAAAATCAAATGAGTCCTCCCACCCCGGGCAGGGCGGGAGGGACTGTCAGACTTGTACTGACTAAAATCCACGGTGTCCTTCAAAAGCCCTTTATGTTCCGGGGTCACGGTAATGAGATAAGTCCCGCGACCCCGGCAGGCTTTGGCCCTCTAGAGAGGGGGCCCCGTCATCATGCTGACGCTCTTTGAGGCGCGCGTGGACCACAACGCGCCGTCGACCCGGGCATGGTCCATGGTCGGGCTGCGAGTTGCCCTTTACTCGCCGCCCGCATGCCCGCGCCTACCGTGGAGATCGTCTTGCGACGTCCGTCGCCGTGGGCGCCAACCACCGCGGGTGGGGCGGAGGGAGGACATTGTCCTCTCCCTCACGCGGCCCGCCTCCTCCTTCGCGAGCATTACTGCTTCGCAGAAGGAGGAACAACCCTGACTTATGAGTTTTTATTTGGTTCGTGGATTTAAACCTGCCGGCTTCTCTCATTTCAGTTCATTCATTATTAGTTGTGTAACTTATTTCATCACCAATTCAGTAGGGAGGCACTGCTGAAAGAAAACATCGTGAGGACACCAGCATGTGCCTGAAAATTCAGAGACATGAGTCATGTTTTTGTTAGAATTAATCATTCTAACAAAAAACATATTTTCTTCTCGATATTTGAATCAATTTTTTACGTTTTTTATTTAGTTTACGCATTCTAAAAACTCAAAACTGGAATGGTTTGTCTATTTCTAAAAGACGCTATAGCAGACGCATTTAAAAATCAATCATATGAAAACAATTAAAGCCTTGTATAATTACAATTTATATGATCCATAATAATTGAATCGAATTGATGATTTATCGATTTAAAAGGTCCATGTCAAATTGTTAATATAGGCGTCATTCAATAAATCGCCTGTCCCTATTAACAATGTCGGACAATGTCGGATCTGCAAAACAGTAATTTTACAGGAGAGCGCGTCAAAGTTTAAATTGCTTATATTTTTTTAATGATTCAAATTAGGTTTACAAAAAAAAAATACTAAAAATTGTAATATATTTAAGAGCTCATATACATAATAGTAAAATGTTATATTTCCTTTTGGAAATATGAGAAAAGTCAGACATGACTTTTTTATCGGTATTTGGTACACTGTATTTAGTCGGTTCTGTCACATACTACTAACTTATCTGGAAAAACTTATCTATGAATTGTCGCAAATTCCACATACATCATTCTTCATAGGAAGTCCTAATCAAGATTTTGTCGTAACTGTTTAAAATGTAAGTTAAATATAATATATTATTATTTTAAATGAATTATTTCGAAAGTAAATAAAATTAAACTAGTCTCTAAAAGAAGAAACATAACAGAATACCTCAATTTTACGAACAATGTAATTGAAATCATTGAAATAAATAATTGAATCTAGCTTCATCAATGGCACTAATTGTAATGAAACCTATAAAGGTTAAATAGTCATAATAGTCACACATCATACATTTTTACATTTTTAATAAACTGAAATAACAGTTCACTCCTGTTCCACTCCCAAGGATGTGAAACAAGAGTGTTCTGATCCTGTTTTTCAAGAAGTAAGACTCTACTAAAAACCTATCGTCCCATTTAACTCTTGAGCCACTTGTATAAGCTTTTTTCAATTATCGTCACAAATCGTCTCGTAAGAAGACTTGACAAGATACAACCTCCGAAACTGGCCGGGCTTCGCGGAATATTTAGCACAATATACCACATCCACACAGTGAGGCAGGTTATACAGAACTCTGAAGAGCATAAGCCCTTGTGCTTAGCATTTGTGGATAATGACAAGGCCTTTGACTTAATTGAAACCTGGGCGGTTCTACAATCACTGCAGTTATGCCAAATAAACTGGCGATACATCTGAGAATTCAAATGTAATACATAGTACGTCGCTGCGACTGAATGTCCAAGTACAAAACCAGCATTTTAAACATAAATACAGGAACGCCGAGGGTGAGGCAGGGGCATGTCATATTCCCGAAACTGTTCACATTGGTGAACAGATGGCATTGGCCATGACGATAATTATTAAGTTTAACATGCTCGCTTGGAAAGAAAATAAAACCAGCGTCCAATCGCTATAAATGGTGCAATTCTAGAATTTTCATGAATAAGTCTATCTAGGACAAACAGTTTGGTTGAGTAGGAATAACTTCAAGAGAGAAGTTGACAGAAGTATTTAGTCGGGTTGGACATCATTCGGTCTTCGTTAAGTCTTATCGTGTGTCCAATTATGATTTACGATACCGAATCGTGGACACTCCTATTGAGGCTATCAATTTAGTCCCACAGCAACCTATGGAACAAACTATACTCGGAATAACTCTGATAGATAAAATCGTGGAGTGAGTGAGGTGATCCGTCAAAGCACCAATGTTGCTGACATAGCTGGCAGTAGGCTGGTCACATCTGTCTCTGGACAAATAGTAATTTGGTTATACGTATATTTGAGTGGAAATCGCGACTAGGCAAACGTAGTGTAGGACGCTTGCTAACCAGGTAGAACGACGACTTGCCATACTTTTGCGTACATTGGAGTTCAGCAGTGGACAAAAGGGCAGGCTTATGGTGAACTTTCCAGTCCTTCTAAGTTTAATATTTGGAATTCTTGATCACAACTAATATTATCATCTATTTGCGTTACAAATACATAGTATAATATTAATGCTGCTGCTGCATTATAATGAATGAATGCTGCTGAATTAATTTATGGTATTCGGGATTCTCCAGGAACTGATATAGGGTAGAAGCAACATAATATATAAAATATATAAGTATTATTGTTTTCTGTTGGTTCTTAGAGTAAACATATTAAAATGACTAGAATCATACCAATTTACTCAAAAAAAAATACCCCAAAAATATTATGTAATATTAATAAAGGCACACGGTACCTATATCGAAACCTAAAATGTTTTTGTCCGTCGCTTAGTTTTGCAATATTACCATATCCTACGCAAAGTTCTAATACTTTTACCACTAACCTAGTAGGAAGTACCAGTTATAGTGAAACCAACAAGAAAGTCTGATGTGGTACTACCAACATATTTTACATTACAACGGGCAGCTAAAAATGTAGGTAGTACCACAAACAACAAAATGCATATGTTATCAAACTAATATCAAAGTTGGATGTGGTACATGTTACAACTTTAATTGTATGATCCAAAAGATTTACCAAACTAATTAATAAAAGCTGGTGAAACAAAAAAAACAATCTAGAATAAGAAGTACTAAAATAGCACGCCTTATTCTCACGCCCCTACAACATGGTTGTTAGTGACACAACCGACGGCGTTTTCTCCTCCTGCACCCCGTTAAAAACGTCGTAAGATAACATCGATCATTGTTAACGGGCAGTCATGCCACATACGACAATGTTAACTTGGCTATCTCAAAAACTATGAGGAAATTTAAAATTTTTGTTAATGCTACTGAAAGACAATACTTTTGTTAGGTCAAAAATGGAATAAAACGAAAAAGGCGGAAGTGGTACATCCGACCTTGTTAATAGGGACAGGCGAAATATGTCGTTATCTCTATTTCTAGAATTCTTATTTTAGTTTGGAATTTGAGTTCTTATTATATAATTATAATTTATTTTTAAATCTTTAATATTATCAAATCAAATGTGGTGTGTGAAGTATATTATAGTAATATTACAATGGCTCGTATGAAAGTTAATATTTTCATTCATAAAAAATAATTATGAACCATGGGCCTATTCGTTTTTATTTATTTTATTAATGAGTGCTTCTTTTAATGAACGTCTACCACCTGCGAACTTCATAAATATTAAACATTCATAATAACATTATGATTTACCAAACGAAATCCATAAATTAGAGCAAGGAGTTCCACTTGTATTAAATTAGCAAATTAAAGAAGTCCTTTATCAACATGTTAGCAGTTTTAACAAATAAGGAAGTAGAGTGTTGTAATAAAGCTGTGAACAAAAATACACTGATTTGCATTCTAAACCTTTTTTTGCTTGTTTTTGAGTCTACTTTACATCCGTGTTTTAAAAATTGCGTTTTATTGTCTGTGTCAAATTGACTAAGTACTCGCTGTTGGGGGTTAGGAATGTTGCTTTATTGTTATTTTTTTCTTCATTATAATCATCATTGATATCATCGGTGATGAGTTCGTCTGCCAGGATTAAGCTTTTATCATTATCGACCATTGTCTTATTAAAGCGATACTTCACAAATACTTTCTTCATTTAATATACATAAATATACACAGGCTTTTGATCTCGTTAATTCATTTTTCGACAACGTACTCGTATATGCAAAACAGGATGATCGATTCAGTAATTTTGGCGTTGCTTTAATTTTATCATTAGTAAGAATTTTTTGGACTTTTGCAAACCTTTCATATTTTTCCTTCACTGAAGCTGTTTTCGTAGTTTTCATTTAGCCTGTTCCGTTTCATTGAGGTCGTTTTTGATTGGATTTCTAAGCTTGTCTTTTTATAAAGATATCTCTATCATACTATGAGAACGCACAATTTTATTGACTGAATTAATGTTTGTCTATTTATCTAATTGACTGTAACTAACCTGTCTTCTACTATAGATGATTTATGAAGAAAGAAAAAATTCAGTTGCAAGTGGGATTCAAACCCGCGTCTTCTGGATAAGTACTCCAGACGCCTTAACCAACTAGGCCATTGCAACCCACACCTGCAAGCTGAAATTCTCTATTCCTCGTTTGAACGCTTTACGGTAGCGTGACGCCATCTCTTGGATTAGTGTTTAACTACTTCCACCCAACACGTTGACATTACAGCCAAATCAATGTTGTATAATGACATAATTATGAGAGATGTCTTCTACTACAGCAAGTAGATAGTCTCCTACAGTTTAACGAGTGTACATCAAATAAACCTTGAGAAAAGTGAGCTCTTCCATCAATAATCCCCAACCCGTCCTCATCATACACACCTGAAATTCTGACATCCGTGTACCAATCGTGACAGTATATTCAAGTGAAGGAATGAGGAAGAACTTCGCCCTTGACCTGACCATTGTTGCCATCGTGACTGACAAATGTTTGACTGTTTGATTTCATCTCAAGCTGTACTCAATTTGTTATCACTCGTTGTTGATCCGACGGCACACCTTACGACTCATCACTTGAGAGTAAAAAATACAATTGCTACTTAAATATTACATTGTATGCAAACAAAACATGAGAATTTACGGTGTGATGTTTATGGAGGTGATTAATGTCCTTAAAATGTTATCTTTTGATTGTTAGTTCTCTACTATGGATATTATTTGGGAAAATAAAATAATGTTTGTAAAGCGGCACTTGAAAAATCCTTAATGCCATGATCTAGCTGGGGTTTCGTCTCCGTGATTAGTACCCAGTTACTGAGTACTTACTTATTTATGTTTCTTTTATTGCATTTGGTACATTATCTAAAAATCCTCTTTTATGAAACTGTGAACTATAATGCAGAGTACCATAATCTAGTAATTTAATTATTTTGAGCATCATATCTTCTACCTATATTTCTGAACAAAAAGAACATAAGACCAAGTTATCTAGTTATCGTCTTGTTTTTTCTGTTCAACGTCACCCAAGGGCCAAGGCATGTAGACACTCATTTATCAAAGTTTTTACGTTAATATAATTATCCTATGTACTAACAATTATGTCGTAACCTTCAGTTACTTTCGCATCGGCGTCGGGAGGACGATGAAGTACCTGGGACTCGTCCTCGACGGCCGGTGGAACTTCAAGGAGCACTTCCTGCGTTTGGCCCCAAGGCTGAACCGGGCGGCAGGCGCCCTCAGGCGACTCCTGCCCAACCTCAGCGGGCCAAACGCCTCCTGCCGGAGGCTGTACGCCGGTATCGTGCGGTCCATGGCCCTCTACGGGGCCCCCGTGTGGGCCCTGAGCATGCGGACGCGACCAGCGAGGCTGGTCGCATGCCAGAGGGTCATGGCTATCCGGATGATCCGAGGATACCGCACGATCGCCGGCGAATCGGCCAACCTCCTTGCCGGATTATTGCCCTGGGATCTGGAGGCGACCGCCCTCCAGCGCGTCTATGAGTGGCGCGTGGAGGCGCGGCGCCGGGGAGAATTCCCGCTGCCCCGACAAGTCGAGGCGCGGCGGGAAGAGGTCCGGCGCGATCTCAGGGCAGTATGGAGGGAACGACTGTCGCAACCGAGGTTCGGGCACGCCGCAATCGCGGCGGTAAGACCCCTCTTTGAGGAGTGGCTGGAAAGGCGTCACGGCGTCCTGACCTATCGGATGACGCAGGTCCTCACCGGACACGGATGTTTCGGGAGGTACCTGTGTCGGATGGGGAAGGAAGAAACGCCGGGGTGTCACCATTGCGAAGATCGCCCGGAGGACACAGTAGAGCATACGGTGCAAGACTGCCCCGCTTGGGCAGAGCACCGCCGTGTCCTCACGGCAGCGATAGGCGGAGACCTCTCGCGCCCGGCATTGGTCGAGGCCATGCTGCGGGGCGAGACGGAGTGGGAAGCGGTCGCCTCCTTCTGCGAGGCAGTAATGCTCGTTAAGGAGGAGGCGGGCCGTGAGAGAGAGAGGACAGCGTCCTCCCTCCGCCCCACCCGCAATGGTAGACGCCCACGGCGTCGGACGTCGCAAGACGATCTCCGGCCACCGTAGGCGCGGGCATGCGGGCGGCGAGTAAAGGGCAACTCGCCGCCCGACCATGGACCATGCCCGGGTCGACGGCGCGTTGTGTTCCACGCGCGCCTCAAAGAGCGTCAGCACGATGACGGGGCCCCGCCCAAGAGGGCCAAAGCCTGCCGGGGTCGCGGGACTTATCTCATTACCGTGACCCCGGAACATAAAAGGCTATTGAAGGACACCGTGGATTTTAGTCAGTACAAGTCTGACAGTCCCTCCCGCCCTGCCCGGGGTGGGAGGACTCATTTGATGATTTTACCACGCTAAAAAAAAAAAAAAAAAAAAAAACCTTCAGTTACTGATAAACGTGTTAACATTATTATGAAGTTCTTTTGTATTCACAATGTATGCCGTATTGAGGAGGTTGTATGCAAGAATGTTAAAAAAATAAGCACGTAATGCAAAAAAAAATCAAAGACAAAGTATTTGCTTAATAATGTTAATAATTAAAAATTTGAATGGTAAAGCTATTTTCATATCAGGGAATAATAATACCTCACACACATTATATTCTGCATTTAATATGAAAGTGCATTTAAAATTACGAAGTTATTCTTATCATAAAATAGGATAAGGCCAATAGCAGTACCCTGTAGAACCCCATACCTAACTCCATAGAAACCTTTTACATTCTTTTACCTGGGTATTTATTTAAAGAGTATACAAAAACCCAATTTCATAATTATAACAAATTTATAGTAACTTTATTGTGGTATTTGATATAACAATGCTTCTTTGGCAAGCAAGAAACATGAGAGGATCGAAAGCTTACGAAGATTTTATTAACAATGTTGAAAATAATTCTTTCATATGTTTCTGGGTATTGAAACACAGACATAAAAAGCAATTTAATAATCAATCTGAGTAATGAATTTCTATATTTTGTTATACCCAATAATGCAATTACGTACCTAAGTCTTAACTTTATCCAATATAATTATTACGAAACCGTAATTACAAGTCAATCAAAACACAAAAATCGTGAGGCTACCTACTACAATTGAGTATTTATGTAATTTATTTATTTAACCTCAAATAAGCTGAAACCATAACCTAAAAACATCATAACAAAAGCCATAAGTAGGCACGAATGATGGAAATTATAAAGTCGTGTTTAAGTTGCGTGAGCGAATGTAATTATATCAATAAGTAAATATTAACGCAGTAAACATAGCTATCGATTAAAAAGCTACAAGAATTTAGAAGACTCTTTGTTCTTCTTTTTTTTGTTGTTGATAAAGATATCAGCTTTGAATAATTAATGTGTCTGTACTTCGTTTCCAGAAATACGCTACATAAGCAAATAGTTTCAACTGCCACTGTTAAACCTTTGTTAGAGTAATATTTTCATCGTACCACAAACGCCGACATAATTATTAATGTAAGTGCCTGTAAAGCCAATATTTGCACATGAGACAATGAGCATAAATTACAAAGACAAATAAAACAAAACACAACCGTGCATTACGTGAACAAACACAATTACTCAAATAAGTAGACGCAATGAAACCGAATGGCTCCAGTAACCCTGGTAGTTGTAGGTTCTATACTGATGACCTCTGCGTAATTGGCTATTGTAGTTGAAGCAGAGAGAAGATTCATTAGGGTTTTATTGCATGTGTTATTGAAATGACATATAGGAATGACTGTGCAAGGTTGAAGCTGGTTTTTGGTTTGAGGTTGACGTCCATTGGTAGCCATGGTCTACCAGTTTCTTGGTTAACTATTTATGATCAGTGCAGATGGGTTTTCTTTCGTAGCTTTCTATTCATAAGAATTTCTTAACAGCATCCTAAAGTTAAAATTTGTGTTCAGTTGGTGGCAATCCGCTGTCACTATTTCATTGTTAGCATCTAGAATTTGTCTACAAGTTTAGCCTATGGATAACGTTAATCAGTTGCAATAGCGCAGTTAGCGTCAACTTCTTGACATACAGTTGAGTAAAGCTTATACAAACATTTTCTTATTTTTGAAAATCATGTCATTATTATCTATTTCTGCCGGTGACGATATGTCAACATTATTTCGTAGTCAAAACACAATAATTACAGAGCTTGATTCATGTTCAGATCTTGACACATTAGCCCAGCACAATGACCTAACAGCCTAGTTTGAAACAGCGGCGTTACTTGACAATGGTCTTGGTCATGTAATGACCGATGATTCATCCAAAGAATAATTACAACAAATTATAACATGTACAAAAACATTTATGAAACGTAATCACGACGACGATTAGTAGTGTTTCGAAATCAGTAAATGCAAGGCGAGCTTTTGAGAAATAATTAGTGTATTTAATGTTAGGCATGTGTGTTCTTCACTCATGAGATATGTTAGTTAATGTTTGAACAAGGTTAAGGCTTTGATCGCGAGGGTAAATGTTTTGAATTGCATACTATTCAGTAATCATCAGTCGTTTTTTTGTGATTATTTTTAAAAGTGTATTATCTGGAGATCTTTCTTTTGTTTTTTACGACAGAACTAAAACGTCCATCAGTATGATCTTTACCATTGATAAAAACTTAAAACGGCATACTTATCCTGTTTGATATTTATTTGTTGTTATTATAGTGATCATGTGAGTTTAAAGGTTTATAGTTATTTCAATCAATAGGTACCTCTACTGTAAATTATATTGGAATATTTCCAGTGTCCCTAAAAACTTAACTACGTACGGAAAATTACAATAATTATCAATGTTGATCAGCGAACCCATGTTTATAAACATTGTGAGAGATAATTGTTATCAAGTCAAAATAGTTCTTCTTGGAAGTGTTACTGTTTTGTTTTTGCTATCTATTAGTTTTTATAAAAGATTACTTACAACTACTTTAGTCAATTGCCGTTGAAGATGGCAAATTACACTCGTAGCGCCGCGCGCCGTAAGGCGAGGTTTCATTTAATTGTAAGCTTAGCGAGAATAAGCTCGAGGCGAGACGTTTTGCCGCAAACTATCCATGTGTAATGAACATCAAAATATTAATAACCACATAAAAAAGCTGCATTGTACTTAACCCAAAACCATTAAAAGACTATGCGGAAGACTCGTGTCAATAGAAAGAATTTGGATTAACATGTTAATCTCAACAAAAACTCAGCTTAACCCCCAATCAGACCTCGTCTCATTTTTTATCAATTTTTTTGTGAACTCTCCGTTAAATTGTCGAAAAAAAAATCATCCATGTTTCCCTTACTAATATTGTTCAACTAATTTCCGTATGTAGAATCTGTTTGCATTCATACATGAATTTAAGTGATGTATGAGTCATCTCCAAAACATTTTAGCTACGGTTGAACTTCACGTATTCGTTACTAGTTACTACAATTGTTATGTCAGCCGGTCTATTATGTGTCTATAAATTGACATACGATCACGAGTTGGGCCTAAGGTTTTGTTAATATTTCATGTAAATCTATAAATTAGTGTTTAAACACTAGGATCACGTTTGGCATAGATGTTTTAAGCTTCACGTTTATCCCTGTAGTCAGTAACCTCATTGCTTATCATCGTTATATTATCATCTTCCTTTACCAGTTCACCGTTGGATATAAGCTAGTCTAATCCAAAACTGGTCAATGATTACTCAGAGCCGTCAATGGCCAGTCATTCTACTAGAACTGTCATTATAAGAGAGTTTATTTCTGGGGTTTATTTAGCTTAAAATGTTTTTGTACAAATTCAAATAAAAGTGCTGCTAAATTCTTAAGGGCTGACGGTGTTTATGAATAGACTGACTGCTCAATGAAACTTTTTGCAAATTGCAATATGAAATAATAGCAAAGATAACCAGACAATATCTTGAAAACTTCCTAAAACATCCCAAATGGAATAAAAACTAATACATTTATATTAATTAAGCTAAATGGCCATGGTCTAGAGGTTTCGATAAACGGTAGCACAAAGAGTTTAACAGCTTTATATAAACTTCCTGATGAGTAGTTTGTCGGAAGCGTGTGCACACGTATTGTGTAAGAATAATGTAACTAAATTGATGTATAATTGTCGCTTCCTAAGTTTTTCTGTGTAGTGTTAATTATTTTAAGTCTTAACATGTTTTGTTAATTGCACATGTTAATGACTTAATGTGAAGAAAAACATCTTGAATAAACATGCAGATAATGATCAGATCAGCACGCGTAGCATGGCGATTCTATCTCTATTCTACGAAGAAAAGACAAAGTTATTTCATCGTTATTTCTAAACAAATCTACTGTTTTTTTGCACAAATATGACACCATTCGTACACTATTTAAGAATAGAACGTTTATTTTCTATATTTTTTACATTACCATGCCTAAAACGCTAAAATTATTTATACGGCGCCATGCTACGCCTGCTGAGGTCGTACGCTCATGAAATTAAATTTTGGTCTATGCTTGTTTTTTATACACTTTTGGATTAATTTGCTAGAGGAGATATTGAACCTATTCAAAAATGTGTGGAATTTAACTAGTTGCACATTTCTTTCGATTGATTTAATGCATGTTGCCTACGCGTTTTCAAATATTTTTTTCCTGATCCTAAAAGCGTCTGTCATTACTTTTATAGACTAACGAAATTTTTGCTTTGATAAAAATTAAATCAAATAAAAAAAAAAATCATTTTATTATCCTGTAAAGAGTTTTTCGCATTCGCACGATTAGATCACGGATGTGTCTGAATGCCTATAGCGACTACTCGCTAAGTGGACCAATATTAGATGTAGACAGCTAACTCGTTGATAATTGATGTATCTCACAATCTGCAATGGAATTTGTATTTGCAAATCTAGAAATCTTCGTGTTTACACCAGTAATTTTTGAAGAAGATTTGAGATACCTAATTGGAGCTAGTTTAGTTTATTAATTTCTAAAAGAGTTAAAATTGATTCTACAAACACATTCAGTCCCAGCTTTAGTCGCGCTGATGTTTTTAATTATGTTACATAAGTAGGCAACTAACTCCACCATTCAATCACATTTCATAGAAAGTTGTCTTCCGTAAACTGGTCAATTTCTAGATTTTATCTTAGAAAATTTATGAGTTTTCTTTATTGATAACGTCGTATGTCAAGAACAAGTTTTTAGCATGCATAACTGTGCACTGCAAAGTCTCTGAGATTTCCTACAATTATCGAAAGCGGTCATTCAGTTACATCATCATTATTTCAACCCGGGATCGTCCACTGCTGGAGATAGGCCTCCCCTTCATTCTGCTATATTTTTCTATTCTGTGAGTCCGTCAACTATCTTTTCCTTGTGGTTTTCACGTGATCGTCAACCTAACGGACTTTTGTTTTTCAACTTCCATATTTTGAGTACGTCGATTGTTACCCGTATCATAATTATCTTCGTTTTCATTTGTTTTTTCATAATTTTTTTTTGAACATAATACGAGTATATTCTTTAATTTCCAGGTGTACCACATGTGCGACGGCTTGGGTCGTCAATTCAGCTACAAGTGCCCCAACATGACGCTGTTCCAGCAACGCATGCTCATCTGTGATCATTGGTACATGGTCAACTGTTCCATGTCTGAGAGGGATTATACCGCTAATTTGCTTATTGGTGAGTCTTTGTCTGGATTTATTTATTTTTTACTCTATTAGAATTTAGAACTATAAGAAGGACGCACAGGTTCATGAAAAATGGAAGAAGTGGAGGAGGCTTTTGCAACGGGAGTGCCATGGAGAAGGCAAAGTAAAATAAAATTTAGTCCTGGTATATAATACTGAAATTCATCTCATTGTGGATTGATTGGTTAGAAGTAGATACATCATAATGCAAGAGTTTGATAATGTTACGACCTCTGATAAGAAACAATCCAAAAAGATTTCAGTTGGTAAGAGTGAACAAGTATTCGTCTATATCTTGGTAAAGGACAAAGCTTGAGCTCATATAGCATCAATTGATGGATTCGAATTGTATCCGACCAATAAGTAGTGCACAGTCCTGTCACCTATCTCGTTCAAATCCTGAAAGGTGCAGGTGTTTGGGTAGGGGCACGCAAAGAGGTGGGACTTATCTGTTTAAGGTATTACGATAACGAGTACTTCTGTATGAATTTGTTCTATCGGACAAACAACATAAGATTTACTGCGGTTTTAGCTGATTATAAACTTAATTATCTATACCTAAATCAAATTGCAAATCAGCACTTCTTTGTTCCATTCAACACAACTCTTTCAAAGGTTTATAGCCTCATAAAATACTTCTAAGATCGAAGTATCGTTGTTATTATTCAAACACAACCATTTATTGGCCCTTACTATAACAAGTTTCTAAATTAGTTGACCAGATCTTGCATAATAGGTATTTTACAACGTCGCCTGCACTATGAGCAGTTGGGCCAAGGAGATGCTAGTGCTACTCTGTATTACCGCGGGGAAACCTTGATCTGTGATGAGTCTGTGGGTTGAAGTGTTATGTGGGCTGCAGACTGATGTACTGGTGGCGAGAGTAGATAGTACAAGACAAGTAAATCGAGATTGAAAAAAATATCGTTGTTCTTGTAGGAGTTATTGTGTTTTAATTGAGTTCTATGGATGTTTATTAAATCGTTTGTCTTGACTGTCTCTTAACCAGTGAACAAATCTGGCTAAAATTGTAATACAGGTAACTATTACGTGTGACGTTAGCTTCCGCTAAGAAAGGCATATTCAACTCTGTGTGGTGTGAGCTTGTTTGAAAATCCATCACTACCCGACATTGGTGCGATTCGGTTAGTTTTATCTATTCACGGAACAATATCCAACTGATTGACACAAAAGAGTCTTCTCATTGAACAAACAAAACAATAGTCGTCAGTTAATCGCAATAATATTAATTGAATGGTTTAAGTATTATATTTGACGTCTTATGCTAACAATCTTTAGGTACTTGGGTACTTCAGGAAATGATCTAATAGCACCAAATAAGGCTTGGCACAACACCGCAAAAATGTTGCGAGTTTTTTTAAATTCATGGCAATGGTAGCTTCTACACTTCGCCTTATTTGGATCCATTGTAGTCATAATCAAGTAGTAAAATGCATCACAATTTACGACTGTAAGCCCACGCGCCGTCAATCAAATCGAATTACATATTACCTATATCTTCAATATCAAAGTTAGAATCAAAATAGAATCAAGCAAAGATTAATTATAAGGATGCTACACTCATGTTTAGAATGGCATGATTCGGCACATCCCGAACGGTAAACAAATTGAATAAACATAATCAAATAAATATAGAAAATAGAAATGTCTATGCGGTATAGAATGAACTGTTTATTTATTCAAGTCCAGTGTGGGTTAAGATGTTACATATCTTTCATTTTCATCATCGGGCATGCAAATGTTTAATGTTTTCAAGATGTTTTCCTTCACCGTTTTAAGAGCAACCTGCGTTGATGATATAAATTACACAAAGGCCGCTACTGTGCGGCAAAATCTAACATGAGAAAAGAGATATTGTAATTGAATTCCTGGAAATAACCACAGAAAAAGTCGTGGCAAGCCGATGAGCAAAATAGTAATAAAAGCCGAAATGAATTCGGATCGACTTTGTTGTTCATTAATAGTCTCGAATTTTTTATAAATACGCTGATCCAAGCAAGTTTGTAACACCCCTAACCTTGACTCAGGCAAATGTTGTCCGTACCGATATTGACAGATGTTCTAAATTCCGCAGAGGTACTGGATTTGAATAGTATTCAAGTAATGTTTATATTCGTAGGCTAGTCTAAGTATAGATCTCGGCAGCTTGAAGGTCCTTTAAAATAGTGTGTTGTGAACGATTTAGAATTGACCGCGAGCCGTGGCTAGTGACATAGATGGATAGAATATTTATTGCACGCCGAAAATCATACACAGCTTTTTAAAATCCTTAATTTTTTTATGGATTTTATAACTAGGTACTTTATTTATTTAGGGCTGATTTTTCAATAGACAGATATCTTTTATCTGAGGAATAAAAATGGCGGTTTGACAGCTTATCTATAGAAAATATGTCAAACCGCTATTTTTATTCCTCAGATAAAAGTTATCTGACTATAATATAATATAATATTCCACAACTATCACACAACGCCATCTAGTCCCAAGCTAAGCAGAGCTTGTGTTATGGGTACTAGACAACTGATAAACATACTTATATATTTCTAAATACATACATATTATAGATAAATTACACCCAGACACAGAACAAATGATCGTGCTCATCACACAAACATTTGTCCTGGGTGGGAATCGAACCCACGACCTCCGGCATAGCAGTCAGGGTCACTAACCACTAGACCAACAGGCCTGTCAAAACTATTGAAAAATCAACCCTTAAAAAAAGATTAATTCAGGGCTAGACAGTTACATTATCTATCTATAACATCCTAGATTTTGTATGAAAGCCACACGACACTAGGATAAACTTTATTGTGTTTTTCAGAAAGGTGGAAATTACTATTGAAAAGTAGGAAAGATTCTGTTAATCTATTAAGAGATCACAATGTTCTTAAATGGTATCTATATTAGTTTATGATTATAAAGATAATTTTTTTCAAGTTATTTACGAAGTTGATTTTCTTGAAACTTATGTCTACGAACTTGACGCATGATTGATACAAAACTAATTACTTCCAAGATTATAGACTTCTTAAAGTGCAGTGAATTGAAGTTTTTTATTTGAATATAATTTAAATATTATTGCCAGGTCGAGGCAGAAAATAATTTGAAGTTCAGTCATAATTTAGACCTTGTTGCAGCTTTTAGGGGTCAACGTATCATAGTTTTAATAATAATATCTTATAATTTATATTCAAGACATTTATCAAAGCAATACAAGTTCAACGTCTACCTTTATTAATTAAAATGATATTAAAGTTTTAATAAATTATGAAAAAAACTCGAAGTCGTGAGTTACTATTACTACGCCCATGAATAGATTTTAAAGAATAAATTCAAATAAGAAATTCTAATTTATTAGACCATCTTATTGAGAATCGCTAGAAGTACCTACAGGTAGCATGTAGGACCTAACTGTGAAAAGTATATTTTACAAAGGGACCAATAAAAAATAGAATGACCAGTTCTTTGCATGGATGGTTTCATACATAACTCGTGAAGATGTGAGGGACAGCTGCTTTTTTCATATTTTGGAGATAGTTTGAAATTTAATCGAGTTCTGCATAAAGCCGGGTCCAGACAGAATGGTGCAACGTGTAATGTAAGATTACGTGTGATGTAGCGTCAACAGTGTGGACGGCACCCTAACTCAAAGTGAATTGTGTCTTTGGTCCCGGCCCTTGTACTGGTCCAAGCTCGAGTACTGGTCCCGGCCCGTGCACTGGTCCCGGCCTGTGTCCTGCACCCGACCCGGGTACTGGATCCGGCCCGTGTACTGGACCCGTCTCGCACGATGGACCCGGACCATGTACAGGTCCCGGCCCGTGTTTTATCGCCCGGCCCGTGTAGTTGACCCGCCACGTGTACTGGACCCGGCAATATACTGAACTAGGTCGGTGTACTGGACTAGGTCGGTGTAGTACTGATCCCAGCCCGTGTTATGGTCCCAGCCCATGTTCTGGTGCTTGTCCTATTTCTTGTGCTTGTCCTTGTTTTGGTCCTGGTCCTTCAACTGTTCCTTGTACCGGCCCCGGCACGGCGTGCACTGGTCCCGGCACGTGCACTGGTCCCGGCCAATGCACTGGTCCTGGCCCGTGTATCGGTCTCGGCCCTTTACCCTTATTTTTAATGTCAATAATGTGTAAAGTTCATCGACAAACCAATGTCAGTGATGGCAGGGCGATCAAACTGGTGGTAGGCTTCACCAGGGTTGTCTTTTCGTGATCATCATCCTTTCGGAGTCCAGCGCCAAACAGTTTTACTACATTCCGTCGGTGCGCTGTTCCTCTTGTGTCCAAGAAATTGTACACACACAAAAAAAAAACATCAAAATATTGAATCAAATCCGCTCTTGATTCGATTTAGTATTTAAAAGTTTTAATTCATAATTAAACAAACAAAATAGCGCCATTATTCTTACGGAGAGCACGCCAGAAAGTGCGAGGAAGCAGACTGACAGACAATAACAAACGTGATGTTGCATCAATAGACGTAATCATTGGCGCCCTTGACTTAGACAAATAGTAGTGATGTATTGTATGTGTGTTATGTTATGTTGACGAGACGATTCATAATTGCTGCTAAAGTGCGTACTTATAAATTATGTAAGATGTGTGGCATTATATTGTTATGTCTTTTTTTTTCTGTCAGACTTGTATTGACTAAAATCCACGTTGATCCTTCAATAGCCCTTTACGTACCAGGGTCACGGTTACCAGGTGAGACAGTCCCGCGACCCCGGCAGGCTTTGGCCCTCTTAGGGGGCCCCGTCAGATAGCTGAAAGCTCTTTGAGGTGCGCGTGGAACACAACGCGCCGTCGACGTGTGCGGCATATTATATTGGTCGCACACTTCACACTTAGTACGCTTCAGCGTGCGCGTACTTAGCTAGTATCGCGTTTAGCCTCTGTGTTCACAAAAAAGGCTATGCGCGAACAAAAATTCGCGCATTATGTTAGAGCTTTCCCACACGCAGATATTAAAGTCGACTAAGAACCATCCTCCTGTATGTATTAATATGAAACTGATAACTATTTCAAGTATTTAGGAGGCATAACATTAAAAAAAAAACGCTGGATTTAATTGGCTTACAAAAGCCAATATTATTTTAATAACCACAAAAACTATTTTCCCACGTTTTTAGGGTTCCGTAGCCAAATGGCAAAAACGGAACCCTTATAGATTCGTCATGTCTGTCTGTCTGTCTGTCCGTGTCTGTCACAGCCACTTTTTGTCGAAAGTATAAGAGCTATCCTGTTGAAACTTGGTAAAAAGATGTATTATGTGAACCGCATTAGGATTTTCACACAAAATTCAAAACAAAACAAATTTTGGGTGTGCCCCCCATACTTAGAATTGAAACTCAAAAAAATTTTTTTCACCAAACCCATACGTGTGGGGTATCTATGAATAGGTCTTTAAAAATGATATTGAGGTTACTAACATCATTTTTTTGTAAACTGAACAGTTTGCGCGAGAGACACTTCCAAAGTGGTAAAAAGTGTGTCCCCCCCCCCCCCGTAACTTCTAAAATAAGAGAATGATAAAACTAAAAAAAATATATAATGTAGACCTCAACCAAAACTACCAACGAAAATTGGTTTGGATGAGATACAGTTAGCAGTTTTTGAGATATAGTACATTTTCAAAATCCGCAAATATAACGTTGCCATTCATACAAATACTATGAAAAACAAAGCTATTTTTATTGTTTGTGTATATTACTTACTAATCTCAATATAATTATATCTCTAATCTATGCTTGCTGCTACGGAACCCTTCATGGGCGAGTCCAACTCGCACTTGGCAGGTTTTTTTTAGCTTATGTTTCAACAGTATCAAGAAAAAGGTTTCATTAGGTTCCAATTTTCATGCAAAATTGAGGAACTTAACTGAACCTAAAACCACAAAAACATAAACAGGCTTCCAGGTTGGGGTCAGCGGTAGCAAGTTATAAGCAACCGCAAACAATGGGCATTCAGTAGACTCATTAAACTCGTTACTTATAACAGTTATTGTTTTTTTTAATGATTATAATTTTATTATAAATCTGCAATTCTGCCTTTGTATGAAGCAGTTTGATTCTGTGTTGTTAATGAAACGCTCCGTACCTACCTTTCGGACCGGAAGACGCAGCGTAGGCATAGGCAGGTGTTAGATACGGAAGTGACAGGGGTAGTAGTACGTCACAGGGGTAGTCGTAACAGCAGGCCTCCCACTAGATGGACCGACGACATCGTGAGGGTCGCGGGCAACCGATGGATGCAAGTGGCGAATTGTCGTTCGGCGTGGCGGTCTAAGGGGGAGGCCTATGTTCAGCAGTGGACGTCTTCCGGCTGATGATGATGATAATGATGTACCTACCAGAGAACTGGGTCGCAGGTCTGTCGGCGTCTCGGTACAGTCTTGGTTCACGAGACTGTTTAAACAGGGTAGATACCGCATCCTGAAACGCAATGGGCAAACAAAATAACAGGGTGATTTTAAGTGAGTACGAGTATGACAAACTCTCCCACTTTGCACAGGGTTCATTTGATAATTTCCTACCACTAAAAACGGTTGGTTTACTGTCATTTGTCAATCTTTTATGTCTATTGTCATCTTTCAATCAACTGTAACCCCTTTTTCTCCTTGTTTGCAGGGCAACGCGACAAGCCGTTCGTGTCAGACGACGAGATGCGCCTGCGCACGCCACGCCCAGACATCCTGTCCGCGCCGCCATACAACCCCTACTACGATATACTGAGGGAGGCTGAGACAAAGGTACAGAGTTCTATTATAATATCTGATGGGTAAAGTTGCTCCTTCATCAGAAGCATTCGCGTGTAATGTAACATTACAGATTCGATTTTGAGCATTACATTACAACACGACCTCCCTGTCTGACGAGCATTCGCGTGTAATCAAAATCAAAAGTCATTTATTCAAATTAGGCTGATTTATCAGCACTTTTTGAAGGTCAATTTTTTACATAAGACAGTCCCCCAAAGCGCCCCCCCTTCGACACTTCCTAGTGTTTTGGCTGGGAAGAAGAAGTGGCGGAACAAACTCCCCAGCAACACATCTGTCTGTACGGTTAGAAGAACCAAGATTTTATACAATTTAATAGAACATTCACATCATACATCAATTCGAAATTACATCCCAACCGTGACTAGAAGGCACAAAAAGATAAACTAGGACCATCGCAGTAATTAACAATAATAAAGAAAAGAAAATAAATTACATATAACAAAACCAAAGGTCAGCAAGTCAGACAACTTGCTGCCGGTTCCTCAGTCAAAACACTACTAAAATAAGATTCAAATTCGTGGTCGCTAGTTTATCATAGTGCAAAAAAAAAAAAACTGCTTAAAAAAAAATTGAAAATGAAAAGAAAAAAAAACTGATCAAATAATATAAAACAAACACAGACATAAAAAAAACATACACAAAATATATATAAAATAAAACAAAATGACTTAACTAAGTCAAAAGTAAAAAAAAAAAAAACAATTATATGAACTCATATAACCTGTCGGAAAATAAATGAATCTGGAGAAAGAGCATCATGAACGCAGTCATTATTTCAATCGAGCGACCAACTGATCTTATCGTCAAGGTAGTCATTTATCGAATAATATGCCTTAGAACAAAGGATGGATTTGATTTTAGATTTAAAGGCATTAAAAGGCAAGTCTAACAAAGATGAAGGCAGTTTATTATAAAAAACTATACCGAGCCCTACAAATGAGCTATGAACTTTGTGAAGCCGATGAAAGGGAACACGTAGATGGTGCTTATTTCTGGTATTAAAATTGTGAATATCACGGTTTTTAGTATACAGATGTAAATTCTGCCTAATATATAATGTTGGCAAAGATGAATTGAGATGCCACCGTAAGGATGCCAATCTCTTTAAACAAATCTCTCAGAGAAACCCGAGAGCCCAGCTGGTAAATTGCCCGAACAGCTCGTTTTTGCAAAACAAATATATTTTGAATGTCAGCGGCTTTTCCCCACAATAAAATTCCGTAGGACATAACGCTGTGAAAATAACTAAAATAAACTAGTCGAGCTGTATCAACGTCCGTGAATTGTCTTACTTTTCGGACAGCATAGGCGGCCGAGCTGAGCCTTCCCGCCAAGCGTGTTATATGCGGACCCCATTGAATTTTCGAATCGACTTGAATACCCAGAAACACCGCTGAATCAACAGTTTCAAGCTGTTCATTACTTAGGATAATGTTAGGTCCTAAATTTCTAACATTTGGCAAGGCGAACTTTATACATTTAGTTTTTTTGGCGTTAAGAACCAGATTGTTAGCTGTAAACCAATCCGTGACCAAAGTTAATGCTGTGTTTACATCGTCAAAATCTTGTCTATTTCTATCTACTTTAAATATAAGAGAAGTATCATCTGCAAATAATACAACATCACAAACACCCTTTAAAAGATATGGCAAGTCATTGATATAGACCAAAAATAAAAACGGACCCAGAATAGAGCCTTGAGGCACGCCAAGCTGTACATGTTGACCGTAAGATTTGGAACCATTTATATCTACACATTGGAGTCTATTTTGTAAGTATGAATCTATTACATTTAGAGCTTCGTTTTGGACTCCATAATGACGCAATTTTCGCAATAGTGTGCCATGGTGTACGCAGTCAAAGGCTTTAGATAAATCACAGAAAACTCCAATTGCATTTTTACAGCTCTCCCACGCCTTATATATGTGCTTGAGCAGAGCAACACCTGCATCAGTAGTTGAACGACCTTTCGTAAAGCCATATTGTTCACTATGCAGGAGGTTATTTACATTAAAATATCTAAGCAACTGTTTGAGTATTATTTTTTCAAACATTTTACTAAAAGCAGGTAAGATGGATATTGGTCTGAAATTACCAATATCATTTTTATTGCCTGATGTAACGTATGCGAAAACGTTTAACAATCGGAGCGTATTGTATTATTACAAAGTGCGCATTGTAATGCTAGATTTTCCTCCCTCACGGATGTAATACGAATTTGTAACGTTACATTACAGGCGAATGATCGCAGTGAGGGAGTACCTTAATGGTAGAATAGGAGCTGGCAAGCCTGCTCAAAATCCTGATAAATTCATTCAAGTTATCGTGTTTTTTTTTTGTTTCGACCAGCCTTTGGTCGCCTCTGGAAAGCCCACAGGCCTAACATGGCTAAGCAATATAAGTCCTATGAGTCCAGGTTTCTTTCATCAATGTCAATGATGACCTGGACAAACTAAGAAAGTACTTAATATGGATTTTAAACTTACAAATAGGAAAGAAGGAATGAGATTATGGCATCGAGACACTTAAGAAGTGCTTATAGAAAATATGGATTTGTGGTTTTTATTACTTTTTATGTTCTGACGGAGAGCAGTGGTGGCCCAGTGGTATCGGCCTCGACTTACGAGTCGTGGGTTCGAACCCCGTGAGGCGCGTTACTTTGTGTAATTTATTTCAACACCACTGCTCTCAAAACGGTTAAGGAAAACATCGTGAGGAAACCGGCATGTCCTAGAACCAAAAATTCGAAGACATGTGACATCTACCAATCCGCACTGGGCCCGCGTGGTAGATTACGGCCCACTCCCTCTCACAGAGAGGAGGCCTGTGTCCCAGCATTTATAGGCTGATGATGATGATGATATTCTGACGCCATCAGCTAAATATTACAAAATCAGAAAGTAGGCGGCAATGTTTAATGAACATTTTATTACACCTAATGGACAGGTACCTAGTTCTGTGTGGTCATAAACTCTACTAGTGTCACAATCATATCTCATAATAAAACACTCATAGACCGTATATTTCCGTGTGGTGATTGCTTGGTGTTCACGACCCACCTAACCTGTGACCTATGGCTTCACAATATCTAAATAGGTACCTACGTTTGCACAGGATAGGTAAAGATTCACACGTTTGGTTTTATGGATATGTAATGACAGCTTTTTCTGTCATCGGTTGAAAGAAGCAACTAGGTAACTCTCAGAACAATAACTAAAGCATAGAAGGCGCTCTACGACATTTGAAGCGTACGCTGTCATAGACAAAAGAGTATTAGCTAGTGATGTGACTATGCATTAAATAAATACCGATATCGACTTCTTAGTTTATGGTATCGCTCCATTGGTCGCGGGACTTATCTCATTACCTTGACCCCGGAACACAAAGGGCTATTGAAGGACACCGTGGATTTTAGTCAGTACGAGTCTGACAGTCCCTCCCGCCCTGCCCGGGGTGGGAGGACTCATTTGATGATTTTACCAGGCTACAAAAAAAATGGTATCGCTCCATGGTAATAAATCTAAATATGCTAAGGTGAAATAAAGAACTCGCTTCTGTCTGACCAACATATTTTTTTATAAACAGCATAAATTATTAAAAAATTGAAATTACCAAGAAAACGCTTAAATAATATTATAAGAGCGATTGGCCCTGAACGATTCCCAGTTGTTACGTGAAATAGCGTTGATCCATTTTTGCCTCATATCAACATCGGACGGAAATCTGAAAGTGACAAAAAAAATATAGCCACACATGAATTTAAATTATTTACACACGGATTTTTGACACTATCATTTCATTACTCATACGTACGATTCGCTCACAAGACCGTAGGTTTTAATTTAACTCTTAAATATTTAATCCTTCCCAAAACTACGTGTAAAGAAAAATAATGTAATAATTTAGATGACGCTAGTTTATCGATATTGTATCGATAGTTTGTTTTTGCAAGCACTATTGCAAAAATTTATATGCCGATTTAAAATTTATAATTTCCATATAATCGAACTATTTAATTGCATAAAATATTGATTTCAAAACACTACCGTGTAAACTTAGCTCAAATAATTTGAAATAACGCCAAAATAACGTAAAATGAGAATGAAAAACTGACAAAATGACCATATTTGATTACTTACCGATGGGAGCTTATGATTTCCGCATCATTTTCTTTGCGGGATGAATGAGATTTACATCCCACTTTATTGCAGGACATTATTTAATCTTTAAGCTTTGCGATTTACACTAAATCACTGTTATTTTTGTACTATTTTTACAAAAATACGTAAAACCAACGTATCACTTCAACTGGCATGCGCCCATAAGCATTATACGAAAAAATGTGATGAACAAAGTCATAGATAAAAACCTGAGACGTTAAGTAGCTTTTAAACTTAGTACTTTAAAGGTACCTAGCCAAGGTATCCAAATTGACGTTTACGTTGTGACGATTTGCATTTTGAGCAACCTACATCTGTCTCTCTCTACTGCTGATAAGAGTGCATAAGAAAACAGAGACGACTATATTGGTTAAATTTAGCTTCCTTCTATGCATTAGTTATTGTTCTTTGAGGTAACTATTAGACTAAGGCCAGCTGCTCACTGGTGACTTTTTGTCGCGCACATTTCTTTGTTTTTTTAAGACCGTACGTTTAATTATTTTTAGAATACATTTTCAGCAAACTATGTTTATAAAGTATAGATAGAGGGAGTGACCTAACTTCTGAAAAAAAAAAAACAAAGTAAACGCTCGAGAAAAGCCTTCCTTGCCATACATTTAATTATAAGAAGATGGGTAAACCGATACAGATATAATTAAGTAGATAACCTACTAATGTTGTAATAATGAAAGGCAATAAATTAAACGCATTTACTAATCAAATTTCCTTATTATGGTTAAGGTCATATCTACTTACAATAAAGGTTTAATTAGACAATTAAATCGTGCGTAAGCTGATGCGATCAATTCACTTCCTTCGACCATTAATATGATGATAATATCATGATAATTATTATCTTCCCGTATGAGTAGACGCTAAATTAAAGTGATTAAAATAATAATGAATAACACATTAATATTTCTCATTCCAGTTCCCTGCCCATCCAAGCAACAGCATCGTTGGTGTAGCTGACTCCATATCTGACGTCGACAATAATGACTTAGACAGCGGCAAGCAGAACTACAGACCTCCGACCGGCTGGTCCACTGGTCGTAAGTTCCGCAGCAGGGCCAACGCCAACATTAATTCCAACATCAACTTTGGATCCAGCAGAAACGCAGGTCGCCTTGATGAGGCTGCTTCACAAGAACCTGATGCAACATACAGACCAACACCCAGTACCAACTTCACACAAGACCTTCCAAGACCGAGTGTTACTCCACCATCTATTGAACTAATCGCTCCTCCAGCTCCCACTGCACAAACCAAAGAAGAAGACTCGAGCGTCCAACCTTCTGAAGATCCCGTCTTCAAGTTCATCAAACGCTTTGACCCAACCTCCCCTGATGTACACCAAACTGCGATGTCTAAATCTGAAATCATTGACATTAATGGTCAATTACCAGCTGGACCAGCCACCTCTGAAGAAGATAGGACTCCTAGAAAGCACAAGAACTTCGGTAATAGCTTTAATACCTTCCAAAAAAATAACGACAAGTCATTCTCTGAAGGCACGAGATTTGATTCAGTGAACACCAAACCCAAAGTAGCAGATGAAGAAGTAGTACCAACACGAGGAAGTACTAATGGGGTTCTAGAACCTGAAAGAGTCCTCCAACCACCAAAAGTAGACTCTGCCGTAATCCCATCAACGACCATAGGACCTCCAATTTACTACGAATGGAAATGGGCGGTTCCTGCCTTCGACCTGATACCTCCAAAGGAAACCAACAGGACCAATGACACAAATGTACATCAGACGAGATCGATACAAGGGAACAGTCCGTTCAGTAGCGTCACCAGACCTGAACCAAAGACCACCACTCCTGAACCGAGCAACACGGAGTACAATATCAGTTCGTACTTCGTTCCTGACTACGTGTTTCCATTAGATAAGGCGCATCCAGGTTATGAGAGCGATGACGCTGAGACGTCTTTCCAAGTTAAAGTGGCGAGGCCGGGTAGGCAAAGTTTTGGGGAGAACCCCAAATGCCCTCAGTGCCACCCTGCTTATCTAAAAGACGGTACTTGTGAACCCTGTATTGTGAAACGGTAACGAATTAAAAATAGTCCTAATTTTAAGTCCGTTAAATGTCACCGAAGAAATATAGATATTTTAAATACGTTGCTCGTTCTTGTATTGTTGACTCGTTTAGTTTGCCTACAATAGGAGAAATGAATTTCTATTTTATTTTTATTTCTTCTTTCAATTTAGTAAGTTATTAATTCTGTTACATTTTAGTTGTAAAAGCCATATTGTTACCTACAAGTGTATGTGTCGTTACACAATTTTAAACATATTTTTTTAGATTTTCCATAGAGAAAATTTTTAGGTAATATACTTACTTCACTTCACTAAGATGTCTTTTAAAAGGTTATGAATCATCTTACCTACTTGAATTACCAAAAGTAAGATCTTTGTTTTAGTGTATTTTCCATTAAAAACCTGTATTCTATAATTACATGATCATTAATCTGTTAATATTCGAATGCTATAATTACTGTACCATTGTTTATAGCGTATTGTGTACTTTCATCACATCATCGTCAACCTTCTTTTGAGTAAAAGATGAGCTGAACGTCCTTTATAAAAACATTTAATTTTCTTTTTTATTTTTGGTAAATGGCAACCAAAGTCGATGTGAACCATTCTGCCAATGACTGGAGCGAACTGGAAAAAAAAGTGTGTACGATTACAAATTATAGGTACGAAAAGAAAAGATTTAAATGAACTTTTAATTTTATTTTAAGTATTTGTTCTGACTTAATTACCAACCAAAAGGGGTCTTATTTACTTTTTATTGGTCTTTGTCCATTTAAATTTGATCTAAGTCTGATGAATAGCAGGTGGGTAGGTAACCATTTTATAGGTACCCAATAGTTTTACACATCACAAGTTAGTCTCCTACCTTAAAAATAGTTACCAAACTCATAAAATTGTATAAAACTTGTAGATTATGTATAAATAACAGTTTATGTAAGTAGAAGTAGTCTAGATAATATTTATATTTTTATACACGTGCCTATACATACCTAATTAAGCTAGTTTCGTATTAATAAGTATAACAAAATAAATTAAAACCGATTTCTTTGTTTCATTTTCGTTGCCATGAATAAACCTACACCATAAAATATTATAGATAACACTCATTTTAACCGACTTCACAAAAAAGGAGGTTCTACCGTCAGTAGGTTTTTTTGGGTGTAAAATCTGAGAAGGAACTTTCAGACTTAGGATCAGTTCACACCGAGATGTGACGCGGTGTGACGTGTGACGACGATACTGGAAATATATACACCGTGACTTTTTAGTCGTCTTACAAAAGCAGCCCAGTTCATGTATTCAATGACTAGAACACGTTTATAATAAAAAAATATGTATTTAAGAGATTTGAAAAATTTAATAATAAAACTTTAATTGGTTATTATGACACAAGGCGTAGTTAGAAACGCCCTTGTCTCATAGAAAATGGAAATGGAATGATCTACCCGACTATTGCGCTGGGTAGGTATGCTCTACAGATTGATACGTAAACATTTTAACAGGGTGTTTCATATTCCTAATGCACCTTTTTATTAAAAATAAAAATTATTATTAACGATTTAAAAAAAATTAAACTCGCCTAGAGGTATTTTAGGTCGGATACATTAAGTGGACGACTTTTGTAAGACGACTAAAAAGTCACGGTGTATACTTAATAATTATATTTTCATTTACTTTTTTATTTACTACTAGCTTCCGCCCGCGACTCCGTCCGCGCGGATGTCGGTCTTCGCGTGGATGGTTTATTTCTCCATTTTGAGTAACTCTGACAATGACATCTTATAAATATCTATTGGACCCAAATACGGCTAAGCCTATAATAATTAAGGAGATCCCTCTATTGAGCTTCTGCTGTTGAGCTCGCGTTCTGTAGTAAGTATTTTTTCATAGTAATTCCGACCTTGTATTTACAAATAACTGATCGGAACAGTAATCAAAAAGGTCGCGCTGAAAAGCACAGTTTAAAATGACACGCATACAATATTAATTCCACGGACGACCGCTCGCCACACTGGACACGTCCGCTCGCATCAAAATTTGAAGAATTGATATGCATCGCGCGGCGCGGAACGCGGCTCCTTATATAGGAGTCGGGGAGGCGTGGCCCGCGTGTGCCGCAAACGGTTCAAGCCAAATCAGACTTTCGGCGCTACAGGTTACGGCGCTGAATCCACTGCGGGTAATGCAACGTGTGTTCGCGGTTCTACAGAACAACGTCTATGAATAAAACTGAAAAATAAGATTTTTTTTCTACGTATTTTTCCAGGATAAAAAGTATCCTATTTTATGCCCAGGATAAGGTATAATTATACTTACCAAGTTTCATCGAAATCGAACCGTTAGTTTTCACGTGATGCCTGCACATACAGACAGACAGACAAAAAATTTTTTAATCACATATTTGGGTTTGGTATCGATCCAGCAACACCCCCCGCTATTTATTTTTTCAATATTTTCAATGTACAGAATTGACCCTTCTACAGATTTATTATATGTAGATATAGACTATAAAAATCTCTATTGAGATGACTGTGTCCGCAGTGTCGCGTTTCGGTGTAAATTTACCTTTACCGACTAAAAATCATCCTGTTCTTTCACATGCACCATACGTACCAGAGCCGCGGTATAATGGCGGCGTTTGGCCTTATTCAGGGCCCCGTCATCGCGTCAGCACCACCCTCTATGTAGTTTGTGGCACCACCTACCATAAAGCCACAGTAAAACACTCACACATCCTTACCTTGGCAACTCACTATTTTTTTATTACCTAGGTAACATTAAAAAGCACAGGCAGAGGTGTACCGTATCACGTAGGTACATTTTGCTTGGTACTTACCTACCTATTAAGAGTAATCTACCTCAATTAAAAAAAAATACCAACAGTAGGTACCTATTGAGAACTTTTTCATTTTTTAAGTCCACTAAAGTTTCAAGCTTCCATTCTTCATTGTTTCCAGCTTGGATGTTAGGATGGCTGAGTTGATGTCTGTAAGGTTTAGAGATACGCTATAGTCTGGAATAGCACGTATGACACCGTTATAATACACATAATTACCTACATACGTCCCGTAGGATAATTTCCAAGGTAGGTAGGCAATGATATTATAATATCATTGTAGGTAGGTACACGCGAGCGAACCCGCTGCTAAAGTATGTGTGAAAACACCTATAAAATCGTCTGACCTGTACCCTGAGCACGAATTTTCAGTATTTGAGACGTAAAGTAAACTGGAACTTTGACAACTTCAAATTGACAATTTTCAAGGAAAAAATTAGTTCCTACTTCGTACACCAGAGGCGCTGTTCCATTTTTTCATACAAGAAACGCTGTAAATACTGGAAAAACGCTGTAAAGTAAAAGAGTGAAAACTCGTGCTCAGGGTACTGGATGTAATATATGCCTGGATATCTAGCTCATCGCAGCAGTATATTATACACCGTGTTGTTCACGTTATCCATAAACTTTAGCAAATACTTCTATGGCTTTTACAAATCAAATCCAGCAAAGGAAGTAGTACTTAAAAAGGCTTCGTTACAAAGATATTTGTAATTTCATTTAATGTTTAATTGAGCTATGCAGTGAGAAAGTATCTTAATTTGAAATCTATCAAATACTATTTGCATTTCATTTGTTTCAGCCCGCCAAATGTTATGAATGACGTTGCCAATTCGGATAAAGAGGCATGCATATCGGGTTATTTACGTCTAGGTATTTAGTTTGTATGAAAATTAACAAAAAATAAAAAATAAGAATTTATTAATGTGTCCATAATGAAAAATGCTTACTTCCGTGGTTTGAACATCTGGTCGAAGTTTATGTATATCGTCCGGAACACGGTGTATATAGGTACCTACAGTAGTTTGTGACTAGATTTTTGTTGTTTCACAGAAAAACAAAAAAACAGGGTCCAATTAATAATTACCAACTGGCGTGACCCGTAGCGTCATCTATAGGAATATGTGTGTGTCCGCAGATTGTGTCCACTGTTTATACCGACAGGTAGCGCTATTTTAGGATTAATTATTTTGGAACCGCTAATGGTGAAAAAATTTGATTACACAGTTTTTATAAAATAGCCAACTGAAATGTAATCCACAAGTAATAAAATTATTTTTGTTGAACACTTATCAATGGAAACTTATAAAAATGCTCTGTGTCTATTGCTTAGACTATGGAAAAGAGTAGACATGAAATACCTACGAAAAAAACGTGCATACCTACTAATGTGTCTGGCACAAAGATGGCGGCTTACTGTAGAGCTGCGCGCATTTTATTATCGATAGAATTAAATAAAAAAAGTTGAATTGCACGGTGTTTTTCGAAAATGAGTTTCTATTAGCTTTCTTCAGTTTTATTTACGTGGTAATGCGGGCTATAATAAAAACGCACTCGCTCAGAGTGTCATTTTATATGGCAGGGCACGTGGATAATAAATAGATTCTATCGCAATTAAATTATCATCCTCTCATCCTCTTTATTTTTACTTGTACAATGACATGTAGGTACTTAAGTTCATAATAAAACTAATTTTACTATGGTATGTTTATCTCATTTATTCCCAATTGCCACCGCCGCGATCACGAATAAAAACTGTGTGCGTTGCTGGCTTTTTCCTGTGGGCGTAGTATGCAACCGAAATTGCGGCCAAAGACACCGTGGAGACCACTGTTGGCAATCTAAAATCACAAAAAGAAATCGAGTTTAAATAATATTCACCTGTCGATATAATTATTATCGATAAATTGAAAATGTCAAACCGAAACTCTATTTATTAGGACCACAGATTAAAAAGCCGTGACAAAACATGGCGACCGGCCACAGCGAGATATTTTGTGACGTCACCAAGATAATGTTGCTAATTTTGGTAATGATAAAACTACTGTTGTCCTTTTCTATATATGATTACCATCGTAAGTTAAAAAGAGATGCCGATATGTCAGTAACTATGCCGTCGAAATACATCACATTCCTATAACTACTGTTTGTATAGATTGTATAGGCCGAGTCCATTCTTTTTTCCATAGTCTAAGGTCTATTGTCAAAACAAAATGGCGATGAAACGCGAAATTGACTTGACTCTATAATAATGGTCGATGGTCTTAGGCGAAAAAAACCAAAAAAAAAAGGTCGATGGTCTTAAAATGTCAAACGTGCAAATTTTGTGAACGTGTTTTTTTGCTTTAGATTTTTATTCAGACAAATATTATAAAAGTAGAAAATATTAGCATTCGTGCCAGTGTAATTCATTTCAAATAGAAGACAGGTATTTTGCTGTGGTCTGAACTTTGGTTGTTTTTCGCTATGAGTAAAGCGAATCCGCTGGCTGGTTTGTTAGCTAATTACGGCGATTCTGATGAAGATTCTGATTCTGAGGCGCGTGCCCCGCCTTTACCACCTGAGCCAGATTCTAGGAGGGCTCATATGGCACCTTTACCAGGACAAATGGCACTTTTACCAGGATATAACTTATCAGCCACAGCGAATGCATCTGCCGCAGTTCACCCAGCTCCAATACCCCATTGCCGTAAGTATTCTTTTAATTTCGTTGTTGTGTTTATCATGGCAATAGCGGCCATTGACCCTCTTCTGTTTATTGTAGTTTAAAATACGAAATCGACAAAATCGTCTTTTAACTTGATTTGCAATTATTTTTACCAATTGTTTAATAATTTGATCGCTGTGATTTTTCATGCGAAAATGCGACGTTTTAATGACTCATGAATATGTAAATTATGGGTCAGTGGGTCGTCTTATATGTTTGATTGAAGTTGTTATGAATAAATTACTTATCCTTGAGAATGCTAAGAGGAAAAATAACATTTCAATAGATTGTTTTTCTCAGGCAATTATAAAAACAATCAAGTCTCAACTATTCTTGTTTAGCTTGTGGTATATTTTATCACAGCAGAATGGTAGGAGACTGGTAATGGTTTTGAAGTAGAATTTTAAAATAATTATGCTTTTCATGCTCATTAATTTCTCTTGTTTTTGAAAAAAGATCTATTACTAAAATATGAAATGCTTCAACTCTGATTCTCAATCAAAGTTATCTTTCCACAGCTTGGTCAGCGTGTTACGATGAGAGCAGCGGTTTCACGTACTACTGGAACCAACAAACAAATGCAGTGACATGGGAAGCACCGCCAGAATACTTACTAGCACTCAAGTTAGCTCAGCAGCAGTTACATGTTACAGGTAAAACATTGTTTAATTACTTTGTGCCTATTATAATAACATACTGGTACAATAGTTGCAATACAAAGTGTTCTATAATTAGATGGATAATGGTATTTATTTAATTAACAGTTACGAATGGCATGGAGCAAGTATTTGAATAGCCCACAATAAGTTATTTTCTGTCCGATTGTTTGAGTTTTTGTGATATAGGAAAAACTCCTATTCAGAGCCTTTTTTAAAATTATATTATAATTTTACTTGAAATCGGTTTAATTTACCTTGCTTTCACATTCTATGAAGTGTGTAATCTAGGTGAAGGCTAGACAAACTACAATAAATTTATAATCACTCCAAGTTTCTACAGAAATAAGAATTGTTAGATTGACATCAAGATTTTCAGTGTTTATATCAATACAATACAGTTTTGATCTATCATCAATATTGTTCTGTTTCTCATTATTATGTTTCTGATAGGTTTTTAAATTATTAATGTTTCCTACAATACCATTCCACTCAATAGGTACAGCAGAAGTATCTGCAGAAGAATGGCAATTGTACCAGCAAGCATTAGCAGAGAAACAAAACTCAGTGAACAACAGAGTCATAACCAAGTCTTCCAGGAGTCTAGAGCCGACACCACCTCCAAAGAAGTCTGAAAAGATAACAAAAGGCAATGGGACTAAGGAGAAGAGAATGGGGTTCAGTAAGAAACGGGGACACAGTGATGATGAAGAGGAGTAAGTATTGGTTAACCCCTCAAACGTCCTTATGAGCACCTGGTGGATCATAAGAAAAAATGTTTGTAAAATGAGTTTGATAGTTTAAAAGGTCTCCAGAGGCAGTGGCGCTGCCCAAGCGTACATTTTTGGAACTGCTCAGATTAGTCCTCATTAAAGAGTTTGATAGTTTGACAGGTTTCCAGAGGCAGCGGCGCTGCCCAAGCGAATATTTTTGGAACTGCTCAGATTAGTCCTCATTACGGTGATCACGGTACATTTGGAGATTTTTTTTAAAGAAAGTTTCATGTTTTCAAGGGGATGTTAAGTTACTTCTGTCAATAGACAAAAAAAATGTTGCTACAGTCCCAATCACAAGTCATAATAACTAAAATGACTGTAAGCGCCGATTACAAAGCAAGCAGCGTCCATTTCTGTAATCTTCCTGAATCGAGGGTGTGTCGTTCAACTTGGGCCTAAATAATAACTTTTTAACAAAAAAATCAAACCGACGAAAGATTGAACTGAAAAGCTAAAAATAAATTTTGAGGCGGCGCCAAACAAACATACAAACATGTACCTAAATTAATTATTTGAAGCGAAGCATAATTTTATTGTAGCTAGGTTGCTTTTCGTTGATTGTTTCTTTGGCGCCGCCTCAAAATTTATTTTTAGCTTTTCAGTTCAATCTTTCGTCGGTTTGATTTTTTTGTTAAAAAGTTATTATTTTTAGCTTTTTAGTTGTATACCATGATTAGAGTGTTTAACACATGGAAAAACCCGTCTTCCCTTTTGTCATTGTCAACGTAACCGTCACAGTAATTAGTATTAACTGTTGAGGACCTGTAACTTGCAACTAAAAACTCCACTCTCAGACTGTCAACGACTGTCAAATCCCAACTATGTTTAAAGTTCTTATCATGATGAATGAAATGAGCCCAAATACGATATAGTTGCTGTTAACTGTTGAGGATCTCTTGCTACTGCCTTCTGTCCTCATCATCAGACCCTCGATGACAATTATACTCCAGCTAGGTCTAAAATTTTCATCAAGACTAATGAAATGAGCCCAAACACGATATAGGTGCTGTTAACTGTTGAGGACCTCTTGCCCCTGCTTTCCGTCACCATCCTCAGACCCTCGATGACAATGATACCTCAGCTGGCTCTAAAGTTCTCATCAAGCTGAGTGAAATGAGTCCAAACACGATATAGCTGTTGTTAACTGTTGAGGAACTCTTGGGACTGACTTCACAACATAACAGGGATCTGGAGTTGATCTGATGATGGTGACACCATCATGTTATCTTCTCCACATCTCTGCTATATAGTAATGTCCTCAGAACTACATATGTTAACTTTATTTCAAACGAATCGGTTCACAACTGAAAATTCTGTAGGAAAGTTGACAATCAATTCCTTTTTTTCTACCCTTAGAGGCCGATTTTAGTTTTGAAATTAAAATGGGACCAACTTTGAGATATACTCTTTCCAACAAAAAAAGAATTTTTGAAATCGGACCACGCTGGGAAAAGTTATGCGTGGTCATACATAAAAAAAAAAATAAAAAAAAAAATATACATGTCGAATTGAGAACCTCCTCCTTTTTTTTTCGTCGGTTAAAAAGTAAACTGACAGGGTACTATAAATAGTCCTCCATTAGTCACTATTACTTCATCACTTTATCATGGCTATGCCAAATTGAATAGACATTACTCCAAGCAAAAATCATGGCCGCGCCAATATTCTCGTTAAACTGGGAATCGTACAAACAATGAAAATCTATCAAAAATCACATTCTGAAAACAAACTCATTAAATTTCATCTTTTCCAGGAAAATCGAACTAATAACATCATACCACAATTCGGACTCAGAATCTAATGATGAAGCAGATACTCCAACAAAACCAGCAGCTCCACCTCTTCCCAAGACACCAGTCCCCAGCAAGAAACCAAAAACTAAACCTATAGAGTATGGACCTGCTTTACCTCCCACCCTCAATTATACAGTGCCAATAGGACCTGAACTACCTCCTGAGATTATGAATAATGGATCTAAATCACCTGGGGTTAACGTTGAAATTGAATTGGTGAAAGAGGTAAGTCTAACTTATACTTATCTAATTCCAGAACTTGGAAATGTCTGTGAGTTTATTTCTGCTTTTTTTGTAACCCTAACCTTCAGGGACTTATTCATAAAAGCTCAAAGTTGCAATGAGCTGCATGTGCATTTTTAATTTTGAATTTTTCAAGTCATATTCAAAACAGTCCCATAAATCTGCGTTTCAATTATACTTGAGACAGTGCACTTTAGAAATGTTTTGTATTGTAAAGTTTTAGATTTATACTGATGTTATTATAATAGTACCTATGATGATCATCTGCATCTGAAAATGCTAAAGAATAACTATCCAATGGCTTGAGAAATGTAAAATTTATCTTTTTATAACTATTTCCTACAATGTCACAACCTTTTGAAATAATCTCATTTGATATCTTATCATAGTAGATGATTTCACAAGGTACATATTGATCTAAGTCATGTACTTCTGGCATATTTTGTGGTTACAAACAAAATATGTCACTAGTTTGAATTAGATCATTGCATTTTTTCAATCTTTTGGAATGTTATCAAGCAATGTGATGGGTTAAAGTTTTCAATCTGAGGTACTTGTAATAATTCTAGATGCATAAAATGAAAACTCACACAGAGGAAAGAA
The DNA here is from genome assembly GCA_950005045.1 of Agrotis exclamationis. Lineage (NCBI taxonomy): Eukaryota > Metazoa > Arthropoda > Insecta > Lepidoptera > Noctuidae > Agrotis > Agrotis exclamationis. Next base: position 1,286,425 of record OX465427.1, read on the forward strand.
TTTTCATGTTAGGTACTCATTATATTTATTTATTTTTCATAACATAGGATAAAAAATCCGAAAAGGATGAAGATAGTCAAGATGAAAGTGCTCTATTCTTAAAACTGAAAGACAAAGCCAAAATTCTCGAAAAACTAGGTGGCGAATTACCAGAAGAATTACGAATGATGATTGGAGACAATCCAAAATCCCTTAAAAGCTCTCAACAAAGTGAAGAATCAACTCAAAAAACTGCCATAGATGATCTTTTAGAAGAGATTGAGAAAAAAGAATTGCCAAAAGTTAAAAATGTTGAAGTTTTTGATGAAAATAAATCACAAGACTCGATCAGTGCTAAGAGTTCACCAAGAGGGGAGGCCACACCGCCACCTGAGCCAAAACCTTTATTCCCAAGTATAAAACTCATTGATGAGCTCCCTGCAACACCACCATCTGTGCCACCCACTCCACCTCTAGCTATGGAGATAGAAAACGATGAGAAAAAAGTTGATGTAACAGAGAAAAAAGGAGCCAACTTATACCTACTAGACTCAGAAGAAAGAAGAGAAAATGTAGGCAAGAAAAAGCTTAGAATATCCAACTCCGTCTTACTAACAGACCGCAAAAAAGGCGAAGAACCAGCGTATACAACAAAGTATTCACAGTTCATTGAAGGTTTTTCTAGCGAGAGAACTGGGTTAGGCTTCACTAAAGAGGAAGATGATGTTGAAAGTCCAAAGAATACAATTAACTATGGGAATGGTTTAATGTTTACGAAAGGAGAGACGTTGAATGAAGAAAAGAAGGATGAAGATTTGGATGATCTTACGGAGTTATTGGAGGCCAAGTTGAAGTACTTGAATCAGTTGCAGCCATGTGTGCTAACTCCGGTGCAAGAGATGTTGATACAAATGCAGGTATGTGTTTCACTTCTAAACCTAATTTGAAAGTATTGTATGTTTATTTAGCTGTGTTCATAGAATAGTTTGTGTATTAAATTGAGGCATTCTCTGTTTCTTTAGAACATCAGTTGTTTACACAGGTCGACCTTGATATAATTTGAGAACTGCCACATGTGCCGAACCTAAACAATCTATGGAAATTATACTGTGTCATGCTGCCAAAAAATTTATTTAATAAACATTTTATTGAATCTTAGCTTGATCATTTTCAATACGTAATGCGTATGCATGTCTAGCATTGTTTTCAAAATCATAGTCTTTTGAACATAATTTGAGTAAAAATCCTGAACAGCCATTTTAGGCAAATTCAGGCCATTTGAATCGCAAAACTTTTCAAATAAATCGCTTACAGACATAAGTGTTAAAAAAACAACCACAAAAAAGGGTAAAATAACCTACAAAATAACTTTTCTATCGGAAGTTGGTGCCTTTGTTTTTTTTTTCATTTCATTGTCTTTTTTGTCACCGACTTCCGAAAGAAAAGTTGCCGTGCCCCTAGCGCCCGGTCACGAATCGTTGAAATAAAAGCTCCTCTCTTTCTGCTCCTCTTAAGCTCCGATTTGTAAAATATCATTGTGTACAATAAAAAGTATTATATCTGTCTATCCACATAAATAGAGAGATATAGAATAGATGCAATAAAATCGAACAAAACAAATATTGTGAATATTCTCTCTCACGTAAATACGATACGGGCGGTAGGGGCTCGGAAATATTTGTCGCATTTATATGACTCGGGCCGTTAAAGGGGTTAAATAAGGGCCTTTCGTGTGTGCAGACGCTGGTATCAGCATTCCGCGCGGGCGCCGTGTCCCCCAGCTACTGGCGTCGTTGGGCCCAGGCCGCGGCTCGCTCGCTGGCTGCGCACGAGGCGCGCGCCGCCCCGCCCGGCTGGACCACCGCCTTCCAGAGGTACGCGCGCGCGCACCACCACACACGACCCATGTCCGTCCGGGGACTAGCTAGACAAGGATCTCACTCGCGCACTTTATGAACAGTCGGTACAATTTGACCGACTAAAGGCGACAGGTTAAACTAAACGCATTTTGCTGAAAGTCGAGCGGTCGAGCCGCAGAGATCGCATTTAAATAAAAAAAAAAAATGCTGTACGGCCTGCATTTGGCGTGCATGCTTTTATTAAATTTGCACAAAAGTTATCTAGAGAGTTTTAAGTAGTCTTTAACCACAACACACATTTGGGGTGCAATTTGATTTGGTGATTGCAAAGACTGACGTGAATGTCTTTGCTGCACATATTAATATTCCGAATAGTAAATTTATCATATCATATAAATATTATTTCGTGTTTTATGATATTGTTTTCCTCAATATGCTTTATTTGACATTTAAAGCGTTTACCTCGACCGTCGCCCGTCATAATATCGGAATAAAATCTCTATATCACTCATAAATCCTTGTTCATCTAAGACCCTCTTTTAAAACCTGCGCTATTTATAGTGAAGTCTACGTTTTGAGACTTTCGGAACTTCAGTGTTCTTGATAGTGCGACCTCTACGGACTAAATGAACTCTATGGACCTTTTATCTGCTGTTTATGGATTCGTACGCCCTGTGATATGACCTTGAGTTTTGGTGATGACATTTAGTTGGGACTAAAACTGAAGGATTAATAAGTAATTTGGAAATTGAAGTAAGGCCTACTTTGATCTTAAGTTTTGGAGGGCCAGATTTGTCGCTTATTTCGCGGCGAAATATTAGTTTATGACCAAATATGTCTTTCCAAAGATTGCCAATAACATTTCGCCGTGAAATATGGCGATATAAGGTGACTGCGGTGAAAAGTATTAGACCAACAAATACTGAGGACTTTTTCGTTTTGGACTGATTTGACTTGATCAGGTCATCTTGATCAAGTCAGGTCAGGCAAAATAGTATTCGTTCTATGGGATTGGACTATTCCCATTCTGATTCTAATGAGTGAATACTTGGACCCTTTCTTCGCTTATGGAGAAAGGGTGGATTGCAAACGTTATATATGTGTTTACTATCTGAAAGACTGACAATGACTTTGAACTTTATCTTCCTTGAAATTTTATTTGCAGAAAGTAAGAATTCCTTACGAATGTATTTTTGTCTAGTCCGAAAACTAGTTTCTCATTATTCACTTGATTGTATAAAACATTTCTCAAGAAACATTAATCAAGTAGATATTTATAGCACTCAATATTTATTACCACAATTATTAAAAATGTATTTATTTTGCAACATTAGCTGTGATACATCTGTGATAATAAATTAAGAATAAATAATTAATACATGTAACATTGAGTTTCTTTAATACTTTGTAATCCCGAAAAAAAAATTAAAAGAGACGCAACATCTTAGCTATAAGTGTGAAGAAGACAGAAGACTGGTGGGCGCCGAGTGTTGGAGTCATCGCATCATCAAAGGAGTTGGTGAGATATCAAAATTCTTTGCTGATATTTTTACATAAATTCAAGAATAATACGCTTTGGTCTTTTCCAGAATGCTGGCTGGCGAGACCGTCGTGTAAAGGATTTTGAGGATTCCTTGTGTCCGCCATTTTGAAATTATTTTTTTTGTTTTCGTTTTTTCGTTAATTTCTCGGCGGACACAAATCCGGAGCACGGGTTAAAGTATACGGTTTTGTTTTGTCAATAGATAAGTTTGCCCCATACTTTTAGATGGTGTTTTGGTGATCTTAAGTATAGTATTACGTTAAATTGGCGCTAATAATTCTCGATATTTCGCTAAAGAAATTGTCTTATCCATATTATTCATTCTGTCTTGCATGGCTTCTTCATTTTTACCGATGCCAAGTCATTGTACACTTTTTTTTCTTCTTTCAAGACCCGTATCAATTTGTCCCGGGAAACTTGAATAAAAAATATTGCAATACCATTATTGTCATATGCAATCAGTCATTTTATTATTTTTTCTCCATTATTGTAATTCAGGCTAAAATAGATATAACTCCCTGACTTTAAACCTCTTTTCGGCACCCACTCTGATGACTTCTATCGGAGTTGACTCTCAATTTGCCATCATCAACAGTAGATGTCTAGCTTCTTCTTCTCATTTTTTTTGGGGGTTTTAAATGACCATCGTCCTCCAACCCTAGTATAGTGAAAGGGATGGTCCGACTCTTACTGACTAAAAATCCACTACTTCAGTAGCTTTAAGGTTTCTACGGTTACTTTGACAGATAGTCTCGACCTTCATGCCATCCCACTTTGGATCGGCACCAGCGCAACACGTCACCAACATAAAGTAATCGCGGGTATATGAAAGGACTTAAGTCCACCACTCCATCTAAACCTACCGGGCCACTGCCCCCCTCCACGGCCCCTACCTCTACTGGTCTGTTTGTGCACCGCAGGTCTGAGGGCCGCTACTGCTACAGACGCGAGGCCGACGGGCTCGTTCAGTGGGAATACCCCGCCACTCAGCACACGGACATGGAGATTTGCACCACGCCGCCGCATCCTGGGATTGAGGCTAAGGTACTATTTAATATCTTCTAGTTTAAGTACCATACACGGACTTGCTTGAAGTAGTCAATATCGACTGCTACAGCAAGACGAATGCCGAGATGATAAGGTGTTCGGTGTCCGGTCAGGACTCAGACGTAGGTCTGAGTCCTAATCGCAATCGATTTTTTCTTTTCACAAAAAGGCTTTACAGTCTTCTAATAACGGAACCGAGTTTCGGCCGGTCGCTGCGGTCAAGGCGTCGCCGCGTCGCCGGGAATACACAAACTGCTCGCACTACCGCTATGTTGATTACTGGCTAAGTGCTCGAGCAGTCTTGGAACAACCAGCCAAAACAACAACACAGTGACACAGGCGGTCTCTCTAAGTATGGCATTCTTCCGTTTCTGCACCTTTACAGAATCTGAAAGAACTGGGGACGGATTGATATTGCTTTTTTATGTTTCTTGAATGTTGACGTACTCGAGATGGTTCTTAGTTATAATTTGTGAAGACCGATCAGGTGCATGATGATAAATAAAATCTGCCTATGTGTGCCGGGGGTTACTTAAAATGTTTTGTTTTTCCAGGAGGAGCTAGCTCCCCCACTGCCGCCGAGTCCTCCTCCACCAGCGTCAGTCCCCTCCCCGCCAGCGCTGCCCCCCTCATGGTCCCGCGGGGCGGCCACCCCCCCTCCCCCCGCCATCTCGTGGGGCCGCGCCCGCACCCCCCCGCCCCCCGCCTGGATGGACCCGCCGCCGCCTGGTTGTGATGACCTGCCGCCATTGCCCAATGTGAGTGTTACCTTCATAATTATTTATTTTATGAACTTTTAAAGATTACTCATATTGTTGTCGCTAAACAAAAAACGGGCTTACAAAGTTTTCCAAAGGATTTCAGCCCAAGAGTCAATGTGCCAACACTCGAAATGGACACACTATGAAAACACAGCTGACCATTGTCGCTGCCTCATTGTCATCCCATTGCTAAGGTTTGTTCAATAGTCCCGCCGGGATAGTGTGTCGCAAGTCGCAACCTACTCGAATATTCGCCTTTGACGGTTTAATTACTTTTCAGCAGCAATTCGTCCTTATTTACAAAAATGCTCTAAAGTCAGAAGTGAAATGACGGCATGGTTGACACAATGGCTAAGCGATGACTGCTAAACTGCGTGTCGCAGATTTAATTCCCGCACTTACGATACAGGGAAAGTTTTAGAATGGGAAATAACATTAACTTTCTTAAAAAAAAAACTATGTTTTCTTGAAGACGACGTTAGCTCCGACTCGTATACCCTAAGTAATAAAGTTGAATATCTATTAAGGACATGTCTATTTTTTTACAGGCTGAACCAAAACAGGAGATCGGTGACGAACTATCAGCGTTCTACAGCGATATAGCGGAGCTTGAGAAGCACACGTCAGGTCCGCCCACCGCCACCAACTCGCCCGAGCGGGTCGAGATCAAGGACAAGTATCGAGACAGGGATGTGAAGGACAGAGACAAAGACAAAGAAAAGGAAGCCAAAGTTGTTAAGAAGAAGCCTAAAGTGAGTTTATATTTGATACTAATGTTTGATTTCAATAACAATCCTTCACGACGTTAAAGCTTTTTTTCTCCCTGAGAGAGCGGATCCGGCTCGAAGGACCATAGATAGGCCAGAATAAAATGCCTGCCGGGGTCGCGGGACTGTCTTATGAGGTAACCGTGGCTTCGGAATGTAAAGGGCTATTGAAGGATACCGTGGATTTTAGTCAGTACAAGTCTGACAGTCCCTCCCGCCCTGCCCTGGGTTCCCACCTTGGATACATTTAACGATTTTACCATGTAAAACAAAAGGGAGAGAAAAAGGGTGTTCTGTATAAATTGCTTGTATTTAAACTAAATAAATTTTTTGATGTTTGCGTGACATAATATATATGACATGTATGCGATTATCCGTTCGATCCGATATCTCTAGTATGCTCTCCGACCTCCTCCCGCTCCTTAACCTGTTGTTTAAGCTGGAAGGTCTAAAACAAAAATTTTATTGTTTCAGGTAAAAATATCAGCATCAATGGGACTGAAACACAAAACAGTATCGAGTTTAGTGGCGAAATGGCAACAAGTAGCAGATGAGATCCATTCTGATTGATCCAAGAACTTTTTAAGCAGTCAGCCACTTCAAGCGATCATGCTTTATTTAGCAAAGCGCTTTATGGACTAAAAACAAAGACTAAAATTTAAATAAGTTAAGTTTTATAGTTGCATTGTCAGTTAAATATTATTTAATTTTTCATGTAAATGATGATTATGTTAGACTTTAGTAAAAAGTTGTAATGAAAAGATACAAACATTTAAGTTATTACCGGAGAATCAAGTGACCGATTACCGTTAATTATTATTTATGATATCGACAATAAAATAATAATTAGGAATAAAGATTTTTCAGCATTTAATAATAAACGTATGTAAATTGCGAGCCAGTACTATCCCACTGCTGGGCAAAAACTCCACGACTTCCAGTTATTTCTTTCCAGGACGTAAGTTTTTGGTTTTCATAGTAAAGATGACATTGAGGCCGTCCGCTGCGTTAAGCGGGCGCTCGTCGCGGGTCGCCCGTCGCACGCGGCGCGGGCGGCGGACCAGCCCCGCGGGCGACGAGTGTCCGTGTGACGGAGCACGCGAGCGGAGATGTTTCTAGGAAATCAGTGAGCGCCGTTGCGTTAAATTCTCCTCACCGTGACATATACATGATATCGACTGTACACCCGCGCGATCAAATTGGACCGGCGGACGCCCGCGACGGGTTAAATTTGTCCGCGACGGAGCACGGCGCGGGTCCCCGCGGCGGACACCCGCGACATACGCCCGCTTAACGCAGCGCACGGCCTTAACTATAAATTCTCTATTATAGATGCCTTAAAATGCGATATAAATAAATGGGTCACTTAAAAAAAAATGTATTATTTTTATAATGAGCACATTGTCAATAGAATTAAGTTCTGGTATCCGTAAATTCATACTGAGGTACTTTTTATTATTTCTGTAAATATTTTTTGTAAATAATAAACTTTTTTGAGACCAAACTACGTAATTTTATTCGTTTACTGTAAGAAAAAAGTCAGAAATTTAACAAGAAAGCCATTTATCACCATTTTTTTTCAAATCTGTCGTTTTCACTCTATAGGAATTTTAGTGCGTTGCGGTTGCGTTAACAAACATTAAAACACACCCAGACAGACCCAGAACAACAACTTGTAGGTCATACAAATATTTGTTCCGTCCGGGAATCGAATACGCGACACGCAGCAGATAATTGCTCAGGGTGGTAAACAACGACCATTTATATCTAGACTCCTAATCACAGGCGACCGATGTCTGTCAACACATTAGGTAAAAAAATCTTATAACCGTCGTGACTCGACCACTCCTGTGAGTCCCCGTGTCGCACTGACCTTGAGTTAGCCAATCAGAACGCAGACCCCGTCCCCGTTAGCCAATCAGGACGCAGTACCCCGTCCCCCTCGCTTACGTCGTACCTCAGCGACTTGACAGAATAATTTTCGTTAGTCAGATCGTTCATGAGGCGTCTAGTTATAAATGGTCGTTGGTGGTAAACTAGGCTTGTTTCTGTGAGTAAACGAGATGGCGCTAGACGACTTGTATAGCTCTGTTTCTTTCACTCGCCGGAACAAGCCTGGTTTTAAGACGTTGTAATTGTTAGGGCCGAGTCACACCGGAATGGCAGCGGCGCGGCGAGCACTTTCAGTGTGAAATAATTTTAAACTTTAACTACACACTTAAAAGACCGTGTCGTACACTCATTGATAATAGTTTGGCAATAGGTACCTAACCGTACGGTGATTGTATTGCAATTAAATGGTGATTAAAAAAAAACATGTTTTGGAAAAAATACAACATGGTGTAAAAATTATTGGAATCGATTCAGTTACTGATTCTGACCAAACTATATTCAGGTTTCGCATAAACTAAAAATAATGTTGTATAAAGCGAAATTAAAAAGTTGTTGACATACGCATTGCTTAAACCCACACGGGAGGTGGCCCTTCCAAAGCTAGTCCCCTGAATGAAATAGAAAAGAAGTTTGTATGTTTGTTAGGGGGAGGCTTTGGAAACGGTTTGCCTAATAATTATACAAGTGGACCCATTTCCAACTGCAGGTAAGCATATTATCCTTCTATCTTTCCTCTTTATAATATTAGTGTAGATTATATTCATGCACAAACATCAACAGGTCAACTTACCCGAATCTGTCATATTTTACCAATCGAATATTAACCTTCCGCTATTGTGATAAAGTAGAAAATCCATTAAAGAAAGACTGATTGAGGTAAGTTGATGTGCTGGCATCTGTACATAATTAATTTAATCTTTTTAGGACTGATTTTTCAATAGTCAGATAACTTTTATCGGAGCAATAAAAATAGCGTTTTGACATATTATTTTCTATAGATAAGCTGTTAAACCGCCATTTTTATTCCTCAGATAAAAGTTATCTGACTATTGAAAAATTAGCCCTTAGATAATGAGCAAGAATCAGAGCACAGTGAAGGCCTACAACTGGAGGAAGAGATGGGCGTGCAGCAGCAGGAGCAAGTAGAGCTGACGTTAGAGCAGCAGGATGAGCCTCCATCACAACAATCTCTACCCATGACTCACAGTCCAACAAGACAAGTGCAACGTCATCGGCCTGGCAGACGTCAAGCCATGAGCCAGATTATGGCCAGACAAAGACTAGTTAAGGTATCGGAGGAAAGATTGATATTGGAAAGACAAAATGCAGAAACGTGGCGGGAGATGCTGCAGACGCTAAATAGCGTCGGCTGTTGACAAGTATAAAATACAATATTTTAATATTATTTCATTAACAAGTATCATCATCATCATTTCAGCCTATTGCAGTCCACTGCTGGACATAGGCCTCTCCCAGGGAGCGCCACAGCGCACGATCTCCAGCTTTTTTCATCCAGCCACTGCCAGCCACCTTCTTCAGGTCATCGGTCCATCTTGCCGGGGGGCGTCCCACCCTACGCTTACCTACACGCGGTCTCCATTCGAGAACCTTCCTACTCCACCTATCGTCGGTTCTGCGGCAGACATGACCAGCCCACTGCCACTTCAGCTTGCTACAGATTTGGACAATATCTGTAACTTTGGTCTTATGCCGTAAGACCTCATTCCGGATTTTATCCCTTAGTGAGACCCCAAGCATAGACCTTTCCATAGCACGCTGCGTGACATGAAGTCGGTGGGCCAGCTTGACTGACATGTTCCACGTTTCGGCTCCGTAGGTTAGGACTGGAAGGACGCACTGATTGAACACCCGGCTTTTCAGGCACTGCGGCAGTGGCGACGTGAGGATATGACGCATTTTCCCAAATGCTGCCCAGCCCAGCTGCACTCTTCTGGCAATTTCTCGCTCGAAGTTGTCTCTACCTAGCTGTAATACCTGTCCGAGGTAGATGTATTCTTGGACAACTTCGAGTGTTATGCCTTCGACGGAAATTGGTTCTGGGATGACATGGTCATTGAACATGACCTTAGTCTTGTCCAGGTTCATCCCAAGACCCACACGTCTCGAGGCAGCATTGAGACTGTTCAGCATTTTTTGCAGGTCTTGCAGCGATTCCGCCATAATAACTATATCGTCGGCAAAACGAAGGTGCGTTAGGTATTCACCGTTGACATTGATGCCCAGTCCGTTCCAGTCCAGCGTCTTGAACAAATCCTCCAGCGCGTTGGTAAACAGTTTAGGGGATATTACATCTCCCTGTCTCACACCTCTTAGCAGCTGGATGGGTTTTGTTCGGTGGTTTTGTACTTGGACCGACATCGACGCCATGCTATATAGGCTCCTTAGCACCTTTATGTACCGCCAATCGACTTGGCATCGCTGCAAGGATTCCAGAACAGCCCAGGTTTCGACGGAATCGAAGGCTTTTTCGTAGTCCACAAAGGCTAGACACAGCGGCTGGTTATACTCCTCTGTCTTCTGTATAACCTGCCGCACTGTGTGTATGTGGTCTACGGTACTATAGCCTTTGCGAAACCCAGCCTGCTCCGGCGGCTGGAAAGCGTCAAATCTAGCGGAAAGCCGATTTGTGACGACCCTCGAAAACAGCTTGTAGACGTGACTCAGGAGCGTGATTGGTCTGTAGTTTTTGAGGAGATTTTTGTCTCCTTTCTTGAAAAACAATGTCAACAAGTTAACAAGTATAAATTAAATCAATCAATACGAGGTTTTTGCCTGCGACTTCATCCTGGTGGAATTTGGTTTCAATATGCACAACATATACACTCAAATTCAATGCCAATTCTTCATACAAATTTTCATTCTATCAATTTTGTGACCAATATAATTATAATAGCCCTACTTTAAATAATTATATTGGTCACAAAATTGATGGGATGAAAATTTGTATGAAGAATTGGCATTGAATTTGTGTGTATATGTAATGTTGTTACAACGCTAAAAAAAGCCTACTTTAAATACCTAAATTAACCAAAATCTGTATTCATATTAAATTAAAACTAATTGCACAGTGATAATAACATTTTATAAAGAAAACAATTTTCATTAACTGTATTAAAATAAATATTAAATCATCTTCAGGATCGAGACAGCTCTAGTACGCTCAAGATCGAGAAGACCAGAGACTAGAGATGAGGGTTCGCCTGACTGCTAAACCTTCACTCATTTCTAGATTGCTTTGGGAGGTAGAAGAAGGCTCATTTTCGAGATGTGTTGTATTAATCTGTCTTGAGGCCTCTAACATTAATTCTTCATCAGTGAGTACTGGTGCAGGGACATTTGCGTGATTGCAAATGTTGTGTAATATTACGCAAGCATTAACAATAGATGCTGCAACAGGTGGGGAATAATGCAGTACTCTGCGTACAAGTAAACACTGGAATCTAGCTTTAAGGAGAACTATTGTCCTTTCAACAACATTTCTTGTACGGGCATGGACATTATTATAGTAAGCTTCTGGAGTTTCCGGGACGGCATCAGTTACTGGAGTCATCATGTACTTTCTTAAAGGATACCCTGAATCACCTAGAAACAAAACATCATTATGGTTAATATTTTTTAAATGCATAAACTGCTAAACATGTAACAGATGTATTATCAAGTATGTAGTTTATAGAGTATTTTAATTTCAGTTCATAAAAAAATTCATACCAAGTAACCATATTGCTTCATTTCTGCTAATAAGCTCCATGTGCTGTTTTTCAGGATGGTTTTCCCAGATAAAGGAATCATCGGTTGCTCCACCAAAGCTAGCATCCACACTTAAAATTTGCATATCTGCATCACAAATCTAAAATTGAAATTGTTTCAGATTATTACCAAAGGAATTAAAGAAGTAGCTTGAAACTAGCACATACTCAGCTGGCAATTGCTTACACTTTATGTAGTTTGTATTGAAATGAATATATTTTATTAAACTCTGAATATTTTTTAATTTAATAATATTACTTACCAGTTGAACATTTAGGGAGTGATACTGTTTTCTACAATAGTAATTCTCCTTGTTTTCCACGGGGCGTACTATTGCAACATGGGTGCAATCAATGCAGCCCAATACTCCTGGCATTTGAAACTTATTAAAGAACCTACAAATAAAAATAATTTAGATATTACATTTTTAACATTACAAATAAAATAGACATTCAAAGTAATGTTGACATCGGTAATTTATATTCAAGTGCCATATTTGATTTGATTAATATGACCACCCAGGATGTTTAATGTTATTGTAACCCTACTAATAGTATAAATGCGAAAGTTTGTAAGTATGTATGTGGATCTTCATGAAATTAGGCATACACATAATCTGGGATACAAAGAATAAATCTCAAACTGTGGCCAATTTTTTAACAATTCTTTTGAAATTGAAATCCGACCAATTGGTCGCCTCAACATTACGCCGGATAGCAAGAAGTAGGTACAATATCCCAATTCCCACACAAGCGAAAGCTGGTATCGGAATAACTTTTAAACATTCACATTGAGAAACAAACAAAAAATTAGCACCCACCGTATCTTGTTGTCATTTCTCTCTTCAGAAGTTCTTGGAAATTTTATGTATTTAGCTCTCACATGGGGCATGTTTAACAAATCAGTAATCTGTTTAAATACTACTGACACTGTAGATTGAGCTACAGAGTGAGCAGATATATCACCAACGGGCTGTTGGTAACTCCCAGTTGCATAAAAAGATAATGCAATTAAAACCTGCAAAAATATATATTTAAGTAATAATATTCAAATTTATTAATTAAAATATACTTACTTGCCTACAAAACTTATAGGTATATACCTACATAATGCATAAAAGCAAACTTGACTATTGGATAAAACTTATTATCCTAACAAATTACTAAAATAAAAATTGCTTGGTAGTTATGTAGTTACTAACCTTTCTCTCAAGTGTTATATCAGATGCTCTTAAGGGCGCAGCCACAAGCGGTCTTAACTCATCACACAAATTGTGAACCAATTGTTTATTAAGCCTATAACGCTTAATAAACTGTAAGTCGTCAATTGCAAAGGGATCACTATGATCTCTTAGCCGTCTTCTTTGTAACTTTGTTTCATTTTTTCCTTGTGTATAATCACTCTCAAGAAATTCAAATATTAATAACTCGTCTGACATATTTTTTATTAGATTATCAAAAGTTTTTTTTTTTATTTAAGGACAAAAAGAAACAAGTAGGTAAAAGTTCTACTAAAAAGTGGCAAACAAACAAAGCAAAACAAACTGAACGGTTTGGGTTTGACAGATGCAAACTATGACAGATAATCAGGCCTTGAAACGTCATTTCCCAACTTGGAACAATGGGTGCGTTCAGCCGATACAACATCTTAGCAGAACTAAAAGAAAAATGGCGATTGCTGATTGACTGTTCTCAGCCGCCTCAGCCTATCACCAGCCTATGCTACGCAGCAATCGCCATTTTTCTTTTAGTTCTGCTAAGATGTTGTATCGGCTGAACGCACCCAACGGTCAGTTTGGACTAGGTAAAAATAGAAATTAGTACTGAGATGAGACTATCACCAATATGTAGTGCATTGTTAATATAATTATCGAATACCATCAGTTTATTTTTAAAAGCTGGGAAAATATAGATTACCGATTTATTAAAATACTACTTGAACGCAGTATGAAATATCTAACTTTGAACACATCTGTTTTTACTTACATTGCTAGAGTGGTAGCTGGGTAATAGGCCTCCCCCTTTTTATGCCATATCTCTCGGTCCTGTCTCTTATCCATCTATTCTCCGCGATCTTGACGATATCGTCAACCCAACGGGCTTTTGGACGGCCCTGCGGGCTTATTCGCAAATTTTGACAGATGAAAGTGATCAACACTGAAGCGAGCTCAGTGACCAACCGAACATTCCGGTGTTTTTGTATTCAGTAACGCTTCTATGTCACGTGATCGTTCAGTGAATAACTAAAACTAGCGGTGCTTATCGACTTGAAATTGTTCTTGCACTAGATATTACCCGACTTTAGGGAAGTTAGGGAAATACGAAATGTCAGTTTTGACAGTTGAAAGTTGGAAACTATACTCGGTGATCATCATTCTCAACTGTCATTAGAGATAGCGAATAAGCCCGCTGGTTTCTTTGGCCGAACCTTGGCCACCATTCGGTCAAAACCTTACTCCATCTGGCATCTCTGCATCTAGCCATCTTGCTACTAGCCAGATGGCTAGACGCAAAGATGGCAGATGGAGTAAGGAAGAAAATAGACTAAGGCTTAAGATTAAGTGCATCTGCCCTTAATCTTAAGCCTTAGTCTATTTTCTTTCATAATCGAATATTAATCCCAGGCAATGTAACCGTATAAACTCACATTGATTATTGAACAATTAATTTCAGCCATTAAAAGAATATGATGTTAGTTCATGGTAAATAATAATTAATTAGAGCCATGAATTAAATAAAAAACTATGTAGTCGGGGTGGGTCAGGGTCAGTCTTAAACTACTCTCTTACGCAAAGTAAAAGACACATCTTTTAACTGATTGGTTCTTACAATATTCTAACATAATAATTCAAACTAACCAATCACTGTTCAGTAAGCCTTGTCCTTGAAGTGACCGTGGCCACCATTGGTTAGTGGTGGATAATATATCATAAGCAAAATAAAGCACCGTGCATTTATAGCAAATGCAATCGTGGCTCTCACTTGTTGCTCTATTCTCACTATTTGCTAAATTGCTTTAAATCGCACACTCGTTCTTTCTCTGTCCGTCGCGCGTCGCAACCCATAAATCGCAATCGCAGCAAACGGCCAGACGTCGCATGCTAGCGATTGCTATCGGTCGCTCGCGCAACTATTTTACGCACCGCATATTTGCGGTCTCGGGTGGCTCACGTAAAAATACCTACGCTATTTTGATTCGTGTTTTATAGTGTTAAACTAAACAGTTACAGTGATAGGACACGCAATATTATATTGACTATCTATAATTGTGTAACAGTGTAAGGACGATTGATTGAGTGAGATATTGTGTTCTTGTTTTGTATTGTATTGAAAAGTATAAAGGAAAGTTCATTGGTTTTTCTACTGCTCCATTTTATCGTAATGAATTCATGAACGCGATGTACTTA
Organism: Agrotis exclamationis; assembly: GCA_950005045.1. NCBI lineage: Eukaryota > Metazoa > Arthropoda > Insecta > Lepidoptera > Noctuidae > Agrotis > Agrotis exclamationis. The sequence goes on from OX465427.1 coordinate 1,301,448, forward strand.
ATATTCTTAATTTCTTGTATAGCATGCAACTATAACAAACAGTCACTGTGCTTGCTTTATTCGCACCTACCTAGTGAACCTACGCATAAATGATAAATAAATGATATTTATTTTGCAAGTTGGTTTGACGAATAATTTGCCATATTTGTTTTTTAGAATAAACTAAAGCTATACAGTAATATTCTGGCTTATGGGACAAACGACCGCAGCGTCATCTACGAATAGCTTTGAGTCGCCATCCCCATAATAGAACATCTCAAATCGATTCTGCAGTAGATGGATTGATTACGTCCCTCATAAAGTAATCCATTCATCTCCATGAGTAATCCTAATGGATAGACATAGATAATGGACTGAGCCTGTGAGAGACAAGCGTATAATAATATGTTAAGCTTACTGTCTTTTTCTATGTCATTGTCTATGTCTTACATGAAAGAGATAATTGGACTAATAACTGTTAATTTCTCTCTTTCTGGAGAGTATGGCCAATGCTTAGATATTTCTCGGGCCAATGTCATACAGATGATGCACAGTTCATTCTCTATGTCTATATCGTAACCTATATTCCACAGATTGTGAAAATATGAACATAGCCGAAACAAAAATATAAATAATAATTCTCCCACCTTTTAAAAATATATTGAAGACTGTACTGTGCTATATTTATTTAAACGAATGAAATGATGTATTTTGCATCAAGTTACGTTTTGTTAGATTTGATTAGTCCAAGCATGTTTGCCGAGTGGCCATTGTTCTTTCCAGCCAAGCTACAGGCAGAAGTTGGTAAAATGTCACGTGATCGCTGGCTGGGTGGCAAAGTGAGTTCGTAATACGACTAAGCAAGGCAGTTCACTTTAATAAGTTGTAGATAAACTGACTGGAATTAAGAGCTTGTAATACGCCCCCTGGTATCCCCAACACTAATCTAAAAGACAGTCTCCCAATTAGTCAATTAGGCTCCAAATTATCCTAATTGACTATTCTTTAGATATGTTTGTGATAGGTAGGTACGGGAATACATTAAACATCTGTCAAAGTAAGGGGAACGAACAAGTAGACCAAAGTAATACTATGAATGTTATCCTACTAGCCACAGAGCATGTAAAGGTTCCTAGCCTGCTCTGTTCCAATTTTAAACAAAGACCTTCCACTTCTTGCAACCCCGCGTGTCCTCCTTCCAATTCTGACAGAAATCTATCCAGTTCTTCCCGCCATCTCCTTCGTAGCCTCACTATCTAATTAATTCTCCAATTATTATTCCCCCCTATTTAAGAAAATTGCATGATAATTCAAGATTCGAGAAAATCAACTCATAGAATTCCAAATTACACCTTAATTAGCAGTATTCAAGCCGAGCAGAATAGTTTCAAATAAAACACGAGCCGACGCCGATTCAACTAAATAGCTCTTGTTTCAGAGTAAATAAGGGTGGTTTTACGGTGGCATTTTGTCGGCTAAATTAGGTAGGCGCGTGATTAGGATTTGGAATGTTATTTTGAATATCTGAATTACGGTTTAAGTTATTCACAGTGGGTTATATCTGTTTCTCGGCACGAAAGGTTAGAAGTGACGGTTTTATTTCAGGAAATTATTCTTCTAATTAGCAATTCAGGTAAGGCCAGATTAGTTCTGAATGTTGATTATGCTAGCTAGGCTATAGTCAGTAGCAAATTAAGGAGCTCTCACACAGCAGCTATATAACTTTATAAAACATTATATGAAACGAATTACCAACATTTAGGTAGGTACTTTAATTTCAAAAAAGTTAGGCAACTTCTATGCAATATTCTTTAACGTTATATAGCTACTGTGTGAGTGAGAGCATCTTATCTTAAAACACTAAAATTTAATTTATGGTACAGGACCTCTTTCAAAGAGGAGGCCTGTGTCCCAGCAGTGGGAACATTTATAGGCTGATGATGATGATGATGACAGGATCATAGCATGTGGAGTTCTCTAGTTTCTGCCAACTCTATGGTAAAAAGATGATCATGATAATATGTATGAAAATAAGCAATGAAAAGAATAGGTACCTGGTACACTCCACTGTGACATTCGAGTATTTTCTTCTATGTAATAATTTAATGTTTTTTTTTTGTCAAAAAATAGGTACAATTAAATCGAATATGTACCTATCTCTATCGGGTATGTATCATATCTAAGACGCGACACGGGGAAAGAAAATCACTCAGTCGCTAGTCGAATTGTGTCGTACCGTTTCACGCTAGCAGAGAACCTGTGAAACCATTAAAGGGTGATAATTCGGGACTCCACTGTGCAGAAAAATTCACGAATATTTTTTTCAACGATAGGTATTCTGTACCCCGAAGTTTCTGCCCAACGAACCAAGAAAACAGTGCGTGAAAATAAATCAGGCTCCGAAAGAATTGGAAAGTAAAACCTTTTTCGAACATGGAACATTCCTTAGCTGGGTTTTGTCTTATTCTTAAAAGGATATTACTGAAATAGGTTTTAGAAATCCAGAATCCAAAATGGCTTTTCGATCAGCTATGTTCGTGGAATAAATTTTAATGAAGCATTTAATCGGGATTGATAATTATCTACATTATTATACAGACGCCAGCCCATCAAGCTTGATGGGCTGGAGTTTCTTTTTAAAAATTATTCAACTTTATCACAAAAGTACCTATTCTATTCTATTTCATTGTTAAGCATTTAATACCATAGGCCTTTTTTTTTTGGTTCTTTTCGCCTCTTTGGGACAGGCAAAGGGAGCTGAGCCCATACAGCCAAGTCTGATTTAATTTTCTTTTTCTTCCAATTCTTCTTTTCTTTCTTGTCTTTCTATGATATAGTCAAGGCCGAAACCATGTCTTCTTTATAAAAATAATACCATAGGCCTGAACTGGAACGCGCCGACATTAAAAAAAAAAGCTTTATATCAATAATTTTAATTATTAACATATAAAAGCTATATATGTTAATAAATGTTCGTATATCAGGAACGCGCCGACCAGGGAATCGCCGTTGGTACTCTCGCACAGCTGCTGTAGCATTTCCGTCACAGAAACCGTAGACGAAGTGAATATCAGCTTGGTGTTGAGCAGAATATTCGTGCGGCATAGTGAAAGTTGTAATCAAAATGATTGATTAAATTAGTCGGAAACCCAAAAGCAAATTAAAATACGATTATTAATTCGAGTCAGTAAAATGACATTTCCAATGTTCCTGGTTTGTTTCATTTTGTATGTATCAGTGACAGTTGCACTTGTCATTTTACTGACTCGAATTAATAATCAAACTATACAATAAACAATAATCCTGACAGTTAAAATCATGCATGACAAACAATGACAAATAACAACTTAGGTATCCATAGCGACCAGTTTAATCTCTTTGAAAGATTCGTTATCGCAAATGATCGTATTTCTTCGCTAACTCTCGGGTTCCTCTCGTACGTGCAAATGAAATGCAAATAGTATTTGATAGATTTATCATTTTAATTGCACTTAGCGGCAACATAGGCCAAATTAAGATACTTTCTCACTGCATAGCTCAATTAAATTTCATAAAATGAAATTACAAATATCTTTGTAACGAAGCCTTTTTAAGTACTACTTCCTTTGTTGTATTTGATTTGTAAAAGCCATAGAAGTATTTGCTAAAGTTTATGGATAACGTGAAGAACACGGTGTATATGTTTGTCCTTGTTGAATGTATGTACATGTCTGTGGCAAATAAAATATTTTTTCTTTCTTTCTTTCTATGTTGTCTATTTTTAATGGCGTCGCGTCGTTTTGTTTACATTAAGTTTTGTGTTATTATTTATGTCTTTATTTCTGTTCAAACTTCAATCTTTCCTAGAATATTATATCATTTAGGATGATTTGAATTTGATTGACTTGACTATGAAAAAAAAACTTTTTGAAAAAAAAAAAACAACCGTCGTTAAAAATATTCAACAAAAATCTTCATAAGGTAATCGGCGTCTTTGAAAATCTACAATCCTAGTAAGCAATAAAAGCGGATCTATCTATGCTGGCAACTTCACAAGATATCCATTATTCAGAGGCGTCTCTAGCCCTTGTGGCGCCCGTGTGCAACCAGTACCCTGGTGCCCTCTAGTCTAGTAGGAGCGGGGTCAAAATGAAATACTAACAGTTATATTTTCAAACGGAAATTCGGATGCAAATGGTGCAATTTTAAAATGGCTCAGGTGCAAAATGTCGCTTTCGCAAAATATCTCCTGGTAGTAAAATGTCTCTTTCGCAAAGTGTCGCTTTTTCATAATGTCGCTTTCACAGAATGACTCCTTCTTAAAAGGTCGCTTTTTCACAATGCCTCTTTCGCAAAATATCTTTTTCGCAAAATGTCGCGTTAGTAACTTAGAAAAAAGTTAGCCAGGTTTAAAAGAAAGGTTGCTTTTTCTTCAATTTCTTACTGATTTCACTCGAAAAATCGAAATTCGAAAGGGGCATTTTACTACCAGGAGACATTTTGCGAAAGCGACATTTAACGCCTGAGCCCTTTTAAGGAGTTATTCTGGGAAAGCGACATTTTGAGAAAACGATGTTTTGCGAAAGAGACATTTTACTACCAGGAGACATTTTGCGAAAGTGACATTTTGCGCCTGAGCCATCGATCGACGCATCTTTAGAGGTGTGGCATTAGAGGGCGCTCGGCGCCCTCTTAGACCCGGCGCCCGTGTGCGCCGCACACCCTGCACTATAGGTAAAGACACCTCTGCCATTATTGTTATAAACTAAAACCTTCTCCAGAATATAATGAACACTTTCCTGAAAACCGCATCAAAATCTTTTCAGCCAAACGCGAGATAATCGCGGACAAACATACATACATACAAACATAGATACAGGTCGAACTGAGAACCTACTTTTTTTGAAGTCGGTTAATAAATGCATTTTATTTTTATTTAAGCTGGCAGCATAGACGAGTCGTTTCAGTTGCCAAAAAAAAATGTTTTTGGCGCGTCAAATCAGTTTTTTTATGTTTTGTTGTTCCTGTAGGTATATTATTCTGCTGTTCGATAGTGTTAATTAAGTGAAAAAAGGGAACCGACTTCAAAACCAAACACAAAATAGTGTAAAATAACTTTTCTTTCGGAAGTCGGTGGCTTTGTTTTTTATTTCATTGACTATGGCCACCGACTTCCGAAAGAAAAGTTATTTTACAGTTTTTTTGTGTTTGGTTTTGAAGTCGGTTCCCTTTTTTTCAAAAAGTTTTTATTTTTCCCTTTAGAAATTCAACAAAAATCTTCATATAATCGGCGTCTTTGAAAATTTGCAATCCTAGTAAGCAACAAAAACGGATCTGTACGGGCAACTTCACGAGATATCCATTATTGTTATATACTAAAACCTTCCTCAGAATGTAACAAATACTTTTCTGAAAACCGCATCAAAATCGGTTCAGCCAAACGCGAGATAATCGCGGACAAACATGCAATGGTCACTGAAAATCTTCAATCCAAGAAAGCAAAAACGGATCCACGCGGGCAACGTCACGGGATATCCATTAGTGTTATATACTAAAACCTTCTCCAGAATGTAATGAACACTTTCCTGAAAACCGCATCAAAATCGGTTCCGCCAAACGCGAGATAGTCGCGGACAAACATACATACATACATACAGGTCAAACTGAGAACCTACTTTTTTTTGAAGTCGGTTAAAAACAATATTAATTTTTAATCTATACAATAAACGATTGTAAATGTACTAGTTTCTGCTTGCGACTCCGTTCGCGAGAAGTCTTGACCACGGACACGACGCGTCGCGTCCCACCACGGCGCGGCATTAGCCACTTCCGGCACCTTACGACTTTGGGGTATCCATTGACGCGTGCCAGTGTAGGTACGATACGAACCTCTATGGATTTGTATTGCGATAGTCACCTGGATAACAAAGTTGCGTCGCCTAGTCTATGAAGGGGCTTACGTTTTCCGACTTGCTTGACAAAGAATGATTGTGACAACTCGGCTATTATGCATGAATAGAATGCAGGTGTAAGAGACATCGACGCACAAACGGATACCATGGGTCCAGGACATGATTCTGGACTTGTAAACGCACCCACGACACGACTCAGGAGAAATTCCTAGAGTGGGGTTGCAGTTTTTTTTTATAAAAATAAAATGTATACCTACCTATATTTAACTGTCCATGTATAATTCCGTTGAAACGATCTGAAGGTGGGCGTCTAACCAGAAAATTCTCAAGTAGTACCTACTACAATGAAAATGCTGACGAATAAGAATTGTATCCTCCAGCCAGAGTACCATTGAAAAGCTCTCGTATCATCATTGAAACTGGTTAACTTATGTCCTTTACAGTTTTGAGGGTACCTACGCCTACAATAGGTAAGTTACCTTTATTATGTAGATTTCGTTTATTCATTTTATGTACATTTTTATATAAAAACACAACAATAAAAACATGTACTCGTAAATATATCCACCGGTGTGAGAGCAGGGTCCAAGCTACCGGTGGTTAGGGCTCCAGAGACAGGTAGGGGAACAGTGTATAAGACGGGGACGTTAATAATCGCGAGGTATAATGGGGACATACACTCTTTAGGCATACTTAACACAATACTAATGTAGAGCAAGCACCATCAGGACGTCATTTGCAAGCGGCCAGACACAAATGGCGTCCTGTTGGCGCTTGTGCTACGTTAGTTTTGTGTTAAGTTTGCTTTATGTGTGTGATTTACCTCGGGACCTCGTGTCCCCGTCTTATACACTGTTCCCCTACCTACCTCCACACAATACGAGCCCTATCGAGGAGCACTGCCTTCTGAATCAGGCTCTTGATCCAACCACCTAGGGAGAGCCTCAAAAGGCGTTCGTCGAGGCTCTTTGCCATCAGGCCATTAGCTGTAACGACATGCGGCACAATGATAGCCGAGCTCACATTCCACATGGCAATAACCTCACGTGCTAAGTCAGTGAGATATTTTATTTGTTTATGTTTGTCAGCTTTCACGAGGTTCTCGTCATGCGGGATGGTAATATTGATTATATCATTACATTATCATTATGCAGATTATTATTAAGGTGGACACAGCTATAGGTACTTAGATTAATGGGTATCTAGGTATTTATGGTGTTAAAATTTACTGTTCAGGGTGAAACGATTCATTTCATGATTTTACCCCCTCAAAATATTAAAAAAATGTGTCTTTTTAGTTTTTAAACATTATTGTGCCAGTAAGATACTTTGCCTACCTGACATGTTTAGGTTTTTGTTGTTTTTCTAGCACAATTTTGTTTTGTTTAGATTTATGTTGTTGTTCTGTTCTGCGTGAGTCCAATGATAAACTTATCCTTCTTTCTGTAAATATTTCCGGTACCGTTGCGTCACATCACATCACATCACGCGTCCCGTCTTTCACCCATAGGTGTGACCACAGTCTTACGGTGCATCCACACCGCCGGTAACATTTGTGGAGCAACAAAAGGCAACACGGCAACATTCGGTAACATTCGGTAACTTTTGTGGCTCCTTGTTACTATTTGTTGATTGTTACTTACCCGTGCATCCACACCGCAAAGAAACTATATAGTAACATCCGACAAAAAAAAGTTACTAAGTGCTGCCGTGCTACTGTAAATCGAGTAACGTTGCTCGACAATCGGTAACATTGTTAGATAATGGGGGTAACATTGTTACCGAATGTTGAGCAACGTTACTGGACTTACAGTAACACGTCAACACTTAGTAACATTAAATAACATTTTGTTGGCGGATGTTACTAAATGTTGAGCAACGTTACTCACTTACAGTAACACGTCAACACTTAGTAACATTAAATAACATTTTGTTGGCTGATGTTACCGAGTAACATTTGGAAACGTTGAGCTACAAATGTTACCGGCGGTCTGGATGCACCGTTAGAGTTTATGGAGCAACATAATCAAAGCATTTGCGTACATAAGCCTAACTTCAAGTGGTGTAGGCGGCATTGCGTTTCCACATAATTTTGTATGAAAAACCTGCTCAGTTATTTCAAAGCCCCTAGGCGCCCTGGCTTCTAGCTAAATGCTAGAAAACGGCGTAGGAGGTACTAAGAACGTAATGTATTCACCTTAAGTGTATATAATAAAACCTGGTGAGTATCCAGAAACTGGGGTACTTATGTATATTCCTAATGGTATAAAACGTGCGTGGGCAGATTTAAATGTCTGTCTAGACTCAGCAGGTACATAATTATTCTTATGTATGTAGGTACTTCAAGCTACTTATGTTCCAATTCGTAACATATTCCTGGAGGTAATGCCTATAACAAAGTCAGTCGATACAGTCGTAAACGCAGTCGTATAGCAAGCATATAACGGCACATACATACAATTGCTCGCTAAGACACAAAATAGGTAGATGTAGAAGGTAGATACGATTTAGTTAGAGTCCTAAATAAAGCGCATGTTTTGGCAATTCTTGTCTAAAGTAATGGAATGAGGACACTTTCCGGGTTTCCAATCAAATTAACAATTAATACAGTGTGAATGTACAGTCGCCATCACATCCATCTCAACTTACATCAATTTGTCGAATTTCTTTAATAGATTTTCAGTGTTTTTTTTTTAGCGTGGTAAAATCATCAAAATAATAATTCCTGCCACCCCGGGCAGGGTAGGAGTGACTGTCAGACTTGTACTGACCAAAATCCACGGTGTCCTTCAATAGCCCTTTAAGTTTCGGGGTCACGGTATTCGTTAGTTCCGATTTATTTCTTGAGATTGGTGTCTGTATTATAACAAGGGTTTTCATTTAGAACTAAAAGTTAGCAGCACCTTTTGTGTCGTGACAACATCATTAGGTACCTAAGTGTCTAACTAGCTCGAACCTGTATTTTGATCTTTGTACGAAGTCACCCTTCTGTACAATTCCGTGCTTCTCAACTGCGGCAAGCTACAATCAGCTTTATCGCTCTCGCGCCTCTTTATGTAGGGCCGGCGATAAATTCGCCTGTTAACCTAGATTTTATTTAAAAGGTCACGGGATATTGTTTTATATTTGAGTGAGTATCTCTTGTGTATATGACGGGTGTGATTGACTCGTGGTGTTTACCTATTTTATTCTGCACCAGTATTACGGAAAACAGTAAAAAATGTCTGAAGTTTTTTAATATGCTACCAAGATAAGGATGAAGCTGTGATGTCGTTATATAGATGTAGAGTCACAACCAATCATTATGTAGGTAATTAGGTATACAGTTAGCAGAATTCAAAAGCGATGCTACCATATTGATAAAACATTCTACTACGAAATAGTCATGTCAAAGTAGAAATCAGTATTTCACGAGGTTTTGGCGGTATTCATTTTAGGAAAGGAGGAGACGGGACGCGTGAAGGAGAGGACAGCGTCCACCTCACAACCCAGGCGCTGTGGTAGACGCCTACGGCGACCGATGTCGCAAGACGTCTCCGGCCACCGTAGGCATGGACATGCGGGTGAATCGCTGCCTTACCATGGACCATGCCCGGGTCGACGGCGCGTTGTTTCCACGCGCTCAATGACCTTTAGAAGGCCAAAGCCTGCCGGAGTCGCGGCACTAACGAATTACCGTGACACCTTAACGTAAAGGGTTATTGAAGGACACCGTGGATTTTAGTCAGATATAAGTCTGACAGTCCCTCCTGCCCTGCTCTGGGTGGGAAGACTCATTTGATGATTTTACTACGCTAAAAAAAGTATATTCATATTATTGCTCGTGGTGGTACAAATACTGCTTTGGTGTAGACCGTAGGGTATTGAGATAACGGTGTCCAAAATGTGGGTTAATCCAAGACAAGCCAAGACGACTAAACTGAATTTAGCTTAGCCTTTGTATCCAACTTCATGGCAATGCCTTATGGCCAAAAGGGGCTAGGCGACTTTTTTTTTGTGAAATCGATTTATATTATATGGTTACAGTCTTTTGTCTTTTTTTGCTGCGTCTATTACGGTCAGTTCAGACCGAGACGCGACGCAAAGCAACGTGACGCAACGATACTTCAAATGTGTATCTTTTCTTGTCGTAAATAAGGTTAGCTTTTGAGTCGCTATTAAAATGCAGCGCGGTGGCGCGCTGCCCCGCGCCGGTTTGTGACAGGTGTATCTTTTCATGTAGGAAATAGAGTTCGATTTTGAATAGCTCTATTGAAATGTGCGCGCAGCGTCACGTTTCGGTCTGAGCCGACCCTAAGGCTGCTTTTCCACCAGAGATGCGCTATGTAGCTGTGCTGCGAGGATGTAAAAGCTGAGCTACGAAACTGTGTGACCGTTTCCACTGATGCTACACTATGTAGCTGCGCTATGAAGATGCGTAGCTGCGCTACGAAGACGTGCTGTCACAAGGTAGCTGCGCTATGAAGATGCGTAGATGTGCTACGAAGATGTGCTGTCACAAGGTAGCTGCGCTATAAAGATGCGTAGCTGCGCTACGAAGATGTGCTGTCACAAGGTAGCTGCGCTATGAAGATGCGCAGCTCGAGCTATGCGATGTATCGATACTAGGGAAAACGACCCATAGCACGCATCCACAGCACGCAGCCTTAGCACGCAGCCACAGCACGCAGCCATAGCACGCATCCTTACATATAAAAAACACAGCTTAGTTGAATCCGTTTCCACCAGTGCTGTGCTATGTAAACCAGTGATTGGTGGATATCAAACGCATCCGCAGCAACGTAGCATAGCGCATCTCTGGTGGAAAAGCAGCCTAAGTCTTAGTTTCGTGGCTCTAGGACAAACTTTTTGTCGCTTAGATGTCGGTAAAGGATTGAGGTTCTAACGCTCAGCTTTTCGTTATAAACGACAGTTATTTTTGGTGTATTTTGTTTTAAGGTGGTTGGGTGAAAATAAGTTGTTATTTCTCACTAGCTGTTGCCATCGTCGCCCGCTACAATTTGAAAATTATCCCAGCATAACATAAAATCGGGATAAAAACTTTCCTTTGTGTTAATCCAGGTTATAAACTACCTGTGTACCACATCCAAATCAATACAATGAAAATACACAAACACAAAATCACAAAATTTCGCATTTATAATATTAGTAAGAAGATTTCTGATAATCTGTTTTCAATTTTAGAAAGCAAATGGAGAAAGGTTTACCCGATTAGGATTATTATTATTTATGAAGATCCACAATTAAGCATATTTTTTTCAGTAAGTTAGGGATCCTTTTTCATTCTAGCTAGGTACATTTTAAAGCAAAATATTTGTAGCGTCCACCCACAAACGAAACTAAGTAGGTGTACACTTCATGTGAAAACCGATATTTAATCCCAAGTCAAACAATTCTGGCTTGATTACAAACAAGGTATTATTGTGCAGCTTCTAAAGCTGGATCGCCCACGCGATTCTGCCCACAGATTGTCAATAGATACTCTCGAAGCCTCGATAAATAGCTATGGGGTTCTAAGAAATCAGTTTTAGAAAACATTGCAGAGTAATCCTGCTGAAAGAAATAATTATTTTTCATTGATAAATAATTTGATAGGAACACAGATAACAGATTTTCAATGATTACTGATACTGCACTACAGAGCAGTGGTGCGGGCCACCACTGCTCTGTAGTGCAGTGGTATCGGCCCCGACTCACGAGTTGTAGGTCATGGGTTCGAATCCAGGCAGCCGCATTACTTTGTGTAATTTATTTCAACACCACTGCTCTCAAAACGGTGAAGGAAAACATCGTGACTAAACCGGCCTGTCCTAGAACCAAAAAAAATTCGAAGACATGCGACATCCACCAACCCGCACTGGGCTCGCGTGGTGGATTATGGCCCACTCCCTCTCTCAGAGAGAAGGCCTGTGTCCCAGCAGTGGGAACATTTATAGGCTGATGATGATGACTGATACTGCTAGCCTTCAACATCCCATACTGTTTAAAGGTCTCTGACTTCCAGTATCTTCGATCCAGGTCCTAGTAGGACCACAGGTCGTAGGCATAGTTTCGGGAGGTACCTGTGCCTAAGGAGAAAGGAGGAAACGCCTGGGTGTCACCACTGCGAAGATCGCCCGGAGGACACAGTAGAGCATACGGTGCAAGACTGCCCAGCTTGGGCAGAGCACCGACGTGTCCTCACGGCGGCGATAGGCGGAGACCTCTCGCGCCCGGCATTGGTTGCGGCCATGCTGCGGGGCGAGACGGAGTGGGAAGCGGTCGCCTCCTTCTGCGAAGCAGTCATGCTCGCGAAGGAGGAGGCGGGCCGCGTGAGGGAGAGGACAATGTCCTCCCTCCGCCCCACCCGCAGTGGTTTACACCCACGGCGACGGACGCAAGACGATCTCCGGCCTCCGTAGGCGCAGGCATGCGGGCGGCGAGTAAAGGGCAACTCGCTGCCCGACCATGGACCATGCCCGGGTCGACGTCGCGTTGTGTTCCACGCGCGCCTCAAAGAGCGTCAGCAAGATGACGGGGCCCCCCTCTAGAGGGCCGAAGCCTGCCGGGGTCGCGGGACTTATCTCATTACCGTGACCCCGGAATATAAAGGGCTATTGAAGGACACCGTGGATTTTAGTCAGTACAAGTCTGACAGTCCCTCCCGCCCTGCCCGGGGTGGGACTCATTTGATGATTTTACCACGATAAAAAAAAAAATAAAAAAAAAAGGTCGTAGGCATTGTCCAGCTTGTCTCTCAATCTTCTATGCGATCTTCTGCGACCTCTTCTTGCTGTGACATGACTCCAGAAAGTTGTTATTTTGACTCACACCTCATTAGGCATGTGACAGACGTGGCTGGCTCAGTCCCATTTCAGCTTAGCGGTTTATTGAGCAAGTTAAACAACAAAGTTGTTTTCTTCTTTATTTCTTTATTATTTAAATCTAGCTTGTCGCATTTTTCTCTCTCCTGAAAGGAGGCGTATGTAGATGATAGAAAAACAGCAATGAAAATGCAAAAATAAACATACAGACACATATTATAAGCTATTACTCAGCGATAGTACAGTCATAGCCTATCTCTGTTTAAGCAGAGCGCGGTAAAACAATGGTAACTCTTTGTATTTGTAGTCTCGCTTGGCGCAATGAATAACTGAAGGAATATTGTTCATAGTTTACGTAGTGAAGGGAAATGCAGAAGGATTACTTGAAATAAATATGTGACAATAAACACCCACTTAGTATAAAATATAGACTACCAGGTATAAAAGCTTGCTTACGTTCTCGGAGCTGTGCAGTTAAAATTATAACTTAAGGGTGGCCTAGTCGGTGAGACGAACTCGTTGGTGGGCGGGATTAAAATGCATGTTATTTCATCCAAAATCACGTACCAATGAGATGGATGAGCTGTAAGAAGCTAGGGCACCTACGCACACATACTCCAACCTGCGACTGACTTATACATGCGTGATTTCATTGGTAATGGACTACTGCAACTTTTCAAGAGACCTTCGGGAGTTTGGATGTTATAATAAAACTACTGAATGTATCTGTTCAAAATAAAATAATTTATATTTTTGAACAAATTATATGTATATCCCTGTATGGTAATTATTTTACAATTTACCGTCTTCTTTTGTTATTTATTTCCCCCCGAAAATGCGTTAAAATTAGTCTTAAAATAAGGAAGTTTCGACACCCACAACACATGATAGATGTTTTTTTTTTACTTTTTGTTTCCATAAAGGGCTAGATAACGATAAAATGAATGTGAATCATTGTTTATTCTGAATGTAAACCGTCAAATGTTGGAGTAATCACCAAACTACGTTTGTATGGAAGAATGACCGACTAGCGTACCCTTTTTTTTTTTTTTTTTTGCGTGGTAAAATCATCAAATGAGTCCTCCCACCCCGGGCAGGGCGGGAGGGACTGTCAGACTTGTACTGACTAAAATCCACGGTGTCCTTCAATAGCCCTTTATGTTCCGGGGTCACGGTAATGAGATAAGTCCCGCGACCCCGGCAGGCTTTGGCCCTCTAGAGAGGGGGCCCCGTCATTATGCTGACGCTCTTTGAGGCGCGCGTGGAACACAACGCGCCGTCGACCCGGGCATGGTCCATGGTCGGGCTGCGAGTTGCCCTTTACTCGCCGCCCGCATGCCCGCGCCTACGGTGGCCGGAGATCGTCTTGCGACGTCCGTCGCCATGGGCGTCCACCACCGCGGGTGGGGCGGAGGGAGGACACTGTCCTCTCTCTCACGCGGCCCGCCTCCTCCTTTGCGAGCATGACTGCTTCGCAGAAGGGACTAGCGTACCCTTAAAATAAAGATGGGTTGCTATAAACTTCGTTCAGCCATTATATTTTCCCACGAGGGACTGTCAAATGCAAGATGTAAAATCGAGCTCAGCGAGCTCGAAACTTGAATTTCCCTGGAATACCTAAGTTACATTTTCTTTAATCAGTTGATGCTTGCTTTTACTATCCCTAGCAAATTAAGTCATTTCAATTACTCATTAGCTTTAGTATTATAAGCTAAATTGTATTTTTTATGATGTAACTATATTAGCACAAATCACACAACAAAAAAAAATAAGAAGAAGGTTGATGCTTATAGAAACTTGGGGATCCAATAGTCGCGAGGCCCTGGGTACATGCCCAGAAGATAAGATCACCCTTTATGTAGCTACTAGTGCTAATATACTAGCCCAGTCAACGAATGCTCAAAATAAGGCATAGAGGGAAAGTCTTGGAACACAATTTTTGACTACGCAACTTTGTTTGGACTAGTAGGAGGTGAACATATCAAAAGTCCCTGCCCCTAGCCCTTGAGCTTTCGGGGACGTTTGAAGGTACCATTTTTTGGTTTTCCGCTTATATCTCGGAAACCACAAAGTTCAAGGGCTAGGGGCGGGTATGTTCACCTCCTAACTAGTCCAAAAAAAGTTGCGTAGTTAAAAATTGTGTTCCAAGACTTTCCCTCTATAATTGTTCGTTGACTGGACTATACGTCAAAAATACGATTTTCTATTATCAAAAATGCTTGATCGGTACAGTGGCAGTTTTCTTAGCATTTTGATTGCTACAAACCTTCTGCGTTTCTCTACAGAGGACACATCTGTTTGAATGCTGTAAAGTGTTTTGCGTTGGCGTTAGGTGTTCACTGAATGTATGTTCTGTTCGTGTGTTTTGATTTTGTGTACATCTGTGTCGGACGAGTGCCAGCGATGAAAGACTTAGCTCTGTTAGTTGGGTCGGTTCACGAATCGTTGATAAATACTAGTAGTATTGCTTTTTAACTGACATGGTAACTAACGCTGTTATTAGAACTTTAAACGAGATATTACAATGTTTATTATCATTTGTAGTGTTACAAACGAAATGACTGCGGATGAACATGGGAAATATCTTGCTTTAAGTTCTAATGTTAATTTTGGGGACTCTTATACCAGTTATTTCATATAATATTGAAAAAGACTATCAGAAAAAAAAACCTATACTACACAAATCTCGTAGCTGGTTTCACAAATATGGAAAAGGAAAACACTGGTACACATCAACGTACAACTGTCATTTGAGCAACAGAATGACGATGTGAGCCCTTAGCCCTGTTACACGAGTTTTCACTATTTTACTTTACAGCGTCTTTCAAGTATTTACAGCGTTTCTTGTATGGAAAAATGGAACCGCGCCTCTGGTGTACGAAGAAGGAACTAATTTTTTTTGTCAAATTGAAAATGTTAAAATTCCAGTTTACTTTACGTCACAGTAACTAAAAACTCATGATAAGGCCTGTGACTTTCAATTTAAAGTACGCAGTAATTACTGAAATACGAACCAAAATAATCTCCTTGTTATTAAAATATTTTTAAACCGCAATTTTGTGACGCCGCCGCCGTTTACTCCTCTATACTGTAACGTACCATGCTATAGAATCTTTTGTTCGACGATTCTTAGACCCAGGCTCTCAATTTCGCGAAGTAGGGTGAAGTTACAAATTATCGTCCGTCCGTTAATTGCTCCGCCCTTCCTTACATTTTGTTCATCCAGCCTTTTAATTTAACTGAGCCATAAATTATATCATTAACTAAATTACTTTCGACATTATTAATTATTCTTTCTAAGTGAAAATGTTACTTGCAAGCATTTTAAATTGGACATGGGAACCTGCAAACTGGTGTTGTAGTTTTGTGAAAAATTTAAATGAGGGTCAAATTAAAAAGCTTTTTTTCAGTTGTTTTAAAGCATGTCAGTTAGTATATTTATAATTATGGGTGTTAAAATAATTAGAGAGTCAATATGAACTATGTGTTGGCGTATTCGCCGTGTGTTATCAACTGAACTGACTTTTAAAAAAAGAGCTTTAGAGCAGTGGTGGCCCAGTGGTATCGGTCCCGACTTACGAGTTGTAGGTCGTGGGTTCGAACCCCGCCAGGCGCATTACTTAGTGTAATTTATTTCATCACCACTGCTCTCAAAACGGCGAAGGAAAACATCGTGAGGAAACCGGCATGTCCTAGAATCAAAAAATTGAAGACATGTGACATCTACCAACCCTTATGACCCACTCCCTCTCACAGAGAGGAGGCCTGTGTCCCAGCAGTGGGAACATTATAGGCTCATGATGATGATGATGACTTTAAAAAAATGTACATTTAGTATCTTTTGTCCCACAACTTTATACATATTAAGGTATATCATTATATATTTCCTTTTCCTTAATCATAATATTGTCAGCTAGCCTTCTTTTATTTATGCTATGGGTTGGCCTTCTATCTCCAGTGCCATTATCACACTAACACCTTTTAAGAAAAATAATATTTTAGGAATAAAACCTCCACAGCAACATTTTTTTTAGTCCTTTATCATCACACACAGACTCCACTTTAACATTCGTCTGATCCTTTTATTCCAGTTCAGACTGTAATCCGGTCTAGACAAACAGATGGAGTCTCCTAGTCGGAATATGTCTCACTAGTTCTGATAAATGGTCCTATTTCAGACTAATATCTGTGAATATGCTGTACTATTATTTTGAATAGAAAAATTGAATGTGTTTGTACGAAACAAAGTGGAATAATTTTGACAGTTTAAATTGGTTAACGTCTGCAGTTGAAGTTGAGAAATTGGTTCATATTTTGTGATGATAGTTTATGGCTAAAGTAATTGTTTGCATCTGGTTCTAAGTTATTACACCTAATTTTATAGAATATGAGATTCTAAAATTAGATTCTATTAATAACAATCAAAACATATGGAATTAAATAGAGTTACGACTTTAGAATAATGTAAACTTACCAAAAAAGTATGAACAATAACAGACATAGCAAGTGAAATGCATGCGTTGAATGGCTATACTAGTGTTTGGCCATAGACAGCGAGCGAGCCTTTTTACCCGACTGCGCGACGCAATGGAGGAGAACGACTCACAGTCGGGGCCCATTCAAATTTTACCAATCAAATCTTCCCAAGGGGCCCCGACTGTGAGTCGTTCTGTTCTGCTTCTTCCTGCTGTTCTGTTGGGCTTGTTTCTTTCTTTTTAGTTTTTATTTAAGTTATTTTTTTCACGTATTTTTTAAAGTTAGTTTTTACGTAGTCGGGTTTTTTGTTTTTCTTTAATTTTTTAAGCGTCATAATCAAATTATCGTAATTATTTCAGCCCTAATGACCACTGCTGGAACCCCTCATTGTCGCCAGGGCAACTGATAGTATACTTCTCTTCTTCTTCTTCTTCCTGCCCTTATCCCATTCTACTTGGGGTCGGCGCAATACGTTTTCTTCTTCCATTCTCCCTTATCAGACGTAATAGTATCATTTACTCGTTTTTAATTCATATTATTCCTTAGACAATCTATCCATCTTTTCTTTGGCCTTCCTCTTCCTCTCCATTTATCAACATTCATACTCATCACTATATGTAGCATACTTCTCATATCCAGAAGATTTCCTAAGCCTTCACCTAGACATCGGTCTACCTTAATATTCTAATCGCGTACAATAACAAAACGTTTTCATTACTACTTATCAATATTGTTTCCTTATCGCATTTCAAAATCAATTTATTTAATTTAATCGTATTTTCATGAGGGATGTGTTTGTAACTAACAGGCATGATTCGTCAATATAAATATTTTTTTTCGACATACCTTATTCCTTATCTTTCTGCGTCTTCATAATTTTGAGAACAGTGGTGATGAAATATCGTACATTAAGTAAGGCGGTTTTTATACGTATCATCTCAAAATTTGGAAGCGGTGTGGTTCTTTTTTACCTTATTATACAGGGTGTAATTAGACACATCACAAAGTCGTTAACTACGCATACTGTACATCTAACTAAGTAGCTTTACGCTAAAATTATCGCTGGGAATCGACTTTTATTTTTAGGTATCAAAAAATAATAATAATTTTATTGCGCGCAATGTAATAGCGGCCATACACCATACTGCCTATCGTACAATCGGCATGACGCTACCGATTTGATCAGTTAGATTTGACCGTGTGTGGGCGTGGAATCCATCAAATTGGCATGACAATAGGCTTGATCATGCCGATTTGATCATGCCGATTTGAAAATGCCAATTTGATCAAATCGATTTGATCAAATCGGAATGATCAAACTTCAAATCGGCAGCAGTGATACCAACTTAGCAACTTTATAGCTAGATCTAGCTAATAGTCGGTAGCTACTTTTTAATCGACGACCTAAAAAAAAGGAGGAGGTTCTCAATTCGAAACGTATATTTTTTGGAACGAAGTTCCTTATGGCGCGTTGCGAAAGGGGGCTAGGCGGAAAAAATTATAACGACACTTTTTACAGACTGCGCGACGCAAAGGAGGGTAATGTGTGTATTACCATGGAATGGAATGGACTGGACTGTAATGGAGTGGAGTGGAGTGGAGTGGAGCGGAGTGGAGCGGAGCGGAGTGGAGTGGAGTGGAATGGAATGGAGGGTCGAAAATCGTCTGAACCTTTTTTAACTTGCTATCGTTAAGCAAGTTAAAAAAACAGGTTCAAGCGATTTTCGACCTTATTGACATTCAAAATTTAGTTTGTTTTTTCTCAGATTCTCGTTAGCTAACATTGCTCCTTCATTAAAATCCGGTGTTTGCATAAAATAATGTCAATAAAGTCGAAAATCGCTTGAAGGTCGGAAAACATTTGCTTAACGATAAGCAAATGTTTCCGACCTTCACTTGTATTACCAACTGATTCCCACTAGTGGGATAAATCGGCAAAAAAACAAGTCGGTAAAAAAGTAGCAAAAAGTTAAGCCACAAGTTTTATAAAATTGTAGTTGTCGGTCACCGAATAATAGCTAGATCTAGCTATAAAGTTGCTAAGTTGGCATCACTGCTGCCGATTTGAAGTTTGATCAAATCGATCGTCATGCTGATTGGACGATAGGCAGTATGGTGTATGGTGTATATGGACGAACTGCCAATTTGATCAAATCGATCGTCATGCCGATTGTACGATAGGCAGTATGGTGTATGGCCGCTATAAAGCAAACAGGTTTTGTGTCGTTGTGTGCGTAGGCGGGCGGCTTGACGCACACAAGCGCGCCTATGCTGGAACGCGCTGTGATAAGAACGTATCGACGTGCGTTCGTAAATATTTAGAAAAATCGAAAATTCAGGTAATGTTTGTTTGGAATTCGATTTCGTAAAAAAAAGTTTAAAAAAAATGCAACTTTGACCTTCAATATCTCGAGAACCCGTGCGTGGAGTCCCAGGTATAAGTAAAGGAAAAAAATGATCCAAATAATGGGTAGAATACGTGGCTTTCGGCTTCGTTAAGTGTCTTCTTACACCCGGTATGATACCGTTAAAAAAATGTGTGACAAAATTAGTTACCGTCCTACGTCTATCATCTTGTAGATTACTAAATTTTCAGATATTATTTCCATGTGAGCGCCGACGAAAAGTTGCTTCATCTGAACGCTTTTTACCCGACTGCGCGACGCAAAGGAGGGTAATGTGTTTATCAGTCTATGTATGTATGTATGTATGTATGTATGTTTGTTTCTATGTGGCGTTCTAGAGACCAAACGCGTAGGCCGATTTTGATAATTCTTACGTCAATCGATTCGTCTTAACCTTGCGAGTGTCACTAAAGACATGACAGTAATCAAAATTCACCACAGCGACAACCAGACGCCATATTGTCAAAATGAAAAAAATAAAAGTCGACGAACTATGTCAAGTGGGGTGTCGTTGAATAGGTATTTTAAAATCATCTTTAGGTTTCTTTTATCATTTTTCATTTTAAGTAATAGTTTAGGATATATACCGACTTAAAGTTGTTTAACAAAACAATCATTCTGGCTAATTTTCTTACTTATTGATTTAAGTTTTTATTTCAAGTATAAACGATATACAAAAAACAAAAAAAACAGTGAACAATGAATCGTAACTAAAAAGTGTAAAATAAAAAAAAATAATTTAAAGAAAAACAAAAAACCCGACTGCGTAAAAACTAATTTTGAAAAATACGTAAAAAAGTTAACTTAAATAAAAACTAAAAAGAAAGAAACAAGCCCAACAATACAGCAGGAAGAAGCAGAACAGAACGACTCACAGTCGGGGCCCATTTAAATTTTACCAATCAAATCTTCCCAAGGGGCCCCGACTGTGAGTCGTTCTGTTCTGCTTCTTCCTGCTGTTCTGTTGGGCTTGTTTCTTTCTTTTTAGTTTTTATTTAAGTTAACTTTTTTACGTATTTTTCAAAATTAGTTTTTACGCAGTCGGGTTTTTTGTTTTTCTTTAAATTATTTTTTAAACCTTTTTTTCGAGCATCGAGTATGCTCGAAAAAAAGGTTTAAAAAGCGTAGGTGATTTATAACTGAATTAAAAAAATAAACTAAAAACCAGATATCTTAAGGTCATTGAGTTTGCTCTAAACACACGAAACAATTGAAATTTTCTTCTTGTAAACAGCAAAATTGATAGACACTCTTAAGTGCCCGCCGTTCTTCAAACTCAAATAAATCAGTGCCAATATCACTGAGCGTCCACCATTTCTCAATAAGCAAGTTCCTAAAACAATAATATGGTAATTCCTCCAGCCCTTCAGATTAATTGAAGAAGATTTAATTAATATTATTACAAGTCACAATAGCTAAGCGTTTGACCTTATCTTAGTGTTCCAATATTCTACAAATAGTTCTGACAGACACAATTAATAAATAGCTCTTAGCTTTAATGGATGGAATTAATCGAAATTGAAACAAAATATTTATCTTGAAGAGCAATCGATGTTGGAATAATAGAAGGAGATTAATTGGTTGATAAAAAGTGGTCACATCGGGTTGTTGTAAGTTCGCCACAAAATTAATTCCCCACGAAAAAAAGTATGTATAACATTAGCCAAAAATATTTGTGTTTTTTTAATTTTGAAATTTTGAAATTCTCCCCATTTCTTTTTTCCGCACGGATAGCAGAACAATAGGCTATTTGACACTATTAATATATCACAAATCTAATTAGTCCGGCATTTAGAGTTTTGAGAAATAACGGATAAGTGTTTTTTCTTTTGTAAATTCAATGAACATTTACCAAGATGTAACGCATCGAAACTGGACGAGTGGGGGCTGGTGACGTCAGAATTCAGTAGAAATTGTGACGTAGTGCCAATTTGGAAAGCGTTGTATCTCCGTCAATTTTGGCAGTCGTACAAAAAGAAAAAATACCAGGCGAATATTTTTTGATAATCTTACTGACGGACTAAAGTTTTTTTTTGTCAAATAGCCTATTAAATAATAAAATGCAGCACAAAACTACCAAAAACGGGGACACAATGTGGAATCTGAACAGAAAGTACTAGGAGAGCAGGATCAAAACTTTTTTCGTGGGGAATTATTTTTGTGGCGAACTTGCAACAACGCGTAACATCATTTTCATCATCATCAGATGTTCACCACTGGACAAAGACCGCCACGCCGAACGTCAATCCGTTAATTGCATACATTAGTTCGTACCGTCATCTGTCCGCCCGTGCCCCCGGGGTCGCGGTACTATCAGGTAACCGTAAAGGGCTATTGAAGGACACCGTGAATTTTAGTCAGTACAAGTCTGACAGTCCCTCCCGCCCTGCCCTGGGTGGGGACTCATTTGAAGATTTTACCACGCTAAAAAAGAAACGTCAGTCCGCACAGTGAGAGACTTTACCGTCGTCGCGTCTTTCGGTTCATGATCGCCAATTGAGAACTTTAGTTCCCCATCGGTTGTCAGTTCTACGAGGAGCGATGTGGCTTGCCCATTGCCATTTAAATCTGAAAATTTCAAGAGCTGTGTCAATGACTCTTGTTCTTTCTTCTGCGAATCTGCGCACAGCATGGAGACTACGAAGATGAATAATAAATCATTTTGCAATTCCTTAATCATTTTGCAATGCAACATATGCTGGTATGGGCCTCCCCCATTATGCCAAACTTTCTAGTTTTGCACATCCGTAATGATCATGTTTACCATAAAATAAGAATTTGTAACCCATCCACAGATTGATCTGAGCAAAAGCAGCTTAACGCTCTATACTTTACTACAATTCAAACACGATGTACTCGTATTATGGCCGTAGAATTAAAAACAATTTGCGTCTAAACATAAGATTCAAATTGCATTAGTTTAGAACATACCTTGGTTTTATTTTATTTCTTTACAATTTAACTTGACTACAGAGCACTTTATTTCTATTCTAACATAATTTATAATTAATATGTACACACTTTTATATCATGCGTCGTAAACAACAAGCCTTCCTTTATCTATGTATGTTGTGCCCGCTCCAACTCGTAGCGGCCTACGCGGCGTAGCAGTGGCTCTACGAGATCCGCCGGCTACGGACGTCTACGGCTACGCGCCGCGTCCTCGGAAATTTTCGACTATGGACTGATTCGAGTTTCTATTATCTTGTGCTACTGTGACTTCAGTATATTTGTTCAGCCGGTTGAACAAATATTTGTCTCTGACTCTATTTATTTTGTCGAGTTTTCTTCGCGGACCGTGTATTCAGAATTAAAGGACTTGTCAGTTTTATTTTGTTGAAGAGTGAACTTTTTTATTGGTTGGTTGAGGAGTTGGAATTTTTCGAGAGGTGTAAGTATTATTTTTAATTTTAAGTAGTTTAATGTTTAAAGAATTTTTCTTTAAGTAAGAATTTGAGACAAAAGATGACTATTTTTTAACAAATTACTGCAATATCCGTGAAGTAATATGCCTATAGTGGTACTTGTACATGGGTTCATGGAAGGTCCCAGATTCGAGTGCCCACTTACGTTCCTCCAAGAAGCCATTGTCCGGTGACCCGATAGGAGCCTACCGTGGTTAACTGAAAAAGGTTTTTACGCATGAAAAGGAAGGTACTTCGAAAAAAATATATTCGTATTTGGAAATCGAACCCTTCAGTTTGAAAGGATCCATTTTAATTGGTACATCTTCAAGTTTTCTATCGTTGTTATGAGAAAAGGGGTGGTCTAGTGCAAATGGCCGTAACTTTTGAGTAGCAGGTTTGAACTCGGCCTAGCACTTTTTGTTATACATCATCAATTATTTCAAAAGAATTATTAAAAACATTTGAATGCGGACAAAATTATGACATGACGGATCATGCCATCTTCACTGGGCCTCAGTCAATGACTTATAGCCACCTGGATTTCACGTCGAAGAAGCCTGCGTCCCAGCGGTGGGAACATTGCCGTTAATGCTATGGAATATTTCGTACCGAAATACAAACTATTCTTCATCGCAACGCTGCTGCCCAAAGTTCTTTTCATAAAATGATTTTAATTTCCATGATTTCTTCATTTCGTATTTATCTCAACAGTTTCCCACATATATCCCTTTTTTCTTTTGGGTAGTAAAATCATCAAAATATTCCTACTGCCCTGGGTGAAGTGGAAGCCTACTTCATTCCACTGCTGGGTTTGCCCAGCAGTGGAATGAAGTAGGCTCGTCGTCGATCGTGAAAACTGGAAGTCATGGGGAGAGACCTTTGGGTCTCTCCCCATGACTTCCAGTTTTCACGATCCAGGGCCAAAGTGGACCACTGGTCATTGGTTTTATCCAGCTCATCCCGCCATCTTCTACGAGGTCTGCCGCGACGCCTTCTGGCTATGTCAGGGCTCCACAAAGTGTTTTTTTGGCCCACAGCTCATTGGGCATGTGGCAGACTTGGGTGGCCCAGGCCCATTTTAGTGTAGCGGAAGAAAGAACTTTTTTTTTTTTTTTTATCGTGGTAAAATCATCAAATGAGTCCTCCCACCCCGGGCAGGGCGGGAGGGACTGTCAGACTTGTACTGACTAAAATCCACGGTGTCCTTCAGTAGCCCTTTATGTCCCGGGGTCACGGTAATGGTATAAGTCCCGCGACCCCGGCAGGCTTTGGCCCTCTAGAGAGGGGGCCCCGTCATTATGCTGACGCTCTTTGAGGCGCGCGTGGAACACAACGCGCCGTCGACCCGGGCATGGTCCATGGTCGGGCAGCGAGTTGCCCTTTACTCGCCGCCCGCATGCCCGCGCCTACGGTGGCCGGAGATCGTCTTGCGACGTCCGTCGCCGTGGGCGTCCACCACCGCGGGTGGGGCGGAGGGAGGACATTGTCCTCTCTCTCACGCGGCCCGCCTCCTCCTTCGCGAGCATTACTGCTTCGCAGACGGAGGCGACCGCTTCCCACTCCGTCTCGCCCCGCAGCATGGCCGCAACCAATGCCGGGCGCGAGAGGTCTCCGCCTATCGCCGCCGTGAGGACACGTCGGTGCTCTGCCCAAGCTGGGCAGTCTTGCACCGTATGCTCTACTGTGTCCTCCGGGCGATCTTCGCAGTGGTGACACCCAGGCGTTTCCTCCTTTCTCCTTAGACACAGGTACCTCCCGAAACTTCCGTGTCCGGTGAGGACCTGCGTCATGCGGTAGGTCAGGACGCCGTGACTCCTATCCAGCCACTCCTCAAAGAGGGGTCTTACCGCCGCGATTGCGGCGTGCCCGGGAAGAAAGAACTTAACTTTACTCTTAACTCTTTTAAGACTCTAACCCCCTTATTAGCGTTTTTGCCATACCTATTATTGGAATCAAATATAGCAGCTCACAATTTAGGACCCATTAATATTAGTAGTCATTTTTACCCGTGGTGCAAGGCAACTGGGCTTCTCCTAGTTGTAATGTCCCTTTGTGCCTATTGGCCTTGCTTTGTTCTGTCTCCTGCTTGCATGGAGGGAAGTGGAAATATATTTTTCCTACTCCTCCACTATTCTTTTCTGATTAATTTCGTGCAGGATCCAAGACAGGTAAATTCATTCTCCGGGACACGTCGAGCTTCATTGTCTCGGCGCTTTTCTGGTGGTTGCCACTGTTGATTCTGGCGGGTGGTGGGTTTGTCCCAATAACAACCCCCTTATTAATAAACGTGAACTAAAGTTACGCAAAGGTTAATCCTTAATAAAATTATGGTTAATCCGAAGTTTTTTTTTTCTTCTTTGGCAACCGAGTCGACGTCGGCTAACTGTGCCAGTGTCAATCCGAAGATTATCCTGGTAGTAACTTTAGTCCACGTTTATTAATAAGGGGGTAGATGATTAAAAATCTACCGTGTTCCGTCAAAATAGCCCTATGCGCTCTAGGGTCACGGGTACCTTTACATACGGTCCCACCAAACATACCTGGGTATTAATTGTGTATTCCATGAGGTACGTGAGGATTCCCTATCATAACAAGGATATCCTTTAATCCGTCACACAAATCCATTATCCGTGTTACCTGTTACTTTAAGAGCTCTTGGGATAGGATCAGATGGGTACTATCTTCATTCAATTATGTCGTAAGCAGCTTACTTTGTGTTTTGATTTGATGGATATGGGATTCAAGTTCTGGGATTAGAATTACATCTATGCTACTGTGGTATGAAAGATAGATACATACTAGCCTTTACAAGCGGTTTCGCCCGCTTTAAATTGTCCCACGGGAAGATACAATTGCGATAAAAATTATGATTTGTGTTAATCCAGGTTATTAAACTATCTGTGTGTCAAACATCCATATCCGTTTTCAATTTTGTTTTAAGTTTTACTTTGTATTTGTTTTTTTGTGCCCTGATAGGATCTACGACGCAACTTAGTTCTACGCCTTTCGTTAAAATCTAGTTTTATCTTGTGAAATGAAAGTAAATGAATACGAATAAATACTATGTTGTCAGATTGTGTCTGTCACTCAATAAAATTAAAAAAAACTCATCAACATATTTAGACGACTACAGGAAGTACAATAAATTGAAATATGTTGAAATGAAAAAAAGACGAAGTTATTTCTGAAATATGTAATAAGAAACAGAGAGATAACGAAGGAGAAGACATAAATGAATTGGGATAAGGGCAGGAGAATAATTAATCTAAGCTAAAAACTGACGGCAAAAATAGCATAGTAAATAATTTAGAGCCATGGTATAGTAGCGACCCCGTTTTATTACCGGCAGGTCATGGGTTCTAAGCCAAGCGCGTTACTTTTGCTCTTAAGTATAGAGCTTCTGCATCTGCAAACAGCTTTGTGTTCATGCGGTAGATTTAATTAATTCTTTCATAGTTTCAGGGAAGTCTCTGTGTCCCAGCAGTGGGATAAAAATAGTCTGATTATGATTTTATGATATATCATTTTAAATACACCTGTCACATCACGAATCGTTAAGGTAACTTAATAACCTGTCAATCATTAACTGTAGTGATCAATTAGCAGGGCGGCCATTTTGAACAGCTGACGATGTTAACGAGTTGATAAAATAACAAATAAACTGGTCATTAATTGTCATTAAAACGTTGAATAAAAAAGGTTTCATTCTTATGTACTCGTATTTATTGTATGGAGGACAAATTAGTGGAAATTATACTCTTCGGAATACAATAATTGGGAATTGTTACGTTCAGAGGACAATTATGGACAAACAGGCTTTTGTGTGTCCCTTAACTGTTCCCCATCATATTATTTTATGTAAAAGGAATGAGCCTATAAGCATCTACAGGATGTCATCTTCCTCTGTACCGAAATTCATCAAATTCGCTTTAGAGATTTAGACGTGCAAGTGCAATAAACAAACTTACTTTTGCATTTAAAATTTAACTGGCTATTAGGATTGTTCGTGTTTTTTTTTTTTTTTATCGTGGTAAAATCATCAAATGAGTCCTCCCACCCCAGGCAGGGCGGGAGGGACTGTCAGACTTGGACTGACTAAAATCCACGGTGTCCTTCGATAGCCCTTTATGTTCCGGGGTCACGGTAATGAGATAAGTCCCGCGACCCCGGCAGGCTTTGGCCCTCTAGAGAGGGGGCCCCGTCATCTTGCTGACGCTCTTTGAGGCGCGCGTGGAACACAACGCGCCGTCGACCCGGGCATGGTCCATGGTCGGGCAGCGAGTTGCCCTTTACTCGCCGCCCGCATGCCCGCGCCTACGGTGGCCGGAGACCGTCTTGCGACGTCCGTCGCCGTGGGCGTCCACCACTGCGGTTGGGGCGGAGGGAGGACACTGTCCTCTCTCTCACGCGGCCCGCCTCCTCCTTCGCGAGCATTACTGCTTCGCAGAAGGAGGCGACCGCTTCCCACTCCGTCTCGCCCCGCAGCATGGCCGCAACCAATGCCGGGCGCGAGAGGTCTCCGCCTATCGCCGCCGTGAGGTCACGTCGGTGCTCTGCCCAAGCGGGGCAGTCTTGCACCGTATGCTCTACTGTGTCCTCCGGGCGATCTTCGCAGTGGTAGGATTGTTCGTGTTTAGAATAATTTTGTGGTGCATTTAATGGAATGTCATCGTTTGTAATATAATTGCAAATATGTATGCATTGAATGCAGTTTGGTTTACAATTTGCAGTGCAGATACTTTAGATTTCTATAGGTGTTACAAATGCAAATAAATGTTTACTATTGGTGGTATCATTGCATTTATATATTTGTTTGTTAGAGAGAAATAAGAGAAGAGAGAGATATGGGTACTACGTGTAAATGCTATGAGATAGAGAAATGTGCTATAAAATATTCTGTGAGACTATAACATGCACTTTCACTAGCTAGTGAACTAAACATAAAGCTAGTGAACTAAACATAAATAAGTTAGATGTAGGTATATTTAACATGATCTTAGCGAAACCAATGTCGCCAGAGGCTGCATTGGTATATTCATTGGTTAATTTGTAAGTTTGTTTGTAATTAGATTAGTATATGATGGAACTAGCGTAACATATTGTTAAAAGTTCCTAAAACAAATAAAGAAAAAAAAAAAACATGCACTTTCAGTGAATTTCAGCTTCTTCAGATATTGCTCCTCCTTTTTGTACTTCTGAGTTGTTTCATCCATACAATCAGTAACTTAAGCATATATTGGAAGAAAAAACCATTCAACTTTTCTCCAAATTCTCTAATTAAGAACACCTAAAGTAACATCCTTCTCACAAAAAACTACATCTTAAGACTAGCTCTTAAACTAACTACTGCTAACGAACAAGATTACTCTTCTCCGGTTCGAGATACGAAAATTAAGTGAAGCAAAGTCTTGACTTGAAGTTACAAAAAACTTTCAGTATGCGCTCGGAATAAAATTAAAACTCAAGTAGATACTTAACGAGGAGATACTCATTATATTCTTTCAAAAGTCTACGTTCTATGGGAAAACCCTAAAAAGACTTTTATAAATATCTATTTTATATAAACATCATATTTTTTTTTATGAAATGGGAGGGTTGCTTGATCTTAAGATGATCTTTACTGCTTTTTTCCTAACTGGCTCAAATTGTGATTAGGCGAAGCCAAGTGGTTTCACATTGGTCGAATATGATAATGATTCTATCGACACGCGAAAGATAAGAACAGCGTCTATTCATTACCATACCAGTATTTATTAGGTAGCGATGTTTTCTCATAATTTTGTGGTACTCTGAAATATAGGGGACAGTTTCAGAAAATCATTATCCTGAAATCCTAAAAAGGAGATAGGTAAGTAATCAATGTGTGAGCTGTGGTGGCCCAGTGGTATCGGCCCCGACTTACAAGTTATAGGTCGTGAGGTCGAACCCAGCGCATCACCACTGCTCTCAAAATGGTGAAGGAAAACATCATGAGGAAACCGGCATAATATCCTAGCACTAAAAATTTGAAGACATATGACATCCACCAACCAGCACTGGGTTCGCGTGGTGGATTATGGTCCACTCCCTCTCACAGAGAAGAGGCCTGTGTCCCAGCAGTGGGAACATTTATAGGCTAATGATGAAATTATTAGTTCTGTTCGTGTAAACCCATCCTATAGCTAGCACGCCATAGGTATGGCTTCATATAAAAGCTTCATCTTGTAAGATTTGAGAGTAACTAATGAAAAAATAGAATTCAAAGTAAATATAATTTAACATGAGGCGAACACTGAGCACTGGCATAAAATTGAAGCGGGTACTTAATTCCCTACAGTTAGCATAGGATTATCTGTTAGTAAGTACATCCATTAAAATCAGAGAAACCATACAAACTCCGTGACATTTATGATGTATGTTTTATTCTAGAGCGTTTTATATAAAACTATCACATGGATAGAACTTTACAACTTTTTTTTTTACGTGGTAAAATCATGGAACGATTCCTCCCACCCAGGGCAGAGCGGGAGGGACTGTCAGACTCGTACTGACTAAAATCCACGGTGTCCTTCACGTCACGGTAATGAGAAAAGTCCCGCGACCCCGGCAGGCTTCGGCCCTCTAGAGGGGGACCCCGTCATTATGCTGACACTCTTTGAGGTGCGCGTGGAACACAACGCGCCGTCGACCCGGGCATGGTCCATGGTCGGACAGCGAGTCGCCCATTACTCGCCGCCCGCATGACCGCGAACTTTACTTCTGGCACACGTGTATAAAAGTAGATTATTTGATTAAAATGAGTTCAATTAATATAATGTGCTGCGTTTCCTGCCAATTGTTAACAAACTGCTGGATGGTTCTGAAGGTGCCAAACTAAACCCAGTTTGGTACCGACTAAATTTAGATTGTCATCGACACGCTTAGAAAAAGAAGACGAGAAAATCCACTATTAACAATAAAAAAAAATCCTACCTGAAGCCTTCTCCACCGAGGTACCTCGATTTATCAATACATATAATAAAACAGTAAAAAAACTGTGTCTGTACATTGAATATATAAAAAAAAACTTTTTCAAAAAAAAAATGTAACCGACTTCCCACAAAAAAGTTCTAAATAACCTACAAAAAAACTTTTCTTTCGAAAGTCGGTGACTTTCTTTTTTATTTCATTGACTTTTTGTCACCGACTTTCGAAAGAAAAGTTTTTTTGTAGGTTATTTAGAACTTTTTTGTGGGAAGTCGGTTACATTTTTTTTGAAAAAGTTTTTTATTTTATCCTTTTTAGTTTCAATATTCAACCTTCTTACATGTACACTAAAATATTGTAATCCGTAGCACTGGTGATAACATCATCCATGTATTTACTCTTACACAATGAGCTAAAAATTAAAACTGCTGCACCAAACTAAATGAAAATTGTATGGGACCAAATGGCAGATAAAATATACTGTATCGAACAAAAAAAGAATCATCGAAATCGGACCAGAAACCTCGGAGTAATCGGTGTAGACAACGTTGAAAACTTTTTAGGTTTTCGTTGTTTTTTGTTGATTTTCCAAAAAGTGCTAGTCCGATTTCGATAAAATTTTAATGGGACCATTCGGGAAGTATACCCTTTCCAACAAAAAAAGATTTTTTCAAATCGGTTGGTAAACGACGGAGTTATGCCCGAACAAACATAAAAAAAAAATATAAACATCCGAATTGAGAACCTCCTCCTTTTGGAAGTCGGTTAAAAAAATAATAATTGAGGGGGGTTTAGAAACAGTAATAGAGCACGAATCCAAAAAAAAAACTTCTGTCTGTTTGTCTGTTTATCTGTTTGTCTGTGTGTCTGTTTGTTTGTACACGCTAATCTTCGGAACTACTGGACGGATTTGAATGATTTCTTTTTTGTCGTATAGATATTAAGTCGGGGCAACACATAGGCTATAATTTATCTTGAAAACTTGAACACCTGATGCAGAACCGCAACAGACCAGCTAAACTATAAGAGATACAAAAATGGCACCATAGCAAAAATTGTTCCACGTGATGAGCATTTTCTGCTGCGACAATAATTTTGAAGATCTGGAACACCTGATGTGGAACTCCAAGAGCCTAGCTACAGTAAAACATGTATAGGAATGACGTCTTAGCAAGAGTTGTTCAGCCTGATAAGCACTCTTTGTTGATGTATAAAAATTAAAGATCTGGATCACCTTATGTGGATTTCCAAGAGCCTAGCTACACTATAACATGTACAGGAATGACGTCTAAGCAAGAGTTGTTCAGCCTGATGAGTACTCTCTGTTGCTGTCTCGCGCATCCCGTTGATTTCCTGTCCCCGGGCACGACATCAGACGTTTCAGATCTTCGATTTTGACGACCCCGTTGTCGCTGGCATAAGCAACAGGATCCGTGTACGAAGTCGCGGGCAGAAGCTAGTTCTTTATAAAACCTTAATTATAATCTTATTCCTGAACAAAAGATAAGTTTGTCTATCATCAATTAGCGTCGGATCTTCTTAGTTCCCACAAGAACATCGCTTTTTAACCTCGTTTCTATATAATTGCCCGCAATATGCTATCGGCCGTGACCAGATCATGCTGCTTATTTATTTATATGCTGTTTCCTTGAGTCAAGAGAACTGTTTATGAAAATCGATGGGAGTGTGTTGGCATAGACTATGGTGTATAAAACATTATTTTTTGTTTATGCGAAAGCCGATACAACTGTCTAGTATTTTTATGTAAAGAATCTATGTACAAAATTTTAAAACAATACAAAAATCACAAAGTTATAAGCTTGTATATTACCCGGTTGTCGATGTCGGTTCAAAAACATGCTCATTTCGCGGTACACCCGCGTAAACCGCGTCTCCTGTGTTATACACTCGTGATAATAGTTTGGCAATAGGTACCTAACCGTACGGTGATTGTATTGTAATTAACTGGTAATAAAATTTAATTAAAATATTTAAAAATAAATATATAACATGGTGTAAAAATTATTGGAATCGAATCAGTTACTGATTCTGAACAAACTATATTCAGGTTTCGCATATACTAAAAATAATGTTGTATAGCTATGAATTAACTATTTAAAATATTATAAAATTAGCGTGAGTAGAACATGCGTGATGTTTGGTAATTCTCGTAATATAATATCGTAATAACAGGATAAAAAGTTAACTGTATGTTAATCTAGGTTGTAATCTAACTGTATACCAAATTCATCAAAATCATTTCAGCATTTTTTTTTGAAAGAGTAGCATTTAAAAATAAGAGTAAAGTTTTAAGAGCTTCTTTTACTTTACTGTTATTATTAAATGCGTTCAAATTATTCATTTACACAGCTGCCAACATCTAAAACTTAATAATAGATTACATAACATAGTAGAGAGAAAATTACTGAAAATACCACTAGGTATTAAAAAGTCCTGGTGGCCTACCATGAACTGTTAACGCGTTCCAGTTTAGGCTGTGGGAAAGAGATGGCGCTAGACGACTTGTATAGCTCTGTCTCTTTCCCACAGCCTAAACTGGATCGCGTTAAGAGCTTGTGGTAAGGCCCCAGGTCTTATTTTTCTCAAAAAAGAAGAGTATAAAGCTCGAATTAAGTTTCAGTACTTATACGTAGTGTACATCAGAGATAAATTAGACATTTTATCTCCCCAATATTGCTTATTTTTACCTTTTAGAAGAGTTAAATACCCGTGGGTAAAATTTTGGTGACTTTGCGAACTAGTAACTGAACTAAACATCTTTTTAAAACAAAACAAATCATACTTATATTCCTAAAGATTTTTTTTTATGAGGTACCGTCAGAGATACCATTTCCTATTGTTTATATTTCTGTCAAATTAGTCCCTACTGGTGGAGCGGGCGGGACTGTCAGGCTTTTACTGACTAAAAGGCCACTTGCTCTTTGCGTTCCAGGGCCACGTTATCCTTTTAAAACGGTTTCTTGACCTCCTAACCCTATTAGGCCTATTTTTACCAACTGTCCGGATATGATTAGTGATACTATCTTATCAGCGATGACCCGGTCAACCCGTAATTATGGTCGCCTTGCTCATCCTTTTGGGGTGAGACAAATAGCAATCGATATTCAACCTAAATGTTTGTAATTACAATTGATTTTCCTTTGTGACTTCAGTTGATGCACAGATATAAATTGTGGCTTTCTATTTGATACCTACTGTAGGTTCGTTTTGATCCAATTTTATTGAATGATTGAATAAAAACTTAACGACTCGCGTTTGAAATCGTTTTGGTTGATTTTAATATATTCTCAGTATACTATTTTGACTACTACGGTTGTATGACTGTATGTAGCACCTTATGTAGCTCTTAAACCGGTGAACTAATTTTAATTCCGTTTTTGTTTTTTAAAAGCAAGTTTTCTGCAATGGTAATGATTCATAGACACTTTCGTAATTTTGTATTTTAAACACTAAAAAAAAAACTTCTTAAAATACGTACAGCTCGTTATTCTTTTCAAATAAAAACTCCCACCGGGAATACGGCTTGATGTATTCAACAATATTCGCTCCAACAAGACCTATAAAATTCCAACGTTACGTGGTTTTCAGGAGCAACGTCTTTGATTGACAAGCTTAACGATGTAACAATGATTCCATAATGGTTCCGTTCTTCAGATGTTATCCTGAAAGTACCTGCCTCACATTGTAAATACATTATTTCTTGTAGAAACGTAAAGTCCCTGAAGAAATAAGGGAAATAATAATAATAATAATAATAATAATAACCTCGTCGCCAGGATTATCCACCAGCAACTTGCTTTGAAGTACAATCTTGTGGAATCGGAAGTGCCGTACTATAAGTATGCGCCCGACCCAGTTCTCGAAAATGGCAATATCTCGTTGTATTGGGATCGACCTATCATCACTGACAGGACTATTGTTGCCAATAAGCCTGACATTGTGGTGATAGATCGATCGGAGCGTCGCGCAATGATTGTTGATATAACGGTCCCGCATGATGAGAACCTCGTGAAGGCAGAAAAGGATAAACAATTCAAGTATCTTGATCTGGCCCGCGAGGTTGTTGACATGTGGGACGTGAATACAGCAGTCATTGTGCCGATAGTCGTGTCTGCCAATGGCTTAATTGCCAAGAGCCTCGAACAACATCTGAGGAGGCTCTCGCTTGGCAGCTGGATCAGGCGCCTGATTCAGAAGGCAGTACTTCTGGACACGGCGCGTATTGTTAGGAGGTTCCTCTCTCAGGAGCCCTGACCACCGGCGGCCCGGACCCTGTTCCCGGTGCTGGTGAACTGCTATTTTTTATATTTTTAAATGTTTTTTATTTGTTTTTTGTAAAAATATTTAAAAATGTAATTTATAAGTAAAAAAAATGAATAAAGAAATAATAATAATAATATTCCACAACTATCACACAACGCCATCTAGTCCCAAGCTAAGCAGAGCTTGTGTTATGGGTACTAGACAACTGATAAACATACTTATATATGTCGCAGAATCAACACAGAAGCACAACAATTTAGAATAACGCCATCTATTATCATGCTGCGGAATCAAAACAGAAACTCAATTTAGAATCTTTATTGATTAGTGTTAATTTAGAATAACGCCATCTGTCTCTCATTGGAGGAACTATGAAGTTAGATTTGACAGATAACGTTTAGGAATGCCAAGTGTAATAACACTTGGGGATGCTTAGCGTGGAGTAATGGCAACACCGAGCGAATAGTCGAGTCGAATATCGATTCAGAAGTTTAATCAGGTATTCGACGTTGACAGGTACTGAC
Organism: Agrotis exclamationis; assembly: GCA_950005045.1. Lineage (NCBI taxonomy): Eukaryota > Metazoa > Arthropoda > Insecta > Lepidoptera > Noctuidae > Agrotis > Agrotis exclamationis. Next base: position 1,336,162 of record OX465427.1, read on the forward strand.
GTTGACAGATATGTTGGCAAACCTGTGTGGGGTAGGCCACTTGGACGGATGGTTGAGTGAAGCGAACACTTTGAATCGGTCCGTCAAGCTGTGTAGACATCTTGGTCACGCCACGTCGTCCACGATAATCTTCCCGCGTTCCTAAGTTTTTAATCGAGCCATATCTCGGACATCCTTGATTATTTTGTAGTCAGTGTGTGTTAGCAAGTAATTAAAAGTGTTAACGAAGGTTTTGTGAGTGTTATTTCCAACATCGCGCCCCTTCTGATATCGATTCTTCGACATCAGAAGCGGGATGGACCACGACGACCCACGTGTTCGAAATAAAGACTATAGTGATGAAAAATGGCTGCGTTTGTTGGGAAAACAGAACCGCAATTTTCTGACACTGATTCAAGCCGTGAAAACACCTACTAAAGCCATGTGACGACGCTTTCGTTTACCGGATTTCGATCCTGAGAAACAACATATGGATGCACATGCTTGGGTGACGACTGCAGAGGTGTGCTTGATGGACCAATACCAACATGGCGCCCCGCTTATGGTCACTATAAGCCGCGCCTTGAAGGGAGGAGCTTCTACCTGGCTATCTACCGTGTCGTTTCCTGGGATGACATGGACCGAATTTAAGAAGTAAGCTGATGGACACGAAGGGAAGACCTACAACACCTACAGCATCATCGAGTGAAGTGACGCAGCAGCCGGCATCGAAGACCTTGGTGTGCTTCAAATGTGAGAAGCCAGGTCTCATAGCCGTGCGCTGTACGAGCAGTGGTGGCGGCTGTGGCAGCGGATCAGTCGACGGCACGGCGCGACGCGACGCGTCGATGTCTGAGTTGTGCAACCACCATGAGGCAGGATACAACACAGGTGAATTGTTTCATTTTTACTTACGATTCTGGTGCTGAATGCTCGTTGGTTAAAGAAAGTTTTGCATCGAAATTTTATGGTAAACGTGTTTGTAATGTTGTTGCTATGACTGGTATAGGTCAGACACGAGTATTCAGTCCAGAACAGATTTTATGTTGTGCAGTGATTAACGGGTGATCATCCTCTTTAAATTTTGTTACATTTTTTGCCCGACAATCATTTGCAATGTGATGTCATGTTAGGTAGCGAGATTTTAAATCAGAGTTTTTCTGTAAACATGCCGACATGTTTGCATGGCAACTGAGATTTTAAGTTAACGAAAGTCCTTTGTGTAAATTCAGTGAGGCATAATAGTGACAACGCATTTCAAATGGATTTAACTGCTATCGTGACGGCTTAATTTTCTTAGTTTTTCATTACCGTTTTGTCTACTGCGCGAGTGACTACAGGCCAGCTCAGTGCAGCGGCAACTGTATAGGATGTCAGTAGACGAACGTAGAGTTGTGTGCGACCGTGTGAAGGTTGATTCAAACGACTGTGGTACATGGCCTAGGGTAGTTGTTAGTAGCCTAGGGTACTTATTAGTAGCCTAGGGTAATTGTTAGTGGCCTAGGGTAGTTGTTAGTGGCCTAGGGTTGTTAGTGGCCTATGGTAATTGTTAGTGGCCTAGGGTTTTTAGTGGCCTATGGTAATTGTTAGTGGCCTAGGTTAGTAGTTAGTGGCCTAGGTTAGTAGTTAGTGGCCTAGGGTTTTTAGTGGCCTAGGGTAATTGTTAGTGGCCTAGGGTTGTGATTGTTGTATTTTCAATTACCTTTTCCCGATGTTTCATTTAATTGAAGGTTTTAATGATACAGTAGAGTTCTGGAATTTCCTTATTTTCGCCGACGAACTGAATCTAGAGTTTGGTCAGGAATGACCGAGTGAAACAGTATTCTGTCGTGGACTGTTTTGTGTTTCAGTGGGATATCCAGACCCGTGGCCAGCTACAACAAGAGCTGCAAGCGGTTTCTTTTATGAAGAGAAAGCTACCTAGCGATGACTGCGATGCCCCTGAAAAGTGCTGTGAAGCCTCTGAAGTGTTTTACCTGCCGCGGCGCAGTGAGAGCAGCAACGCCGACTCCGGGTCACCAAAGTCTATTAATGAAAAGAGGGTTGACCTGTGCCTCCTGAGCGCGTCAACTGGGACCCTATCCGGTGAGCAATTTTCATTTTGTTTACGACTCTGGTGCCTTGTGTTCTTTATGTTGACTATCGCTGGTTAAGCGTTAGTAGTGTAATCGCTGGTTAAGCGGATTACTTGGGCTTTCGCTGGTTAAGCGTTAGCTGTTGACTCGCTGGTTAAGCGTGTTATGATGTAGGCTTTCGCTGGTTAAGCGTTGGCTGTTTTATCGCTGGTTAAGCAAGTTATGTTGACTATCGCTGGTTAAGCGCTAGTAGTGTAATCGCTGGTTAAGTGTGTTAGACCCGAGTTCACCAACAGATGTTTAAATTTTTAACCGATGTTTAAACCTTAAACGCCTGTTTAACAATATTTTGCTGTTCACCAAGCACTAACCATCGTTTAAGACTGTTAAACGCCTGATTTACTTAAACGAAGTAGCGGACATAGTTTAACCATTGGTTATTTGCTCCCCAACGTTATTTCATTCGTTTTGAGGAGATAAAAATACAATACAAGACGCTTCGAACAACATTTTTGAAGAGAATAATGTGTTAGATGATTTAAGAAGCTATTGAGCGAATTTTACGCGCACCTCGTTTAATTCAAGTACACCGCAATTATTTCGAGGAAGATGACGAGAAAGCTTTCGGTACAAGATTCTGTTTATACCCACAAATATTATTGCCTTGGAATTGCTTGATTGAATTGACAGTAATTTGGATTAATAGTAAATAAATTCCTGCATGCAGCGTTTTAACTTTCACTTTCTTGGTGTCTTCCTTTTGTTTTGCCCATTCATCCCATTTATATAAAAAAAAGGTTCATCCTATTCATAAAAAGGTGGCTCGCTCGCAGATGTGGAATCGTTGACAAAGTAGGCACTTCATCTCATGATAGGCTGCCATTTTTGGATGTCAGTCGCGTAAAAGCAAACCTAAGCAGATACATGACCATCTTAACAAAGTAATGTTATACCATTCAATCATTTACGACCCATTCGTTCAAAAAACGCTTGTTTTATTAACCGTTCCTTACAAATGGATGGTGAACATTAAAAAAACGCGGTTCGTTTAAACAACTGTTAATTGTTAACGCGGCGGTTACGTAATCAATGGTTACGTTGTAGTTGGTGAACTCGGGCCTTAGTGTGGGCTTTCGCTGGTTAAGCGTTAGCTGTTGAATCGCTGGTAAAGCGAGTTATGTCGACTATCGCTGGTTAAGCGTTAGTAGTGTAATCGCTGGTTAAGCGGATTGCGTTGGCTGAGCTGGTTAAGCGAAAGCCAACGTAAATTCAACAGCTAACTGTTGAATCGCTGGTTAAGCGTGTCATAATGTGTGCTTTCGCTGATTGGGCGTTGGCTGTTGAATCGCTGGTTAAGCGAGTTATGTTGACTATCGCTGGTTAAGCGTTAGTAGTGTAATCGCTAGTTAAGCGGATTGCGTTGGCTGAGCTGGTTAAGTGAAAACCAACGTAAATTCAGCAGCTAACTGTTGAATCGCTGGTGCGTGTTATGATGTGTGCTTTCGCTGGTTAAGCGTTAGTGGGTTAATATTTTTGGTTAAGCGTTAGCTGTTAAATCGCTGGTTAAGCGTTAGCTGTTGAATCGCTGGGAAATCGAGTTATGTCGACTATCGCTGGTTAAGCGTTAGTAGTGTAATCGCTGGTTAAGCGGATTGCGTTGGCTGAGCTGGTTAAGCGAAAACCAACGTAAATTCAACAGCTAACTGTTGAATCGCTGGTTAAGCGTGTCATAATGTGTGCTTTTGCTGGTTGGGCGTTGGCTGTTGAATCGCTGGTTAAGCGAGTTATGTCGACTATCGCTGGTTAAGCGTTAGTAGCGTAATCGCTAGTTAAGCGGATTGCGTTGGCTGAGCTGGTTAAGTGAAAACCAACGTAAATTCAGCAGCTAACTGTTGAATCGCTGGTGCGTGTTATGATGTGTGCTTTCGCTGGTTAAGCGTTAGTGGGTTAATATTGCTGGTTAAGCGTTATTATTATCACTGGGTAAGTGATAAGATTTGTAACGCTGGTTAAGCGCTACAATGTTAAGTACTGGTTAAGTACTTCAGTGATTTACACTGCTGGGTAAGTAGTGATGCATGGTGCTGGCTAAGTGCTGTGGATTTGAGGGAGAATGCCTGAGGTTCAAGTACAATTTTTAAGTAGAGGTGTTGAGTTGAATGATAGTGTGGAATCTTAGATCGGCTGGTCAGACCGTACCAGTAGCCATTTCGTAGCCAGTCCGTATTTCCGAAAATTTTTGACATCCTGGTGTCCATGGATGCGCGGTGTGCGAATGGCACTGTCGGAGGTCGTGTATTGTGCGTTCATGTTGAACGGTGTGCAACAAACAGAGGTTTGTTGGTGGGGCTAGTGTTAGCCACAGGCCACGAATTTGATTCCTACTGTTTTGATTATAAGCTTGCTGCATTGTGATGATACAATTGCAAAGGTACTTGATTCCTCTGGGATTTTCGGTCAGTCTAAATTGTGTTGTCTTTTGTGTTTGACTTTGAGTAGTTCATGTGATATTTTTCTTTATGGAACTTACAATCTGTAACGTTATAGGAAAAATAAGGTAACATGTTGAACAAACCTACTTTAAGAATTATTTTGATAAAGACTCTAAATGATTATCTTGATGGTATTGTGTTTGTAACCGGATGGAGGTCATAAGTGTGATGATGAAGACCGGATGGAGATCAGAGTATGAGCACTGCAATATTTTGATGAGTTTCCTATTACTTGAATGAGTATGGGTGTTGTTCGACATGTCAGCTTTGAGAGTAAGAGTTTGTTGCGATTTTCATCAGACCCTGTAATTATTTTGATGAGAATACCTTTTCCATTTGGGTCAGGAATGACCGAACGGTTAGAATGGTTACTGTTCGAGAATTTTCTCTCATTCCAGATGTCACACACGAGGTCGTGTGAATTGTCAGAATGGCCGTGTCGCAGAATCAACACAGAAGCACAACAATTTAGAATAACGCCATCTATTATCATGCTGCGGAATCAAAACAGAAACTCAATTTAGAATCTTTATTGATTAGTGTTAATTTAGAATAACGCCATCTGTCTCTCATTGGAGGAACTATGAAGTTAGATTTGACAGATAACGTTTAGGAATGCCAAGTGTAATAACACTTGGGGATGCTTAGCGTGGAGTAATGGCAACACCGAGCGAATAGTCGAGTCGAATATCGATTCAGAAGTTTAATCAGGTATTCGACGTTGACAGGTACTGACGTTGACAGATATGTTGGCAAACCTGTGTGGGGTAGGCCACTTGGACGGATGGTTGAGTGAAGCGAACACTTTGAATCGGTCCGTCAAGCTGTGTAGACATCTTGGTCACGCCACGTCGTCCACGATAATCTTCCCGCGTTCCTAAGTTTTTAATCGAGCCATATCTCGGACATCCTTGATTATTTTGTAGTCAGTGTGTGTTAGCAAGTAATTAAAAGTGTTAACGAAGGTTTTGTGAGTGTTATTTCCAACATCGCGCCCCTTCTGATATCGATTCTTCGACATATATTTCTAAATACATACATATTATAGATAAATTACACCCAGACACAGAACAAATGATCGTGCTCATCACACAAACATTTGTCCTGGGTGGGAATCGAACCCACGACCTCCGGCATAGCAGTCAGGGTCACTAACCACTAGACCAACAGGACCAATATACAATGTAAAAGCATTTTCAGTATATAATTAGAAGAAAGCTGCCAAGCGGAAATGGGACTGGGCTGGCCACGTATGTAAAATGCCATACAATCACTGGGCAAAACACACATCCGATTGGGTGCCAGAAGGGAGAACTCGACGTCGTGGCAGGCCCAAGCGAAGATGGCGAGATGACTTAGACCGCTTCATGAAGGACTGGACCACGGTCGCAGAAAGCCGTGAGAAGTGGAAAGAGTGGAGGGAGGGTTCTGCCCAGCAGTGGGACACTATGGGCTGATATAATAATAATAATTAGAAGAACGTAGTAATAAAATACTTTTTTATGGCCTATGATGGGTCCCATTGCCGGGAAAAAGCATCCCCTTTTTCCTTCCAAACCTCTCTATTTCGGGCAATTGCTAGACATGCTTGCCCCGCGAACGTGATCAGATCATCACGACGGCAATGTCCTCCCTCAGACGTGTAGTGCGTGATCCCTACCTACCTCTCCAGGTGTATTTAGGGGAACAGTGAATAAGACGGGGACACGAGGTATGATGGGAAATCACACACATGAAGCAAACTTAACAAAAAACTAACGTAGCACAAGCGCCAACAGGAAGCCATTTGCGTCTAGCCGCTTGCAAATGACGTCCTGATGGCGCTTGCTCTACATTAGTGTTGTGTTAAGTATGCCTAAAGAGTTTATGTCCCCATTATACCTCGCGATTATTAACGTCCCCGTCTTATACACTGTTCCCCTATACTACGTGGCCGTAGAGTGGGTACACTCTCACTTATCCTTGGCTGTTACAAATCCCACGAAAAGGATGGCGCAGCGGTTGATCGATCAACTGCTGCGCAGCGTGTCGCGGGTTCGATCCCTGCACGGAACAAATGATCTGCAAGTAGTTGTACCGGGTCTGGGTGTTTGTATATGTGAGTTTCTAAGTTTGTAAACGGACCCACTATACAGGAAGAAATTCCTTGTGTGTGGCAACGTTTTTACATAAAAAAAACGTCGGTTTTATATAATACTAGCTGACCCGGCAAACGTTGTTTTGCCATATAAATAATTTAAAAAAAAATTTGGGGTGGACTACCCCTAACATTTAGGGGGATGAAAAATAGATGTTGGCCGATTCTCATAGATACCGGATAAGCACAAAAAATTTCATCAAAATCGGTCAAGCCGTTTCGGAGGAGTATGGCATCGAAAACTGTGACACGAGAATTTTATAAATATTAGATTCACGGTCGGTGAATTTATTACCCAGTCCATGGTTTCGGCCGCTAGAAACTAATCGTCACCATAATCGACGGGCACAATACATATATGCAATTTAGGACTTTTACTGCTTACTACGAAATCAGCTACTTCAGTTATTTAACTTATGTTTTACCATTTATTTCAATTAAACGAGTATCTCTCTCGCAGATCTGAGCTTCGGGAAGTTTTATTATACCGCATCGTTTTGAATTGCATAATATCGCCTTTGCATTCAAATACGGTGTTTTATAAATCTTGCTCTGCTAAAATGGGCCTTCTAGTATGCATACCTAATTGAATTTTGTTCCATTGAGATGAGATAATAATTTACTCACTTTATCATGTGTTTAGCAGTCTGAAAATAGAATGCAGCTCATGTATTAATCGCTGATAATGCTTTATAAAGGTGAAAGATATTTTAAAATCGGATAAGTATAATATCAATATTAAAGTTATTTCTCTTTTATTGTATGACAGCTATGCTCATATCTAGATTGTCATTCTACAGGAAACCTCCAAACTTAGTTTCTTAGAAGTTTTTCAAGACTTCAAATGGTCGGTTGTATAAACCAAAACCGTGATCGTCAATGGTGCCAATGTATAAGACTTCTTATTCATCAAAATCTTAGCAATAAAATGAAAACAATACACAAAGAATCAACATTACCAAAGAACGACAAAAAAGTGGTCTTGCCATTGAAATCTAAAAGAAACGACAAACCATAAAAATTACAATAGGGTGGAAGGTTAACGACTTCCCTCAATTCTCTAGCCACAATACAATCATAATTGGTGCTAGTACCTCTTTGACCCGGCTGTACTTAATTGCTGGGTTCGATTGATGAGAGTCCCCTAGCGGCAAATATATTGAGTTACAAATTACATGTGGATCACTGCTTGACATGTTATCATTTGGGATAATGATGACATGTGTTTTCTACATCATTAATGTGGCATTCGTGGGCCACATTAATGGGAAATGCTGTTGATTATCGCGATGATGGACGTTTACAAGAATATTTAAGGATTTTTATCGCGATAATAGGCTATTTACCAAAAATCTGTTGTTTTGGCAGACGACAACCCTGTTACATTCTAAATGCTCTCTTGGTAGGCAGAGACCTGAACATTCATACTGGTATATAAAGTATACATAAATAGGTATATTATTAAGGTACAGTGTATAGAGTGCAAGCAAAGACGGATGGCTTAATTAGGGAGTGTGTGGGCCTCGTGGGATTTATTTGGTTTATTTGAAGGTGCTTGAGTTTTATCGCCAGTAGTTAAGAAGAGGTCATTGTGTATGTACATAAAGTATTGTACTGTAATATAATCTTTATGTAGTGAACGCCCGATACTTCAGAAGTCTTGCAGAAGGGTACCGTGTAACTCTGGATAATGGAGGTCAGATAAACTAATACTTAAACCTACTGATATTGAAATTTTTAGAAATTAATTTGTAAAATTAATATGTTAGGTAAACAATTTAATAATGGTATTGCTTAGAGTTTTCTTTCGCATAATATTATTCATCAATTATTACGCCCACAGGGAATAACTGCCATCAAAAATCTAATAAATATTCATCGTAATATCAAAACAAAATTTGGCATTTTCTCGAACTTTAAAAAATGCTTCAATAGCTCCAAAATATATGAAAACACCTCCAACTTCATTATCGAGCCATCGAAAAAGTAATATCGAAAAGTAAAATTCAATAATTTAAAAAGTTAATAAAGTTAGCTATGTCAACAGCGGGGAATTTCTTCTTATAATTTATTCTTGGTATCGATGAAGTGGACTAGTCGGGTCGGAAAGTAAATCGATAGTAATTAGATGTTCCGACATCGAGTCGGCACTAGTAGGAAGGTTAACATACCCGCTTTCAAGGAATTGTGGATTGGATGCAGTTTGTATGGTAAGTACAGGAGTACTTTATTTTGTGTGAACAGATAGATAATAAAATGAAAGAAGGACGTTGCTCTTCGTGACGGCGTAATTAACATTAAAATAATAACTGCATCGTACTGTCCACAATAAAACGTAACATAATAATAGGGGAACAGTGTATAAGACGGGGACGTTAATAATCGCGAGGTATAATGGGGACATACACACTTTAGGCATACTTAACACAACACTAACGTAGAGCAAGCGCCATCAGGACGTCATTTGCAAGCGGCCAGACGGAAATAGCGTCCTGTTGGCGCTTGTGCTACGTTAGTTTTGTGTTAAGTTTGCCTTAGGTGTGTGATTTCCCATCATACCTCGCGTCCCCGTCTTATACACTGTTCCCCTAAGCATTTGGGTCAAGTATCTTTTTTCCCCAGCTTAAGTTTTTTCTTTCTAGACATCATTCATAGTGAGTTATTTTTTTACTTTAAATATTTTTTGAGACGTTTTCTCACTATACAAATGTCATAAAAGAAAATAACAGGTATGTCCAAACACAAAATAAGAACTTGACATCGAAAACACAGAAAGTAATTCAACCAATAATGATTCATCTACCAAGCATGTTCATAAAAACAATCTTGTAACACAAAATAAAACTCAGATGAAGCAAAAAAAGTGTACAAACTGACGTCTTTAAAAGTAAAAAAGAAAATAAATCTCAAGTTACAACAAAACATTTTAGAAAACTGAAGTTTTGAAAAACAAAGACTGACGCACTCGGCGCTTTTATGTGAGTAAAGTTCAAATTAGATGACAACAAAATTCATTCAGTGAGTCTAATGTATAGGTATTATTTTTATAAATAACTGGCACACCTTTGACATTTTTTCTTGCGTGGTAAAATCATCAAATGAGTCCACCCCGGGCAGGGCGGGAGGGACTGTCAGACTTGTACTGACTAAAATCCACGGTGTCCTTCAATAGCCCTTTATGTTCCAGGGTCACGGTAATGAGATAAGTCCCGCGACCCCGGCAGGCTTTGACCCTCTAGAGGGGAGCCCTGTCATTATGCTGACGCTCTTTGAGGCGCGCGTGAAACACAACGCGCCGTCGACCCGGGCATGATCCATGGTCGGGCAGCGAGTTGCCCTTTACTCGCCGCCCGCATGCCCGCACCTACGGTGGCCGGAGATCGTCTTGCGACGTCCGTCGCCGTGGGTGTCCACCACCGCGGGTGGCACACCTTAGACTTAAAAATAATTTGGAAAATATAGCCTGTGAGAAAATTGCTAAAAGTACCCGCCATTCGATTTTTTAAGTACAAACTGGAGATCTGCCCTAACTTAGCATGGTCGTTATGTATGATTAAGAGCATCATCATCATCATCACCTGCCGGTTTTTTCTCAACTATGTTGAGGTCGGCATCCAGTTGAACCACCCGGTTCATCATCATCATCATATCAGCCGTAAGACGTCCACTGCTGAACATAGGCCTCCCCTTTAGACTTCCAATAGGACCGGTTGTAAGCGGCCTGCATCCAGCGTGATCCTGTGGCCTTCATAAGATCGTCTGCCCACCTAGAGGGTGGACGTCCTACGCTGCGCTTGCCGGTGCGTGGTCTCCATTTGAGAACCTTACGGCCCCATCGGCCATCAGTTCTGCGTGCTATATGGCCTGCCCATTGCCACTTCAACTTGCCAACCACCCGGTTGACAGCTGAATATATACTAATAGTATTTTACTTAGATCAACTGCCTGTATCTGACCTCCACAAGCCAGTAATTTGTTAATACAATACCTCTTGATAATACTGGTTGTCAGGCTTTTTAACTTTTTATTAATAGTCACGACTTAGGGCTCCCACACATAAACACGATACGACGTTGCGACGTACAACGTAGCGGCGACGTTTCACGATACGATGTCGCGTCGTAGAAATCTACGATGAGCATCGTTACAGTGAGGTGGTGTTTTAGTTCATTCCGAAAAATGGGCCGCTCTAGACGCATTCTGTTCCATAGTACGGGACGCTGCTCGACTAGCGTAATTAAATGATCGACTTCAATACCATCCGTCATCTTTGAATTTCGAAAAACAACTGCGCAGTATTGCATCGTGAGTCACAACGTCGTATCGTAGATTTCCACGACGCGACGTCGTATCGTGTTTATGTGTGGGAGCCCTTATGTCACGAGCATAGCAATTTATAATCTTAACAAAATCCAAAAGTGATTTTCTCGTAAAATAACTATGTTTATTAGGAGATGAGAACTTTTTCGCATTGTAATGGTTGGTAAAATATTGAATCTAGGTGAAAACATTAATCGTTAATCAGTTTGGATTTTTATACGACGTCTGTGACGCCGTTATGGCTTTCATTGAGTGTGACTGTACAAATGGGCTCCTAAGTTACTATTAAATTCTCTCGTTCAGTCTTGTCAAACCTACGCATTATCAAGATAGCCAACTACTTATTCATGAGGCTTCAATAATTTGAACGTTGTTTGCAAAATCTATTTACAGAAATAATCAAATATTAAGTATAACTCCAGGAGCCTTTGGGTCTTTCTGTGGAAAATATGAATAAATCCTATTTAGAACTGTATTCATATTGTGATTCCAGTAAAAATCAAAATCGAAGCATTATTTCATTCCTACGAGCAAAATTTTCATTACGATTTCAGCTTAGGATTTTCATTAGAGTACTTCAGTTTTTTTAAAGCTTCATTGAATGGAAATGTGAATGAAGCCTGAAATATGATCTAAAATTTCAGTCGGCGGTTCTCCTAAAATAACTGCGTATTGAATTGTGTTTTGAATTCCATTTCAATCGCTTTGTTGGTTTTGTTTTGTGTATTACTGGCAATTGAGCATCCACGAATTTATCGGAATAATTGGAGGATTCTTAAAGGATTGTGTAAATGGCGATTAGGTATTCACGTTTTCAATTACCTCACTTTGATATCACAAAGCCTGAAGCCGATTGAAGCCAAAGGCATACTTCGAAGAGAGTTTAGCTCACAGAGGTTATATGAAGTGAAATTAAACTTAATTAGTGAAACTCCGTTGGTATGGCTTTCAACCTCTTTGTTTGAAATAATTATAGCTGAGTTTTTTATTTGTAGCCTTAGTTTACAGCATTATTATACCTTATTTAATTGCCACTGAACAAGATTATTTAAAATAGCCAAGTGCGTGTTAGTCTACGCGCATGATTAAAAATAAAACAAAAAACAAACAGAATAGCAAAAACGGGCAAGCATCGCTCGTAGAACTGATAACCGATGGGGAAGAAAAGTTCTCGAGTGGCGATCACGAACCACAAAACGCAGTGTAAGCAGGCCTCCCACTAGATGATCGACGACATCGCGAAAGTCGCGGGAAACCGAAGAGTGCAAGTTGCAAATTGTTGTTTACCGTAGTGGTCTAAGGGAGACCTTTGTTCAGCAGTGGACGTCTTTCGGCTGGTGATGATGATGAAAAACAAACTGAACGCTGTCAATTTTGGATTTTTATCAATTTTACTGGCATTCATATCAACTTGTCCATCTGTTCCTGAGTAAGAGGTTCTTGACAGATTCACATCTGGACAGACAGACAACAAAGTGATCTTATAAAGATTACGTTTTTTTCCTTTTGAAGCACGGGAACCGTAAAAAGAACTCATAGTGTCATACAGTCACTAATTTAAGCATCAGTCAAAACTTATAAAAACCAGCCTTTTTTTTTTTTTTGCTTGGTAAAATCATCAAATGAGTCCTCCCGCCCAGGGTGCGGCGGGAGGGACTGTCAGACTTGTACTGACTAAAATCGACTTCCTCGTTTGTGCCATTGTGCCAAACACCAACATTCCTATTACAGACACGCTAGTAGGGCAGCGAGTGTAAGAACTAAATTGGTTGGTACCTTGCACCCTCCGCCCGCATGTCTTGACCGTACCATTGTTAGCCAGGACCAGTACTAGTGTACAGAATACCCGGGATATTGTACAACACTACAATATGCTGCTATCTCATGTATTGTGTGAGGTACCCGCATGTTTTCACTGGAAGAATTGAATGTAGGAGTACCTTTTCCAGTTTTATCTTTAAAATTGTGACCTATTTTTACTTGACTGTCGTGGAGGGTTATGATTTCAACCCATTTGTGTATGTATACTTCTCGCATAAGTTCTAAACTACTTATGATAATTTAACAAAAGAAGGTAATTATCTTTAGACGCATCTCGATCGTCCGCTGGTTTAAGCTGTGAAGCGAACCTGCCATTATCAGGTATTAAGTTGATACTCTTTGTTTCATACTTTGCAGAAAGCCATATTTTCTACGTAGGCGGGGTTTACTTCCAATTTTTTTTTTGTATTATTTTGTAAGTAGTATCTCTAGATATCTTGGAGTTAATCAGAGGATTTGAGGTTATAGCCAAACTTATTAGATGCGACACTAGGATGGAATCTCTTTCATAATAATACAAAAGCCAAAATACCTATAAAATAACAGAAAATATGGGGTTGGTTCAAAATCCCACAGCAAAACCAATATTTTACTAAATCAATTTCACCAGTGCATGTACCAAATTCGATGTGTGAAACAAAAACGGCCATCATTCATTTTCGATTACCTACTGCTGGAACTTTTTAGAACGAGTAAATATCAATTTATATACAAAGAGCTCTAACAAATCCATATCAAATTCTAATGGCAAATCGATTTCAATCAAGTGATAACACGGTAATTAATGGGCGGTTCGTTAAATGGCTTATATGAATATTACATTGAAATAGCAAATCCGTACGAAAATTCTAGAAAGTTTTAAAGATTTATCGACAATATTCTAAAATCTGTGAATACTTTCTAAAATTATATTGAATAATCTGAAAGTAAGTTGTTTGTTTGAGAGCTTATTTTTATGTTTGGTTAAAGAAAAGATTATGACCTAAGTAAGGTCATAGAACGTCAATAGCGTCCTTCTAGAAATAAAATATTCTTAGAAGAAGGGCGCGTGGGAAAAGGGGTGAAGGCGGCTTCACGCTATCTTGAATCACCACCACCAGAAAAACTAATTTTCGCATTGCTCGACCTCTTGTGAGTCGGGTGATGTCTCATCAATCACGGACATGTCTAAGGTGGAGGAGGCGAAAGCCGCCGCTAAGGGGTCGTGACGCGTAATGCAACGCAGTACTTGGGGCTCCTTCAAGAAAAAGTCTGGCAAATACAGCGTAGTTTTTAGTGGCTGCGAGCCCCATTAATTACTGCTGTAATACCGGATGGTGGTGGTAAGGGGTAGAATCAGGTCATAAGGCTCCATGAAGGCAAAGCCATGGGGAAAAGCTATTACTTGTCACAGACCTACTCCACTTTTTGTAGGAAACAAAATATATCAACATTTGTGCGTTCCCAGGAAAAAATATTTGTACGTCTTCCGTATTTTCTTTAACCAAATTAAACATGTCTTGTATAATTTCAAAATTCTCCCAACTTTCTCAAGTCAAATTTTCTCATCAAAAGAAGCCAATTTCTTTACGATGTATAAGTACGATGAATTTGTTTTCGGTAACTTTATGAAAATGTATCTAAGGTTTTGGTGAGCAAAGTAAGAACTTTCCATCATTATTTTACTACCTAGATGAAAACTGCGGGTTTACTGCCTTATACTGAATTTCATTTGGCCGAAAGCCGACTTCACCGAAGTCATCAGACCGAACGGCCGGTTTACTGGAATTCCATAACATCGATGTACGACGATACCGAATAGCTGTTTGACCGAGTTTCCAACAAACGATAAAGTTGAAATGTGTGTGTCACCATTGCCAGACCAGTTTTTTTTTAAATTTAAACTTTGCCCCACACTAGGAATTTCTTCCTGTATCGTGGGTGCGTTTACAAACATATAAACTCACATACATAAACACCCAGACCCAAAACAACTATTTGCAGATCATACAAATATTTGTTCCGTGCGGGAATCGAACCCGCGACACGCTGTACAGCAGTCGATCGCTCAGCCACTGCGCCAACCGTGTCGTGATGTCGTCGTAGTTCTAAACGACATGTTGAACCCTTTTTTACGACTGAAAATTTTCAATTTTGTTTCTTGCTGAAAACATCGAAATTATTTCATATAAAGAGTATGCAGATTCCAAAGGCAGGTAAAGTTAATATTTCACATTTAACCTATACCCTGTATAAAGGTTTGAACAGACACGACAAAAAACCTAAGGGCTCCCACACATAAACACGATACGACGTCGAGCCGTACAACGATGCGGCGTCGATTCACGATACGACGCCGCGTCGTAGAAATCAACGATGAGCATCGTTACAGTGGGGTGGTGTTTTAGTTCATTCCGAAAAATATGAACCGCTCTAGACGCATTCTGTTACGTAGTACGGGATGCTGCTCGACTAGGGTAATTAAATGATCGACTTCAATACCATCCGTCATCTTTGAATTTCGAATAACAACTGCGCAGGATTGCATCGTGAGTCACAACATCGTGTCGTGCATCGATACGTTACGACGACGTCGTGTCGTAGATTTCCACGGCGCGACGTCGTATCGTGTTTATGTGTGGGAGACCTAAGGCCCAAAAATATCCACTAATTCAGAGTGTCTAAACAGGCCTTATCTCTACAATGTGATTGTACTTGGTCTATAAAACCAGATTAATAGTGAGCTATGTAGTCCCGTGATAATCATAAACTTAGGTTTTCGCAGTACACTACAATAGACTTGAATTCCTAGATGGACTCGTAAAGTTAAGGGTATTGTTATGTTAGTGTAACATTGTTCCACTCTCCACAGATGTAAGCTTAAGAGCCGTGTATGCCGTACGGCATTTTATACAAATTAAGTCCTTATTTTTAGGGTTCCGTAGCCAAATGGCAAAAACGGAACCCTTATAGATTCGTCATGTCTGTCTGTCTGTCTGTCTGTCTGTCTGTCCGTGTATGTCACAGCCACTTTTTGTCGAAAGTATAAGAGCTATCCTGTTGAAACTTGGTAGAAAGATGTATTATGTGAACCGCATTAGGATTTTCACACAAAAATCAAAACAAAACAAATTTTGGGGGTGCCCCCCATACTTAGAATTGAAACTCAAAAAAAATTTTTCTATGAATATGATATATATAATATGTATCTATGAATAGCTCTTTAAAAATGATATTGAGGTTACTAACATCATTTTTTTCTAAACTGAACAGTTTGCGCGAGAGACATTTCCAAAGTGGTAAAAAGTGTGTCCCCCCCCCCGTAACTTCTAAAATAAGAGAATGATAAAACTAAAAAAAATATATAATGTAGACCTCAACCAAAACTACCAACGAAAATTGGTTTGGATGAGATACAGTTAGCAGTTTTTGAGATATTATAGTACATTTTCAAAAACCGCAAATATAACTTTGCCATTCATACAAATACTATGAAAAACAAAGTTATTTTTATTGTTTGTGTATATTACTTACTAATCTCAATATAATTATATCTCTAATCTATACTTGCTGCTACGGAACCCTTCATGGGCGAGTCCAACTCGCACTTGGCCGGTTTTTTCAAATGTCTGAAGCGAGTTTAATGAAAATACACATACATATATAATGTAGGATAAATAAGTTTAAAAGTTAGTAGAAAACATTTGCGAATTGCACTTTAAGAGTCAGCACATCATCAACATCCTGAAATGAAATGATGATGAAATGATGTTTATTTTTGCAAGTAGGTTATGTCAACACTTTTACACGTCTTTTCATAAAACTAGGAGGGGCCGGTGTTTCGTACCTGACTACTCTGAGAAGAAACATCCGAAACAAACTCAGAGGTCACAGTCTCTTAAAGTCCAGACATCATAAAATTAGATCAGGTTATACGAGGACCATGCAGGTTAATGTCTGAAATGGTCTTTAGAAGAAAGAACCACACAAATTCGAGTGGACCTGTCCAGTCAGTGCAAGCATTTGTCAGTTATCGTGGAGCTCGACTTATAACTCAAGGAGCTCAACCACTATTTGTTGGCTATAAAAATATTTGTTAGACAGTGCAAATAATTACAGCCGCTTTGACCGATCTACCTGGTTAAGCCGTACTTGCCAAAATTGGTCTGTGGATAGGTGACTATCATAGCAAGTTTCTTTCGTATCTTGAAAAGCACGTAAAGCCGTTGATCCCGGCTGTCAGTTGTAGATTTTTGACAGTCGTTACCGTTCGTCAGAAGCTCGTCTGACAACCAGTCTTGAGAAGGAGTATCGTATTGCTCAGTTACTGGGTTGTGAAGGTCAGTTAAGCAATCGCTCCGTGTAAAGTACTGGTATTCAGCTGCATCTGGTTCTTCTGGAAGCCGACCTCAACAAAGTTGGGGAAAGGCTAGGTAGATGAGTGCAGTAGACAATCGCTCAGCAACTGAGTAAATTCTACCAATTAGTAGCCTTATCACCACAAGCGGCTTATCTTCACAAACCAATTAATTTAATTTTCCACAAACCATTAAACAGACGAACGGTTTACTGGCAATAATCCTATTTGAAACACATTCATTGAAAATCGCTGAAATGAAAGGTATGGCTGACAATAATGACTCACTTTTATGGTAGCACCTCAAAGCGAATTAATTCGACTGATATACAGAAACTCATACCTTTTTCTCATGGAGGTAAGCAGCCACTATAGAGTGCCAGTTTCTATTCTAGCTTACCCCTTTTTTTTTTTTTTTTTTTTTTTGCGTGGTAAAATCATCAAATGAGTCCTCCCGCCCAGGGTGGGGCGGGAGGGACTGTCAGACTTGTACTGACTAAAATCCACGGTGTTCCTTCAATAGCCCTTTATGTACCAGGGTCACGGTTACCGAGTGAGACAATCCCGCGACCCCGGCAGGCTCCGGCCCTCTTAGGGGGCCCCGTCAGTTTGCTGACAGCTCTTTGAGGCGCGCGTGGAACACAACGCGCCGTCGACCCGGGCATGGTCCATGATCGGACGGCGAGTCACCCATTACTCGCCGCCCGCATGCCCGCGCCTACGGTGGCCGGAGATCGTCTTGCGACGTCCGTTGCCGTGGGCGTCTCCCGCGGCGGCTGGGTCGTGAGGTGGACGCTGTCCTCTCCCTCACGCGTTCCGCCTCCTCCTTTGCTAGCATTACTGCTTCGCAGAAGGAGGCGACCGCTTCCCATTCCGTCTCGCCCCGCAGCATGGCCTCGACCAATGCTGGGCGCGAGAGGTCGCCGCCTATCGCCTCCGTGAGAACACGGCGGTGCTCTGCCCAAGCGGGGCAGTCCTGCACCGTATGCTCCACCGTGTCCTCCGGGCGATCCTCGCAGTGGTGACACCCAGGCGTTTCTTCCTTGCCTATACGACACAGGAACCTCCCGAAACATCCGTGTCCGGTGAGGACCTGCGTCAGGCGGAAGGTGAGGACGCCGTGACGCCTCTCCAGCCACTCCTCAAAGAGGGGTCTTACCGCCGCGATTGCGGCGTGCCCATTCTAGCTTACCCCTTTGCTTTAAATTCATCCAGGTAGTAAGTCTTACAACCAGCCTGTAATAGGAATAGGAGTAGGTATTGAAAGAAAGAAAGAAAGAAAAATTGTTTATTTGGGTAACCGGTACACACAACATAAACAAATAAAAGCAGAAAAAAAAA
Source organism: Agrotis exclamationis (assembly GCA_950005045.1). Classification (NCBI taxonomy): domain Eukaryota; kingdom Metazoa; phylum Arthropoda; class Insecta; order Lepidoptera; family Noctuidae; genus Agrotis; species Agrotis exclamationis. Next base: position 1,354,663 of record OX465427.1, read on the forward strand.
TAACAAGAATACATTCTTCTTCTTCTTCTTCCTACCCTTATCCCATTCTACTTGGGGTCGGCGCAACACGTTTTCTTCTTCCATTCAATACATTATAAGTTAAAAAAACAAAAACAACAACGAAATAACAAATAATATAACATTGTGTGTCCCACGGCTACGCCAAATGGGTCCAGTTCAGCAATTTGTCGAGCAGCTAAATGCTCGACGCTGGCTATTGTTTTAACTAATACCTATTGAGTTGTTGAGAGCAATCGCTCTATGTAAAATACTGGTACTATTCGTCTTAACTAAGAACAAGAAGAACTTGGCGCTATAATGTTCAGAGCATGTTAGTAATAGAAAAGAGTGCATGAAGTCAAAATATGTAAAGCGGTCCTAAGGTTAATAAAAAACATAAATATTATACAATAATAAGACACATAGTAAACAGCAACGGACTAGCAACCGCAGCGTAGGACGTCCACCAACAAGATGGACAGACAACGTTATAAAGGTCGCCGGAAGATGCTGGATGCAGGTCGCTTCCAACCGGTATATGTGGAGATCTAAAGGGGAGGCCTATGTTCAGCAGTGGACGTCCTATGGCTGAGATGATGATGATGATAGTAAACAGCTGCATCTAGACTGAAAACTGATCACAACATAGTTGTGAATAGGTCATAGCCATATGTATCATCTGCCTATCCTTTTCCACATACGTCCACAGCTTAATTTGGTAGAACCGTGTTGCCATTGTCCACAAAAGTCATTCAACCCGAAAGCAGGCAGTGAGCCAACATTTGATCAGGAACTATTGCAGCGTGAAGTCATAATCCTATTAGTTGGGAGCTGGCAACTCCTGTGTGTCCCACGGGTGAAACACATTCAAATCTACTTATAATATAGTTGAATGTTGACTGGCAGTTGTTTGATAGACTTTTGGTATTATTCTTATGTTCGCTGCACACGGCTTGTTCGTATAACGCGCTTTAGGGCTGATTTTTTAATAGTCAGATAACATTTATCTGAGGAATAATAACAGCAAGTTGACATATTTTCTATAGATAAGCTGTCAAACCGTCATTTTTATACCTCAGATAAAACTTATCTGACTATTGAAAAATCAGCCCTTAATCGTATTAATGATTAAAAAAATTAGTCTGAAAAATAGAATTTTTCTTAATCAGTTTTGTATGGCGTCTGCAAAGACTGTTGACAACCAAATTATTATCTTGTGACTGTGTCGTATAATCAGGCTAGTTTTAATTTATAGTTGGAACTTGAAAGACCTATAGAATAAATAATTAAAACTTTTTTTAATATAGGCAACTACAGAAAATAAATTAGCGAAATAAAAGATTTTCCAACACAATTCTTTTCATTAGCAGCCACGGCATCTGAATTTGTGTCAGGTTGATGACAATAGGATCTCCCCCGACTTTAATAAAACTGGTGCAATGTGAGTGTACTATTGGGTACACCTCTGCCTAACCCTTCGGGGAACACAGGCGTGATGTTATGTTATTACGAATGTATAAACAACAAGCTGTCTTCACCGAAATAAAAAAGTTTTTTAAAAAATGTAACCGACTTCTAAAAAAAACAACCACTAAAAAGGGTCAAATAACCAACCAAAAAACAGTTTTCGGAAGTCGGTGGCAAAAAAGTCAATGAAATAAAAAAGCAAAGCCACCGACTTCCGAAAAAAAAGTTTTTTGGTAGATTATTTGACCCTTTTTAGTGGTTGTTTTTTTAGAAGTCGGTTACATTTTTTAAAAAACTTTTTTATTTCGGTGAAGACAGCTTGTTGTTTTAGTGGTTATTTTTTTTAGAAGTCGGTTACTTAAAAAAAAAACTTTTTTATTTTTGTCCTTTTTAGTTTAAATATTCAACCGAAATTCTTGTCAAAAACATAATTTTCTTACTTATGCACTAGAATTTTATCATCCTTAGCACCGGTTATAACATTGCCCATGTACACAATAAGCAAGAACACCAAAATAAATGATTTTTTTATGGGACCAAATGGCAGGTATACTGCATCGAACAATAACCCATATGGGTCATTAGTATAAATGAAGTAAGTCCAAATACAAGAAGCTGCTGTAAACCGTTGAGGAGTTCCCTGAACTGTTCTTCGTCTTCATCATCAGAACCCTAATGACAGTTACAACCCGTCTAGGTGTAAAGTTCTCATCAATATAAATGAATTAAGTCCAAACACAAGGTAGCTACTATAAACCGTTGAGGAATTCCCTGAACTGTCCTTCGCCTTCGTCATCAGACCCCTAATAACAGTTACAACTCATCTAGGTGTAAAGTTCTTATCAATACAAATTAATCAAGCTCAAACACAAGGTAGCTGCTTTGAATCGTTGAGGAGTTCCCTCGACTGACTCTCGGCTCCATCATCAGATATACTCCAGACCTTTATTAAATTGTAGTGCTTTGAAATACTTAATGAAAAAAAATAATTTACTAAATCAGTCGACGCCTACTCCTTACTGTTAAGGAGTTGTTGAACCTTCCATCATCAGCTCAGCTACATGAGATGATGATTACTATACGCAAGTACTCAAATTACTTCATAATATTTGCGAAAAACGATGTGTGGGCCTATAAAATTTGAGGGTTGCCCTCGATTTCTCCAGGATCCAATCATCAGATATTGAAATGGTGACAATGGGACCACACGGGGAGCACCAGCTTTCAAATAAAAAAGTTTCATGAAAATCGGTTCACCCAGTCGCAAGTTATGAGGTAACAAATTAAAAAAAAAATCAGTCGAATTGATAACCTCCTCCTTTTTGAAGTCGGTTAAAAATAGACATCACATTGAGGAAATGGACGTATGAGGAAAATACAGATACAAAAAAATGCAACTTTCCACCCCACCTGGTGACCAAAAATCAGGTGTTCTACGAAATGGGTACATAGTGAGAGTTCCGTATAATTTGAATAAACATTCTGCCCTGACCTATTTGGCGGGTCAATCAATTTATACCTGGAATCTTGATTACCAATTATTTTGAGCGTTCACGAAATAATTTCGTACATACAATTTTCAACAACATTTGGTTCCCTGATAACAAAATAATCTTTTTTCCACTACACGCTTCAACATTTTAATAATTATTAATTAAAAACAAAACAAACACTTATGTCGAACTTCAATGGATTGCAATCAATTGATATGCTCAGTTTCTAACATACTTCAGAAAACATGATACTGTCTCTATTGTCATGTGTAGATTTTTGATAGTCGTTACATGTAACAGATTACATTCAGTAATTTTATGGCCTGACAACGTTGCACTTGGAATTTTTCCTTTAAAGTACGATTACAAACATTTAAACTTACACACGAGGTGTGGCAATTAAGTTCCGTAAAGTCAAAACAAAAAAAAAAGAAAATGAAGTTTTAGGAAAAAATTTACTATGGGCCTTCACAACAATCTCCCTTTAATTCTACACAACGATTCCAACGCATGATTGGCACCACGCACCACGGTTAGAGCTTCTTGGACCTCCTGCACGCCACCATGATGAGTTCCCTTGAGGTGAGACTTCATCTTGGGGAATAAAAAAAAGTCGCAAGGAGCAATATCGGGGCTAAAGGGTGGGTGAGGCAAAGTTGGGATGCCTTTTTTGACAAAAACACTTGCACAACGAACGAGGAATGGGCCGGTGCATTATCGTGATGCAAGATCCAGCCATCCTTTGCGAGTTCAGGTCGTACACGAAAAACACGTTGATGTTTAACTCGTAAGACATGCGCTGTCTTACGAGTTAGGCGAAAGCTTAGGCGACGGTCAGACGTGATCAACATGCGCAAACGATCAACATTCGCGTTGGTACGAGCTCCTTCACGTGGATTGTCTTCCACCGATTCACGCCCTTCCTTAAACCGCTTCGCCCATTCAAACACACGCGTTTTTGACATGCTGTCGTCTCCATAGACAACCTGCAATTTTCATAGGATTTCTGAGGGTTTTTCGCCAGATTTTACTAAAAATGGAATCACAACACGTTGCTTGTAATGTACGTCACACATTTTCACTACGCCACTAAAAAAGTTACTTGCAAAAATTACGCATTAAACATACTTCAACTTTGCACTCTAACTAAAAGGAAGATCCCACTTCTTAGACAGATGATAATAAATGAAAAAGTGTTGCCAGGTTTTAAATTATAACTAAATTCCCGGAACTTCATTGCTACACCTACAAATAGCTCGATCTGGAACAACTACTAGTAAGCTATACATATTTGTTCCTTACGAGTCGAAACCACGACACGCAAAGCAGTCGAACACCCAGCCACTTCGCCAACCGTATCATCTTATGCCAACATAAAATAAGTACTCAACACCTCCATTCGAGAGAGACAAAGTAATCCAATAAAGCAAGGTTCTCTAAGATCAGTCTGCCTCTCGTACAAAGCAATGAGATCATCCTCGCTAAGGTATTACTTCAGTCAATTAAAATGTATTTAGATTAAGCTAGCGACTCCTCTTTCTAAGACAAAGCTCTTCGTTTTGTCACGTTGGTATAAAGTGACACTACTTCGTTAGTAATGAATGAGTGTCTTGTTGAATGCTCAAGAATTATCGATATACGACTTTGGTATCCAGGCGACTATCGCAATACACATAGAACACAGGAACGCGTCAATGGATACCAAAATTGTAGCGGAGACTTGCGCCACATTGTTTGCGAAGGGTTTAATCTCTAGTTAAGTTCAAATTATAATTAAAAAAAACCCACGTTTTTAAATGTCCTAAAAAGAAGAAAATAACCCTACGGGGCTGAGAGAGGGGCCACTCAAAACGTGGGGGCGTATATTATATAAGGGATTATTTATGGGATATATTTACATGACGTGAGATCTTAGGTGTAACTTGCAAAGATACGCCCCCACGTTTTGAGTGGCCCCTCTCTCAGCCCCGTAGGGTTATTTTCTTCTTTTTAGGACATTTAAAAACGTGGGTTTTTAGATTTTTTAAATCTATTAATTATTTTATTATTTTTATCATTGTTCATCAAGTTTGAAGCTACCCTGAAAATTTCAGCCTACTAGCTTATCGGGAAGTGCCTCAAAGCCTGTCCGCCATCTTGGACGTCCGCCATATTGGATTAATAGCCTAGCCTAGCATAAGCCACATGACTATTTTTTCGTATTTCTGACAGCAAACCCTTTCATTTGATACCCATATCATGGGGGTGGGTTTCAAACAGCCAGTCCGCCATCTTGGGGAGGCCGCCATATTGGATTTGCTATGACGTTTCTTAGCTAGTCATGTATTGTCATCAGAACTCAAAGCGTGTACAAAATTTCAGCCTGCTAGCTTATCGGGAAGTGCCTCAAAATTGAGTTGCAAAAGTCCAACCGGAACGACAAACAAACAAACAAATAAACAAACAAACAAACAAGAAAAGTGAGTGTATAAAAACGTGGGAAAAAGAAAAAAAATCTAGTGAATTCAGAATGTATTTTTTGCCAGTTTAAAAAAAAAACGAATTCAGTATACAAGTTTTCATTTTGAAACCTTCCTGCGGAATCCTAAGAAATGTAACATCTAGATAAAGATGGCATTCAGTGGAAATCTCTGGAGCCATTTCCATTATCCTGTGCCACGGGAGCCTGATGTCATATTGACACATTTGCGACGAGGGCTTTCGGGTTTTCACGAGATATTTTTGGAAGAATTTTCTCCTTGAACTTTTAGTGGTAATTTTTTGGTGAACGAATAGTTTTTGCTTACACGTGGTTCTTTTAGCGAGCGAATTACATTGCCAGGAGAGTGCTTTTACTAAGCTCTTATGAAATTGACTTTGGTAAAGGTTTTGAAAAAAGAAAATAATATTAAAAGTGCCTGGTTATGTTCGCACTGTCGCAAAATACCACAAGAACATTTTAACTATTGATGTTAATTTGTGTTGTCAAACGTAATTAGATTAATTTGAGCGGTAACTGTTCTGTATTGTTTTAGATCAATAACGGTCATCCCAACGGCCCTATTTTGCTAAGTGAAGTCTATTAACCTACGTAACAATAATTCTTAGGAGGTATTGTAACTAGACTTGTCTGGAAGGCCTAGTGTACACCACGGACTTTAAAGGAGTAAAATTCTATTTGCCAATTAAACATTCTGTGTATTTTTGTTTTTGCCTCATTGGTATAGTGGTCGTTAGTGCGGCTGCTAAGCCTCAGGTCCTGGGTTCAATTTCTAGGACTAACGAAGCACCCACATTTCACCAGTTACGTTTAAGTCCCATTTAAAACGTGGCGAGTCAATTGAAATCAACCAATCAAAAATTCAGACTCCGTGGCCGTGGCTGCTACTGAGAAGTTTTATATGAGAAACCCAATAACATTAATACTTTGCTCGCCCTGAGATTCAAACGTTTACAAAAAAATATGCTTACCTACGTGAACCTAGCGACTCTCGGTTTTTCATTTTTTTACATTTTGAAATCATCCAATGACTTCTCCCACCCAGGGCAGAACGGACTGTCAGACTTGAACTGACTAAAATCCACGGTGATCTTCAATAGCCCTTTATGTTCCGGGGCCACGGTTACCTGATAAGACAGTCCCGCGACAGCGACACACAGATGGAGTTAAAACTCTGCGTTTTCAAATTGTAATAAGTTATTTATGGATAGCATTAATACGGGACGAAGTTTTAAAAACGAACAGCTAAATTATCACCTGGTATCTTTATCTATCAAACTATAGGGGAACAGTGTATAAGACGGGGACGTTAATAATCTCGAGGTATAATGGGGACATACACTCTTTAAGCATACTTAACACAACACTAACGTAGAGCAAGCGCCATCAGGACGTTATTTGCAAGCGGTCAGACGCAAATGGCGTCCTGTTGGCCCTTGTGCTACGTTAGTTTTGTGTTAAGTTTGCCTTAGGTGTGTGATTTCCTATCATACCTCGTGTCCCCGTCTTATACACTGTTCCCCTACGTATATAATCATTCTTCACCGTACTTGTAAGCGATGAAGGCAACGATAAACAAACACAAACGGGACAAAACCGCGGCCTCATGATCATTAATTGTCTTTCTAAAGGTCACGGAAAACCAATGAAAGGTCAAGTTTAAGTGCGTAGTTCAGGCTACTGAAGGTCATGTTATTTATTTGAGTATTTTTCACCGTTGTTAACGGAAACATGTCCGAACAGTGAAAGTGATAAGTTGAAATCGATGTGAGTTATGAGGGATGTCATTTTACCTATAACTTGCTATTGGATAATCAATAAACTGAAGATAAGGGGTTTTCATTTCGCGGAAGCAGTGGTGGCCCAGTGGTATCAGCCCCGACTTACGAGTTGTAGGTCGTGGGTTCGAATCCAGCCAGGCGCATTACTTTGTGTAATTTATTTCATCACCACTGCTCTCAAAACGGTGAAGGAAAACATCGTGAGGAAACCGGCATGTCCTAGAACCAAAAATTCGAAGACATGTGACATCCACCCGCACTGGGCCCGCGTGGTGGATTATGGCCCACTCCCTCTCTCAGAGAGGAGGCCTGTGTCCCAGCAGTGGGAACATTTATAGGCTAAATGATGATGATTTAGCGATCATGGGACGCAAACGGTATTGAAGGATCACCGTTGATTGTCTTCAGTACAAGTCTGACAGTAGAATAGAATAGAATAGAAAAACATTTATTTGATATTGGACATACACACACAGAAATAGAAAATATAATAAAATAATAGAATTAAAAATACAGAATTAGAATTCTGATTGAGCATGTCCACACCAAAAGGGTTACCAACTCAGTATTTGCTGGGTGAAAGACACCCAGCGCTGGTTTTCAGTTGGCACCAAGCAGTGACACACGGACGAGGGTAGGCAAATAATATATAAAAATGGCAAAATAAAATAAATAATGAGAAATGTGTGTAGGAAAAAGTATAGTGTATTAAATAATTAAATAAAATTATGTTTAAATTTATTATAGTATAAGAAGTGTGCGCTGTAATAACTTACGTAAAAAGTATTTAAATAAAACACGCCACGAATGACGCCACCGATGGCGTAATGGGTGGGAGGACTCATTTGATGATTTTACCCCGACAAAAAAAGAGGTTTTTATTTGGTTGTAATATTATCGAATATCCTCCTACCTTTGTGGAGTTAAAGGGACTATCAGACTTGACTGACTAAAACTAACCTGTTCCCTCAATTGCCCTTTGAAGATAGTCCCGCGAGGGTTAAGGGAAATGTGTCATGTCAACTTAATAACTTGCTATGACAGTAATGGCCTACGTTTCCCCACAGACAATGCCCCACCTTCCATCTTGCGGCTCTTGTCTCTTCAGATACCTACTTGTGGAGTTTGTGTAGCTGAATTTAGGTCTAAACATTAAAAAAAAATCAGTTTCAAAATTCGAACATTATGTTTAAACAGCCTGCACATAATAGATATTAATGTTCATTCAAATTAATTCAATGGAATCCTTGTAATTTGAGTTCCTAACTAATTGAAAAGCTGCGTTGGTGGCGTACTAATTCACGAAATTCCTATATGGTGTTTATTTATTTATATTTCATTCGCTCTAACTAAATGTGTAAAAGCATTTCATAAATCCAGGAAACCGTATGAATACATAAAAACACATTCAGGCTGTGCGGAGTGCATTCGTCTATTTTGTGTTTCAAACGAGGGAATATTAATGGCGGGTGATGGCGGGCCCGCCATCTTTGTTTTCCATTTTTGTACTAGTATGTGACTATAGAATATTATGGCAAATAATTAAGTTGAAATTAAAGATAATATTGGCTTTTTTCATCGAACCTATGAATATTTAACATTAATTGTTAAAATCTTCCTTGAGGCAGCTCAATATTGTTTGTTAGTAGGTAATTTTTTGCTCATTAACAGGAACATGTCTTTTGAAGGAATTTTCCTTCGGCTTTCGGAACAGTGAATGTTTACATATAATACGAGATAAAATTCAATTTCGGAAACATTTTTTCATTTAATTGTATAGTGGGGGCCCATATATTTTTTTTAATGAGTGTAATATCGTGAAAGTCCGTACATTTTTAATGTGTCTGAGTGTCAACAACTAACAACTTTCAGTTTGCATAATGTGGTCTTTCTGATTAGTTCATATAAAAATCATATTGAAGATCCCGTGGCACCAACCGTGTAGTTACTGTTTTGCAATAAGAGACTTATTTTTCTAGGTTTTTTATGACCATGTAGATAATATGTACACTTTTCCTAACATTATTTTCCTAACATTAAAATTTAATTGGTTTTACCAGTAAGACATAATAAGTGCCTTTTCACACGTTCCGGTTGCCGGGTAGCCGGTGCCGGGTAGCCGGCGGCGCAGTGTATGGCCATGTACTATAGCTTTCACACGTACCGGCGTAATTTGCCATACACTGCGCCGCCGGCTACCCGGCACCGGCTACCCGGCAACCGGAACGTGTGAAAAGGCACTAACGCACAATGTTTAGGTTGGAATAATTCTGTATACCACCTACCAGTCAGAACACGAAGAACACATTCTTTTGCATCTGGACTTCTGCTAAACATAGCTCATCGAAGGATCTACACCATGGTCATTATTTCAGCCAGGGGTTACGCACTGTTGGGTATAGGCCTTCTTTTTTGCCATACTTTCCAGTTCCCTGCCCAAAGAAAGAAAGAAAATTTGACACACCTTAGGCTCACAATGTTGTCACAAAAATTAAAAAAAAAGGAAGACCACAAAAGTCACCGTATGCTTCACGACTGTGCCAAATAGGACCTCTACTCTTTAAAGGAGTAAAGTACTTAACCCAACAACCAAAATGTATCATATTTCGTGAATAGCAAAACAAAATCAAACTAAAAGCCTTAATTCCATTTGTCAGAACTATTCGAGTCATCAATTTAGCCTAATAGCCAGGCCGAGATTAATCCTCAGTATATCTGAAAAAAAAAAACTAGAACAATTTTTCCCTCTATGAATCCATTACAGATCGATCGATTGGATTGCGTCACTGACAAACTAAAAGTATTTCTATGAATGGTAATAGAGTATTGTTGTTGTTAAAATTATGCTCGATAGTTGATTATCATGAGATTAACGTTTGTCAGCGGGAACTATAATAGGCTGTATAGCCCTAAAAATCGAATTTGATAAACTTCATACGCGTCCATTGAGGTTAAGTTTCATTATGTTCTAGGTTTTATTGGCGAAAGGTAGTTGATAATATTCCAGCCGATAATTGCAAAAAAAAACAAAACAAATTTTTTTGACAGACAAAGTTGATCACAACATTTTTGTTAACAACTTGTCCATGTCATAATATTATCCAATCCCCTTCAAACTCTTAACGATATAGTAACACAGAAAAAAAATAGAAAATACTAATGAGCAAAGAAATCAAAGTATCAACTCTTCCAAAGAAATAAGACAAGAATGAACCAAATCCCATCCATCAAATTGAAAGCCACAGACAAAGTTAAAAACAAAAAGAAGCTAAATAATAATAAAAAAAAACAACTTGGTATTCGCCGTGTAGTCTCTAGCAATCGCCGAGTTGAGACAGCTCGACTCGAAGCACCATTAATTAAAAAAGTTGCCCGCAATATTGGCGCGTGCACACGAACTGGCAAGCGGATTAACCACCTAAAATAAACATTCAGCCTTACCAACCCCTTCATAAAGTTCATATTGAATCGAGTACACAGGTAGACAAAGAAGACTGGCTGGCTAAAAGTTGCTGACGTCAATTATCCAAGTTGCTATCCTCGCTTCGATCATTAAAACGTTCGATCGGTTTGTTTGTGAATAGACTGGTTAAACCGCGAATTGCCCGGTTAATTTGAGAACTGGCCAGAGTAATACAATTGCTGTCTGCTCGTTTAAAAATTAGAGGCTTTATTTTTTATTCATCTTTTAAAATTCACGTTCACTCATTAACGTTAATTTGCTGTACTTTTTTGGTTCGTTATCTTGAATGAATTTCTGTTACTTAGAGTTTAAGAATTATTCATTAACACGAGGTGTTAATTGCCAGCTAAAAGGGCATGGGGAAATCCTTTGAAAAGTACTCCCTTCTACATGAGCATAATTAGTTTAGTTGCATTGACTACAGACGAGGATCTTTTTAATTTAATTTAAAAACAAAATGGCTGGATTCTGTTTCTAATTACATTTGAAACTTAGACTGTAGCAGCTGTTGCTAAAGCCGTTAATTAGAATCGATTCGAACAGCCATTCGATTGAATGCTTTTAAAACTTGCCAGACTGTCTCATTCGCTTAGTGTTTGCAAATGTGCCTAAATGCTGAGTATGAAGTTTTGGTTTTAATTCCCTGGTCGAGCAAACTAATATTCTTGCCTCAATAGTCTTATTACATGAGACTTGAGCATAATATAATTGACATACTTAAAGACAAATAACATTTAGTTAATATAATTTCGTTTTTCACTAGCATGATTCCTTTAATTCAAAACTAAATGCAGCGATTTTGTCTCTAAATACATTTGACATAAGACTGCGGCAGTTCGTGCATAAGCCGTTAATTCGAATTGCTTCGAAAAACTCATAAACATTGACATATTGCACTTAGTTGATTATAAAATTGTAAATTTCATATTTCATTCGATTGAATAAGTTTAAACTCAGAGCAAATTTTATTACTTTCATCTTTGTATATTGACAGTTGATATTCCTTTGATACACAACACTGGCAACATTATTATCTTTGGGTTAAAATGTTACGAGTTTATTATTTTATTTCTTCTTATCATCTTTGAATTGGAGTTTGCGTGGAGACAGACTTTTCTTTCTACGTGGGGTTCACGTTCAAGTTTTTATTAAGAAAATTGTTGGGAACTGTAATAAACTTACCTTGAAGTAAAGATATCAACAGCAAGTTGTCTATCTAGTAAGAGATAATATTATTTTTTAAGTTTGTTGTTTTGTAAATGTACTTTGAAAGGCTAAAAGAAAAGTCAATGTGCTTTAGAATCAATGTTAACTTTAAAAACCCTCTTAAAAATATAGGTACTTTAAATTTATATTTGGTAATAATTTTTGGGTTGTAAAATCATCAAATAAGTCCTCCCGTCCAGGAGTGAAAAGGCCGGACTTTTAAACACTCAAATTTACACTGCTATGCAACATGCCTTTGCATTTTTAACCGACTAAAAAAAAGTTAAAGTTTGATTATTAATTCGAGTCAGTAAAATGACAAGTGCAACTGTCACTGATACAAACAAAATTAGACAAACCTGGAACACTGGAAATGTCATTTTACTGACTGGAATTAATAATCGTATTTTAGACCACATTCGAAACACGTTCATCATTTGTCCACTCTTTCCCGAACGATGTTAGGGGTGATTTTCAGTCTAACCGAATATAGTTATCTGACCTCTACCACCCAGTTAAGTTAGTTTTTATGTTAATACTATACATAGTACGCCACCTGACATTCCACGCGAATACTAACTCTAGATATTGTAACAAAAAGGCGAGCGAAGCAAAATGCTTTTATTTCCCCTGTAACAAGGTTAGGGTTGCACCGGCGGACTTACATCACATTCCAAGTGCTGACGATGGTGTTACAATTACAACGGTAAGGGTTTGTACAGACGTGTCACAGCGTGGTGGTAAAATATGTCTGATTTATAAGTTTTTAATAAATTGTTGTTTTTATTGAGTGTCCTACAGGCCGGTGTAATAAACTGCGTGCTCAGAGTTATGAATTTGACACTGGTTATAGAGATACGGAAAGGTTTTCAAAGTTAGAGCAAAAATAAAATAAAAAAGTAGGCTGAATTCATTGGCTGCTGCACCAACAAAGTGAATACCAACAACGGTTCAATCACTAAAGTCACCACTCAATAGTGCAATTTACTTTCCTCTAAAGGCGCTCCCTCACCGCGAGCATTCACCTGTAATGTAACATAAAAGTGAGCAATTTGATGCTCTATTGTCTTCGAATGTTCGAATCTGTAACGTTACATTACAGGTGAATTCTCGCGGTGAGGGAGCGCCCTAACTTACTCAAATTAGTAGTAAACAAATGCTCGCTAAATATATACGTAGTTTTCTAATTGATCATACTTATTCGTTTCGTCTCTGGTTTTAGTAAATCGAATTAACAAAATTATCATTATCTGTATCTATCTAGTAGATAAATGTTTAGGTTGCACGGTTATGGATAGACTTACAGGTAGTTGTTTCATATTTATTTGGCTGTTTGCGTTTGTTTATTTAAATATTTGTATACACACCCACGAAACGCATAAAAATCCTAATGAGGAACAAAGTTAAAAAAAAGAAATACCAACCACAGTAGCACCAATGACCACCCGGTAATATTTTTCCCACTTCAGTAGGGTAACAAAAAGCGTGAAGCATCTAAACAAACCCTAACACAGTCCGGTAATCCCAAGAGACACGTCACAACGATTACATTCGTTACACGTGGACGTGAAATTGACAAACATGCAATTAGTTCACTATGACATCACTATCGGCAATTATTTATACTTTTGTTTTGAATAACTGGGCCATAGATATGTGTTTTGTTTTTGATTGACGAAAGTCACATTAAAAAAGTTGTAATGACTGTCCGTTTTAGTGGTTTAATGGGTCAAGGATTGTTTTATTTAATTGATTCGAGAATTTATTCATGTCATTGTTTGAGATCGTTGATTTTGAAATTATGTAAGAGATTCTGATGCAGTCCTTTCCATTCAATTAGTTCTTTAGGCTTTTGCCCAGTAGCTGGGCTGTGAAAAAGATGGATGAAAAACGATTGCATGTAGCGGAGATGAGGATGTTGAGATGGATGTGTGGAGTAACAAGAATGGATAAAGTAAGGAATAAGTTTATAAGGGGAAGTTTGAAAGAGGCGCCTGTTACAGAAAAAATGAAAGGGCATCGTCTATCTTGGTATGGACATGTGGTGAGGAGGGATGACACCCATGTGACTAAGAGAGTGATGAGTATGAATGTTGATGGATGGAGAGGAAGAGGAAGGAAGAAGAAAAGATGGATGGATTGCCTAAGGAATGATATGAAAGAAAAAGGAGTAGGTAAATGATACTGTGACGTTTGATATGGGAGAATGGAAGAAAAAAACGTGTTGCGCCGACCCCAAGTAGAATGGGATAAGGGCAGGAAGAAGAAGAAGGCTTTTGCCCAGTAGTGGGACACAAAAAGCTATTAAAAATATTTTGCTTGTCAATCACTCACAGTTAAACATGGCCACATGTTTTCTTGCTGCTTGTTGTGGAATTTATTCGCCAAGATATAATTATTATGAACGTGAGTTAATAACGTATTTTTATTTTAAAAGCATGAAAAATAAACAATTTTACCCAGAGTTCTTATAAATGAGAACCAGAACCGCTATTCTTGTTTCAATTCAATGTCGTTCCTTTTCATTACGACTTCATTTTTCATTTCTTTTTCAATAACGAGAAAAATCATGAATTTAATAAACTACGTGGGCTATTCAGGAATTTAAATTAATGTTCTATTTACTGCGACCCAAAGACTACAGCTGCTGCGTGTAATATTAAACTAGATAGGTGGGTAGTAAGACTGTTTCTACTATTATTACAACAGATTGCCTTTTAATTATTTTATTTTTTTGGTGTCGAAAATCGTCGAACAAAAATACTCTCGCCCTCAATGACGTATTACATATAGACACGCCATGAACGAACATCGCGGCGCTTAAAAACGGCGACAATACTAGAACTACTTATACGCGTGAAGAAAGAGAAAGAAAATATGACACCGTATGGCGGTAGCTAGACGCAACTACGCGCAATGTGGCCAATTGGCTTCAATTTTTGTTGCCATTTTAGAGTGCGGACAACGTATCTATAGTTTATATATCATTGCTCGCCGTGGGTTGAGCGGAAGTGACTGTCTTGTCCGACTGGCTTGTCCGACTAGCTTGACTGACTAAAAACCACTCTTTTTCTTCAGTTGCATTCACGTAACTTCGGCCACGGTGCCCTTTAAAATCCACATAATGATTGACATAGGAAAACACACGATACTTCTCTGATTACTCGTTGAAGAAGAAAAATCGAAAATTGAAGAATGAAAGTCTTTTAAGCAATGACGGACAAAAGAAAATGAATCACAGTATTTTAAATATGCGTTTATTGAATAAAGAAAATCCAATAAGAAATCTTTTATTAATATTTAAAGAATCAGTCTGGCTTTGAAGTTTTGATTTAAAATAAAAATAAACTCTTTCGAGGGTATTTTTCCACTCTCTACAATTTTATCTAAATTTTAAAGATCGAATCGTAACATCTAGGGCACACTTTACCTAGAAACCGTTGGCCTACATTCCACATTTTTCCCTCAACGTTGTGCGCCATCTATATTAAACGAAACTCATTAAAGTTCTTAAAGAAGATTAGTTCGCGGTACGACTAACAAGTAATTTGGTTTATATTTTGGTTCTTTACATCGTGAAGCATCCAATCATTGATGAATATTGCATGAGCGGCTTCGAATGTGGGTTTGGAGATAAAAAGGTCGTTCTATATTCCCTCTAGGAATAGTTATTTATTTACCAATATTGAATTCTTTTTCTTATTTAGTTTTGGGAGAATTGAGTTTTAAATGGCATTTATTGTAAAGGTTAAAAAGTTGAAATGATTGGAAAGTGACGTCCCAAATGGTAACGGTTGTTTTTTCTTTGACTAGGCATGAAAATCATTGCTGGTACCTTTATAATACAGTCATCATCTTTCAAAGCCTGACTTCACTCACTGCTGGTGATAAGCTTGTCCACATTGCGCCAAGCTTCACGTTCCTGTGCCAGCCTATAGGATATCCTATCTCATCTCGCCTTTGATGCTGGACAACCAATACTCCTGTTTCCTGTCAGACACCACTCTGTCCTAGCTTTACTGAACTTTTGATCAGCACTCGTTACCAAATGCACTATTTAGTTCCACTTGAGTTCAAGGGACCGAATAGAAGACTAAACATTCCTTTGGTTGCCCTTTGCGTTCCAGAGCCATAGTAGTCTGCTTAAACGGTCCTGTGACCCCAGATTATTCAAGTCCCTGCCTCACGAAATACTGTTCTTTTTTTTCCGGATGTGAGACAAATAACAAGGTTTTTACATTATGAGTCATTTACTTGCTAAATAATGCGATTATTTCTAATTAGCTTAAACATAGATTAACTTCTACGCATTAACAAATAGGATTACGTGAATATTTAACACGATTTCTGCTTGTTTATAGAAAATAGCAATATATTCGTTATTCTCTCAGAATAACCTGTCTCCAAATAATATATCAGTCTCGAATAATGAGATTAATATTAATATAACATAATTAATTATAAGAAAGACAGATAGGTAATTACGATATGTTGCCAACTCATAAGACGTATTGTTATTTTTCTTAGTACATGGCGCGTGGGTCGGAACTGCGTGGGGTTACGTGGTGTTCTTGGTTTGATTGTGAGTTTGAGCAAAATGTTATCAGGGAAATGAGTGGCAACCCGAAGTTTGGGAGTTGTGGTTTATTCTATCATTTTGTGCATGATCTCCCATCATTTCTATCGGATTATCGTACCACTGGACGATGACGATTCTTACACAATACGGTGTGACTGCATGAGAGTTAAAATTCTTGAATACGCATTCACGATATATGAATAATTCTTTGTGTGGGACAAAGTTTTTTTTGTATAAAAGGATTAAATGATTAATATACGTTTATTATTGACAGGCCTGTTGGTCGAGTGGTTAGTGAGCCTGACTGCTATGCCAGAGGTCGTGGGTTCGATTCCCACCCAGGACAAATGTTTGTGTGATGAGCACGATCATTTGTTCTGTGTCTGGGTGTAATTTATCTATAATGTATTTAGAAATATATAAGTATGTTTATCAGTAGTCTAGTACCCATAACACAAGCTCTGCTTAGCTTGGGACTAGATGGCGTTGTGTGATAGTTGTGGAATATTATTATGAAACTTTTGTCACAATCATATTTAGATAATTTCGAAAGACTCAAGACACGTATAAAATTAAACTGATAACGGAAAGGAAAGGCTTGAATACCTTTTGAATTGAGTCAAAGAGAGAAATTGCCTTAATATTTATGCAGAGCAGACTGGTGCTATCAATAAAAGGTAATTAGTATGCAGGTGGGTGCTGGCTCTTATCTGAATGAATCCATTACTCATCTGATGATATGCAGGGAGAGATATAACCTTAATAGCCTATGCCCACGGCTTCGGCTGTGTGGAGTCTTTTAATCGCATCATGGGACTGTACTATCGAGATAAATTATTGTAGATTGTCTACCAAGGGAGCACACAAATATTTTAAAGGCAAGAGTTTTGTTTGAATCCAGAACGAAGCGAAGGATTTTAGAGTAGAACCCCAAGCGTAGCAAGGAATTTTAAAGTAGAATCCTCAAAAAAGCGGTTTTGATCTCTGTTTATGAGGAACAAACTCTTTTTAAACAGATGTGTTAACAAATACAGGGAAGACGAAAGGATTTTTCTTGATGAAAGGGCGATGCACAAATTAGTACGGAGATCTGCCCCCAACGTCCAAAATGCATGCAAATAGTTCTTTATCGGTACTTTGAAATTTGACTCAGACACATTTTTTTTTTTTTTCTTGGTAAAATCATCAAATTAGTCCTCCCACCCCGGGCAGGGCGGGAGGGACTGTCAGACTTGTACTGACTAAAATCCACGGTGTCCTTCAATAGCCCTTTATGTTCCGGAGTCACGGTAATGGTATAAGTCCCGCGACCCCGGCAGGCTTTGGCCCTCTAGAGAGGGGGCCCCGTCATCATGCTGACGCTCTTTGAGGCGCGCGTGGAACACAACGCGCCGTCGACCCGGGCATGGTCCATGGTCGGGCTGCGAGTTGCCCTTTACTCGCCGCCCGCATGCCCGCGCCTACGGTGGCCGGAGATCGTCTTGCGTGACTCAGACACATAAGATTTATTTATCCTGGTATTTCTTTCCCAACGGTTATTTTTCGATTTACATTCGGTTGAAGCCGCTTAGGATATAACCAAGAAACCTCCCAGTCAGTTCTTATTAGCCGTACCTTTCTCATTAGAACTGGTTTCTTTCAACATAGCAAGAGAAATTATTTGCAAAAGGTGTTGCTGCTTTACGTTGCATGTTGTTGATTAAAATTCAATTTGCGGTAGTAATGATAAAACAGTCACTTTACCAGTTCTTATAATAAGACTATGTTATGAATACGATAATATACAGCATTATCATCATTTCGTTTGTTTCAAAATTAAAGCCTCCTGCAGACACACGAGATTGATCGCGCTGCGACAACGAGCCAAGCTAATTTCCACTCTAAAAATACTGCGAATGGATCGCGACATGTCGCCCCGCGCGATTAATCGCGTGTGTCTGCAGGAGGCTTAATGATGATACTTTTGTTATTTAGTTCGTCATTACTAACCGCAAATTGAATTCAGATAAATATTCACTATAGCATAGCACAGCAATACAAAAAAAAACTTACAATTGGCAAAATTATACGAAAACGCGAAAGAAACGTTGTTTTATCAATTTCCTGGTGGCGTCCATTTCCGAAATCATCACTTAACTTTTAAAATATGGGTCGGAGCTAATTTCCCAGAAGGGCGGCGGGTGATTGTCGTTCATAAATCTATAGGGACTTTGAAGAGGGCAATTTATTAGGAAAATATTTCCACTTTGATGGAGTCACGCCCTGGTCGCGACATGAAGACGTTTTTAATCTGTTTGCGTTGCCTCCATTTTAATAGAAAATAGCCTGCCATTAATTGGTCGTTTTAGTGCGGAATATGACTTTCTATTTTTATTTCAACAAGTTCAATTTTTATTGTTAAGTACGAGTATCTATGTATGGACTCGAAACGCCGAAGCCGATACGTCGATGTATCAATTGATGTGTATTTCGACGATGTGGTTGCTTCAGTGGCTGAGCAACCTGCTTCGCAGCAGTGCCGTGGGTTCGACACCGTGATACTGGAATTACTTTTTGTATGGGGCAAAGTTTATTTAAAAAAATACCCTATACAGACACACGTCTAAAGATAATCTGTCCATATGTCGGCAACTTTCTTACAATTAGTTGACAATTTGACCATGTTATGTGTGTTGCCAATTTTGGTTTGAGTCTATTAACCTATCTAATTTTTTTTTTTTTTTTTAATAGCCTGTTCTGTCCCACTCAATTACGTATTTGTTATTAAAAAAAGTCGATTCGTATTTTCAAATTAACAAGAACGTTTGTTTACTGTACCGCTTACATAAATTCTATGTAGTTGAAGAAACAATGTTAATTCAGTGAATCAACCCGCATGTTTGGAAAGTTTAGCTATATAAGTAGGTAACCGATGAAATTAGTACCGAGAATTCGACGAATGTTAGGGAATATAGTTAGTGAATCCGAATCACTGACCGAACGCGTAACTTTCAAACTATTAGGTAAAACTTACATTGAAGCAGCTCGTATTGCTGTCGAATTGGGACAAATCGTTTCGCATTTTATTTAGAGTCCGACCGAAATAGAATTTTCAGGCGATATCGAAACCCTAGTTATTACTACATAGTATAAAACAAAGTCGCTTCCACCTGTCTGTCTGTCCCTACGTGTGCTTAAATATTTAAAACTACGCAACGGATTTTGATGCGGGTTCTTTTTAATAGATAGAGTTATTGAAATGGAAGGTTTGTACAACTAAAGAAACAAAGAACGATTATAAGATTAAATGGTTTAAAGATATTAAGTCGAAGGTGTATATATATAACATGCATTAATTATATAATAGAGACTGCATCCGTGAGAAGCCAGGGTGGGTTAACATGGATATTATTCTTTAATCTTTTCGTATTCTTATATCGTTTTTCTAATCGTTAATTCAACGAGTTTTCCATTAAAAATTTCTTTCATAACTAAAACCCCAATAACAGTTTGTCCGATCTAAAAATTTAACCCAAGAACTCAGGTTAAACTCATGCACTTACCACTAAACCAACTACGCATTTATAAAATCTCTCAGATTGATTTTTAAAACAATTGTTGATTCGATATAACATTGGTCCTTCTAGGCGTTAAGAATTCTGAGCGAGATCGGTATTCAATTAATGTATTTCTGACTTCGAAGGGTGAGAAAGGGGAAGGTTTTTGCCTTGAAAAAGAGGAATTAATTTCCTCTTTTTTTCTTTGATTTAATATCGTGATTATATTTACTTCTTTATGAGGATATTTCTTCGAGAGGAGGGAAGGGAATTAACAAATCTTTTTATCAGTATTAGCTTTTCATTTAGCGTTGATTGATTTAATTGTGTTTTTGTGGAAGACTAATCTGATTGTCGGGATTTGGGCAATGATTTATTAGTGAGAAGTTTTTCCTCCTCGAGTATATAGGAAGATAAATTTTGTGGGTGTTGTGTGTGGAAACCCTCGCTGGGTTGAGCAGAAGAGATTGTTGTATTCCTTGTGACAAAAACTGGCCAAGTGCGAGTTGGACTCGCCCATGAAGGGTTCCGTAGTAGCAAGCATAGTAATATACACAAACAATAAAAATATCTTTGTTTTTCATAGTGTTTGTATGAATGGCAAAGTTATATTTGCGGTTTTTGAAAATGTACTATATCTCAAAAACTGCTAATTATATCTCATCCAAACTAATTTTCGTTGGAATTTTTTGTTGAGGTCTATATTATATATTTTTATTAGTTTTCTCATTCTCTTATTTTAGAAGTTACAGGGGGGGGGGACACATTTTACCACTTTGGAAGTGTCTCTCGTGCAAACTGTTCAGTTTAGAAAAAAATGATTTTAGTAATCTCAATATCATTTTTAAAGACCTATCCATAGATACCCCACACGTATGGGTTTGGTGAAAAAAAAATTTGAGTTTCAATTCTAAGTATGGGGGGCACCCCCAAAATTTGTTTAGTTTTTATTTTTGTGTAAAAATCCTAATGCGGTCACATAATACATCTACCTACCAAGTTTCAACAGGATAGCTCTTATACTTTCGACAAAAAGTGGCTGTGACATACGGACGGACAGACAGACAGACAGACAGACATGACGAATCTATAAGGGTTCCGTTTTTGCCATTTGGCTACGGAACCCTAAAAATCACCTTGTTGCTTCACATCCTTTGCATGTGAATCAATCCCTATCCCATTTTACTTTAATTTTAATATTCGACATTCAAAAATGTCTTTTTTATGGCCTCACTGAAATAAACGAATGACCTTGTGTTTCATCGGCACAGTAGGTAAATATTTAGATGCTCAGACATTCCCGTGACATCAATAAGAATGCTTTTTATTTCCCTATACTTATTTTTATCTTCTACGATTAAAATCTAAATTCGTCTCGCATCACAAGGGGCGGTTTTTTAAAAGTTGTCAAAGTATAAAACCGAGTTTTAAAATCAACAAAAGCAATGTGTGTGAGCTGTGAGCGCTGAGCCTTCACTCGCTCGCATAATGAATTCAGTCTCTAGTGACGGCTTCGAATAATTACTCGAATTATTTTGGTCCTGAACGAGACGGTTTTTACAAACAGGTATGAAAAATATGCATGCAGTTCATTGACTTAAAACATTTGCTTTTCACATAAAACAAAGTATACCTAATTTATTTTCGGTTCTTTGTTTTGTTCACTTTTTGTATGTTTTTCTTTAAGTATTTTAAAAATAATAATACTTTAAATAAATATATTAATACTAGCAGCTTGCCCCGGCTTGCACTAGTTCAAAATTGAAAAAATTCTTACATAATTATAAACCTTGTCCTGAAAAATAACAAACACAACAAAAGCAGAATATTATCCAATTAGTTGCAGTTAAAAACAATGATCGTTCAGAAAGACTTAAACGATTTTATTATACCTATACTGTGTAAAAAAAAATACATGTGGCACTCGGAGACTGCCGCGGTGAAGCTATTGCATATTATTATATATATACACCGTGTTCTTCACGTTATCCATAAACTTTAGCAAATACTTCTATGGCTTTTACAAATCAAATCCAACAAAGGAAGTAGTACTTAAAAAGGCTTCGTTACAAAGATATTTGTAATTTCATTTAATGAAATTTAATTGAGCTATGCAGTGAGAAAGTATCTTAATTTGAAATCTATCAAATACTATTTGCATTTCATTTGTTTCAGCCCGCCAAATGTTATGAATGACGTTGCCAATTCGGATAAAGAGGCATGCATATCGGGTTATTTACGTCTAGGTATTTAGTTTGTATGAAAATTAACAAAAAATAAAAAATAAGAATTTATTAATGTGTCCATAATGAAAAATGCTTACTTCCGTGGTTTGAACATCTGGTCGAAGTTTATGTATATCGTCCGGAACACGGTGTATATAACTTTTTTTTATTTTATAAGAAAAAAATCGCTTACCGCGTATATTTAACGAGAATATAATTTATTTAAAATGTTTGTGGTGCACTACTGTAATAAAGAACTTCTTTGTTGTAGGAGAATTTTATAAGTAGGTTTCATTGTGAAAAATCCTTTTGTAGCTGGCCGTTTAGAATCAGTAAGAAAAAGTAAATCCCTCTTCGTACCTTTATGAGCACGTCTGTCCGTACTTTTATGATTACCGAAGTCTCCCGAACTGAAACGACGTGCTGTCAAATGTGGTCAGGTTTTTTCGTTAGGTTTTTCACGCCCGTCGCGCTCAGAGCCTGCGATAAAAGCTATGCAATAGCTTAAAAGATGCAAAAACAAGAAAATCTAGTCTATTTTTGGTTTTAACTAGAATTTTCGGGCGGCCCAATCGAATGTATAAGTAATGATTATTTTAAATTCTAGTAACGTGGTTAGGTCCCAAGTTGCAAATAAAACACCTAGCTCAGACTATTTTATATTTTGTGTCTTACCGAAAAGAGATTTATGAGCTTTATTTTACCAACCCGCACTGGGCCCGCGTGGTGGATTATGGCCCACTCCCTCTAACAGAGAGGAGGCCTGTGTCCTTTAAGTGGGAAAAATATTCAGCGGCTCAAAACTGACGTTTCTGGGAATACATAAAATGTGTGAATGAGAATTCAAGCATAAAGCGTAAATTCGATAACCATTCACATTATATACATTCTCATTCCATCTCAATTATTATTATTATAGAAAATGTTCACGTATTAGCACAAACCTTCGATAATTGCCTACAAATTGCTACATCACCGAACATTCTGTACAATCATTACGCAATATTGTTACAATTTCCTCATTCATCGTGTATTTTTGTATTAAACGTTAAGAAAAAGGACCAGACACGTAGACAACATTTTTGGCTTAATGTTGTTCACAACTATTTGGCAATTCCTGTAATTTTATATTTTCTTGATGGCTTAGATATTTGAAAGGCGTCTAATAAAAACTTGAGAGGTATCAAGGGACACCCGGATGGAACGAAGTTACTATATACACTCAACAAAATTAATCGTCGCGACACCACACTGTCCAATGCGACCGAATTAAAATGGTTGTCTTGTTTTTTACCGATTTATCCTACTGGTGGGAATCAGTTGGACAAATCGGTAAAACAAGTGAAGGTCGGAAAACATTTGCTTAACGATAGCAAGTAAAAATAAAAAACAGGTTCAAGCGATTTTTGACATTTTAAATTTGGTTTGTTTTTTTCTCACATTCTCGTTCGCTTACATTGCTCCTTCATTAAAATCCGGTGTTTGCATAAGTGTCAATAAGGTCGAAAATCGCTTGCACCTGTTTTTTTAAACTGCTTGGAACTTCGTTCCAAAAATAGAGGGAGTCGTCGTGGAAACATGAGGAGAGATAAAAGGCATGTGACTAAGAGAGTGATGGATATGAATGTGGATGGATGGAGAGGAACACCAAAGGAAAGGAATAAAAAAAATGAGTAAATGATGCCGTGACGTCACACAAAGGAGTATAGAATGAAGTACATGTGTCGCGCCGACCTCAAGTACCTTTACAGAATGGGAATATTTCGGGCCATGAAAATATGTCACAGACTTATCTCCTAAATAATTTTACCTATACTTACATTAAATAAATAATAATAAAGAACTCAAAACAACATAACAAAGTGCTTGTTGAAGTACGTAATTCCACTTATAAAGCTTAGTTGTTTCAATAGACGTCTGTTATTAAAATTATAATATTAGTTGTGAAGTGAACAATGTTATTGGCAAGCCAGGAGTGATTGTTTAGAGAAGGTTATGTTTTAAAGCCGAACGTACAAACGCCAGCGCATCAAACTACCTCAATCTGTCACCTTTAATAGATTTTCAACCTTAACACAATAGTGGAAGGTTAATGTTCGATTGGTAAAATTTGACAGATTATACAAGCACCTACTTAACTGCAAAGCTTGCACTAACGACAAACGTGGCATTTTGAAACTTAAAATAATATGATTGCACTCATTAATTTAAAATACCTACACTAAAAGTCAAGCGAGTCATAAAATAACAGTTTTCAATATAAAAATTCCGTGAAACATTAATTTAGTGACACTCTGAGTGCCACAATTTGCGTGGGCGCCCTTAAAAGCCTGTCAAGTCGCGGACACATAGGTGATTACGATGCGACGCGACGCGACGACGCCGACCAATCCGTAAAAACGAACTCAAAATACTTATGGCAGTGGTCGCATCGCAGGAGTGTGTTACGATACTATCTTGCCTGATGGCATGGGCGTAGCCACGGTGAGGCAGAGTGCAGGGGCGCTCGCCCCACCCCGACTCTGACCTGTAAGGTACGTAAAAACTTAATTATCTAGGTACTAACTATGATACTTAATATCCGTAAAAAAGTTTACACTTGACAGTCATCAGTTGACGCAAAAATAAACATTATTTTAGATTGCTGCCCCACCCTGATCCCATGTCGCTGCCCCACCCTGATCCCATGTCGCTGCCCCACCCTGATCCCATGGCGCTGCCCCACCCTGATCCCATGGCTGGCTACGCCCATGCCTGATGGTAAGCGAAGATGTGGTCGACGGTGAAGCGTCCTTCACTAGAAGTAACCTACTCACTCTTGACTTGAAGATCTCAAGGTTGTAGCTATCAGGAATACACGGACCACGGCAGGGATTTTCACTCCTTTTTTTTTAACGTGGCAAAATCATCAAATGAGTCCTCCCGCCCAGGGCGGGACAGGAGGGACTGTCAGACTTGCACTGACTAAAATCCACGGTGTTCCTTCAATAGCCCTTTATGTACCGGGGTCACGGTTACCGAGTGAGACAGTCCCGCGACCCCGGAAAGCTCTGGCCCTCTTAGGGGGCCCCGTCAGATTGCTGAACGCTCTTTGAGGCGCGCGTGGAACACAACGCGCCGTCGACCCGGGCATGGTCCATGATCGGACGGCAAGTTACCCATTACCCGCCGCCCGCATGCCCGCGCCTACGGTGGCCGGAGATCGTCTAGCGACGTCCGTCACCGTGGGTGTCTACCACTGCGGCTGCGGTGAAGGGAGGACGCTGTCTTCAAATAAAAGTATTGGTAAAGCGCTTTGCATCATGAGAAAATTAACAGTATAATTTGCAGTTAATGAAGCTTGTTGTTTTAAATAAAGATGTTCCATTTAGTCAACGATGTTATGTGAGCTTCATTACTGGTCCATTACGACTGGGCAGTGTGACCAGCTATTTTACCTCAATATCGCTATTCATTCGCCTTATCAGTGTGAACGTAGCCTCACTGGGCTTGACATGAATGAAAATAATATTATAATTATGCGTAGTTCCAACAACGCATATTACGAGGAATTATGTTTTAAAGGTTACGAAAATAATGTCGTGAATGTTACAATAAACACTTTATGTTATCATACAATAATGCTTATTGTGTTAGTGACATTATTATTTAGTTCATGAAAGTAAAATCAACGTAGACTTTTCCAAGAATATCAGACTTTGCACAGTATAATGAGTTTACATTTACAATTACTTTTGGTTTGTAGCTGTTAAATTATTATGCGACAGTCAAAATCATAATGTCATGTCATAGTGGAAGGAATGGATTAGAATAATTTTATTCTGAAAAAAAAAAAAATCAATGTAGTCACTAATAAATTTTAAACATTTTCAATTTTATAAAGTTGCTTAGACTTTTCTTCTGAGCCCTTATCACGAGTTTTCATGACTTTGATGAAAAAAAAACCTCATTCGTAGACTAAAGGCACTTTTTCATTTTTTATACAAAATCTTCTAGTAATGTACGGCAAAACACGAAAATATTAGCCTTTGCTCAATTATTTCCAAAAGTTATCTTTTTTTGAACCTCGTATTTCATCCTGATAATATATTTAGTATATTCAGGCTCTTTTTACCGACTTCAAAAAAAAGGAGGTTATCAATTCGACCCGTATGTATGTAATATTATCAGAACTGCCCAGTTTTCATATATGTTAGTCTATATCAGCGTCTGAACAAATGTGCCAAATTTCATAAGTGTAAGTATGTATGTATGTAATATTTTCAGAACTGCCCAGTTTTCATATATGTTAGTCTATATCAGCGTCTGAACAAATGTGCCAAATTTCATAAGTGTATGTATGTATGTATGTATGTATGTATGTATGTATGTTTTTATGTTTGTGCACGCATATCTCCGGAACTATAAGTTCGATTTAAGTAATTCTTTTTTTGTTGTACTAGGTATTGTTCAACTTAGGGTACACTGCAAGTTTCATCAAAATCGGTTCAGTAGTTTTAGAGATATGGATTTTTTTATGTTGTGACGGATTGATTACAAGATTAGTGCATATGTAAGAAAAATTTTGTATTTTACAAGAATTTGGGTTGAATATGTAATAAATAAACTAAAAAGGGTAAAATAAAAACTTTTTAAAAAAAAGTACCGACTTCAAAACAAATACAAAAAAGTTTAAAATAACTTTTCTTTCGGAAGTCGGTGGCTTTGTTTTGTTGTGTCATTGACTATTGCCACCGACTTCCGAAAGAAAAGTTATTTTAAACTTTTTTGTATTTGTTTTGAAGTCGGTACTTTTTTTTAAAAAGTTTTTAATGCCACATAAAGCTGCCATTCAATTATGAACAATAAAATGCCTTCAAACCAATATGAAAACACTTTAACCCTACATAATCTACGACGATAACCCTTAACACAAGTTAATGAATAAGTGATGAGAGCGGACATTCGAGCTATATCGGTCATCAGTGACCCTACGTGAGGACCGATATAGACCCGGTAATTATGGAGAATAAGGGTCCATGGAGAATATTTCTGGTGCGCACGATGTAGAATGGCATATTTGGACACAATGCTTGAAATACCTTGCGTATTTTCCTTGTCAGGTACGCAATCTTCAATATGTATTAGTTAGACATAGGAATAGATTAGATATTAGATTTCCGCATTGTAAATAACTGTAATTGTAACAGTTGTGATTTGAATAATATAGTGTTCGTTATGTTATTGAACCCGAAGCAATGAGGGCTACCGTTTTTGTGCTCACCAGATGGCGCCACTGGCGAGTGAGGTCTTGTATTTGTTATTATTCTGGACTGTGGCGTCAAAACATTAAATAATAAAATATGCTTGTAAACAGTAAACAACTAACTCTGAATTAGCTAACTTCTGAATTAGCTGGTCTTTCAGTTCGCTTAACTTTGCACTTCTTTTTCTTAGTTCAGCTTTTAAAGCACTGATATTCATTGACCCGTAACTTGTATTTGCCGTAATAAGAATAATATTTCATTAAATATACCTCAGAAAGTTAACTAAAAAGAAATAAAACCGTGCAGCCCGCCAATAAACAAACATTTTGGGACCTCACGCTACACTAGCGCCTCTAGCGGCGAATTCACACGCGATAGCCCTCATTGGTCTTGGCTGTTATT
This sequence comes from Agrotis exclamationis, assembly GCA_950005045.1. NCBI lineage: Eukaryota > Metazoa > Arthropoda > Insecta > Lepidoptera > Noctuidae > Agrotis > Agrotis exclamationis. Next base: position 1,382,540 of record OX465427.1, read on the forward strand.
TGTAGATCTTTGACAGTCGTTACTTATGCAATTTGATGTCATAGACATAAGCTAGCGGCGTGTCAAAAGGACTTGAGTCGTGGTACGGACTCTAGTTATTGCTGATATACTTATGTAGTCTGAAAGCTAGATTTACCAAGGCTCTTAATTTTTTACTCTTAATTTTCCAGACTTTACAATCATACTTAAACCAAGGCTAACTAAACTAGGTTAAGTTTATTTTTAAAGACAAACTTCAGCTTAGCTGTTTTTCGTAAAAATCAAATAAAACTAAAAGAGTTCGTCTCATTTTTGCACCTGGGTTAGATTCAGGTCAAGAGTAAACCCATTTTAAATAAAAAATATGTAAATTGTGTTATAGCTAAGCCAAGATATAGATTGATTTCTAAACCGTTAGGCTCCGAGTCAAAATGCCATGACATTATGAACCCTCGTCAGCAGTTAAAAACTAGGGTAAATTATTACCTAATTAGTTTTCTACACAAAGTATACATAGAAAAGTTTTTTTAATGAATTTCTCAAGCAAAAAGCACGAAGTCTAGTATTTTAGAGTGCTAATTAAAATGAAACTAGATAGGTAACTCGTGGTTTGTACTTTTTTTCGTTCTGAAGTTGTCAAGCTTGTGATTTTCATTTATAAAACAGTTCGAAAATTGTCTACACTAAAATTATAAAGAGGATAGATTTGTATTTTATTTGGGAATAAACTCTAAAAGTTTACTGTAGCTTTCGAAGCTTAAGCGTAAAATCAAAGGTGGGGTCCACAGGTATCCCCAATAAATAA